>JAVIWC010001314.1:0-1337883 GCA_031894815.1 Creontiades dilutus | reverse complement strand
ATAATTTAGTGTCTTATCGAAATATTTTTTGCATATCATCGGACTAACAGAGAAAAGTATTGCAAAATACAACATGTATCTCTAAATTTGTCAAATACAAGACTATTCCACTGAGGGTTCTTTAAAATGCGTTATACAGTGCATTACAGACGAGTAGAAGTGAGTAAACGGGCAGGTCAGGTTACAGATACTTCAATATTATGCGTAATCCTTCAATCTCGTTTTATGAGGAAACCAGACGGAATTTGACTTTGAAAATTGCAATTCTGCTTTTTATGGATCCTAAATCTGAATTGGTGGTCTGGAAAATGGAATTCCGACCCACCGTAAAACGCCGTGAAATAGGAAACAATCCTTCGCGGAAGCGTTCACTGTGATAGATATGGAAGTTGTAATTTAACTGATTCCTAAATAAAAATGGTAAACAAAAACATAACCTTTAAGTTTCCATTGAGTATTGTGGGGAACCACGAATATTGCATTTCTACGAATTTAATAAAGATGACGAGGAGGAGCACAAGAGACACGCAGTAGAAGGGAAAACCCCGGGACGTGTTAGCGACCTCCTTAATGGGGCTAGCCCTTTGTAGTGACACGAAAGGGAGAGACGTTTCCGAATATAAGCCCCAGCAGTCAGACAGACAATCGGTAGGGTGTAAGCTCTAGTCAAGGTGTTACTCTGAACAAACTCTTACCATTCGTATCCTAAACTTCTCCAACTAGCACGACTGTATACTTCAACGTACCTATACGTACCCGTAACCCATGCTATAGAAATATGTGCACAAGAGATTGACAGAAAACGACTCAAAGATGCAACAATATATGTACTATCTGATAGCCAAGAAGCACTAAAGGCTATTTCCGCCTTCTCAGTAACTTGGAGTTACCTGGAACTCCCTCAAGGCTGCGGCCCTGGGCAACTAACTGATGCTGCTATGGGAACCGGGTCATGAGGGAATAGAGGGCAACGAGAAAACTGGAACCCAACTAGGGGTTACCAAGAGTTAAATAACTCAATAGGTCTAGAAAAGGGAGGACAAAACGTACCGAATACTGGCACAACACTCCTGAGCAGAGGCAAGCCAAGCGGAAACGCGCAAAAGCCCTTCTACCATTGAGGCGCAAAGACCTTCGCAAATTTTTGGGTCTTCTTACTGGCCACTGCCCCCTAAGGTACCACCTAAACAAAATGGGTAAGGCCAGGGCAATAGAATGCCGGCTCTGCTGCGAAGAGGCGGAAAACGCCGAACACATCCTCTGTAACTGTCCTGCTGTTGCATCAACTACATTCCGGCATTTTGGGAAGGGTACCCTAACATCCACTGATATTGCCTTGGAAACGTCGTAAAACCTCCTAAATTTTGTGAACGAACAGGTTATTAAAAAGGTTTTGAAATAAAATAGGGACAGCGTCACAATAGATCCCGGTGGTCTCAGTGACCAAGGGCTCCTCCCACCCATTATCGGGGGGGAAAAAAATATATGCTACTCGGTGTGATGGATTTGGATTGGACTAGTTGGACCTTCCCGATTCTTGAATCAGACGCCTTCAATCGTCTGGGTCATTCTCTGAGCTAGGCACGCATTACCGCATTCAGCTCAATGGAAGGGGCAACTATACCACTCCATCAAATCACACTGTAGAGGTCGGTTTTTCGTATACAGCTATCTGATAACACTGTTCATCATATG
Source organism: Creontiades dilutus (assembly GCA_031894815.1). Taxonomy (NCBI): domain Eukaryota; kingdom Metazoa; phylum Arthropoda; class Insecta; order Hemiptera; family Miridae; genus Creontiades; species Creontiades dilutus. Next base: position 1,336,188 of record JAVIWC010001314.1, on the reverse strand, counting down.
CCAATTTTCCAGCATACTGCTAATTCTCATTTCATCGTATTTAGTCTGCTGTCGTTGATATATATTATTTATATCGGTAACACTGACTAATTATCTCAAATTTCCCTACTCGCTTGATTGGGAGGAAGCCTTGGCTATCTTGGTAAAACTGGGCATCCCGTATAGAAGAAGCTCCTAAAACCACATTTACTTCCTTCAATAATCACTCATTCGGAGTACAAGCCCAACATCCAGCTTTTAGAAGTACCATTGGGACTAATCACTAATCAATGTTGGGACAAAGGTCTCGTTTACTAAATACCATTGGAACAGCAGTTTCGGCCAAATTATACTAATGGGGGAAAACATCTCACGGTTGTAGTACCAGTGGGTCACAACGTTCCTCACCTACATCCCCAGTGAGACCAAATATCTCATCCTCCAACCCTCTCTAATAAAACCCCTATTGAATCAAAAATATGTTGGATACAGCAAATGTTTCCAAAAGGGTGAGTTTAAAAAATAGATTACAAAGTCTCAATAAATAGAATTTGGCTTCTAAGGGTTAAAGTCGTTAATGAGGTCGTTGATAAAGTTGATCACTATATACAACCTTCAAATTTATGTTGAGAAAGTTGTATGATGCCTCGCAGAACCCTTCTTTAAAAGAGGTTAAAAAACTGAAAATACATAAATTATTCGTGTCTTATTCCAAGGCCTCCCTTTGTGATTTGGAACGCAACGCAAAGAGAATAAACTAAGTGCCTGCGCGGGCGAGAGGAATATACTACGACTTGAATGGATGAGTGGGGATTATCTTGAAGGGGTTTCTTAGGGCAGTGGGAAGGGTTCAGGTTGCAAGAAAAGGGTAAAGTTCCGGGGGCAGAGAAACAGCGTTATAATACATAACCGTTGGTTCTCCGCTAATTGAACATGAACATAGGGAGGAGGAGCTGGAGCGGTGAATACTAATGCAAAGTAACGTGTTGGGTGAACCGCTCACCTCGCATTGCAAGCAGCGGATGTCTCCTTGGCGAAAGGTTAAGCGGCGCGGATCAAGGTTAGACGCGTATTGAAGGTCATTTCGTTAGAGACAGCCACAGGTGTATTTATTAATTAAAGGTTAATCATTCAGCATTTATGTCGAAGAAAATTTTGTCCTCTTAGGCATTCCTTCAAATTACATTCCTTATCAATAGGTATTATGTTATTCATGTTCACATCATTATTTAGAGTAACAAATCATATAGAACGCCTTTCTTCATGAGTATTTCCTTACAACATTTTGTCTCCAATGAGCACTCATGCACTGTTGATGAACATAAGTTCATCTGAACCTAATACTTGGTGGGCAAGAAGAAGAGTCTTATTTTTAAAGTTGTATCTTTTCCGTTTGTATCTTTTGTTGTTTTCTTTTGTATCTTTTCCTTAAAATTAATTTGCAATAGCACGTGCATTTTTTTCTCTTTCAATGCGAGAATTAAATTTACAAGTACATAGTACTTTGTCGTCAACTGAGATCTTAATTTAAACATATGTGGTAAACAGCCAAAATCATAAACAACACAGGGGTGACACAAAATATGGTTGAAAACTTTATTTTATGTTTTTTTGTAATCTTGTAGTTTTTATGGGTGGGGAATCCGAAAATGACATCGATTGTTCTCTATCACTACAAATCGACCCAATATCATGAAATTTCAGGCGAAAATGGCCAGGAAATTATGTTAAAAATTGTATATTTAATGTGTGAAATATTGCAATAATCTAAACTCCTTATAATTACAAAAGGAAACACTGTTAATGGATTCTTAATCAATTTAATCCGCATTTATGGCCTCATAGTTCCTTCCCCGCTCCTCCAAAAAGCTTTGATTGCTACTTTTCTTATGAGAAACGCATGAATTTTCTCGGAAAAACCAAAGACTGCAGTAGCCTCCAACCATGCTGACGTCCCGTCTACCCTGATATCTGTTCTCTATGACCTTAATGTCCTAACGGAAGATTGTTCAAAATTCCATCGGCAATACTGAGAGAGTTCGGGTCTTTTTTTATTCCCGAGAAACGTAGTGGTCACCTGACCGAAATAATTCCAAGTACCTCTTTTAATTTGTGGCATTTTAGAAGGAAGTTCTTCGTCAAACATTAGTTTTCTTATAACTTGGCCCACAAAATGCCTTCTCTCAATTCTGCCGCTGGTAACCGGGAACTTTTGAACGTAGGTCTTAAACATTCATCACTTTTTGGTAGAACTTTGACATATGCTTTCATGACTCCCAATTTGATATAAAGAGGAGTGACACAACATTTTTTAGGTCGTAATATCTCATGCGCTAGTGGTAATTATTTCATAGCAGGAAATTAATAAAATAACCAACGGCGAGAAGTAAATTTTAGTAAGCATGGGAATTTTGTGAACCGCAAATCGGAACAATTGTATTTCCCAATTAGAGCGTAAACCACTCATTTCACCCTTATTTTTGCATTAGCAACATAAGGGCTATTGTTGTTTTTTCTGAATTAGGTGTACCTACTCTGTTCATGTATTCACCGCTGCTGAAATGATTAAATCATGGTAATTCTTGCATCATTATAATAATTACTCTCCCATTTCCATAGACTTAAAGACGAAATATTCGCTTTACCTTAATTTCCATTCAATTATTACCGTACCGTTGGATTACGTAACCTCCCGTCTGTCTTGTGAATTTAAGCTCTAGAAATGCAACGGTGCATGAGGTTTAATTTCAATACCAGACCCCGAAAGGGCCATGGGATGGGGGCAGAGGGGGGTGTTCATAGGGCAAGGGGACTGGGGAGGTAGACGGTTTAATTTCGTGGCTTGGCCCTGGCAGTAAAAGAGGGGGGCGGCCGTTTGAAATCATTTCAAGTGGAATAAATATATGGATAAAGGTTGCGGCGGTAACAAAGAGCGCGGTTTCACAATGAGAGAGGATCGAGAGAAGGCCGGGCTCTGTGGACCCCCAGGCCCCCACTCCGCAATTATCGGTCAAATGTGCTACACACTCACTGACTAGCTGTTATGTGTTGGGGAGATTCAGTGTAGGTGTTGCGGGTTGGAGTGCGCTTACACCGGACGCCAGGCGGTGTCCCTCTTTTCAGCTGCAGCCGCGGTTTCGAAACAGGATTGTTGAACGTAGTTGCCGCTCGTGGCTTTTCCTCGCTTGATGACAAGGGGAAAGAGCAGTTCTCTATGCTGAGTCAGTCATGTTTCAGAACGATAGCGAAGTTTGCAACTGGTTTCACACTACTTTTTCCCACATTTTACGTCATTGATGAGTGAAATGATTTTACGCAAGTATGCCACGAAGGACGTTCACTCGGGTGGGACTGAACTTACATAATCATTTTCATGCTCAAACCGTCTAAACATCGTGTTGAACCAAGATTGGAAGGAATCCACCAAACCCAGTATGTTTGATTTTATTAAATCCAGATACATAGACAAAAAAATATCCCGTCCACTAATACAAAAATCTAAATTTTTTATTTGTACAACCTCACCGGCCATTACAATGTGGAACAAGTTCGAAAAATGCATCTAATCTACATCCCACTTCAACAGGGAAATGCCAAATATTGGCGGCTTGTCTAGCTTTATTATAGGAATTTACAGTTGTTTATTTCTTATACTGAGTATCTGCGGAACCTGACTAACTCGATGCAGAATAGTACAGATGAGGAAACCGACCGTTCCGAATACATTACTATAGTGATAGAAAATTATATTATTCGTTGAAGAAAAAAACCTTAATCTTGGACCCTATAATAAATGTGTCTCCGTAATTTATTACTGTTATTATTATTATTTTATTCCTATGTATTCACAGAAATTCTAACAAAGAAAACGAAATTTCACGTAAGCATTATTATAGTATTCCAACTTTCGAAAAATAAATTAGTCTATACTTTCAGAGAGGAAGCTCTTAATGTTGAATGCAATAACCAAAAATGTCTACGAACATTTTCGGATTATCGTCCCCAACAAGCAGTGCCTCCAGCTGAGACTTTACAGCTTCTATTGGAGCAGTACCACATTTGCTGTAGTTATATAAAGTAATCAGTTAAGTAATGGTTTCAGTTAGGCTTGTAAATTGGACGTAACAATAGGAAATGAAGCATAGTAACTGCTCCTGTCTATTGCAGTTCACGCAATACGCTGAACGGTCTGACTCAACACTCTGCCTCAATCTTTTGTGGTAGCATTTATGATATAACTCTCCAGATCTGTCCATAACTTGGCATTCGAATATAGGGGGCAGCATTTGAGCCATAGCTACACATTTTTGGGAAATACTAATGATAACGTGAGCTCAGGCGATTTTCGACGTCAATGCCAAACCAATGATATGCCCATCGTTCATGCAAATCTGAACATCTAGGTTTATTGTCACCTAATACATCCAATATGTCGCTGTCAGCAGAATGGGTAGGAGCAAAGTCCAGTTTAGCTTCGGCAAGTTGCAATTGAGATTGTTCTCAGGAAGTCTATTAAATAAAACTAGACATCTATAAATACTTCTGTCCAAAACTCGTTCGCGGATTGGTAAATAGAGTGTGGTTGGAGCCATTATTGAATCATAAGCCAGTTATTGAAAAATAATGAACGACGCTACACCACATTTAGGCTTAAAGTATACATTTAAATTTACATGATTACTGTACTACCACGTATTAGAGCTGCTGAATCATAAAATAGCTTGAACATTTGGGAACAAGCCATCCGCTCTATAGAAAATTAAAGGCCACTCCGGGGTTTTGAGGCTTTGCAACACACTCACAGTATCCATTCGCTGATACAACTCATTGCTGAAGTGCCTCTGATACAAATCATTCTCCTCCGTTGTTGTAACGAAACGCGGATCGGAAGGACTTCCTCTTCCAGAAACATCAACCCCCAGATCTGGCGCTATCGGGAGTGCCTTATCTTATCCCAGCTTCTCTCGATCGTTTCCAAGACCAGAACCCTCTTTTACCCCCTTTTCGGAACAAGCTCTTTCTCCCTTTTCCCAGCTTATTTTCCTAGCTCCCCTTCCTCCTACCCTGGCACAGCATGCCCTTAACCCTCGGGGCCCTTTTCGGGGTTCTCGTGTTTTCCCGAGTTTCGTCAGAAGGGTTCGGTCACGTTCCTTGATAACGCCCTTTCCAGTCTCTCCCCCCCTGCTCAGAATCCCTCTCAACTTCTCATCCCTCCGACTACCTTTCTCCCAACTAGCCCCAAATACCTACCAGACGCCTCCTGACTTTTGCTCGCTTTTTCGACCTAAAAAGAACAGGAAAGGAGGAAGTAGGGAAGGAAAGAGAGGAAAGGTGCTCCCCATTCGTCGATAACCTCTCTTTTACTTATTTTATTGATAATATTATACTACGTACCTATATACTCACTACCCAATAACTGAAAACATAATCATTAAAGTCATGCAATGGGATAGTCTTTAAAAAATACTGAAATCCTCCCACAGGCCATCATCATACGAACACCCTTTTTATTACACAATAATTCGATCTGGTACCGAGTTCTCACAACTGTTGTTGACGACCACTAATTTCCCTCTTTTATTCACCTAAATTATAGCTAATGTTATAAAGATGTGCACCCAAATACTTTCTACTCAACTATTTCCTGTGAGAAAGTGACATAAAACAAACCACAAAAATAACAGTTTTAGTTCAACACGTAATGTCCCATCCATTCATATCATATCTTTGATGTATTATTTCTATTAGCAGTCTATTAACTAAAACTTTAGTTTTGCCTGCAGCTCTTCTCTCCCCTTTTCTCCTTTTTATCCCTTTTTTCACTAATTAAATTAATGACTACAACAATAATATAAAAAGTTTTAATCATGACCAGTTTTTAAATAAAGAAGGATGAGGGAGCAATTAAAATACTTCAATTGACCATACTACAAGTATCAAAACAAAGGGAAAGGATGTGTGGCACCACCATGTCTAAGCCAGAACCCTACATGTATTGATGGCATAAAAAGGCTGATGAAGTCCTCGTTGAAGGACGAAACGTACCGATGAAAATAAAGACTCATGCTCCAAATAAGGGATTCGTAATAAATGTGGTCACCCCACTACCTACACCCACTAAAAATACCTCCTGAATTCCAATATACTGGATACGGAAACGATATAGAAATCTACAAATAGAGAAACTGGGATCTAACATGATAAAAAAAAACACCCACCTACGCCGTATAAGATAAATCTTGAAAAACTTTATTTCAAAAGGAACTCCTGAAACAAATGTCCGTTGCAATTATGTCAGCTCTATTCCATCATCGTAAAATACTTGGAGATGTTGACCATATCAAAAGACGTTCAAATTCACATTTTTGTTGTGTGTTGTTCCTTCAAAATTAGGGAGTGTGAACGGATGGCCCATTCGATCATTTAAAGTATTTCAATAACGAACTTAAACACATAGTTGTTCGGTATTCTGATTTGTCAATATTTCAGCTCTTTGGTTTGACAATTGTGGATGACCCAACTTTTATTCGGTTTGGGAAAAACCTCTAAGTGGAGGACATTGTTCCAATAGATTAGAAAGGTTAGTTATGGAAAATATCAAACCAAAAGCTATTTCATCCACACCCCAACACCAGAAAGAGAGGCCTTTAACCCCACCCTCCCCCGCCACTTAGATAAATATATTTTAATGATAATCTAAATGTTTCAATTAGCTTTTAAAGCGATTTTCTTGTTGACATCACTTTGAATAACAGTTAACGTCCACTCTTCGCAAACTACCAGGGTGAGGTTATTTAAAAAAAAGAAGATTTAAAGCAAAAGTGGGGAGAGGTAGGAAAAACAGAGATGTAAGAAGGGTTATCCTTAAATTCTGGGGACCTTATATTAATAATTAGGGCTTAATTAGCTTCTACAAAGGGGTGAGGAAGAGTAAAGGGCTTTTTTCTACCTCTAAAAGCACCGCCCGCTCCCTTTGCCCTAAACATAATTATGCTCCCTCCCTCCTTCACCTTGCCAACTTCTCCTCTTATTCGCCTCCTGAGCTGGTAAAGTCCTCTCGAATTCTGTTATGTAATTTGGAGGGACGAGTCGACGGTCAACCGCACTGCAATCAACCCTTGGCCGCCTTTCCCCCTGACAGCTCTTCTGAAAGCGCTTGCTGACGTGGAAAAAATGCGAGAAAAAGAACGTTTCCATTAGGAACAACAGTTTGTTTATCTGAACGATTGAATTGAAAGAAGGAAATTTACGATATTGCTTTAAGATGCATTTGTGACGTATCAACTATTAGGATGCGTCTACACCGCTATATATAGTAGACAAGAATATTTTACAATGCTTCATCAATGGAAAAACGCTTATTAGAATAGGTTCAGAGGAACAGGACAATCCAAACTTTAAACAAACACAGAATTTGATATAAATCACTTTTAGACTATTATAGATCCGAAAAATTGATACGCATATGCCTAAGATTGTGTGTGTATGTATGGATTTTGGCGTCCACTTAGTTATGGATCACAACTTCTAAAACCGTTATTTACAGACAAAACAATTACATATTTTGTTCTGCATGTGTTTAGCCAAAAATTTTGAATTTGAAAACGTTGCGTACAGCACTTGCTTCAAACTTATGCAAAGCTCACCAACTGTTTTTTTAATTTTTAATATACATTTTCGGGAACCAAAATTTTTTATTTCAAATTCCGATTCCACGATCAATTTCATGAAAATTTGGCATCTTGTTTGATTTTTTTTTCGCTGCACGCAATCCGTTCACCAATCGCGCACAGTTGCTAAGCCACAAAAATTGAGCAACGAATGTTAGGTACCCCGAAGTGTAATGCATCCATTTTTCGTTGTGAATTATCCGCTGTTCATCCCTCTAAATCTTAACTCTTTTACATCCGAATAAGCGTTGAAAAACAACGAAAATTAATTTTTCAGACTTTGGGTGTCACATTTATGTTTGAACAATTTTGATGACTTCTAAACTTAGCGCGCTCGCTGAAAGGGTTCGGCTCATTAGGAAAAATCAGATGAGGTGCCGTATTTTCATAATATGTATCGAGGGTTTAATCCGAATCAAGAATACAAATTGACAGTTTTCATAGGAATAAACAATATTAGTTTGAGTTACGCACTAAAAAACAGGAAAATATTTTGTGCGTTCTATTGAATCTGTTGACAGACACAAAAACCGCCTAATTTGGCACATTCAGTATATTTTGATTTTTTTCCACCCCCTTATCAACTTTGAAGTCCCTCATTTTGTCTTCCCCCATATCTTTTATTTAATTGTATTTCACCCCCACCCCCACTTATCAATTTATATACATAGTATTGGACATCATTCATATTGTAATTACGTACAAAATGTAAAATTGGGCTTGCCCGTATAATTATAAATAAATAAATAGTTTCAGTATTATTTGCAATACTGGTAGTGCTATTGTTTGAATGCGGTTTGAGGAATCGGCTCTCAAACACGAAACGTAAACACAAACTCCTTTACTCTCAAGCATATACTGAAAAAACCTTCCATCGCGGGATTTATTCGAAGGGACCCTCGGTAGGGCGGGAGGGAGAGTTGAAACAGGGGAAAACCCTTAAGGGTGATAAATTCCTCAGCATTTCCACCTGTCTGATTCAAAGATGCGACTTGCATAGCTAACGCGGAAGTCTTGGAGGGGAAGATTGCCATAGTGGAAGAGGTGAGCTGGAACACACGCCACCTCTCACACCCTTATTGGCGAAGTCAACCTACCACTTTTCCTTCACTCATACCTTTATCACTTCACTCCGCCTCCCTATTTGTGAACAGTGGAATGAAATTCAATCGACCTCACCCGGGGACTAGCTTTATCTTTGACGATTCCACAGATCCAAAGTTGTTCGAGCGAATGTCCCAGAATTGAATCACGTTCTATAACAAACGTGCCTAGCAGACTTAATTTATTCATTTTCTCCCAAATGAAACCTCAATATTCTTTACCGACAATTTTTATTGTACACGGAACTGACTCTTGAGCATCTTCTTTGATTTCAACTCTTCCATTTTCTTTCATTTGATCGACAAAATTAAGTTATCACCCGAGAAAAATCGTGCTAGCTGGAAGAGGACGTCTTAAACTATGGAGGCCAATATTTCAGCACCGAATTACTTCTGTCCAAGGTAGAATTGTCAAGATAAAACGTATTTGAATGATTATTGATCCTTTGAACCTTGATATATCATCGGTAAGCATTACAGCATAACAGCATGCATTACAGGGAAACCCCTTTTCATAACATGCACTTCTACATTATCCATTTATAAGACTTTTGTAATCCCTTTGTAAAAAAGAACCAAAAACGGATTTACCGCCTCCACTCCCATTTTCATAAAAATGTATCATTTATTAAAATTATTTTATGAAATTTGAAACTAAAATTCATTTCACATCAAGACCAAATTATTAATTGAAATAATGAACGTCAACAGGTATCGGCACTAGCATTGTGAACATTAACGATTTATCAGTATTAACCCCTTGCGCAATAAAATTTGGTTCAAGATCAGACCAAAACTTTTGATCTCACATGACCATCCGCCCCCTTTTTGTGTTAGTGTTCCGCTGTCCCCAGATTTACTCGGGGACGCTATCATGTCCCGCTTTGGCAGGATAAACAAATGATTATTAAATAATAATATTAAATACTATATTCTGAAATGAAATGTTCTTGACTGACTCTTTCACAATATAAATATAAAAGCAACAAGGAAACCGCATACACTTAAGGCTTAAACGTATTGTTTATTTGGTTCCTTGTAAATTATACCTGCATCAGGGAATTTTGTAGTTTTAGATTGGCAATTCTGACCTAGGGACCAGAGAGAGTGTGAGAGTGGGACACCTCGGCACCATTGTGCTACTATTACTGCCTGAACTGTAAAGTTTTTCCTATTCTTATTTCTGTAAATTTAAGTGCTCAAACAGATAAAATAATGAGTTTAGGACGTTTAGTTGTATCAATATAGAAAATATCTTTCACACTGTATCGGGGGGAGGGGCTGACCACCATAACGTGTGTCCCTCTTTGAGGTCATTACAAATATGCTCACCTTATCTTAATCGGATGAAAGAGGAACTAGAAAATAGGCAGTAAAAGCTGGGATAAGTACGAGTTGCGGACCAGGTCATTAGAATAAATGTATGAATTGCGGCCTTCGAACCCCGTATCAACAAACGTCTTGTTTACGATATAACTCTTCCTTCCTTCCTTCTGTATTTCGGGATAACTCTTGCTTTGCCGCCATCTGGCTATAAGTTCGTGTCCTTGTCTTGACCGTGCGTCTTCGTGAAAACGCGTTTTATTACGAGTGAGAAATCAAAGCTCCTGATCGTGTACGAAGGATTCAACTTCTGTTATCACAAAACTCTCAAGGATGAAATACAGAAGTGGTCTTGTACTAACAAATCATGTAAGTTTTTCTGAATCCTTTCATCCAATAAACGCATTGTAGATAGTTTCGCTGTTCACAGCCACGAAAAAACCGACGAAAACACGGTGAACAAGCAAGCTTTGAGTAATTCTGTAAAAGAAAAGCCGGGGATGATATGTGCGTGGAGCCAACGAAATTGATTCGAGCCTCGATGAGACATTGGCTGCAACGGATGTGAATCTCATTCGGCATAATATGTATCGAGTTCGTTCAGCTATCTACCAAGAATGAATGAAAAACCACAAAAGAGGATAACTAAAGAATCCAGTTATAAATGTTGACAACTTGACTAATTGACAACGCAACCTTTTGTGAGACTTGTCAGCCAACCTCCCGTGGTCTCTACTGGGTAGCGCGAATGAGCTAGTGGAAGGGGATTACGCCGCAACTCACCATCACCGAAAAGCTGCATGAGCTTCCTGGAATGGATTGTATATTACCCCTACATTCCCTTCCCGAAGGAAAATTCCAAATTTCCGAGGTTTTTTTTCATATCTGTACTAAAATTGGGGTCGAACGTAAAATTAAAATATAATAAATCAATGAAATCATTGGATGATTGATTTATCACTGTTACCCCCTCCATTCAGCCCCTTTCTTAATGAAAATTTGAAGTTCTAAAATGTGTTTAATTGCCTTTTGATTTTCGGTATTTAGACCGTTCCTCAACTCATTTTATAAACGACCGCTTTACTTTTTTTTAAACGTCTTTAGGAATGTCCGATTACTTTGTTCTTCATAAGGTTTTTCTTATCTTGATTGCACTAGTTTTCGATAGACCTAATTCGGTGGAGAAATATTGACCTTGCGATCTCTTAATTTTATCAAGCAATGTATGAATGCTCTATAATAATGAGACTCAAAACATACACGATTTTGCCACTATTTGTCATTGCCGCAGTAAAGAAACATTAGAAGCATTAGAAATTTTTAAAAGTCTACTTTCACGAGAATCCATGATCGTTAAAAAACATAACCTCATCTACCGAATATGTCGCTCTGTATATGGTCTTTATATAGACACTAACTGTCATCATATTACGAGAAAAAAAATGTTATGTGATATTCTTGACCTAGACAGAAGAATGGCAGTAATGACGTCGGAGTTATAAAACCATCACGATGCCCCTTATTATGACTGAGCGAGAATTGGGTTAATGTCCGGGGTGTAAAATGTTTACAACTTTTCCTCGCTGAGGAGCTCCCACCCCTTTGCCGTTGTCTGTTCACGTCATTACTTGATTGCACGGATTCAGAATACCACAAACTATCGTATCGTGCAGTATGACCAAATGCAAGATATGAGAGATCATTTTGGTAACTTTCCCTGTTGCCGTTATGTTGAATGTTGTGTTTCGAATCAACCTATAAATAGCCGACGGTTTGTTTTCACTTTTGAAAAATGAAAAATTCTGTCGGGATTAGGTTGAAATCAACACTCCATTCTACTCACATGTAAAATCTATCTAGGACCATTGTCTCAGGTCCCAGTGGTCCGATCACGCTCATGTTTGACAAATGGATGAATCGAAAGATGTAACAATTTCTGACATATATTTCTCCAAGTTTGTCTATTTGTCCTTTGAAGACGGCAGAACGGATGAAACGATTTTGATATCAATTGATCCATTGTGATCATCAGGTTTCAGAAAAGGTCCCTGTCGATATTTAATGTCCCACAACTTCTTCCTTCATCGTAAAATCGGCCCTATTTCTTAAAGATGATTGAATACACACATTTGAAAATAGTAACAGGTAGTTGCACATCTTTTCAAACCGTATATAGTGATGAAAACCGCTGAAAATAGCTTTTTGTAACGGACCCAATTACATCAGTACCATTTATGTGAGTTGTGTAAGTAGAGCAGTTCTAATGTCATTTATCGGAGAAGATTGTTGAAATTTGTCATAAACTTCGTTTTTGTAATCAACCAGCCATCGGTTCGCCGGTTGATGGTTACGATCACCGTTTGTTAGGTTGCCACGAGTCAAAAAATGGAATGTTAATGATGAGATGTTCAAAGAATATTATCATTTGTTTTAGAATTTCGACTTGGTTAGTTCATCAATGCCTATCAACTCTTTGGTACACTGTTTTTTGAGACGATCGGTGGCCCGGGTTTCACGAACTGTGAGTGGTTTTTTCGAGCTGCACAGGTAACCTCTCTCCCAATCATCTTTGAGCATTGAAAACACGGCCTCATAAGACTACGGTATGAGATTGAAAAATGTCAGAGATGCTGGATGTGCGAGAAAGCTAAATAATTTTCTTCTGCACACTCTGAGATGCTGAAAATTGAAAAATTAGGATTTATGAAGATATCGATTTTGATGAGAATAATCCTCTTATGTGTTCGACTGTGTACTGCGCTAGGGCTAACTTCCATCCTGTTCATCTTAGAGCGTTGAGATTTGATACACAGCCTCTCGAAACCATGGCAGTGTTGGTACTTGACAGAGCAGTAGGTACGCATGAATGCGACGCACGGGTATCCGGGTAGCCTCATACCAAAAGTATCGTTAGCAGCAACTACTCATCTGCAAGTTCAGTTTCCATTCAATTTTGTTGATATTTTTTAAAAGATCACTTCAAAAGGTGGTCTCATTTCTTGCATCCTCCTGCTATCCTGGTTTCCTCGGAACTTTCAACATCGGACTTGATAAAAACAATAATAAGTAATGATATCGATGATATTTTCTTAAGATCATTTTATAGAACATTGATTGCAATTACAAGATATGGAGGCAAGAGCACTTTAGATAGCGTACCACAGACTTCGTTTCACATTCATGGATTAGTGATTTACGGAGAAGGGTAGTAATAAACCTTTGTGCGATTATTTGCAGCGTTATAAATGTATCACACATTTGGGAACGATTATTGTTAAACCTGCGTCACCTCCACCCATATACAGTGTCTTTCTCAAATGTCTTGTAAATAATATCTTTTAATTAGTAATTCCTACACTAACTACGGGCTCCTGTACTACTACAGGCTTAACGCTCAACGACAAAGAGTTGACTGTGTATATAAGCTAGTTGTGTATATATTTGTGTTGTCAGTAAACGTGAAAACTATAGAACGTTGTCAGTCCATTTCGAGTCTAATCAGGTTTCTCTTAATAAGGTCCTCCGAATATTTTACTACAATTTCTTGTGAGTTTTTTTTTATAGTATCGATTCTCCAAGATGACATTCTCAACCGTCTTCACTCTGATGGTTTTACGTCGACCGCGGGTGGGGAAATGACGTACGGTCGTTGAAAACTAGGTAAAATAAACGTCGCGAAACGGAGAAAAAGTTGTGTCCGGGATTTCTCGGCCGTTAGCGAACCGGAGAAAATGGCCGGGGCTAACAGGGGAACAGCGAACAGCCATAACCGGGGAGGGATAACCCCTTGAAAACCTCCTCTGGAAGGCTATCACACTCGCGCCACTCGTCGACTTTTTCTTCTGAGATTTTCCCCCTAGTAGTTTTTGCCCCACTTGGGCCCGTTTTCCGAATGATTTGTCGTTCAGTTTTGATGGGCCGTTAGATCGCTCGACTTCGCTTCCCAACACCCATAAGTTTCCTGGCGTAACGAGGACAAACCTTCTCGCGCCGTTCGCAGCGCCTTAGGTGGACTTAGGACGTGTTTGACTGTGAATTTATTCGATGACTGAAATTTGATGATCAGGTCGTGATATACATTCTAGAAACTAAGTTAATAATTTACCACGTGTTCATGCATTGGTCCATAACAGTAATCACACATTGAAAATGATTGTATTGGAATTCACTTTTTCTGTGATTTTCCAGAGTTCTCAAGTTGTTTTTGTTTTTTTGATGGTTTTTGTCGAAATTACTATTTTTAGTGGTTTTTGCTTTCTATACTGCCCTAACGCTCAAAATCATAAATTTTTCCTGTAATTACAATAGAAATAATAAATTGTGAATTGTAAATGTTTATAGTTTTCAGTCAAACTTCCGATTTTTTACCCTATTTGTGGTCCTAACATCAACCAGGATCGAAAACCTTAAATGCCAAAAGACTTGAGGCAGCTGTGAATTAAAATTTTTGCAAAAATGGCAAGAACATTTGTGGTATAGCGTGTCAAAGTCACGGATAGGGCAATAGGGCAGTAACTACTGAAGACTAAAACTACAAAAAATAGTAATTTTGACCGAAAATCATAGAGAAATCACGTTTTTTTTTTGGAAAACAACAACAAAAGTTGTGAGCACCAATAAAATGATTAAATTCGTTAATATGACTGCAATCATATTCACTGACATTCATGATTGTATTTATAATCACGAAATTCCACATTATGATTGTCTTCATATTCATATTCACGATCATGAATACGCCCGTCTCTCTATGGGAGTCATCAATTTTCATTCGTTTCTGCTGCAGAGATAAAACGAGGCAATTAACGAAGGTGGACGGTGATATCGCTTCGCATCATTGCGTTCTATACCTAACTGAAAGCCTAAACGACAGACTAGTTCCGTATTTCAAGCCTTCATCGTTAACGGAAGCATCATAAATATGTCGCCATAGACACTCATAAATATGTACATTTGTCCGAGCCACTGGACTGAATACTGTATCATGGAGTCCCAGTGCGTTGCAGGAATCATATACAGGTAAACGAATGGTTGCGCGCTGACTGTAGTCAACGTTGACCAACTCGCATATTTCCCTTCATAATTTCCACAAAATTTGAATCCATTTAATGGATTCAAGTATTTTTGCACCAAGAGATAAGACAGGCGAATTCTGGTTTACTATTTCCAATCACAGCCTTTGAAATCGTATAGCAACGACTTTTTCATAACTCCCTCAAACTTCATTCATTCATCGCTCATTCTCATTCGCTCTTCATCGGTCATTTAACGCTTCAAGGAGCGTACATTCTAAAATCCGTCCACCGAACGGCCCACGGAAGGCCTTAGCCCAGCTTATATGCCCAAAAATAGTTTAAAATGCGTGGTTTTTCGCGGTTCGCGCTGAAATATGCAAGTGAGACCTCATTTCCATTAGATTTTCGGGCAGTGACTCGATTGAGATGGGTCCCAAGGTAGTCCGAACTCATCTGACTTTGAAAATTCCGTTTCTAATGTTAACAATGTCTTGGAAACGATAAAAACGGAATAAGATAGAACGTTGTCTATGTTTTTATAAGAATAATGAGTTACACGGAATCGATTTAACTGAGTAGCTAATTTTTTTTTTCGTCTAAATACAGACAACGTTCTATCTTACTCGGTTTTTATTGAAATTTGCAGCGTTTCATATTTCAAGGCGGGTGGATTCCAATTAATTGAGTTATTCCATAAATGGACTCCGTTTTGGGGTCTAGTTGGTCTCAATTTCTAGTTAGCTCGATCCCCTCATACCAATGGAAAAAAAACTTCTCCAAATTGATGAGATGTTTTTACCAACATATGCAATGTCAATTCCAAGTAATTTTGGACCCCAAATCGATTAAGATGGGTCCCATGTCAGTACGAGCTCATCTGACTGAGGAAACCTCATATTATACATGAAAATGGTGGAAATGGGTGAAAATGTTATTACTTGAATTCCCATTTTTTTCAATCAAGAAAGTTTGTGATGATTTAGAAGAATTGAAGGAAACTATTTTCATCCATATCAATTTTCACACGAAAATGTGTGCAGGTATTTTTATGGAGTAATGATTATTCGTAAAATTTTCTCATAAAGTTCTGTTCGAGCTTTGATGTTTTTCTACAGTTGGAAGTTCATGTCGTTATCGCCATGCGTATGGATGAGCTTCGTTATTTTTTTGTGATCCTTCGTACATTCACAAATACGCTCGCCCGTGCAGTATGACTGTATACGGTGTCAGGGAGTCAGGGCCCGTGACGGGATTGAGTGTCACCAGAATCATGGAAACGTGATCGAGGGTTATACGGGAGGGGAGAGGTTGTGAGGGAGATATGGGCCGGCGACGAGGGGGACAAGGAGGGATTATTGGCCTGTCGGCCTGGAGGATACGATTTACGGCCTTCCCGGCGTTTGTCACTGGGCGAGAAGGAATAAAAAGGACGGGAAAGGGACAGAGAGTGATAGGAGCGAGGATCGAAGGGGAAACGGCAGGGGAAGTGATAGGAAGGGCACAGGGATGGTGTGGAGGGAGGTTTCCAGTGAGATAGGAGGCCCTCAGGAGGGGTCTACAGCACCCCAAGGGCCCACTTGGCCCCCTCAGAGCACCGAGTTCAAGGGGTGAGGATTGAACCCCAATCTATTAATAGTGTCCGCTACCTTACCCCGAAAAGGGCCTTCGCCGCTTGGAAACCTCCTCTCTTAACATTTTTCACAACCCTTGTTCCCCGTTATTCGTTTCATGGGTTCCCTGCTGCAATCTCCGTGTTCAGGGCATCACCCTCCCGTACCAACCTTCCTGCCGTTTTCAAGGGACCAATCTGAGAGATCGACCCCGTTTCAATAGAAACGATGTAACGACGATTTTCCTTTATGACCCCCTGCGGACAGCGTATGACTTCGGATGTGTCCATTACACCTGAGCCGCCTCCTCTTCGGAAAAAATAGAAGAAGAAGAAAACATATTTATCCAAACACATTTTAGCTTATACTAGTGATAAATTAGTAAATTATTTAGCAAATTAGATTTTAACTATAAATTTGCAAAACGAAAAACATGGTAAAAACATGGATGCGTTATGTGCCGGCGAATTCCTAGCCGCCAACTTTCGTCTTTCAATATTTGATATCACTCACCCCTATTGAATTCTCACTCGAACATGGCTCAGCAACACTGAAAAGAAACTAACTCTGGTGAGAAGGAGTTGGGGTATGCATGACCGACTGGTCATTAAGGTGCGTTAGGTACTTCGTACGCCGCCGATACGGCTTCGGACAGGAAACCTGTTATTCAGCCCCAGCGAACCTGATAAAGCACATTTACAAATAATTAAT
Source organism: Creontiades dilutus (assembly GCA_031894815.1). Lineage (NCBI taxonomy): Eukaryota > Metazoa > Arthropoda > Insecta > Hemiptera > Miridae > Creontiades > Creontiades dilutus. The sequence continues at coordinate 1,318,777 of JAVIWC010001314.1, read as the reverse complement.
TTACAAAATTTACAAATAAATCATTGTAATGTACCACGCATTTCAACTATTGCTTTCTCTTCTCTTCCTTTCTTTGTTTCATCTTCATGTTATGTATTTATTCTCTATCATAAAAGAGCATTGTTTTCACAACAAACGATGCAAAAAATCTGGATTTCTGGATTTAAGTATACTGGAGTTGGCTACATTGAAGATTATCCGGTAGGGAATATTCTTGGAAAACATACACGGTCAATAGAATTAAAGTTTGGTCTTCCGAGCCATCCAAACTTCGGATATTAAGCAACTTGAATCAAACTGACTAGATATTGCTAGGTACAATTGGATGACGTCATAACGAGGATAGCGATTCAGCGACTTACGGATTGTATAGAGAGCTACTGTAAAAATCAAAGTTTGCCAGTACTCTACGAAAATTGATGAAGGAGAACAATGCCTGGATCTATCGGAGTTCGTAGAAATATGTACCACGTTCGTAAAACAGTGTCTCCAAATTCAACTTGAACAAGCTTTTACCTAAATTGAAGTTGCTTGAATGACTGTGCTAGGTTTGATAGGCAAATAACGAAACTGGTGTAAAAGCCGAACAGTCGACAACCAGGCAACCCTGGCGAGAATAAGGAGCCAGGGTATACTAAACACGCATGACCGAGCGGTCGTGAGGGTGGGATAACCTTGTGCGCCGCACTATGGTCCAGACTCAGAATAAATTCACATTTTTATTTTTCCAAAAATGAGTTGATCATGGAGAAATTCTTCACACACTATTAAATCCTAATGTAAATTACAGAGTAGATTTTTGGTATGATGCTGAATAATACAGATAATGTATGAATGTAATAAAAAACTTATGAAATTGTAGTCGGCTTCTAATTTATTTAGGTATTTATTGTTTTTAAGCGTTCCTCTTACCTACCATAATTATCAGCCAATTCTATGCTTTTTTTATTTGATTAAGAAAGAGATCTAGCATTTAAGAATATTCACAAGTTTTTTATAATTGTGTTTTTAAGTGTGAACATATCGAAACCGGACACTGAGAAGTCACTGTATTGCAAATCTTACTTCCCAATATGTGTACCCTTATTTTTAAAAGATTTGTCTTCTGATGGTGCTCCAAATTTTTTTCTGTCGTTCTGACTACAGATTTGAATTTTGGATCCAAAAAAAACTCTGGTGCAACGAGTTCTAATGAAATATTTTGGAGAAAGTAGTTCCGTTTTTGCTGGTTTTCAAATGCCCCATCAATATGGCTAAGGCTTTGTCAGCAAAGAGTATGATATTTAGTTACTTCCCAAAAAAATTTATGGTTTTTGGATGACGTACATCTTATTTTTAAATGGTTTTTTAAAATCACGAAATACAGCTAATGTTTTTACAGCATTTAGTCCATGATGAAAACCGGTCTCATCGGTAGATGTCATCAGCAGAAAAACGTTCGAAGAGTTGTATAAGATGGTCAAGTTTACATTCATCAGTAGCTGATGTATCAGTATCTACGAAACTGTTCGAAGCTCTTTAGTTTTCAGTGTGGGCAATGAAACTCGGCTTGCTACATACGAAAACCATTCATTTAAACCATCGTCAACTTCCGCTTCTTTCCCTTCCCGTTAACGCGTCATGTCACTTCTTTCTACAATATGTTGGATAACTTCTTTATTATTTTAAATCAGATCGTTAAGGAGCATCGTGTCACTTCACACACTCAGACTGAAAGGAACCATTTACATTTCGGGAGTAGATTGTTTATAATCTCCGTTTTTCTACAAAACGTTCACATCGACTCAGAGCAATACAATAACACAATAACCTTGATCGGCCCACACTAATTGACCTCGTGCCCACAAAAAGTGAGTGTTTAACGTTGCTCACACTCAATGGGATTAGAGACCACAGCACTTTGGATACAGTGGACGGCTGCCCACGTTATCCATTGACCACATTAGGTGCATTCCAGTGTAGTATTTCAGTCGGGTCTTTAAGGCCTTAAAATAAGTTATCCTTCATGCTTTGAATTTCGCTGCTATATTAAAACGAAATGTTAAACATGGCTTTTAAAAGTTGTAAATAAAGTCTTGATGACGGACAACGTTAATTTACAGGGATCCTTGTAGTCCACTCGTGTTGACCGGTTATATAAACTGAGAAACCAAGGTAATCTAGTTATACGAGATAGCAAGGGCTCAAATGACGCGGGTAGCCTTAGCTGTTGGTAATTAGACTTTCGCGTGTTCGCAACCCCGAACATGCCCTCCGCCGAGTCGATCAGGGTTACTCCGTGAAGTTAGAGGGAGGCTCTGCTGTCAAGAAGATTCATGCCCGGCAACTCGACACTTCCCCCGGAGCCGGGACGTATTACCCTCATCATACGACCGGCTTAAGTGCACACACAACTTGACGGCATGAACTAGTGAGGACGTGATAACGGGAGAGGAGGGAGTCCAAGTAGAGGTTCAACTTGGGTAGTCGTCGGTTTTATACAAACTTCGTCGAAGTTTCGTAAACTAGCGGGGACCGCTGACCTGGTTCTTCATGAAGTTTGAAAGAAGTGGAATCCTCTTTTTACGACTAATGTTGACCGAACCTAACCGGTGAACGTACGAAATTCCGCAACTCGAAAATTGAAATTTAATCAATATTTTGTGTATGGATAAGAGATTAGAACACTTATAAAACAAAATTAACTGCAATTAACATATATTTTTCGATTGGTGCACTCCTGCACTCGGTTTAAAGCGGTTGAGGAGGGGAAAATGCATGGCGGTCCCTCTTATTGGTTTATGTCTTTGCTGAGCGCTTCAAATCTTCAACGATTTAGATTTTAGGGTATATAACCTCATAATTTTACTGATAACCCCGAAAGTAAGCCATACCTACATAGAGAGTCAAATATGACTCTCCTGGAAAATTACATTTTACATTTAAATTAAGTAAATTTAAAAAAAAGTTTTTAATGTAAAAGCACTTTTTTTAGGTTCAGTAATTTTTTAAGTCATATATCAACTAGGAATACACATTTTAGTCACAGAACTTTTGAAAATTCGCAGCGTATCTGGGAAAAAAAGTTTTAAAGTTAACGTTTTTCTAGTTTTTCGCATTGCTTGTGCTCTATGGAAAGTTCTTTTTTTTTTGCAGTATATCCAAAAATGACTAAAAGTTGCATAGTTATATCAACTGTAACAACTGCTCCTAAACTTTCCAAATTGTCATCATCAATAGATTTTGAAATAAAGGTATATGCATATGCCGTTTTTCCATAGAAAAACAAAATTGAAATCTGCCCTTAAAAAAATATGCTAATTGTAGTTCATAAAGTTCTAAATGTGTTAAAATCTATCATTCTTAGAGCAAATATTCATCAAGTTCAAATTTTTGATAGAAACAATCCATGGTCCCCAAATCAACTCCGAAAGAACACCTCAAAAATACGGGTTTGGTATGGATTTCCATAGTTTGAACGCATTGAATAGATCTTGAAACAGGCACCGATGAGACTGTTGTCAATCATCCTCAACGTTACGTGAACATACGACTACCTACATCTTTAACGAGTACATCTTAAAAATACATGTGTAATTTGTTTGAGGGGAAAAATTATAAGGTTCCTTTTATCATTCTAAGCATTTGCCTGAGCGCTTTCTTTCTTTTGGGCCCGTCAGAGTTTATTAATACTAGTGACGTGAGCTTCTCATAGTGTTGACCCATCCATGAAGTAATTCACTAAATTAAATTATAACAAACGAACATAAAAGACAATTAATAATTCTTGGTGTAATTGATTCCATACATTTTGTAGATTAATTTGAGCGATTTTTTTAATCAATTTTTTTAAAGGGAGGTTTTTTAGGAGAAGAGGTCAAAAATTGCCTTTTTACCTCTAAGATATATCTTCCGATATCATCGACGATTTTTGACGTTAGTTCGTTGTGATATCGAATCGAATCGCTCTAAAAGTCGTCAGAATCGATTTATTTCGTTTAAAAGATGAAAATCCACAACAAACATGTCATTTTTGAGGTGGTCGTTCGGCGTTGATTTAGCCGGCAAATTTTTCAAATCGGGTCCAAAACTATATGTACATCATAGTGTGGGTCTATGGAGTATACCTATCAAATTTCAAGTCGATAGCTGCAAAAATACCTCCATTACCAATGAACTAACCTCGAAAATGACATTGGGTGGGTGGAGAAGGGGCTTCTCGTCATTTCACACGATCGATCAACTTCACCCCATCTTACAAGTAGAAAAACGAAATGGTTAACAGCATAAATCGATACCACAGAGGATTCTATGGGGTTAAAATATAATAAGTTGTTCGTCATGCGCTGGTTGATCGAATTGAATACTTCCTTCTTTGAAATACAGGGAGGCATTTGATATCGTGGCATGATCATTGATGCACTTCACGTTCCACCCATCATGGCAGCGGCATTCTCATCACCTCAAGGATGTGGAAAGGTTGAATTAGGACAAAACTTTTTAGAAGCCAAACATGGCCAGTGAGGTTGATACGTTATCCCAATTTTTTCAAAGAGCTCAAAAGGCCAAACATGAAGTTCACACATAAATACAAAGTGACACTGGCTTTGAGAAACATACACCCTAAACCAAACAATAAACCCACATGTATCAAAATTTACTTTGGGCATAGATAGGTTACCAAAACCAATTAGGAACCTAACATTGCGGGCCATTGGCACCTAATCGGGCACAAGTATGAGGTAAACGGCTCGATTTTAGGTGAAAACTAAGTTATACTATTATTCATTCTGTGTGTTTTTTTCTTTTGCTCATAAAACCACTCTTCCGTGTACCGGGATGTCGGGCATAAAGGTTCGGGGGGGATGTATTTTTTAATTCTAGGCCTGCATTTTCAACGACCACCCTTAACCATCTCCAAACGGCCCTATCCATATTTTCCCCATGCCTAAACAAATTTGAAAAACATGACTAAATCAATGACAAAGAAAAATGTGGAATCAGACGAATTGGGATGGTCCGCTATAAGGTTGGGAGTACTAGATTCAATCTTAGGGCCAATAACTTCTGCTTTTTTATATTGATGGCAACTCAACGACGTCGCGACTGTTATAAATATAAAAAATAAGGGCTTTTATATGAAGACTTCGAAAAAATGCTGCATTATTAATGTGTTGGATTTGGACATTATCATAGAGACTTACACCTTTAACACTGCAACTGAATGAAAATATTGAGATGAATGAAGACTTTTGAAGATAATAGAAAGAAGCTTCAATCATATCGGTGCGGTGAATCTACATGGCGGAACTGCAGTTGCTTCAAAATGAACGTGGTATCAGAAATACGACACGTGCTGTCTATAATCGACTAATGGTATCAATGTTCCATCGTCCTCATTTATGATCCGATCATTTGTATCGAGATAGAGCTCCGTATCCCAAACCCACGTTTGAAGGAAAATACCACGTGCCACATTGTAGGTACCAGGAATCGCATCGATACAACTAGACCTCCTGAGAAGTCTTGAACTATTACTAATGGTGAACATAAAATTATTATTACTGTGAAATATTATTTTCTCCAAATTATAGTTTTAACATATGGCCCAATCTGCACTTTAATTTGTGTCCTCAATATTTCGGCTCTGCTTTCCCGATAATGGTTGATTACATGTCCAGTTAGTAACGCGAAGCATTTAATTTACATAATAACACATTTTATTATGTTAATTAATAACATTTGTACATTTCGCAGATACTTTGATTTGTGTTCAAAACTAACCATCAACGTATCTTTACACTTGTGGAATTACTTCCACACAAGGTGATCCAGACTCTTCTTTTGTCTTTTCTCCGAATTCTGCATTTCGCCTAGCATCTTCTATCAAGACTAACTGCTTTCATCTTCGAGTGATTAATATTAAGAGCGCTTTCATTTCAAGCCTTCTACACTACGTTTAGTATATATTGACAATTTTCTAATTTGAAACCGCCACAAAAGCCAAAGTGCCACAAGAGCGATACCTTGAGCATACTCTCGAATCCTGAAACTATCCACATCCAAGCGGTTAGTTCACAAAGATAGGATTTTATTTGGACGTTCTTCTGAAGGTTATCATAATTGAAAAATCAACAATAATTATCATTTTAGTAATGATATCAGTTATATTAAATGAAACTCTTGTTCTCCATTCAGTTCTGTCTGCGTAGGTAAACCAATTGCTTAAGGAGTCTGAATTGTTTACGTTTCTCTGCAGCTTGAAGCAACAAGCGAATAAATAGAAAGAGAGTCATGAGAGGAGTTTTTGAGAGAAAGAAGGCAGCGTTCTGGACGGAAGTACTGGGAAACCGGACGAAAGTAAGAGACGATTTGTAATTCGACCCACCGATTTTAACAAGCCATCAATCAAAAGGGAAAAAAACGTTGAAAAATTTGAAAGAAAAAAAAAACAACCGCGGGAGGCGATCGGAACAGGAGAGGTCGATCGGAACCGATGACTAGGTGGGGGGGGGGGGGGCAACAATTACATGTTTTCTCAATTAGTGAACCGTTTTGAATTGTGCCCTGGGTGGGGGAACAGATTGGTTTGATAAACTGCGTGTAATTCACGATCATTGGGCCACGCGATGCCACTTCCATGTTCCGATCCCCTCCCTCCAACGGAAATTTCTATATTCGGTCTGGAAACGAGAGCGCGAAAGGGCTACTATATTGTCCCAATCGCTCATTTCTCCGTAATGAATAATTAGGGTATGCATAATTGGAAGCTGTTGGATGGAAATTCAGATTATCAAGCGAAGCTGTTATTTGGATGGTTTTTAGTTACTGGTTCCGCAGAACGATCATCCCTACGAGGTAAAAAGTAAAGTAACATAAATGTAACATTCAAACGCTTTGCAATTTATAAACAAAGGTCATGGGATTCTCTAAAAAACTTTGCGAAAGAAAATTTTTCTATATTACTTTTTACTAACTTCGAGCCTAACTTAGTTTACGACCTCTTCCTTATATATTAAAAACAATAATTTAATTTTAGCTGAGGAGGGTATCATTGTTTCGTACATAATCATAATGTTATTACCAAATATTATGCAACACATAGGTAGAGTATGTTGTTAGAATCAAATAAAAAACGTATACCAAGTTGGGTGAGACACATAGCTTCTTTCCCTTGGTAAAATGAATATATTATTCATTGAAACGTTTCAAGCAATCTCGAAAGATGTGGAACATAGTCTTGTTATAATGATTTCACTTTCAGCGCATCAGCTATACTAAAGATAATATTGAGTTGAAATTGATATGGGAGTCTCTCATACCCTTTTATCCGACTACACTGACAATTTGACCTCGATTGGACCTTTAGAACAGGGGAAATAATACTTGATGGATTTTACAATTGCAGATGCGCAGAGTGATGCATTGATTAGAGCGATGAAATTCATAGGCTACCATTTACACTAATTCACACATTCCCTGAAGACTTCATCAAAATCAGACAAGAACTGTGGTGATTAGGTTTGTTAGAAGGATCTGCAGACAGACGGTCTGAAACGCAGACAGACAAATGAGAAACGGAAGTTGTTCAGAAATCCTGGTTGATTTCGGAGAAAAAAACAATTTTGCATCAACTGAAAGGGAAAACCAAGCTTCCTCTACCTATTGGTAGACCCGGAAGCAAAAATTAATGTCATTTGATATCATTTATTACGAGTGTATTGATTATTTTGGTATAGCTATATTTATCCCAGCTCATACTAAGGTGTAGGTAGAAGATCAAACAATATTAGTTGACTTCCGGTCTTACTTAGCCAACGAATTGCGTAAAGAGAAAGATATTTACGCCCTCGGGGGACCATACTTCATTTTGAAAGTAATATGGCACGAAACAAGCAGGTCAAACCCAAATGCTATCGTCAAAAGGAAGAAGAAACCTATTGTTAAATTCAGATAATATGTACAAAAAACTTCGATTGCAGTTTATTACAAATTTCTTCGTATATTCAAATATTATCCGTCGTAATCATAAGGATGTCAAATAAATCCATCACCGGAAATATAAGTAACATTTTCACCCGATTGAAAACAAAGATAGAAAAAGAGGAATACAAAATAGAGAGACGTACTTCCTACATTCGTTTGTTTATTGGCCCGTTACCAAAATTGTGGATTTATGGAGCTTCGTTCGTGGACATTAATATTTTAAAGAGAGTTGAGGGAGTGTTGGGTGTATGAGAAGGGTGTCAGAGTTTTTTGACCTTTTTTGTGTGCAAATTGCTACATACTAGTGATAAATTCTCTGACGCTGTTGCTGAGGCAAGAATTTATCTTCGACGAAATGAGTCGCGAAGGTGGGTGTTGGAGGAGGTCGAAGGGGTGAGGGTGAGTATAGAGGGTAGTGGGCTAAGAGGGTGGATGGGTATATGGGGGTGGAAGCTGCGTAGGAGGGTGTATGGTGGGGTTGGGGTGAGGGCTGCGTTACAGGGAAGTTAGGGTGTAAGGATGTAAGGGTAGGGGGTGGAAAAGGGGTTGAGGGGAAAATAGGGGCAAAGGGCGAACAAGAAAAAAAGCAACGGGGAGGAGGATGGGCGTTAAAAGAGGGGAAAAAACTCACCGACAGGGGTCGAGGCGGAAGCGGCTAGACTCCGCACCACAGCATTCAATTCATGTTTAATCGGCTCGAAAAAATGGATGGGACACGAAGCGATGAGAGAGACACGGCGAGATGGCACGAGGAAGGCTGGGGTGGAGGGTGTATCGAGAGTTTATTGGGAAATATGAGTTTTTCTCCTTGGGGTGTTAAAAAGGGGAACGAGGGGCGAAGCCACGAAAATGAAGGGCGATAACCGTCATCACGACGACATTGGGCGGAGGCATCGAGGAAAAAAATCGGCCCATCCCTGGAATATAACGAAGCAGCAGAATATAACGGAGTCTATTGGACACTGCGTTGATAATCGACTAGCACTGAATTTTTCAATACTGAGGATAAAATTCCGTTCCAGTCATCTTCAACCTTAAAGTCTCTGTTTGTTCGAAAATGGAGAAATACATAAGGGGGGGGGGGGGCAGATATGCAACATCGTTCTACCTTCTCCTTATTGAACGTTGAAATTTATTAATTAAAGAAGTTGTGAAGAAAATTTAGCGATACCGGAGGGAGAATTTGTGAATAAGTGTATCATGTTGAGTTTCAAATTTCATTAAGTATCTATATAACACGAACTAATATTTGATAACCCTGCTCCGCCGATCACCGGACTATCGCAGATTCTGCTTTCCAGGTAAGTCGGAAACACGTAGAAATCGATGATTCGATGTTTCAATATTTCAATTTTTATGTTTCTAAAAGGAAGTGATGAGAAAAGTGGTTTGGACTCTGGTAGTCAGAAGTACCTTTAAAAACCTCGTTTATGACCAGAAAATCACTTTTTTGCAACATTACAAAGTGGTGAAGGAAATGATTAAGAAAAAGAGTGTAAAATTCGAATTTTACATTTTTATATTGTCATTTTATTCATTTTGTTCGTATTGACGACTTTGGAATCAAGAAAAGTTGAGTTTTCTGCCAAAAAGCATTGTCAAATAATTCGTAGCGTTCTTTAAAGGCACTATTGGTAGCTATTAACATCAACAAAATCAATCACGGGGAAGGGTTTTTTGGCATCGTAAAGGAATAGGTTGATTGAACGTTTTGGCGATGGACTTGGGACAAACGAGTGAACGTCCATCAATGCGACGCAGTATTGGAGGAAAACGGAGGACGAAGTGGGGGAACGCGGGGTCTGACAACATACGTCTGAACGTCAGGAACCGTTCGAAAAAAAAGGGGGAAAAAGAGGGATAGATGGGGGAAACGAGGGGTAGAAGGGGAAGGGAGATGTAACGAAGGAGCTTTTCAAGGAACGTGAGCTCCTCGGGCAGGAGTGGGGGTAAACAGCGGCCTCTCTTAATCGAATAGTGAGTGAACTGACTCCCCCTCTCCTCCCATCCGCACCATTACCACCACATCCATTCTCCACCCCGCCATTCTCAGCTTTCCTCTCTTTTCCCTTCATTCCTTTTCACGCTTCCATTATCGAGAAAGTTTTGATCCCGGCAAAACTAGTGGGTCGCCTAACTTTATTTCACATGCAAGATTCCACTCATAGGATCAAGATTCCAATCTATCGGGATTTTCAAATATCAAATAAACGCAGTGTTCTGCTCAAACCGGAGTCTCGAACTGAGAATAAAATACCGTTTCCCCGACCAATGGCTATGTTCACGTGTTCCAATTCATACGAACGCGATAACTTTTCTCAAAATACCGAAAAGTGTAATCTGCTTATCTCTCTCAAAGATGGAAAACCAATCCGCTAAGTCCCTCTTGGAAGTTTATATTAATGATTATCTGCTCTTTGCAGAAACTGATAATGTGAGAGAACAACGAACCTTTCGAGGTTTTCCTTGCACATCAGCAAATACCGTTCTACCACCAACTTCAGCAGTTCCCTAACGAAGTCCGTTGTTGTGATTTCTCCCCAATTGCCTCTTAGTTGTCAATGTCTAACTACGAAGGTTGACCTCAATTGAAAAATCTCTCTTTTGAAAAATACATTCGGACTACGAAGTGTGAAACCAATTGATTGAAATCATGATAAAGAATACTCAAAAGCTTTTGGGAACTTTAAATAAATATTTCCATCGTGTCGGACGCTTCAATTTGAAACTCCATGTTCATTGTCGAATGATGATTGAAGGTTGACTTGGACCACATTTCTGGTTAGATAAAGATCATTATTAAGTATAGTGGTACTTACATTACCATCATGCTTGGATTAAAATGGAAAAAAAAACGAATTACAAAAAATCAGGGCCATTTTCTAATGGTTTTTTTTTCTCGTTTTCTCCAAAACTACTGGAACAAACTTCATAAATTTTAACTCGAAAATTCAACATCGGTATGTAACAGTACTTATGTTACTAGTTCATCAAAATCCGTGTTTGCCAACAATATCAATCCATCAGTCAATAAGGGGAAACGCTTTTCCTGAAACACCTTTGATGAAACTTGTTTCATGAAATCCGTTTTACTCGCGCATGCACGCAAAAGCAACGGTTTTCCCGTCAGTTTCACGGTAAATTCCGATGAGTCGTTTTGTCGTGGGGGCTAAGGAACAAAAAGATAAAACGAAAATACTGGGTACACCCAATGATCAGGGATCTGGACCATAGTTCCCTCGTTGTTGCGAACTTGCTCATAAGTGATCTTATCAAATTTAAGGATTTTGTCCGAATGTTCAAGCCACTGTTTGATCGTTTGGTGGCATTAGTCGGTGCACAAATAGCGAAGAAGGACACCAACTGGAGGCAGGCTGTGGACGCAGAAGAATGAAATTCCTACCATAATTTTCTGTCACAAATCACACAACTTCTCGACGTGAAACGTGAAACAACAGCTGGAGGAAACCGATTATTCGAGTTTCACGAAAACTGGTTTCACACAATCAATGAAACTGGAGTTTCATGAAACGCAGTGTGCACAGCCCTGAGTAATCTGTCAGTCAATTGCGAGCATCTTTCGTTTCACGTTTCCTGAAACCAGTTTAACGAAACGCATTTCTCCAGTGTGCACCCCTTATTCCATGATAAGAAAGGTAAGAATCAAAGCTGTGATGGAGATCTATTTCGGCACAGTGAGAAAGAAAGGTGTTCTGACCAGATATCCTGAAAACTCCAAGAATGAGATGAAGTTAAAGCAGAGACTAGGGTCGGAAAGCTCTATATTTACGCTTTCCACGAATAACTCAGTAACTGCATTCTCCGTTTTAGAATCCTACAACTTTGCGAAAGTCAATCCTGCTTGATTTATGTTCTCAGCAGTTTTTTCCTCACCAGAACGAGAATATCTTTGTCTGTCATGAATAGTCAGTACCATTTCGCAGAGATCTTGTATGTATATTTGAGAATAAAAGTGGAATAACAATAAGGTTCATTTGAGGGGTTGAAATTTATATCGATTCAAGGTTTTCAAACCAATTTTATACGGATTTTAAAGATTTATGCAGCTCTTTACAAATATCGTATTGTCAAAATGAGTCATATCCAATGATACATCTACATCAAATTGAGAAACTGTATTTTGCATAACAAAGCTGAAATTAGCCACAGGCGGAGACAGAGGAAAAAGGAAGGTCATTTGTAAGTACTTAACTTATTTTTTTGTAGTAGGGTCAACTAGGCAGGGTAAATGCCTAAATTAAGGCGTACAATAGGTTGTGACCCTGCAACTATGTATGTCCTCAGATCATCCTGATGATGATGGATGTCTCTCCAATAAAACCTTTAAATTTTGGTTTCACAAACAGAGAATTTTTAAAATCCGACTTCATAAACCACCTGCATCATCTAGTAGACTCAAATGTTACAGGAATCAAATTTCAGGACGATCAGATACTTTCCTTTTAGCGCGTCGTAGTAAAGAGAGTTGAAACGGTGTGCGCTGTGCATTGTTAGTTAGACACAAGATAGGTTTTGAACTTAACATCCAGCGGCTTCTAATATTAAACCTTATAAATAAGTAAGTTTCACGGAATGGCTCTGGATTCCAATTCAGCCACAACCGGAGCAAGAGGGCGGAGGCGAGAACTGCATCACCTCCGACGAAAACCGCCAGCTCATAACTGCGTAATTAGAATTCGGTTGAAAGGGGTCAAAGCCATTACCCGGTCCCCAAGGTGAGGTCCCGGGTTAAATCGGGTAATGAAGGCGAGTGATAGTAATGATAATGATGAGCCCTGGCTACAATATTAATATCGCTCCAACAGGTTAACCCTTTGCCGGCCGCCCTAGGCAGCCTCCCGCCTCCTCCTCAGCTTATCATAATAATACCATCGTCTGAACATTATTGCTCCGGGATATTCCCCGGGGATCGTCACAGGTCTACAATACTAGGTAATCCATTTGCAGATGCTTCTCGTGTGTCGCCTACCTTGAAATTTCGTCATCTACGAAATTTCAGTCGTTCATCACGCTTTCAAACGTTGCCAACGTCGGATGACATTATCCAAAGGCATTTCACACACACACACACACACACACACACACACACACACACACACACACACACACACACTAGTTCCTTAATGCTTCGCTGAAGCGTAATTCTCCATGCGTGAATGCTACCAATCGTAATAATAGGGGAACCCTCGCTCAATATTATCACCTCTCTAACAGGTTCCGTCCACCTTATTGTAGTTACATGCTTCGTAACTAGGGTAAATCCATTCACAAGCGCATCAGCCAAAGCATAAAGACTGAGCCATAAGTCCACTGGCACCGATTTCGGCCGAAAACACATCGGCCGTGCACGGCCGAATAGGACCGAATGATCCCACAACAAGCGAACCAGTTGACGCGCGTCCACTGCATCAGAGCTATTCGGCCGTCATCGGCCGTGCACGGCCGATGGATTTCTAGATCCGAATAAATTGGGATTTTTCGGACGTATTCGGTTGAGCTAGCCCGATGTAGCAAATCGCGCGGTTCTCTCCGTCAATTCCAACAGCTCTTGGGCTTAGCTGGTCTTACACCAAGACCAATGATAATACATTATCCATCTATTGATCAATCACTGCGTGGGACTTCCTAAACATGCGGCACCTACCTAATCTCGGCCTATATGGTCTTTTATTAGAGATTTAGTAGGAAAATACTTGGTACTTACCTGTGTATTTGCATGTTCCGGCATTCCATTGTATCAATCCATGAAGATTCATGTTCCCAATAAATGGAAAATGAAGATGAAACGGTATTCGCGCGAACACGGAACGAAGTAGACTGCGGGAGACCGCCACGCCCGAACGACCGGAGAGAACTGGCCGAGGCCTCGACGCCCGAAGACGAACAGGAAAGGACTGGTCGAGGCCGCCCCGCCCGAAGACGGACAGGAAAGGACTGGTCGAAGCCGGCCGCTCTCCGATACGAGCAGGCCAACGGAGGGATAGGCGGTCGCCGCGGTGCCCGGAAAGTTCGTGTTTTCGAAGTTTTAGACGCTCGAAAACTTCGGGAACACAAACTTTTTGACGCAACTTCACAAAACACACTTTGAATTAATCTTGAAAACAGAGTACCATGTCCTACTCATGAAAAATATAGGCACTACTTTTGTTATAGGTAATAATTCCCTCGAAAAATATATTGAAAATAACGGTTTTACTTAATGTGTTGGCCCCTATAACGGTCACATCTTCACGTCCTCAGGAATTTGATATCGGACTGATATCACAGCTAAAAAAAGGCATAATTGGTTACCGATATTGCTTCTGCACAAAATAAGACATTGGTTTGATAGTTTTTACCATTTGGGTATACACAGTACCTTTTCTTTTTTATTTATTCGGATATCTTATTTCGTTTATTATTCAATAATGAACCTAAGTTAAAAATGGGTTGTGAAAGACTAATTAGTTTAGTAGAAGATAATGTGGCACTGTGGGATATGCGGGACAAACGATATCATCGACGAGACATTCAAATGAAGTTGTGGACAAAGATCGCTTATTATTATTAATCCTAGTCGAGTCACCATGTCGTTTATATTATTCAAAATTTAATATTTTTTATTCAGCTCATTTTAAATCAAGGCCAGTATTGAATTTTTAAAATTGTAAACACGCGGAGTAGACTTATCTTAATAGTTATACGCTAATAGGTAATAATAATTATTATAATTATAATTAGTATGATTATTATACTTTTGGTAGTTATGAAGGTGGTTTATTTTAAGCTCAAAACCAAAACTAAATACTTGTGTTATTGATGAAAAATGTCTTAAATTTTTCTCGTACGAAATAGGCTGCATTCACTCATCTATTTTCACCAACGGTAGCAAAACGATCACATGTTTGTGTTGACGCAGGAACATCTGAGGGTAAAATCTGAGATCCTTCTTTATCAATAACAATGTTATGCAACAAACATATGCATTTAATGATTGTGTCAGCATCTTCTGGATTAACGTCTATAGCTTTGTGCTATTTTCAAACAATATAACATCATCAAAATCCATTATAATGTTGCTTACTTTGTCACGAGACACAAAAGCACATGTAACATTTCACTAGCAACTGACGAACTGGACTGACAAAAACCGGCTCCAGTGGACGCGCGTTTTCGGACGAAATTTCGTCCGGCGTGCCGGCCGGCGCGTCGGACGATCTGCCGGCTGTGCAGCCGGTTCCAGTGGACGACGGCCCTAAGCCTCCCTCGATATTTGGTCCTACTTGAAAAGTAACAAACGGAGGATGAAATAGATTGAAACACTATCTGAAAGTATCCTAATGTGGATTTCCTCCCACTTCACTGGAATAATGATCAATGAACCAATGGTACTATCTTCATAACATTAAAAATATTCTGCCTTTCAAGTCCTGAATTATCTTAAGAAAAACCATTCAAATCGCCTACCATGCGAGCATCCTTCAATAGTTTCAAAACCTTCAGCAAATACATAAAATTTATTTATTATTTATAAATTAAATAATTTTTTTAATGTATTTATTAATTTGTTTGGTAAAGCTATTCATTGTTTATAAGACATATAAACAATGACCAACAATGTGGCAGTTCAAGCATTTAATAATCTCTGTCACATATTTTTCCCTCTTAGTTCTTTTATTTGCAACTGGAGATGTGTGTAGGCAGAATGATCATCATTCCTTCAAATTTTGCCAAGTTCGGATGATATTATCCGCAGGCATTAGACACACAGAACGAAGTTCCTCAATGCTTCAATGAAGCGCAACTCTCCGTGAATCAATGCTACCAATCGTAATAACAGTGGAAAACCCTAGCTCAATATTATCACCCCTCAAACGGGGTTAGCTTTCGTCGACCATGTTGAAGTTTCTTGCTTCCTATGGCAAATCCATTCAGAAGCGTATCGATTATGCCACAAACCTACCTCGAAATACTGTCTTTTACGTAATTCTTTTGTCAATCGCACATTCAAAACGAACCAATCCTAGAATAAATATTTTATAACCTAATCCAGAAGTGTTATGTTATTTACAGTTGAGGGTTGGTGTATGCATTGTGAAAATAAACGGTGTGTTTGGAGATTGTTGACTAGGCTGAGCGAAAATGTTAATTTGGAAAGTTTGAACTTACCCCTGGTAACGTGCGCTTCTCGTGAAGGGCGTGCTGCGCCATCGCAGCGCTGTCCCTTGTCAGGTACGTGAGGAAGGCACAACCTGTGGAGAGAAAAATTAGTTGTTGAAAAATTGAAATAACAACGGAGAAGCAGACAAGAATGTTTCATCTTAATTATTGAGGAACTGAGAATAAATAGTAACAGAGGTGATAGAATGGAATCGTTACCCCTTTAAGGATAGTGGCAATTAACGTGTTACATCCAGAGAAAAGCAGATAAAAGAAACTTTTTTAGGCTCAAGTTACAACCTCGGTAGTTTCCAAAACTCTGCAAGTTATTATACAAAGGTTTAGTACTCTTGTATTGCCTTCTTACTGTTAAGCTTGCTTACTTTTTCGTTGCAGTATTATCTCTGTATAGCACAGCACAGGGACGTGAGAGTGACATTTCAACCTGACAAGACCAACCGGTCGAAGATTGCAAGACATTATTGGGATGCTCGAGTTCTTAGGCTAAAGAGCCAACGACTTAATGGCGTACGGTTAAAAAAAAAAAAAACTAGTGTTTGTCAATTGTAATTCCTCTAAGGTATTTGTTATTGAGCCCACGGGTTTTAATTATACGTTAAAAGAGCAAAATGAACAAAAAAATGTACACGAATGTTGACATTTTGGAGGTTTTGCTTGAAACATTGTATGAATCGATTGCGGTAAGCGGACATCTGGTAGCAAAACAGCGGCGGTAGACCTCATTCGTATGACCCGTACACCTGCCTGGAAACCTCAACTGAACCTTCCGAATGGATTTGCGGTGTTACGTCAGATTATCCAACTGAGGTAAAAAGGCCAGTGGATTGAAACCCTTAATCCCTTTATGCGCTTCGTTTTTGAAACCATACCGACTGCGTGGGGCCTGGAGAAGGGAGGGTTTCGAACAAGGCGGAAAGTTCGGATGTTTGAAAGCGAGAATGCCGGAAATACTCGGCGAACCGGAGAAATAGGTAGGTAGGTATACATTTTTTTTGCGCCGTTTTTCTTCCTTTTTTTCCCCCTCCACTTTTATTCCTCTTCTCTTTGCGGAGTGAAAGTAACTCCCGGGGTTGAGTCAAGCCTTAATTGTGTGGTCATGGAGCCCCGGGGGTTGGGTGTGCTGCGGTGGGAGTCTTAATTAAAAGGTAGGAGCTCCCACCGAGCTCTGCTCGCTTCCAACACGAGATGACTGGGGGGCTAAGCCCCCTTCTCCCCCCTTGCATCCCCTCCCGACTCCGCGATAATATCCATGCGGTTGTATTGCATTGCACTCAAGCAGTCGGAGAAGGCCAATTTCCCAGTCTTTGCGATTGTGAGTGGATTAAAAGTTGGCACGTAAAGAGAGAAACGCGATTTGAGCTCGTAGCCCCACTCTTTGCCGTCTAATCTTACTTGAGCTAGATTCAATACTGCTGAGCTCTGTGATACCAACGATTAGGAATGACGGAAATGGTATAAGAATTACAACATCTGCCAAGTTGGTTGTGCTGGATAGATCCCGACTTACTGCAATAAGAACGTATGTAATGAGTAAAGGTGCGATTTGGCGTGTAGCGTTCGTGCCAGTCCAAACGCGCGCCATCGCTCCTGGGATAGGCACACACAATAAATAAATATCCCCCCCCCCCCCCCCGAATAGTTTGGAGTGGGAAGAAATCCTCTCAAATTAATTTTTGAACGTAAATTTATAAAATTTGACTCCTAGTAGTCCTGACCAACAAACTCATTCTTCTTTTTGATATTTTTGACATTTAAGTGAATCACCTGAAATGTTAAAGCTTAGGAACCAATTCATAATGGTGCAGAACGGGTTGTCCAGTATTATATTTTTGTAAAAATTGCATATCCACCATTTTGTGTCCGTTGTGACAGCTTAATTTCGTTTGAAAATTCCGTAACTTCAAAATGGTTTTGCCCCCCAAGGCTGAATCCATCACAACGTGGGTGTTCAAGCGAGCTATGAAACTCGTAACTTGGGTACCTCCCTTTATACTTATTTTTAAATTGTTTATGAATCTTCCACCTACGCTAAGGTGTAATTTTCAATCATATTCTACGTTTCTAGTTCAAATTCACGAGGATTGTTCATTTCCATGGTAAAATACCTTTAGGTCCTAGGCTGAAGCGATTTTTTTGATTATAGGTATCCACCTATTGCATCTCCACTCTACGATTTCAAATAATTTAATGTGGCACCTCACCTTTACTGGGCTTCGTGAGATCATCCTTGACCAGGGATAGGACAAAATCTTTTTCAGGTTCCTTTAATCATTCTGTTCGTATTTTTAAGATAATCATCAACAGATAATCACGTTTCCCAAGATTTAAACTAAAGCCACCTCTATTACATTTCATAAGAATACATACTCCTTAAACATCCGTATTTTTAGGTAGTGATACTATGTACGGAAAGTAGGTACCTACTATTCGACGGACTTTTTTTTGTGTCCACCGATGGTATTGCTATAGAAAATGGTAAATGGAAGGTATGCGTAGTTGCAAAGGTTTTGGAAAGAAGGCCGTGCCGTTACATAACTGATACGTTTGGTTTCCCCAAGGTTGATAAAACTGAGAGCCAACCCGAGAGTTGTCTGTAAACGACGATAACGGAACGACGAAAGCGTTGAACGCTAGTTAAGTGGGAAGGGGGACGAAGGCGCGGGAAATACACGGGGATGAGGAGTAAAAAGGATGAAAAAAGGCGGCGCTTATCTATAAAACCCCACGTGGGCCTCCACGTGCCCCATAACTGTTTATAAATAGTCACGTCGCTCTCATGAATCATAGATAAAACGTACGGACGTGAGTAGGGAGCCCCCTTCAGATTAGGAGGGCAGACCTGGGAGCTCCCAGAATCCCGCCTTCTCATCTCATCCTTTCACCCCTATGCCTGCCTTCCTCGCTTCCATTCCTTTCCATATGCTGTTCGGGCAAGACCAACGGTGTAGAGGCCAACCTCAACGAGTTAAACTACAGAAAAATTCCTAAAAGAGAGAAATTTTCCTTCTCTAAATTGTATCGTGGCTTATTAGTTTCAATAATTAACCTAAACAATCGATCAACATAACAAAATATGCGGACGGACATAACAGATTTCGAATCTACTCCGACCTTCGAAGGTCACCCTATTCTAAACCTACACCGCTGTTTGAAAATTTAGCCCTAAATTCACAGGTGTCTTAGCTGCACTGTTTGCATCCTCATATTTACAGTACTGGATTCCTCGGGACCCCGACTGTACAAACGAGTTGTAGCTGTATTCTCCCTAAGGGAATTACGAGTACTTGCTCCTCGACGTGTTGTAGCTGACGCCTGAAATAATCGTGATCTTGCACCACAGTCAATTCGTCCATCTTTAGGGATGTACGTGAATCACCATCATGTTCAAATGCCTATTTATTATCCAAATTGAACTCTTCCAGCACAGTTCACCCGTTCAAAGTTCGAGTTTTCAAAATTTCGCGAAACTCAACACCAAATTTTAATCCGTTCAAATTGTATGCCCCTTTAAATTCCACAGCTGAATCAGTGGTTCTACCCTACTGAACTGATTTTAATAACAGCATCAGATTGAAATGAAAAATCATTCCAGTGGTAAAGTGACGGTTCAAAAAACATTGAACCTGATTGATCAGTCATGTATGTAGGAATAATAATTAATCATGGAGAATAACTAGAGCATTTTATTGGTGTAAAAGTCAAATCATAGGGTTCTGGCAATGTTGAGTGAGGTACGGATGTAAAGAGTGGGTTTGGACCTAATTTGAATTATAGTTGAATGCGGCACATCATCTCCCTTTCCACTTCTCGTTAATTGGAATTTTCCGAGGAAGAATATGTCCCCTACAGCTCGCGGAAACAGGAAGGTGACCCTAATCAAATTCCTGAATAATAATGAAAGTTTGACCATTGAGAGGAATGAAAGGTGGTGAGTCGGGGGGGAGAGGGGTCTATCTCGACGTTCCTGATGGTAATTACTTCTTGAAGAGGATCGACCAGGAGGGAAATAGGAATTCATTCCGTTCCCTATCGGGAAGGCTCATCGTCGACCTGGTCGAACAGAGTGGTTATCCGCTAAACCGGACGCTATCCGGGAGTCCCCTCCGATTACTAGGCGCTAACCAGGAGGTTATCTCGAGCCGCTGGGTCCGTACCGCCGCATGATCCTTAGGCAGATACTTCGGACCAACTTTGACTTGGCCCAATGTCAACTAACCCCATCTTTCCGGCCCCTTCGATGTGAACTTGCAACAAAGGGGATTAGGGGGTGGAGCCGTGATTGCTTCCCACTCTCCCGACAACATAGCTTCTCCCAGAACAACTCGACGAGAGACTCAAGACATTATAAGGGTTACTCTATATATATAGTTGGTTTAACACAGCCTTATCTGCTGATGGTTTCATCGTTATTACATGGGTAAACCCCTAATTACAAGATACTTGAAAAATCTTCAGTACAATTTTGCACAATTAAAATTAAAATGTTTATGAGGTAAAACTGGATTGAATTTGGAATATTCTAGATATGTGAAGTTGGTTCAACACAGAGTTGCATACAGATTCTTCACGATTGTAGACAAGAGCTTCAACTACGACATCAACTTATTCTCAATTTATGTTCTACTAATTAGAAGACAAAAATAAATGGAAACTGGATGAATGCAGCAACAGAAACACAAATTTTACACCGTATTACTGAATTTTGGGATTCGGATATAAATGTGACTTATGGGGGTTCAAAAAGAAGATAATTTTGCAGGTTTCACCAAATTAGTTTTTCGGATTTATTGTTGAAGTTCTTTTCAAAAGCCATCCTCTTCCAATGGCGTAATCAGTTGTGGTTTCACTCTTCGTATTGCTGGAGTTTTGGCATTTTTTGGTTATTAGGTAAAGGTCGAATTTACGAAAAAATCTTAAAATTAAAACAAATTTGGATTTTTATCAGAATAGAAAAAAAAACTCCAATCGCCACTTTTTGTCATAAATAATGTCACTGTTCGGAGTGGGAGTTCATGGCAGCAAAAGTAGAATGCACTGGTTGAAGCAATTCGAAGAACGTAGTTTGAGGACATGAGGGCTCGTACTTCTCAGTCAAGAAACCTCATATGCCGACAAATTGATTTTGAGGTGAGGCCAACGGATCGTCAAGCGGATACATAGGACCACCCCATTCCGAGGTGCAATTCTGGAGCTCTAATGATTTGGGTTTGGAGGACATGCTGGAGCTGTTGGATGAGAGAAACTGTTGGATGATTTGGTTTGTTCATCCTGCTTGAAATCATAGAAGAATGCATTAAGCGGAATTCTATTGGGATTAAGAGTGATCAGCTGCTTTTTCAATAATATCACTTTTTCTATCAACCATTCGGCACAAACTCATATAACGGACGACTTGGCCATGCTCATCATATTTTTATGAAGGTTTTTGTATATGTGCTGCTTTTTGCTTCTATTCTGTATTTCGCTTGTAATTATTCTCCGTAATAAAAATGTTTTTTATTCTGTTGTTACGTTCCTCCTTCTTGCAGAGACGTCTATAAATACGAACATAGTTTTGTTATTTCGATATTCATTTTATTAAATATATCATTGCTTTGATTTCGCCTTTCTCCTTTTCAGGCCTGACTGAGAATTTTGCCAAGAATTCAGACCCAACTAGGTTCCGCAGTTTCGGAGGAAATTTCATTATGGTGCACAAATGTTTCTCATATGATTTTTCGATTGTCGAAATCTTGAAACGTAAAAAACCAAATTTACAAACTTTAGTGTGATTATTTGAAGTGTGTTTATAATTCATTTATACATTTTTTGGTATTTTTAATGACTTGAAATGTTGAAAAATTGCTGTACTAAATTATTACACGGTTTGATTAAATACAAAACTTCTGGAATTTCGTTGGCATTGATAGTTGTGAAGTTGTGAACTTATGAGACTATGTGGAGGAGCTGGTTTCCCCCTACGACGGAACTCCGCGACATTGTGATTACACAGAAGCGCCGAACGCAACTTGAGACGTCAAACGGAGCTGCGGGCCGAAGCGGACGATTCATCACGAAGACTCGGCCGAAACGCGTGCGGCATTCGACAAGTAAATACAGATTCCCCTCCCGCGCCCACATCCTCAACAATAACCGAAGCTCTCTACCATTGTTGGGGCCACTCCCTCGGCACGGGGTTAATAAACAACCTCTCATATCTCATGCCTCATCCCCCCCCCCTGCCCCATCATCTACTACCCCTTTACTCCCCAACCCTGTCGCTAACCAACATATATCAACCCCAACCCACTCGTAAATCGAACTGAAGGACAAGTTAACATGTTGCCTCCATTCCCGTCATGCCTCGACGTCCCTGCTTGTCCCTCAATGGTTCCCCGCGAAGCTCATCCCGACCGACTTCCCGGATTTTGAGTGAATGCCGACCTCTCCCCCGTCCCCCCTCACGCTATACGCCTTTCCTCTATCATCTCCTGTGATTTGTCGATCTGTCGAACAGACAGCTGATCAATACTACACAGGGCACTCATGTTCATACGGTTATTTACAACGAGTTGATTTGTAGGCGGGCTAGGACCTCATCTGAAAAACCCCAACCCATTGCCCTCTGTCATCAGCGATTACAAGTTCGTGGAATGTTTCAAAATACATCAATGACCGGGATATCAATTTCAATCATACACCTAGATAATGCTTTTATAAATGCATTGCAAAAGTGTTTCGCCGTATATGTATAACACCAAATTTCTAAACATAGGTACAAATATAGGTTGTATACCGGTTAATGGTAAACCCTTTTTGTCTCCGGCAGTCGGAGTGATCAAAACATCAAACTGGAACCTCTTTAATTTCTAGGGAAAAATTCATATTCGTGCACCAGCCATAGGTAAAACGTGCACAGATTTCATCATTTCTCAAAGAAGGACACAATGCCGAGCATTTTTATAGCATTTTCATGTTGAATTTAATGGGGATTCTACACCTCAACTGATTTTTTTGAACTATGAGTGTGCGCTAAAAGATCTGAAGCCCCAATATAGCAACAAAATGAGCATGTACGTTGAATCCAAGTGTAGCAGATGATATTTTAGTCGCTGATCGGTTTTCGTTGGACCTAAAAAATCGGTTGACGGATGCAATTTCTATTAAATTAAGCATAGAACCGGAACTTAAAATAAAATCGGGAGTTCTCATTCAAGAAAACGAATTAAGTGCGCGTTTCGATCACTAGCACGCTTGCACAGTGCTCTAAATTTGTTATTTGACTTTCTCGCAAAAAATTCCATTTTTTTCTACCCCCTCCAAATAACGGAGATAAAAAGGGTGAAGCAATAAATACCCTGTAATTACATCATAGAAATGGTAGAAAATTCAAACTTTTTGGTTTTGGCTTTAGTATCGGTTGTAGAGGTATCTATGATTGATTTTCTAAAAGTTTTTCTGCCAGTATATGCCAACCCATGATTTCAAGTCGAATATGAATTGACGAAAGGGCCAAAAATGAGGTAATATTTAAGGGACGCGGGACGGCCGCGCTATAACATCTCTCCGATAATTATAACTTCTACGGTTCGAATCCCGATTCGAGCAAAACATTTATTGTCTATCCATAAATGTTGACCTGTGGTCTGAAACCATCCTTTCTCTTCTACTCATTTTCAAGGCTTAGATCGAATTAGATGGTTACAATGAGTTTACATTTCCCATGATTTGATTGAAATGGAACTCTTCGAGCTCTGATATGAGTCGCAATGAGATTGGTTCCCACAGAAACACTTCAACCATGAACGTTAAGCTGGTTCACACAAGGGAGGCGACGGTTGAGAGTGAACAACTGACAGTAAAACAATGATGTGGAGCGGAGAATAATTGTCAAATTGAACAACCATAAAAACAGTTGGGTTAATTTCTTCCAAACTTGCAAGGAGCCTTTTTAGTTCTGTTAAATCTGGATTCAGTCAGGCTGCTGTGATATACAGCTAAATTTAACATACGGAGGCGGTCATATGGCTCCACTAGGGGTAGAGAAACTACCCCCAGACCAACCCATAAATTACTTGGGAGCGGGCGAAAGGCGAAGGTAACTGACTACACCCACCCCCGGTTCAAGCTAATCTCCTCAGATTAGAAGGTGGAACAAAAAAAAGTGGAAAAAAAAACAGGGAAAGTTTTTTTTTCTTTCCTTTGCGGGCAGGTCGGGGCGGGGGAAGACTATCAGATGGGAACACGCCATCTCAAAATCTTCCTGTCCCCTGGAGGTAGCCCTGCATTATTCATCAAGACAAAAGCTGGAAGCCCTTTCTGCCATTTAGCCGCTTCCTGGAGGTTCCCATTCCCGACTCATCTTCAATCGATACCTTCACCGTGTTTCAGTCTCCGGGTTTCTCCGTTGCTCCGCCGCTACTCCCGAAGTCTCTGAGGAAAATAAAGAGCTAGTACCGAATCCAATTAGTGACCCCGACCCGGGCTGCCATCGAATTTGACATAATCCAAATCTGAGGCTCCCGAGTTGAAGGAACCTCAGTTTCGCTACACAGCTGACTATTATAGCCTGGGGCTTCCTTCATTCCTCATCTATCGTTTGACTCAGAATCAAGGAAATCTTTACTATTCAGAATCCGAGATAGTGGGCCAACGAATTAACCCATTTGCAAGTTTACCACTTTGGTCAAAATCTCATATATACTTGGATCGATGAAAAACAGATCAAAATGACATGAAATGAGAGAAAGGGAAAGTGGGGAGGAGAATTCGTTCTTTATGAGCCCAAAATGTGTTACACACCCTAAATACTTCAGCGACTCCCATCAGTGACGTCGACCAAGGAAGCCATCGAATTTGACCTACGCCAAATGTGAAGGTTCTACGTTGAAAGAACCTGAGCTTCGCTACACAGCTGATTGTTATAGGCTGAGACTTCATTCCTCATCTTTCGAGTGACTCAAGATGAAGATAATGGACAAACGAACTAAGACATTTGCAACGTTACGGTGAGAGGCAGCACTGCCTGCGAATGGCAGTAGGATGAAAAGCCTGAAATGCTTGTACACCTCACTTTTTAGATGAGAATAATTGATAATGACAGAAATTTTTAGTTGATAAGTTTAGAGTCTGATCTCAACACCATAAATACTTAAAATACCGAACCCAATCAGCGACGCCGACCTGGGCTGCCATCGAATTAACTTCGCGTGTGACACAATTCAAATCTGAGGTTATAACGGTTTTCCTAACATTTGACTATTTTCCTCCTCGTCCGAGTGATTCCATATCAAGATATTCATAGGTAAGTAGGTAATCGAGGTAACTGAATCCATATTTAACTAATTCGCTACACAATTGATTGTTGTGCTTGTAGCCTCTTTTCTCACGTTTCGGGTGATTCGGGATCAAGGAGTCTTCACCTCTTCCAACCCAAGATTATGACCAAAGCAAACCAAATTCGCAATTTCACTGATTTGTTGAGGCTGTCAGGTATACTTAGATTGAAGAAGAATGGACGAGCCTGGATGAAGGAAAAACAATGCTAGAAATTGGATAGGTCAGAACCTGATTTCAACAGCTCGACAAACGTAACGTATCGAATCTATTTAGTGATCCTGAATGGTCCTCATAAAAGTATTAACGCTCATAAAAATATGAGGCTTCCAAGTTGAGAAACCTACGTCGTTGCTACACAGCTGACGTACGCAATCTCTAGCTTTGGATTAGAAATTGTTGCACTTTTAACAGCTTTCTTACATGTCTCACTTCTCCCACCGAACCAGCCACATAGCGAGTCAAAACTTAAATCATTGAGGACCATTTTCACTAGGTGATTCGTTGCCCGGTATATTCGGTCCTGAAGGCGAAGTAAGCTTGATCTTATCATTGAATGTTTTCATCGCAACTCTCAACATTTTATGGAGAGTTCAACAGAACGTTTGGAATGTGTTGGAAAAGTAAAATGTCGAATGAAGACCGGAAAAATTGCAGAATTTTAACTTTATTCGAACTTGAGCTGATAATCTTACCTTATCTTACTTACTAGTTTGTGGGGATTAAAATCTTTATTCAATATTTGCATGCCTCTGTATTTTGACGTTGATTTTTAACTCTCGGGCTGTTGAGAAGATTTTTATTTTCAACTCTCTGTAACGGATAATCTCATGGTAAGTCATTGTAGCTAAGGCGTTAAGGCGTCGCTCGATGTTAATAGTTGTTCTGTTTCTCTTAGTATATCCATGAAGACCGATTTCGTAGCATGATGGTAAGCATGTTGATGTCTGTACATTGTCCAAATGGACTCAAACCCTTCTCTTCATGTTGATGGACCTCCTGCCATGTTTGCGTGGAGTTTACTAAGGCAACACCATCAGCATAAAT
The DNA here is from genome assembly GCA_031894815.1 of Creontiades dilutus. NCBI lineage: Eukaryota > Metazoa > Arthropoda > Insecta > Hemiptera > Miridae > Creontiades > Creontiades dilutus. The sequence goes on along the minus strand of JAVIWC010001314.1, from coordinate 1,292,269 downwards.
GTTGATTTTTACTGATTTTTTATTTATTTTTTGTTTTATTTTTATTAAGCAAGTTTATTTACAAAAAGCGAAAAAATAATCGGCCCAATTGGAGTGCCTTGCAAACAGCCGTATTCGCGGAATAAAACAGTTTTGCTTTTCACTTTGCACCTCTCATCGCAATCATAGTATTTATATTTGTATTGTGAATAATACTTTCACAGTGTGTTCAAGTTATTCTTTCAAATTATTTGTCACATCCTACCAAATAGACAATAATTTTAAAGCGGTCCGTACATTTTTCGTCTGCTGAATACATTCAATCTTACAAAATTTCAAGGTATCTGACAAAATTAACGAGCTACTGTGGCCGAAAGCACATTCGGTATATTATACAAATGAGTAGAGGGATCGTAGGAAAACTAATCTTCAATTATACTATGCGCTGCTGTAGCGTGGAGAGCATAAATTAAAAGTCTGTATGGCGCCACTCTTATTCAAATAGAAGCCCTGTATGCATCAAAGGATTTCCCTCGATTTAATTTGAAGTTAGAAACGAAGAATCTTCAAAGACCATGAATATGGAAAATGTGGGAATATAGATTCTCGGAATATAGTGAGGTCGGGAGGAAGGTAGTTTATAAGAGATTTCCCTTAACGTTGAAAAGGTGTTTTTGAGAAAAAGGGATGGTTGTCTCCGCGAGGATATATAGGCTGATTCTATTGGTGGCGTGCAGCGACAAGATTAGACTCCTCGCCACACAACAGTAAACAATTATCCGGCGTCGCCTTCCCAGCGCCAGCTCCGAGGGAGGTGGGGGCGGCGAGGCGTTGCGCCTTGCGACAGATATCGACTCATTTGAAATTTAAATCTCTCCCTCCATCACCTGAAAGGCCCTTCAGAGTAAACCTCAAGGTGGTTTATGTGTCTTGCAGCCCCCCGGCCACCTCTCTCCCAATGGCGGCCGCTCGTGTGTCTTTTTCCTGCCTCGCTCCCGCGCCCCTCGAGTTGTCTTTTTTATTGCTGGGGCTCAGTGGAGATTAGCCGGGGTCACGCACCTTCTTTGAACTCCCCCCAGGGTGAAGATTCAGAGCTTCACATTCATCTGATCACGAGGGTCTTTAGCAGGTTGAGCTCTGAGGGCAACTACAATCGAGCACTTAGCGTGAAAGCGAGCAGTGATTTCGAATAGGGAGAATCATACGAAAACTAGGAAGTTGTCACGTTGGTATTGGGTTTTTTAGTCACCTTTGATGAACAATCTTTCACAGACTACATTAGTGCAACCAGTTCGAAGGCTAGGTATACGAGCTCTCAGTTTTGGTTTATTATTTCAAACAATAAACCTTCGTAATCAACAAAAAAAGAAGAAAAAAGTTAACTCCCTCCACTCAAAATTTAGTTTTTTACGATTCAAGATTAGTAGAATCCGAAAATAGAAAAAATCCATTCTCTCGCTTTCAGGAGCTTTTTTTCAAAAAGTGTCAAAAATCACATTTCGTGTCTAGTTCTGGCTGTATGCTCGGCATCGATCTCAGTCAAACCTAAAGGGTGAAATCGAATGGCGACAAGTGGAGGGGGTAAAGAGCTAATACAGAAGATACAGGATGGGTATAGAGACCAATTCTTGCAACAGGCATCTTCCTCTCTTTCCCGGTGTTGGTATTCGCGTTTGCAGCACGATTCACCTAGTGTCGATCTGGTAACAGATGTGATTACATGCCTTTGGATGATTAGATGGATTTTATGACTGAGAGGTGAATTATTGGCTTTGAATTACCAACCTTCCGTAAAAAGGAATAGGGACGATGTGCATTATATAATATGCGAGTAAGGGAGGATGTTTTTCATTTTTTGGCGAAGTGGCCTATTCTGATAGAATTTATCGTTAGACATCTGGCCACACGAGAAATGGGGGAACTAGCCTTCTAGAAAATACTGGATAACCGGGAGAACTGGAATGCGTTGGCCTCTTTTGCTGGAGCTGCATGGAAGTATAGTACGGAATTGATAATTGAATTTCATTCGTGTTAACTTTAGTTGCGCTGTATTTATTATTGATTATCAGCCTAATATTAAAATTTTGTTCATATTACTATTTATTTATTTTTGTTTGTTTTCTGTTAAGCTCGTTTACTATCATTCATTTATTTGTTTCTATGTACTGAATAGTGTAAATTTATAAAGGTTTTGACCATTCCTATTCTGCCCAATTGACCTTTGTCGAATGTACTCAATAATTTTGATTAATGAAGCTCTCTCTCTCTCTCTCTCTCTCTCTCTCTCTCTCTCTCTCTCTCTCTCTCTCTCTCTCTCTCTCTCTCTCTCTCTCTCTCTCTCTCTCTCTCTCTCTCCTCTCCTCTCTCCTCTCTCTCTCTCTCTCTCTCTCTCTCTCTCTCTCTCTCTCTCTCTCTCTCTCTCTCTCTCTCTCTCTCTCTCTCTCTCTCTCTCTCTCTCTCTCTCACTCTCTCTCTCTCTCTCTCTCTCTCTCTCTCTCTCTCTCCCTCCCTCCGCTCTCTCATTAATCCTTATGCAAACCGCCTGAGAAAAGCTAACATATCAGTTGATAACTAAACATCATTTGTATTAGGTAATTCATCAGGTACCTCAATTAGGTGGTGATTGGCAGAAGGCCACTAGATAATAAGATTATTCCATCATTCAAATTAACGGTAGCAATTAGGATTCCGAAGAAAGGTGAACTAGTTTCATCTTATTTTGGATCGCGAAGGGCCAAGCCTAATGGCGCCTAGTGATTTGCCTCGAGAATAAAAAGAGGACGTTGAGTAATGAGATTGGAGGCGAGACGAAGGTGAAGTAAGAAATGGGAAAGATAAGGGGACGGTCACAGAGTAATAATCCCTTAGCCCCCCTTCGCCCTTTTCCCAACACTCCCTCCCACCTCTTCCGGCCTTTCATTCATTCCGCCCCACTGAATAAATGTATCCCGATGAAAAATATCCCTAATGCGTGGCAAGCTCTCTTAAACCCTTTCGCCACCCCTTTCCCTCCTATTAAATTCCGTATAACCATGAAGGTAACCTACCCCTTCAGTGTTTCCCCTGATAAGGAGTGATTTATTCAATTTTCACGTTCCTCGATACCTCACGTGGGGGCGGGGAAGGGGAGCTGTTCATCCCCCATTTGGGGATTACACCTTTAAATTTCTATACGGCGGGCGGTAGGGGAAAGGGGATCCTACGTGGGCAGAATTCAGCCGGCTTCCCTTCTACTTCAAACACAGCCGAGAGTGACTACAAACTTGATTGGAAAATACGTGTAAAGGATTACATACAAGTTTATCAACTCTTCATTTAATTTGTTTGTTTTTCTTTCCTCAGTGCAAGTAATAGCATAAAAGTTTCCAAATTGTGTCTCCAAGTCCAAACTATATATATATCGGGAACTCCCATATGAAAGATGGATTGTCATCATAAATCTCACCTTCTTCTATCAAATCATAGTCAAAATGTCTAGGATAGGCCATTTGTTAAGAAATAACAAACAAAGCTCGCGGTGATGACGTACTTGGTTTAATGAATCGGATTTTAGTTGAGAAAACAATTTGTACACGTCTAATTTATGATTAATAGCTGACAGATTGAATGAAAACAGAAAAATCGTATAGAGAACAGTAATAACGTCGATGAACGTATAGCCTATTTCCCACTATGAGACGCTTGAATGTTTCCGTATCACGATATAGTAGTGAACTGGAACTGAAGAACTGGCCGCTGATTTCTAGAGCCCAGCTCCCCTGGAGCCAGTCTGTGAATCACCTCCGTCCGAGTACTAACTCTAGACCCTCCGTCGAACCCACCATGGGAAAAAATAACTGAATACAAATCCTCTTTCAAAACCATTCCGAGACCGAATAAGTGAAAAAGATAAGTTCATGTCTCTTAGTGTGTGTTTAAAAAAATATGTGTCTACTACCATCCAGCAATTCTTAATCAATACTCATGATTTTCATTATTTTAACTTTGAAAAGGTTTTTGCGATGGGAAAAAGTGAGACAAAAGTAGCGCGTATTTTTATAATGATTTTCACTTACAACCAATCGTTGCTAAGAAAATTTATTTTCGCCATTTTCCGTGGCACAAAAATTGTTCATCAGTTTTTGGAAAGCTGTGAATTTATTTGACACCAGACCATATCCCACGCTGCCAATTTACCCCTCCTTACATCCCGGAAAACCATTGGTTACTAGTTCGTTTCTTATTGTAGTGAAGTTCTGGCTTAGTTAATTATGATTTTCAGTTACATCCGATCGTTGCTAAGGTACACATTTTGGGCACATTTTATTCGCTCATGAAAATTTGTTGTTCAGGCACTTAGATTGTTTTGCCACTGGCACCCTTCAATTGGTGAGTCACCTTACTACGTAATCGTGCGGTTACGATTGGGCAACCATCCTGAATATTTTCGGATTCCCCAAATCGTTTTGGAGTCTCTGGAAAGATTCAGGATAGGTTGGAAAAGTTCCAAGCCAGTTACCGGGGTCAGATCTTTAATAACACAATATAGTGAGAGTTACAAAAAGGTATCTTATACAGGGTGTCCCAGGAGTTATGCACAATTAGACTGCTACGTATTCTACAACTCATTTCCTACCAAAAATTCCTCTTAGCAATTTTTTGCGAGAGGCCTCGTTTCCGAGCTATTCGCGATTTAAGATTTTTTTCGTGTTTTCGATCTTATGTTTGATGTAAAACATAATCTTCATTAAACATAATCTTATGTCGATTTGAAGTTAGAAAACTTTGTTTAATTGAATTGAAGATGTGCGATTGCTGCGCGAAATGACAATTTTGTCAAAATCCTGAAATCGCTGTTTTTCATCTCGCCTAGAAACCTCATGAATGTTTGACCTAGAACTGTGCAGGCCTGGTAAAACGTGCGCCAAAATGTCATCTTTTCAACGGTGTGATTGTTTTGGTATTTAAAAATATTTTTAGTTAAGGAAATGGAGTTTAAATGCAGAAAAACGTGAGTTTTCCGTTAAAATTGAGGTTTTTCCAACAGTCTCGAAGATGAATGCGACTCATCGCAGTCGGAAATGAGTTGTACAACACGTAGGAGTCGGATTGTGCATAAGTCCTGGGACACCCTGTAACACTAAAAAACACCTAATTTTTGAAAATTAAGAACGCTACGGAGGAGGCATTGTCGTGGTCAGGGGCCATGATATGCAATGACCCGCACGACCGAGCGGTCTTGAAGGAGGGGTTGCTTTGTGCGCCGTGTATTATCAACCCCAATCTGATTTGGCCGTAGCATTGAGTGTTGCAATGTTGAAATCGAGTTCATACAAAGAGTTTAAACAAGATTATTAAGATATAAATTAAAAAATAATTATTTAAAAATGAAAAATGAAAATGAATTTAATGATTGAAAATGTTCGTTTGTGATCAGCGTCTACGGCATTTCCGAGGCGTCCAGAAAAAGTCAGGATAATCGAAGATCCGAAAGACAGCTATTGTTTGTGTTCATTTACGATTGATTGCATGTTTTGGTTTCAGTTGAGTAGCTGTACCACAAGTGAGTATTTTGACATGATTTTTGTGTACGGTTTTCCCAATGGTAATGCTTCTAAAGCAGCAAGGGAGGCACACTCCTCCTGTGTACAACTCACACCCTAGCGAACACGTCGTATAGTATTAGGAAAAAATATTGGTAGATAATATTGTTTATGTCGCTGGTCCTTCTTTATCTAGTAAACTTTCTGTTTTTTATCTACTACCTGATTGTTTCTTGTCACTAAGATTTTGGTTATTACTACCAGCTATGTTCAATAGCTATAGCGCACCTTGATTAATGGGAATACGCAATAGGGAAAACCTCGCTGAAGGAAATACAGCGAGGAAAGAGACGAAAGGAAGAGTTGGTAATGGTACGGAAGCCTGGTTTGATAAAGGTCCATAGTGTCAGCAAAAAGATGAATGCAACTCATCGCAATCAATCGTAAATGAACACAAATAATTGCCGTCTCTCGGCTCTTCGATGATCTTGACTTTGGCCGGACAGCTTTGAAATGCCGTGGTTGCTGTTCTCATACGAACGGGTTTATGCATCCGACAAAACTAACTTAAATCGTCACTTGAGAGGTCTGGCGTTGTCACCATTCGATTCAGCGAGGAAAATTACGTATATAACGCCTCCAACCTTTTTTCGTCGAGACTGTTGGAAAACCTCAATTTTAACAGAAAACACACGGTTTTTCTGCAGTTAAACACTATTACCTTAACTAAAAATATTTATAAACACCAAAACGGCTACACCGCTGGAAAGCTGACATTTTGGCGCACGTTTTACCAGGCCTGCACAGTTCTGCCTCAAGCATTCATGGGGTTTCTAGGCGAGATGAAAAACAGGCAATTTCAAGATTTTGACAAAACTGTCATTTCGCGCAGCAATCGCACATCTTCAATGCAATCAAAGAAAGTTTTCTGACATCAAATAGATAGAAAATGTAACGCTCTTTACAACGGTGTCATCAAATTTGAGCTATCTCCTAAATTGAGGGAGTTATGACGGTTTTAATGACACAAAATGTAAAACACGAAAAAAATCTTAAATTGCGAACGACTCGGAAACGAGCGCCGAGTTTTCGATCCTAATTTTGCTTTAACTGTGCAACAATCTTCGGAAATTTCGAATTTCAATCTTCGGAATTGAGGATTGAAAGGGGGGGGGGGGGGGGGGTAGTTCCGAAAGAGTGTGTTTTTTCGCTAGAAATTATTTAGACAATACGCAGGCTACAATTCTCAACCGATCTTCATAATTCCTGTTTCGTTCGATTCCATTTTCAGTATAGTTTCACAACAAACCTCGGGAATTTCGGTTCTACCAACAATAGGGGACAACAATTGTCAATTCTTTTCAACTTAGATAGCTGACTTTTGAACGGTAGATCTTGTGTAATAGCTTAAATCTGATGCGTGGAATCAAGAATTTTTTCTGTCCTAATAAACGTAGAATGCTGAATTTGAATATTAGCTACTGTGAGGGTAAGCTATTTTCTGTCCTAATCAATGTAGAAGGCTTCCCCTTTTGCGTGATCACATGTTAACATGTTAAACAACGTGTTAATAATATTATAGTGTTAATTGTCTAGGTCCGTGAGCTATTTTCTCAGAATTTTCTTCGATTCAACGTTAACGAGAAGGTTCATCTTCCAAATCAGATATTCCTGTCGATCTAGACCATTCAGAACGACTTTTTTTCGTGTCTGTCTTTCCATTATAGTCGTGAATCTTGATGTACAATATCGAACCTTCGAGGATTCAGATACAACAATAAACTTATATAGTGTCCTATTGAATGCATAGATCAATATTTAGATGTTTTCGTAATCTTCTCATGAAATCTCGTGTCAATATTTCGACTATAACAAATTAATGCGTCAGAGCGACCAAACAAAAAATTGGAACGAACACTTATCAGACCGCTAAATTCAAATCACGAAAAGAAAAGGAAAAAATTAAACAGCAGGGTTTAAAGCAAAAGGCGTAAAAACACCACCGTTTTTCACTCTTCATCAGAATTTATAACCCGCCACGGAGTTACATTATAAAAAAGAAAAAAACAATAATTAAAATGTTGAGTAAGTTGCTTGATAAAACATAATCTCCTTTGTCATCTTTCACGATTAATGAAAATTAATTGTTGACTTCCACCCCTGAATTCAGTAATTCCTAAGCTGACGGCGGGGGTGCTTAATTCAGAGGCTTGAAAAGCACACACTTTGCCACCCCCCTGACAACCCCTCCCCGCTCTGCCTACCCTTCACCCCTCTTTCGCCTGGACTTTCTTCTCATCCCCTTGATAAGAATCTGGACACAATTAGAGGGAAGAACCCCAGAAATACAAATGCCGTTAAATGAGGGGGAATATTGTTCTGCTAGGGTTTCTCTCTTCTTTTGGCTTATTTTCGTCCCTGCTTCGGTTGCACCGCATCTGCACGTGCCGTATGAGAAATGTGTGAAATCACATGAGAACAACATTGGATCATTCGTCTGTGTAATTGATTACGAACAAAACAATTTTCTACGCCATTCTATGCTTCCGTTACCACTAGACTGAATTGTATGAGGAATCTGGCTCTCAATCAAACAATATATGATAATTATTCACAAAATGAAGTCGCTGTCATCAGTGTCATCCTTCCAATAACCATCTTTAGTTTCATTACCACTAATTCTACTCCTTAATGAAGTTCCTACAATATTTTTCAAGAGCATAGTTTTCAATCACAAGTGAATAAAACTTATTATCGGTAAAAGTGGCCAAAAACATAAATTTATGTTTCACTCTCACTTACGAGATTGAAAAATTTTGTTCCCTACAGAAGTACATAAAATAAGGATGAAAACTGTCAGGAACATCTGCAACATAAATATCATTTCCCGAAATATAACTATTCAAAGAACGTTGTCAAATAGCTCCTTCCACTAGCAAAATGCTCATTGAAAACTGCAACTTCCAACTGCTGATCCTGACCTTATAAAAAGACCTTTTAGGTTTCCGCAGGCGTCTTCTGCGTATCGTCTACTTATCATTTGTAGAAACTAATGCAATAAAAACTGTTGAGTTTCGATTCAAAACCCTGGATACGCAACTCTAAATTCTCGAACAAGTACCCTTAAAAACATTTGTTAATAATGAGCATCGTCACCTTTTTCTGGTACAAGTGAGAACGACCAAATTTTCCAGCTCTCATGGCAAGCGTCGAGTAGCATTCATAAGGTCTTTCATCCGCTGCAAAAATTCAGATTGAATCTTCTACTGTACCAACTGCTGTCATTGACGTTATCCCTTGAACCTTTCAGCATCCAAAGCTATTTACTGCCTCTCTGACGTGCAAAGTAGTATTTATAATGAAACTGTTGTTTCGCCCCATTCTGATGTATTACACTAAACCCATGAACAGGTGCACTCTAAAAACCTCTACTAATAACGAGCACTGATTAACGTGTGGCAAAATGCCGCACAGACCTACCAAACGCCCAGAAAGCGACCGATTTCCACAGGATTGTTCCATGGAAACTTGGTTATTCGGGGAGTACGACCCGAAGTCGATCGCCCCTATCGCTTTACTGCAATCCAATTTTGTAGAGACCTTCATTCCTGTCAAGAACTCTTTTTTTTGTTGGCCTTTTTGCTGTATTTAGTGGCTTTCATGATGAAAACTGTTGAATTTCGGCTCACGCACACGTGCGTTCTAAAAACATTTTCTGATAATAACCACTATTTCAAACTCAGTCGCAACTCCGTAATCATCACTTATGATGCGTTCTGGAAAAAGTGAGAACGACCAGATTTTCCAGCTGTCATCGCTGTCGAGGCCCCCATCACCCGAATAAAGAAGCATACGAATAGCATTCACAATGAGCTCCATCCACTAGTAAAATGCAGATTAAACCCTCAACACTAACTGCTGCGGATTTTTTTCGTCTCCCCATTCTATTTTTTCCACACTTTTTTTTTTTTTAGTTACCCTCTTCCTGTCTCTACTTCGCATTCCCTGAATCCGGAAGCCCCTTTTAAATAAATTACTTCCGTTTAAAATTGCACGGTTACAACTGTAAACGCCGAGCCGTCCGCGGGCACCGTTGCACTCGATTAGGAGCCCGAGGACGGGGGTTTCTCCCCCAAAATAATCGCCAGCCGGAAAGCGAAGGTATTGTCCGCGACCATGAATACTGACGCTATTTACATTTCAGAGTGCACCCAGAGCCCGTGCGGGAGTGATAGTTGCGCTCGGCTCTTATAAAAGGCACGCCAGATTTTTTTTCCCTTTCCCTGAGTTTTTTTCTCCTGGACACCCCTTTTCCCTCGACCCCGCCCGCTCTCCTGATTCACTCGACATCTGCTTTACATAAATCCACAAAAGCGGGGCAGCGAAGAGCGTTTCTACACATTTTCGTCATGCGTTTTTTTTTCCTCCCGTGCCTTCCACGCTTGTCGCGACACAGGTTGTCGCCGGTGACTAATGATTCCGGCAGAACAAAACAACTGTGTGAAGGTTGACGAAAGAGGGGGTGCACGTTGTACCCCCGTAGGAGGACGATGATGGTTAGGAGGGGTGCAAAGTATACCCCATATAGTGACGATGAGGTAAGGGGGGTATGCTCACTCCCTTCGTTTTCTGAGGACGTTGCAAATCATTACAAAGCCTCGACAAAAAGGAGAGAGAAAAAACTCGTTGTTAGTCATTGAGATGAAAGGAACCGTGAGTTTGTGTACAGAGCGCGGAATGAATGAGTACCTGCCTACCTACTAACTCATTCCTATCCACTTCAACTCTGTACTGTCAAGTAGAGAGCCTGAAATACACATCCTTTCTCCGTTTTTTATTTTACTAATAAACAAATGCCTGTCGTTTTTTGTTGTTGTAGCTGTATCCGTTTTTTTATTTAGTTTTATTTAGAGCAAGGGCAACCCTAATTTACTAAAGCATGAACAAGGCAACGAAAAACCGCGGTGATTCGGAACGCATGAGCCCATTGCCGTCATTTGCTGACTTATACTGACCATCATTTATTATAAATTTCACCACAACGTATACAAAGAGATGTTACACTATCATTCCAAGGAAAATTAACTTTTTCTAAATAGTATTCAGGTTTATGAACACATTTTTATTAAATGTTATTGATTTTATGTGGAAATAATGTAATTTAAATCATAACCGTTCTACTGAAGGCTGAATCATCCGTTGAAAATTTGAAAAAGATGAAAGCATTTTTATCAAATAAGGAAAAATGAAAATCCCTTAATAGGAAAACCTTTCCACTATTGGTGCTTGAGTACACGAGTACATACACACTGCGGAGATGGTATGTCAACTTCCAATTTTATCTTGTAGTTACTTGCTAAGTTTCTGAGAGTTGAACCCAAATTTGGATCATTCTCGCACTAGTAGGAAAAACGTAGGAAGTAGATTGGAAAAAAGGAATTAATCTTCGACTCATCAATATAGGAGAACTGTAACTGATTGAAACTGAAGAAAAGGCTCTTTCCAAAGAGGCGACGGTGAAGAACGAAGGAGAACGGGAAGAAAAGAAATAAAAGAGGAAAAAGCAAAGGAGAGTCACAAGATAAAACCTTTATCTACCGGTTTCCGGCTCATTTGCTCCCTTTATTAGAACACAACCCCACACCCTCCCCCTCTTCCAAGTTTTAACTTGGCAATTAGTAGCTTCAGATTACACGGGTGTAATATTTTATAACGACTCTTAAGAGAGGGGTAGGAGAAAGAGGGGGTTAAAGGAATGACGCCCGTTATTTGGTAATGGGAAGAAAAAAAGAAGAAATGAGCGTTGGTGGCGGGGAAAGGGGTGAAGGTAGGATTCCTCACATTGATTTAGAAAGGGCATTAAAGCCACCCCCTCCCACCCCCATTGCAATGAGGGAATGAGGTTTTCTTCTTTCGCCCTTACCCCCTCCATCCCGGTTCATCCCTCTTTTTGCCTCCTAATAAAAAAGAATCAATCTGACGAAGGTGAGGGAGTTAAGGGATGGAGGGTGAACGGGTGTAAGGGGGTGTCTCTTTATCAAAATGAAACGCTCAGAGGTCTGAACGAGGGCGTAAATTACGTCTCTGAGTGATAATCCTGTCGATTCCTCATCCTCCCCCGGCAAACGACCCACAGCGAGTCATGACAAAATTTTTCCGCACAATTTGTACAGAATGAAAGATTGAAATACGAAAAAAAAAATCTTAATTAACCAACATTAATTGGGAAGGTATATATCGTCAACTTACAACCAAAAACGCTGCAAATTCTTTCACTGGGGTTTTATTATTCAATAGGTTTGCGTTCATGATTTGAATTTGAATCTACTAAGCTATGGAGTGTCCCTGTTTCATATTTTTGAACTTGGCACCTTTTGCCGGCGGGATAACAGTATGGGAGGGTTTTTAAGAGCGAGGGTAAGTATTGACGTTTTCTAAAAAATATTTACTTTTCTGCCTCGAGTCATTTAGATGCCCATAAAGTAAAAATCAGATCTGATGCGTGCTCGTGCAAGAAGTTGAAACAGTGAAACTCCAATTTCTACTTGCTTTTCATGTTTCAGAGCTTACTGGTCAACTTTGGTTCCTTGTCAAGGTATGGTAAATCATTTTCATATACCATACCATCTCCGATTTTGATGAAATGTTCTAGAATATTTGGGATTTTCTTCTTTATGATTTCCTAAAAATGTATTTGACTTCCGACTAACAGTAGCGTGTAAAAATGTGCAAACATTCAATTCTTGTAATATTGGTTTCATAATCTATCGGTTTGGTTTTGTTGAAAGGTAGTTGTCTATGTGTTTTAGGACATGGCCTGTGGATTTTGCTGAAACTGGCTGCATAGTATCTACTGCACCTGTACCAAACTTAAATTGGATAGCAAAGGATTTCTTCACAAGACTAAACCGAATTTGATAGAATGACCTGGTATTGTGGTCGGTACCCTGCATACAGTAATATCGAAGCTACACTTCCGCCCAACTTGGCGACGATTTTCTTCCTTGACTACCATTGGAAGATTGGAACAAAGCTCTTATCCGTGCTGACACAAATCAAGGACTATTGATAAAATAATAATAACCAATGGAGTAGGTAAACCTTTTTTTTTTTTTTTTTTTTTTTTGGCTTAAGAGAAATTTCTGATGTATCCGGGAAAAAATTGATTTATTTTCAAATATTATTTTCAAACGTTGTAGGGAAAAGATCGGTTCAACATGCTATAGCAGGGGTTCCTTCCTATTTTCTGAAAACTTTAAACATCAGCATTAAACCTCAGTTCAAGTGCAGCCACCAGAATTTTCTACAACTTAATACATACAATAGTATTGTTGGGGGCTTTTACCACAATCTATCAAAATAACTATTCTGGTTAAGCAAGGAAAAATCAATGGTCAATCGTTATTGTGCAATGTCATTTAAAAAAGACAATGGAGCTTGAGGTTTGAAAAAAGTGGAGATTTCACCAAATCCATGGAATTCACATTTCTTCCTCTAAACCGTTTTGATGTCCACTAATCCCCGCTAATTTTTCGGGTCGAAGTTCCCACTCATTTTTTTTTTTTTTTTATCCGAATGACTGTTTTTGTTTTCAAGCTCTGCCAAAACCTGATGGCTACATTGGAAGTAAAATTTACTGCGGATTACCCAAACTGAGATTATATTTTTTTAAATATTGCAGAACAGGTTAAGAAATTTCGATTTTATATTCATCTTTTTTCTTTTTTTTTACAATTAAAATTGAAATTCGCTTTGGTACCAGCTTCCTCACATCCTTAACTGAAACTTTAGATCATTAAAAAATTTAAAATAGTTTTATGATTCTATATCGGATATCTATTTGAGGGGAAGCCAAGTGTGCACTCGCCGAAGCTACTGTAGGATCCGGAGAGATGAGGTTCAATAACGTCCATCTACGTTATAAACCAAACCTTGAAAATATCGTCGAAATCAGACGAAAACTTCAAGATTTGCAAGCTAGAATTGTGCAGCGGCCGCTAATGATATAATCACGTTAAATGGTACCTACATTCGTTCAAAGAATTCGAAACCAGGGGTTTCATTAAAGTTCCTTTAAAGACGAGTTCCCGTAGGACCCGATGGGTACCAGAATGTCTTTCGGTTAACAAAACGGGACTCCAGCATCTTGTCGAGGTTTTCGGGGGAAAAAAACTTTTCCTACCAAGTTTTTAAACTTTTCCCTGAGTTTTCTCACGACCGGCTCTGGGACGGTGATGGAGCTCGACTGAAACAAACCTACTGGTACCTAGAGGAACTTTTCCCAACGCAACTGTTCTCATTAAAGATCTAAAGAACTTACATACAGTGGATCATTCGTATGGTGAATCTTAGTATTTTAAAGTTTCTATCGGTACATTGAGTTCCCACAGATTTTGTTGGTTATACAGAGTGTCCCAAGAGTTATGCACAATCCGACTCCTACGTGTTCTACAACTCATTTCCAACCAAAAATGCCTCGTAGCAATTTTTTTCCAGAGGCCTCGTTTCCGATCTATTCGCGATTTAAGACTTTTTTCGTGTTTTCGATCCTATGTCATTAAAACCGCCATCACTCCCTCAATTTTGAAGATAGCTCAAATTTTATGACACCGATGGAAAGACCGTTAAATTTTCTATCTATTTGATGTCAGAAAACTTTTTTTGGATCGCATTGAAGATTTGTGATTGCTGCACGAAATCGCAGTTTTGTCAAAATCTTGAAATCGCCTGTTTTTCATCTCGCCTAGAAACTCCATGAACTGTCGCAGGTCTGGTAAAACGTGCGCCGAAATGTCAGCTTTCCAACTGTGTAGTCGTTTTGGTTAAAAAAAAAATATTTTTAGTTATCGTAATGGTGTTTAACTTCAAAAAATCGTGTGTTTTCTGTTAAAATTGAGGTTTTTCCAAAAGTCTCGACGAGAAAAGGTTGGAGGCAGGATATATGTAATTTTTCTCGCTGAATCAAATGGTGACAACGCCAGACCGCTCGAATGACGATTTAAGTTAGTTTTGTTGGACGCATAAACCCGTTCGTTTTTGAACAGCGTCTACGGCAATTCTATGCTGTCCGGCCAAAGTCAAGAACGTCGAAAAGCCGAGAGACGGCTATTGTATGTGTTCATTTACGATAGATTGCGATGAGTTGCATTCATTTTTTTGCAGACCCTATGGACCCTTATCAAACCAGGCTTCCGTATCATTACCAACTCTTCCCTTTCGCCTCTTTCCTCGTTGTATTTCCTTCAGCGAGGTTTTCCCTATTGCAAATTCCCATTCATCATGGTGCGCTATAGCTATTGAACATAGCTGGTAGTAATAACCAAAACCTTAGTCACAAAAAAAATTAGGTAGTAGATAAAAAACAGAATGTTTACTAGATAAAGAAGGATCAGGGACATAAACAATATTATCTACCAATATTTTTTCCTCATACTAACCGACGTGTTCGCTAGGGTATGAGTTGTACACAGGAGGAGTGTGACTCCCTTGCTGCTTCAGAAGCATTACCATTGGCAAAACCGTACACAAAAATCATGTCTACATACTCATTGTGGTATAGCTACTCAACTGAAAGCAAATCATCGCAATCAATCGTAAATGAATACAAACAATCGCTGTCTCTTGGATCTTCGATTATCCTGACTTCGGCTGGACAGCTTGGAAATGCCGAAGACGCTGATCAAAAACGAACGTTTTCAATCATTAAATTCATTTTCATTTTTTATTTTTAAATATTTATTTTTTAATTTATATCTTAACAATCTTGTTTAAACTCTAACTCTTTGTGTGAACTCGACTTAAACCACAATATCTTACCACTGTCCAACAGCTGGATAACATGTTTGAGTCAATAAACATTTTACTAAAACTGAAATTGATCAGAAAAAACAAATTATCAACATTGCAGCACCCTATCCCACTTCCCAAATCAGATTGGGATTGACAATACACGGCGCACAAAGCAACCCCTCCTTCAAGACCGCCGGGTCGTGCGGGTCATTGCATATCATGGCCCCTGACCAAGACAATGCCTCCTCCGTAGCTTTCTTAATTTTCAAACATTAGGTATTTTTTAGTGTTACAGGGTGTCCCAGGACTTATGCACAATCCGACTCCTACGTGTTCTACTACTCATTTCCAACTGCGATGAGTGGCATTCATCTTCGAGACTTTTGGAAAACCTCAATTTTCAACAGAAAACGCACGTTTTTCTGCATTAAAACTCCATTTCCTTAACTAAAAATATTTTTAAAAACCAAAACGACTGCACCGTTGGAAAGCTGACATTTCGGCGCACGTTTTATCAGGTCTGCACAGTTCTGCGTCAAGCATTCAGGGGGTTTCTGGGCGAGATGAAAAACAGGCGATTTCAAGATTTTGACAAAACTGCCATTTCGCGCAGCAATCGCACATCTTCAATGCAATCCAAAAAACGTTTTCTGACATCAAATAGATAGAAAATTTGACACTTCTTCCAAAGGTGTCATCAATTTTGAGCTATCTCCAAAATTGAAGGAGTTATGACGGTTTTAATGACATAAGATCGAAAACACGAAAAAAATCTTAAATCACGAACAGCTCGGAAACGAGGCCTCTGGAAAAAAATTGCTAAGAAGGCATTTTTGGTCGGAAATGAATTGTAGAACACGTAGGAGTCGGATTGTGCATAACTCCTGGGACACCCTGTATAAACTTAATGGAAACCCCATTGATCCATTCAATGGAGAGGGGCTCCAGCCAGAGGATAAACAAAGAATTCGAACTGTTTAACAATCGTAGCATTACAAAAGAAATCAAGTTCCCTCAAATGCCAGATTTTAAATCCAAATACACATGCATAGCTGTTTAATCTAATGGAGACGGTGATTATTTTATTATTATGATCTTATTATTACTATGATGAGTATTATCTCCAATAACCAAAGGGTCAAAGAGGAGTTGATGTTATCGACCAAAATTGCTCAACAACGGAGTGAGTCCATATTCAGGGTCGATCAGAATTGACCGGCTAAACTTCAGGTATCGATTTTATGTCTGATGGGAATTCCTTAGGATGGACTCTGGAACCCATCTAAGTAGTACCAATCCCTCCCTGTCAAGAGAGGTGAATTTCCCACAACGTGTTTTCGTTTCAGGACAACTTCAAGAATCTCACTTTTTACAATATTTCAAAAAGTATGAAATTGGAAGGTTAAAGAGAAGCAACCATGAGACTGTTATAAACTTTACATTGGACCTCGTAGTAGTTCTAACACATTTCTCCAGCCGCACAACAAATCGATGATGTTTCGTACTGACCTCAAGGGGCTGTGAACAACATCAGAATCACTACCATTCCTGAAGAGTTTGGTCCTACCCTTAGATTAGTCCTTAACTAATTGTTGAGGGTCCAAGCCCGCAGTTCTATCACCAATGGAAATGAAGCGACCCTCTCACGGTCTGCTCTTTGATGCAGTTTAGATCTGCTGATTTACTGGCGACTTGTGCTATCAATTCCCCCCGTTAATCCCACAGTTCTAGGGGCTCACACACCTTCAGTTCATCACATGTGAATTCTGAACAATGAATTCAGTAAGTAAACTGTTCACTTCTCTGACACCTTTGCTGGTCTGTACAAAACATTCAACTGTGTACTAACAAACTGGGCAGCTAGAACTGGTGGTTAATAACCCAGTTGGCACAATTGAATTTCAAAAATGCATTTCCATCTTCCAAGCCAAAAAGTTAAAAAACTGAAGCAATGTTGGGTGCGTAGAGTACACTTAAGGCACTTAAAATTCTTCCCTCAAGCAGTTGAGAAAATCGACTAATATTCTACAGTAGTCGAGGAAACCAGTAAAAAACGACGAGGTATAGCTGCCCAAGACACAAGTACTTCGAAAGTACATGTAAGTACGAGTACAATTACCTGTAGCTGCAATTCAACTTTTTAGTGAGTACATGAACTTGGACTTGTATTTCTATCCGCAAGTACGACTTTCTGAACTTGAATCTTCAAACTCCGAAATCCAATATCACGACAGAGACTGCACAGGGTGCCTACAATTGTCGTGGGCCAACATTCAAGGATAAATTCTACTAATAATTTTCTACAACTTTTGTCCTGCAATTTTTATTCAATAACCCATTAAAAATCAGTTGTTTTTACACTTTCAGACTTGAATCAGCCTAATGTTGAGTGGTGATTTTGAAGCGTAGAACTCTACATGAGGAGAAGAGAGGACTCACAGAAAAAAACAGCCCGATTTTCGAAAGTACGTGACTACCTTGTTTCAAAGGATAATTTAGAATTTCGGGGTCTAATCGCTGGACTTCTCAGGAATTATTTCCGAAAAACTTTAGAGTGTGCCACTTCAGCCATCTCTTATCTTGATCACATTAAAGGAGGGAGGAAGCGATACCCAATGGTACCTGAAGAAGTGTTTCCAAAAAATAAATAAATAAAAACACAAGGTATCCGACCTGTAAAAGGTATTTTGGGTGTAACACATGTAGGTAGAAGGGTAGGGAAATTTTGGAGGGTTGGAATCCATATTAGAGGGTGTATCGGATGAGGATTCGTTTCATTTTATTCTTGAATTATCATCTCTATCAGTTTCACTCAGCTGGTACCCACAAATCACATTATTTATTATCTACGAACGCATATTAACGATGATATAAAAATCGAAACATAAGTGTTGAAATCTTATCATTAGTGGGAATATACTATTTCGTCGATTTTGTATTTTTTGTTTGAAGATGGATTTCCGTTATATCGCCGTATTTACATCAAGTTCTGTTATATTCTACCATTCTTTTGGTGGGACGATGGTGATAAATTTCGGGGTAACTTTGTATCATCATTCATTTGCATGATTAGTATCAATTCCAAGACCAGCGGGGTTCTGGAGCTCACTTAGTAGTTTGCAGGTGGATATCGTTGGACGTGACGTGTTAATAGCTGTTGTAGTTGGGAAGGTCCGAGCAGCGGAGCTATCGGGGTCCGCAAGGGTCAATCCCTTCAGCGAAGTGCGATAAGAGCGATCAGAGTTGGTTGGATGGAGTATGGGGGGCCAACGGGGGGCCCGATAAGGGTTAGGATGAGGGGCAGGGGGGCCGATAAGGGCGATCAGAGGTGGGGCTGCCCCCGGCCCAATCTCGAGCACGGAGGAACCCGCTCGAACATGTCTTGTATATTAGAGACGGACCCCGGAGGGAGGCGCGGCGGAGCCTCCCAAGATAACAGATAACACTCCCCTCAGATAATAACAATGAGCTCATCACTCCGTAGCTAGATAACAGAATCCCTTTCAAGGCTCCTCCGTCCTCTTAGCCCTTCCTACCCTCTCCCGTCGCCCCAACAACCCTCTTAGACACTCTGAAATATTCCAGACACTTGTGCGAGAAAAGGGGAAGAAGAGAGAGAAAAGGAAATTGTCTTATTTTTCACTGTCGCGATTCCTAGTTTAATCAGGATCAGGCTTATTACCAGGGACGTCTCCACGGAGCGTGACGGAGGCACAAGGAAAGAAGACCATTTTTCTCTTGATATTTCAACTTGACTTGCCCATAGCAAAGGTTTCTAATCTCCAGTCTTTGAATAAATTAAATTCTTAATAACTTAACCAGAGGTAGGTATATCACCAACGATATGTGTATAGCATTAACATGTTTGCTTCTATAATAATAATACAAACATTAAAAAGATGGTTCTGCAATATTAATAGTAGCACCATTATCATAATTGTCCAGTCACTTCATGGACTATGCTGCTGAGCCCATTCAGAAGTATCGGTCAGCCCCAGTGTTGGTGCAGGGAGGGCAACGCCACCTCTGGCTGTCACCACAAACGATTTATCTTCTGACGTATCAGATAGTATAAGGGTGAATGCGTGAGCCCTTAAAGCCTGTGTCAGGTACCGCTCTAAATTTGTTTTCAAGTATAGGAATTACTGACGGACTTTTCAGTTCATATGGGTAGCAATAATCTTCGATAATAATTGCAGTCATCCTATTCACTTCTCCTCTCGCGCAGATCTACTGAAAACGCATAGGGCAGTGGATGAAATCGACTCTGCAATTATCACCAAGAACATTACTACCCGTATAACTACGCCAGAACCTTGGAAAGACCCCTAGTCAGTAATTCTCGTATTTGAAAACCAATTCAGTAAGATACATGAAATGAACTAGAACAGCTTCACCACTTAGCCTACTGTTCTAGAACTCAGTTGAAAGCCAAGTGGCTCAAACATTACCAATTCATTGGTCTCTAAGAGAGTGTGTTGCCTTTTATCGAATAATTACCCTTGTACCTCAATCTCGGTTGTTTATTTTAATTTTCCTCCCATTTTACCTGTTTATAGTGTCTGGAACATTACTGACAACTTACTGCGTTTGGAGTAAGCTACATATAATAGCTATAAACAGGTGATTCTCAAAATAAGGGCAGTTTTGACCACCTCAAATCTGAAAGAAATACTTAACTTCGTACAAAAAAAGACCAAAGTGTCTTGGATGCGTTTTTCAATCTAAAACGCCTCCTGGTTCAAGCCGGAATTCACTTTTCCAAAAAGTTAATTAATTGGTGTGAATTTATTCAAAACTTGTTTGTTGATAGATGAAGGATAAAATTTGAAAAGATTTGAGTAAAAAATAAACACTACAGCACAATTGAAAGTGGAACATTTGGTTGTCCTTAGGCTAATATTTAGTTCGTATGATCACCCAGGTAATTGGAACGTTAAAAAGACACAAATTGGCTTGTCTTAGTAAGTTTACTAAATAGGGACGTATGTACCTAATTCTAGAGGGGACAGGTAGTCCGAGCGAGCTAAGGCATCAGTCCTTTGCCTGTTTACTTTCAGTGGGACTACTGATTAGCCCGGTTCGAATCCGGCAGGCACCAATGATTAGGGCCAAAATCCTATCAAGTGTTGTATACCTGTCCTGTCGTTAGACAGTTCACCTCTGATCTCGATATCACGTGAATCCAAATTGCCCCCAACCCAGGGGCGTGAGGCCATGGGAAGCCACGAGCGAAATCGTCCAACCTAGTTCCGATCCTCTCTAGAGGACGGCTGGCGACGTCCGCAACACCTCCGGGTAGTCGGACGAAAATCCAAGGTAAAATTACTTGTTTACTTTACTACCACTTTTTTTACTACTCTACTTTATACCTAATTGTAAATCTAATCTTTTTAAAGTCAGTAAGTTTAATCAAATGAAAACATTTCTCGCAACGATATCTCCTTCTAAGCTTTTCAACTTCAATTGATCTACGCTTATTAAGGGAATCAATGAACTCAAATTTAGGGATAGACATGACGCGTTTTGAGATAGGATTAGGTGGATTTCTCATTCTGTTCTATATGCCCAAGTTCTGCAACGTGGTATAATCAGTGTCCGTGGGACTGGGGGAAGTTCTTTTGTTCTTGCCCGTATTCGCCGCATGGTCAGCAAATTAATCTCCATCCTTTGCTCATACATTGCGGATCCTATTTTATCTTTGCGCTTCTCGGGATCTCAGACGCTCAGTAATGTGGTCTTCTCTTCCCAATATACAAAACTCATAACCGAAATACTGAGAGGAAGCGAGATAGAGAGATTGCCTCGAGCATGAAAGATAGTGTTGGGGAAAAGAGAGGCGAGATTTGTAGTGGAATAGTCTTCCCATGCCGCCGACTTCCTGGAGCTCGGTACACACCGTGAACTGCCGACCTATAGAGCTGTGTTCCTCCGTCACTCAAGGTTGCCCTTCCACCTCGCTCTGTCGACTGCGGCCTGGATGTTGGCGGGGAGCGTAGACGAGGCCAGATAGTGTAACGGGGTTGCCGGAGCAAGGGGTTGCCGTGATAACACTGCGTTATCAAGGGGCGCGAAGTAGAGCCGAGGAAGGAGAGTTTCATTAGGGATTCATATCCCTCTCCCGGTCTACCTCGCCACTCTATCATCCGAATTCTCTCCCCTCCACCTCACCCTCGCCCTACATTATCCGAATTCCCTCTCCTCTCCACGCTTTCTCCATCTCCGCGACCCATCCAAATTCTGTCGTTCTGCCCTTGTGATCGTGTCATCCCCTTCACTCCCTTCCGTCGTCCTCGCTTCGGCGCGACACCTGAACGCAACGTCATATAACTTGGCATCCGCGGCATTCGGTAAGGCGCCCGATTCAAATACTCCTACCACAAAGAAGCTGTGAAGTGTGTGACCACACCAGACGAGTTCTATCAAATTTCGAGATAAATGTGATACTAAAACTAATTAGCGCGCCAAAACACATTCCGAAAATACAAATAGACCCACGTGCGTTGAAGTAATTTAGAGAAAGTAGGGAGAAGCCTTGAAACAGATTTCGTTGCCGAGTCTACCTATAGGTATCAAAAGCTTTGCTTTCGCTTTTCTGAGAATAATATTTTCAAGTCTACAATATCAACATTTCTACAGGGTTTTGCGTTTTCGACCATTTTTAACAACTCTTGTGCTTTTCCATCTGTCTGTGTGTGTATGTGTGCCCATGTGGCTGCAATTCCTTAAAACAAGCTCAATTCCTAAAAAGTTTACCTGCTACATTTCTGTCTCGTGAATCTTCGTGACACTATGATATCGAACATCTTTCGAGATTATTTAAAACACTTGCTTAATTGTGAAAGCAATGTGTTACACCCAACTTGGCAGAATTTTTTATATGTTTTCTTGAACACTCATAACGATCGTTAGCAAAATGCAATTCGGCAACATTTTTTGCTCAGAAGTCCCCACTTCCTTCAACAGCTGGAGTATGTTCTGGGTTCCCTACAATAATGATGAGCTTAGGTGGCTTCAAGAGTAAAACCTCGTTTATCTCAACAACTATTAGAGACTGTTGAATTACGAAGATGTCTTAGCACTCTTTTCAGTCGAGGTCAATGACATGAGTATCAACCTCCTGGAGGGTGCTGTGTAACAAGAACAGTAATTCCATAGCTCAGCACACGCTGAGCAATATCTATTACGTTTCACATATCTTTCAAGTATATTGCACAACATAGGATTGTTTGTATTATGTTGTAGGTGTTCAAAATTATATGAGCGTCACACGAAGTTATCATAGCTCATGGGACGAAACTTGAAAGTGCTACTACACATATACAACTCTTGGATTTCTTTAATGGATTTGAGTTCATGTCTTTGGGGACTTGAATAAAAAAAATTGTCTGGCTATTGGAATGAGTTCTACAAATCTCATACAGCGAGTAATTCAAAACTGCAGTTCACAAAAATATGTGAAGCGTGTACGAAGTGAACAGTAGTTTCGAAGTGAACACGAATTAACTAATTTTATATCAAGGAAAAAGAACGGAGGCCCGAATCGCTAAGCTTTCGGTATATTTAATACTTACATCAAGGCGTACAACAAGGAAGGAAATAAGGAATACCATAAATCAGCACAGAAAATTATCAACCATAGCTCAGGGCGAACTCAAAATATATGCCAAAACATGACAACCAACTGATTGGTTGAAATCACAATTGATTAAGTTCTGAATTTGATTGTTAGTGTTATGTTTCGGCCTAATATTTTGAGTTCATCATTGTTGATCATTTTCTGTTTTGAGCTATGGTATTCCTTCTTTTGTTTACTGTTGAAAATATTAAATAAATACCTAGCACGCTCGGCGATGAGGAGTTTCCTAATCAGTTTGACGCCTATTCTGCTTCCTTGACCTCAAATTAGCTCTGGTTTTGATTCTATTTGGGTACTCTAGGGTTTGCTAAAAATGAGCAAAATAAAGGAAAACTAGGTGTATAGTCGCCCCAATAACCTTTGTTAGGGAGTAGTTCATCATGGTAGGACGACATGGGTTCTGCAAACCTCTTACAGGGTCGGAGGAGAAAGTCAAAACTGCAATTCACAAAAATGTGTGAAGTTGTGAGTAACTTCTAAGAGAATATCTTTTGATTCTCTTTGAGCACGTTAGTGTTTCAAAGCTACAAATGAGCAGGGTGAAGAAAAACCAGGCATAATGTCGCCCCAATAACCTTTGTTAGGGCGTAGTTCATCACGGTGGGAAAACTCTTTCAGACCGCACCCTCCAAGACACGACACGTAAGGAACGATTGCCCTTTCCCTTTGCCTCAGCCATTCACCGTGAACCCTAACAATGGTCATCTAGCGCTTCACGATGTTGATTGATAACGCGATTTAAAACCGTATTGAGCATCGTTTCAAGATTAACCGGCTCAGTCGTTGAGTTGGAGGATTGAATCCCCCTTGAATAAAAAGGAAAATAAAATGTAAAAAACTCTGTATATTATCACACAGAATACCGGGTGTCCCACGAATTGGGGGCCCCCCCCCCCCCCCCCAAAATTGTCCAAATTTAAGGAAACAAAAAAACACAGAGACACTAACTTTCTTATTTCAAATGGGAGCCCTAAATTTTTATTTGAGATTCGGATTCTACCAAAAATTTCATGAAAATTTGATCCCTCAACCAATTTTTTTATTGCGCGCAACAGGTTCAGCGAGCACGCAAAGTTGCTCAATCCCGAAATTGTTAAATAGTGGATGATGGTAAAATCCGAAGTGTGGCACATGAATTTTCATTTTTTTTTTTTTTAACGCTGATTCACGCGGATATCCGTCTTTTGATTTGAGTCAATTTTTGTGGAAAAGGACCGAAATTTGTCTATTTTGCATCCGTTTCGTTGTTTCAGGCGACTGTTTTCAGATTGTCAAGGGGATTAATTTTCGAGGTCTGGTTGAAAAATGTAAAAATAGGAGATTGGAACCTTCTTCAATGATCAAGTGAAAAATCATCCTAATCTGAGTTGGAAGTCGGCATAAATGATGATTTTTCACGCGAAATAAACAAAAAATTATCATTTACGAAGACTGTCAGATTAGGACGATTTTTCACTTGATCACTGAAGACGATTTCAATCTCCTAGTTTTACATTTTTCAACCAGACCTAGAAAATTAATCCCCGTAACAATCTGAAAACAGGCGCCTAAAATTAAAAACGGACGTAAAATAAACAAATTTCGGTCATTATTCAGCAAAAATTGAGTCAAACCAAGAAACGTATGGCATCACGTGAATCATCGTTAAAAAACAATGAAAATTCATGTGCCACACTTTGGATTTCACCATCATCCATTTGAAATAAGAATGTTAATGTCATTCGCGCATGGGTGCGCGGTTGCGCAGAGTGCGCAAATATGATATTTGAGATCCTTGGAAGAAAATATGAAGATTCAAAAAAAATTTTTGTTTACTCCCATTTTGACGATTTTTGGTGATGGGGGGGGGGGGGGGGGGCTCAACTCGTGGGACACCTTGTGTAATAGAATACGACATTATTATGGACAGAAAGAACATACATGCTGCATGACATGATTGTCAGTCAAGTTTGGATGTACAACAGATTGTTAAAATATGGCTTGGCATGCTCAGAGATGGATAGGGGTGAGTGTGGATGGTCAAGACCTCAATACTCCGAGTCATCTCTGGTCGTCCTTCATCACATTTCCCCTATGTCTAGAAAAATCACCCAGAAAGACTTGGAAGCGTTCAGAAGCTAACAGCTACGTATGGCCGAATCCAGCTCATGTCATCAAGTACTCATGACGCTTTCAATTATCATTGAGACCGTTCAATATTTCACATATTATTGATGATTAATCAATAATTGGTGATTAATTCCACCACCTCTTCAATGATGTAGCGAAAGCGTGTTTATAAGATGGGTTGCACAAAATGCGGATGAATTACTGTCAGTCTTGGTCTCCTGGACTATAATGCTTGAGAATCGTCATCCATATTGCCATGAAATGACGTAACCATTTTAAAATGACCCGCTTCCTTTGGTTTATTATTCAATATTAAACCATTGTAATCGCTCTTGGAAAAAAAAATCTACCCCCCCCCCCCCCCCTGAAAATTGCATAGTTTACGTTTCAAAGGCTGTAGGATGCAAATATGCAATAAACATTTTTCCGTCCGTCCACCGTACGCCGTACGCACGATTTCTCCCAAGCGGCTAGAACAAAAAATCTGAAATTTTCAGGAAAAATCAATATTGTTCCGACAACGCCCCAATTTTTTAGCCAGCAATCTCACTTAATTTAAAGTGCTCTTCAAGGGTTGTCAAAGTTTTGTAAAATCCTTAAAAACCTCAAAAAAAGTCAAGGCGGCCTAAATTTGTACTCTTTTTGAATTCGAATGAGCCCCTCCCCAATTCCGTAGCTCAAACCATTCCCGATGTATGGCCCGATTTAACGTGCCAACATTTGTATCCACATTCTCTACATCACTTTTATCGCAGTTTATAGCCGATACATGGGTTGAAGCATTCTGATATGCATGCTCCGTCTTACGAAATTCAAAATTTTCAAATAGAATATTTTTCAGTAATCGAAAAAAACGCTGCAAATTTTTTCACTGGGGTTTATTATTCAATGATTCATGTTTTGAATTTCTACTAAGCTTTGGAGCCTGCGTGTTTCACAGGTGATAGAGCGATTATTGAATTTCACACACAAATATGATCAACTGATCAATCCAAATAGGTATTTTGTTTGAGAAGCGATTTAAGTGTTCTATACATTTCTCCTGAAATTCAATAATCGCTCTATCCCCTGTGAAACACGCACACTCCAAAGCTGTAATCATGAATCATTGAATAATAAACCCCAGTGAAAGAATTTGCATCAATTTATTTTGCGAATTAACCAGGAATCAGAAACCAGTAACCTCTTAATAAACAACTTCATTGACCTGAGGAAAACCCACTCTCCTTTTGACCACTGGTGAGAGTAAGAAAGAGGACCTTTATAAAAACGGATAAACATTGTATATTTTCACGTTTTTCTCGAGTAAAAATACGATAAAAACACTAACTTTTCTCTCTTTTTGGAAAAATGAGTACGTCGTATTCGTCTCTACGGAAAGGTTCAATTGGAAATTCTTTCCAAAACTCGTAACAGCTTACGACATAAATTCGAAACCAAGGGCTTACGCAGGGGATGGGCACTTCCCAGTTGCCCTAGTGGATCACATGATCCGCAATTTCTTCTATAATTGCACACAAATCAAGAGCACAGCTGGTGCAATCATCCAGCTCGTTAAGAAAAGATAAAACATGGTTGAGTTCATTCATGTCAGAAGCCCCCTCCTTCGCCTATGCTTGCTGAATGTACACAAAAGTTGGTCCTTGAGAAAAAAATCAATTTGTTGATAAATTTTTGAAACTTTTTTGTAAAAATCCAGGCGTATGATGATACAGTAATCATAATTTCCAATTTTTTCTTAATTTATGGTATTTTTTATGAATTACAAATTTGCATCATCCTCATTTTTATTGGTTGTTTTTGCGTATCTCGGCCATGTAAAATTATCGTAGGCCGCAGTAGAACAAAAAGTCTGCGTACTCCCCTGTTCGCAACTCCTTTATTCACGGGCTATTCATCAAACTTGTTTTATTCAAATAACTGACTCTGGTTGGTCTATGTTTACTTATCGTTAGGAGAACAATGCGTACAGGGAACAATGTTTACCCTCCTAGAATACTAAACTGATTTCATTGATTCCATACTTCCCCACCTGCTCATTGGCAACTCGAGGCCACGTTTAGAAATCGAGAATCTCAGATTTAGCTGGTCAATTTTAATTAATCACCAACAAATTATGATTAACTTTGAAGAACAACTCTTTAAATGGAAAAGATGGCTTCATGGGATAGGAAGGCAATGTGATGAATCAATAGAAGGTGAAGATAAAGGTTCCAGAGCAAGGAGTTGTTTGTAGATCACTGCGAATTCCAAGTTACTTTTACAAAGTGATTTTGAAGCGTTTACAGTTACTACATTGAAAATCAATGATAAAACACGTTCCATGCTAGGAAGAAACGAAACTGCTCAGCTTCTTTGATGGAAAAGGCAAAAGTTGGTTATTTGAATCATGACACTGCATTTGATTTGGTCAAAACACACCCTATTGTTCAAAATTACTTCATAAACGTTAGTTAAAATTTATTGATTGTCCAAGCCAGTCGTGTAACAAAGAAAATGTCCTTTCACCTTAGATTAATTTCCAACTGTAATACCCCTTCATAAAAAGTTTGGAATACTGTACCTCACGGAATTGGTTGGCATCATCAACGTGTATTACCTGAAACAAAACAATAAAACGAATTAGCTATAATAAATTGAAATGAAATTAGTTATGATCTTCTCATTTTAATGTCTCTTAGTACTGCTAATACAGATCGATAAGAGCATAAATTAATGTTATTAGCAAACATGATGCATTTCTTAATGTGAATTGGAGAAGTGTACTGGAATTCATGGTGGAGCATTATTTTGTGGGAATCAGACAAACGCACTTCCCGATATACAATGGGTGGCTCTCACCCCACATCAGTATTTGATAGTCATAGAACGATGTCAAAGATACTCAATGCTCAATTCCAACCTCAACGATATTTTCAAAAACAGCAAGAGCAAAACAAAGGAACATTTTTGGACACGATTATATAACACATCAGACATATTTGTCCAGTGAGTCAAAGTAGCGTAGTTGGGGGGAAGGGGGGGGGGCACTAGATTCCAGGCTTCGAAGGAAAACAATTGAAACGTTTAGAAAAAGCTTAAACATTTCAAGTCCCTTTGGAGGTTGACGTTGAGAATTTGGTTCCCAAATCGTCCACCTCATCGAGCTCCAAAATGAACTAAAATTCATTTCTTTCACAATACGTAATAATGAGTTACAATTTACAAGTTTGTATAAGTTATATGTCATTATGCATACCTAAGTTTTTTGCCTCAAATTAGAAAATTTTCCTGGAATAGCTGGTAGCTAAGGGGCTACAATCAACAGTACACCTACTATCGAATCTACAGAATCTTGAACCCCATTTGACCCTAGGATGAAAACATCCATCAGTTCTGATTTCCGAACGGAAGTGTCACGATAAATAGACAAATTTTGTGTACTACCCATAAAATGTGATGCAAAAGTAAACAGCAAGCAAGAACTCTTTTCTCACATCTATTTCGTACGAAACGGGGCTACCACGAAATGCCGTTAAAAAGTAGACTTATTCAATTTGTAGCTTCAACTTACTTACAACACGATGAAGTACTAAACCAAATTCTTGATACCGAAAGAACTACCTGTTTTGAAAGAATAAAGGGTTTTTACGGTTTTTGTTCAGATTTCAGATTCAGGTCATTTTTCTCCCTGAAAATTTTTTGTGCAAGGGAGCGATAACTTGGATTTTTCAGATACCTTAGTGGTAGATACATGTTGTTGTTAGAGGAAGATAGGAGAAACGATTGGATAAACTATGAGATGATTTGAGGAAAATTTGAAAAATGTTGGGAAAAAGTAGTGGATGTGAAGTTTAAGGAAGGGAAAAACAAAAACTTTGAACGATTCTCCTAAAAAATCGTATTGTTTTAGATAGATCAGTATTGAGTTAGACAGCTATATCAATCCCAAAATTGTATTTCTATATCATCGGAGATAATGACGAGAAATGAGTTTCGACAGGAAAGGATATACAGAAAATGTCAATACATTGTCGGCAAGAAATGTCTAGTAGGCCTGCATTAGCGTAGTTTTTTCCCAAAAAATATTCACGATTAGACGTGCGATTTATCACTAACTCCGAAGCGAATTCGAAGTAAAATGAATTTTCAAAACGTCACTCGACCCAGACGATCTTGACTAATAGGATCAACTCCAAATGAAGATGAGTTTTCTCTGTGTATTTTCCATGGAACCAGACTCCGGAAGGGGAAGAGAGCAAAGTGAGAGAGAGGGAGCCCCGGAGGAGGACGGAACTTGAAAAGTAAGCTGCTGATCAAACAGGAGAGGGAGAGAGGGAAGCGGGAATATAAGTGGGCCGGGAGACTCCCGAGTGGGAATCAGAACAGATGAGAAGGAGACGGGAAGACCTAACCTACGAGTTGGGTATTTGCTTCCGTTCTTAAGTTGGGGCAAACAAGAGAAAACGCCGAAGAGAACGGTCAGCTTCGCTCTTCGAAGGTTTAAATAATGGCTACAATGCCTTCGAAAAGGATCACTATTACACGCTTTGGTATTCATATAATAGGAAGTGTGTATCTATAGGCTTGGGGCTAAAAACTCTGTTTAAATACGTGACCCAACAATATAATTTCAACCTTTGATATAGATCACTCTCACGGTATTGTGTTTGAGCTATTAAAAGCAAGTATTCATCATCATAATGGTCTTGAAACAATGAGCGTGACGGTTCTCACACGAGGAACGAGAATATTGTTTCTTTCAATATTTACGGTAGTATGAATGAATGAGAAATAAATTTATTCCTCGATATATACAAATTAAAAACTGAAATCGAAACAAGAGAAATCAACTGGAATTCAATTTAACAGTAACGCACACTTATACATTGGAACTACCCCACTTTCAGTCCAGCTCAGGAAAACATATTTTTATTAATCTAGTCTATATCTTAAAGCACACAAAAGAAGTTTTTTTTCATTTCCAAATTTTTTTAGTAACTTCGGAAGACAAAAAATGAAGCGATGTAAATTGCATGCAAGCATCCTCCATGGCCTTTGGAAATCAACCGAGTACAGATATGATTTTTAAATAAATTAATAAACGTGGTGTGTATGTTAGTTATATTTCATAAAGGTAATGAAAAAAACCACCCTCAAACCACCTTTAATTGGATAAATGTTAATGATGTTCTTTATTACGTTTTTTATACGTAAAAAAATTGATAAATATGGCACTGCTGGCCAATATTCTTATTGCAAGTAAGATATCTTAAGTAATGAGCGATGCTAACTCACTCTGGGAGCAAGTGTTGGAAATGTACAGTGTGTATAGGTACATACAGTGTGATTACTCTAATCGCAAATATTGGAAACAGACAATTCCGATGAACTGAATGGATCGCATGACTCTCCGATTCGTTCCGGTGACATATGACGTCAAAATAACGTATTGACCATTATGAAGCACCTTTTAAATGTAAACAATCGTTGGTCTTGAATTTGGTTGGTTTCGGGGTATAAAATTCTATATTTCCAATAATATAATTATATTATAATTTTATTCATCATGTCAAAGCAGTCGCAAATATTGGAAACAAACAGTTCCTATGAACTGAATGGATCGCATGACTCTCCGATTCGTTCCGGTGAAATATGACGTCAAAATAACGTATTGGCCATTATGAAGCACCTCTTAAATGTAAATAATCGTTGGTCTCAAGTTTCGTTTGTTTCGGGATATATAATTCAATATTTCCAATATAATTTTATTCATCATGTCAAGGCAGTGCTGATATTGGAACCACACAGTTTTTCCTTATTAACCCCCGTGATCACAAGTTCCACTTTCTCTACTTTCTGTGATCCAGCTCTAACATCTTGATCTTCGAAAATGGATTTAGTTCCTGGCCGAGAGTCCTTCTCGATCAAGTCCTCTGCCGCCAAGAGAGAAAATAAAAAAACAACTCCTCCTCAAATGAGATCAAGAGTTGAGTGGATTCAACCAGCCTGGTATAATGCCGAGATATTGAATTCGGTACCGAAGGCTATGACTCGGAAATCAGGTCCTCCGCCCTACAAAAATGTCCCGGAGAGGGCTCAACGGCCCCGTGCTTTTGTCCTCCGAATGCCCTCCCTTTCCCATTTGCTTTTTTCCAATTTCTTTCTTTCGGCTGCCGATTGTTTTTTCCTTTCGAGTCGATGGTCCGATCCAATGCGACGGTCGTTTCTCCGGGTGATGTTGTCGAGTGCAACCTAGCGTTTGTAGACATCGCCGTTTGTATACATTTTACAACGTACATACTAAAAAGAAGTGTAAACATTTCCTTTTTTGATGGAAAAAATACAATTTTGGGTAGTTTTGAAATATTTATACCACATCCTACTTCAGTTAATCTAGGCACTGTACCCTTCCCTTTACAAGAAACTGCGACGCCTAAGAATAAACCAGAATCTTTTTAGCTTCATGGGTATCCTTTGGGTATTTCAGGCATATTTGCTTTACTCCTCAACTAGCCCGAGAGGTGATCTCCTTGTCACAGTACTCACAAGCATCCAAGAAAAAAAGGGAAATAATGTAGAGAACTCCTCTTGAACCCACTCGCAGTTCTTCAAACCAAGCTATGATTGAAAACGGTTGAGTTCTTAACCACCAAACTTGTCTCGTTCTATCTGGTAGTATGTTATTCCTGAGAACCTTTGATTTTAGATACCATAAGCCCTCATTACCTACATGTAGAATATTATAAATGGAGTTACTAAATCCACGATGGTAATCTTGAAAGCATAGTATACCTAAACAGTCTAGAACGGTTGGAATATGAGCCTCATATATAACGTTAAACTAGGGTTTGTTCAGTGCTGTTGTGTGTCTAATGTGTTCAAATTTGAACATTTGGAATGTTCTTAATCTGACAATTGTCGCAACTTCTGTGGGACACCTCAGGTTCACCTGAATCTTCACGATAAGTAAAAGTTATTTTAAATTTTTGTTTTAAAAGCTATCGCTTAAAAGTCAATTTACGGGTAGCGGAAGCTTCGCTTCCATTTTGGAGAAAATGAACACTTTTTCCCCCTCGAACATTTTACGTTTTAAACCCTTTTTAACAACTTCCCTTATTACAAGCTCAATTCTTACAGTTTTCACCCGATTATGATGAAAACTTCAGGGAATGTGCGGAATATTCAGATAGTCCCCAAAGCATTGAATCACGGCTACCTGTTTTTTCATAAATTTTCCACTGATTTTGAAAACTTCTTCCAATTCTCAAACCCCGCAAATTCGTTCAAGTCCCCTCCACATCACTGAAGACCGTCCACAGTTCATCGCCTGGACTGACCATTTATACTTTTCCCAGTGAGCTCCATTCCTCTCGTAATTGTTTTCCACAATTTAGTAATTTGATGAAAAACTTGAAATTTTCTTTCCTTGTTTGCCCTTCCTTCTAAAGAAGAGTAAGCCTTCACGCCCTGAGATAAAGTCTCTTAACGTAAAAATTAACATGTAAAAATCGTATTTTGCACATTTTATTAGTGACTAACCTGATTATTAAATTTCTATCTTTAGATGTATGTATTTCGTATATAAGCAAAGGAAATCACAGTAAGTAGTATACAATGTATACTGTCATATAACTATGTATGTCACGTATAATGTACATAAGACTCGACTACAGTAACCCTGGGGTTATTCTTGATCGATGACGAGGCTTATGGCAAAAGCGCTTGGATAAGTCTTTATAGAGTATAACAGTTATAAAGGAACTGCCATTGAAATTTCCCCCACTCGAACCCCTCACCTGTACGGCAACTGTGGATTCGAATAAACTATTGTGAAGCTTGAAAACTTTTTACCCCAATTAAAAACAACCGCAATTCCCTTGCATTGAAACTCGGTGGAAAGGGACCTACTAATCCAGTTTCACCATCGCCATTCTCAAGTGATCGTGTTTGATCCAACTTTTCCTCTCGTGAAAGAAGGGGGCTCCTTGATTTATTAGCGTTATAACTTTGATATTTCCCCTCAACTACAAACAGATTGAAAGCTAAAAGAGGCAGGAAAACCTCTCTTGAAAAAAAAAAAAAAAATGATCATCCCCTTCCTTTGGCCAACTTTTTTTTTCTTTCCCAGCTCTTTTCGCTTATTCGGGTGCTAATTTATTAATTAAACTTGTTTGCGAGGGAATGATTAAACGTCGGAACTTCGGCTCTCGAATCGAACGAAAACAGTTTCGTTTGAAAGGACCAAAAGGCGAGTTCTGTTGGGTTTGGTTTATATTATGGAAACATCAATCGACCCGTCGCTTCCAAGTCGATTAGTTCTAGAGAAGATGTTGTCTGTACGTATATTTACTGGATAGAATCCATTAAATTAAGGAATAACAAGGCAACCAAGAGAAGAGGTATTCAATATAATAAGCGTCACACTGTCACCTACAAGTAAATTTAGTAGGTTAACACCTTTTATGCAATTTATGGAGTAATTTTTATAAGACACCAAAAGTTCAGTTTATTGAGTTGGCTTCGTGGTTCAAGGTAAAACCATAAAAAATATTCAACATTAACGGTATTATAAAGTTAGAGCAGTAATGAGTAAACTTTTCAAGATTTTCTTTTTTAGGAAAAAGTATAGGATTTAAAAAAAAAAATTATTCATCTACATCGGTGTTGTCCCCTCAAAGTAGTCTTCAATTATGCCAACGCTTTTTAATATTCTCAAAATAGGGCAGAAACTAGATCTTTGGGATAGAAAAAACCAAAAAAAAAAAAAAAAATGTAATCTATTGCACTGTCGTAAAACTATGACTTTTTAATTTGTTAAACTAATTTTTGGAAAAAGGAAAGCATCACAAGGGGCCACGTCTAGTGAATTTGGAAGTTGGGATATCATTACGGTGTTATTTTTCGTCATAAATCACGAATGTACGAGTAAGTGCATTATCGTGATGCGAATACCACGAATTGTTTTGTCACAAATCCGGACGGTTTCTTCACACAGTTTCACCCTCGCCTTCGATGAACTTCTAGATAGATAGATCCTTATTGATCGTTTGACCTTGTGGCAAGAATCCATAGTGACTATGCCATTAAAATCAAAGAACACAGGGAATGAATTCAGTTGAAAATTGTGTCATACGTTAGGGGTAAGTAAACCAACCCTACACATTTATACTGTATTGTATGTATTTTCTGAACTCTATAAGGTTCAAGTACCAAAAACTCAAAGACTTCAGCGCCAACAGCAAGTTCCAGGGTTGAGTTTAGGATGTATTAACTACATCGTGAACGTTTATATCCTTAACAACTTCTTCCGGTAAACAACTTAGTAACCGAGGAAAAACCCTCATATCATCATAGCAATAATCAAATTAAACACATGGAAGAGACTGTGCTGTGGTTAGGGGGAGAGTGTGTTTTCCCCATGTCAATGAGCTCGTTCGGTAAGGGGTTCTGATTCTTTGTTTATGTACAACAGCTTTAAAGGTATTTATTTTAAGAATGATTGGCTTGTATGATTCACGCAACCTTCTCCCACGCAACATACAAGCAACGATTTTTCTACAGCTAAATGTCTATAATCGACACATATCTGCAAACGTTATGCACTAAACCAGCTGGTTTAATAAAACTGCCACTTCATGGAAGGGTGGAGCCACAGTTTGATCTCTCAAGATTTCGTTCAATTTGGATGGCATTTCGAAAAGCAGGGTAGCACAATGATTTGTACATTAGCCATTGTTCAGAGGGACTGATGTTTACCGTTTGGGATCTAACTATGGTTCTTGATGAAACCCTTTGTGAAATGTTGAATCTTCATAGAACACTTGAGAATGTGCAAAGCGACTGGCAGCCAGAACCCGTTTTGCGAGTGATTGTATTTCGCAGAAGGTTGACAGATTTCAGTCATTTGTCTTCAGACAGGTAAAGATACGTTTCTTTCATATAGTATTTTTCACTTTTTATTAGTGATTGTGCAAAATAAATGGGGAGGGGGTAGTTTGGTAACCAATCCTAACCCTTATGTCCAGCCTTCACTTCATCAAAAGCCCGCGAATGTACCTCATGCTCGTCCAGCTCGTGCCCCCGGGCCGATCACCGAAGCATCCAAAGGAGAGCGAAGAGATCACAGGAACCGAGCAAGAGGCCTCGCAGAAAAGGGGAGTCCTCAATGATCCTTCTCATGCCCTTCCAGCTACCAGCCCATTCCCGGCTGGCTTCGTGCTCAGAATCCCATTGTGTCCGGCTCCCGCTGCCCACTCCAACGGTTCTGCCGCCCCTGTTTAATATTTCAACAATCCCCACCCGCCATACCTTCCAAAAGCGTAAGGATACCCAAACTTAGGAGGCCCCTTTGAGCTTAAAATTATGTTACTTCCGACTCCCTTTTTCATCTTCTCTCCATTGTAGTAAGAAAATGAAAAGTGAAGACTTATTCTTGGGCTTTGAAGGTTCCAAACTTTGTGTGAGCGTAGGACTTTTTTTCCTTCTAAGAAAAAAGAGGAATTTCGCACCACGTATCCTTCACATCGAAATGCTAATATAATCTGGGAAACTTTCTCACACTTTCGCTTTACCCAACTTGGTCGTCAACTTTTGAATCGCAACCGAGAGAAGATACATAAAGTTTTACAGATCTCGGAAGGCATGGCAGCCTTGATTCTTAACCTCTAGGGTTCCATTTATAGGGATTTATCGGAGTATCAAGTAGTAATCCAGCCCACTGCCTTAATACTAACTAAAAGAATGCCAAAAAGGATCGAATTGCCTTTGGAACCAATTTGGGAAAGGTTAAAATTGAAAGCCTGTCGCTATTGGATACGTTGTTCAAGTTTCACCTGTCTTGTGGTTTTTTTTATAACTTTATTTAAACTTTCAGTAGCACATACTATATAATAAGCCTTTGTGATCTTGTAGAGAACATTTTTTTAAAACTCCTCAAATTTTGTCAACTTACATTTTGGAAGGCTTACATTCCAAATTTGCCTGGGAAGGATTCAAAATTGTTGAAAAAAAAAATCGTTAATTCGGACATGGACTCCACATGGGGTCCAGTTGATCCTAACTTCTAGCCAGGCCTATCGACACACCCCCACACATGCTTTGGGCAAAAAACTGGTCAAAAACAAACCAAAAACGAGATTTTTAAATTTTTTTATTGACGTGGACAAGTGGAGTGTCTTTTCTTAGTAATTGGATGAAAATCGACTGTGGCAGGTTTCAGATCCGCAAAAATTCACCCTCAGCAAATTATCGTAAATTTCTGAACCTAACAGGGACACCCCTAAATCTTACAATGAAACGAGCTATAACGCATTACACAAAAAATGATGAACCCTTGCATTAGCATTGTTGGATCTTTCCAGTGAAACACTACGTTGATCAGCTTAAGTGTTTGTTATTAAGTTTTTTTGGTAAATTGGAAATTTCCTTTCTTTCGGTAATTTTTATTTTAGGCACGCATTTTTTACATATATGTGTATGAAAACGCTGCAAATTATGACACAAAGGTTTTTGTATTATCTCTGTACGTAAATCTTTATCTTTGTTTGTTAGATGAAGTATGTGACACACTACCTAAACTCGGTGCCTCGCCTCTATTTCGTAATTACATGGCTTAAGAACAGAACGCTTCAACACAGTGGATCGATTAAGAAAGATACTAGCCACAACGTTCCTTAAGCTAATCTGCGTGTCTCCATCGTTAATGTAATGTGTAATTGACTTCTAAATGTTCGAAAGACGATCTTCATAAATACTACTACGGGAATCGGTTCTCGTATTCAATACATCATGAAACGTACTCGTACACCAACAAAGTTTAAATATGGCTTACAACATTATTTTTTCTTGGTCATAAATCAAAACTATTAGATAGTTTGATGCATATCGAATGCTTCAAAACTATTCCACGAAGGACATTTGTTAAGTGTTTAGAGTAGTTCCTTTATTTTTGATAACCTATCTCACTATTTTGTATAACCGAGTAACAATTCGTCCAATTTCCCCACATCATCGTCACTGTTGACCTCAACAACATCCACTTCATTACTGGAAGACTTTAGAAGCCCGAAAGCGGAATCGCCTCTTCTATACGGCAGTTCGAGGGCTAACGGACAAATTGCAACTAGAATTGAATCCAGCTGTAATGAAGCGATGTGAGTAACTAAAAACTTGATTGAAACTAACCCGCGGAGCCAATTTTTCACGTTGGCCTTTTTCCCCCCCGTTCAATTTATTTGAGGCGATAGTTCATCTCCCCCTCCCAACGAGCCGATAATTTGCTCCAGCGAAGCGAGAGCTGTATCACCCCGGGCGGCCCCTATATCATAACGACTAGGAAGTGCCGCCCTACCACCGTCACACTATCGCTATCAGGGACACACTATCACCGAAACACCACCACCAATTCTGCACGTATGACAAACGCATCTACCAACACTATCGCGTATTCTGAACAATCCCATCCTACTAAACTGCGCTCGATCTGTCTCTGGGCGGGAAGATTTAAAGCGAACGTAGCAGGTGGTAAATCGGTTGGCCGTTGTATCAATTTGATGTTCTGTCATCATTATCTACGCATCACAACGGAGTGGTTTTCCAAAATAGTGATATAACAACAAATTTCTGCAGATTACTGAACAAAGTTTTGAGGGTTTATTAGTTTCAATAATAAACCTTTGTAGTCAACCAAAAAAAAAAAACTACCCGCCCCACGAAATTTGTATTGTTACATTTCAAGATATGCTGAATCCAATTACAAAAATCCGCCCGTTCCCCGCCCGCCCTAAGAAGCTTTTCTCCAAAACTGCTGAACCGTACGTAGTGAATTTGACATTTCAAAAATGGATATTGAAGACTTTCGAAATAACACTAATGTTTTCATTGATAAACAGTAGTAAAACACAATAAAGAGGAAGAGCCACTTCATTTCCTTAACCCACTGATCAAATCATGGACAAGCAAGTATGACAGACACATCTTAATCGTGTCGTATTCGTTGGGGAGGCTACATACGGAATTTCTGTTTCCTATGGTAAACAGATGATACCTAATTCAGTTCACTTAGCTAATCAGATTACAGTTCGTAATGTCAATCCTCTCGTATTGCCTCCGGGAGGCTTGAGGGGAACCACCGTAATGGTAGAGCAGTGAAGAATGGTCTGGACCATTCGAGACATAATTTGAACAAAGAACGGATAACGGACAATCACCAAGGAAAAGCCCAAGAATCCGAGCATAAAGAATTTACAGCCCCTACTGAAGATGAAGAAAGGGGCGGTTCTGTATAAAAACAAGCGAATCGCGGATTCAGGTTGTTGGAACTTACTCTGCTCCTACAAGACTGCATACAGAATTTCTGCTTAATAGTGTGAACAGGAGATGCCTAGTTCAGCACACTCAGCTGATCAGATTGAATCGAAATCGAATTTCAGCATTCTATTATGAACAGCTAATAGAGACCCTGCATGTTATTATACGGTGATGCTAGATTTCAAAGTATAGTTTAGTTGGGTAAATAGCATAGAACACAAACTCTGGATGAAATAATGCCAAGGGTGTTGTGACGTGACGAGAAAATATTGAAAGTCATGTCAATCATTCGTGAATCATAACATTTCGGTCGTGTGACAGAAGTGATGTATCTACTAATTGGACGACGTTATGGACATGCAGTTAGCTAACCGGAGGAGTCGGTTCACCGAACTTAACAATATGAAATCCTTGGATTTGTAATTTGAGGCGAATTATTCTCGAGAGCGTGTCATGTCCCGTCCGAAGTTCATAGGTTGTTCCTATCGACCCACAGCCGGAGCGCACTTCCCCTCAATCGCCTGCTAATTAACTTGATTAAAGAGGGCGAGCCTTCGATATCCAACCCCCATCCCCCACCCCTTTCCTGAAAATACCAGAAATACACCCCAATAGTCGCAAGTTCAACAATTCTAGAGGGTGAGGCCTGGGAAATGTTTCGTCTACCATGTTGAATTTCACAGGTTCTCTCTAGCCCCTTCTCGCCATTCTATTACCTAGCCTGTACAAGGTTAATAGGTCCAACCCTTCCCCTCTTATTCAACTTCGTCTCGAGGTTGACTTTTTCATTAGGAGGCGGTAGCAGAGCGATCTTCATTATCCGTTCTATTAATTAGCGCTATAAACCGTCCGACGTCACCGTTCGATTCGCCTCTACGTGAGTTTTCGTTAATTTTGTTAATAGTCCCCTTCCCTCTCTCCACCCCCCTGGGTTTTATAATTGCGGGGGTCGATCGAGTGTTTCCGTATGAAATCCGACGGGCCTTGTTAATGACAATGGGGAGTTGATTGGGGACTGAGAAACACGAGAAATTCAGAAAGGAATGTTTTTAGGCGTGTTGTACACCACTGCGACTGTGATCGGAATGCGAAATTCATTAGGTTGGTTTTCATTAACGCTCATACAGTTCAACATGAAGCGCTAAAGTTCACATACCAGTGGGAGGGAACAGTTAGAGCAAATATACTCGTACTAAGCTGTCAGAACGGGAATCTGTCAATGTGCCACCCGTAATGACCCAGTCAGAAATATGTCGACACAAATATATTGAAAATTTTATAACCTAGAGCACACGAGTAAGTGAACAAAAAGTGAGATTCCTTAGTTGCAAGAAATTGAAAAACGCATTAAATGATTATTTTTCAATTTTTTGTACTTAGTAAAATTTAACAATCTGACAATTTCTCTAAATAATCGCCTGTTTCAGCAAAATTTCAAAGAAAATCAATAGGTTTGAAATGAAAATTATTTTAAAACTTTCATCATGGAAATCCATATTTATGTATTGTGAAGCTCTTGAAACTAAACTTGAGGATTAACAACCGTCGAGCTTCTCTAATCCAAGACAGGGAACTGCCAATAAAGCTGTATACGAGGACTCACGACCTCACCATCGCATTCAATGAATGCTTTGGGGTCTTAAAGAAGATGCCTCATACAACCAACGATAGGTTGATGCAACAGTCAGAACGGGCTCATCGGTGGGTACTGGGACCAATGTGAGCTTCTGGTCTCAACTTCAATGATTGAGCATCATATGGCGCCATGTTATGTTTAAATAGTGACCAGCATCCATTGTTCTTCCTCGCCCACTATTTAGAAAAACAATGTAGAACCAGGTAGAACTGTCACCCCTATCCAACAGAGTTTGTGAACTCTATTCTCAAACATTCTCGAACGCTCGAGCGCGATCTTTCACTTTTGGATCTGTTACTCTGTGCGGTAAACTGACGGATCGTCAAAGCTATTCGTGTTCGTTGCGCATCCAGCGCAAACTGCAT
The DNA here is from genome assembly GCA_031894815.1 of Creontiades dilutus. Lineage (NCBI taxonomy): Eukaryota > Metazoa > Arthropoda > Insecta > Hemiptera > Miridae > Creontiades > Creontiades dilutus. The sequence continues at coordinate 1,251,940 of JAVIWC010001314.1, read as the reverse complement.
AACAGCGAGAAAACGAACAACCGATGATACCAACTGCGTTATTCACAAGTTTCCGATGTAGGTATATGTTATCGTCCATTATTTTGTGTTAATTTCATTTTTTTATTCATCCAGTTTTAAACGGAGTGGGGCCAACGAAAAATCGACAACTTGAAATATGTATTTTTCCATGAAAAGATCTCTTCCATTCTCTTTCCGATAGCTGCGAGTGATCTTTATGCATCCTCCAAATTTCAGGGGGAGGGAGGCGCCACTGAGCAATAGCCACATCTTACACAGTAGAGCTCACGTCTTCGCCAATCATTGAACAGTTCTATTTTTTATACCCTTGTGCCTAGAGAATGCCCTAGAGAATGGCCACGGAAGGGGTCGAGCACTACTAGAAGATTCCTGAAGGATATATAGTCCAAAACGAGAGACAGAACTCAATAGTGAGGTGGGGAAGAATTGGTAGTTGCAAGCAATATTTAATATTAATAGACCTGCTCGTCACGGAAACGAAAAGGTTCAACAATTTGTGATTAGAGAGCTCATCTCATCTGTAACTCCTTTTCCATTTCATATGAATGTGAGACATTTTCTCCCTAATCGCCCACAATTTTTAATCACTGTTTTATTCTTGAGTTATTAGTTTCAGCTTTCAGGACTCTCTTGAAATAGGAAAGACGTAAATGAAAATTCAACCTGTTTAATATATCATCTGTGTCTGGTTCAATTGTTGGTAAATATGAAACACGTTTGGAACTTCGAATATTTTAGAGCACTATTTTACAGCACTTTCACTATAAAATAAGGCACGAAATCGTAATGAAGCTATTCATGAATCTTTTACCGAACTGTTTCCAACACGACCCATCAAAATCCTTCCATATACCAAGCATTCCGTACAGTTGATTATCACAATTCACCTCGCTTCTCTAACATTCAATTTTATCATAAAAGTAATAGGTGTACTCTTTCATCAGCAGTAGTAAAATTCTTTATAGATTAGGAGATTAAGAATATTATTCTGGGGATTAAGTTAACCAGATGATCGAAGTAAGTACCCGAAATTCCCAATTTCGGGCTGCTTAGACGTAAGTGGTTGACCTCATCAGTTCTCCTATTTCTTCGTTGAAATACCTAAACTTGTAAAGAAAGACTGTTGTCACATTTGAGACACCTTGTATATGAACCTACTTACTACTGTGAGAAAGTTGTAACCGAACGAAAGAAATTGCCCTAACTCCGTGGAATCTAGTGCCAAATAAGGATGTTATCGATGAAGTTGATTCAATGTGAGGGGAGAAACTCACATACACGCTCTCATAACTCATACAGGCGCATTTACTACACATACGCGCCCGTCTCACGTGAAATGAAAAAGAATGGCGACCTCTCAATACGGCACACCCATTTTTCCCTTTTCCCTCCGATATATCTCCTTTGACACACTTTTTTCTTTCTTTTTTTTTTCATTCCTCGTAGAATGTCGTAGGAGGGAGATCGCATATGTTGAGAAGGGGAGCGCGTTTGGCAGAGTGGGCGCCTGTATTATGCTATTTTCCTACATTAGGTTCCCTTGCTTCGGCCGAGTGCCAGTGGAAGTCTCCAAATTACTGTAATGGTGTCGTAGGCCCCGCTTCCTTGACGAAAGCGCCCGCTCCAGCAAAATCGAATCCTCGTCGTAGCAGCGTGAGTGGAATTTTCCGACCCAATTTCCCCGGCTGGGAAAGCTAGCGTAAAAGTCGATCAGTAAATGAAGATTTAGCTTAAGAATGAAAATATATGAAGAAAAATACAACCATCTAACAACTCGTAGGCTCAGGGCCGATTTTAAAAACAATCCCTAATCATTGTTATTGTGAATCATTGTTTAAAACTGTGATTCAAAACGAATTGGTTTCACCCAAGTGATCAATTATGGAGTCATCTCTAAGCATCGATTTACATGGAACGTTCCATAGAACGTCGATTTATAGTTTAAACGTTGATATAAACGACAAGAAGATTTGTCTTCAAAATGTTGGTGAGAACGAAATTTCACTGATCACATAACCAACAACAGTTTCTACTTTCATTTTACTCCCGTTTTTGTTTGTTTTGTTTTTACTTCATTTCTGTTTTTTGTTTTCATTAATACTGTTGTTTATATTCATAGTTTGTTAGTAATTAAAACTGTCATAACTCCCTCAATTTTAGAGATATCTCAAATTTGATTCCACCTTTGGAAAAAGCGTTAAATTTTCTATCTATCTAATGTCAGAAAACATTTTTTTATTGCATTGAAGATGTGCGATTGCTGCGCGAAATGGCAGTTTTCTCAAAATCTTGAAGTCGCCTGTTTTTAAACTCGAACAGAAACACAATAATTGTTATTGCAATAATTATTATTGCTTGGCGCAGAACTGTGCAGGCCTGGTAAAACGTGGATCAAAATGTCAGCTTTCCAACGGTGTAGTCGTTTTGGTTTAAAAAAATATTTTTAGTTAAGGAAATGGTGTTTAAATGCAGAAAAACGTGTTTTTCTGTAAAAATTGAGGTTATTCCAAAAGTCTCGACGATAAAAGGTTGGAGGCGGGATATACGTAACTTTTCTCGCTGAATCAAATATTGACAACGCCAGACCTCTCGAATGACGATTTAATAAGTTAGTTTTGTCAATTGCATAATCCCGTTCGCTTGTGAACACCGTCTGCGGCATTTCTAAGCTGTCGGCCAAAGTCAAGATAATCAAAGAGCCTAGAGACGGCTATTGTTTGTGTGCTATAACTATTGAACTTAGCTGGTAGTAATAACCAAAACCTTAGTGACAAAAAGAGGATTAGTAGATGAAAAAAGATAGTTTACTAGATAAAAAAAGGATTAGTGACATAAACAATATTATCTACCAATATTTTTTCCTCACACTGTAAGACGTGTTCGCAAGGGTGTGAGTTGTACACAGGAGGAGTACCCTTGCTGCTTCAGAAGCATTATCATTGGCAAAACCGTACACAAACATCATGCCAACATACTCACTTTCAGTATAGCTACTCAACTGAAAGCAACTCATCGCAATCAATAGTAAATGAACACAGACAATAGCTGTCTATCGGCTTTTCGATTATCCTAACTTTGGCTGGACAGCTTAGGAATGTGATAGATGCTGTTCACAAACGAACGTTTACATTCGTTAAATTCATTTTCATTTTTCATTTTCCAATATTTGAATTTTTGGTTTATATCTTAACAATCTTGTTTAAACTCTAACTCTTTATATGAACTCGATTTAAGCCCCAATATCTTAGCATTGTCCTACAACTGGATAACATGTTTGAGCCAACAAACATTTTACTAAAACTAAATTTGGTCAGAAATAACAAATTATCAACATTGCAACACCCTCTGCTACGGCCAAATCAGATTGGGGTTGATAGTACACGGCGCACAAAGCAACCCCTCCTTCAAGACCGCTCGGTCGTGCGGGTCATTGCATATCATGGCCCCTGACCACGACAATGCCTCCTCCGTAGCGTTCTTAATTTTCAAACATTAGGTCTTTTTTAGTTATACAGGGCATCCTAGGAGTTGTGCACAATCCGACTCCTACGTGTTGTACAACTCATTTCCGAACAAAAATGCCTCATAGCAACTTTTTGCCAGAGGCTTCGTTACCGAGTTATTCGCGATTTCAGATTTTTTTCTCGTGTTTTCGATCTTACGTCATTAAAACTGTTATAACTCCCTTAATTTTGAAGATAGTTCAAATTTGACGACACCGTTGGAAAGAGCGTTAAATTGTCTACCTATTTGATGTCAGAAAACATTTTTTTAATTGCATTGAAGATGTGCGATTGCTGCGCGAAATGGCAAACAATTGCTATGAGGCATTTTTGTTCGGAAATGAGTTGTACAACAAGTAGGAGTCGGATTGTGCACAACTCCTGGGACACCCTGCATATTGTCGAATTAGGTACACTACAAAGAAACTGATATTTGAGGTGACTTTCGATTTTAACACTTATACCCTATTTTTCAAAATTACAACTAGACAAAGTGACCGTCAAAATGGGGTATGCATCACATGAATTCCTATGAGTAATTCATCTTAGTAGTAGTACTAACTCTTAAACACAATCACTTAACACTTAAAAACATAACTATAAACACTTACGGATATTCTTAAAAACTATACACAATTCTTATACGAACTTTGAAAGCAGCTCTTGGACGAATTAAACATTTCCCCCCCCCCCTTCCATCAAATATCCATCCCCGCCATCGAATTGGAAATTCCCTAGGTTTTTTGGGTAACAAGACTAGAATCAGGGTGGAACGAAAATACAATGTTTTTAAATCAATAATATCAGACAAAAATGATAAGGAAATAACGATATACCACTATTACCCCCTCCTTTCACGAACTTTCATGATGAAATAAGGGAATGAATTAGGATCGAAATCGAATTTTCGCCTAAACAAAGTCTGATTGATGTTCAATAACCAATCTTTGTAATCGACCAAGTAACATATGTTTCACAATCCCTCAAAATTATTTGGATTACGTTTCAAGATGTCCAGAATCCAAGAATGGAAATTAAAAAACGCGGCAAATTATTATACAAAAATTTCATATTTTTGAATCCTCGTGTTTATTATTCACACACTTCCCTAGATCAATTCTACTAGACATCTTTATACTGACGAATTCTCGCTGTGGAGGGGCGCCCTAAAAAGCTGGCGTCATTAGCTCTTGTGTAGCACAAGCGACAGGCAAGAAAATAGTTTTCCTCCATGCTACTAAAAATTTTATGAAGAATACCGTTGGTGCGGATTCTGATGTGGACAATAAATTGTCCACAATTACTGTGAAAATGGGGGAGGGGGAGTGTATACCCCCTCTGTACATATGTTATGTAATGTCCATAAAATTTTTATTTAAGCAATAAAATCAACAAACCTGATAGTCTGCTGATTCGATTGACACCAGATCCGCAGAAATAAATAAAACAATAAAAATTTCATGGCAAACCAACTCATGGTGGTTTATCATCGGGTTTAATCAGTTCCTACATTCCGTCATTGCAGCTCACATGCAAGGATGTTAGTAGCTTCGATGCGATTTTATTGTTTTCTCATGTGTGCAGTACTGGTAGCTGCCTACACTCGACCTCAAAAAACTCGTTCTCTCACTGTTGGGCCACAAGGATGTAAAACTCGAAAGCCGAGATGCCGTCTTCATTATCTTAGACCACGCTGCTACAATGGAAAATGGATTTGCTACCCAGCATTTAGATAACGTGTGAGTTGTGGTACGTAAGGCCTAATTTCGTATAAGACCGTGACGAGATGTAGGAAGCGTCTCCGGCTTAATTGTAAATCGAGATAAATATCTGTATTAAACTTGTTCCTTGAACAAACTACGATTCGTACAATGTTTGCAAGTGTTTTACTCAACTCCGTCATATTCAGTTTCTGATCACGTTTCATCGCATAGTGTAATGCGATTTCGGGTTAGTTAGTCGCCAAGTAAGAGTAGGAGGGAGCTCCAACACACACCGTTCATTTTTCACTGATTTTGTCTTGGAATGATCTCAAGCGGATTTTTCTACACGTCTGTGGATCAATTCTAATAGGGTCGCTCTACTGATGAAGCCTTGCTTCCTACTTGAGCCCTCATAAAAAAGCGAAGATATCTATCCCATGAGCTATTGTGTTCTCGTCCAGTATCACCATCCTCAGTTGGGGTTCCGTCTACGTACAGATTGACCCAGAAACAAAATCCCATGATACCCACATAGTGACTTCTTGACTAAGATCGTTTTGGTTGGCCGGTAGGAAAGTGCTGTTACACCCAATAAGAACGGCGCATTATCCCGAAGATCACTATCTTCGCGGGTCATCGGATCTCAAATTCCCACTCACGTTACCCCAAGATGGTGGGGAAATATCAAATTACCACCTCCTTCTTGCTCTTTACCGCTCTCCTACTCCCCCTCTTCGCTTCCCCTTTTCGAGTTCGTTCGTCGCAGCTAATATCATTCATCATCCGTCTGGCGCTCATCGACGTGTGATCAATCTCGCCTCCCGCCGACCCGCGGCGCCTTCAAGACTCTTTTGAGACTTCGTCCGCTTTCTCCGGCCTGTAGCCCTGAGGCAGACGATTCCTCTTCTCATTGAATGAATTATTTCACGAATTTTCTTTTGCGAAATTACCTATCGGTGGTAAGCCCACAAAACCTCAAGTTCAATTAAGAGCCAGTGTAAGTTTCGTTGCCTTCCATACAAATTTTCTCTTGTTTGATTCTGAGTACACCTATATTTTGTGATAGCTTTGTTTTCACTTTCGGGTGGTGAAAATTTATATTTTTAAAAATTCAAAAATCCAGAGAGAGAGAGAGAGAGAGAGAGAGAGAGAGAGAGAGAGAGAGAGAGAGATTTCACTAAGCCTCATAACACCAAAAGTTAGGTTGATAGATACATTATTTGTATTGATCAAATGATCGTTACCTGTGTTCGATGAAAACCAGTTACATGAACAGAGTGAAAATAGGTTATTGCAATTATAATGGTAGAAATGCATTATGGAGGAGAGGAAACCGAACAAACATCAAATCATTCAGGAGACGCATCACGACTGATGTCCAATTACGCAGGATGATACACGCAAATCTCAACTGACAATTTCCTTTTTTTCTTGTTTTTTAGAAGAAAAAACTTGGAGCATAAGTTATCTGCTGATATAGTTGTAAAGCGCCGTTATTTTTGCATTTTCATTCCCCGTACCACTTTGTGGTGCTCGACAGGCAGAGCATATGGTTTTGGGAACCGTAAGTTCAAAAAGGCCGAGGATCCAACCTACCGTTTGTGGAACTTAAGAGGTCAGATCTTCGATTTACCAAACCTGCGATTCAGGACTGTGGACTGACTTCCACCACCAATTTGACAGCCGTTATTCCGAAAAACCGTAGCCTGTCAGAGAAAAAACGGGACAGTAGACCTCTATGGTTCTACAGCCAGATCATTTAAATGATTAATTTTACACATTTAAGTACCGAAGATGAAAAATTGCCTATGCAACCTACAAATATGGGATACTAGCTCAGAGGAGGGGAGCTAGTAAACAGAGACGAAAGCTACGGCTGGGGGGGGGGGGTGGCAGGTACACGAATGACCCCCTCGGGCGGACGGAAAAGTGGTGATGCCGGGATAACAAAGGGCGGAAGGAGCCCACCCGAATGTTAGATGAAGGAGTGTTGGAGCGGAACTGTCGGGTAGGTCGCTTAGAACTGGATTGTACTCCTGTTAATCATTTAAATGATAACAGCTCGTGTATGGCCAATAAATGACTTTTCCACCAAAAAGTGTTATTGAAACTCTTAAGAGAGGTACTTAATTTCGGAAATTCGTTTTTGTGTGAATCAATACTTACACTCAGAGAGAATGAAAAGAAATAGGGTTGTAGACAACCCTTGTAATTGGGATATTTCTAAATCGACCTCATTTCCGTAGGATGAATCTAAATTGAGTTTTTCTGTTATGTAGATTAGATTGGATGGTTGTTAACTTGTGAATCACTCCTGTCAACAACTCTCGCGACACATCTTCATCATTATTGTTATTCGGGGAGGCAGCTGCCCCTAACGAGGGCTCGGAGCGGCCGTACGAGCGGGAGCTCGTGGAAAGGAAATCGATCGGATCACACATGTTCCGAGTTCCCACACATCACGTGACGTCACTCGCACGTCGGACTTCCCCCTTCCGCCGTCCGGTGCACGGGTGCGTCGGACCTCACAGCGATGACGCGCGCCACCGACGCGCAGGGCGTCGAGCCGTTTTCCACCCCCGCCAGTAATAATTGCGACGTGGATTTATGATCCGCCGATTTCGCGAGGGTGCACGCATCCCCCCCTCGCGCTCGCCCATTACATCAACGTTGTGAGGCAAACAGGTTTAATTACGACGGAAAATCTTGATTAATTAGTTGTTCTCTAATCGCCCTCAACCACAACATTTCGATCGAACGGTATAATTTATTTGCACCCCGTGCATTGTTACTCACCTTCTGATATTCCTCCGGTTCCAATCCTAGCGTTAATAACACCGCAAAGTATTGCGATCAGGAAGATAGTTTTATGCATACCTTTCCCGTTATGTATTTGATCACTATTCTCAACATAATACCTAATATCAAAATCCTAGATTCTTTAAATTTCGAGTTTCATTTGAATAATTTTATGAACATATATCAACTAACAACTTATCAAGTTGATTTGACATAAATCTAGTTAAGTTTAGAAGTAATATACTCCATATTTATAAAGACCAGCGATCTGAAAGAAAGGACTACCTATTAGATAGATTGTCTCTCTGTAATCAGAGATTCTCTAAACCAGAAATCAAAACTGGTGAACGATAACTTAAAGCATTTTGTTTATTTATTGTTAGATTTCAAATTAAAATATCATGACAGGTTTAGAAATTCAACAAGAAAGAACATGGTTATTGGATTACCAGAGCCAGTCAATTAGGTTTTGTGATACTGCAGACAAGGTATGAGACCGGAGACAAGATAATTTGTGGAAGGGTGGGGCACATAAAACGATTAAGTGGGCGTAATTGCTCTTGGAAGGACTTATCGATTCAGCTTTGGACAGTCAATCTTGTCTTGAGATAATCGCATATAGGAGAAGGTATTCGTCACGGCCTCCAGGGCATCGTTTATTCTTCATCCAAGTAGCTGAAATCTTCCCATATTGGTGGTTTTCCTAGTAGAAAGCAGGTTTCCTGTCATATCAGAGAGCAGTTCTTCACACTCTTCACTACAGTTACATCAACGAACTTTCTTGTTTTACTCTTTAAAAATAACTTTGAATTGATCTGATCGTGCTGGAATGATCTGAGAACGACGGTTGCAATTCATTTGATTTAGTTACACTTCAGTGATATTATCTTAAGATTTAAAGATTCTTTTCTGTGATCACCCTTTTCGAAACCCAAAGGCCCTACTTTGTTCAGCTTTGCGGCAATTTAAATCGCGGAACTCCAGGTAAATTGGAGGCGATTTCATATCAGGTGCGTTTTCACCGCTATCATCCTCCCATTTCCATCCGAAGATTGCCTCTTCCTTGAAACCGGGAGAGAGGATTCCAGAGACGCTAAGAAAACATTCACGCGCAAAAAAGGGGGGCCGTTTTATTTTGGAGGTTTCCTAAAATGGATTCAATCTTTAGGAAGAATAGGGAAAGGCAAACGGAGAAAGCGGAGAAATGGGGGGAAAAGGTTGTGGATCGGAAGGGGACGACGAAGGAATGGGAGGGCCACTCATTAAACGGTATTTACTTTGGAACGGCTTGCCGTTAGAAGGAGTAAAAGTCCATTTCTTGCACCCCGCTCCTACGGCCCTCCCGTCATCCCTGCAAAGTGTTTGCTGAAGTGTTAATTCTACTGAGCATTTAACAAAGCTGGTGCTTTCGGGGGAATGAAGTGGGAGGGGAAGGTATTAGATTGAAGAAGACCTCACCAACTTACTTTAACCTCCCTTGAGGCTCAATGGTGGAGCAAGGGACAAATGCTGATTGGGGGAGTGAAAGGATTTCACCGATTAAGTGATTACGAATGGGGAAATCTCACATTTGCTTCCTCTCTATTTCAAATTAAATACTTAGTTTGCGGGAGATTTCCAGTGGCTTATGGATTAGCACAGTTCATTCAATGGTCACAGGTCAAATCGGTTTAGTATTATTTATTGGGTACTTCAGCTTCATCTGAATTACACTTTCGATTTGAATAGTAAATTTACACCAATAGTCATGTTTGTAATCTGAGAACTCTCCAACATGAAAAGAATAGTTGAATTATGGCGTAATTCAAACGTTATTTGGATAACCTCCTAATATTACATAGTATCAATTCCTTGTCGTTTGTTCACGTTGATTTATCGGTCTCCCCCATTCCCTGACTTCAGCCAAGTTAATAGCCATCATCAAAAACGCATAATAACGTAATCAAGAAGTGTGATACAAACACCGTGTCTTTGGCTATAACAAACCTATACAATATAAACACCTAACCTGTTAGCTCATCGTAGTACAGCATAGAAATCAGCAGTGAAATAATACTTCAGGAGTTGGCCTGAAGTACTGTGTTAAACAGTTCCAGACTGAGTTCCAACATGAAAAAAGGAAAGTGAGGTTTTAGAGGGTTTGAATCGCGCATAAACCGGGGGCTCTCCCTTCAGGAATCTTACGAGATCCGATTTCCACCTCAAGATCTTAAAGATTCGCTCACCCGCGTACGACTAGCTAAAATGCGTTGTCGAAATATACTTCAATGGCAACATATAATGTTTCTTCCATTTAGATGGTTTAAGAACGGTTTTAGCAGTTTTAGTCTCACAGGGTTGAATCTCAGCTTTCTTCATGCCTTTTCTGTTCTTCGGTATTTCTGTGACGCTAACCTTTTAACTACGCCAAATAAAGTTTTCGATAATGACAAGGCACCGCAACAACAATCGGGTTGAATCCTACTCAAGTTCCTACTCAACTGGTTGAACTAACCGTATTGGCGGGATCATTTTATGGAACAACTTTGAGCCTTGATGACTTGAGCATCGCCACTGCAGATTCTGTGTACTTATGCGGTTCATAAACACTTGGTCGTAAACTGAATACGAACAACTGACTTGTCTTTTTGAAGAAAATGCCAGGCGTTGGATAAGTTTTAGAGTATAGTAGAACCTACACCAAGGTATTGGGTACCGGATTATCTTTCAATCCATGAGATTTACGTTGTAATTTAACTATGATTCACAAAATTACGAAGGTGTAATCGTTTCAAAATCTGGTTTCCATGGCAGGTATTCTGCAGCTTAACACAGGAAAGAATCGGCGACTCACTTTTATCTTATCTAATGGCAGAACTCCATTAACTTTTTTGTCTCGAGAATGAAAGTGTAAACCTGAATTTCGGTCTCACACATCGTAAAAATTTGTTGGATAGAAACAGTCCAAAGAACAGCAACACAGTCCAGAATTTGAATGCATTTTGGTCACTCTGTGGAATGATTGTGTTTTTGATTGATACATCTCATCACAAAATAATCCCACATTCAGCATGAAATTTTCTTGAGTCTGTTTTAAGAATTCATCCCCCTTACACAAACACCCCCCTAGAACCAATTCTGTTTCAACAAATTTTGGACGAATATGGAACTATTCTTAGAACCCTTCCTTAGAACTGTTCGCCTTGTACCCTTTCTTAGAACTGTTGAGCCTAACCAAAATGACCAAGTTTTGAACTTCAGGCTAATATTTTGGCTGTTCTAGTCTTATCGCCTCAACCCTTGGAAGGGGAAACTAGTCCTTTCCATCACCTTTCAACCATCTCCGTGCGAAAAATGTTTCTAAATTTTGATAAATAAGTTCAAATGATAATAAAGAGGCAAAATGTACGATTCAAAATTCATTTTGTAACAAACTGTTAAACACAGTTCTCTGGTTTAATTCAGCTATCATGTCTGGATGTTTGGATAATATTTGAATTACATAAATCTTCCATAGTAAAAGTAGTTTGTAGGGTATTTTTTCATGAATGATTATTTGGAATATTTTAGGTTGAGATTACAATGTGATATGGTTGAATTTATTGGTGTACCATTCAATATGACTGCGGTTCCTCTTATTTCCGCATTTATCCCTTTGGCCCTTTGGACTCGTTAGAGACTTATTATGTTCTTCATAATTTTTTTCATTGGAAATATCAGTTCTATTAGTGTAGGAAGCAGGGGTGGTTTTGACCGAATGAGAGAAATTTACTAGAACATGAATCTTCTTCGAATTCGGTACTCTTTTGGAGGATTAACATAAAGGGTGGAGGAAGATAAGTAATTTTTCCACATTACATAACTAATCTGCCTCTAGCTCAAGGTTATAATCCTCCCTTAGAGTTTACCAACATTTGAACGTGCTTCATGTATGTTCAAGTACCTTTCATTCTGTCTAAACCACACCTGATACTGGTACTTCCTTCACTATTAGAACCAATATATCTAAAAATAAAAGATATCAAGATTTAAACTGAATTCCTTACGAGGCAAAAGCGATAGGATACATACAAATATAGGAGGAAGGTTGTTTGTTATATTTTTCTTCGCTTGGCCCGCTTAACCAATGTGGACCCATAAAAATGTACAATTGTTCCTCAGCGATTTCTCCTCAGCAGCAATCGCTCATTCAAACACAGTAGCGATCGTACGGGGAGGTGATTTTCAGGGGTGGCAGAAAAGAGCTAACTTCCAGGGTTTTGTAACGTAGAGGATGATCGGTTGTATCATCTTATAGCGCACCTTTTCCGTCCTCGATACACCAAGGAGGTCATAATAAAATCCACTCATCTCCCGCCGACCCGGCCCCCAAGTGCTGGCGTCCGCTATAAAAATGAGAAGTGCGCTCGTTCCCCGCTCCTCTAATGCATACAAATATGAATAAATTCGAAAACGAGGCACACAAAAAAACCGGCAACGCGGAAAGAAGAAAAAAACCTCTCAAGGCAAAAGAAGGATCAAGAGGCGCCAGGTACGTGGCTGTTACATCCTTATATCCACAAGGGGATCTGGTTTCTTAGGCGATATGGAAAGTATGGCGAGGCGGAGGATAGATTTTGTTGCTCGGGGGGAAGAGAAAAAGAGGAAAGGGACCTAAGTGCTTGGGAATCTTTGTATTTGTTACACGAACTGGAGCGCTGTGGTTGTGATGTTGGTGGTGGGGGAACCTCAATGTGCATATTGTGTAACCTATCCGCCAAAGGATAACATGGAGCAGGGTCTCCCTTGCGTCGGCAGAAAGGAATTGCGGGGATCGAATCGGGCGAACAGCCTTCTACCCTCGTTTATTGGCGGGAGGGATCGACTTCGCTCTTTTCTTTCGCTTATTTGATTTTAGTGGAAAGGATTCCTTCTGCCATCTATTGTTGTTATACTCTGAGGGGTATTATTCTTGGTGGCTTCAGCGGGAGGGAGCGTGGAGGGCAAAAAAGATCGTGACGTCATGATGTAGTATGGGAACAACTACCAGTTGTTCGTAAATATCTCATGAAATTATCTCACGATATGAAAATATTATCACGAATTTCCCGATAAATATTATAGATTATGACTCTCATCAATCACGTACAGGGTTGTAGACTGCCGCACAATAATTCTTTCCTCCTCAAATACGAATTGTAAATCACGTAGAAGAATACAGTGTGGTACATTTCTTATTATAGTCGGATTCTTGACCCTTTAAACCCACTGTTCTGTGAACTATTAAAAACAATCCAGTGCATGTGCGCACAAAGGAATTTTAAATCCTATCTGCACAGCGAAGCGTGTTACAAGTGTTTCAAATATTGTCAAGTTCCTGTCGGGCATTTATATAGGATGATTAAATTATCTTTTCCTTACTTTTCTCTGAAATCCCGAGTCTGAATGAGCAAGATCAACAATTAGGTAGTGAGGAAATTATGGTTGATGGGTTCACGTTTGCTTTTGCGAAGACTAGTAGAGATGTGATTTTCGGTGGTACTCAGTTTAAAATAAAAATATAAAAATTAATTTTAATTGAGACAAAATCACCGTTTCTACGCATATACCACTATCTCGCCCTATAGGGTGCCTTCCAACCTACCTGTTCTATATCAGGTTGGTAGAATCATAGGAATAAGTAATGACGACAACTCTAACTGGTAGCAGATGTTATAATCAAACAGCTGTCTGCTTGACATTTTGAAACAGCTGACAGTTTTTGCGTTTTTAGAAGGCATTGGTTCAAACAGTTTTGTTGTCAACGTAGATAAGGGTTTCTGCTTGGTATCTTTATTCGAGATCTACCTACAGGCAAGATATGAGAAATGCAATATCAGGCTAACACACAGATGAATTACTATAGAGGACAATAAATTACGGTCAAACCAATATGTTACTGTTACTCAGTCAGAAAAGCTTATAATATCATTCGCCCAGCAGAATCTATTCCGAGCACCACAGGGTTGCTTCAATTCAAATGTTATCATCGTAAGTTGAAAAGGCGACTTTCCTGACACTGCACAACAAATTTTATCCACAAAGTCAACCATGACAGCCTCATTACTTGCTCAGCTGAATAGCTGGAATACGAGGATATGCCTAAAACCTTCTCAGGAAAGTTCTAGCCGTTCGACCGTGGGTGCATATGCCATCCTTACACAAAAACAAATGTGTGTGTCCTTAGTTACAGATGTGATATGGGCAGAAGGGGCTACGAGGCATTGAAATAAAACTTTGAATAATAGTATAAAGAGGTGACATCGATCCATATAAAACAATCATCATCATACATTTGGAAACGTGTTGTACTTCGTTTATTTAGCTAGTTCAAGAAAGGCCGTTCTGAAAAGTAAGTAATCCCATAAATATTCCCGCATCCCATAAGCCGGGAAATCAATTTCCATTAAGTCCACAGTTGGATGGTGTGACCGTTGGTCACTCAACACCTACGAGCAATGACAACAAGTAGGTACAAGGGAAGGGAATCCGACTAGACGGAACGTATCCTTCTCATTCCGGAGCCATCTTCCGACGGTGAGTCTTTTCCCTGCGTATTGTTAGCTTGTAGGCATCGCCCTAACTCGTTACCGCATCGTCATTCATTTAACCTTCCCCTTCTCGATTCAATCTCCTTTTGAACTAATTATTGAACTGATTATCCAACAAGTTGTACGTACCTCGAAGACGAGTGTATCTCCAACCATTGTCCTAACCAATAAAAGGTTATACGGATTACGTGTGGATTCATTTTAAGTTAATACCCAGTGCGAGACGATTAATAGTCAATTAATTCTCTCGTTACAATGGAGAGTAGAAATAATCGCCTCTGATTAATTGAATTTCGATCAATCAATTCTAAACAAATGTCACACATCAGTCGTTTACTGCACTCCGTCGGCACAATGCTCAGCTCTGTTTAACCTCTTATAATGGATGACGGTTTCTGCTTGATATTTCATTCATGAGCTATCCACAGACAAGATAATATCTCATCTAACCAACACTTGAAGAAATGCAGAGAACAATACATTATAGTCAAGTCAATTGTCTATTATTAGTTCAGCAATCGCACTTGGATTCCTACGTACCACATTGAAAGTTACTTAGTCTAGAAGAAATTTTCGTGCCATTACTCGTTAAGTTGAATCTATTCTGAGTACAATACAGAGGTTTCACCTCAAATGTCGCCATTGTAAGTTATATAGGTAAGAAATGAACTCAACAGCGCAGGATTGTTCCTAGGTTATTATTACATTATGCAACAAATTTTAGGCTCAAAAGTCAACCAGAAACAAAAATAGCCTTCAAAACTTACTCTTCTGAATGGAATACTTTTTGTATTGCGTAAATTTAGCACTATCAAGAAAGGCAGTTCTGAAAAGTAAATACTTCCATCGATATTCCCGCATCAAATAAGCCGGAAAATAAATTTTCTTAGAGCCCCAAGTTGAAAGGAAAGCGAAAAGAATCAACCCATTCCTGAACCAACGTTACACATCAGTCGCTTAGTAAGACCTATCGCGGCACAATACTCCGCTCCATTAAACCTCTTATGCCCCCCTTTTCAAAAACCTGTAACAACCGGGCACAACCGACCGCCGACGTCCGCTTTACTACGTTGCCAAAGAAAAAGTGAGTGATGAACTTATTTCTTTAAAAACCGACAAAAAAAAAGGAGAAAAAAAATCGTTGATGGTGGAAAGGCTGTTCTTCCATTCAAGCTCTACCTACCACTCTCCGGAGAAAAGTCTCGCCCTCCTCTGTTGAAGGGAAAGCCTGACCCCTATCTTGATTACTCCGTTCCCTAACAGTAGGACGGGCCCTTTTTGTGGGCATAAAACCATTCTTTTCTTCCTCCCTTTACCCCTTCCCTGCCATGCCCTTCCTGGCCCTTATCTACCGGTAACGCTCCTCTTCTGGCCACTTCTTCGCATTTTTATTTCAGTATCTGCTTATTTCCCCTCTGATGCTCATTTTATCAAGTGGCCAACTACCTATTCTACTTTGGAGAGCTTTGCAAAGGATTCTTGAAACCTTTGTTAAAGCATTGTGTGACATTCGGGAGAGCATTTTTCAGTGGAACTAAAAAAACCTGAATACACCAACACAAAAACTGTAACTTTCAATTTGAAATATGACATATTTTTATGACACATTGTGTATACAAACATACACAACACATTACTGTTCAGCATTAATCTATAACATACAACTCTCCAGAGACTGGCGAAGTAATAAAAACAGTGTAATCCAAATGAGGATGTGACCGTCAAATGCGAGCTTTGCAAAGGATTCTTGAAACCTTTGTTAAAGCATTGTGTGAAATTCGGGAGAGCATTTTTCACTGAAGCTCAAAAAAACCTGAATACTCCACCACAAAGCCTGTAACTTTCAGTTGAAAATGTGTGTATGATTCATTATTTAAAATATTGCAATTTGATAAACCACTGTTCAGCAGTAATCTATAACATACCACTCTCCACAGACAGGCGATCTATCAAAAACACTGTAATCCAAATCAATATTGGTCCGACAACGCCCCAATTCTTTAGCCAGCTCTCTCACTTAATTTAAAGTGCCCTTTAAGGGTTGTCAAAGTTTTGTAAAATGCTTAAAAACCTCAAAAAAAGTCAAGGCGGCCTAAATTTGGACTTTTTTTGAAGAACTTTCCATGAGAAATCGAATGACCCCTTTCGCAGGTCTGTAGCTCAAACCATTCACGATGTGTGGCCCGATTTATGGTGCCAACATTTGCATCCACACTCACTACATCACTAGGTTACGCGATCAAAACAAACAAGAGTTTTTTGTTTTGATCGGAGTAACCTAGTGATGTAGTGAATGTGGATACTGGAGTGAACTCCTAAAAGGGTTTATAGCCGATACGGGTTGAAGCATTCTGATATGCATGCTTTTACGAAATTTAAAACTTTCAGACAGAAAATTTTTCCATTGTAGTGAAAAAAACGTCAATTCTTTCACTGGGGTTTTATTCAATGATTCATATTTGAATTACTGATGATGACCTAACCGTTATTGAATTTCGAAATCGATTTAACAGTGTAACTCTTTCAATACTTTCACCTGTGGAAATATAGACAAAATCATGAATCATTGAATAATAAACCCCAGTGAAAGAATTCTTTTTACAGTCCGTTTTTGTTTACGAAATTATTTGGGTTAATTTAGGATTGTTAAAACCTTCGTTAACGTTCAGTAGGGATGGGCCTAACGTTTATTTTCCAACAACTAGTAATCGCGACACATCAGCAACCAGTCATACCAATCCCATTATTCTTCAGTGTTGAGAAGTACTTTCCTTTATGATATGAAGATACGAGAGCAAAGAAAGGTATCGAGTGAAAAAGAATGAAATAGTATAAATTCAGGATTTCAAGCTCCAAGAACTGAAATAGAGTTTGGGAGGGATACGCAGCTTCTAGAAATTGTACAGGCATTTGTCTTCTTTTTTGTTAATTCGCTAGGATGAATTTGATTCGAAAAATTTTGAAATGTGATTTTAATGTTGAATTTGCTTCGGGAACTCCGAATTTTACAGAAAAGTTTAATACATGATAGCTGGTTTGCAACCCCTATTCTAATAAATAAAGGTGTCAAATCAAATCCTTCATCATAATGATATGAAAAACTACATTTGTTGGACATGAGTAGGCGGGCACTTACTTGCCAGTTCCCACATCAAAACCTTACAATACAGGTTAGTCAAGTCCTCGATACAGGTGGGGTCCAATAAATTCTTGTTGAAAGTTTTTGAAATGAGTAACACATGATTTCCTTAAAAGGGATATGGTATACTGTATCCATTCAAACGTAGGTTTAGACTCACCCCATGGAGGTTACTTGTAGCGATCTCGAAGATTCAAAAGGCTCTGAGACAAAAGCCAGGTAGAGCGGATTATCGAGCGTCAAAGAAAACTTTCCCCTTATCCCAAGTTCCAGGTTTGGATGCTTGCGTTAAGACGTTATTCCGAATCTCAAATAATTTATCGTGATAACTCCGAAAATGCAATAACGGGTTACCTATTTTAACTGGCGAAGTTATTACCGTCTCATCCTTAGTTTTCAGTGAATATCCGGAGTTTAATACTCCAACCATTACATGGAAGTCCTACTTTAAAATATGTAAGCATATAGAAACCATTAGAAAAGTAACAAATTTCTACAGAATTCCAGCATTTCTCTACCTTGTATAACTCTCTGCAGATTGTCAATCTTTGTATTTAACCTAAACTTTGTATTTTAAAATCGGACTACAGTCTCTACTACCTATCCGTACGGCTTTCTACCTTTATCATATCAGTACCAATTGATCGAACCGCAGGAAATGTTGATTTCTATTCAGCTTTCTAACGATCCTGGCTCCTTACCAGTTTCACTGAGAGGTGAGCTACCATTTTCTTGACCAATAACATTCATGTTTTAGCCCTTCCACACAATTTATTTTTCATCCAATTTGATACTACTAGATTATTGATACATGGTTTCCAATCATAAATTTCAATAATAACTACTAAATTCCGGAGGGTCAAGAATTTTACAACCGTAAACAAAATTATTATTGATTGAATTATTATTGACACCCTCTGTCAATAAAGGGAATAACAAAGAACGCGATTGTTTCGGAAACTATACCAGCTTTCTCTCATAGAATATATGTGTTCAGGCAATCGTCGAAGAAAATCGGAAACATAGA
Organism: Creontiades dilutus; assembly: GCA_031894815.1. Classification (NCBI taxonomy): domain Eukaryota; kingdom Metazoa; phylum Arthropoda; class Insecta; order Hemiptera; family Miridae; genus Creontiades; species Creontiades dilutus. Next base: position 1,233,200 of record JAVIWC010001314.1, on the reverse strand, counting down.
AGATAGTCACTTTCCATAGTATGGGAAAGGTGTCAATAATAACTTTTATTAAGACCCTCCCCTGTCTGTAATGGAACTGAAATTCAATTTTTTTTTTTGTCAATTACTAATGAATGGGTGTCAATAATAGAGGGAAGATATTATGTCGAATCTAAGCTATAAAAATAAGATGATTTAGTATTTTGATAAAATGTGACGAGTAAGATCGGTAGTGTAAACCCTAGCTTAGGGTGAAAACTTTGGAGGATGAGAGAATAGTCGAGGAAAAACTGAGAAAATTTCGATGCAAGTGTCAATAATTGGTGCCTTTACCTTTGTTATGGGTTCGAGCATATACTTTTGTTAGTGAAAGCGATACAAGTAACAAATAATCAAATTTTGTGTTATAATTTACACGCTTTTTACGACTCGTTTACCACTCGTATTCTGCCCTTATCGTTTATATTGAGTATATAGTAAGTTACGACCTAATGCAACCGTTATCGCCCTGCAACCGAATAACGTGACCTATGGGAAAAGGGTAGGAGGCGCTCTTTAGCCCAGACTGTCCGTGACCTGCCCTCTCCTACTATTCTGGATATTGGAACGGGACGTGAATTGAATTATGGTGCTCCTCAACAATGACTATTGTTAGTTGACAAACTGGCATTAGCCAACTCTTGATGAAGATTCGTAACATTAACTTAGTAACACCATTGTGATGTAAGGATCGGAACGTTTAGAAAAGTTACCACTAAAGTTTCGCTTGTGAGCAAATTTTTCTTCTTTTTAAAGGTTTCAATTTGATGAATCTCTATAATTTAACCATTATCAGTACATAAACATTTGGACTTTTTGGATCTTTTTTGGGAAAAATGAAGCCACTGCAAAACATGTTTGAAATAAAACATTTTCGCTTGAATATCAAAATATCTTTCAGAAATAGTTTTTTGCCAAAACATTGTTGTGGTTTTACGAGTACAACGAGTTACTTCGAACTTAGAAAAAAATTATGATAACTTTATTGATGATTCGTATTTCCCAAAAACACGACATGTGTGAAACATATAACTAGGAAAAAAGTTATGCCAATACAACTAGCGGGAAATCCTTCTTTCACACATAATATTGTACAGTCATTGAAAATCCGAACGGTTCGTCAATTGCATGTATTTCTCTCCTCTAATAAACTGGCTATTAGCGACCATAATAACTAAAGGTGGCGAACCAAACAAATCGGTTGCAAAGGACAGCGACTTTCATGGAGTAGAATGATGATTTGGAGGTCCTGACCTATATTACGTTGTGCGCCGCAACTCACTGATCATTTTAAGACCGCTGCTGTAAAAATTGGTTCGACCTGCATTGAACCTCCATGTTTACCCTTGCCACTTTTGGGAAAAAGAGGAAGATGGAGGAGGGAGAGAGGGATGGAACGAAATTTTCCTATAGTATCCTAACTACCAGTTTAAGTGAGAGCCCCGGATGGAGCGGGTGGCGATAACACGAAGTACCCCTGACGAGTAGCAGCTCGACCAACTCTGTAGCACTTTTCCCGTACCACACTCCATGACACTTTTGCACCCATGCTATTAGGCGCCACTCCTTCTAACTGAGATACCGCTTGCCGCAAGTCGTTCCTATCATTTTCACTTTCCTTAGCCCTCCAGATACACATACATAAACAGATACCTAATTACATACTACGTACAAACCAATTCTGGGTTTTACGTATGTAGGCTAATTTTGCTCATGTTAACGTTCTTGTTCCAACAACAATCAATCAGGATCCTTTGATCAGGCTCCTTGACTCGGCATTTTTCCATATGTCCCGCTGATTGGACCATAATTTATTACTACTTGAACCAATCATCCATCAAAGTTCGCAACATTAAATGTACGAGAGACAAAATTCTCTTAATTATTTTAGGGGACATTAATTTTCATGTTATACACTCATTTTTTCTTGTTGTTTATTGACTATTTAATGAGTATTTTTTGATGAATTTCGGTGCAAATAATTCGTTTTTACTTTCAAAACTGTCGTAATATTTCATTTCCTAATTACGATTTCTCCGTGAAGACAATATCCTTTAATTTTTAGGTAAGGCTTTTCTTTGTAACCAATTGTTTCACTTTTCAACAATATTCAAGACCTTTTTTCAACTTTGAGCATTCATGTTACGAGTAAACAAGCTCCAAACAGATCTTGTGCATTTTATGGAAATACCGATGTTGAAATGTCGTTAACACCACTGTTAAAACAATGGCGAATCAGCATTAATTAGTTTGATTATTGAGCTAAAGATCATTTTAGCAATAGATGTTGATCTACAACATAGCAGATCGTTTCAGTAAATAATCCATATGTAAAAACCCCTATAATACATTAATACAAGTAAATAACTCATAACCTAAGCTGCAGAAATACCCTTTTGATCCGTATGAAACTTGAACTGTTCTTGATTATATGTGTAGGTTTGATTCATTCCATAGGGGGGGTGGGGGTTCGCACTGTAGGGATTATAGAGCATCCCTAGTTTTGAAAACGTACCAAAGTACTAATTTTTGAACGAAACATATCGGTAAGATTTGAGAAAAATATACAACTCGAACGAAATTTAAGTATGAAAGTTAGTAGGCATGAGAATTAAACCTTACTGAGGATGTAGATCATTTAAACGTGAGTCTCTGTAACCCATCGACGCACATTAGTTCAGAATCGGATCATGCTTAATACATGGATTAACGCGCACGTGTCACACTTACGTGTATGCAGATTTGGCTATGGATTTTTCTCCATGACACGAATGGAATTTTCAAGGGGTGATTTCTTTTTTCTCTCTTGACGCAAAACGAAAATAGGAGCACTCCTCAAACTACAGAGGAGATGTCGTAAAAACGTTTAATGAATATTCCATGAAGAGAGTTTTTTCCTGCCAGTTATGCTTATTCTGAGTATTTGTAGATTTGCGACCCACAAAGATCTCTTCATCACCATTGCAAGTTCATGCAAGTAGGGTAATAAAAGCCCGTTTCAATCTAGGGAATTGGGAGGAGTTCTTGGAGTCGGACCAAACCGTTCGGCGAGCGTCCTCTCAGTTACGACGGCCGAGGGACACGTCGAAAGATGAGTAAAAAGGAAGACAGATCGTCGGGCGGAATGAAGGAAAAGGGTTGTAGTGGTAAGACGAGTGGTTGATGGAGGATTGTGAGTGGGTGGCGGCGGAGTGCAAGGATGAGGAGGCGGCGGTAGAGGTGGAGGTGGATGTTGGAGCGGTAGGGTAGGCGGAGAGGAGCAGACCCCCTGACTTGAATGCATAATGTCACCATCCACTCCATGTGCATTAGAGGGGGCCTGAGAGACCACACTCCGCGCCGCCTCCGTCTCCCGCTTTTCCACTCACTCTCGGGGGGTAGAGGTACCTTTCTAACTAACTCGGCCCATCACGCGATACCGGGGCGTTGGAACCACTCACTCTGCCTCTCAGGAGGATATGTTGAGTACACTCATACAAGTATTTTATCCTTCTTACACCACTCCACGAGAATGAAGGGCGAATACTTTACCTTATTACAATATGCCTTAAAAATTTATTATTATACACCTGTATGTACGAGGAATTCGAAATGATTTTTACGAAGAACTGTAAGCAATCAATATTACTGCAAAAAAAAAAGGATTTTTTTCTATTGATAACTAAGTCACCAGAATTGGAGGAAATAAACATGAAATAGGGTCTAACGATATGTATGAGAGAGAGAGAGAGAGAGAGAGAGAGAGAGAGAGAGAGAGAGAGAGAGAGAGAGAGAGAGAGAGAGAGAGAGAGAGAGAGAGAGAGAGAGAGAGAGAGAGAGAGAGAGTTAGAGAGAGAGAGAGAGAGAGAGAGAGAGAGACAGGGGGATTACAGTCTAAGTATTGAGTGTGGAAACACCTAAATGGACAAAGGCTGGACGTAAAAAAAATCATGTGAATGTTGATGTAAATGCAGACGTGAAGGCGGAATTGGAACCACTGAGAAAAGGTCCGCAGAACGGAACATAACGTAACGTTAATTATTTTAAGTAAATATTGATCCACAAGCTCTACACCTCTGTAGAAAACGTTGTAGAGAGAGAGATTTAAATATATTGTTCAACCCAGGATAACTCTTTGTCAGTTTGAGTTTTGAAGGAGGAACTCGGTAATTCATTTCTTCGAGTCTTAACATCAATTCCATGTATCCGCGTCTTTGATGACTAAAATTCGAGAAACCCATTCGGTAACGAAAGTTGCCTTTCTGGCAAAACCATAATGTTTCAACCATACCTTAGTTGTTCCTCATCATTTTCCAATTACTATTTTGAAAGCAAGTAAGGTGGGTATACTGTTCGAATTATCCTTTGAATCAGTGCGCAGGGGAACTAAATATTTTTTTCCAAGAAATTGAAGATTGAAACTATATAATCCTGAGTATCGTGATCTTATCCGTGAAGTAAGATGTTTAGGGTTAGCAAGATTGTATAAAAACGTGGAATATATAACACGTCGTGTTTAGTTAGGTGTGTGGGGTGGATGGCTCTCAAAAGGCTGGATATGATGGTAGATGGCACCCCCACGGCCGTAAACCCGGCTTTCCATTTCTCATGGTTGACGATAAACCAGGTAAGTTAATACCGGGAGGGTTGAGATATGGCTATGGGAACACGTGAGGAAATGGGACGTATTTTTCCGAAGGGAACCTCCCCTCCCCACGTATCTCCAGCCGCCTCGTATCTCCAACCGTAGCTGTTCTACTCCTCCGAGGTGTTCTGGAAGCTCCTGCCAGCCTTCCCCGACGCCTTCTACCCGCGTTTTAGAACACTCTCCCCTCCTTCCTTCGGTCTCCTCCACAACCCGTTATTTCCCTCCTCACCTTTATTTCCTACATATCATGCAATATTGCGAGGGCGCCACCTGAGCCTGGCAAGTGAAGGCGTTTTACTCACTGAGAGGTAGATGGGGGGAAAGAGGAATTAACAGAACACGGTGGACATCGCGGACCACCTTGAGGCCGAAAAGGGTTGTGGACCGTCGCTTACAACGAGGTCACAGGTGTATGAAACTCCTGCAATCCGCTCATTCTCTACTTTCACGAACACCGTGGACAATATTTATACTTTCCCTTAGGAGAAATTCTGCTTAAAGCTTTACTCCTGAAATTAACATTTCCAATCTGTTCATATATTACTCAAATCCAACAGGTACTTAATTTTGATCTATCAAGAGAAGCGCAGTCATCGTGCTGAACTTGGTGTTGAGGCCGATACTAAACTACATGGATCTTAATAATCCAAAAGACCAAATTCCAAAGTTTTCTTCCATTTCTTCATCAGAGTAATTTTATAGACATATTTTTAAAGAGCTGCAAAATGTAGGAGTGAGGATTTAACTGTAAGTCGTTAGTAGAAGAAAATTATGATAGGTTCGGAAACAAAAAAAGGCAGGAGAGCCAACAATTTATGGCTATGACTGAGGTTTCAAGCAACCTTGTAAGCTCAAATCTCTCCCAGTCGATTATCAGGTAGTTCTGACTTCTTCTCTTGACCTTATACAATCTAATTTAACAGTCTCTCTGTTACTTCCCTCCAAAAACGTATTGTGTGGTGGGTTTTCCTTCGGAAAATATATCTCTTGTACAATGAGGTAGATGTTTTCTTCTTGTAGAAAAAGTACTAGCTCCTGTTCTTCCCATTTTTTACTTTTACTGAATACCTGCAACTATAGTGCCTTTGGCAATTCTAGCTCCGCGCTAGATTCCCCAGATCAAAATTTGGTTGGAGAGAAAACATGGAGAGTGAACTGTTTTTTAACGCAGTTTCTCTAAGGACAATGGTTATTTTACGCCTGCCTACAGAATGGGTAAGGTAGACCTTCAAAATAGGCCAAACTGTCCAGACGCAGGCGATGATGTGTTTTGAACTTTCTTCTTCTTTAAGCCGTGGGAAACAGAGACGATACGGCGTCAGAACGATCTGAAAGTGTAATTTCACAACATGACACCGGATAAGATGCTTGAAAGGCATTAGAAATCTATAGCTGTCCATGTCGAAAGTATTCTACAGAAAAATACCATCCGAAAAGTGAGGGACAGAGAAGGTGGCGTATGGACAGAGAGTGCTGAAAGAATCTCTCAAGGACTCGTCCTGGTGTTATATGTTAAACAGATCCTGGCCGGGTTCCAAATCGGGAAAAAAGGTTTTAGTGGGTTTGGATCTCACCTAACCCGGAGTGCGGTCCCTCATAACGAGAACCTTATGATCCGATTTTTACTTTAGGAGCATTTCCCCACCTGCCTACTTGAAAAGAACGTAAACCGAAACTTTTGAGGAAGGTTCAAATATCTCTTGTAGAGGTCGATTACAAAAGTCGTTCAGGAGATTCACCCAGGTATTTAAATAATGTAAATAATTCAAAGTTCACATTAGTTTGAGTAATACAAAATTCCATAAAATGGAAAATTCGAAGGAATGGTGAATGTTTTTTTGTGGGATGGAAAATTATGAAGATACCATTCACTACCAATGGGTCGGTCGCACTAGGTTTTTGCGTTTGATTAGTTCTGTGAAGCGAATTGGACCACTCGGGTTGCTGTAGGGACAACGGTTTGCTCAACATTTAGGAAATCAGACAGGTAGACGGTCAGGATGCAGATTCTTCCTATAATGGGTGGTTGGTAAGAGTCGCCGGCGACAGACCAAATAACACCGATGATACTGTACGAGTATACTCCCCATTACGACATCTCTCAAGCATCCATTGGGTTGAGGAGAACTAGCGGATCTCCTTTTTGCTATATTTTTATCTTATCTCGTAAAATTTCAGTTGGATTCAATGTGTTTCCGAGTTTACCTTGGAAGAATTGTCACTGGTTTTAAATTTCAGTTCTGGTAGTCTGGTGATCCGCTTGGGAGTGTTATTCAGTAAAGAAATAATAAGCCTTTGTATAATAATTTCAAGCGTTTTCTATTAGGACATTGATTTCCGGCGTAAAGTTAGTTTGCTGGCTGTTTACTGAGAATAGCAATACGCAATGCACTCAACTGTTGATGTTTGGATAACTAAACAGGACCGATCCGTGGCAGTAGTCACCCGTAGTGGCTCCTTTTTCGACAAACTTCTTGTTGGGCCGAAGCCAAAGAAGAGAGAAAAGGTACTCAAAGTCGGAGGGGCCCTCCCGGATGGCGGCAACGAAGATTCAGATGCAAATCACATTGGCGAGAGTTACCCTGCCTTCCCGAGGAAATGGAGTCAGCCAAAATGACTAATTTATTTTCACATCCTATTTACCAAACTATTTTTCACGTGTTTTGGAGAAGTTTCTTCAGAATAAGCTCGGTGGAGAGAGTCGTGACAACTCCCAGTTTGTCTGATGGTTACCGACGGAGAAGTAGGAATAGTCTAGCCTCCAACCCGTGTGCCCATCCTTTGAGATCAAACTAGAAGCACTTATTTCATTCAACTCAAATTCTATTTCCAACAATGCATATCAATCACATACGATTATTGATACACGACATGTGTCATATACACTTGACACTTCATTTAGAAAATGAGCAACTTGAATACAAGTATATTTTTTGGAGAAGATCAATATAGCACATATACAAATTTCATATTCATGTAGGAAGAAACGAATATGATTCAGATTATTGTACATGAAAACAGGATGTGGTTGATTTTCTTCAATCTCAATGCCTTAGGTACGACAACTATGAGAGTTTATGATAGTTTAAAGAGGCTTTATACTAAAATTGAGAATATATTCGGAATCTGTAATGAATTTACTGCAAGATGGATGTGTTTTTAAGAATTTTGAATGAAATCTGTGATTAATGCATAATTGAGTATGAAGGAAAGTTAGAAAAACTGGCCAGAAATGATATCATTCGACCCAATCAAAACAAAACTGCTACCATTTTCGGAATAAAAAAAAGCTCAACCCTAAATAACCGCTGGACTAGATAAAAACAAGACGGCAACTCAAACGTCCTTTTTTGTAGATCAGTGATATGATTAAAGACTCTCTATTACCGCAGGACCTGAATTATTTTATGCCATTTCAGAAAAAGAATGATTCTCACGAAAAATATTAAGACAGACTATTATTATGTAGAATGTTGTTTTCTTATGCATAATCAGAAAATATTATCTTCCGATTCTAACTTGCTTGTGGTTTTATACTAAGTTCATAGTCTTGGAAAACTCTTTCTGTCTCCAAAGTTGAAATTTCCTACAAATTGTTAGTATGAATTGATAGTGTATGAATTTTGTTAGGTCTGATCATAGCTGCTGCTTACGCTGAAACTGGAGGTCTTCACCTCACTTATATTTTACAGAAGTCGTAACGTGCAATATTCCTAGGAGTTACATAAACATGTCACGCGATTTGCTAGTAGTAATTCCCCAAACACGTACGTACGTTTCGGTGTTATTCGGAGGATCGATTGGGCGATCATGTCAAAATTTATCTTACGAATTTCATTATGTTTGCACCAAAAATAGCTACTGCCCATGCGCAAACGTGAAATCATTGAAACCACCAAATTCCCCACATTAAATGTAGGAATCTTTAAGATTTTGTTATTTTGGATTATTTAAGTAAATTATAATTATGGAACATTTATTTCTCCTTCCAAGGAGAAGGGTTATTCATTTTGCTTCCTCACTACCTAAGATGTCGTGTTGGGTGCGATTACCACAAAAATTATTTGTACCCCATCTTGTATATCAGCATGTACTTACATATATGGAGTTCTAGAACGTAAGTAATTCAATAAATCCTTGTAGGATAAATTATTATAATATATCCAACTCGGCTTATAGGTTTTCCTTTTCCATTACCTTTTCTTTTTTTATATGGCTTGTATAATATGTATTGTGTATATTATGAACAACCGAACACGATATAATACGGGTACAATAAGATAATGATCATTCAACAACTAATGAAGCACGTAGTTTGGTGATGTTAGATAATGCCAAACCTCGCAGCTTTAACCAATTACTACCCAAGTACACCGCTGGGTAATGGCCCGACCCAGGCACAATGTCACTACCAATCCCAAAAGTGCGGTGGGCGGGTCAGACGTTCAACCGCGAGAGAAAGGAGAAAATAAAGCCTCATGTCCGACGTTGGGAAGGGAGGGAATGAATGGTGATATCGATATCCTCTATTATTAGATGCTCCGTTTGAAAGGAAACCGCCCCAAGCAGCCGGGAAAGGCCTGAGGGCATAAGAAAAGAAGTGAAGTGGTCGGGATGCGGAGGGGTCCAATAATTTTTATTTGAAACCGACGTCTGAGCGAGAGTACCACCCTCTACAAATATAATAAGGACGCCAGGCGAGGGTCTGGCTTTGGCAGCCGAATCCTTCTCTTTGCGCTCCTTTTGCATCGCTCTGCCATTCTTTTCCGGGTTCACCACAAGCCTGACACACATTGTAGAGTACATATTGTCCATAGATAGTTCCACTCTCACAACATCATGAACTGTGAAATGAAGTTGAGGAAACGGTCTGAAATCGTGTTTCCAGCCGAATCTGCCCTAAGGTTTACGAGTAGTCAACATGCCAAACTGGCACCATTTGGGAGCAGAAAGTTCAAAACACAATAGCTGCACTTTTTGAAGATTAGATACGGTTAACATGCGTACACTATTATTTAGGTAAACTTGAGGGTTGTACAATTCAACTTACACATTTTAATAGAAGATCGTCCTTACTGTAAGGCAGATGGCAGTAATACTATCGTGTAATGGGCTGTGTCTGATGCTAGGCTTTTTCTCAAAAGTCCAACACGAGCGTGAGACTCATAAAAGTGAATGTATCTACACACAGACATTACTTTTACTTTCTCAACACTCCAAACCGTAATATCAAAAAGCAATGGACAATGATCTTGTAAAAGAATCTTTCCTAGAAAACGTATGACTGCTTCGGTTCCACCCAAAACTCCAATAGGTTTGGGCAACAATCTGAATTCATTTGAGTGTGGATGCTACTACGATTTCTACCAAGGTGGAGGGGGGGAGGGGTGAGGAAATCCATAGCGTAATTCATCTTTCAAATATCCGAAACCTTTTTTTTTTTTTTTGCCTTTTTGAAAAACACTTGTAGAAATTGATCGGCTGACGACATACGATGAAACAGGTTAAACTACCCTATAGTCTAAAACGGTATTTTTAGGTCCAGAAGTCTTCCCCTCGTTTTACCTTGAAGACTCTTTCAGGTATTTCGCGACACGAAAGGTCCTTAAATTCGGAAGTTTGTTGCAGTACTAGGGTAAAATTTGAATCGAACAAAGAAGAATCATGAAAATCGGCCTAGAATTGCAGGCTGGGCGGTGTCGAAAATTGTTTTACCTAACACACACAAAAGCGCACGGGAGCGCGCACACACAAACATTTACCAATTATTTAGTCCGGGATTCGGTCTTCTACACTATACACTACACTTCCGAATGAAGGAGATGTGAGTGAACACTTGAAAAGTGAAAGGTGTCTTCTGATCGGGTCAAGGATTAGAAATTATTGCAAAGTAAATATTTCAGGAGAATATGTTAAGTAGTGGCAAACGCCTAATTACACCCACATCTTTATAGATTGTTGAATTTCCAGATATCCCGACTTGTTCTGTCTATCTTGTAACAATTTCTAAGATTTTCTTCCGAAAATGGTTTTCAAAAGCTTCGCTTCTTAACCTCAGACCACCCCTATGTTCTCCATATCTGAGTTTGGATTTCCTTTCAGTTTGTCCAGCATATTGAATCCCACAGTTGCTTTTCATTAATCGTACACCTTTATTATCCTGTAGAGGAACTTTATCTGTTACCGCCCTAACAAGTTTTGATGTGAATTCTGTGACCCTTATTTTCCAAAATACTGCCTTCTTTCTGAGATATCCTCCCATTAAAGTGCAGATTAATCATTATCGCGTTACTTTAGTCTTGGCAACCTATATTGATACGATAGGACATAGATTGAATACAGAGGACAAACCTTGCGACTGGAACATCATTTTTGTTGAAGTTGTCATTATCCTCAATGCAATCAACGTAACATTCTAACTTGAATGGAGCTACGACATACGGAACTACAATAATTCGTTACTCAGTGCATCGAAGTCAAAGCTCTTTGGGTCTTTCGCTATTTAGCCACTGAAATATTGATTTTCGTCAATTGGCGTCGGTCTGGAAAAAGTGAGCGAATAATAGGACAGAGAGCGATGGGCGACGCGAGGTGGAGAGAAGAGTAGTGGAGTGCAATGGGGACCCGGAGCAGAGCGAGGGTCGGGCGACTGGTGGCAAAGGGAGGCAGCGGAGGCGGCGAGGGGGCAGTTGGGGGATGGGACCAGCATCGACCACTCTCGACCCATAACAATTTTACTGAGGCCCCCTACACCAGCAAGTGGCGTTGCGATATTAAGGCCGGTTGATGGAAGAAGCGGCACTGATCAACTGAACACCGTCGGGCCATTTATAAATAATTAAATAATGATGTCCCTCTTATCGTCTGTTTTTTTCCTACTTGGGGGACGGTTTCATCAACGAATGCAATCAGAGCTTTTGTTTCCCTCTTATAAGAATGGAAGCCCCTAGTCACTGAGACCGACAGACGTATTGTGACATTATCCCCATCAGTTTAGAACCATGTTTATAAAACCTTCATTCAAAAAGTGAAGGAGGTTTCTAAACGTTCCCTTTATACAATCATAATGTTCTGGAAGTTGGAATAGGTTTACTCACGGTGACGAAGTACTGAGTTCATTTTCACCAATCCAGCTGCACAAAGGTTTTTAAAAGAGTCTTTTCCTGCGAAATGATTATAGGAGTCTCATTGTAGGTAGTTGGCGAAGTAAGAAACAGAGATAAAACAGCTCAGAAGGCACAGAATGGTGTCATATCATCCATTGTTATGTCGAGATAAAAACCCACTCATCGTCTGGTTAAAACCGATCTCGTCTAGTTTATTCTACTGTAAGTGATTCACCGGCAGCTTCGCCTCGTGTCTTTATGATAGTTTTCGAGTTAAGTTCTACATCGTACTAGTACTTACTCAGCAACAGTTTTCGGTTCGTTGAGATTTCTATAATATACGATATTCTTCAAGTATCAAGTTTTTCAAGCGTAAAACGTCTTTAACGATATAGTTATGAAGCCTTAACGTTTAGATCCATCTCTTCTCTCGAGGTCTTTTTACCACGTGAAACCTGAGTTTTTTCTGGACGGGAATGGACTAGTAACAGCTGCTGAAAGCACCAGGTTAGGAGATATCCCGTTTTAAAGTCTAAATTCCTCGCATTTTGCCTGTTCCAACGTGGTGGAAAATTAAATTGAAGTTCCTAGTTATTTGCCGAATGTGAAAGTTCGTACAATTTATTCTTCAAATGTGTGTTATATTATTTTCAAGAGACAAGAACACCTTTATTGTAAACATATAGGTAAGAAATGCATGCATTGCAGCGACATCCTTACATCCGGTTTTTACATGATCACACTTATAAACATAATCCTAAACACATAATAAGTATTTTCAAAAACTAGACCAAATCAACTTGGAATTTTTGAAGGTATGTGGCTCTTGAATGATTCGGTCCTCACCACCCCCTACGACCCATCATAATGCTCAAGACAGGTTTGTCAAACAAAGACGATAGTGGAGAATACGATTAATCATCCCCTCCATTCACCTGTTCCACAACTCAAGTAGAAAGATCTGAAATATGTTTCAATTCAAGACCAAAGTTTTTAATCGAACAAAAGTAATCAGGAGTAATCGATGAGAATTGCAGACTGGGCAGCGACAAAACTCGTCACATACACATAAACATAAACCTACATACAAGTAGCGTCACCAAAGAAACTTCAATAAACTAGTAACAAAAATCGTAATTTGGTGGTTCATTCAAGCATTTTTGGGGTCTGAGAATGAGTTCAACAGAATCAGCGTGAAAAGATACCAGAAAACCAAACCTCCTGCCTGCAAAGCTGAAATGTCAATTTCTACTATCTTATAAAAGTAAGAAGTACATTAAGACACCTGACATTAAAGCAATAAGGCTGTGGAATCTAGCAATCGTATCAATAGCAGAAAAATGTATTTGGAACAAAGCTTTCATCTTGTGAGACTCGACCGGAATGTGCTTATGTCATAGAGTAAACTTGTAGCAACACGATTCAGCATAACCCCAAATCCTGTAGGATGCCATTTTTAATTTATTGCAATTTTTCGGGGCCGATTGGAGGTGTCAATTTTCCAGAGGGATTCCTCATTGAACATTTAAAGCTACCCACAGAAATACAAGCTGATGACCTTTGGTACATGCCACAGGCTAGGGATTGATTGTAGAACTCATTTGCAACAAAAGTTGTTCTGTTCAAGATTTTAAAGTAGTCAGTTATAAAAATTTGTTTCGTGATTTCGACGTGAAATCACCTATTCCTCATAACTTCCTTAATTACGCGAACAATATCAAAGTTAATTACCCCGTTGGGAAGAACGATAATTTCGGGTTTCAATAATGTACAATAAAAGCTTTGTAAGATGGTTCAATTGATGAAAAATCAATCTGAAAATTAAATTTGGTCAAAACTTCACAAAGCTAAAGATTCCTTCCTTTTCATTTTTCAAATTGAGCCTGTAGATCTGAAATAAGCTTCGAAATCCCCTCTTTCCAAAGGAATAATCAAAAAATATTTTATTCCTGATGTAAATTTAAAATTCGGCGTTTTATTACGAAAAAACCCGAGTTTTTATGGTTATCTGTGTAGAAATCTACGTTTTTCACCCAAAATTTACTTGCAAAAAAAATTTTTTTGGCATGCAGATGTACCTGCGCATCTTTTCTCGCTGAATCGAGTAGTGACTTTATCGTGCCTCGTTGCTCAGCAAGTGAGGGATTTTCGCGTCTTTGCTCCTGGTCGTAAGTTCATTAAGAACAGTTGAGCATTTTAATGAAAAACATACTAATCTCTCAACTTCCGAATGGAGACATCTTTCACGATGTATCTGATTCTCGTAGATATAGTTAGCAGGGCATTCAAAAGGATATGTTATCCTGTGCAGGGCTAAATCAAACAAGAATTAGAGCATGGTATGGTATGGTAAAAAAAAACTTCCAACGAAATCGCCTTTTGTTCGACATAGTCTCCTGTCCGTTGAAGGTTTGTTACACAAATAGAAAAATATAATCACATCTTTGGTTTTTCACGGATTGATCTCGGAAAGGACAAAAAAAATTAGTAATTGGTTATTTTTTATCCCTCATTTAGGTCGCCCACAACCTCCAATTCCAATGTGTTGACTTTGTATTGACCAACCATTTCGAGGGAGACCCTAAACATTCCATACTGCAAAGCAATGATTTTAATAACTTTGGAACGTGACTCCAACTCCACGGTCCTGACTGCAATTTGTTACATAATTTCAGATATTTCACTTGAAGTTATCTGATGTTATCTTCCTTTATCTCCGATATATACCCACTGTTGCTCATGTTCCTCATAGGTCTCTGCATTGAACATTGTGCGCGTTACCAATGTGTATTACAAAACCTTGCGTTTCATTGCAACAATCTCAATTTCTACATGGCTAATGTTTTTTGTTGTGAAATACACATTTTCAATTAGAATGCCATCTTCCTACAAGTCGCTTTACTAGTTTCCACCCTCTTACTCTTGAAATTAAGAAAACCGTGAACAGTACTTTTCTGTTAACGACGAAAACTGAATGTTCGGCATTTACAATATAACAAAAGAATTTCACTCCTGAATTCCCGTTGTTACGAGTGTTAGTACCTGAAATTGAAATCTTACGTTTTATAGGTATTTTGAACTTTTTCTCCGAGAAAATTCTTGACCTCCCCTTCGATAATAACCTTTGAGGTTTTCTCAACAGTTATCATTCCTACCTACTCCGGTGGAAAAAGGAAAAAAGTATCACATTTCACCTCCTCCCCCCTACATACCGTACTCGCCAACCTTCAACGGAACTTGAAGCGGTCGGGACTAATAATAAAGTTCTTGGGTTTAATATTTTCTGTATAGAAGAAGAAGAATAAGAAAAGAAGGAATTGGTGATGAAAAGAGGGTGGGAGGTAGAATTTCTGAACGGCGAATAAAGGAAAGAAAGCGCTAGAAAGGGAGGAGGGGGATCCCCTTCATGCCCATCAAATTTCCATCACGTGGGGAACTGCTTTAACTGGCAAAGAATTTTCATTAGTATTCCACTGAAGGGGAAAGAAGATAACACAAGTTGATAAAAGAAATATTTTCCGGGAGCTTTCTTTCGATTCCTAAGAAGGATATTATTTCTATTTTCTAACTGATGAGAGTCGACTCCATAACGGCTGGCCAGGATCTTTGAAGCAATTTAAGAAGTTAAAGTTCCTACCACAAGAGTAGGACTGCGGGCCCCATACCGTATCTCATCCCACTCGTGACGGTTGCTGAAATGTATCCCGATCAGAGGTGGGATACCCAAGTACATTGGTACTTAAAGTACTTTTCTTAAGTACTTGAGGAAATCAAGTAAGTTTTACAGCAGTCGAGGAAAACCAGTAATAATAATGACGAGATAAAGCTGCACAGGACGTAAGTACTTCGAAAGTACTTGCCAAGTACAAGTACAATTACTGGTACTTCAGCTTTTTAGTGAGTACAAGTACAAGTTCACTGTTAACTTCAGCGATGGCCGAACGTTAGTGAGGTGTACTTTTGACTCGATCTAAATTTGAGTTCTTGCTTTTATCGCAATTCTACAGGGTGTCTCAGATACGATCCGAAAAACTTCACCCAAGCGTTTTAACTTCTGATTTTTTCCACTGTTAAGATTTTCTTCGTGTTTTCGACCTTTGGTCACCAAAAAGGCCATAACTCCTTCAATATGAAGGGAAACCCCAAATCTGACTACCTACACAGTTGGAAATAGCATTTCATTGTCTCGTCTTTTCAACTCCTAAAAAATTTTTGGAAGGACCTTGAGGGTGAAAAATGAGCCCAAAACGTTAATTTTGTCAAATCGTGAAAATTGTCTGTTTTTCAAACGCTCATTGGTCCCAATAATTACTATGATAAGGTATAACCTGTAAGCCTAAAAAATTTGCAAAAGCCTCAGCTTTTCAATGGTATAGTCAATCTGATTTTTTTAGAGGGTAGTAAAAATGTCAACAGTGAAAGAAGCGGGGTTTTTGTTGGAGTAAAAAGAAAAAAAGTTATAGGACTCTTTTGATCGGAGATTAGTTGTAGAATATGTGGGTGAAGTACGAGTACAAGTACTGCTCACCTTAACGGGAACACCTTGGAAAATAGCCATCTCACTTTTTCGTCGAAAATTGGATCAAACGAGCTTTTCTGCCTCCCCCCGTCCACCCCACGATTCTCGTCAGGAGAGGGGAAGGGGGTGGAAGGAGGTCCGAAATTTCTCCCCATCGTTCTCCTTAGTAGTTTTGGTTAAAAGAGAGAATGTACTTGTACTGGTAAATGCATATTTCCCAACTCTGATCCCAATAGTATAGTAAACTATAGAGAAAAAACGGATTTCCATTACTAATGATTGTAAATCAGTATCGGGAAACATGAACTCTTGTCTTATTCACATCATGTTTATTCAAATAGTGAAGATTTATCAAGTGGTCTAAGCTCACCAGGTGGAAAATAATACTGATAGGATGGTTTTGGCAAAATGATGGAGCGGTTGGTGATCCAAGATTGCGATAAGACACCTCCAACGATTCATCAAGCTTTTCGACAAATACTAGCTCGAGTTCTCAATTACCCGTTTCCACCCGTGATTCAGGGGTTTAGTTGAAAAGAGCATTGTTGTTACATTCAGTTCCCTTAGCCTATGGTATCCAGTTGCAGATTTATGAATAACCAAACACGGAAAGCGGAAAAGGGGGTGCACTATGATTATGACATGAGATACGGCGTGGCAGGATAATGAAAGGTGAGACCCCCTGGTACCTTGTGACGTCACGTTTTCCGTGTTCCGTCCGCCACCCGAGTTTTCCGTGTTGAGGGAGGCGAAATTTTCAAGTAGCGTGACGATCAAGTGATGGGCTCGGCAATTACCTGCCGCCGCCCCCGCCTTCCTGGAAGAGGCAACTTCTGTTCAGCCCCCACTTTGACGTCTACAGAAACAATTCGATTCCTTAGCTTCCGTTGGATGAAACTAGTTCGAAACTTACTTCCATACTTGTTCCTTTTTCCTCTTTGATAAGGGTTGGTTCGATGCAGCAATTTGTTTAAAGAGGAACGTAATAATGTGACTGATTGAATAATGAGACTCCTACATCATCCATTATCATCAGATCGTTTTATCAAAAGGGCTCATGCCGCCAAAGCACTTTGAAGCTACCTCCTTCAACATCAATTTTGCTTTATCATTTTCCATAAAAAGCCTTTTTTTCAAATGTTGCCATCCTACGTTTCAAGAAGATTCCAAATCTATAACAAAAGGCATCACTTAAGCAGGACCTGAACAGGAACCGACAACTCACAGTTACTCCATTCTTTAACCGTATTGTACCTTCTTTAATACAAACTCAGACAGACCACATGGATGGATCTTTAATGAAGTGTTTGCATTCAATTGAAAGGCAAGGCACCGTCATATCTTTTAAATCGCCATATCAGTAAATGAACTCTTTAGAATTGATATTGATCGAGCGCTAGTACATCCAAATGCCCTAAATACGAGTAATAATGCATACCAGTAGTGGCAATCAGTTCGTCTTCATTCGGTGTATACCATCTGACTACATGTTCAGCTGTTTCAGAATCGATAGCACACCTGCTGTCTGGTAGGTACGTAAGCTCTGTAAGCCCTCTCAACCCTCAGGCAAGTTCACCCCGCCCCATCCATCCATTGAGCTACATCCTGGCGAAGATCTCATACGTCCCTGACGCTGGTCCGCTCTTGCCCCACAACGTGCTTCGGTGCCCCCCAGTGAAACCTCTGGTAGGTGTCATTCCACCCACTCAAACAGCCGTAATCCCCCCTCTCCCTTCCCCCCTGGATTAAAAAAAACACGTTTATTGACACATAAGCACAGTTCAAACTATCAAAATATAGTATTAAACAAAAAAATTATTTTTTGCTTGTTAAAGAGATTTTAAGGCTTTTATTCTACTACCAATGGAGTCGTTCGAGAACCTCGGAAGGAGAAACATTGTGCCGACTAACGCTAAACAGTAGCCCGTGAGTGCAGTTGTTTTACCCGCGGCGCGATGAGCCAAGAAAGCGACGGTGTGACGATCACCGCCATTATTAACAAAACAGAGGAAGCGGTTGCGAAATATAAACAAGTCGCAGCCCGAATTCCTGACCCTTCCATCCAAAGCGGAATAGGTGAGCGATATAATCTTGTCAGTACGCTTTGTGGCTACTTGTCCGATCTAAATGATATTCTAATTGAGTCAAAGGGTAAAATAAAATATCTCGAGCTGGAAAATAACGCTTTAAAAGAGGCGGCGACGACCTCTATAGCAGAGCGTTTCCAACCTACGACTAAAACCATAAACCCGCGGGATGAAAAGGATACCGATACGGCGGATGAAAATGAACTCGCTAACGAGACAAAGTGGATCAGAATGAAAAACAAAAGAAGGAGAACTTATAAATCTCCTCTTGAGAAGCAAAGTATTCTGCGTGAAAAATCATCTTCTGACGTACGCGAAAAAGAAAAGAAGGTATACATTACAGTTTCGGATTAAAGGTGTGTTACTATCCCTTTTAAAGGAAGCCACTGACAGGTCTTGCAAGGTAACAGCACTTAATAACGATCAGTGGAAGGTGAATATGCCTGAAGGGGATATTTTTCGACTTGTCTCAGCTAAATTGAGAGAGAAGAAAATCGAATGGTTCAGTTATGAGGACAAAAATACCAGGGCCATCAAAGTAGTTGCTAGAGGTTTACATCCTACTTGTCAAAAGGATGACATTGTAACTGATCTACAAAACCAAGGGCTCTAAGTTGAAACTTGAAAAAGCGTGTGGTGATCGAAGAACATGGTGCTAAGACAAAAACCATGAAGGAGCTCCCCCCATATATATATTATCTTAATGGCGAAAATATCAACAAAATTTATAACATTAAAACAATTTTAAACTTAGTAGTTCGCATCGAACCATTGAGGAAATCTGGTCGACAGATTCCCCAATGCAA
This sequence comes from Creontiades dilutus, assembly GCA_031894815.1. Lineage (NCBI taxonomy): Eukaryota > Metazoa > Arthropoda > Insecta > Hemiptera > Miridae > Creontiades > Creontiades dilutus. The sequence continues at coordinate 1,214,037 of JAVIWC010001314.1, read as the reverse complement.
AAAATGTCAAGAGTTCAACCATACAAAAACTTTTTTTGAAAAAACCCTGAGGTGCGTGAAATGCGCCGATAAGCAAGATGCGAGAAATTGTGCCCTTGCAGCTGATCAGCTACCCAAATGTGTAAATTGCGGGAAACAGCATCCTGCCAATTATCGAGGTTGTATAGTTGCGAAAGAATTACATAAACTCCGGGATCATTCCAGGAAATCTGTGAAGGTCTCAAATAATCTAAAGCCAAACAACTCGCCTACACAAGCGAGAATGGCTTCTGTGTCCTAAGCCAGCTGTGAACAGAAGCTGGGAATGAGCCAGGGTAGAAGTAGTGAAGACCGAGTGGAACACTCACTAGGGTAAAAAGGGGACTGTCCCGAAGTAATGCCAAAAAGCAGTCCCGGGACAGTCCTAAAAGAAGAGAGGAACGGTGTTTTTTAGTCGGTATGCCACGATGGAGACCCCGACACAAAGGGTGAGGAGGACACATCTTTGATGTATACCCCTCACTGTCAGTCTAGTAATGGATTTTTCACCAACCTCTATTTAAAAAAAAAAATTATTTACGATATGTAAGATACAGTTGGTTGGAAATGGACGTAATTTCTGATCCTCATTCTCGTCATCAACATCATCCTCTTGGTTGGGCTGTTGCATTCGTAATAATAATAATGGGCACATAGGTTAAAACATTACGGGTGCAGTTCTTTCATACGTGTTCGACAGTGGATATCCAAACGTATTAAAGGTACCAAGATGGATCTGTCAATGTAAAAGCTCAGCGGCAGCTTCTATTCCGAAAAGTGAGATCGCAATGGATACGAGCGGAGGTTGGTAGGTGGTGCAGGGGACGAGGGAGGTTCGGACTTTTATTACGAAAATATTGCGAAGGCTCGGCACCCGTGTAGGAGAAGGGAGGGGTTCAAATTTATGGGACTGACACCTGTGACGCGGCCCGTTCGGCCCCCCTCTGATCCTCGGATCGCCGTGAGAGATTGAAAACGAGGGTTTTTCGGTCGAAAAGGGATATCATCCTCCCCCATCCCCGTCCCCGGAACAAACCCCCGTCGGGACCGTCATCAATGGCTCAATCCGAACACGCGGTGCCCCATTTTCATCACCGGGCGCCCCCCATCAATGTATTGTTCAGGAGCGCTCCTTCCCGTTATCTGTATCTCAGGGTTTTGGTTTATGTTTCCAATTTCCTCTATTCCGTCAGGGTAACTGATGGGATCACCGGCTGAAGGAAGACACGAATGGAATCACAATCAAGGGATGGAACAATAGCTATATATATGACTTCGTTTAATATTTTTTCATGTCAAATTCAAAATGATCCGAAGTCAAAAACTTTTTTCTCATATCAAATGACTCAAATTTTTCACCTATGCTGCATTAACGTGGATAATCCTTGACCTTTATTATTTTAGAAAGGATAAGCACATACTAAAAGTGATTATTAATCACCAAATGCTCCGCGTCAACGTATTGTACAAGAGCGCTCTTTCCCCTTATCAGTATCTCAACGTTTTGGTTTATGTTTCCAATTTCTTCTAATCTGTCAGAGTAACTGATGGATTCACCGGCTGAAGAAAGGATGGGATCACAATCAGGGGACGTAACAATAACTATATTAATTGGCTTCTCTTTTCTTTTTTTTATGCCAAATTATAAATTGTATAAATTCTATAATTTTGTCTTAAAATCAGAAGGTGAAAAATGCTTATCAAATACGGAAATTTTATTTATTTTTAAATCTTGAAAAGACATTCTGAGCGAGTGAGATGCCCAGCTTTGCATGCTGCACAGACGATAATCAAAGCAAAATGAATCAGACCTTAGCAGTCTCGAGGAGTGTTACGTCACCTCATGGCATGTCACACAGAACTTTCAAATCTCATGTTCACGTTTTCACGTCACATGTGCCCTCAAGTAAAACGTTACTTGACCGTGCTGCAAGGAATATACCTAGTGTAATCAAAGTGACGTTTGCTCGTTTGACCCACTATAAACCAAACGCAATGAATTTGAAAAAAATTTCCTCTGGCTTTCACATTTATCAGTAATATCTAATATCTTGTAAAATGGAACAACGAGTAGATTTTACAAAATCAGTCTAACTACAATAAATTCTAACAGATGGATTTATTCTATTTTATTTATTTAGGTATTTTATTTTGTTAATAACGCGTGATCGCTCGTGACAATGTGTGGTTTGGGATATCAATATTCAGTTCATGTCACAGGTTCAGAAAATGTAAATATTTGCTATCTGGGAATTTCTACGGATCTGAAACGAGAGGGAACTGGATTGGAGGGAGTGCCGAATCGGGCACTCCGGGGTAACATGGATCCGTCGATATAAGGAATCCCAGATGAGGGTCTTGGAACTAAAGTGAACTTGGAATAAGAAACCATCATTATGAATACAGTGTCGAATAGATACAAGTATGATGAATCGCAGTTGTCAATGGTTAGGTCGGTGAAGGTGGAGATTTTGCTAACCGAACGTTAGCACAATGCAGAAATAGCTCAGCCAGCGCTAGGGAGGATTTGCAGAACCCACCCTGTATCCCTACTATCAACAAGGACGTAATATAGCTTGTACAGCACTACGGTGGGGTGGAAGTGCTAGACCAAGTAATTAGAGGCTTTCACGCTCCCTTATGCACCCTTGACCACTAATCAAACCCCCTATATTGATTACAATTACAACAGAAACGCTTACGCCGGAACACATGTTCCGCTAACAAGAGGGTTACTGGGTTATTAGAACCGCCGTCAGTCAGTCCGTGAGTTCAAACACAGTTTCCAACGGATCAGAGAAGGCTATCACACCAATACACCACACCCAAAGTAGAAGGGTCAATCCCTTAAAGCTTAAAGCGAAACTGTTCGTAAAAATTCATGTTACAGGACGAAAATGACGCAATATCTTATTCAATTTTGTATCCAACCATCCACAAGCTAAAGGAACTATACCTCAAATTTCTTCAAAACCTGAAGAAAATATGGTAAAGTTTTGGGCGTTATAAAGAACTGCTACACAAGCAGATAGACTCTGAGAAGGAAGCTGAAATTTTGATTTTGGAGGACATTACGTTACACTTTTTGTACGAATACAAATATTCTCTGACTTCGGTAATGAGGGAGTAAAAGTATCGAAAAAACTGTCTGACTACATAAAACTGAGAACGTAGTTCACACTTGCATTGGAAACATATGAACAACGTTCCAACGGTTGTTAATTAATGTGATAAAATGTATCGACGATATGCTATCAAGCTGCTCCAAGTCACGGGAGGGTGTGGTATGTGGTTTTTCTAGAGGTAGACTCTCAAATGGTTCCAGCGCTACCATTTTCTCAGCAAAAATGGTTGCTATAATTCAAGCACGTTGAGGTACATTCAAGTTTTGTTGAAAATGTGGTGGTGGTATTGGATCCTATGAGCACGCTGAAGAAATTCGGGTAAATTCGTCCGGAATCCAAGATATCACACTACAAGTTGTATCCGGTATAATTTATCAGGGAAAATATCCATTTCTATTGTGGACAAGAGCTCACATCATAGCGACAGAGACAGCGGACTGACAATTTTGCAAAAAGAGGGGCAATGGGTGATTTTCAAACTATGGGCGAATTCGTTTAAATTTGCACGCTGTACCGTTCAGAATCGTCTGACTTTCATCTTGTTCCCCTTATCTGCACACATTTATTGAGCACTGCATTGTCCAATAGAAAACCCTCGGCAGCTAATATAATTTCCATGTTTCTTAGGGATGAGAAACCCTGATTTGTCATTGTCATGACCAGCAACTGTATTGAGGGCCCCAATTTTCAGTTGGTTTTTCGAATACTGTAAGTGAGATCTAAAATTATATGAAAATTCTCTCGCCTCTAGTTACATCTGAACAGCAGCTGTCAATGGTTTTTCAACTCCTGTTTCAAGTTTTTAATGTCCTAACACCGCACTTTATTCAGAACATCGTATTCATGGCCCAAAAAGTATGTGTTCCTGAGGGAACAAAACGGGGATTTTCGAAGAAGTTCTTTTTTGATGGTAGCAGTGACTCACAAGCAAGCGGGCACACCGAAATGGTAGGTGGTGTGTTTTCTGATTGAGCGAAAACATCTGAAAACAGGTTAATATGTTTATTCAATGTCATTTTAATGACCCTAGTTGCTCACCCATTATGTTTGATCCCAAAATTTTCTTTCAACCCACTTACGTATTCTCTTGGAAGGCCGTGTCACGTTGCATTTTCAAAACCCACAAAAAGTCCAGTGGAATTGGAAGAATCTCTATCGAAAGTCCGTATTTCATTGTCATGTTGGTGAAAACATACAAAATTTGTCATTGTCGTGACCGAAACCGCCACGTTATTGTTTTGACTTCTATCAAATTTGAATTCGCGGAGATCAATGGGATGTCTTGAATGACTGGGCATCAGAAAGATATCCAGAGAGGCCAATTATGTAATAAACATCCAAAAACCTAGCAAAAGAAATACTCAAATTTTTTAAAATGTCAGGACCTGCAAATTGCCCGTAGTTTGAGAATCACCAAGACGGCGATGTACAATGCGTAGCTTGCCAAAATCTTTATCAAACGGTCGAAAAACAAATGTTGTACAGTAAACATACTTCTCCATCCTTCCCCTGTAATCATGGTTTGATACCTTCAAATTAGAGTATATTAATTTTGTTCGGATTATAAATCGACTGAGACGTGGCCATGCAATACGTTTCAGCACATAAACCTCAACCAACCTCAACTGTGATCTCTGTGGCAAAAAAATAAACGCTGAACCACATTAGCTTGAATTTCCGTCGGTTTGCGCAAAAACGTCAGCTGCTTTCAAGGAAATCTACAAAACCTCAACAAGGATGTCAACGACCAACTGCAGGTGTATAAGTATGTATTTTACTTTGCTGAAAACTATTAACGAAATCAGGACTATAAAAACACGATTTAACAGAATATATATCCTAATCAACAAGATTTTACTTTAATAAAGTTTCATTTCGATGTAACGGAACATTGATGCTTTAAAACAGCTTTACTTAGTGAGATTGCCACAAGGGAGCTTGAGAGCTGTGATTGGACTCTAACCTCGGAGCGTTTAGGGGTGATCGCGAGGCGAGCTGCCCTCTGTAAGTCGAAAATTACAATTCCCCGAGATAAGGGGGAAAATGAAAGGGGTTGGAAACTATCGCGCGAAGTTGTGCACCCGCTAAAGTCCCTGTTGCCCCAATTACGGGACGCGGATGGTAGGTGCCGACTTAAGTGATTCTCCTTCTGCAAAATTTAGTCGTTCGAATCCTCGGTTGATTCACCATTCAAAAGGGGAGTGTGAATTAATTGGCGAAGCTGTACTCCTCGCGATTTGCCTGAATGCACTCTAATCCCTAAGAAGAGAAGTTTAGTAATATGAGATACAGAAGCACCGCCGCGAACCTTAAATCCTTCTAATTCGATGCGTAAATCGTTCCACATCTTAACGAACACCAATATTACACTATCAAATATACAGTAGTAATCCCCAGTTCATCAGTTATGGATTCCTAAATTATCAACACATTTATCATTCAATACAACAGTATTACACAAGTTTATGTAATTTATGACAGCTGAATCTGTGTATAGCGACCATTATTTTAAGCATGGCAAGTTGTGTGTGTTGTACTTGTCACAGCAATGAAGTACTATCTGGAATAATAACTAAATAAGATAAACAGTACGAATGCGAGGCTGAGTACCGAGACTGAGTTAAAAGGGAACATATTTATCAATCATTCGTCAATACCCACCCACGGTATTTTTACTTCTCTCTTCAGGTGATATCTTTTATTTGCAAGGTTCATGTTCATTAATTTAAAAAGTTAATTATTAAAAACGAGTAGGTGTTAACTAAATATTGCGTAGTCTGCAGCACACGTCTTAAAATTCAAGGGGCGACCTGCAGTTTTTAAGCCTCCAACTCTCAAGGCGTAGTGAAGACAGTGGATGAAATTGACTCTGCAATTATTATCAAAAATATGTCACAGAATTTCATTAGAACTAAAGAAGGACCCATTTAGTACAAAAATCATATAGTACCTGGCATGAATTGGATGGTGCTCACCCGATGAACCCATTGGTCAAGAGCTTAATTTAAAGCCAAATTAAAAGACAACTCAAACCTCAGGATCAAAGCAAAGTAATAGTGCTTTTGTATCAATTTATACAAAATCCCAACTAACCCAACATTCCACCCCATATAATGATCAATAAATGTTTTTTCTCTCTCGGTGTTTGTTTACAAGACGTCATCTTCGAGAGGTCATTGCATTGTCAACCGTGTACCGTTGACAAGACGTAGTCCCAATCATCACTGTCAACCCCGTCCAGCTTAAACAAATCGTACCGATTGATCAATCAATTTCGGTAGACCGCACATGACATGAGTACCGAGATGATTAGTTGATCCATGACTGGGTCTATAAAACTTATAACACGATTGTTTGTAATTCTCTGCATCGTGTTTCCTCCTTTACGATCGGGCAGTGCAAACAGAAAAACGAAGAAGGATTGTTGGTCAGAATGCGATTTGTTCGGTCAGCGGAGATCGTGTGGGACGTGGAAGGGATGGGCCCGCGGGAGAGGGGCTTACCTTCTGTGAATCACAATCCACCCCGACCAACTGATCCCGATTCAGTTTCCTCCCTGGTCCGGGCCTCTGGGCTCATCGTCTAACCAATTTAATTATTTCCTTACCCTAGATAATTCCGGCGTTCTGATGATAAAATACGTGATTTAACGAATCGTTGACATCTTGTACTTTGTAGCCAGTGTCCGTTTTGTGTGCTTCGACGCACGATTTAAATCTCTCATGACAACAAATGAATTGATACTTTATTCAGTACAAAACCCTACATGTAAAACTCAACGTTTGTTTCCCGACAGACTGGACTGAACAGCCCAGTTTTGACAGTGGGACAGAACAGTCAAAATGCAGCAAAAATTCGAGTTGAATGTATAATCATGTTTGTAAACGTCTATGTCGTTCAAACCATTTTTTCTGTCCAAAAAAAATTTTGTCTGTGAAAAAAAAATTAAAGCCCTTTAGGGGAGAGAATTTCACCAAAAATGTCTACAATTCTAGTAGTGCCAAATACAAACAGCCAAACATTTAAAAAAAACCAATCCAAGTGTTTGACGAAAATTTTTGAAGGGTGTCTTTGTTTCAACAGAAGTAAATGATGATTGTTTGAGCCCCAGCCATAATTTTTTTTGCATCACAATATTTTTATTATGTTAAGGAAATCATAAATCGGTAAATCCACTTAAATTGGTTTTCAAACGGTTTAACCTCCAGCATAACCTTAAGGTATAGAAATATTTGCTGGGATGTCCTGAACAACATCCAAATGTGTCCAGCATTGACCATCTGCGAAGGACCGATCGAAAACTGTTAAATGGTTAATTGGCACGTAAAACTGTTGAAACTATTCTTTTCGAGCGTCTGATGATAAGCGTATTGTTTTGGAGCTGGATGGGAGGAGAGCACAACTGTTGGTTCAACAGCACAAGTGTTTGAGTTTTCTCGAAGCCTCGTCCTAGTGCAGTGTTAGAGACAATGAGTTCGATTAAAATTTTTTTAACAATTAGTTAGCTCAAGTGCTGTTGAAAAACGATGGCACACTTGATGTACCCCGGAAAAGTGACATAATTTTCATGATTTTCCAGAATTTTAATTTTAATTTTCAATAAACATTGATACACTGCCAGATTGTTGTTTTTAGATCCATTTCCGAAGAAATATTAAGAACCCATTTGAAAAGAACTAAGAATAGAACGTACTTATTCCAATCAAAGTAGAATCATGAAGGATTGTTTTGGCCACATTTTGATCGAGAGATTGGAATATTGACTAAGGGATGGTTTCATTCGATTCTGCGAGGGGAAATGCGTAGATACTAACAACAATTGAGGAGCTTACTTTCAAAAAGGCACATATCCAAATCTGGGAGAAAACGTTTTTTTCTCCATTTTCTATCTCTGAATATGAGTTGAATCAGATCCCCCTATCATTTCCGAACAAAACAGAACACATCCACGTCAATTCCGGGGCTAAAGTTATGTGTTTGCGTCAAAAGGTAACAAATCCGTCCCCTACGTTTTTTTCAGTGCCTTGCAATCGAAATGGCACATATCCTCCGAATTTCGTCAGGCGATAAGTCGTGGTTTTTCAAAAAGGGACATATCCAAAAAGAAGCATTGCGCCTTTGTCTTGACGTTGAATATTTACACGAGACTCGATAGCTGGCAGGCATGACAAATGGAAATAAGGAGTCAGATAAAGTTTTCAATAAAACCTACAGAATGGAGAATGAATTCTTTCTTTTTCAAAAAGGCACAAATCCATGAGTCTTGATCAAAAGGGCACATTTTCAAAGTGAAAATGGATATACAGCCTCGTGTTTTGGGGAAAATTGATTCATATTCTGAGGCATCTTTATCTGTGCCTTCTCACACATTACTCCGATGATAAACTGCAGAAAAACATCTCCACTAATCTGCAAATCGTTTTTTTTTTTTTTTTTTCATTTCCTGAACATTTTGTCGGAATGGATATGTGCCTGTTTGAAAGTAAGCTCCTCAATTAAGACACATGATTAAAACGTATGTATTCGGTAGAATTTTGAACACTTTTTCGTCCTGGTTTCGAGTTTGTGATATTATAATTATAGCACATTTCAAAACAATGTTCCACCCATGAGTCATATGACCAGACAATTTCTTAAATTTCAGTTTTCTTGGCAACCAAATCTGCTTCCAAGTTTCATAAGCGACATTTGACGATTTCAGATAACTTCGCCAATGGTGCTACGGTAGGTGAACTGAGCAACCCTCATTGCTTCTCTATAGTTGCAATAATAAAATTAATTACTGAAACTGGTACGGCTGCGCATGTTTACGGTGTAAATTGCAAATCTGATACTGTGAAAACCTAGGCGAATGAAAATTGCATACTCCAACGTAACTTTCTCAAGTCGCGGTACATTATTCCGTTGAGCGACATCATAGTGACGCTACGTGAAGATTAAAATGTGCAAATCCCCATGAATATGTTAAATTTTGTTTCCGTAGGCGTCTCCTCATGGTTTATGTTCGTTTCCCTTCAATCTCTCGCCTTCTACAGTAATTTCCGTTCATTTCTCACGCGGAAGGCGGAAAAATCCCTCGCTGGAGGAAGAAGATGAGCGCTAGCACAATGGGACGCTTCCCGTCTGTGTTTTTAATATCGCCGGCAGAAGGTAGTCGGGGTAGCGGATGAAGGGGGGAAGACGGAAAAGGGGTTGCTAGTAATATAAGCAGGTAGGCTATAGAAGGTAATATCGCCTCCGACGATTCTCGTAGGCGGTAAAGAGGGGGGGGGGCGATAAGGGTAGGGGGTGAATTGAGGGGGCCATGTTCAAACTTTATGTTTGAATCACATAACACTCTACTGCACTAGCTAGGTTTCATAGCGAAAAAATGTTTGACAGCGGAATGCAAAACCTCTATTGGGAAACCCACGTAGGAATTTCATTGAAGAGAACCAGGAATTCATATTTCTTCTCCTGAATTCTATGTACAACCGATAACCAATAACTATATAAAGTATAAAAGGCCAATAAAAAAATGTGTTTATTATTTTTGATAATTACCTAGGTTTTGTAATCGTAAAGCAAACAAATTTACCAACCCCTTCAAATTTTGTCATTTAACGTTTCAAGATGCACCATCCGGTAGATCATTCAATAATCAGCGGATCATGCTTGTCTGTCCGCAGTACAGGCCATAAAACTGGTATTGAACATTCGTTTTATGGCAAAGAACTAGGGTTCTAGTTGTTCCATAATTTTACGCAGCCCGATCAGGGATAAGGATAAGAGGGTGGACTGAGGGGGCCATGTTCAAACTTCATGTTTGAATCATCTAACACGCTACCGCACTAGCTAGGCCTGACACAGAAAAGATCATAGGCTAAAATGGGGAACCCAGCCAAGAATTTTACTGAAGATAATCAGACATTCATATTTCTTCTTCTGAATTCGATGTAAATCCAATATCCAATAACTTCATAAAATGCAATATGCCAATAAACAAAGTTTATTATTTTCAATAATAACGTTTTATAGTCGTAGCTAAAACTTTTAATAACCCCTTCAAATGTCGTCATTTTACATTTCAAGGTGCATCATTCAATAACCAGTGGATCATTTATGTACAGACCATTGAATATTAATTATTTTACAACTTCCTATACTGGATGGGTTGTCATAACCCTAAACCCTCATTCGCGAACTTGGTTTTCTTCTTATTGTTTCATACAAAAATATTCAATTGTCTGTACCAGAAAATATTAACTAAATTTATAGAATTTTAATATGTCCTCGACAAGGTGGGAGGGGTCGTAAGGGCAAAAGTAGCTGAGACCGGATCAGGGAAAAGCCTGTCGTCTTAAGAGGCGCCGCTTCTTGTTCTAATCGATATAGGAAACCCCCCCGAGAAGAGGTAAGGTCATACTAATAACATTCCTGTCATCAGGTTCCCGGGAAGGGATAAGAGACTAGATTGAGGGCGGTGGGAGGTTAGATTGAGGCTGCGGGAGTATAGATTGCGTCTCTGTCTCGGCGTTTCAGAGACACTCAGTCTCTCTCTTGTCATCTCCTGTAATTAGCCCGCCTCGAGGTTGCAAATGAACAGCCTTCTCCTGTGTTCAACTGCATCGCTCATGTCATCGAGATTAGGTTTAAAGGTATGAGCTTGAGCGGATGTGTTGAACCACCATTCAGAACATAGACTGAGAGTTGATGTCACTTATTTATTTATTCATTTACAACGGGTAAGCCCAATGTACAACATCAAAAACAAAGTTACGTCATTCAATTTGAGGAATACAAAAAATAAAGTTAAACATGGGGAAAATTCTGGCTAGTAAATGTAACTGTTCTGGGAGGAAATTGATGATTTTAATGTGGCAAGGGAGGTACCAAAAAAATCAAAATCTTGATTTGTCGACAAGAAGATGTTTGCGCTGAGGGGTATCCTGTGTAAGGGTTTATCTCGCAAGTAGATCGTTGGAGAGAAAGGGAAGGGGAGGGATTATGTTCTTGATTCAGCGATGATTGATTTTTAGAAACACTAATGTAAAAATAACGTAAACCACATTTTTAAAAATTAGACGCTGATAATCAACGTCTAAGATTTTAAAACTATACATTTACCACAGCTTCCTTCAAAGGAATCCGTTTTGCGACACTCACTAATGCATTACTTTAATCCTCTCAAAATTTCTGAAACTGGAATGATTGACGGAAGATAAGAATGAAATGTTGTAAAGACATGCAAGTCCTTTAGTTCGGTTGGTAGCACCAATAGTAGCACTAGTAGTACTAATATATATTCATAATAGTTCATATTATGAAGTATCCTCATTTCATTAGCTCTAAAACGAATACTGCATGATTAGTGGATATGATCTATCTGGTGATGAGAATAAACACAACACCTAGAATTTAAAAAATAAGATTAGAATCAGTTATAATTAGTGAAGATTTAATTATTCATCAACGATTTATCACTACTAACCCCCTCCATTCCCCCTTTCATATGAAATTGATTGTTCTGAAATGTGACTAAACACTAAACCAAATTTATAATTGAACAAAACTGGATGACAGGAATCGGTCGAGTATCCTCACTTCAGTATCGAATGAAAGATGTGTTTGTTCTTGTGTTTCTCCGTATTAAAAATACTTTTATCGATATAACGGTCTTGAAAATCATTCCATAATACATGGCAGCGGGATCATAACGGCCTGACGGACACTACTGGCGGGGGCACAACGGCAGGGGTGGTCGCTGGACTGGGAGCATGTGTTCAAACTCCCAAATTTGTTTTCCAGATAGGATGGATTTTTGGGAACTGAGGTTGTGCGTTAACTACTTGAGGTTAACGTTCACATCACATGTCAAATGTTCACATAACTAGTTACATTCATGCATCGTTCCGAAAATCAGTCCATGGCGTAGGGCGAGAGTGGAGAAAGTCGCTTATGTTCAGCGAGGGCTCTATTGATCAAAGGAGTGAAGCCCGAGGCAGCAGAATCTACCTACTCAGAGATGAGACATCTACCTCGTTATCCTCAATTGTTGCTAAGGAAACGCACGCCATTATCGCTGACTAAGTAGGTGACTATTGCTCTCGACATAGGCCGCACACAAGAGCACTCCATCGGCAAAACTTTGCACTGATTCATGATTCCACGTATATTCATGTATGCAATTCCCATTGTGAACATTCAAGTTTTGTGGAAAGTTTCAATTCCATTATTCAGACATTAGGAATTGGTCTGATTTGACCCTTGCCGTCGCACTTGCATCGGGTAACTCTGGTGGACAATTCTGTTCCCATTTTAAGATGACATCTATTGTATTAAAACCGCTTTCTTTCCGATTAGTTTACCCAAATTTCCTACGAGACAAAAGGAAAAATAAACGGTAAAAACCTGATGCAGGCCACGATTTTCGAAGAAAGAGCTGCAGCAGTTGGAAAGTACTCAGCGTATTTGGTTACACAACTATTCCTTTCATTGACAACCTTACCAACTCTCAGAATTTTATTTACAAAATACATAAAAATCCATTTGACAAAACTTTAATCAAATACCACGACTACATTGTAATAACATGGATTGTTGATTAGACTCGCAGCTGCAAAACGTTCGTCGAAGTAATACTCGTGAAGCCAAACTCAATAAACAAATCTTTCCAACTACATCCGAGATTTTTTTGAAATGTTTCACGCATGTTTTGTGGAACCATATAAAATTTGAAACCCCCACCATTTCGTCGAGTTACTCATTGCTACCGTACAGTTTGGGATGAAATTAACAAATTGCTTTTTTCCTGGTGCAATACTTGTGAGAAGGAAATTCTTGAATTGAGAATGAGAGTGAACGTGAACCCTCTAGAATGCAAGTTGCTGGATCGTAAGAATATCTTTATTTTTAAGCTCTTGCTTGCAATCTTTGCAATAGCTAAGATTGGAAATTGCTCTGAGAGTTCTTGATTGGCAGCCATAGACTGTGGCAGAAGATCGTGAAAGGCCCCAATGAAGAACGTAACCAACTTTGAAAGACCGCATCAAAAGGCGTAAAGAGGAAGAAAAGGAACAGGAGGTAAGGCAGCATAGTGTTGTCAAACATGGGAAGAATAAGTTATATTACCAATCTAGACTTAATGAACCTACACTGGGAAACCCTGAGAAGTGACTCTCAGCTGGTTTAAACCACAATAATATGGCGGTTTAAATTTAGCACAATTTATTGTACTGCAATTCTAGCTGCCCTTGTACGTCAATCAATATCTGAAATCATACGGAGACGTTACTGTAGTATAAGTTGAGAGTATTCTTATTTCCGATAGTGGGAAAAGGAGGAAGTCCCTAACCTCAACTCGTGTAGAAAGCGGTCGTGAGAGCGGTGGGTGGGGTCAGAGAGTATTAGGGGCTTCTCTATTTTCATATCGAGGCACCGAGGGGCGCTGGCTGGACAATCATTTTTCCATTTCCTGAGGACCCGCCCGCCCCACCGACGTAGTCCCGTGGTGTGCTGTGTATATTGAAAATGCTGTTAGTCCCGTGGAGACGGGAAAAGGGGGTTCGGGGGTTTGTGCACATTTTATCATATTACTCGTCCGAGTTGGAAGGAAAAACGGAAAACTGCGCTGAGGGGAAGGCTCGGGATAACAGCAGTTGCCACCAGATTGCGCATCTCGGCGTCTTTACTTCATGCAATAGTGGGACATGTTCAGTCAAGTTACAGCTTCATATCAGGTCTTGCCTTCGCCTGGAGTTTCTGTCTGAGCTAATAATGCGGAATGCAATCCATATCGTAGAGCGCTCTACTACGAATATAAGTTGTTGAAAAAAAAACTTTTCCCAGTTGCATGGACATAGCAGAGGCTTGACGTCATGTTGCTTAACAGTTCTCTCAATCAATTTTAGCTGTCAAAAGCGTCAAATAAATGGGTTTGGCACCCGAATAAATAGCTGAGAACAAATGTGTTTTTTATAGCTCGAGTTTGGCGGAGCCTATGGAAAACCAAAAAATAAGTGGGGACATCACTAAAAAGTGAAAAATGCAAAATGCTTTTTTCGAAAAAAAGATTTTTCGAATGGTTGAGTTTCTCTTGTTTGCAGATGACCTAAACCGCTGTATTGAATCACCCTCAGACTGTTTGGTGCTGCAGGAGGGTCTTGATGCACTCATGCGCTGGTGCCCATCAACTGGTTCGTCTCTCAATCCATCGAAGTGCACAATAATGAACTTCCACCGCTCCCAGATTCCAGTAACCCACCACTATATGATCGGCGATAACCAATTACGACGGGTTGATGCCACTCGCGACTTCAGTGTGATTCTTGACTGTCATCTCTCGTTCTCGGACCATATTTCGGCTATCTTTAGCCGTGCGATGCGGGTCTTGGGATTTATCAAGCGGAATACCGGAGATTTTATCTATGTACCAGCTATAATGACTGAGTATAATACCCCTTGTTATCCACGCTTACCCTTACCTCCGCGCTATCTTTTTATCACACATGGAGTTGTATTCGATGTAACTCTACAATAGAAGAGTCAGAGAATCATCCCCTCAACACCTTTCCTGGAGCGAGATTCAAAGAAATTGACATTGGAATTCCCAAGACTAAATTTCGTATCTCATTTAATAGATACGTAAATCATAGAGAAATAAGAAATGTAATCACTATTATTGTCACCGTGTTAGCAGAGCCTGGTCATGAACCACGGACGTCCTAGTATTGACTGTCCTGAAGCCGCTGTCCCTCGCATTGCTTACATAAGCAAAATGAGCATTAAACTTGAAACTTATAAACTACTATGAAGTGCTTGGTAAAATGTTATTAAATTGACCTCAAGGCCTCCAAAGATTTTAAACTTAATTCAGTGGTCACACTTATAATTTTTATGTTGTGGGCATTTCCCGCCTTATCCTTTTGAAGGGGCGACTGTACCATACCACCACGATCCTTGTCACAAGAATGTCAAAAGTGGCTGAATCTACAGCAGTTGAGTTGGTAGTCGGTGAAACATAAGTTGAATATGGTCGGTGTTGGTCGTATCGGGGGCCCCGGTGATGTTCTCCGATCGGCTATTTTCTCGTGAAAAGCGCACTTCTCATCAATACGTCAGCGTCGAAGGTGAGAAAGGAAGTCGGGAAGGGAACCGAGGACACGAGCGAGGACGAGTACAGGGAGGCGGAGAGTGACCTGCCGAGGACAACTCTCTATCATTCATTTGCGGGAGGGACAATGCGACTCGTCACTACGACTCTTGTTTCACGCCCCTTGTGCTTCACTTCCCGCCACTTGCTTCACTCTGCTCTGCTCCACCGTCCCGTTTCACTCTTCACGTAAACGTGGAAACGGTGGCTGGGGAAGGGGCTGAGGGTCCACAACCACAGTTACCTGTTCCGCCGTTATGCGCTGTCAAGTACACGATATCGGTCGCACACTAGGCCGCCTTTCCGCACCCACTTCTTGTCTCTTCACATCACGTTCCCCTCACCCCGACGGTGGACGCACTTCTGGATATTAGCGACCCTATTTTGGGCCATTCCCCCATCGCCGTTTCTCTTCCATCCACTCTTCCCCATTCTACGACTCAGATGTCATATTTACAGAAGCAGTGGACAGAGGTAGGACGTCAAACGAAAAATGCAGAACGGTTCGGAACGATTAAGCTCGCTGATTATAACGGTTCCACGTAGCCACTCCACCACACAATCGACAGTATCGTAGACCTTACACCACACAAACCAAATCTATCGGGGTCAATAGCAAAAAAAATTAAGGTTTTTGTTTCCCCGTAAACTCATGTTTACCTATCACTGTATATCTTGAGCGTGCATATAGGTACAACTAGAATGAATCCAACATCGATTACTTCATTCGTAACATTCAAGCTCAAATTACAAAATACAGAATCTCATTACGTCAGCTCGGGAGAGACTATGTTCAGAATTTGATGAAAAACCGCTCTGTTCCTAGATCCGTCAACAATAATAAGGTCTAAGACTTGAAAATTGTTAACTACCACTTAGTCAGTTCAAGGATTTTCAATATTGCAAATGGCCCTTCAAGATTAGAGGTCAGCTTTTGACCAAAAGGTGGGAAAATTGAAAACTGTTTTCATATCATTTTTAAGGGTAAGAAGCTTTTATGTAGCCAATGTTGTAGCCAAACTACAAGAACCAACTATTTGGCTAATCATCCATTTTTCGAGAATGTGCTCTTAATCTCGACCCTCAGTTTAATCCAAGGATCTGCAATCCACTGATCTGCGACAGACGACTGTCTGAAACAGAAATAATGAACCTTCGTGTAATAATTAGCAGTGTTTTTCTGCTTGAAAAAGCTTCGGAGGAAAAGCGCGCGGACTTAGTACAATTATAACTTGGCATGAGAACGGTAATTTTAATTCTTTCCTCAAACCCACATGCAACGAAAGTGAAGGCATCTTTCTAAGAAAATGAAACACATTAGAGCTCTCAGTCCAAATAATGGTGAATTATTGTTTTCCCAAAATTGCATTCCGGTAACGAACGTAAAAATAGCTAGCGCAGTTGGCAAACGCTGAGCACGATCAATGAGCAACAGCCTTAACTGTGATTTCATGCCGCACGCGACCCGAGGAACCGATAAAATGATAATGGTGATGAACGCCCTCCGAAAATATCCCGAAAATCAAGCGTCTCTTTCCTCCAAGTCTGATTGGAGCGGAGAGATTGGATTTGGGAAAACTGCTTATTTCTCCAGTTTCTTTCTATATATTTCTGTCGAATGATTTCGTGGGGGCTTGGAGGTGTTGGTTAAAAGGGGAGAGGAGTTCTTTGATTATGGTGCGGTTGCCCGATCCAATGTCCATCATACGAATCGAAGGAATGCAAGGTGGAAATGATAGAACCCCTAAAAGTTCCCTCGATTGGGAACAAATTACTGGAACGTAGCAGATTTTAAACTTGAAATATACTATTCGGCTGCGGAAGTATCGTTTAGCCTTTAGCCCCTTCAGTATTTTCCGCTCCGTGAAGTTTCAGCTTCAACACTTCAACAACTCCTTGATTCGTTGGAGAATTGGTGCTGAAACAATAGCCTGGCTTTAAGCCCTCAAAAATGCTCAGTAATATCGATTCATCTCTTGGTGCTGGTCCAACATTGGGCTCCTCCCAGACATACCCGACCAAAGTACCTTGACACTCACCTGGCATTCTTCGAGCACATCGACACAACTTGTGTGCTGTGTGGAGGGGGTTGAACAGTTTGTCCTGACGTAATACATTACTTTCTCAACGCTTCGAGAATAGGTGCTTTAGCAGTCGGCCACAAACAATAGACTGAACCCAAATTCAAAACATACTTTTCCGAATGGAAGAAATGCAAGATGGAAATGAAGGAAACCCACCATTAGTCTTAGATTTCAGATACATACAAAAAGTTCCTTTGATTGTTGAACTAATCCCCAAAAGGTTGTAGATTTATAACTCAGAAAATAAGATGCTGCAACGTAAGAGCTTCGTGTGCCGTTAGCCCCCATTGGTGTTTTTAGCTTCAACACTTCAGCTATTCGATTCAACAATGGCTTAGTACATTGGTGGATTGGAGCTCAAACAGTAAAATTATGTTCTCTACGTGCACTGGTTTTTTGAAACTTAGCACCATCATCTTCAATAATTTTAAAGGCTTATGACTAAACCTCTGGTGTTAACCTAATAGGATCAAGATTATCAACATGACTCTCCATATCTATCGTAAAGCTTATTCATTGTTCTAAATAAAGCATGTTTCTCTCCCTCTCTCTAAATCTCTGGTGTTACCAATTTGGTAGTCTTCCACGAAACCAAATGGTATTCCATAATACCACAGACTACGTAGATAGACAGATCCTGGTTAGATTTACGTAGTAGAACAGAAATAATAAACTTTTGTGAAATGATTTGCAGCGTTTTGGAGTCTGGTTCAGTCATAGGGCGTCATAATTCAAGATTTTTGCGCTACATATAGAATGAATCCAACATAAATTTCTTCATTTCCTAGCATTCAAGAAAGAATTCCATTACGTCAGCTCGGGAGAGTCCCTGTTCGGAATCTGATGAAAAAGCGCTCCGCTCTCAGAACCGTCCACAACATTGAGCTCTAAGACTTGAACATTGTTAACTAACCACTTAGTCAGTTCAATAATTTTAAATTTTGCAAATGGCCCTTCCAGACTGACCTTAAGGTAAAGACCATATGAGTCTAATAATAAAATCATATCCAGTTTTTTTCAGCAGTGGAGAAATAAAAAAATGTTTTCATGTCATGGGAGCGAGATATATCTAATCCGGCGCAGCTATTTAGCCAACTACGAGTATGATCAAATATAGCCAGATTGGAATGTAAAGAACATTATCTGATTATGGATTGAATGGTAAATGAAGGCAAATTGAATGGGGATTGGCATATCGTACCTATTTAAAGACCATTAGTTATTAGATGTTGGACGTTATTAAAAGAAGTGATTACAATACAAAAAATACAAATAAATAAATAAAATTGCTACGTGAAACATTGCTGCAACCTAAAGCGGAAGATAAATGAAATTCAGGAGACTAACCAGGTGTTATCTACATAATATGTAGATGACACTTATCTATAAAATCTATATTATAGATTTACAGGAAAAGCTGACGGTCCTATAGGCCGAGACTATAGCATGACTCTTTGTTGCATTTTGCTAAACGTTTCAGTATATTATCCAAATAAAGCATGTTTTCTGTCTTATCTATCAGGTACGTGTTGTACGGTAGCTCATTCCGTATGTGACCTCATGTTACGCTGCCCATAGCGACACGCCTTGGTCATCGCTCAAGTCAGATCTACAATCTCTCCTCTTAGACTATCGTTCCCGAATATTGGACGTACCCAAGTGAAACGGACCAACTTCGTGCAACTTGTTTCAACGGGGCGCCGCCATTTCCAAACCTGAACGCTCTCACGCTCCTCTCTCCCCTTAAGATCGACCCGTAAGGATTTTTCTCGCATCTCCCTCCGGCAAAGGAGATACATCTTTTCCGCCTCGCCGCCCGACCGGTAAGGGAGCCCTTAGAATGACATCCTTAACCATCGGATACTGATACCCCCTTTGAGAACTCACGCTCCGACGCCCTCAGTTATGCTCCCGCATTATTATTTCACAATCCTTTCTCGGCAATACGAGAACAACCAGTGGGGCTGTTATTTCTCAAAGTGACGGGGCCGGGGGCGGCTGCGTTAGTTACAACCTTTTTTCCCCCTCGTCTTATTTCCTTTCAACCAGGGTTTCTTTCTCTTTTACTTAATACTTGAGAGTCCCGGAGGACTTATCTTTTTAAGGCGGAGTCTCTCCATTTGAGATTTTGTATTCCGTCGTCCATCATGAGGGATTTTAGACGGGAATCAAATCTTCATGATATACAGCGTTATTTTTCAGACATATTAATCATTTTCTTTGCATAATGCAACCTATCGCATTGCTGATGTAATTATTTATTTACTTTTCTTATTTTATCTATAATAAATCCTTAAATGTATTAAATGCCCCACCCCCTCAACATTTCATGATTTTTGTTTCAAAAACCATAGAACCCAAGAAACCAGTTTGAAGGCAGGGAAAAAGACCCCTGAGCCGCCCGATACTTGCGCTTCGATCCTATGGTAATTTAATTGACGAAACGCGGACCAAGTGTATATTTCAGCGTGAATATAGTATTTGCCACTCGGCCGTTTACTAACCATTTATAATATCACATTATTGGATTAATATCTCGTTAATAAACATGAAACTACGACATAACTTTACACCGAACGGTGAACGATTTCCCTGAGATCAAAATTCTGGAAATTTAATTTCCCTGCAGTGACTCTCAGCCATTTTTGGTGAAATGTTTGGGCTGATAGCTCAAACAAAGCAAGTCCCACTTCAGGAACTTTTCTCCTTAACTAATTAATGTTTACGAAACTGTTCTAGATTTTCCTTCTTTCCTGTACTTTGAAGAAACCATTGATCCGTATCTTGGGCCAATAGAGGGGCCGATGTACTAATCTGAGGTGGTTGGAATTCAGAGAAAAACTGTTGGATACTAACAATTCGTACCTCTGAATTACAACTGGTTCAAAACTACTCGTGTCGCTTAAAAACGCACCTGGTTAATCGGGTTGGCACCAAAATCTGTGTGCATACATGAGGCGAAGCATGCAGGTCTTTTCGGTCTTGCAGAGCACTAAGGCACTGAATATTTTTCATCAGTAGTAGAACAGTGCAGCTACATGCAAATGAATAGTTCACGCGCCAGTAATGCATTTATTGTAGATGCTGCTGAACACATAACTTCATCCAATATCCCTCAGTAGAAAATCTTCTCTCGAAACGATGGCACAGGTTCGTAATTGATTGATCCATCACACTAGGCAGATACGTGAGGGATCTTATGGCTATTGCAGGCGGAAGGCGAGATGTATTTAAAGGTGTTCCTGCAGGATCATCAAGGTGATTTGTGGTGTTTTCAAAATTGGACAAATGGCAAATCCAACTTGTTCTTCTACCTCCGGGACCTTGCATAATCATCTCACAACTACTCCCATTAATGTATGAAACCTCACTTGTCTGTAAATCACAAGATGCGAACCATACCAGGGATGTCCGCATTCCAATTACTAACCACAACTGTTCATTCAATTCAAATTACATTGGAGGAACACAAAAACTGGTTATAAAAGCCTCTGTCGAAGAAAAAAAATTTCAGTTCACGGCCCTCATAGTACTTACTACGAACGGGACTCTTCAAACGGAGACCCCTGTATGTCCAAGTCCCTTGTGCTGTAGGCACTACCAGATACCACACCCTCATACCAGGCCAGCATCCCGTTGTTGGCCACCTCTCGGAGCTGCCCTTTTCCAACCCCGCTTCTCCCTCACGACAAAACTCACTTAGCGCTTTTCTCTCGAAATTAATTAGTGCTTTGCCCTTTTACCGCCACCCCGTTCCCGCCTCTAGGGGCCCTTATATCGTCCTTGCCGGCCCTCCCCGAGATCCTTTACCGCCCTACAATCTGCACTCCCTTGAGCAGTCACTCCAGTTGCCCCCTTTACCCCCTTCTAACGGGTTTGAGCACCCATTCAGTCTCCTCGTCCGAGCGCCCTTCTCGCGCGCTTTAATCAACAAAATTAATGAACAACCGAGATCCGGGGATTAAAAAGAAAAATATACGCGGGGGATTAACTTTTTAGTGCCCGCTTGTACGTAAGTTTATTCATATTTCACAAATGGAGGAACTATGTTGTGAAAGGGCCCCACTCGAGCCTGGAAGCCGAAAAAAGTAAGTGAAAGGTTCTTGGTTGAAAGTGGAATTTCTACCAATTAATTACGCCGCAATATAAGTGCTCTCAGGAATACCAACTTCTTGAAATTGAACTCACAATGTCATTAAATTTATCATTTCATTAAAACCACAAAAGTTTTGAAGCACAATGTACAAAATGCCAAACTTCCCTTTTAAAATAAAAAATTAATTTTTCTGTTTTCATTGAAACCCATCAAACTCTAGCCGGATGATCCAACTACAATATACCTTTGACAATTCGTTCAGTTCTTTCGAAGTTGAGAAATTTACTGAAAACCCCTCAAACGTGTACATAGGTTTGGGGGGTTTCCAGGCAAAAACGCGGATTAGTGAAGAGTTGTCATAAAACGAAAATCGCAACTTTCTCCTTACACTATAAATTATCGACATGCCTCGAATACCCTCCAAGAGTTTTGCATGTTTCTTCACTATTCCCGTTGTGTTTATTTTTCGATATTTTCGTGGCATTTGGCCCTAAAATCGTTTTGCCCAAGTAAGCGGTTCTTGCTATACGATGGTAATATCTACTGGGTGTATCACACAAGGTGCGCAGTACTTCACCCACGTATTTCACAACCAATTTTCAACAAAAAGTGCCTGTTAGCAATTTTTCTTACCTCGCTTAGTTTTTGAGTTATTTTACTTCTAAGATGTTTTTCTTATTTTGAGACGTTCTCTCAGCAAAAAGCTATAACTCACATACAGTATTATGTGAAGTAAAAGTTGAGGATACCGTTGGAAAGTGCGTTGTTAAGCGCCAAACCGATTTTTTTGCTCACATCAAGTTGGCGAAAAATCACTCAACAAAGGAAACTTCAAGAAAATATAAAAAAAGGAAGGTTTTTTAAATGTTCAGTACTCCTCTCTAATCTGTATTTGATCAAATGCCTGTGGCTCAAAAAATGCTCCAAAAGATCAGGTATATCAAAAACAATTTTTACTTTTTATTTGATCAAGTCGGCAAACCTCGTTTGAAAGTCGAGATTTTTGACGCTTGGCAATGGGTTTCAAATAAATATTAATAAGTAAAAACCTTCTTTTTATCAAATTTTTGTGAAGTTTGCTTTGTTGAATTATTTTTAGTCAATTGATGTGAGCAAGAAAATCGGTTTGGCTCTTGAACGATAGGAAATTCAACGCACTTCCCAACGGTATCCTCAACTTTTACTTCACGTAATACTATATGTGATTTATTGCCGTCTTGCTGAGATTAGGTCGAAAACATGAAAAACTTGTGAAGTTTCAGTTGGATTTCTAAGTATGTTTCCGAATGTATTTCGAAGAATTATCTTAAGATGCACTCTGTATATTGTACAGTCCACTTCTGCTTATCCGATGATCGAATACAGAAATAATAAACCATTGAGTAGTTATTTGCCGCTTTTTAAAATTAAAACTGATTCTGCCAAAAATGGTAAACCGTACATAAGCTTCAATAGTCTTTATACGAGAATCAATCAATTCATCAACATCATGATTGTATCATATCAAATCAATCTCATGTTTACACACTGGAACAACCAATAGCATATTTTCCCTGTTT
This sequence comes from Creontiades dilutus, assembly GCA_031894815.1. Taxonomy (NCBI): domain Eukaryota; kingdom Metazoa; phylum Arthropoda; class Insecta; order Hemiptera; family Miridae; genus Creontiades; species Creontiades dilutus. The sequence continues at coordinate 1,191,025 of JAVIWC010001314.1, read as the reverse complement.
AATATGACGGTTCGTCTATTCTGTAGTTGATTAAAACAGATTTTGAGTATGTAAAATAGTTTTATTGATTGCAATAGATATTTTCTTCTGGTTGTTTTGTAACATCATCTCCAATGGTGATTTAGGGGTGAATGACTTTGCCATTTTTATGATGCTGAATTTCCTTCTGTTACTTATTCACTGCTGCTGATGGGAATCCATTCACTTGAGTTGATTTCGACACGAGAAGTCAAATTGGGTTAGGTTAAGAAAACTCACGGAAGGATAAAGAAGGACGGGGGAACGGATGAGTCTCAAGGGGGAATAGGGAAGTGGGATTGATGGCGGTGGGACATTAATCATGGAGAAGTGGAATTTTAATCAAGAATTCCTCAGCGGAAACGTGGCTCTTTGTGGGCCGGCCAGGAATTCCTAGGGTTAAGGGGCTGAGAGGGGTGGTCTGCGAGATCTGGGAAGGAGGGCGAAGGGAAACCCAGGCTCTTCCCGGCTCAACCGGTCCACCCTTATCCTTTTCCCACAGAAGGTGGGAAGGACGGGTGGCTCTGGAGGGACCTCTATTCGATATTGCCCCCTTAGCCCTGCCGCCCTCCCCCGTAGCCCATCGTGACTCCTCCATCGCCCAGACGTCTCGTCTGTTCAGCTTCTCATCCTGACACGCGTCACTCACTCTCTTCTTTACTTGGCCTGACTCGCCCTCCATTACCCCCATCCCCACTGCTTTCCTTTCCCTCGTCTATTATAGCTTTGGATGCAATACCTCTCCTATACCTTCAACTTGAGATTTCAAACCAAGAAACAGAATGAGCTCTCCTCATCTTGTCGATTCGACAAATTGCACAAACTGTGTATCAAATGACGCCACACAAAAAGCTTCTCCAATCAAAATGAAGATAAGGAGAAGAAAAAACATATTACAAAAGTAATGCACCCATTCAAGGGACATACCTTTCTTTTGTTTTCAATCTTCAACTCTTTTTAAAACAATCACTCTGAATAATTAGTTACAACCTGGATTTAAAAAATGAATTTATCGATTTTTCAAAAAGGTATTGTCAAAATGTACAAGAAAATAAAGAATAAATAACGGTTCACGACTACTACCCCCTTCATTAACTCCTTTTCAAACAGAAATTCCATAGCTCTGAAATTTAATTAAATACATAACCAAAATTCTTAATTGAACAAAGAAGCAAGGAAATCTGCAGCATATTATGATGACCTGTGGACGATAATTTACATAGCGGACTATCTAGGGTGCAATCCCAAAAATGTAATAATAATTGGGTGCAAATTGTTAAAGTTCGCTAGCGGCAAAGGTTCCATTTTGATACAATAAAATCAGATGAGAATAGTGGGACATTTAACGAATTATCTCTAATACCTTCTCCATTCACAACATTCAATAATTAAATTTGAAAGTTCTGAAATATGTTTCAAGGCGGGACTAAAATCGTCAACCTCACACAAAAAATTGTAGGGAATCGGCAGTGAGTCCAACCCCTCTTTCTACAGAAAAGTAAAAATTTCCTAGGTTTTTTTTTTTTTTTTTTTGTGTATAAACACAGGGTCGAAAAAAAAATTGTTGGATTGATGAAATCTCATGAAAATAGTGAGGCTATAACGTTTCATCACTCCCGTACCCTCTATTCACCATCCTTCATAATGAAAATTGAAAAGTTGTGCAACATGATCAACTATAAACCTAAATCTTAATTGAAATTTAAAAAGTTGAGGTGAATTGGTAGAGAATCTTGGGCAGCAATTGGAAGGATTGGTTATTACCCCCTCCCTACCCTCTACTGTCGGAAATATCATAATTAGATTTATTACACAACTAGACTGGAATCGGGATCAGACAAGATAGGAATCACAAAAATCGGTTGAGAATGATCTCTGCGTAGAGTCGACAAAATTTGTCATTGTCTACTACAATTCCTTTCTTCCGTCATAAAATTCGAAATTGGAGTAGTAAATATGACTCATCACGATGCACAGGCTCATGTAAATGATTCACATGTTACATGTGACTAAAGGAGAGGAAATACACTCGGTACATACCTAAAAGAAAAAAGAAAAACCAATTGACTTCTAAAAACTTGGGGCCCAAAATTTTTCAGAGAACCAGATTAAAGTGGAAAAGATATGTGCAGTTTAGTTGCAAACCCCGCCGAATCCTAATTTTTCCGGAATGCCGTTTTTCTCTTTTCTGAGTCCTAATATTCATGATCCATCCATCGGAACTATGAAACCGGCCAAATCCCAGTTGAACCAGCTTTGAAAATCATGCTATGCTGGGAAAAGGCCACATCCACTTTTCGGTGAGTTTCACAGCCCCCCGCCATCTCCACATCCCCAAGAGTGCCCTTTCGAGGGGTTTGGAAGAGTTGCAGAATAACACCAACAGCTCAATCGGAAGATTCTGAAACAAATGATTAGCGTCTGAAACTTGAGAGGTCCACTACTTAACAAACCATTTTGGACGAAGTTTGGAAAATGGCCAGCTGACTTTTTACAAGAAGATCTTCGCAACAGCTACTCATGAAGGAGAACAATAAGAAGAGGAAGAAGATAGGGATGTTGAAAAACATCTGGACTAAATTAGTGAGCCTATTCAAAACCTAATTACTAAATTATTCATAAAATACTACATCACTAACAGAAGAGGCCTTCGAGAATATCAGTGTCATCATCACCATATCTCTACGTTTATCTCTCTAATTTCGGCTTTAAGAAATTGAAGACTTTGAAGGAAGGCCCAAAAACGACGCTGCTAAGGAGTCTTTTCAGCACCAACCCAGCTAATTTGAAAGCTGATTGGGAAAATAAAGTGAACCCTCGCAACAGTTTTTACAGCTACACTATCCGGATTCCGTTGGTTAAAAGGGTTACAAATATTTAGAACCGTTCCGTTGGTAAATTACCCCCTATGGGGCCACCTCTATCACTAACATAACTCTGAGACCCGCGGCGCCACCTGGATTTAGCTCTATTGGAGCTATCCCAATTCCGAGTTACAAACTATCCCGATAGCTTCGCCAAACTTCAAACGCACGTTCCCCGTCAGCTCGCCAAAAACCCGAACCCGAAGGGGAAACGATCACGCACAGCGCCACAAGGGCGCGTGCCTTATTCAACTCGGGGTATTTAAACCGATACGTGAGGCCAATATACATGAAAGTCTCCCATAAATATGATAATCCACTGGATTCCGGGAGCTTTGTGTCCCTCCCGTCCCCCTTCCGCCTTCCTTGGGAGGTCGTAAATAATAACAGACTTCAGAGACGATAGTAATACACTTGCGAGGTTTCCCAGACTCGCCGGGGCATTAAGGGGTCCGACAAGTTTCCGCGCAACATTTTTCAAAGCCATAAATTAGATTAGGTTTAAACGGTTTGTGCATACATATATGTCCATGGCGCGGGGGATGGGTTAATTTATTGCAGTGTTTTGCGGCCGCAGTTATATCCGAGAGGGTCAAAGGTGTTTCGGTGAAATATGACGACAACGGTCGACTGGTGTCAAATGGAGAGTGTTTCACACTCAGAAAATCTCATTAAGTACTTATTCTATAATCACAGAGATTATCAAGGTCGAGGGGAGGTAATTATTCATAAGTATGGAGAGAACATGAAAGGACGGGGTTTTTGAATCGTTACCTACCAAACCATATTTGAGGAATCTTTCTAATTCTGGTAAATCTGAAGACAACAATCTGTTAGGGTAAACTGAAACACGTTCCGCAATTACAAATTATGTGAAGTAAGTAGCTCGTTAGATCAAGGAAGGTAAATTTGAATGGATACTAAACAAAACGGTCGATTAATGTCAAATGGAGATAGTTTCACATACAGAAAATAGCATTAAGTGCTTATTCTATCATCACAGGGATTATGAGGATAGAGAGGAAGTAATTATTTATGCAAAAGTATGAAAAGTGGATTAGAATATTGGAAGGAAGGTCAAGGAAGTAATTTCTGAATTGTTACCGAACCATAAGTGAGAATGGTTTCTAGTTCTGATCAATATGATGAAAGAAATCTGATGGGTTAAATGGGAGATATCTTACAATCACGAAATATGTAATGTAAATGTAAGAGTAGGTCAAGGAATTTCAGGATCGGTGTCAATCATACTTGAGAAATGGAAAATGTTCCACAACCACAGATTATGTAATGTTGGGAGGTAGGTCAAAGCAGCAAAATTGAAATCGGTATCAAACCATACGTGAGAAACTTTTCTAGTTCTGGGTAATATGACGACATAGATCTGTCTGGGTTGAATGGATCATGTTCCACAATCACAAAATATGTAAGTTATAAGTAAGGATTGGTCAAGGAAGGTATTTCGGAATTAGTTTCAAACCATACTTGAGAAATCTTTTTATCTCTAGTAAAAATGACAATAGTGGTATGCGTGATCCACAATCACGAATTGTATAGCGTATACGTGATTTAGGTAGGTAGGTCAAGGAAGGAAAATTTGAATCAATATCAACTATACACTGGAAATTTGTCTTGTTTTTACTGATATTATGACAGCGATCCGTCAGGGTTTAATAAGAGATTGTTCTTCAAGGAAGATATTTCAGAATCCTTATCAAACCATAACTGAGAAATCTTTTTATTTTTGGTATATATGACGAAAAGGATAAGCTAGGGTTAATGAGATATGCAGTGTATTTATAATCGTAGGAGCGTTAGCCTCGCATTGTTCTCCGAAATGGCAGATTGAAAATTAAGTTCATTCCTCTTCGGATTCTTTCAATCTTTTGAATTTTAAGATATTTTAATGATTTCTGTTTGTGACTATTTGCTGTGTACGTGAATGCTCAATAGGATTTCAATAGCTCACAAAACTCACTAAATTTTTATCGGGTTTTAATTGTATATTTTAGGATGTAATTTGATTTTATTCTGTACAAGTAGTTTGCTCAATCCTGTAAGTGTCTTTTTAAGGAGAGGTCGGGCGTCATATTGAGATCGCATATCTTCTCGCCTTTTCGCTGGCTTCGCTAAAGCCATATTTGATTTTTCGAAACTAACCTTTGATTAGTTATTGACATGCGTAGGCATGTGTGGTATGTACAATACAATGCACACAACCTTGTATCTGTTTGAAGTTGTAATTTCAATACCTGAATAACGCTAATAACAACGAACACACTTCCCTATCTCCCTCGAATTAGTGGCACAGCAAAAAGACCCCGTCAATTCACGGGAGTCTGTCGGAGTAGGGGAGCCAACCTGGGATACCATCATCCAATCTACCGCTATCCGGAAACTGAATTAACGACGGTCGTTGGACGACGGAAGAAGCAGGCAGGGAGGGGGAGTATGAATAGCTAGTCTCACGTGCGGAATGAATTCAACTCGCTTTGAAGTAGTTTAACTCGTTTTAGGTCATGGGATCTCTTTTACGGCCCCCTTTTACCCATTCTGGGATAGACAGGTACCTCCATACCCATCCCCTCCGTGGCATCATCATAGCCCTTTGTTGCAGGCCGTATATCTCCGCGGGATCATCTCTGGATGGTTATTCCGCGTTGGTGCTAACTCACCTAGCCGAACAAAGCATTTCTCCCCAGCCCCCGATAGCCATCCGGGAGACATTAGTGACTTATTGATTTCGCCTGTGTACGTTTTCGCTTTGATTGGGCACCACGAGGTAGGAGACAAAAATTGAATCTCTGGCGTGGAAACGGTCAGAGCCGTTTGTTCTTTATGCGTAGATGACCGCATTCCTGTCACTGCAGAGCGCTTTAAAAATCTTTGATGTGAACAGTGCCAGCAGACAGTAACGGCCTAGTGCAATTAATAGACCTCAACATAGCACATTTGCATGTCGACGTACATGAATACTGATTTATGAACTAATGTTGTAGGAAGCTTGACGATCAGAGTTTAGAAAGGACTCCAGTGGGTCATTTTCATGAGTTACATGTCTCCCTTTGGCTATAATTTCCAACAGTTGACAATCTAAATCGAAACGAACTTCAATTTAATGATTAAATACCCAAGACAGTGACCTCTACTCCTTTCTTAAATTCTGATCGTACGAATCAGCTATAAAATATCGACTTTTGGACAGTTAAATCGTCATCATTGCTAAGAATTTAGCTAAAACTGCGTTAGCATTAAAGTCTAAATATCGTGAAACTATTGAACAATTTATATTTCTGTGGGAACGTGTATCGCGTATTCTTGTAACGAGCTTATTTCTACCTATTTTAGAATTATGAAACTTTTAAAGTTTTTAAAAATATTTCAATGATGTGTACATGAGTAGGGACATACATGGAAGCTATGTGCCACACCCAACACATTATTTCTTATCTATTGATTTTAAGGTAAGCTATATTTTCGAAATCTACACATTTTTATTCGAGTACAGCAACTTGTTTGTAACAAGTTCAAAAGGGTTATAACAATCTAATGAAGGTTGATCACAAGGCTTCAATATTGGAAATACTAAATCAATAGCCCCCCTTTCAAATCCCAGCTGCTTCGCCTTCGATTACCGATGCGAGTCCGGTGCACCGCAGCTTTTTCGCTAAAAGGGATCCAGATTTCACATCGGCCACAAACTCGAGTAGATGGAGCATTACAGGAAGTGGGCAGACCAGTGAAGCCGCCACATCGGGAGAAAAAAGAGGTCGACCCAGCGAGGAGAGCGGTTTGGAAGAACTTCATCTCAAAGCCAGACTTAATGCAAATCCTCAGGCTCGATAAAGAAAACCCCCTCAGACGTCGGGTAATTCTACAGAGGATTGAGGTAATCTACTTGAAAATTAGATTTTATACAAAGATCCTTTACAATGACCGAGGACTCAATGATGATATTAACAGCATTTCTTTGCAAAGTCTACTCCTTTCGTTGGCCAAATATCCCTCCCCCTTTACCTCATCCATCATTTTCCAATTCCTTTTAACTTGATTACATGGCAGGTAATCGATTTTATTTCAAAACTGAGAACTATCACTAAAAGAATCGGTGAATCCAAATGTTTCCATTTTTAAACAATATGATGAGGTGATAACTTCTGTATTCACATTACGATGACCAGTTAACGATATCGATATCCAAGCAAGTCATCTGTCATTTTAATGAATAGATTCTGTTTAGAAACAAGGCGTTGATTGTAACGCAGCAACTGAATCTGCTGAATAACTACATTCTCTCACAGTCAATCTCTGAAACCGTTGTTCGACAAGGAAGTATTTTCAATACTGATGAAATAGAAAGCATCTACCAACATAACCATCTGACTGAAGAATTATGGAGTCTAGTTTTAGATGCTTCGTGTATTTAGCATGAGACTGCTCCCATTAATATGTTACGGGAACATTGTACCCTCGCCTGCTGTAGTGGAAAAAGGTACTGCTAAATATAAATACAAACTGGACAAAATTTTGCACCAGCTCAAATCATTACAGAGCCAACATTTGAATGATTGTTCCTTCCGCTCAAATTGAATGGGACAGCACAAAGTGACGGGTACTTAATTTCGATCTATCATGGTTGTTATTAGTCACTATCTTATATTACAGCTGAGTAATCTTGGTGCAGTGATAGACGATGTAATTGCGAATACCTGCAGAATATATATATATAGAGAGATAAGTTGTGATTCGGAAAACGAGTTTTGTTTCACTATAATAGCAGTAAGTAGTAATAATAGTAATAATAAAGCATAATTGCTCACTAGGTGGCGAGAACTTGGGCAGAGCTTTGTGGGCAGGAACATTGAAGTTGCGGATTTGAGCTCATTTCGGAAAATGAAGGCGGAACTCATGGAGCGATCGCAGAGTGCTTTCACTCAAAAAATGAAAGACGAGTCAAAAAAATCGCAGCACCACCTCCTATATGTTAAAGTGGATCATTCATGTAACGGCTACATTCGTACAAATAATAACTGGCTGATTTCGAATGTGATGAAGGATAGGTGTGAGCTCTTCGATGTGAATGATATACCAAATAGAAAAGACAGGCAAAACAACTGTGCGGTGCGTAACCTTTCAGTGCCCGAATACGCCACGCATTTTTTGGCAATTTGTCCGGTTCTGGCATAGTACCTTATGAGGTTTTTTGAAGAGAGTAACGGGGGTGGGGTTTTTAGAGTATCTGAACGGAGAAAACTGGTCCAAGTTGCACTTGTATATTGTTTATGCCTGTCGTTACTGGGAAGAATTACTGTCCCATTTCAAATATTTCTAGTCCCTCCGAGCAAATTTAAGCAAAAAGTAAGAAATAATAATGATAATTTTAGAAAAATGAAATATAAATGTGAATTCAAATAAATGAACATCACTTTGAATTAAATTATAACCTAAAGTTAGATTATAACTGCCTTGAATTTAACTGTAAATTAGAGTTGTGGATTAAATTGTAAGCTCAAATTATTAATGTACGTGATGAGTTTGTTTCACAAATGAATTTGTATGTGTTTTGTTTTTCTTGCCAACTAGACAGATTGCTTGAGCCATGTCGAATTAAAATATTGAGTGTTTGCTTGTTAAGTGTAATTTTTCTTGAATAAACATTATTATTAATTGATTGATAGTAGTCTTAATGTAAGTAGTACACCCTTACATTTGGAGCAGTTCAGCGGTAGTGCTTAGTAGTAATCTTCTTTCGGAACGCGGAAGTAATAAGGAATTTTACCCACAAATCCATTCAGGAATGAACAAATTATCAGGCTGTGAATACCAAATGATTTTAAAGATTCTTATTTTCTTTCGATACCGAATTTAGATGTCCAAGTCTAGATATGAAAAAATTAGGGTAATCAAACACGGTAATGAGGGCATCAGGAAGCAAGTTAAAAATATCCTATAATCGGGTTACTCAGTGTAAGCCAGAGCCATAGGCTGGGTCATACGACAACAAAACAAGTTGGTAATTAATACATGCTTACAGGGACTAACCGTATCCGTTTTTTACATTTATAACATAAAAACCGGACATATGATAGCCCCGTAAGCATGCATTACATACCAGTATGTATTGCTGTCGTACAAGCCTGCCTATGGCTCGGGAGCTTATACTGAGTTACACCAGTATAATTCATTTCTAGCTTGCTTTTCGATTTAATTTATTAATAATCCTTGGTAAAATCGATTCCCTTTTATGTTTATTTCAAATTTTTATTTGTAGCTACTGATCTTATCATGTAAATATTTTCTATCTTATTCTTTTCCAAACGGAACCAAATAGAAGAACTTATTTTTCAGCGCTTTGAGTGTGGTTGGATTCTCCTCAAATAAACCAAGCCATCTGGAAGACTAGCAAACTCGGTAACGCCCTCCTCGGGAAAGACCGCACTCTCTGAATCAACATGTAGCTCTTCCTTAAGAGTAAAATAAAAAATAAAAAAAGCCTTGGAGTAAAAAACAGAGGGGCGAAACTGCCTTCAAGGCGCATCTTGGAGACACTCCGGTTCACAAGGATATTTATCCCAGGCCGTTAGCCCTTGTTAGGGAGGTTAGTTATTGTGTAAGCACGCAAGCCTAACTCTCCTCTCCACCTCCGGTCTGTAGTTCAAGTGGACGAGAACCTCAAAAGTGTAGCGTGAGTGGGACGCCCCCTCAAGTGGGCACTATGAGAATAAAAAGGGCTTGTCTCTCTTGAAACCTCTTCCCCCGAAAAACCCGGCGGTTGACGTCACGCGATTATAATATAAATTTCTTACTCCCACGACTTGTCGTGTTCAACAACTTGTACGCGATTTTTCAAGACAGTTTAATTGATAACCGGTAGAAGTTGTTTCGCTCGACGTCATAATAGAACTTCGCCATATCATGTTTTTATGTTGTTCCCAGTGATGAATAAATAATAGGTGAAGTGAGTTTTTCCTACTGCCTCCTATCACAATGGGCTTGCTGCAAACTTGACTAAAATATAAGTTGAAAGCGGAGGATTTTGTAAGTTTATTATGATAATTTGGCTTTTACAAATAATTGCTGAAAAGAAATAATTAGTCAAATACGTCTACCAAGTTGGATGTAGTGCATGGCTTTCTCATATAGATTTATGGATTTTTTAAATTGTTTAGATACATAATCTAAATATATGTAGAATATAAGGTTCGGAGGACAAAAATGCTGTGGGTGATGTTCCGGTGTACATCGACTCCTTCAAAAGGCTAGTCGACATGTATTGCAGGTCTATCGCTACAATTCTATAACGGATAGAATGAAATCGATATCTGATTTTGAGACCATTCCACCTCAACTAACCTAAAATTTTTAGGGAAATCAAACCACTAGAACCTTAGAAAATTACACTTCGTGTATTTTACGTTTGTTCATACACCGTCAGACGTATTGATTTCGGAGCAATGACACTCATAGAGGATCATCGATAGCCTAACTGCAAATGTCACTAAAATCGGATGAAAACAATAGGAATCGCGTAGTGTTGTGAGAAGTTCATGTTCACTAATACGCAACAGTTACTAACGGCTTGACATTTGTATGAGATAATTATACCGTTTTTCTCAGACTATCTAGAAAATCTGAGTGGTATTCGATTTCTTAAGCCAGAGGAAATGATGCTGGATTCCACGTGTTCGGAGGCATAAACTAATGTACTGATTTCTGAGCAATAACACACATAAGTGTCCATCTACAGAAAGATCCTCACATCTCCGGAAACGCCATCAAAATCGGATGAAAACGATCGTGATTAGCATTCTTGCAAGGATATGGTAACACACGGCCAGGCAAACAAATACACACAGACACAGTAGTTATAATTGGTCTGAAAAACAAAGTAGGAGTGGACATTTTGATTTTGGAAGACAAAAAAATGTCACCGCCATAAAGCAAAACAAAACTGTCTATCATTGAACCCATCGAACCCTTTGAATCCTTTTTTCGCATCAATTTTGACGATATGACGTAGTGATAACAATGACTTTACTGCAACTATTGCACATTTTAGTGCAATAATATCAAATTCGAATTGTTAGGAGAAGCCCCAATAACAGTAATATACTAACAATAAACCGATGAAGGACGACCCAAAAGTCGAGGATTATGAGTTTTCCCGGTATGTGGTGTGTTTTCTGATCGAATGAGAACACCTGAAAACAGGTTAGTATGTTTATTCAATGTCATTTGAATGGCCCTAGTTGCTCAACTATTATGTTTGATCCAAGTTATGGTTGTTTCACTATACAACTGTGATCTGGGAGTGAGCCATCTTCTTTGAACAAGTAGTAAACAGGTAAGCTATGATTAAGATGGTTAATTCTCTAAAACTGCGTAGGGCTGTCGAGGAATCGCCTGTTGAGAGAGCGGATCGGGAACCGGCACGAGTTTGGGGAATATGGGACTGGAAGTCGGGCTTAACGCATTCAGGAGCTTATGGAAATTGGTGCAGCCCTTAGAGAGGAAGTTGCGAGGAAGGGAGGGAGAAACCCCCGAAAATTGCTTTAGATCCACAAGGGGTGGATGGGGGAGGGGTAAAGAGAGAGAGAGAGATAGCGAGAGATAGAGAAAACAAGAAAGAGAGGGAAAAGCGGATGGGGGCCTCTAGCACCACCCCTCTGCAACAGCCCCCTTCCATTTTCCACGAGTACCACAACGGATTCGATAACTTGTTAACGCGGACAAGGTAGAATGAGAGGTGGGAAACGCAGGGCGAGGCTGGATGAAGAGGGGGATATTTAATTACGGAATGATTTCCCATCCCGATCTCGAGAGGGGAGGACCGAGAGTTGACAGGGATGGAAAATCTAATAGTTGGAATGAAACGGCAACCAGTAAAAGGTATGAGATGCAGATAGAATCCCCTCCCCGTTCCAACCTTCACCAATACGCCGAAAGGGCGGCGATAACCTATTTTATCTGGAGCTGAGGAGGGGCCAAACGAAGGGATGTAATCTGGAGCATTATCATTCCGATATCAACAACCATAAATATGCTAAGATGAAATCCAGTTTCACCCGGCGCTTATTAAATAAGCAGGAGAAGTTGGGAAGCTCCCAAATATTTTGTGCAAAGAACCGCCTACCCAACTGAAATATCCTGAAACTCATATGTTGATATGTCTTCGATAGAGATATTGTGAGTGGTAGACTTCAATTTTGGGATCGAAGCAATCACAGCCACTATTGGTGTGTTTCTCTTGACATCGCATAATATCGATAAGCTTCAAATAATCGAACCTGTTAAAAGTTCTGTCATATTGGCTCACTATTGTCGAAGTATTAACAATCCAACTGTCCTTATTTGAAATGAGTTCTCAAATGTTTTCACAGAGTCCATTAGCTATTATGCATTATTTGAAAGCTGTTTAAGTGTCTAGCGAGCGTTTGATGATTTCCATCCTACATGGACAGAATTGGTATAAGATAAAAAATGAAACAACCACAATTGTTGCAACCTTGTGACAACGAAGTGGATGTACTCCTGGTCTTTGTGATTACGTTCTACTATCAACCAGATCATTTGTCGGGCTGTTAATACTTTATTTAAATACTTCTTGGGTTATGCAGGTAGTACATAATTGAGGGGTTTGTTTCCGAAAGGTAGCATACCCGTTTTAGTCATAAGCGAGAAATTCACTTAAACCCATTACAAGCTGAAAACTAGATATCAAAAAAACTTTTCTTAAAATGCATTCTACATTTAATGTTAAAACTTCCGCGAAATGAAGCAATTTATTCCGATTCGTCAATTAATTTAGGTGGATTTGAAATTTCAAGATTTTGGATATAGTACTTTCAGGGGTCAAACCTGGCGTTTATTACTTTTCGAAACCAAACAAAGTGTATGTAGTACGGTTTAAAATCAAATCTTTTCCTCCTGTCAAGGCTTTTTCATAGGTGACTCCCACGAATCTCCAAGGAGATAGTCTACATTCCCAAGCTGTTGAAGTTGTAGGCAGCTGCCGTCCGCCTCCTTCTCTATCCCGCACTTTTTCTACAAAAAAACATTTTTTTTTTTTTCAATTCACCATGCTCATTGAAATAAAAAGCTTTATTGAAGCAGTGGTTGGAAGTTTTAAGAGAATGGATGACAAAATATTACAGTGTGATAACAATGGAAGTGCTAATTTATTATAGATGTAGTAACTACTTTTTGAAATAAAATTGAATTTTCTACAGAGTTTTTCAAGGGGGTATAGTACTAAGGGATTTAGCTCCAATCTGATTGCATTTTTATGAAGAACTCGGTCCCGAAACACCTGCGAAGGTAACAACTCGGTTTTGAAAAAATAGTCTTTAGTGCCTTTTTGAAACATTATATGATCAAAGGAGCCCTAGTTGTAACCTAATCTATACCATGATGTAGGTAAATAGCTTGGTATTGATATCATGAGACCTTTCATCAATTTGACGTTGTAAGATGTTTCATGAACTTGTGTATTAATTTATCATATCAGAAGCATTGGAAGGAACCAAATAATTTATTGATACATCCAGTACTGACATACATTTAGGTACGTAGGTTAGGTATGTAGGGATGGTAATCGATCTGGGGGAATCGGGGATCCGATGCCGTTATGGAAGGCATCGAACTGGGCAAAGGTCTTGCGATTGAACTGGGAACGTTATCGCTTGGGAATCTTATCAGGAACCATCAACTTGCCGAGAGGAGCGGTTGATGAAAGTTATAATGTTTCGGTGGACTACTGGAACGGGTAAAAAGAGCATGCTGACGTACAAAAAAAAACTTGTGGGATGTAGCTACCCGGTACAAAGTGGACGTCTGGAACCCACGAATCGAAGTAGGTGCTATATTAGTATGCGCCCTCATCCCTCCGGCGCCTCACAACCCTTGGTTTCTATGGTAGTGTGCGCCCCACAGTGCTACCCAGAATATATATGTCGAGAAAAAGGTACTCGTACATAGGAAGCTTTGTGGAAGGTACTTACAAGAAATCCACATTGAAAGGTGCTTCGTCAAGGCTCAATCACAGTTCAGGGTCGGTATACTTCTTTCACGTCCTTCAGGAATGCGACGAACAGGTCGGCAGCATTCTACCCCGATTACGCTTACCAGCAAACCGGGATTTGTCAATTTGAATAGGGTGGTCGCAAGTGCTCATCATTCACGGTCGTTTGTGGACAATTGAGGAATAAACTTCAGGACACATGTTGGACCATTCCGTGATGGTCTTGGTTGATTTTCCGGTCAAATCGGCGGTGGTGGTAAGCGATAGGTCAAGAACGAACATAAACACAGAGCATTTCCGTGTAGGTAGGTACCTAGTTCGTTTGAGAAGTTTCGGTCGACTGAAGGACAAGATGGGATAGGTTGATCATAATGGAACATTCGACTTTGTTCTAGCGATAAGCCGCTTGTCTTGCGACAGTTGTCTAAGATGAAACACAACTTCGCGATTATGTACGAAATTATGTACGAAGCAAACACCGCTGAGGGGCACACTGCGAGTACGTGAGTGTGGGGCGCTTTTGGAAGTGTGGGGCGCGTACTAATAGAGAAACGCGACAGGGGGCCCAGACTAACATAGCACCATCGAAGAATAGGTCTCTAGCTCGTTATTGACGAGGTAGGTAATTTAACCGATGTTGACGATGTTCGTCATTTGACTCAGAGGTTGTGATGACAGTACCATTTTTGTGTTTAATTAAGAAATTAACGTCTTCAATATTAGCAATTTTCCAGATCTCGTCATTCTCCCCTTTCAATCGCGGCTGCAAAAAAAAAAACCTTCCACCAGTTAGATGACAAAAATTACGCCAGTTAGATTGCGTTTCGGAAACTTTTCCCCCAGTTGAAAATCCACCATTAGCCATGCATGTATGTTCCCAATAGACGGCAAAATAGACCGATTCTGATGGAGGCGGTGGTAATACTGTTACTATGGTTACTATAACAGGCAGTTAGTTATCGGCAAAAAATCGTAACAACTGTAGACATGAATTTGATATTTCGTACGAAGCAGTGTTCTACAACGAAGGTGGTATTCGTCACGACTTGTCAATATAAATGAGTAATGTCCACATATATCTAATTAGGAAGAAAACACACGACAGAAACTTTCAGCAAAAATACCAATAAAATTGCTAAATTCAAGACTTTTGAGTCAGCAAAGACTATAATAATCTACTATCAAGTCTCGAGAAACCCACCCATGCCTGAGTTTCTGCTTAGTCCATGCCGTTTGAGGCGTGCATTCAAAAATATCAAATCCGACGTTTTACAATGCTGTGGAATGGAGCATCCTTTGCAGTTTCACGAGTTTTTCTTTTCTTCTCTAATACTTGCCACCTGTTCTGTTCCCATAAAATGCTGATAGAACCTACCCTCCACTGCCACACCAAAGGCACACCAAGAGGGCGGCAATAACCTATTATACCTCGCGTTGGAGAGAGTCGAAAAGGAGGGATGTAATCTGAAGCATTATCATACCAATATCAACCTCCATAAAATATGCGAAGACGAAATCAACTTTCACCCCGACGCTTATTAAATCTGCAGGTGGAGTTGGGTTGGGAGGCACCCCAAGTTAAACGCAAGGAAATACCTGTTAAACTGAAGTCTTCTCACAATACCCGCTTATTAAAACCTTGTGATACAAGAATTTTGAACTGAAGGTTTCAATATTAAAAAAACAATGGAGAAAAATTTATTTCAAAACTAAACGTTGCAATATTTATTTTACTCGACGGTGGTTTGACAACTGACGTTGGTTAGATTCCAAAGTGCCAACGTGACAGGGATTAAGGAAAACAAACTCCTGTTTTCAAGCATGATTAGCGACGAATTTCAATTTTGAGAACTGATTCCATCACGATAAGTTCTCTGCATTTGATTCACAAGCAAAAATAAAATTGAATGCTATAAAAAGTTTTGGATACTCCGTTTGTGCCTAATATGAGATCTACATGTGAAGAAATCCAAAAATCAGTGTCTCAAATGTGTTGGTTACAGAGAAGAATATTTTTGAGCGTCCTTCTGTCAGTACATTGACGTCTATTAGAGTTGATCCTATTGATTGATTAAGGGTGTGGAACAACCCGAATATGAAAAAAATGAATTAATAGTAACCCGTTTAAAACCATTTTAAGACCGAATCCGTGAAAAAACGAAAGAAGTGTATCAGCGAGTCTGTGTGTTTATACGACCAGCCTGCAATGCTTAACAGATTTTTGTGTTTCTTTATTTGTTCGATCCCAAATTTACTCTAGTTGTGCAACAGAGCTTTGAAACTTCGAGTTTCACGACGGAAGAGAGGAGGAATCGGAAGAGATGATGCAGAAAAAAATAATTGCTGTTTGTGAAAGAACCAACTGTGTTTCCAACTCCGACAAATACAGCCACGATACAAACTACTTGGCAGACCTTTCGTTGGAGGTTCCTGGTTAAGACGATCTGCAACTATGAAGACTCCGAGTGTAACAAGCCACATCAGTCAATTGTGTTCGATTTATATTGGGCAATGGCTTTTCGACATTGGATGTGCCACCATCTACATCATTGAAATCAACAGTTGAAGCAGTATCAATAACAGATCATATTTTTATGCAAGGTCGCTGAATTTCTATTTCTTACGTGCTTCAAGTCATCTATTTACAATTCAAGATTTGAAATAGTTTTGTAAGCCGTATTTCAGCAGGTTTAGGAGTCCCTGATTTGGAACGCCACAAGGTTTTATGGTAAGTCACAAATTAGTATAAGTAACTATAGTTTGATGTTGGAAGTGCTGTTCAAGAACTTCTCTGCTGCAGGTTTTTTCATTTATTATCAAGGTACTGATAGGAAAAGACAGTGGAGAGCCTGAAATGGTTGTCAGTGATCATATTATCAATCTTGTCTTAATTTTCGGCAGTCGAGACGCGGAGGCCAAGCGTACCAAATTTCCGGACACAGATTCCCCTTTCAAACTAGTGCCGTTAAAATACATTGGAGGAGGTGAGCGCTTCCCGACGTCTCATCTCCGAGTTGCTGGAAGCAGATGCAGACGCTCCATGCCTAAAGGCACCTTAAACCTACCGAAAGGCCTCACTCAACAACGTTGGGTGGAACGATTCCTTGTTTCCTGCAAACCCAACCCACACACTTCATAGTGGAACGATAGAAAACAGCACTTAGGTATGGTTAAAGGTAGGGAAGACAATGGCGGGTTAGATTGATTGCGGACCAGAGGCGAAAAGGGGACTCCGAGATGAAGGTGAACGAGTAAAGAAGGGATGGAGAGCAGGGGCAAATTGAAAATTTCATAATGGCTTAGGAGGTGGTTATTACGGTAAATAGCCGAGGGGTAATTCGCACTAAATAATGCAGAGGGTTGGGGCCGGCGCGGGCAGCGAACCCTCCCTCAGGAAAGACATTCGCGCTTGTCCGCTCTTTCCGACCTTTCCTCTGCCTCTCGTATGCACATCTCAAAGCTTGTTGGTTCAGTGAGAATTATGTACAGATCCGTTGTTGAGGTCGTGGGGATCAAGATACAATCTGACTACACGAATCTTCCATCAAATTCGCTGTAGGTGATACTTTTCTCCCATCAATGTTTCATTTAACTTCTGAACCATGTTTTGATTGGATTGGGCATTCAGAATCACCAAGTTAGGGTAGATGTTGTATGATGAAATTAGAGGAATGAACTATTGAAAAATCTTGATCTGTACTGAGAGTGTACCTTTGAATGAATGACAGTTTTTTGTGTGTGTTGAGTCATCATCTCAATGAATCGAATGAGCCCATCCGGGAATAAACATCAACACGTAGGTAAGTGAATGAGACATTATGTGATCGCAGTAGAAATCAGTTTATGAAATTTATCTCGTCAAAGGAATTCACTTTTCAAGATGACCTTAGACCTTATCAGTTTAGTTCCCATTTCACAAACATAAACCAAAGCATGAGAAATAAGCTCTTGATCAGAACCATGGCCAGAAATATGTTGATGTAATATGTAATGTAATGGTCATCTGAATCCCCGATAATAGAGCCCTCCAGCATCTCACAGGAGCACACTGATGTAATTATCCAAGGTGTAAGCTTGTTGAGATAGTTATTGGGTACTCTCTCTTAACCTCTCCAAATACCTCCCATTCCTGCAGGTATAGAGCTGATCCAGCTTATCTGTAAGCAGTGTAAAGAAGATCAAAGCGTGAGATTCTGTTTCGGTAAATCCAGTCAACTAAACTGGCGGGTTAACAACCATAGAGCTTCTCTAAACCAAGATCACCGGGCACTGCACCCGTGGACTAATGACCCTATCATCACGTTCAATGAATGCTTTAGGGTGAAGGTTTAAAAGAAGATGCCACAACCAACTAACGACAGGTTGATGCAACAGTCGGCATTGGCTCATCGGTGGGTACTGGGATCAATGAAAGCTCCTGGTCTCAACCTCAATGATTCAGCAAGACATGATTAATAGCCATATTATGTTTACACAGTGACCAGCATCCATGGTTCTCTCCTCGCTCAATATTCAGAACACCAATCCAGAACCAACCTTTCTAATTCGAAATATCAAATCATTCTTTCCGTGTACATACACGTATAACCAGATAACTAGGAGCTTTATGAAGATCTTGAGTCGCCACAGTAGACGATAAATTCATTCTTATCGCTCCATGTGGTACCACATTTCAGCGGACCTCATCACACCATATTAACACCATCGCTCATCGCTCAAGCTTATCAGGCCACTAAAAAGAAGACATCAACCAGACTATGCATACGGCTTTAATTAAATCCTGCCCTATCCCAAGATAAGTTACTTCGTTTTATCGGTATTTTTCATTCTACTATCGTTGTTCGTGGCTTAATTCTCCTAAGTTTCTTTATGTAACAGATTCAAATGTAAAGGAATTCATATGCAAAATCGTATGTCGTGGTGAGTTTTCTGTACAGTACTTGGTTTGTACCAACAAACATTTCACGACTAGTGCGCTACTAAACTACATCTAGTTCTAACTCGTTCCTGATGTTATTATTACACTTCGTTCCTTATCGTACTACAAAGTACTGTGCAAAAAAGATTTCAAATTAATTGTTTTTAAACAAGAAAAAGAAAATCTTTTCAACTCTTACATTACAACCTTTGCCATACATAAGTAGTACTCTGAATTGTAGTTAATTATTTTATTTCAACTCCTTGATTTTCAGTTGGTGAGTGCCTACTATATTCGATGATTCATAACTCGATGTAAAACAGTTCGTGTTGTACTCAAGGGCTATTAAAGGTCAAATGTTTTATTTAATTTGTCTCTGTACTTCCTACGTCTTCGTTTTATTACTACAATCCCGTTATTTGCACGGAAGGGCCATGTACTCGTATAACAAAAATGATAAACCTGTATGTAATAATTTTGTAAATATGACCTCATATTTACATATACACATATTTTTTGGGATAATAAAACATAAGCGTGTTATTTAAAGAATAACAAACCAAAAGGCGAAACTGTCTTTGAATAAACCAAGACGGATGCGACGGATTTGTCGCTTTATGTAATCTTCCACATTCCCAAGTCATTTTACCTATTCGCTTCTCTCAACGGTAGAGCTAGCAACTGATAATGCGCGAATACCATCTTGGGAGTTTGGGAGTATAAAAATCGAGTATAAAACATACAGATACATTCATGTCCAGGCGAGACAGAGTTGAGGGTTGTATGTTCAAGGTTTTTACTATATTGCTTCCGAGTCTCCGGGAGCCAAAAAACATTTGTTGTCCGGATTCAAAATTTCCACACGCATTTTGCGTTTCATAGCCTACTGAACAAATTTGGTTCCGTGTCTGTCGGTCTGTCTGTCCGCATATCCTTGTTACGGCCATAACTTCCACATTTTTCAATGAATTTAGCTCATATTTTAAGGGACTATGCGGGTAAGACCTCTTAAAGACCCATACGAATTTCATCTCAATATAATCAGCGGTAACGTGCGCATGCGCATGCGCCAACGTGAAATTCTTGAAACAGCTCTAACTTTTACAATAATTGTGAGAGAATTTCACAATTATTGTGATTCAATTTAGCTCATATGATAAAGGATTATAAGCACAACGCCCCTCAAGATCTCATATGAATTTCATCATGATCGAACTAGCGCTACGCTGTGCACATGCGCTTACGTGGAATTAATTAATTTTTGTTTTTATTGCCCGCCTCTGAAGAGTAACCGTGAAAGCAACTTGTATTTGAAACGCAATGTATGAATCTTTAGCAAGTTTGACCAATTACCTCAACATCTTTCATCTGAAGATTTCTTTATTTTCTATTTTATAATGGCTGGACTTTGATTGTAACTAGGAACCTTCTGAGCCATCTCCTCCAGTGTATTTGTAATCACTTTCACTTATTGCACTTCTTGCTAAACTACTTTTCTAAAACGGAAAAAACTACAATCTACGAGTGAATTCATCATTGAATTACCGCTTGATGCTCTAACTGATCTACTTCATTACTGATTTAGCTTTTTAAAAAATCTACGAAGCCCCCGTCAATAATGGACGACTAAGCTACCCTGTGAATAAACCACAAAAAAAGGGGGGAGGTCTCTAGAATATTAGGTGGAGAGCTTCTAGAATATAGAAAAGGTACCTTCGGGGTCGTAAAGAGGGTCCGACACCCCCGGTCGGATGAAGGCCTCAATAATGGCTGCCGTGGTTCCTGGATTCCTCAACTGTGGGGCGGAGTGCGGGGCGAACCGCACCAAACTGTCTCGATCCACCTCCAACTATCACTCGCGTGGGGAAAAACTCCGCACTGTACCACCGCTCAGCACCGCTGATGTCGATGAGGTTTGCAAAGAGAAAAAAACAAAGAAACGAACATTCACGTCAAATGTAATGAATGAATGAGGGGGCAGCTTGGAAGAGGGTGAGGGAGAGGTTTGTACAGTACAGATAGATTCATTAAGAAACTACCCTTATTTCTGCCCACATACGGAGAAAATAGGGATTTTGATTGCACGCTGCAGCATTGGTGCCTATCCTCCACCCCCTTCCTAGTCACCCATGGATGAAAGTATGTCTTTTTCTACTATAGATGGAGCAGAAAATAGCTTCCACGATCCATGAACCATTACGTTAAAAAGACTCGTAACAACCTATTTTCCTAATCCAATATACAATAATTTTTTTTCTCCAAAATTGTCAAAAACGAACGTTTAATAATCACTTTCATTAAATTCTACTTTGAATGACGAGGGTAGCTTGAACGGGGATGAAGCGTAGTGTTTTGCCAGCTCTGGGATTACTCACCCCAATTTTCACCCGTATGAAAAAAAAGGTGAGTCGCCTCAGGAGAATACTCATACGCCGAATCACCTTAACTCTACCTTCCTTCCATCTACCTATCGAACTATCCAAACCAAATAATTAGCTAATCATATTCTTAGGATATACCTAAACTTGCCAATTTTAGAATACAGACATTCTCAGAATGGTGAATGCACTACTTATAGATTCCCAATAAAAACCTGTTTTGTTTTGTCTTGAAAAAATAATTACTCTTTTACTAAAGAATTTATACATATATAAATAAAGTTTAAAATCGTGTATTTGGTAGTAAATTCCCTCATTTTCTTAATTGAATTTTTTTCCATTATAAAACAATTTCTTTCTTTGAAATCGGTAACGAAAACGTAAAACTTAAGTTTTTACGTTTATGATGAATTCAGCTAGGTATGTCAGTAGCATAATTGATTTTGATTTCCTTCTCTACGACAATCACCCAAATTTTTAAACAAAATCAGTATCAAGATTATAAAACTCAAATTTCTATTATGTGAATTTTATCATTACAAAAAGAAGAATGGGGTTGATTTCGTTGAGGCAAAGGTATTTTATCATGTATTTTGAGTATATACGTATATATTTTATTTAATATTAGATAAATGACCATTTATTTGCTCATATTGTATTTTTTACTGAATTTTTTCGGGTTTAAATGTATGGTTGTTTACACTCTATACGAAAATGAAACATGATTTTTTTTTTTAATTGGATCTAATAGGTGATTAAACATTGGCAAGTACATATCTAAGCAAGGGAAGTACATGGCATACGGCGGGCGCCCTAACCGTTAACTAACAACTCCCTCTTATTTCGATCCATATTTGGAAAGGAATAGGGGTGGTTTTGTCCCAACGTGTCTCGCGTTGTTTTACTCTTCACCCCATTTGCGTCCTCCTTAAGGGAGACTTCTGAATCCAAACAATAAAAACAATGAGTTCCCCTTCTTAAATGTCTGTATTCTTTCAGTAAAAGTTAAAAAGAACATTATCGGTGACTTCATAAAAAAATTCATTCACGTCATTCAAAAAATCTTCTTTTTTGCGTTTCCTTCCTCTTTTTGTTGCTCTTCCAATATTTGAGTACTTGATAATTTTTTTTTTTTTTTTTAAGGTAAGTTATGTCATCAGGAACTGAAACTTGAACTTTCCTTATTCTTTTTTTTTTTTTTTTTTAGTGAGAGAAGAACTAGGGGATCCAACCCTCGTTTCTGATGGAACCAATGAACTCGATGCATTTACTCTAATTGAAAAAGTTTCGCTCAGGTCAAAAGACTGGGAAGCAAGGGGTAGGCTGGGTTAGGACGTCGGTGGGGCAGAGTTTCGGTTCAGAAGGGGGACCTCCGACGAGGGTAAAGCCCAAGCTTCTACAGCTCCCTTAAATTCCTCCAACAAGAAACCAACTTCTAAGAATAAAAGCTAACCTCATCGATTTCATATCCGCCATAACTTCCAACTGAATAGTTACTCCTTCTGTAGGTTTTTGTAACTTCCGTGCGTTCAACTCAAAATTCTACACGATTCAATGTACGGATTTCATGTATACGTGTCGCGTATTTCTTTGAGTTTCTATGAATTTAAATTTTGAAAATGATCATTATTCGATTCGTGACTCTCCCTCTGCTCTGCAGAATACACTGTGGGTTACAACATTTTTCGCAAGGTTTATCTTTTGAGAATATAACGAAAAGTCCTTCAAACGTTACCATCTAACCACCCACCTACCTACCTATTCTAACCATTGCTTATGTTCCCAATTGAAATTAGCCCTTGACTCTTTCTACTTCCTACTGCAATTTATAACCAATTTTGCCCCAAAACATGCCAATTTATTTTTGTCTCTCATACTTACTGATTTCACAAGTTTGAGCATGTATTACCGACAAAAATAATAACGTCAGAATTTAGCTTTTAATTATGACGTATTTTCTGCAGAAAAAATACATTCCTCAACATCTTTCTGTAAATGGGTACAGATTATTTTCATTTGAAGAATGGGCGAGGAGGTTTCCAATGCATGGTATTAAGAAACCACATTCAAGACCATTAAATTGGTGTATCGAATTTAAAACAAAAATTTACATACTTTCCGTACTAACTTTCTATGAGTTTTCCAAATTACCTAAGCTATATTCTACTAAAATATTCTTAAGCAGCATTATTCTCATTTCAAACCACAGAATACCATTCTCATTCTATACAGTGTTCATTTCGATACATTTCATAACTTGGAAATATCTAAACATTTTTCAACATCTATTACCAACTATTCATTTCGTAAGATGCTCTGAGTACTTCAGAATAACTCTCTTTTTTTATATAACTCGATGTTTTTGAATTATTAATATTAATAAAAGTTTTAGATGTAACATTAAATGGACAGCAATTAAATGCCAATTTAATATCTCGCGGAACAGCTCGTTTACCATTTTATCATTTGAATTATTATTATTGTTCTGCTATATCAACGATTTCGTTGAAAAGTTGTTATGGAAACATTATAAGTGGCACGACTTCGAAGTCGGTTTGCTACCGTGGTTTGTAAAAATGATTTTTTTGTTTGTTTTTTAACGAATGGCCTTGTTCATTTACATAGGTATCTTAACAACGTTTCTAAATCCCAGGTTTCGCTTATAAAAAAACAAATAAATATTTTTAAAAATCTCTAACGTAAATCCGAACTAAAATGCGGAGGCGGATGGGGAAAACTGATTTTTTTTTTTTTTATCGCGGTGTAACAGAAAAGTGGAAGAAGCTGGAAGGCCGAGATAAGGAAGGAAGTAGCGACTGAGGGAAGGGGTGGTAGGAAAGAACAGGAATAAAGAACGAAAGCAAGCACAAATTGTTAAGGGGAGATTAATCGAGAAAGTACTGTCCGAATCGGATTTAAATTTCAAATTTGAATTTTAACGATCGACTTTCATTTGTAGTGATTATTTGGTTAGATAATAGAGGGTTACGAACTGGGTAAACAATAACGTTTATTTTAAAAATATGTTTGGTTTTAAATATTAGTATGAAAGCAGCTCGTAAATTGGGATACCCGAAGAGACTTATTACGATATTGCTAAAACGGAGTGTAGGTAATTAGTTTTTCCGCGAAATTTACTCATGCTGTATCAATATTGTGAGTTTCGATCATTTCTGAGAATGTTCAAAAGATGGATTTTACAACGGAAATGGAATCAAATTTTTGCAAATACATACACTTGTAATCAATGATTTGAGCTTGATGTGTTTACATTCAAAATTTCAATGTGTTTTATTGAATTTTTTAGGCACTTCTAGTGTACCAATACAGGGATTTCGTATGACGGGAAGATAATGTTGATATCAGGATCAAGTAAGAAGAATTAACATTATCAAAACAGTGTCAATAATAATTGATTAAAATGGGCTACTATACATTTTTTCATGGAAATAATTTGGGTGGGTAGCCGTTCAGAAAAATGCATTGCTGATGAATACTATCGAGATTCTTCTATTATTGTGGTTAAAGCCGAATCAACTAACATTCCCACTATGTCTACTTTGAGTGCATTCCACAAGCAAATCTATAGTCTATGTCTTATTCATTGTATCAATTTAAAATTTTTCAAGAATGCAGTGTAAAATCAACTACTAAGTGGAATTTACGTGAGGTTGTCTCAATTTGATCGATTTCGTCATCTAGAAAAATCGCGTGACATTTCAACTGTAGTAATGGTGTCTTGCCGTGATGGTATATTAATTGAAAATTCGGGTTCGGGATCAAGGATAAAGGTATTAAGGAATGGTTGAGCTATCAACAATCTTGCCACACACGTGGCTCCATCAAGCAAGAGTTGCATCTCCTAATCTTCATTCTCAAAATCCTTTATTGGTTCAGTTCAATGAAGCATAGTAGTCATAAAAAGCTGAACTGTACTGTATAAATATAGTATTACATATAAAATTTAACTACGGCTTCATGCAATTCATTTCGTTCAAGTTCATTTTCAACGCGATTAAAATGACTTGTGAATTGAATTTTGCTCTACGTGATTCTGTTAATTGTTTACCTGAGGTGTGATTTCAGCCTTTATCACCAAACCAAAAATAATATCGGAACCCAAAACTTATTTATTTTTGTCAAAACAATGTAAGGACTGGCCGGAAGCGTTGTATTTTATGATTTCTACATGTGTCACCACGGAAGTAACGTTGATAAGGCCGATTTTTACTTAGAATATTTTTGTTTTGTCGTGTTTAGTTGCTTATTTTTTGAAAAAATTGTTTCGATCTTTTTTTCGCGTCGGAAAAAAAGATTTAATGCACCACGAGTTCACGGTAATAAGTACACTTGAATGGGGTTTATTTTATTTTTTTTTAACGGGCGTGAGGGACTGATATTATTTTTAATCGGGGGTTATTTACGGGGTAGTACGTGAAAATAAAAATTGGTATGTGATGTTGGTGTGGTAGAAAAGCGGTCCCTTTTTTTACGGTGATGAAGGGAAACAGATCCACCCACGACATGAACCGCCGCTCAACTGAATGCCTCCCCCAAGGAAGCCGGTGGGGGCGTGTCAGGGTTGCCAACTTCCCCGTCAGTGTTTCCCCCGTTTTCAACCCGGCTTTTCCGAAAGGGAAAATTTCCCCCTCCTTCAGAACGAGTTCCTGAAAGGAAATTTTCCCTTTCCCCCGTTTGTTCCCCCTAAGGGAACCCGGACTCAAAAGTTTGACATTTTCTTCGGTTCAACGCAAAATAAGTTTGCCTAGTTGGGTATTGCACATAGCTCCCTCGTATTGGTTACATGAAAGTATAGATTTTTTTAAATGTTTTAGATAATGTCGAAAGATGTAAAATATAGGATTGTTTCAGCAATTCACGGGACTGAAGTGCCGCTGGACGTGTTCCATCATGCATCAACGCATGACCCTTTCAAAAGGGTCTCTGACTTGCATTTATTGTATGCGCACACAGCGGTATAGAAATTGAATTTAAAAAAAGAAAACAAAATGTTAATGAAGTCACCAAAGCGAAACAATATCCCATGTTCAACAAAAATAAAAATACATTACGATTACAAACGTTCGTGAAAATGAAAAGAGTCATGGCTAATCAAGTTTTTCATGCAGAGCGATTGGATGAAAAAGTCGACCAAAAAGGATTATGGGTTTGTTCAGAATCGTCGGTCCATTTTATTCCCAAAATGTGCTTTTACACTATACAGTACGTTATTCTTCTCAACAAGGGCAGACTGTTCGGGATATGTCAAAGTTCATTAAAAATCTCTATATTTTTCCTCTCTTGCTGCTTCGTCCAGAGGCTTGCCTGCTTGTTTCTTAGGACGACTTTCACTATTAAGTTCACCTAATGTGCCTTCAATGCCACTAAATCGGAAACATTCGAGACAAGAATGAAATTACGTACGGAACGAACACAAAAAGATACAAAATCCGTGGATTCACAGTCTTATCTGGTAACCAGGTTGCTCTCTCAGTCGATTGCTTTAGTAACACTGACTATGAAACGTAAGGACACCTTACACGTCATCTATTGGCGTAAATGTCAATTATCAATTACTTTTCATACTTAGGTCCCGATCGAAGAACAGCTTCAGAAGGTGCGTTTTTCCGTTTTTGGATTCCACGCATCTTGAAACGTTGATAAAAAAAAAAAAACATTTCAAATTAAACGAAATTAGTCTTCAAACCAGTAATGGCGATGAGTTATTGTCAGCAAGGTACGTCCTCTGGTTTGGGAATGATTTTGAATGCTTGAGAGTAATGGAACGCTTATTTCCATGCTACATCCAATGAATGGGTTTCACACTTCCTCAATTCCACCCCTTCCACTTGTGGCACCGAGCCGTAAGACCAGTCATTTGCACTGAGAGTAAAACACGGCGTCTTCAATAGCACGATGAGTCGTTGAATAAATTCCCAGACCCCCAAACGAAACCACTCCGCCGCCAAAATTGAAAGAACGCGAAAATAATTGGGGATGACACAAAATCCACTTCACTGAGTGAAATGAAAACATTCCAATTAACTTTTTCCCGGTTCTTTCCTCGCGCTGATGAAGTGGAAGCGTAAGAGAGTAAGAAAGAGACACGGGGCGAACCGTCTTAGCACCTTGGGATCTAATCATGGCCACCACCGGGGGCTGCTTTTCGCGGTCTGGAGTAATTTGAGGGCTCCTACTGAGTTTTTCTCAAAATGGATGATGAATCGGGTGGTGAGAGGTTGAGGGGGAGCCTGGTGGAAAGTCTGGTGATGAAGGGGTTCCGAGGGAGATGAAGCACTACCCCTTATATAACGCCTGCGTCATTAGTCATTACCCCCTGTAGGAGACTTGAAAGCGGTCCGGGCGTATCAATGTGATGTCACGTGGCGAAAATTGTAACGTATGAATGAAATGACGCGTGCAGAAGCTGGCTAAGACCACACACGGAGAAGAATAGACCCATGACATCATCGATAGGAGTGGCTAGGCAAGTAGCATCACGCATTTGGACTTTCCAATACTTTCCATGAATAGATCTTAAATATCTTTAATGGACTTGATGACCGACACCAGTTTGCAACATGGAGCTAATTTCAATTTTAAAGTGCGTTTCTTGGATACGATCATGTTCAGCGTCAGTCTGAGCGTCAACTACACCGTAAAGCTCGAATCGATACGTGACTACGAATCTCTGTTTTAATTCTAAAAACGTTGAAATGAGTAGCTATAGTGCATTCAGTGCTTTTCATTGATTAATTCGTCCTCAGTGATTGATGAGGGGAGACATTAGGACGATTCAGAGAAATGGACATCCCTGCCATGAGTAACACATTTGCTTGATAGTTCGCCTGAAGGGCATTGTTTGTAACTATGAAAATCGAAGGACTAGGGTTGGTGTTTTAAAAAGATAAGTGGTCTCATTAATCAGAATTGAAGCCAACCAAAATGGCTATGTCCATCTCAGTTTTTGTTTCAGTGCATTCTACGCTAATCAGGTATACCGTCTCATTGTGAATATTCAAATCCAGCATAATAGGTACTCATCACCAGTACTATGGTATGCTTTGAAGCTGAACAGCATTAATGTCACTGCAATGGGTATACGGGAACCTAAAATTTTCGGATATCATTCCGTCTGTAGTATCATATGAATTCATCTCCACTATTAACTTTAGCTCTAGCCACACTCCATGCACAACCATTGAATGGTATTAGAATTCTCCGATGTGAAAGGTTAATGGTTGGTGTTTTTTGTGGTCCCCTTGGCATTTCATTAGCTATTTGCATACAAGTTTTGTTCTGACAGCTGATCTCAATCCCATAGAGAATTTCGACCCTAGTTTCATAAACATTGGTCAAGTAGCTAGAGACGGTCAGACGTCCGGTCCAACAGATTTATTTATTGGTTTTTCAGTTTATTATTTTCAATAATAAGCCTCTGTAATCGTATAGCAAACAATTGTTATAACCTCCCTCGAATTTCCGTAATTTTACGTCACATTGTGCGTGGATTTCACATCCGCAATGTCGTTCGCCGTACGAGGCCTTAGATTTGGTATAAAAATTCGATCTTTAGCTGATGGAATCCATTTGGGGATCAGTTTGTCCCAACTTGTAGCTAAGGACCAAAAACTGGTATAGAAACGTACTTTTTGAGGTTTTTACTGACAAAAGCAAGCAGGGTGTCATTCGATAGTAACTTTTGACGAAAAACGCTGCAAATTCAATGGGGTTTTATTATTCATTTGGCTAGCATTCATGATTCAAATTTCTACTAAGCTGTGCGTGTTTCACAGGTGGTAGAGCGATTATTGAATTTCAGGAGGCACACAAATATGATCAACTGATCAATCGAAATAGGTATTTTGGTTGAGAACCAATTTACGTGCTCTATGCATATCTTCTGAAATTCAATAATCGCTCTACCACCTGTGAAACACGCACACTCCAAAGCTTAGTAGAAATTCTAATCATGAATGCAAGCCAAATGAATGAAATTGAATAATAAACCGCAGTGAAAGAATTTGTAGCGTTTCATGCATATCAGAATGCTTCAACCCGTGTATCGGCTATAAATCCTTGTAGGAGTTGTCGGACCAATATTGATTTTTCCTGAAAATTTCAGATTTTTTGCTCCAGCCGTTTGGAAGAAATCGTGCGTACGGACGGAAAATTTTTATAGCAGATTTGGATTCTACACCCTTTGAAACGTAAACCATGAAATTTTCACGGGGGTTTAGACATTTTTTTTTTTTTTTTTTTTTTCGAGAGCGATTACAAAGGTTTATTATTGAATAATAAACCAAAATCGGCCAATAGTTGCAATCAACTCCTAGTAATTTCGGGCGCAAAATCGATTGAGATGGGTCCTTTTTTGTTTTGACAACCATTGTAAGATCGTTTTCAACTTTTTGTTTTTAGATTCTGTCTAGCTGTCATAAAACAGAAAGCATCAAATTTTGAGAGGGGATTCAATTATTTTCTTGGTTGATTGAAAAGGTTTATTTTTGAAACTAATAAATCAAAAATCAGAGTTTAAGGGGTTGGAGATCTTTAAAAAATGCATCTTCACGATTTTCAGTAGAATATTACGATTGTAAGGAGGAATATTTTGAGAGAGGGGGGGGGGGTTAGATATAGGTTGTAACTATTGAACGCGTATCAACGCATAAGACTTACTAAGAAAGACGGGGTTATTAAATGGTTTGAAAGAGATTGCAACGATTAATTAGTGGGTACAATAAAATTACAACCAGATAAGGAATCTTATCAAAAATTATATTGTTTTTTGGAAGGCACGAAAGTTTGGTCTGGTTAGATAAAACAACGTTTCTTTCCGCGTTTAAAAGATTGAGAAAATATGGGTATTAGAACCGTTGGTTACCAGGTAAAAGAAACATGCCCTGCCAAGAGGAGGAAGTGAGATTAGAAAAGCCCTGTTCCAGGGTTTCAAAACAGCCCTCGTTTTCCGGTTTCAAAAACTCCAAGGGGACCTTCCGGGTCGGGTATCAAAATAACCCATTCTCCTCACCAGAGCGGCGGGGGCAGGTCATGCGGCGGAGGCGGCAGAGTAAGTGGCAGAGGGAGGCGGCGAAGGTAATCTCGTCTGCTCCTCTCTTCCTATACGCGCCTGGGAAATAATTGCGGCTCCATATTCCTGTAGCCCTTTCGTGACCCGGTGCCTGGGGGGGAGCGTGACCGCGCCAATTTGTTCGGCCTTTTCTCTGCCTCCCCCGATAACCCTCAGAACCCGACGGTCGCTTATCTTGATCTGTAAAAGTTTTAAACACATTTCAGTTTTCCATGACCTGCCTCCCTGATAAAGCCGCTCTCGTCTTGACAAGACCGCACTTGACTGGCCTATTGAGTTACTCGCCCTTTACTACCATTTTTTCACACTGGTGAACGAGGTTTTTTTTTAACCACCAGGTAGTAAACCCCACCTTCTGCATGAAACTAACGATTTTCATGTTTTTTATTGCACTAAGCTTTTAGAACTATGTACAACACAGACCATCCATAAACAACTAACTAACCTTCCGTGTTGTTGACTTTACTTTCCACCATAATTCTTTTACGATTTTATGTGTGGCGGTTCTATTCTGAGAGCCCAGTTTCACCCGACATG
This sequence comes from Creontiades dilutus, assembly GCA_031894815.1. Classification (NCBI taxonomy): domain Eukaryota; kingdom Metazoa; phylum Arthropoda; class Insecta; order Hemiptera; family Miridae; genus Creontiades; species Creontiades dilutus. The sequence goes on along the minus strand of JAVIWC010001314.1, from coordinate 1,160,199 downwards.
CATGCAAGAGTTCCAAGAGTAAATAACCGGGTTTCTCCATTACCATACATTTGCTTGTTTGTAGTTAATGATTTATCCTTCAACGCATCATCGCTACGAAAACGTTGAAATCCTTTTACACAATATTATACGCTTAACAACGTTGAAATCGTTTAATAATGGAGAGTCATAATGGTCGATAAGAAGAAAACGTTGAGGCAGCAAGTACCTCCAAATTTGTAGGGGATGCGTTTTATCCGTTACCACAGCTGCTACCATGTGTGATGGATATGGTTAGCTGGCCCTTCCCGATTTTAGAATCTGTCGCCTTGGGAAATGTATCAGACGTTTTCAAGTGTCTGAGTCATCCTCTGAGCGTGGCGGAGCATTATCACCGCATCCAGCTCATTGGAAGGGGCAACTATACCATTCCGTCACCTCACATACATAAGGGATATCTAGAATATATAACCTATATTGGCAATACTATTGCTTTCATCAACTATGATAGCAGAAGGGAATTGACTGCTTTACTTGTGTATTGACTCAAGTCCCTAACGGCTCCAATTACGGGAAGTTTATCTAACGAGAGACCAACCAGCGGAAGGGAAATAGTAATAATATAAATATTAGGGGGGGGGGGGTGATGTTTACCCCAAGTAGCAGTATGTGCTTGGACAAAGCTAAGGTAGGGGTTGATCATCACGCTGTTTCGCACTAATCCTTCGCCCCTCTATCACACCTCGTCTTCATGCCTTTTCCGTGTGACGCTCGTACGATAAGGGACTCCGATGAAACGAAATTTTATTGTCATATATACAGACATGATAGAAGAACATAAATTTAAAAATTGCAATCAATATATTGGTGGCCGTAGGCATAGCCCATACTGCCACCAAGAGTCAATTATCTACCTCAATATAAGGTTCAAAATACTTGAATTTACTACTTATCCCAAATACACCAAAGCTAATCAAAGAACATTCAAAATATCTCATTCGCACACATACCGACTTATTAAAACACCCTCGACAAAGTCTGTCTGACCAGCAGTAATGAGCCAAGTAAATACTAGATTTTATATTTAAATCTGCTGAAATTTTCTGGGAATATAATCTCCGTAGTTACTTTATTTACAACATTCAAGATTGCGTAGAGGGGACTCGGGGTAAAAAGGACAATGCGAGGACGCATATTCATTACATTGCCCTTAAAGTTAATTCTTGTTTCATTTTGACTGACAAGGTTCACTGGATGTAGAACATTATGATTTTGTGGGAGAACGTTGATGGGGCCTTCACATAAATTTGGCGAAGTGAGAACACCCCAGCACTTTTGAATAGCTGCTAGTAGAATATCACCTCGGTTTCTTAAGATAAATGTTCAGCACCACCTTTTGCAAAGTAATCAGCCGTTGTGGGTGAGATACATTTGTTCCTTCCCAAGCTATCTCTCCAAATCGCGGAAATGATTGAAAAAGGCAATGTACACGAGTTTTAACTTATCACTTGGAAAACTAAATCGTACTGAGTAAAATTTGTAAAAAAATTTCCTCAATCTACGGCAAAAATAAACTGTATGCTCCTTCCACGATAATCTACCGTGATCCGCTATGCCCAAATTTGTATAAGGCTCAGCCTGTTCAATCTTGGGACAGCCGCAAGCTATACCATTGTCTACACAAGTGTGAATGACTAAATTATAGCGTTATGAGCTTTGTTTTTGAAGCATTCAATGTGAGTACAGTGGAACGAATCCATTGGTTTAAATATTCTATTGCCTGTGATGCTGTGGCGTAACATGTTTCCTACTTAACTCCCTCAATCAAAACAGGCTATCATCGGCAAGTAAATACAACTTCAATGCTCTTGAAATTGTTCCCAACTCATTAATGTTAATCAGACATAAAACGGGAGCCAGGGTGCTACGCTGGACTACTCTGTAATCGTTTTTCGCAAATTCACTGTTAATTCCATTGATCTTTCCTTGACCTGAACGTGATAGACCTCATTTACGATAACTATCCATCATTCGCCATCCTGTTTCTGCTGACTGTTCTCTTTAAAAACATAAATAGAATAATATGAATAACAATAAATACAAATAATTACATACCTGGACAGTATGTCAACGAGATAATGTGCAGAGATGATGCCGTTGTTAAGCGAGCACTTGGATGTCTCCGAAGGGCAAGCAAAGAACTATTTCCACAAGAACCGAAGTAATGTAAAGTAATCGGGAAACTATTGTAGGTGTTACATTTGAACGTTATTCAAACAAAAACAACGAAGAACCGCCACGAAATCGAGAAAACTCCGAACAAAAACGAAACTTAGGTACCTAAAAACATCACTTATCGTTTATTCAGGTTAGCCTTGTTCAATTGAATAAACTTTATTTTGAACCGGACAGGGAGAGTTACCTATTTCACTCGTAGGGCTACTTAGAAAAACAAATTACGCACTCTGATCAATGAGAACCAAGATCAACGCGAACAGTAGATTTGTAATAGCTTCAAGTTAAGTATTTACGCGACCAAACTCAGAGTTTTGATCCAACAATGAATAAAAGCTCTAGCATCGCTCACACGGGCTTTCCGGAAGAGAAGGCGAAGTTATTGAATGCAACCATAGCGTAGTTATTGAATACATGGAAGGGTTGATTGATACTCTCAGGGAATGCGAATTTGGTTCCTTGCTGACTACGTCAGCTACTGAAGGTGCTAACCGCACCTCTATCTGGCGATTATCAAGGGGGCTAATTTTGAACTTTCTTTCCACGCTTCATTCTTGTTTTATCTTTGTTCCCTGTTCTGTGTGGTTAGTGGGGATATTTCCCCACAAACATAGATGAAAATTATAGAAGTTAAGCATCTAAAATTTACAGGCCTCGAGACCAAGAGACAAACTATTACTGAAATCAAATTGTAATTTAAAATGTCATGCTAAATATCATCGAAAATCATCTGATACGCTCCAAACTGAATTGATCGAGATACAATAAAAAGTATAGGGCGAAACCAATTCGTATGAAACCTTTGAAAATATCATCAAAATGGGATATCAACACAATGGGAATACGTAAAGACTCGTGAGCATGGTTTGTTCGGGTTCTCTGCTCATTATTACATACTACTAAAACATGTTTTTAATCCAGTAATAAGTCATTGAGCAAGATTACTTGTGAGGCTGAACCTCGAAACCGCTATACCCGACCTACCCCACGCTCTACCCCTGATATGCAGAGATATGCAAATTCTTCCGGGATAAAGGAGCTCCAGACCCTCTTCCGAAAACTCCCATTTCAGAGGGTAAAGAGGGAGGGGACGTTATTAAAGGCATAAATATACGGTTGTAAATGGTTGACAACAGACATTCAAGCCGGGAGTTCATTTCGCCAAGACAGCCTCCGCTTCATAATGTTTATTGTGCGAACGAGTCGCGCGCGACGAAATTTGCATATATGATATTAGGTATGACCCGCCCCTTCCTTTTTGGAAAGGATTTCCGACGTCGAGCCGAAGTTAAAAGGCTGGCTGAAACATGCAACTTTGCTTGAAGTAATATATAATAATTTACTTATGAGCACAATCTACTCCTCTGGGTTGAAAGCCATGTATGGCATTCGCTTTGTAGAGCAAAATGCATAAAGATAATGGTTTATAAATAACGTAGGTCTGATTACACGTTTTCATTCATTATTTCCCATAATAAATCGTTGTAATCGACCTAGAAAAACGCTGCCAATTCTTTCACTGGGTTTCATTATTCAATTGGCTTGCGTTCATGATTTGAATTTATACTGAGCTTTGGAGTGTGCATGTTTCACAGGTGATAGAGGGATTATTGAATTTCAGGAAACGCGCAAATATGCTCAACTGATCAATCCAAATAGGTATTTTGGTCGAGAACAGATTTACGTGCTCTATGCATATCTCCTGAAATTCAATAATCGCTCTATCACCTGTGAAACACGCACACTTCCAAAGCTTAGTATAAATTCAAATCATGAACGCAAGCCAATTGAATAATAAACTCCAGTGGAAGAATTTGCAGCGTTTTCCTGAAAATTTCAGATTTTCTGATTTTTCCTGAAAATTATCAGAATGCTTCAACCCGTGTGTCGGCTACAAAGCCTTTTAGGAGTTCACTCCAGTATCCACATTTCTACATCACTACATCATTTCGTCAGTAGGTTACTGATATCAACACACAAAAAAATAATAAACCAAAATAATGCGAATGTTGGCACCAGAAATCGAGCCATAGATCGAGAATGGTTTGACCTACGGACCTGGGGAAGGGCTCATTCGATTCCTCGTGGAGTGTTCTTCAAAAAGAGTACAAATTTAGGTCGCCTTGACTTTTTTTGAGGTTTTTAGGGATTTTACAAAACTTTGACAACCCTTAAAGGGCACTTCAAATTAAGTGAGAGAGCTGGCTCAAGAATTGGGGCGTCGCTGGACCAACATGGATTTTTCCTGAAAATTTCAGCTTTTTTGCTTCAGCTGTTTGGGAGAAATCGTGCGTACGGCGTACGGCGGACAGACGGAAAATTTTTTATTGCAGATTCGGATTCTACACCCTTTGAAACGTAAACCATGAAATTTTCAGGGGGGTTAGAATTTTTTTTTCAAGAGCGATTACAATGGTTTATTATTGAATAATAAACCAAAATCGCCTAATACCCTGTGAGGATCCCATCAGCTGATACGAGTACAATTGCAATGTTTTCAAGGGTTCCTTTTGAAATCAAGTTTTTCGAAACTGATCTTACGTATTGACAAGTGAAGTGTGTTTTATCTTATTTCGGTGAATTTCAGTTGTTCTATTTGTGGATTCCTAAGTCTTGTCCATATATAGTATGTAGGTATTTTGATACCAGTTTTTGTTCCATACATGGGACTCGTAAAGGTTGGCGTACAAGACGTTATGTTTAGATGAAGTCATTCAACAGTCTTCAGGGCATCTAAAAGTCCATAACGAGATATGGAGAGACAGTGATCAGCTGAACAGCCCATGTTGCTAATTTCGTTTCTTATCGATCTACATAGATCTATGCAGAAATATAAATAGAAACATTACATCCAGCCCAAACCTTATAATTTTATAAAGCTTTTATAGGGCTCGAGTTTACATAATGTGCATCCCAGACTTCGACTAATATTCATACATCATCCATTTACGTACGAAGGTTATTCTAATACAGAAACAATAAACCTATGTGTAATAATTTTCAGGAAAACATATCTTAGTCATTTCTCATCGTACAAAAATCATTCGCCAGTCGTGGGAAAGCTCTCAATTTAGTACCTGCACACATGGGCATATCTCTTATCGGAGTGTGACTCTACGGAAAGCTATGCGCGTGACATTATTATTATAACTGTTTACTCACATATGATCGGTATTGTCAAATAAAACATCAACATGATCATGAGCGTTATAAATATGAATTGAGAAGCCAAGAGACATTTCCATGCCATGATTTCGCTCCGTGTATGCGGTAAAGTATTTGTTATCTAAGCAAAGTTTCTAGCTCATAGAAGCAAAATCTGGATTATCTTTATAAGAAGAATTTATTTTTTATAAGCAGCATGATTACTGCAACTGTAAGTTCCTGGCAAATAATGCTTCAAAGAAAAATTAAACATACCTGTAAAGGAGAAATCAAAAATACGTGTTGCTTCGAGTATCCACAGATGGATGAGTTTGAAAACACAAAAAGCACCTCGGTGAAAATTATTAGTTCAACTGATTGAAAGGAAACGGGGAGACGCGAACCGCTTTGAAAAGATATGCTCAAAGTTCAATGGAATCGAACTTTACATCTTAATCTTGTACTGAACTTATATTTATTTTGTATTCATTGTATTACTTTCATTAAAACATCAATTAAATTCTGCTAACTTGTCACACAACATTCATTGACTGTAGGGGCTATACGAAGTTTGCCGGTCAGCTGGTTTAAATAAATTATTAGCGATATTATATTCAACGAATTCTCTAAGCTGAGCAGACTATCATTGTAAAATCTGCGAATCAGACTCCAGCTACTGAATCATCTCTCGGTGTTACACTTCATGCAGATACTTTCTAACGCGATAGTTAACTGCCCACTCCAATAGCGACCAATATAGAACCTCCACAATGCTCGCAACGTCGATTTCATCAGACATTTGACTTTTTTTTTAGAGGGATTCCGCAAATGCCGTCGATCGACCGCCAATCAAGCGAACAACTTCTGGTTCCGCCGCTCCACGTGTGCTTTTTCGCTATCCCGCAGTTTTATTTCCTCTTGCCGCCGAAAAAAAAACCGCCCCGGTGGATTAGTAAACACCATTAATTGAGCAATCACGACTTCGCGTCCAGCGGAAAACCGGCGGCTTTTTGATTGGAAAACCCCGTTCGCTCCACCGAGTTTCTTGCATTGCAGTTGATGGTCGAGAGGACTGTGGATCTTCCCAATTCGGTCGTTGTATAAACTTAGAGAATGAATTTCACTTAGTTCAAGGGGTAACAACTCGACAAAGTTCCATGCATGCAGCATGGTCGTATGAGCGAAGTTTTCAAAACTATCAAATTTTTGTTAAATAAAGCTAGAATGTTCGAAATCGAATCGAATTCCATGTTAAGTAGGTTTTCTGGGTATGAAATGTGTTCAAAACAACGTTAATCTATTCAAACAAAGATTCAGGTTTTATAAAACTTTCGTATTTTTATCAATTTTAGCGGATTTTTTTAGAAATTTTTTTTTTTTAATACAAAATTTTCCAAACTTTTCATTATTGAAATTCGTTTTTGAGTTGTATGAGTAGCTTGAATGGATTGCTCATTACTCTCTTGAGATTGAAGTGTAACTTTACCCCCCCACCCAAAGTTTTTCTGGGACCCCCCAAGAATTTCATTGACGCAGTCTGCGTCATACCCCCTCCCCCTGTGGGAACCCCTACCTCTAACCGTATAATAACTAATGATAAATAATTAATAGCATGTTAATTAATAGTAATAACACAATCAAAGGAAACAGTTGATTGATTTATCTGATTTACGAAACAGTACACATCACACGGAAAGAGAGTAGGAAAACAGCAGGGAAAAGATAAGGTGATGGTGGTAGATAGGTGATGGTATAGCTACCAAGATACAGATAAGATGCGAACCTCCAGCGTTCCCCGCGAAATTAACGTCTATTCATGTGATCTATTCAGTCAACTAATCTGTTGCTAGAGAGCTATAAGTTATAGACTCGTCAGTAGTGTAAGCAACAATAACGCTAGTGAATTTATACGTGCATAATACATATTTAAGAACGTGTTTGCACATTGAGGGAATAGTCTAGTTGGAATATATACGTATGATCAGGGAACTATTTTCGATATGTTGGCTGTTTCTAAGTGTTACTTGTGTTTGTTCAACTAAGGACAATCGTTGAACTCATAGTTAGTGTGTGCCACAATCACACTAGTGAATTTATAAGTGCATAATTGCAATTTATAAGTGCATTAACAGCGAATAGTCTAGTTAGAATATATACGTATGATCAGGGAACTATTTTCGATAAGTTGGCTGTTTCGAAGTGTTTGTGATTGTTCATCTAAGGATAATCGTTAAAACCCATGGGTAGTGTAAGCAACAAACACGCTAGTGAACTTATACGTGTGTAATACATATTTAAGAACGTGTTTGCACATTGAGGGAATAGACTAGTTGGAATATATAGGTATAATTAGGGAACTATTTTTGATATGCTGCATGTTCCGAAGTGTAATGAGTGTGTGTTCAACTACGGATAATCGTTCCGTAACTTATAGGTCGTGTAAGCTACAATCATACTCGCGAATTGATACGTGCATAATAAAACTTCAAGAACCGATATGGTTCGAGAGAAAATAGAAGTACTATCAGACTAAAGAAAAACCTTTGGTTTTTTCCACGAATTTGGTCTGAGAAAAGTCTGAATCGGATTTGCACCATGTTATTTATTCCTCTTGGTCTTAGCTCGTCCTACAACCTCCCCTAGACCAATTATAATCTATTATCCTTCGATTGATCAATCATTGCATGGGACTTCCTAAACATGCGGCACCTAACTAATCTCGGCCTATAAGATTTTGTATTAGAGATTTTGTAGGAAAATACTTGGTACTTACCGATGTATTCGCATGTTCTCGCCTTCCATTGTATCAATCCACGAAGATTCATGTTCCGAATCGACGGAAGATGAAGATGAAACACTTTTCGCGCGAACACGGGACGGAGTAGACTACCGGAGACGGCCACACCCGAGCACGGACAGGAGAAGACTGGTCGAGGCCGGCCGCTCTCCGCTACGAGCTGGCAGGCGCAGGAATAGACAGGTCGCCGCGGAGCCCAGAAAGTTCGTGTTTTCGATGTTTCACACCCAAAAACTTCGAAAACACGATCTTATCGTCGCAACTTCACAAAACACACTTTAAAATGAACGTGAAAACCGAGTACCGTGTCCTACTCATCAAAAATATAGGAACTACTTTTGTAATCGGGGATTCCTTCGAAAAATAGATTAAAAATAACGTTTTTCCTAAATGTGCTGGCCCGTATGAACGACCACCGGTGTTTTTCGACTTGGTAGGCACTCACCAGCAAAATTTTAGTAATTCGTAACGAATTGATAAGAGATTATCTGATCTGTATACGCGCATCGTTGATACCTCCGTCCATATCCACATGCGTCACAAACAGAATTCACCACTTCATTGAATGAGCACAACCAAATGCGATAAATTACAAATTAAAACTCCGAAACTGAAACCTGTTGATTCCAAACCAAAACATCTCGCCATTTCATATCTCAGCTGACTGATATCACTCCCGGCGGAGCGGCAGGGCTGCCAACGTTTAGTTCGCTCCCACAAAAATTCCTATTCTAGATAGCGTCCTGATTTTCCGTTAGGTTCTGTACCATCAATTAAATTATTATATTGTTTGTTAATTGTTCTGAGCATTTTATAATTTTGTGTTAGGTTTTCTTTAAATCAAATCAAGTAGGGGAAGATGGGGTAATCAGAGACACGGTCAATAAGAGACATGAGGATTTTAAAATATCCCGCGAAGCTGTATTTGTCCAAAAAGTGCTTACAGAGGTCACCAGAGGTCTAATGTAAAATTTTAGTGGGTTAGGAAAATCCGCAGACACATTCCGTGGTAACATGATCAGGGAATTATTTTCGATGTGCTGCCTGTTTCGAAGTGTGTGTTCAACTAAGGACAATCGTTAAACTCACAGGTAGTGTTTACCACAATCACACTAGTGAATTTATAGGTGCATAATTAATCTTTAAGAACAAGTTTGCACATGTGGGGAACTATTTTCGATATGTTGGCTGTTTCGAAGAGTTATTTGTGTTTGTTCAACTAAGGATAACCGTCAAACCCATGGGTAGTGTAAGCAACAGTCACGCTAGTGAATTTATACGTGCATAATACATATTTAAGAACTTGTTTGCACATTGAGGGAATAGTCTAGTTGGAATGTATACGTATGGTCAGGGAACTATTTTAATGACGCAGTCTGCGTCATAGCCCCCTCCCCCTGTGGGCACCCCTGTTGTAATTAGAATTCACCAATCTAATTCTTGAGAGAATTCACAAACTTTCTTCAAGAATTCACAAAATAATGTACAGGCAAGAGCTGAATTCGCACAAAACCACTACGAATATTTCCTAATATGATGAACAAAGCTAATCAAAGCTTTTCAGTCTCAGTAATTATTTAATGTTCCTGTACGAAATTACTTCATATTCCCTACCGCAGAAAGTATATCGTGTAGGTACTTTTACCCCAAGAATACGTCCCACACAAAACTTTTACCTTCATTACACACCGCTGCTTAGCTCCTCACTCCTTTAATTCCCCCAGAACTCATCTACCTCTCTCTCGGAGTAGTCGTGGAAGTAACTTGCTTTCTCTCAACTCGCGAAATTACATTAAGAAGACAGATAATAACCAGCAACGAGGGGAACCCCAGGGAAACCCACCGCTGAAAGGTCGTGTTCAAGAAGGCATCTCTACACGATGGCTACGAGAATAGTTAAGGTTTTCGCGGTTCGCTGAGAAGGTGAAGTAAGAAAAGTCTGGAGCGGAGAACGCTCGCCTTGTGAGCTAATCCCCCGAGGCCCCTTGCGCAAATGGTAGTAAGTTAAAAGACCACACAAGGCTGAACCTTAACTCGGTTACAGTTGTTCTTGGCGCCCTCTTTCCCCTCTGCCTTCCTCGTCTCCTCTTTTTTCCAATTTTATTCCGTGTTCACTTCGCCCTTTCCTTCGGGAGTCGAGGAAACTGTTGCTTAGAGACTGGTTCCCGGAGAAAAAACCCCCAGGACGAAGAATTAATCAACAATTTGGAATCGAAGTCTCTTTTCGCCCCTCGTTAGGATTTACGGCCTAGGAGGTTTTATTTCCTCCAGTCTGCCAAGATCCCGCAACCCCTTTTCTAAGACGTATTTCCGGAATAATTAGAGTTGTGATCTTTAGATTAGAAAGGCAGCTGAATTAAGTTTAATTAATTAGTTTATCGACGATTAATCATTGGATTACCATCTTCGATTTCCCAAATTGATGAAAATGCAAAATGGTCGGTTTCACTGTGGAATAGAAATAACTGATTTTGGAAGCTTTGCAATCTGTTTGTAAACAGGGTGCCCACAACTGCTGTTAGTTAAGCCCTTTCTGAGAGTTCCTAGTATTACTGCTTTTACCCGATAATTAATTGATTCATTGAACTTATCTGATCATACGTGATAAGAGAGAGAGAGAGAGAGAGAGAGAGAGAGAGAGGAGAGAGAGACAGAGAGGAGAGAGAGAGAGAGAGAGAGAGAGAGAGAGAGAGAGAGAGAGAGAGAGAGAGAGAGAGAGAGAGCATATTTTTAATTTATCGACAGCGTAGTGGAAGTTAACATTGTCGTGTGCCCTAATTCACATTTTCATGGACTAGAATTTCAAATTCGAATTTCGGACTTTTAAATGGGAACCATGAGCTGTCATTGCGCTTTTTGCCTTGAGGGCATATCTAAAATCCATATAAAAAAAATTCCAGAAATTTTGAAAACTTTTTTTTTACAAATTTTTTTTTAATCGAAATTGCCCCTAGTTTAAGAACCATAAATGTTCAACAGAACAAAAACCGGAATTTTATGTAAGGTCCTTATCAAATGGAGAATGAGTAGGAAAATGTTCTCACCGTTTTTCCGACACTGTCCACTTTTTAGGAAAACATTCAATCAATGGTTCTTTATATATCCACATTGCAACATATGATTGAATATCCATCGTTACCCAACAATTTGAATTCATGGTATCTGAGTCATAACTCCCTCAATTGTGGAGAAAGCTCAAATTTGATGGCACCGTTAGAAAGAATGTTACATTTTCTATCTATTTGATGTCAAAAAACTTTTTTTAAATTGCATTGAAGATGTGCGATTGCTGCGCGAAATGGCAGTTTTCTCAAAATCTTAAAATCGCCTGTTTTTCATCTCACCTAGAAACCCCATAAATGCTTGACGCAGAACTGTGCACGCCTAGTAAATCGTGCGCGAAAATGTCAACTTTCCAACGGTGTAGTGGTTTTGGTTTTTAAAAATATTTTTAGTTAAGGAAAAGGTGTTTAACTGCAAAAAAACGTGTGTTTTCTGTTAAAATTGAGGTTTTTCCGAAAGTCTCGGAAATGAATGCAACTCATCGTAGTCAGAAATGAGTCGTAGAACACGTAGGAGTCGGATTGTACATTGTCGGATTGTACAAGTCCTGGGACACCCTGTATCACTAAAAAAGACCTAGGTAATGTACGAAAATTGGGAAAGCTACGGAGGAGGCATTCTCTTGGTCAGGGTCAAGGATATGCAATGACCCGCACGACCGAGCGGTCTTGAAGGAGGGGTTGCTTTGTGCGCCGTGTATTATCAAATCCAATCTGATTTCGCAGTAGCGTTGGGTGTCGCAATGTTGATAATTTGTTGTTTCTGACCAAATTCAGTTTTAGTAAAATGTTTATTGACTCAAACATGTTATCCAGCTGTTTGACAATGGTAAGATATTGGGGTTTAAATCGAGTTCATACAAACAGTTAGAGTTTAAACAAGATTGTTAAGATTTAAATTAAAAAATAAGTATTTAAAAATGAAAAATGAAAATGAATTTAATGAATGAAAACGTTCGTTTGTGATCAGCGTCTACGGCATTTCCAAGCTGTCCAGCCAAAGTCAGGATAATCGAAGATCCGAGAGACAGCTATTGTTACGATGGATTGCGATGATTTGCTTTCAGTTGAGTAGCTATACCACAAGTGAGTATGTTGACATGATTTTCGTGTACGGTTTTGCCAATGGTAATGCTTCAACAAGGGAGCCACACTGATCCTTTTTTGGTTTATTATTCAATAATAAACCATTGTAATCGCTCTGGAAAAAAAAAATTCTAACCCCCCTGAAAATTTCATGGTTTAAGTACGTTTCAAACGGTGTAGAATCCGAATCTGCAATAAAACATTTTCCGTCCGTCCGCCGTACGCCGTACGTCGTACGCACGATATCTCCGAAACTGCTGGAGCAAAAAATCTGAAATTTTCAGGAAAAATCCATCTTGGTCCGACGACGCCCCAATTCTTGAGCCAGCTCCCTCACTCAATTTAAAGTGCCCTTTAAGAGCTGTAAACGTTTTGTAAAATCCCTGAAAACCTCAAAACGATCGACGAGAAGTCGAATCTGCCTAAATATTTTCCTATTTGAAGAACATACCATTAGGAATCGAATGAGCCCTTACCCACGTCCGTAGGTCAAACCATTCCCGATGTATGGCCCGATTTATGGTGCCAACATTTGCGTTTTTTGGTTTATTATTGTTTGTTTGTAACCTAGTGATGTCCGGCCGATAGCGTCGAGTTGTAGTGAATGTGGATACTGGAGTGATAGCCGATGTGAATACTTGTAGTGTAGTTAGTAGGCGATACACGGGTTGAAGCATTCTGATAATATATAGGTAAATATTATTCGATATTATTACTGGGGTTTATTATTCAATATTATTACTCGGGTAAATAAGTATTCTTTCACTGGGGTTTATTATTCAATTGGCTTGCGTTCATGATTTGAATCTTACTAAGCTTTGGAGTGTGCGTGTTTTACAGGTGATAGAGCGATTATTGAATTTCAGGAGATATGCATAGACCCCGTAAATCGGTTCTCATCCAAAACACTTCTTTGGATTGATCAGTTGATGATATTTGTGTGCCCCCTCTACATCTGTCTACCTTTGGCTACATCGTTTAAATTTGGATTTGGGGAAGTTTTAACGCAATACGAGTACCAAAGGACTTGATAAATTATAGATGTTTTTATTGTGGGGGGGGGGGGGGGGGGGGGTATTGAGGTTCAATAAAAAAACGCTGCAAATTCTTTCACTGGGGTTTATTATTCAATCGGCTTGCGTTCATGATTTGAATTTCTACTAAGCTTTGGAGTCTGCGTGTTTCACAGGATTGGGCGATTATTGAATTTCAAGAGGCACATAAATATGATCAACTGATCAATCCAAATAGGTATTTTGGTCGAGAACAGATTCACTTGCTCCATGTATATCTCCTGAAATTCAATAATCGCCCTATCCTGTTAAACACGCACACTCCAAAGCTTAGTAGAAATTCAAATCATGAACGCAAGCCGATTGAATAATAAACCCCAGTGAAAGAATTTGCAGCGTTTTTATCTAGTAAACAATCTGTTTTTTATCTACTAATTGTTTTTTGTCACTAAGGTTTTGGTTATTACTACCAGCTATGTTCAAAAGCTATAGCGCACCATGACGAATGGGAATATGCAATAGGGAAAACCTCGCTGAAGGAAAGAGAGGAAAGGGAAGAGTTGTAATGGTACGGAAGCCTGGTTTGATAAGGGTCCATAGTGTCAGCAAAAAGATGAATGCAACTCATCGCAATCAATCGTAAATAAATACAAACAATAGCCGTCTCTCGGCTCTTCGATTATCCTAACTTTAGCCGGGCAACTTAGAAATGCCGTAGAAGATGTTCACAAACGAACGGGTTTATGCATCTAACAAAACTAACTTAACCCTTTCGGTTAATCGTCACTTGAGAGGTCTGGCGTTGTCACAATTCGATTCAGCGAGAAAAGTTACGTATGTCCCTTCACCAACCTTTTTTCGTCGAGACTTTTGGAAAAACCTCAATTTTAACAGAAAACGCTCGTTTTTCTGCAGTTAAACACCATTTCCTTAACTAAAAATATTTTTAAAAACCACAACGACTACACCGTTGGAAAGCTGACATTTTCGCGCACGTTTTACCGGGCCTGCACAGTTCTGCGTCAAGCATTCATGGGGTTTCTAGATGAAAAACAAGCGATTTTAAAATTTTGAAAAAACTACCATTTCGCGCAGCAATCGCACATCTTCAATACAATTTTTAAAAAGTTTTTTGACATCAAATAGATAGAAAATTTAACACTCTTTCCAACGGTGTCATCAAATTTGAGCTATCTCCACGATTGAGGGAGTTGTGACAGTTTTAATGACATTAGATCGAAAACACGAATAAAATCTTAAATCGCGAATAGCTCGGAAACGAGGCCTCTGGCAAAAAATTACTGATCTGTCGGAAATGAGTTGTAGAACACGAAGGAGTCGGATTGTGCATAACTCCTGTGGACACCCTGTATATTCACACCTCATCCTTTTTTGGAATCGAAAACCACAATTTTTATTGTTGATAGGATGTCTTCATAAAATTTTTCAGAAAAGTGCACCATCATTCGCATTTTTAGTGCTCATAGTTGGGAGCGATTACGCACAATAAAATAACACAACTTGTGCAATTATGTGTTATTTAACTTTCACGTATAATGATAGTACTTTTGAAGTGTTTCTACGCTGAATCACGTATAAATGTCCAATTTTTAACATTTGCTACATCAATATTAAAAAAACCGAAACCATGTAATTTCGCGACCCTTATTGAATTAAGGAAACGATTCTTCGCACAACCACATTTCAATGTATAACTGAATATCTATCGTTACCCGTTTGAATTCAGAGTATCAGAGCTCCTAGGAATGTTCTCTTCGCTGGTTTGAATAACTGAGATTTTGACAATGAGAATATATTTAGAGCCCCATGGAAAGTTATTCAGAGGCGATGTGACATCACGACGAATCTCGAGAGCAGAGCTTCATACTCCCGCGAGTATGACACTTTTAGGACGCCATATTAATGTCCCGCTAGGGCTCAACTCATCACAGTATTTTTGAATTATCACTGCAGGGGCGGGCCGAGGGGAAATGGAAACAGCTCGGGGGTGAAATGGCGTTTTACCCCATTTTTTTCCACCCGGCAACCCCTTTTTCCCGTCCTCCCCTCCCGCCCCCAACTTCACCCTAATAACATGAAATATAAACAAGACAACGTAACTCAAGGGATATTGTTGTCAGTGTTTTCTTTAGGTACGGCGAGTATAAGGTTGGTCGCACGTGTGAGTCCCGTGCCTTCTCACTTACACGCTTATATTGGGGGTGTGGTAGTAAATCTCCATGAGATGGGATACGGCCATAAAGGAGGGCTGGAGTGGAGAATGGTGTTAAGTTGCCACTTTATAAGAACTGCCATAAATGTAACTGAGAAACCTTATATGTGTATGTGTTTAGCGTCAGATTGGGGAGGCCTGCCGGGTAAAAAAACTGCCTTAAGATCTTTCTTCCAACAGTATATTCTCTTGAGTTACAGTATAGTCACTTTTGAGTTTTCGAGAATGAATTTCATAGCACTTGATTCATTGAAACTCATTTATTCAGGACAATGACTTCCAATTTAGTGTATGAACGATGAATCGTTCTGATCCCTCATGAATGTTGGTCTTAAACCTCTCAGAAGGAATTAAATTTTCTTCGATCCTAATACTTTGCCCGTCTACAAATTAGCATTAAGGTTAAAAGTAATCATATTTTGTGAAGCTGTTGAGCATCACACTCGGTTTTAAACATAAAGGCAATAGTACAAATCATTTTCGTTTTGATAAAGAATTGTAAGCTACACCAAATTAATGTATTCACCTGTTTTTATGAAAGACAAAATAGTTCAACAAAAGCATAACGTGTTTAGTAGTGTGCTTCAATAAAAGTTAAGAAGTTTCGTTCGCAACCATCAGAAATTACCTTTTTGGGTCGTTGGAGATTGGAGTATCTTCTGATTACCGCATTAATAAGGATCGATAATAGGGTGGTCAACTCGGTGTGAGGGTGGTCAGATGGACGCACTCTACCAATTGAGGCTTGAGAATTCGCACTTTTACCCATTTAATATACTATAGAAGAATATAAAAGATCAATGTGGTGGGAAATTGGCTTTGGGTTCCTATCCAGGAAAACCCAAAAACCAGAAGGCTGTCACTACTACTAGGCTACAGGCTTTCTTTTTGGTGGTACCACTCAACTAGTTTTACAGGCTCTTTAGTAAAAACAGTGACAATTATTTCACAAAGGTTCATTATTTTTTACAACCCCCCCCCCCCCCTTCTCACAACTTTCCTTGGAGCTTGATGCCCAGCTGATCTTGAAACGACAAAATGAAAAATCGGGATTCAAAAACATTTAAATTTACAAACGTTTTCACTCTTAAAAATGAGATTTTCAGGTCAGATAAGCTCGGGTTGGTCTGGGGCCCATCTCATTTGTTTCGGCGCCCAAAATTCCTTATTAAAATTATTTATTGGAAATGACGGCCCATTTGCCTATGTTTGTAAAAACTTCAAAACCTACGTTTTTGGAAAAATTTCCGCCGTTTGAGGGCGACAGCGTCTATACTTGTGAGGTGACCAGGCTAGCTAGAAATTAGGATGAACTAGAACTTGAATGGACTCCTTGTGCAAAAGAGGATGTTTCATTCTAATTCTAAGATCTTGTTGGTTCTTACGGCGAACGAGCATTGCAGATTTTGAATCTACAGACCTAGAAACGTAAATTGACAAAGTTTGAGAGGGGGTTACACACATTTTTTAAAATACGATTACAAAGCCTTATTAAATGATAAACCAAAATAGATACATTGATCGTTGGGAGTGATACTAAAGAAATTCAAAACAGGATTGATTTCCAATAACTCTAGTTCTCGAAGTGTCCACGGTTACCAGGATAATAATATAAAATCAGAGATTTTGGACCTTTAAGTTGGAAAGATAACTCAACTGTGGAGAATTGAAAAGATTTTGCCTCCATTGGCAATGAATGAGTTTTTAACTATAGTTTACCCCGTATGTGGACTTGGAGTAATTAGTAGCCCTTCTTTTAAACAAATGGGAGCTATCCCCACGAACTATCAATTTGAGTTTATGGCCTAAGAATAGAAATAAGGCCAAAACAACTGGAATGAATTGGGGAAATGATTAAAGGTTGAAGTAGAGGAGTCCTAATTGCTCAATGTAAGTATTTAAATAATAAGGGAGTATTGAAGGTTTTTTTTTCTGGATATCAGGGGGCTATAAAATCTTCCCGCAATGACATCGTAGATTGAAACTCAGGAATAAACTCAACCGCACATCGGCTACCCTGTGAGTAATTTATGTCGATGTGGCTGGGCACACATTGTCAAATTCAACATCAATAATTATTCCCGATCAGTACTTCAATTCAAATGACAAGAAACGAACTATCAAGTCTGCGATAGCTTGCAAAGTACCCTCCCGGTTGAGTTGAGAACCGACACAAATGTGGAATTAATGTTGGTTCGAACTTTTAAAAATCATTTCGTTTTATTTAGGCAGAAACAACCAATTATTGGTCTCTTACAAGAGTGACTTGTCGTACCAACAGTGTCTTTAATAATCAATGAGTTGTCATACGAGAAAGGTGGGCAGAAATATAAGACACGTATTCGAAACTAAATCACCCTCAACAAAATCACCCTCAACAAGAAATGAATGCTGTATAACTTTAAACTTACACATCTCCACTCCAATTTCAAACACGAACTATCAATCATTCCTGGCATCTTATGAAACAAATTACTGTTTCAATAGATGAAAGACAGCAACAGCACAGCAGAAACATGTTTGGAGGGATCCCAGTGAAAAAATTATTCCACAAAGGTTTATTATTTCTGTATTATAAAGCCTCTCTACTTAAACCACTAATCTCCGCATTCAAGATTAAAATACTAGGGATGCCGGCAGCAATGGGTTCTTGCTCTGACCTCCGGTTGAACGGTCCCTGCAGCCCGACCACCTACCCAACCGATTTTTCCAATGGTAAGCGAACGGGTTATTCTACATTAAGTCGAATGAGACCCGATACAGGTAACTAATTTCTATCTGAATCAAACAAAAAAACTACCCTTATACTACCCTTATATATCTACCCTAATACATCCGACGTTTTTGATAGATTAGCCTTTAAATATCATCCCATAGGGTTGGTTGATTGATCAAGAATGCGAGATTACTGGCACATCCCGGATCAATATAGGAATTTCGAGCCAAATTTTGTAAACTTTGGTATTCTAGTTTCGAGGAAAAGCCACAAACGGATTTTTCGTACCGGATTTTTAAAATCCCTGTTGTTACATTTTTTCTTTTTTAGCGTAGAATACGCTTTAGCCATGGACTAACTAGCCGAAAAGTGTCACGCGGGAGCGGAACGAAAAAGGGTATGGTATCCAGGAACGAAAACGGTGACGCGAGACCAGACCAATAAACATAAGAATATTTACATCCATGCGTAGTAGTTGCGACAAACCCGTTTGAAGTGAGTCATTTTATTTATGTAAATCGGAGTTTCAGTCGTTCGCGAATCGTCCTTCGGTTCGACAATGAACGTTCGATGATCATCGTTGAACGTTCAGCGTTCAATCGAGGCTAAAGCGTATTCTACGTTCCTATATTTGTGGCAGTAGTCTCTAAATAAAAGCAAAAGGGGGTCCAGGGGGCTTGCCCCCTGGCGAGGCGCGGAGCGCAGAGTTTTTACAAAGGTTCATTATTGAAAATAACACAAAAATCCGTTCTTTTTTCCAAAAAATCGAACATTTCGAAAAATTGTCCTTTTTCAAAACGTGTCTAAAGTGGTATTCCAGTCCATTGATTGCTTCAAATAACAAACAAAATAGCAGAAAAACGCACGTGTCCCACGTCTCCCTGGCTAATGAACATGCTTTGTATAATGAACAGGTTTTTTACAGATTTACAAGTGTTTTGGAGAGTTCACCCGTCCATTCATTAGCCCATTAATTAGATCATTCATTCATCCAATTAGTCATTCATTATCGGTTCTTTCTCCTACCTTTGTGCATCCCGGTGAACTTGTCCTTCAGAATGGTGAACTCGTGAACCTCGCCGAACTCCTCAAACATCGGCCTCAGATGCTCTTCGCTGAGGTGACGCGGGATCTGACCCACGAACAACTTGACGCCGGACGTGCCCGTCGTCGACGACGGATCGGGCGACGACGCGTCGGTGACGTCACTACTTCCACCGCTGCTGTAACACCCAGACACGCTGTTCAGGTGTAACAGCTGCCCGGGAGCCGTCGGAATCAGCATGTTGTCTTCTTCAGGCTCTTTCAGCTCACTTAAAGACCACAGGCCATCTTTGAAACGTCCGAAAGACGATTTAACGACGCAGTCCAACATCAAAACCGTCGTAAAAGTCCTCCCTTCAAAATCCTTCAGTTAAACTCCCTCCACCTTTAATATTTCCTTGAAATGTCTCTTTAATTTTCAATTTATTTCAAACATAAAGTGGACCTTCAATTTATGAACACTATTAATTTCAGACTGTTTAGCGCAAGTTGGAAGTCTCAGAAATTATGACTGGGTATTCAGGTATATTTTACGTGTTCAGTAACTGCCATTCATCTAATCAATCTTGCCATTAACTTGATCACACAGCGGAATCTAAATTTTTATTGTCCTACCTAATTCATCGAAGCCTCATAAACTGTTTGTAGCTACTCTCACGAGAACATTGTTTACATTCGGTTTAAGTTACAATACATCAAACGTATAGAAAACTTTCAAGTTTTCTTTTCCTTTTCTTTCAACTTTTAACTCTAAATTTCTTCTTCTATAAAAGTTACACGTTGTTTTGATCTTGAAATGTCGTAGGAGTTGAACCTTTTAGGAGTTATTTAGTGATTTTTTGTGTTGTTTTAAAAATGTAAGGTGTTGAGGCAGGTTTTTTCTGAGTTAATGAATGTTGAAACGTGTAGGTAACGAAAAAATCGAAGAGACTACAAGGAAAGATTTGGGTGGAGCAACGAACAGCTGCGTCGAGGTTGACACCTGTTAGATGGGTGATTCAGCCGGCCTCGTGAGTCACTTTTTTTTTCACGCGCGCACTTGACCACTTGTACTGCACATAACCAGTAGAAAAAAATCACTTGGATTCGTCACTGGGATAATTTTTAGCCGCGGATGAGGCGACGGAAGAGCCGGATGGCTTATTCGGATGGCGGTGAGAATGACGGGGAGAGGGGACGATCGTATGACGCGGAAAACTCCCCGCGGGGGCGGAGTCACGGGGAAATTTCAAAGGAAAACGCGGATTTAGACGCGGACCGAGACGGTTTGCAAGTCCGTAGACAACACAACATACGTGAAATTGATGTGGTGAGAGCAACGAAGTTCCACCCCCTAGCCGGCGTTGGTTTCGCCAGCCCCACCAAGCCAGCCGCCCCCCAGTTTGGGTTTGCAACCCCCCCACTTCGCCCCCGGGGGCGGCCATTCACCGTCTACTATTCGTCCCGAAAACATTTTCGCCACGTGAAACTCACGTGCCTTCCCCAACACTACGCACGCCGATTAACGGTTTCGGGTTTAATACGCGAAAAACAGCGTCTGGAAGATCTACTTTCGTAAATACTCCATTTCCTCGTCTTCCCATTTCTTAATTTTAGTTTTATTCTTATGAGAAGTTGTGTTCTGTTTTGCCACTCAATGGGGGAGGAGAAGCGATGACTCAAAAACGAATCCGATCGATAACAAAATCAACCTGCCTCATCTTCCCTTCGGGCGAGAGCGAGAGAGATCCGTCTGATCTGCCGAGGGTTCATTACTCAAGAGCTCCGCTGTCACTTTAACCCTCAGAACGGCTCACGCCCCGTTTTAACGAATTTTCGTATAACATGAAGCTATTACGATGGGTCCAAAAGTATTTCAACTTCCTCTTAAAGGGTTAAAGGAAAGTCATGTACCTAATTGTCTGCTGAAAATGTGTCAATCCATCGTTTAACTCCAATGGATGTGAGAGTTCTTGAACAGTCCTCAAACTTACCAACCATGTTATTTCACAGGAACTAGTGTGAAAAGGATAGGTTTTGGTTTATTATTCAATAATAAACCATTGTTATCGCTCTTGAAAAAAAATTTTTAACCCCCCTTAAAATTCCATGGTTTACGTTTCAAAGGGCGTAGAATCCAAATCTGCAATAAAAATTTTTCCGTCCGTCCGTCGTACGCCGTACGCACGATTTCTCCCAAACGGCTGGAGCACAAAATCTAAAATTTTCAGGAGAAATCAATATTGGTCCGACAACGCCCCAATTCTTTAGCCAGCACTCTCACTTAATTTAAAGTGCCCTTTAAGGGTTGTCAAAGTTTTGTAAAATCCCTAAAAACCTCAAAAAAAAAGTCAAGGCGGCCTAAATTTGTACTCTTTTTGAAGAAGGTCAAATCAATCAGGTCCCTAGGTCAAACCATTCCCGATTTATGGCCCGATTTATGATGCCAACATTTGCGTTATTTTGGTTTATTATTGTTTTTGTTTTGATATCAGTAACCTAGTGATGTAGTGACGTAGTAATGTGGACACTGGAGTGAACTCCTAAAAGGCTTTGTAGCCGATACACGGGTTGAAGCATTCTGATATGCATGAAACGCTGCAAATTCCTTCACTGGGGTTTATTATTCATCTGGCTTGCGTTTATGATTTGAATTTCCACTAAGCTTTGGAGTGTGCGTGTTTCACAAGTGATAGAGCGATTATTGAATTTCAGGAGGCACACAAATATGATCAACTGATCAATCCAAATAGGTATTTTGGGTGAGAACTGATTTACGTGCTCTATGCATATCTCCTGAAATTCAATAATCGCTCTATCACCTGTGAAACACGCACACTCCAAAGCTTAGTAGAAATTCAAATCATGAACGCAAGCCAATTGAATAATAAACCCCAGTGAAAGAATTTGCAGCGTTTTTATTGAAAAACCAAAAAAATGTACAAGAGAACTTATGAATGATATTTCATGCAGCTAATGTTAATACTCAACATTCAACTAACCTCATAGTAATCTTACCGTTGTGATGAAGCAGTAGTTCTTGAATTCTAAATCACCATTTGAGCTCCGGAGCTGTATAAGATCGAAGAGTACTCTTCTAGCGAAACATTAACGCGACTAAACTATCAGTTTTAACCGAATAACAGATGAGATGAGAGTTCTCACTTCGCTCAAACGCGGTTTTTGGAAGATGTTTATACTTACGAGAATTTCAATCGCCGTCACAGAGTAGTTATTTGAATCTTCGCAATGATACTGAGCCGCTATTACTCCGTAATGGGTTATGGAGTTACGAATTCTATGGATCATTACTATACATCATACCAAAACATCTGATATTGTTGGCAGTTGGTCTGTCAGTGACAATCCCAGTTGGAGTCCCGCATCAGATAGGTCTTTTTCAACCTTTTAGTTGAGTTCAGCCTAGAAAAGTTACGTGTTTACACTCCTCTCGCTACTGTAGGCATCGGCTTCCTAGTTCTCTCAGATCTGCCAACTTCGGTGAGTTTCCCTACATCAGTTTCTCTCTCATAATTTGTCTCTGTTAGTACCTACTTGTGGATTACATATGGTACTTTTAACTATACTCAACAAAATGTGTTCGTAAATGCTCTTCATTAAATATTCATTGAATAAGCCGTTTTTCGCATTTCGCGATACACAAGAAAAACTTACCAGCTACCGTAGATGTGGGGTTTTGAGTCCACAAAAATTACTTTAATTACTAGACCAGTGGTTCCCAAACTGGGCGATATCGCCCACTTGTGGGCGATGAGAGGTCTCTGGGGGGCGATGGGAGATCAATGGGCATTAGGGGGGCGATGAGTCGAAAAACGGGCGATAGGGGGGCGATCATCAATTTGCTGAATCTGAAGATAACTCTGACTGAAAATATTCACAAAATTCCTTCAATTACCAAATAGAAAATTAACAAAATCTTCTAACAAAGTGATGAAACAATCCCGGAACCGATTCGATTAGCGATGTTCTGCTTTCGATGTACAACAACACCCGTAGCTCAGCAATATCCAGGTCTATGGGCCATCGTTCAGAAATATTTAATAGCGTTCCCGTCATCCTATCTTGTTTCCGACCTAATTTTTAAGAAGAGGAACCGTCTGCAGATCTCATCGAGAGGAGACTTGAGGCAGAAGTTAACCAAAATTGAACCCAACGTAGAACAGCTGATTCTCGCTCATCAAGTTCACCCATCTCACTAGCCTCTGTTTCAAGTTTGAACCAGTTTTTCTAAAAATGCTTTTCCAAATATGGAAGTTTTTTCGAATGTCAGCGTTATTTATTCTTTCTCACATTTGAGTTTTTTAAATTATATTCAAACTAGTTCATGTTTCTAGCTGTCAATTTGTGTGTAAAAAAAAAACGAATTTCTTGATATATGTGTGTGAATGCGTTGATATATGTATGTTGTATGTAAGGTCAGTAAATATACAATTTTTTTGTAACGTGTGGTTTCTGCAGTGTTTTCATTGTTCGGAGTTTGGACTGGCTGGGTACATTTTAGTTTAGGTATAGTCAGTCTTCAGTTGAAGAAATCTTTGAGGTGTGTATGAGGGGAAGGGGGGTATGACGTAACTCGGGCGGCCAAAGTGGGCGATGGTCAAATATAGTTTGGGAACCACTGTACTAGACTATGTGCTCTATCAGACCACAGAGCTAATTACCCGAAAACGCAATAAAGTCGATTTCGCATTCCCTGCTGTTTAAGGGGTTTCTGGAATAAGCGATCCAAATGTTTGTATGACTTACCTTCTGTGCTTCATACGACTTCTTGCAATTACCTTGTCAGTTTCTCCTAGAATTCTAGTTATGCCAAGTGTGCCTCGCAATAATAATACTCCATTTAATTTTACCGACACAAACTAGTAGGGCTTTGCAAATTATTCCTTGAATGGATGCATTTCCTTTCGCAAAAAACTCGCTTATTTAGTTCCAAATGTACGAGTGAAGTTCTCAGTGTCAGATTCAAAACGTATGTTCATGTCCAGGATTTTTTTTTAAATTTTTTATTGAGGCCTAACGTTGGCTTCTCTCGCTTTATCATGGTAATTTCAGCGCAGTTTCCTCTTTTCCCCCGTCAAAATCTGGAAAATATCTCACTTCTATATTCCCTCTAACCCTCCCTTCATCATTATTCCCCTCGTCCCGGCACTGATTGCTCAAAGAGGAACCAGAGGCAAAGATGCGACGTCGCGTTGTCGGCCCCCGGCTCTTTGGCTTCCGAGTGGCTACGTTCTTTTGAACTCCTCCAATTTGCCTTATTATTCGCGCTGGGTGAAAGGATGGTATAGCGTGGTAGGTTACGAGGGAGGAGTTTCAATTACCATAAATTAGAAATATAATATAACCGCTTATTTCAGAGAACATGTCGATTGACGTGAAATTAGGGGAAAATCAAGTGTTCAATATAAGTGTGGAAATAACATTGAATATCATCCCAACTCTCGCAAGGGTTAAGAAAAAGTTATGTAACCGAACTATTTTTGAGGAAAGACTGTTAATATTTCACTAATAAAACTATTAAAACTAGTATGAAGGTTGTGGCTTGTTCATTGTCCATTTTTTAGTTCAGTTTAATTTGGCTTGAAGATGTCAAATCATCGAAAACCTCGTCTACCTTGGAAATGTTTCCGTATTCATATAAGTTCAACTTCAAGAGTCGATTCTAGATCGAATTTCTAACAAAAAAATGCATGCAACACTTTTTCTTTTAGTGACTTCGATTCCGAGTTATTTCGCTTTAAAGATTGTTTTCATGTTTTCGATCGTTAGTCACTAAAATGATCAGTACTCCCTTAAACTACCATTTAAAATCCATTTTGAGGACACCATGGAAAGAAATTGTCAACAACTAAAGCATGTCAAATAAATCCAAAGATGAAATTATGTTAATTTTTGATAAAACTATATTTTTCCATGATTTTTGATGCTCATAATAAACAGGTTTTATAACTTCCACTTCCCATGAAAATCTTCCCAAAATCTCGCCATTCCGAAAAACAATTCTTTCACAGAATTTTTTGATGAAAATGGCGTTTCAATACGGAACCACCCTGAAATCTACAATTTTCACCCAAAATCGGCTTGCTTTAAAAGAGAAAAATAGTTGGGCATTGAATTTTATGTATCTTTTTTTGAGGGATGAAATGTGGCTCCCTCGGGCTCGTCACTTCAATGCATTCCATACAAAATACTTTTTTTCTTATACGTTATTATAGCTGAGATTCATAAATTCTCAACAATTCACCTGCGGACCAATTTTTCCCGCTCTAGGTCATGTTGAGAACGTCTTGTTTTGCTCTAAGGAGATAGGAAATCTTAGGTCTTTCCCATGTTGTCCTCAAAAATTGATTCTAGAGAGTAGTTTTAAGGAGTTACGGTCATTTCAGTGACTTAACATTGGACATTTGAAGAAAAAAAATCGTTGAAGTGAAATAATTCGGGAACGAAACCTCGAAAAGAAAAAGTCTAGGATGTATTTTTTGTTGGAATGAGTTCTAAAATCGACGTTTGATGTTTACTGAACCTGTTGTAGACACCTTCTATACCAAGTGAAATATGTATTAACGAAGGCCTTGCAACATAGCCTACAAGTGTAAACGCTGCAAATTCTTTCACTGGGGTTTATCATTCAATTGGCTTGCGTTCATGATTTGAATTTCTACAAAGCTTTGGAGTGTGCGTGTTTCACAGCTGATAGAGCAATTATTGAATTTCAGGAGATATGCATAGAGCACGTAAATCTGTTCTCAACCAAAATACCTATTTGTATTGTTCAGTTGATCATATTTGTGTGCCTCCTGAAATTCAATAATCACTCTATCACCTGTAAAACACGCACACTCCAAAGCTTAGTAGAAATTCAAATTATGAACGCAAGCCAGATGAATAATAAACCCCAGTGAAGGAATTTGCAGCGTTTCATGCATATCAGAATGCTTCAACCCGTGTATCGGCTACAAAGCCTTTTACGAGTTCACTCCAGTATCCGCGTTACTACATCACTACATCACTACGTCACTAGGTTACTGATATCAACACAAAAACAATAATAAACCAAAATAACGCGAATGTTGGCACCATAAATCGGGCCATAGATCGGGAATGGTTTGACCTACGGACCTGGGGAAGGGCTCATTTGATTCCTCGTTGAAAGTTCTTCAAAAAGAGTTCAAATTTAGGCCACCTTGACTTTCTTTTGAAGTTTTTAGGGATTTTACAAAACTTTGACAACCCTTAAAGGGCACTTTAAATTAAGTGAGAGAGCTGGCTCAAGAATTGGGGCGTCTTCGGACCAACATGGATTTTTCCTGATAATTTCAGCTTTTTTGCTTCAGCCGTTTGGGAGAAATCGTGCGTATGGCGTACGGCGGACGGACGGAAAAATATGTATTGCAGATTCGGATTCTACACCCTTTGAAACGCAAACCATGAAATTTTCAGGGGGGTTAGAATTTTTTATTTCAAGAGCGATCACAATGGTTTATTATTGAATAATAAACCAAAATGGCCTAAAAGTTGTTGGTACACAACAATTTTGGACACTTCAAGTCAGGTTTAAAAGCTCCTTAGTTCTTTATTCTAGAAGAGTCGGTTCCAGAAAACTGTTATTAATCTACTGCGGTTCATGCAAGCAATTTTCGACCACGGATCTCCACTTAAACCAACAGTAACACTAACATCACAAAGCGATCATTTCAAAATCTCACGCATAGAAGCTGAGATTTAATCGTTTATTAGAATGTTAGAACGGTAAATGTTGAATGTGTGGATGTTACTATGAATTTACGTTCGAGCATGCGCAAATGAGTTTCATCCCGAGGTGATGAAACTCATTGGGAATCATCTCGCTCCCAACGGCCGCAATTCCTGAAAATGTCATCAAAATCGAACAGCAAAGGTTTCGTTTTGTTCTCTTCACGGATTAGCACATTTGGAAAGATACGTACAGACACAGTAAATTATGATCAAAATCATACGTATGAAGAAACCATACTACTTGTTAATTACATATTACACTTAGCTGTATTTATGATGAGTCGAATTGTGTTTATGAAAATTGTCACCTAAAGAGAAAAGATCTCTACCACAAAAACCCATTTTGAATGATTCGGCGCTGCCTCGAAATTGAAATCTTTGTTTCTGTCTTGGTCAAAAACTCGCATCCCAAAAGTAGTGGCCATGCTTCCACTAGCAGATTTGGAAGTAATGTAGTTGGTTAATCTATTTAAGAAAGAACTAAATCACGACTTTTGGCCCTGCCTCAAATATTTACTGATAGTAGTGTAGTATAAAACCATTTCAATTCCCCGAATAATACGACGAAAATGAATGAAAATGGAAATATTTTGCAATTAGAATGCTGTAGGATTACACAGGCGTATTATTGGAAATGATAACCAGAATGAGTTAGAGACTGTGTTCAACTTTATAACAAGACCACGGCAGTTACAATGAAACTTAAAGGAAGATCTGTCTCGAGATTCGTTGTTAAGTATCATTAGAGTGTCTATCGGGGACAACCGTCAAGACGGCTTCCAACTCACAACAGTCCAGATAAAAATCCTTGTCCCTCAGACTGCGCCACGGTGAATAACATGTTTATAGCTTCTCTCTTTATGGGCCGAAGTTTTTACAGACAAGGGGCCAGAAAACCGGTAGAATGGTTTAGGAGCGTCGGATGGTTAGCCAGCTCCCCGGGATAGGGCCCCCGTTTACGACCCCATAGGGAAACTTGGAAAAGGTCTTCACACGACGCCAACGAAGAAAACCAAGGATGGAATGGCCAAACCATCAACACTTTGTAATGTCGCCGATACTAAACTCCGCTCCTTGAACAACTTCTTCCTCTATTCCTGCCGAGCAAGCTTCAACGGGGTTTGGTTCTGTGGGGTATCATTTTACTGCGGGAAACGGCGGCTTGGGATTGTCTTTCGATCGAAATACGTAGCCTGGGGGATGAATACTAGCGATTGGCAGAATTGAGAGAGGTGGATTTAATGGTGCTAATATCAGTACGCATATTATCTGTACACGAACTCTCAGATGTTTGGTCAAGCCCAAGTCGTAAGCAGCCCAAAATCGTCAAAACTTTAGAACTTGATCCTTACTGGTTAATTTTCATTTTTGAAATGTATTTCGACTCTACACTTTGACTCTTTTTGGGTCGTGGAGCCACCAAATCATTACTCCTGCTCATTTCATATTTTCCACTTAATTGATACCAACTCAAACCAATACAACACTATGAAAGTTTACCAAAAACCCCTCAATGAAGGGGGGACCACAGAAATGTTCTGAAGATGACTAATATAGGGAAAGCGAATGAGTAATTAATACTGCTAGCAGAAGCCAATTCTGTTCTCTCCCTCACCACAACCCCCATCAAATGACGAAAAGGCAACAAACCATACTAAAACATGTCTCATTGAAACTTCGAAATCATCTGCTGTTCAATAGTTCTGTGTTTGATTTTATCATACGAACAAAGATTGATTGTAGTTCAAAAGTTGAAAGTTCTAGTCATTCTAGTCTTATTTGAAACAAAGAGAGCCCGTACGAAAACAGCTTAGTTTAAGGTAGTATTAAGATCTGTTTAGGTCTGTTCGGCCAAGAATCGAAAACTGTTCAAAACAGGACTGTACTTGTTCCAAATAGGTAGCCAAATGTTCTTCTTTAAACGTTAGAACCGTTCATGGCTTTTCAACCAATTCTAGGATTTTTTCAGAACTGTTAAATCAAAATGGCATTAAAACGTACGTGGATAACGTTTCGATGCAATTTTGTTTATCACATCTTTTATTTTACATTGCTATTTCTGCAGCCTTGAATAACATCATTAGCTTCGATACAAGTTATTCGAGAAGAGAGGTTCCAAGCAAACCTGAAAACTGTTTGGCAAAACAAAATTCCGAACTGATCCAGTTCCGTTTCCAGTCATAAAGTTTGGGGGGGGGGGGCACTCCTGTGGGGGGGCACCCCTGTGTAATTCAATATAATGTATAGGGAATAACCCGTACATTCACCCTCTTCTACGATCCATAGGATTATGAATTTGGTAAAATTGGTACGTGAATTAAGTGTGAGTAGGAATGACGAATGGCAGACGAATGTTGTTCAACAAATGATGAACAAGATGAGCGTAGGAGAAGAAATCATGATGATGATATAAAACATTTCACTACACATTTTACAGCGTGAACAATCCAGCCTTTTACCTAAACATCCGACCGCGAAAACCTGTACCGAATTCAAAGTAAAACCACTTCGGAAGCATTTTGCAGTGAACACTAAACACCTCACAACCTAACACAAGCGCGAGAGAAGACTGAGGAAATTTATCTTGAAGAAGCCATATACTGCGCAGGCCCGTGTGAGTAGCTACTGTAGATGGACTTTGGTTCGCGAGTCCCAATGTCTACATTTTCCTAAACCTCGACTTTCCTAGATGATAACGGCAACATTTCACAGTCACTGTCGGCCATACATCTGTGACCGCTGAGTGGATAGCTAATTTGAAGTCACTGAATACAGTTTGTGGAGAGTAATCCATCGTAAGACGGTAAAGGTGATCGAGAGCAGTCTTCTAAACATCCTGAGTTTTGCCTGCGGCACGTAAATACCCTTCTTGTAGGTACCCGTTTAATCGATACAAAACCACCGGCTATCAATAGTCAACTACTGGAGTTTTAGTACATGCTTTGGTCGTGCTCGTTTCGAATTGAAACGAGTTGAACAATTCGAATTCGTTGAATCTTGATCTCTCCCCCTTGACCGCAATTCGGATGTTAACTTTCGAAGACATGACCCCAACTGTTACATCACGCTAATGGCCTGTCACCTCGTGACCGCAACTCGGATACAGCCACATTATCTCTGGCATGTGAGGGCCGGTGGTTTTGATATTGCCCTAGCGAATTCTGAAGCTGATTTCGTCCTTAAATAAGCAATGAAACTCCAGTTTCGTACATCAAGCTGCTGGTTTATATCACGCCAAAACTCATGATGCCTCGTTTGAAATTCGAACTTTCCATGGGGGAAATGGAATTGCCAATACCACCATCCTCCCCCCTCTCCACCAAAAAGCAAACCAACTGAATTTTACACGAACTTGAGCGTTATTGCTCGCTACGTACTTTTTTTCCCCACAACTTTCAAAACAAGGATGAAATATGTAGGTTCTCATCCTTTCCCATTTTCAATCTCACCCGTTGTAACGAACCCAGACACACCCGGGAGCCTTTCCACAACCAAATGGTATTCTCTAATTCCCGTGAAATTTTAATTTTTGTATACAACCCACTCTCTCGTTCTCTCCACTTTCTTTATTTAAAATATTAATCGCTCGAGAATATAGAAAGAAGGAAAAAATAGAAGCTGCTCCGAGGAAACGGCTTTTCCAGAGTAAAATCTAACGAGATGGAGGAAGCATCTGCTCTCCCCCTTCTCCAGTTAAGCTGAGTGTGTAATAAAAATGTTGGTGAGGACGGTTAAAAGAAGGCGCTGTCCTAAGTGCACTCATCACGCGCACCTGCTCCTCAGGACAACTTACTGCCTGCCCTTCGATGCTTCAGTCTTCGTAGTTCTTTTTTTCCCCCAGTTTTCTTCTTCTCTCTTTATATTATCTACCGCCTGCTATCGCGTCATAGGTCTCTTTTCTCGACCATTTTCCCGGCAACGTCTCCATACATAAATTTTGGACTGGGAGCCAAGTCTTTTTAAACGGAGTCGCGCCCCGTTTTGGTTCATAAATCCACCGTATTGCGAGTTCTTTTTTTTCTTGTGTAAGGTAGCAGATGCTTGAGGGCGCACGTCCTTGGAGGGACATCTGGTGCAAAGCTGCGCGCTATTCGGCTTTTCAAAATACCCCGAACGCTGAACACTATATCGTTGCTAACTATCTCCTTAATCCTGATCAAGAGAAAAACAAGAAGAAATGGGATTATTAAACAAAACGCTACCTTCTTTACACGTGGGTTTATTGTTTGAATAACGCAGGGGTGGGTCATGAAGTAGACTGTGTCATTGAAATTCTTGGGGAGGTTCCAAAAAAATTTCGGAGGGGGGGGGGGGTAAAGTTGATTGAAACAGTGTTTTACGTGACGACATTCAAAAATATATTACATCACTAAAACGTTAATAATAATGAACCTAGTAATTCATTTAAATCTGATTTGTTTTTCTATCTGAAAATGTATAAATGACAATGACAGTGCTCGAATATTGTTCGTGATTTTGGCGCCGGCACGCGGCATACCTTCATGAATCACCTATTAGTTATAGATAAAATCAGGGGTGCTAACGAGTATTCTTTACATTTTTGTTTTGGAAAGGGGGTACCAACTTACATGGGTGGCTAGTTAAGGGGGTTGGGGGTGGCGTCATGACGCTCAGGGGAGTGGGCACCCCTGAATAATGTGATTTTTAATCGTTTGTATATTGTAAGGGAACTTACCCGGAAGACACATAATTACCTATTCCAATAAACGGGAGTAGCACAGGGACCGTAAAGGGGAAGGAGGAAGAAGGGATACGACCAGGTATAAAGACCCGAACACTGAGCCGGGACTCCACTTGGTCAGTGAGCTCTCTCCTACGGCTGAAAACTTTGCATTATTACTGCTAAAAACCACCAAATAACCCCCTCTTGGGAGTAGGTTATAGCTTTTATTTAGCTTTATATACCTTTTAGCCTCACCCTCGAGTAAGAACTCTGATGTCCGCAGGAGTTGTATTTTGGAAACATCGAGTCACCTGCTCAACCTCCTCTCTTCACCTCTGAGATACGAAGTCTGATGTTGCAGACGTAGGTCTGGAATCATCACTTCCTCTGCTCGATATCCATCCTATTCCAAGTTAGAGTGACGGATGTACGCGAACTATATGTCACGGAAACACCGTCTCCCGTACCCACCATCACTACCATCCTCTCTGTCAGTTTGAGCCTGATGCTGCAGACGTACCGCCGTCTGGAATCATCGGTTTACACTACGGAAACTTCCTAAATACTCCTTGCCAACACCTGATTCGCTAACCAGAACTTTACGTAAAACCACTACCTCCTTTCAGAAGAGAAAGCAAAATTAGTAGAGAAACCAGGATAGCTAGTTCCCTACACATATTTTTTGACATTATTTCAATTTTTAACGTCCCAGAATGATCAAATGGTTTCAACACACTCAGGCTCGTCAGAACGACAGCACATGTGCACGTCAGCAAACGTTATTTCATTCGTCTCCTGGTGTTCCAGAAAAGGTCCTTACCATTTTTCAACGTCCCGGAGTGAAAACCTTTTCGAACCCAAGAAAAAGCGCATTTTTGCCATAATTATAGTTAATATTCCGGCTGCTGGTCAGGAGAGCCACGAATTCGTAAAAAATGGGCAAGCAAAGAGCTATTCCACATCCATTCAATAAAAACCGGAAGTCTGTAGGTGGCTAGGGGGACAGCTCGGTGGAACAGACTCACGGGCAGACAGAAAGAAGCGGGTTTTAGGGCAACAATCAAAGTTTGATTGCGCTAAAAACTGTAATAAATTGTGTAGTAACTGACGATATCCAATCAATAAGGTTCTTTTTATTGATTCGTGAAAATACTGTCACTTCCCAGACTATTCCACAACAATAAATAATCAATTTAATTACTTCACTGTTCGACACAATACTCCAGTTTGAACTATTCCATTGCAACAAAAGGTTTAAATTGGATTGTTCATTGTTCACTCACGGAATGAACTATGACATGATATCAAAGCCGATGACCGTGCATTTCATAAATACTAACTATTTCATTTAAAATATATACACTAAACATTTTATTTACAGCAATAAAATCAACCAACCTGATAGTTTTATACTTATTTAGTTGGTAAATGATCGGTAGAAATAAATACAATAATAAAAATTCGAGGACAAGCCAACTCACGGTGACAATGAAGACGTCATCGAATTTAGTCAGTTCTTAAAATCCAACCTTGCAGCTCACATCAGCGCCTCGAAGGATGTTAATGGCTACGATGCGATTTTACTGTTTTCTGATATGTGCGTTACTGATAGTCACCACACTCGCTCGATCACCCAAGACTCGCTCGCTTACGGTTGGGCCTAAAGGGTGTAAAACCCGGAGGCCGAAATGCCAATTTCATTATCTTAGACCACGCTGCTACAACGGGAAGTGGATTTGTTACCCATCGTTCAGATGATATGTGAGTTGTGGTACGTAAGGTTTGATTTTGTAGAAGACTGCGACTAGCTGATGAAATCGTCTCCGGCCCAATTGTAAATCGGGATAAATACCTGTATTAAACTTACTACCTGATCAAGCTACGATTTGTAGTGTTCGCAAGTTTTGTCAAGACAATTCCGTCATCTTCCGATTCTGTTCTCGTTTCATTGCATATTGTAGTGCACTTTCAGAATCACTCCTAAGAATAGGAGGGAGCTTCGAGCTTGAATGTTGAACTGGAGTGAATCTTTATTACGTTCCACAACCTTTTTTTCAGCGCTTTTGTGCGCTTTTTAGTGACCGTCTCGGATTTTACCACTCTTGAGCCTCTGCAAGAACCCAACTTTCCAAATTCCTAATTGAGTTGTAGGAGCTTTTTCCTTCTGTAGAATGGGAAAGAACACTTTTGACGAGAAAAGGATGCCTACCGAGGTAGTTTTGGTTCATTCTTTTCAAAAATGAACATAGTAATCGACCAAAAAAAACAACGTTTAACCCCCCCCCCCCCCCCCCCAAACGTCGTTGGCTTACGTTCAAGATAAATAGATTTCGAAAATCGATTATAAAAACAAATCCGTTCGTCCGCCCTTGTGATTTTTTCTTTTTTTTTACCGTTCTACTTGGATGGATAAAAGTTTTTAAAAAGTCCTTTTTTTCATTCGAAATTACTAAATAGTAATATTAGAGCCTCTTCGTAGATGGTTGGTCGCCCAAAAATCCCCGAACCTTGTCATATGCATTGTTGTCGAGATGAAACCCCACTCATCTTCTGGCTAAAAACCGATCTTATCAACATGTTCATTCTACAACAAGCAGAACCAACAACTTCGTCTCTTGTCCTTAAACTATTTTACAAATAAATTCTACATTATACGATTAAATACTCAGCAACAAGTTCTGGCTTTATGAGATCTTTGAAGTACAGAGTGAGCACGAGAAGTGTTTAAATTTCGAAAAAAACAAAACAGTGTTAATTTACGACACTAAAAACATTTATTTACTTTTCTAACGTGTTTGTTAGGGAATGCCATTCAACTTTAGTCGCAAAAATAAGGTCAGAAAGGTGATGTCCGTCTTCCACGATGCAGTTTTCAATTCTGTGGAGGAAGCTCTGCCATACTTGCTGTAGAGTCTGCTCAGTGATTAGTGTCACCTCTTCCTTCAGCTCATCCAAATTACGAGGTTTACGTGCATAAACACTCTCCTTCAAATGTCCAAACGAAAAGAAATCGCACATGTTCATGTCGTGACAATGAAGTGGCAAGGGCGGATCTCCAAATCTTGAAATTACATGTCTTGGAAACAAATTCTGCAAGAGCAGCTCCCCCCTCAGGGCTCACTTGCTGTGTGAGCCACAAAAAACTGTATGGCATGGGGTATTGAGACAACATGTTATTGGTCCATTCTTTGTTGAAAAGGCTGAAGTTGACTATGATCAATGAATTTTTCGTCCCACTATTGCAGGGGCTCGATTTGCACCAGGACATATGGTTCCAGCGAGACAGAGCTACTGCTCAAGCGATCGATGAATCTCTTGCGGGAATTGTTTCCAAGACACGACTTCAAGATTTGGAGATGTGCCCTGCCCACCTCGCTCTCCCAAAAAGAACATGTGCGATTTTTATTTGGGGGAGTGTGGAAGAGCTTCTTCCATAGAACTGAAAACTGTATCATGGAAGATGAACCTCACCTTTCTGACGTTATTTTTGCGACTCAAGTTCAATAGCATTCTCTAACAAACATGTTAGAAAAGTAAATATATCTTTTTTGTAGTAAATTAACACCGTTTTGCTTTTTTCGAAATGTAAACACTTCTCGTGGTCACCCTGTATTGAAGCGAAAAACGTCGTCAACTACAGTTATTGGACTGTAAATTTTGAGATACACCCCGGCGCACCCAGATCTTTTCACCTCGCCAAACTCGAGTTATTTCTGGATGGAACTGGACAAGCATCTTTAGGAGATACAGCGATTTGAATAGGAAATTTCTTAGTTTTGCTTGTTTTGCCTTGGTGGAAAATGCTGAAGTACGGGGATAAAAATGAGTGCAACCCATTTTGACTTCATTCAACATTTTTGCTAAGAATTCAAGGTGATAGTTACTCCAAATTGTTCATTGTGATATGAAAAAGTCTCATTGTTTAGCGGAAGCTGTTAATATTACTATTTACGGGTTAAAGAGCTATAATATAGTTTTTATGGATGTTTATATATATTAAATTGCGCTTTATATTTTGCTCTCCACGGTAGTAACATAACTGTAACATTAACGTTCCTAGTGATTTGCCAAATATTTCTCCTCCATCGTTAAATTGAACGTTCCTACAGTTTATTCTTCCGATGCGTATAGTATTATTTTTTAATATATTTTTTCAAGAGGAAGAACAACCTTCATCGTAAAAAAATACGACTTTATACGGTGGTGTACACTATAGTGAATTAAGCGGGGAAGCAACTGTTTGTTCTGTTTTTTAAAAACTCAGCCAGCCTTCCAGAAATTTTCTCAATCACATTCAGACTGACAAGTTGTATTACCTAAGACGGTGGTTGTCAAAAGCTTGAGGTAGTCCAAGCACCTCAAGTAAATTTTTTGAAATAGCGAATCCGTAAGGAAAGTTTGACTTATTTACTTCCATAAGAGCCACCGCTAAATGTGTCAAAGGCGCGAGTTGGATCCGTTACGATTACTTAATTCCTCACTCGTCGATACTGTTACTTTTGCCAGCTACTTACATATTTTTGATCATCTAACTAAACAGATTTTCAATCGATGCATTACCAGAAGGATTGATTTAGGACGTTTTATAAGTTTTGAAATGGTAGCACTTCGAGGGTCCAGACCACCAAACTGTACAGAACACAGAAGGTAACAGAAAAACGAATGAACGAAAAACTATGAAAATATGGAGAAATACTGTTATAATACGCTCCCGCTTTTCAGCCGAAATACTGGCTGGGAGCTCACACAAAAAATCACGCTTTAAAATCACGCAATGGGATTTACTCTTACGACACCCACCCACCCAACAAACTGCAGTAAACCAGTAACAATTTTTCCGGAATTGCCAAAAAATTGTCATTTTGCCACTGATTTAAGCATCTTTGCGGTCTGAGAATGACTTCAATCAACTCAGCGTGAAAAGATACGGAAACCGAATCCCCTTGCCTGTAACTTTGAAATGTTAATTTTTTACATTTCATAGAAGTGTAATGTACATTAGATACCTGGCATTGAGGTAATAAGGACGTGGAACCTAGCAATAAATTACATCTCGAGCCATATTTTGGAATGAATTTTTTATCTTGTAATTAGAATATTGACCAGCTAGTTGGCCGGCCGGTGTCTTATTTTACCTTCATTTCAATTCACCAAGAATTCTATAAGCCATCGATATTACTTCAAATTAATAAACTAACGTTTAATGCCGATTGAGCGTCCACTATGAGAACAAAATAAAAAATATCAAATGCCAACAATTCAAATGCTCAATTAGCATGCTCGAAAACATAAAAATCGAACATCCCGTGTTCCTACCTTCCGATTCATCAGTTGTATTTCAAATATCGGCTGAACAAAGTATCGGTTCACCATCGCATTCAGCTCTAATAAAAATCGAGCTAAGATTTCAAGGTTTATAGCATTTGAATGTTAATAAAATTTCAATGTTGTTCGTAACGCCACCACAATTGAAACGAACAATAAAATTTATAGCACGGAATAGCCTTTAGCCTTGGAATAACTTCTCTAAAACCGTTACGTGGGAGTGTCGCATTGTTACTTTCCCAACAGAGTCAATTTTTAGTGGAAAGTAAAGTACATTTTTACTTTCCCAATAGAGTAGAAAGTTATGTCCATTATAATTTCCCAGCAGAGTGGAAATTAACGTCGTTTATGCTCCCAGGAGTGTAAAGGGTTCTGACCAAAGACTGCCAAGTGATGTAGACAGTATAAAGTCTCCAGCGGTCGGCACAGTCACGGTGAAAAGGAAATATGGTAGCGAATTCGTTATATGGTAGCAGTGAGCGCTGCTAAAGCAAATCCCATGTTTCTTGAACTTTAGCCTTAGACTCTAAAGTAGGGTTCACATCTATCTGGCAAGCTATCCGGAAAGTGAGTACAAGCAGCTGATTGGTTGGATATCAGCTGGGGAGGGGGAATATTTTTTCCGGACAGGCACTTTTGAAGCAAACTGTACTCATCAGATTTTTCAGATATTTTTCGTTCCGCATCTGCGCAGTTCACTACCGCGCATACAGAATGGCGTTGGGACCCGAGTTGTTAGCTTGTGCTTGGTCGATTCCCCTCCATCCCCTCCACTGCTTTTTTCTAGCTTCCCCTATCCGTACTTCCAGACGTTCAGGATGGATGTGAACCCTGCTTAAGCCCTAGCACTTTAAGGGAGGAATTTTTTCATTAAGAGGGAATGTAAGAATGTTCTGTCAAGTCCAGTGAAACTGAATGGTATGGAGCCAAAAAAGCCAAAGAGAAGAAACCTGAGCGATTTAGAGCCCCAGAGCTTTAAGCTTTGATGCCACTTGGCTTCAAGTCCCCCAAAAGTAGAACACATCTGGGTATCAACAACAAACAACAGTTTTTATCAACTAATTTTATTTCATGTATTTTTTTATTCATTATAAATAAATGATTGTTATTTTGGTGTGTGTGCGGTTAAATAGATTTTTCTTTGTATCACTTACAATAGAAAACGCATTTTCACATAAACCATTTTTCGCTCACTTTTGTGTTTTTTTAAATATTTTTTTTTCTTTTTTTTTTACTTACAAGTTTATTTGTTTGTTTAATTTTCGTGCCTTCTTCGATTCGAAAGAATTTTCGTACAGCAATAACATATTTCCAAATTGCTTGGCCATATTTCATAAAAATTGTTGCGAGCCATACGATTGCATTCTTTGAATGGGCAACTCATTTCAATTATTTCATGTAAGCTTAATATTATATATTTCATTTCTCATTACAGTTTACATGTAAGCAGTCTGAAGAAATTACAACAACGTCAACACTATTTACACTAAAATTCTCGGCCTACGTTACACAATATAGTTTTTTTTTATCATAATGTATTTATTTCTTGTTACACATGCTATAAAATCATAATGTTAAATTGTTTAATTCGATAACAATGGTTCTAGTACAATCATTTCAACGTAGGAAGGAAAAAAATAACTTTTTTTCGGGAAAACATGATTTTATAACATAGTTACTAAAGGACAACATTCTATTCTATGGCCATAAGTTTCAGGTCGTAGATTCAGTACCGATCTCTTGATCATGACAACTGACACGAAAATTGGCACAAACATTATTTCGGGGAGTAACTATGGAAATATGAAATGTGGGGTAGAGCGCGGTTTGCAGAACACTTTACAGTGCACATTGTAGAACATTTAGATATTTGGGTTAGTGACTTCAATTTACGAGCAGTTGGACACAATTTCAAGTGGAGTCCAAAGGACCATCTCCCCTTCTCTCCAGATCTTTGGAAGTGCTTTGATATCCTCGATGAAAGCTCCCTAAGTGGGCCTATAAATATTTATGCATTGAAAAGAAACTTGAGTGTTGTTGTAAGTTAAACCCATACATGAACATTTAGTTGATACAGAGAGGAAAAACTCCAAGGCTCCAAGTGTCAAATAATAAGAAAGCCAACACCTCAAGATAGGAGGATATTGTCCACGATGCAACCCATACAATTAAGACCCTAAATGGCCACTGAAATAAGATCATACAAAGAAGCAACTCAATTGCTGAACACACCTCCAAGAATATCCTTCTAGTAGGAGGAAAGACGTCGAATGAGGCAGCCAGACAACCCAGTATTGAAGTTAGTCAGGGCTGGTGTTCAGTACCTGTTCATGCCTATCTACATTCTAGGATCGTCCTTTTAATTTTGAAGCCTTGGAATCTTTGTTAAAACTCCTCCTTTCCAAACTTAGACGAGCAACACATTAATTGTAGGGGCAATTCAAAACCATGTCACGGGCCAGGTTGATTAGCTTGAAAGGACAAGTTTGGCCCATGGGCCGTACTTTTCCTATGACTGGGATAGACCCACTTACTGAAAGTGACAAATAGGAACGGAATCCACGATATTTAGCACTATGGGCTGTGCATTGGAAAGATCAGTTTTTAATGAGCGTTGGGATGTGAGTATTTGGAAAGGAGACCACAGGTAAACATCCACAGCAGTTTCCAAGCATCAGCAGGTGAATCCCTCTTCACACAGGGGAGAATTAAGCGAAATCATCAGATATAATTGTGATCCTCCCTTTAGAGAACAGCTGATGAAACCAGCGCAGTCAGAGGAAAAACCACAATTAGGAACAGTTACGTGCAACCAGAATGCTGCAAATGGAGGGTTCAGTGTTTCCTTGCTCAAAGCAGTCAGTTAGAAATACTGGATAAGATTAAACAGAACCAGGACTATAGTTTCCGACATTAAATGGGACAAAATGAACTTTGACCTACCCTTTAGGATGACAGTTAATGATCGCGAACTCTGGAAAATAAGCTTACCTTTATCTGAGCCAGGTTCACCAGCGTAAACATGGATGGTTTCATGATGAATGACGCAGTGAGATTGGGGATCAAGGGTCCCTGTTCATCAGGCGTGAATTTTGAGCAGAAAAGATTGCCAGGAAACAACTCAAAGTGCAAGTCTACATACTGTCAGACAGCGCTAAACGCTACTTCTGCCTTCTTAATAACCTCAAAGCTGACATGGAGTTGCCTCAACTCCCTCAGGGCTGCAGTCTGGGGCTACTAACTGACATGAATGCTGCTTCATCATTGAGGTTCCAGCATTTCGGAAAGCTAGGCCAAGGAAACCTTCACTCAGTGAATGAAAAGGTTTTGAATTAAAAAATAGGGATAGTGTCACAATAGATCATAGTGGTCTCAGTGACAGGGGTTCCTCCCATCCCTTATCATCCTTTTTTTCACACGTTATTTAGGGACATTCCAATCTGGATCATTATGTTGGAAGGCTCTAACCAGAGGAATACTCCCAAAATGACCACCCATTTTCAGACTTCAGCACTTTTTAGTATTTTTATGGAAAAATTTTTACAACGGTGCATCGAGTAACAAGCATATGTACGTATATAAAACATTCTGACCCATGTCTGTAATGTTGTTCAACTAACATCAGAGGCACTCGTATAAACAGGTATTACAGCGAGTTCAACATGAAATTCCAACAGATGCAGTAGTGCTTTCTGATAAGATGAAGTACCTAACCAAGAAAATTATAGTAGTGTTCCACCTATTTTTCGTCCAACCGAAATTAGGAACTATCCAAAAATGAGCAAGATGATGGCAGTAAATAAATCGGAATAGGGAAATAAATTTATTTGGAGGTGGTATAAACAGATAATTGAGTCTGCGCCATTGAAGATTTTGAGTTTAAAACCGATATGGGTTCAGAAGTGGAGAGAGGAAGAGCTAAATAGTGATTTGAGTTCGCAAGTGGAATTTTTCCACCTGGAACAGTTGCTATTGACATTCTATGCCGCAACGAAACAAACAGGAATCAGATAGATGTTTTCAATTTGAATCAATTCCGGACCTCTGCCAGTCTATTAGTATT
Source organism: Creontiades dilutus (assembly GCA_031894815.1). NCBI lineage: Eukaryota > Metazoa > Arthropoda > Insecta > Hemiptera > Miridae > Creontiades > Creontiades dilutus. The sequence goes on along the minus strand of JAVIWC010001314.1, from coordinate 1,119,063 downwards.
TTCGTATCAATTCTACTTCCGTTGGTTGTTTATTCCAAATTTTGCATTTATGGTGACCGTTGGTGATTCAACAATCTTAAATTTAAACCCTAACCCTCCTTGGATTCAAGAAATAAGCATAGGTGTGGAGAAAGCGCTGGTCAGGTAACTGGACTACGAAACTCGGGAGAAAGTTCAAATAACTTCAAACTATGCAACAGCTGCTGGTATACCAAAGCACTTACGTAATTCTTCGTTCTACATTTCAACATGCTAGCAGAAAGTGTTGTGCAATTAGCTCCAATTGATTGGAATGAAACGAGAGCATCGGGTTTATCTCTAAGCTTACCAAATGAGTACCGACTCGCAGGGTAGAATAGTCCCAGTCAAAGAATCACTGTATCACTTCAACCTAACGAGGAAGGTATGGGGCTCATCAAACGAAAAGCGACTGTTGACAATTGTAACCCAATCCGGATGGGAGGATAATTCACAACTCGAAGATAAATGTAAATAAAACTATAAATATAATATTTTTATTTTTTAAATCGAGTAATCGTGAACGAAATGCGAAGCTTTCCATAAATCATACAGTAAATAACTACATGAATCATCCATGACAGCTCGTCTACAAGACAATACAAAATAATGAAAATACTGATACAAAAGCGTAATAATGATACAGCGTAAATACGTCAAACAAATAGGTAGGTAATGATAAATATTACTTAATAATTATGGTGTATAGAAAAAACTCTGAACATGTAAAACAACTTGATACAAATAATTTAATAATACAACTTAAAGGAAAAGTGACAACGAAATGACAAATAACTGGATATTATCAATGGAATACCTTACGAACGAAAAACCGTATCCGATCAACGAATCTAAAACATTTGGTGTCTTGATGTTCATTCAGAAGCACGAGGCATAGTCAATGAGATTTATTGATTTCGTGAAAACTGAGGAGCTATATAACAACTTATACACGTTAATAGATAACAAAAAATGAGTTTTTATGACTAGATAATAAAAAAAAGACATCTCCAGATGATATAACTTGAAAGAGTAAGTAGGATACATGGTATGGTAATTGGTAGTAGGAAACATTTCGATCCTCATATAACAAACATCTTAAACTTCAACCGTGGAAAACGCGACAAGGATATGGGCAGGTCACTAAAAATTACCAATAAAATAAATAATGGACATCGTTTCAACATAAGTTTTCTTACAAGGGGAAACTATGTCACACACGCTAAATTTTTTTTTGTATCATTTTGTTTTTTGTTTTTTTAAATTTTTTTATTCGCTTGGTCAGGATTTGCTGCAATTGTAAGGAATTACGATGAAATGCAATGATCATAAAGCTCTTCGATTTTCGTAACACAAATATTTCTTTAGGAGATATTTTCTCCATTAAATTGACGTCGAACACCCATTTTCATTTCAGGAGAGTGAACGATTCGGAATTTGAAAGCGGCGGTTCACTTTCTGAATACACCACAGTATGTATTACACCTAGTACTATTGTACAAATCACGGTTTAGAATAATTCATTATTGGGTACAATCAATCAGTAGCACATTTTTTCCTCTCTCTTTTGGTTCCATTTCGATTGCCTGAATCTTCAAAACAGCTTTTCAATTACAGAAATTGACTAATACTTTTTCTGCTAGTACCTGAAAAGGAGTTGAACGAAATTGTTCGATGGTTCAGATAACGGAACCTAAATTTCTGAAACGCCAACAACGTCTATTATCGTACGAATAGACACAATTTAAATTCAGCGCATGAAGTTGACCCAACCCCTGCATTTGGAGGAAAGTCGAATAATTTCATGAACGTTCCCTTGAAAACACATGTCAATCCTCAGAAGAAACAAATTCTATACGTAGCCGTTCAAAAAATGTTTGACACCCATACAGATGTGATCCTATTTAATATTATTTTTTGAATAGTTGTAAGTTGTTGGATTATTGCACTTTATGAATCGTTTGCCTGTCTCGTTCATGGGGGAAGAGAATTCACAATGAAATCTGTCTGAGATAATACACAACGTTTTGATGAGACTTTTCAAAGTTACATCGACCAAAACAGCATACGAAAGAACTTTAACAAAATGTACCTAAATTAAACCGTTCACAAAAGCGCACTCTATTTACTCATTCAAGGTATAAAAGTGACTACTTTAATTGATTTTGAGAAAGTCTGACCCGTTTTCATTAAAACTTCTGGGAGAGCGTGCTCTCCTTATTGTATTCATCGTCAACCCATTTTTGATTTTCCAAATACTGGCTGACGAATCTTATTGAGTTAGTCATATCAGCAAAATCAAACATCCTCCGAGCTGGTGGTGAACATTGTACATTGATGATGTTTTTGTCCGTTAATGCGTTCTTCCTGCAGTATTCCCTGTCACTGTAGGAGGCTGTCTCGCAAAGGGCAATACTTTCATAACCTCTTTAATTGTCAATCAGATAGTTTAGCAGTTTAACAGAGATAGCCTTAACGCATTTCTGCAACGTTGAAATGTTGATCAGCAGGTACAGCCATGTAAGTGGATCACACGTTATTGTTTTGGCTTTTAAGCTCGTAAGTGCCGCTGAAATGTGAGAGTACAGAAAGCCTTGGGCTTATTGATGTTTATGGGCCAACAGTAAACGGAGCAAGTGATGGGATCTGGGTTCACATCATCGGAAAACCGCAAGTAGAGGGCTACGGAATGGAATGAACCCACACAGCCAGCAGTCTCATCAAAGAACTTTCCATTGAATTCAAAGCAAACGTTTCAATTTCATTTACATCACGAATTCCAACATTTATTGTAAAGAAATTACAATCTTAATCAAATTTTATCACGCACCAAAATCAAAAAACAACATGAACATACTGGAATCTTCATAGCCAACGTCCACTTCCCAGCATCAAAATTCATGAATTAACTCGGCTTAAACCGTTAAAAATTATCCTTGGGTTTCAATCTTTTTCGTATAACTATAATTATTTCACTTTTTTCTTTTGGTAGGAAGGTACTGGCTTAAATTCATCTTTTTTATTTTATCAACTTTTTGTCTAAGCGTTCGGTAGGCAATCAAACTAATACGTAGGAAGAAAAGGTTTTCGCCAGCGACAATAGTAATTATTTACAAGGAGGAGTTCCATTACAATAATATGCATCCAACAACCAAAAACAATTCATTGCTAAACACAATGTTTGTAATTCTTTTTTGTAGGTACTTACGTACTATTAACGACCACAGTCTAACTTTTTCTCTATTTGTTAATCATTTCTATTAACTGCCGTATGAACTACAATTTGTGACACCACATGACACACGGTACTGAAAAACAATGTTGTTTTCCGCTAAATAAGTTCATTTATTTTTATTTTTTTATTTTTTACAAAACATGATATTATAGCGCTTTCAATAAAGATAGAAATTCGTAACTTAGAAAATTATCAAAACATGACGAAGAGAGCGTAAAAACAGACTTTTGAGGTTCATTCGGTTTCATTTTTTCTTGACATCTACTAGTTAGGGGTAGGTGGAGGGGTTGGGGTATTTTTTGCGCCCAGGAATATCAGTGGGTAGTTTTTTTTATCGCCATGTTAAATGATGGATTTTATTTTATTTATGCATTACAGGTTAATTTTCAGTAATGAACCTCTCTTATTCATCAAATATATGATTTGAAATTTAAGATATGTAGGTACGACGTGGCGGAGAGGTTTGAACAGTGGAAATCTACGGACTTGGTCCGAAATAAACGTATTACCTACAAATCTATCATGAAAAGAAGAGGATTTATCTAAAAAGGAAAAAAACACATATATTTATTGTATTGGATCACAAGGAAAATAAACCCGAAGCATATACGATGGTACACAACCCCTCTCCGCCCTAGCATCTAATACTGACATGGGGGGGCCTACTCTTCAAGCTACTGTAACAGGACACTATAATTTTCACTTTTTTCTTCTCATATTCAAATTTGTCAACAGCATAGGTACAAAAACCATTTTCAGTTTTCCTCAGGTATAAAATGTATAAAACAAAACTTTTTTTAATATATATATAATTTTTATTTTATTCCTAGAACCTACGTTAGTTTTTGTCCACGATTCATTTCTCTTGGATACCTAATGACGTATATTGTGGTTCACGGTCACAAGTGAAAGTTTTCCCACATCAATAGTTTGGAAAACTGATTTTCATTGGTATTTTAATTAAATGCGGCTGCTGAGTTTTATTTTTTATTTTTTTATTACTTGGATGAAGTGGAATGAGGAGTTGGGACTAAAGAACGCCTTTTACGCCAATGCGTTGGCAATCCACTGCCACAGCATGTCATGGCACTGACGTCCATTGAAAAGAAAAAGCCTTGCATCTCAGCCGGCATCGATATAGTTGAAGGTTTCTGAAACTCCTTTTACTATTAGACACAAGATTGACTTTTTACGACAACGTTCAGTACGTAGGTATTAAGGAGTGGTGTAATGATGATAGAATGGAGAAGTTCCCAGGAATAGCAAGTTTTTTTTTGGCTTAGCATGGCTGAGAATGAGTGGTGAGCTCCAAGGAGGGGAAGTTCCATAGGGGAAATGGCTGCCCTAGCTCAGTTTCCATTGGTTGTCCTCGGAGCGGCTATGACTCTCTCAGGTGCCCCCTTGTTCATGCCACCCCCTCCACCACCGCCTCCCTCTGTCGTGCCGTAGATCTTACCCGCTTTCTTTGCCATATTGCCAAGTAGTTCGAGGGAATTCTTGTGCGTCGATCGAAGCGATTGAAGCCACTCTTTCAACCCAATGTCATCCTGGAACAAAATTTAAATTATTATTTCAATCGAATAAAAAATTATGAATTTACAACAATAAGTGACTCAGATTTCAGCTTTCTAGGTAGAGTAGGACAGGCAATACAATACTAAAAAAATGCGACGAATTTATATGGCGCATGTGATAATATTTATCAAGGAGCAGGTGAAAGTAAGTACATGGAATGTGAAAAACCATCGACTAGTACTGAAAGAGTAATGGATTTATAAAAGTAAATCATCTGCGAATAGCAACTGCGCAACTTACTTCTAGGCACAGATTATATTTCGTTCAATTGTCAGCATTGATCTTTATGTTAACAATTCATTTGGAAAACTGAATCCTAACATTATGCAAATAAATCTTCAAAGTGAGAAAACATTAAGTATTCATTCCACATGCCTCCATGGCAACTCCTTTCATTAAAAAGTATCTTTCAGGAAAATCATGTAATAAATGAGTTGAATATATGCCAAGCGAACAAGTTTAAGGTTTTTCAAGAATTATTGCGTTGAGATTTTAACTAGTGTATCCATTATAACCAGAAACAGTCTAAGACTTCCACGGTAAAATCACATTTTCCTCTTTAGCCAAAATTATTACCCCCTAAGTCAATGTTATCGACTGGCTACAGGAAATTCTATCTTAGATCTATGTGAATAGGTAGGTACTTCATTAGGGATAATGATAACAAACTGAAATTAGGAATGTAGTTAGTTCACATGCCTCCCTGGCAACTCCTTTCATTAAACAGCACCTTTTAGGAAAATCAAGTTAGCAATGGGTTGAATGTATGGCAAACGAACAAGTTTCAGGTTTTCATTAGTTACTCCGTTGAAATTTTAACTAGTGCATCCATTATAACCAGAAACAACCAAAGACTTAGCCAAAACCATTACCACCCAAGTCCGTGTCATCGACTGACTACAGAAAATTTTAGCTTAGATCTACGTGAATAGGTGAGCATCTTTATTCAGGATGAAGATAACTAACTGATATTAGACAAGGAACTCACGGAATTGGTGAGGACGATTTTAGCATCACGTGTTTTGATGTTGATGCACTGCTCGCCCTTCACGGTGACAAGGTCTTGAGGCACCTCTTCAACCTAGACATAATCACAAATTAATGACCATAATATATTTGACAGTGTTAAAACAATATATGTACTGAAGGCATTTCTTAGTCATTCAGTATAGGGTTCTGTTGAACTGTTAATGACAAGGATAAATTACACTGATAGGTGTTCATGAATAGGTATTACCTAGGAGAAAGGTCTGGTATCCAATGACAAGAGGTTTTTTCCTGGCAGTCAAAAACGTAAAACGTTGTGAGAAAAGACTATTTTTTATTCAATGAAAACCTTTGGCTATCGGTTGTCTGGGAAGCAATAAGGTTTGAAAATGAACACATCCTGATCACCTTTGGTAGCTTTGGTCTAGGATACAATCTTCCTTGTAAGTTGTTTCAAATTTCTTAGCACAGCTGGTTTCATCTCATCTGAATGGACTCACATGTCCCTTACTTCTGTACACACTCACGTCAACACAATGGAATCAGATTTTGTTGGCAGGTGGACACGTCAAAACATGGTTGCCCCTATACACATTGTCGCTACATTTCAAATTTCCAGATTCCTTAAATCCTTTGAATTTTTAGGATGCTTTTTCGAACAGCACACTGTGGTTTTCTCCCTATCTTAAAAAGAAATAATTTTAAAAATGTGAAGCAAATTCCTCATTCAAGTCTAGCGTTCCTTGGATGTTCCTGAACTTAATCAACTGCCAATCAGAGAGCTTACCCCGCAAGCAATGGGGTAACCCAACATTCAGAGCAGGCGTACCCTGGCTCAAGGAATAACTTAACTTCCAGATACACCTTTTTCTCAAAAAGCAGTGGTAACCTCTTCTACCCATTTTAGATGCTGCCCCTAAAAGAACTGAAGCAGCACTTACCTGATCCATAAAAACCAAATCAGGTTTGGTGGAACCAGACTCAGGATGAAGCTCAAGACGATTGGGGTACAACTTTGCATAGCGTGTCTGCCAAGCTGACGCAAAAGGTCCTCCCAACTTCTTGATGTACCCATGAAGAATGCAATCTGACTCTAAAAACGAAAATTAAGAATATGTTCATAAAGAAAACAATCCCATACCACTAGGGTATTAAGGCTTCTTACAACACAAAACTATTTGTGTAGTTTGAACGATAACGGAAAGGAATTCGTACCTCAATATTGAGGTAAATAAGAAAGCTTCTGGAAAATTAGTTGAGCACAAGCAAGATTCACTCCACCTGAGTCTTACCTTTTTCATCACAGTCAAACCGTTGCTTCTGCTTAGCTTTCCGTTTTTGTTCTGTTCGGTCAGCTTCTTGATTAATCGTCTCAAATACTGTTTCTGCAACTTCGCTCTGCCACCTCTCAGAAATGACCAGAGGAAAGTTCTTATAGAGTTCCTGGTCCGCATCCGTCAACTGAAAAACGCGGAGTCGTTAGTTTTCATTCATCCATTTCAATTTTCTCGTCATTTTTCAACATTTATATATTTTTTTAAGTTAATCTAATCATTTTATTTCATTTTTAGCACATTCGTACCTATATAAATATATGGAAGAATATCACAGTTATTGACTAAATACTCAAATGAGACTCTTTGACATTTCATGATTTGAATCAGATTGTAACTACCTTGATCCCTTTGGTATCCTCTTCGTCGAAAGAACCAATATCGAAGGCGTCAGCGGCATTGACTTCTCCTCGTGGCGGAATTAATGGAGGTGGATACTTCTGTACGTAGACCTGCTGCCAGTCCAAACCCTCGAAGAACGGGTGCTCTTTCACTTCGTCAGAACTACAAATAAACATTAATAAGTATCTCTTATCGAATTTAAAGTTCCCCAAATCCTTTTTGAGGTAGAAACTTCAATAAAGACCAAGTAGAAATAATTATTTATATGCGTCTGAAATATTTGTTAAAAACCTTATAACTAGAAGCATGTATCCCTTATGGCATATATTGTTCAAATCACATTTTATTTCACACCTAAATCAATAAATGGCATACGAGCGAACTCTACACCATCTTTGCTCTGATCAAAGTGGCCACCACGCAGACAGTTTTGATCTTAAATTTAGCGACGTTGGTTTTCTTTGGGGAGAATCAGATGTTGCTAAAGAGTTGCTAAGTCAATAATCAATCCTTTAAAAGTGAAAAAAGAATCCACGATCAACAAGCTACTGTGAGGCATGGGTGGGAATACAATTATAATAATTTGGAAATTAATTAGCCTTCCTAGTTTTAGAATATAAGTACATGTGTGAAACAGGATAGATGCCACTCCCAATTTACGAGACGTTTGTAATTGGGATTTCCAAAAACAGCAGAAAAATCGAGTTAAACATTCAGTGATGACGTACATTGATAAGTCAATGGTGGGTGTTAGACAACCTATACAGTTAAAACGAATCCATTAATTTAATCATTTTACATTTTAACTTGATTTCCCTTCATTTTCACATGTTTCTTGATGGGGACTGAAAAATTATATGCAAATCGTCAATGTGGGTTGTCATCAGACTTCGTAGATGAAAAATTAGCTTCCAACTCCTGATTAAATTGAAACCCCTATTTGATTCAGCACCAAATAGGCTGCATCAAAGTATTTTCTAAATAGGGGAGCCGAATATCAAACCTAAGGTTGTATGCCTTATCTAAATGCCTATGTAGCTTTCTGGGCAACCATAAATAATATGTGAGGAAACTTACCCTCTTCCACAGCAGCCCAGCCTCTTGTCGATGTCCCTCATGAGGAGTCGTTCTAAGAGATCTCTGAGTTCCGGGGAAAACGAGTCAGGGAGCTCGACATTCTGGAAAAGTAAAAACACCGTCTAGTTGTTTGAGATAAGAATGAACCTACCATCGACGAATGTATCTAAGAATGGAAATCCAATAATGCAAAGGGGCTTCGAATGATTAATTTATTTTATTGATATAAAATAATGCCATAGTTGAAGGCCATCAAGGAAGGTTGAAAACGGGGGATTTTGACATTCGACAAAAGGTAACATGTCAGGCTCCCTATTTGGTCATAATTCATGATAATAGCTTCTAAATATCAAGTATCAAGCTTAATGTAGGAGCTCAATACCGATCTTTCAGCATTTTACGCAGATGTGAATTTGAATACCTTTCCCACCACCTTGGAAAGTTATAAAACGCCAACAAATATTCATAGTGGCAAAAGTTCTGCTAGGAGCTTTGATATACACATTCAAAGACAAGAGAATCAGTTACTGCTTCAGAGGAGCACAGGCTGTAACTAGATCTCAAATGGATCTACGTAGATATATCACTGAGTCTCGTCCATGTTTCTCAAAATTCAAAAGCTTGCATGATATACACGCAAGTGCAATCTCTACAGACAACAGCAAGAAAGTTGTCTTCCTACGTAGCAAACAGTAGGCTTGTAATCCATTCGGTGCCTAATAAACTTAGATAGTTAGATTTCAGTGAATCATTGACAACAAATAATTAAATTATGACATAGCATTGAACACATATTCAACATCAGGAAACAAATTATTATTTTATATAATGGGAATAGAAGCCGTCTCGAAGCTTGTTATAGGACAACTTTCAGATTTTGGTCTGAACTGTCACATGAGGATAGATAAGTCGATGTATTTTTTTTTAAAGACAAATTAGATCTTTTTAGGGATTTTTGGATGTTAGAGAAATGGATAACGTTAAAATTGCAATAGAAGACGTTCATATCAAACAAGAGGACACAAAAATAAAAGAAAATAGAAAGAAGGGACTGGAACTTGGGGTTTAATGAGAGGGCACGTACTCCATAGAATTCCTCAATGATTGAATCCTAAAATCGGTTTGACACAAAATTATTATCAAAATTTGTATGAAAAAAAAAGAAAAATTTGGAAAAAATCACAAATGGACTGTTTGACTCGCTTAAACCGTAAACCATAATTATTCACAACAAACAAATACATACAAAACTTCACTTCTCGGGGCTTCCTTAAGAAAAGAGTTCTGGGCGATGTAGCTTGTATTTCTTTTAAAAAATTCATAGCTCGGCTAAAATCCGTAAAACCATTGAATGATCAAATCAACAGCGTTTTCATCGTCCATTATTTTTGCTGAAGTTTTCATAATTTCAGGTAAAATATCTTAATTGAAAAGAAAACATGTAGTTAGCGTGAAGTGTCGCGAGGCCTTCACAATCTACAAGGACTCTTGGGTTGCCAGACTCACGCAAATTCTTTGAATTTTCATTCGTTTTTAGACCCCTGCAGTCTCATCATAAACGAGGAATTTAGGTAAGTAACACGATTTTAAAGCATTGTGACAACAAAGGATTATTTATAATTTATAATTGCTCAGCTTTATTTATAATTGCTGTTAGGCATAGCAATAGGAAATATGACAAATTAATGGAACGCTAATACTACATACTGCATCACTTCAAAACTACAGATTGAAAATCATTAGGCAAAACCAAAGATGTTAAGAACCTGGGTGGATACTTCATAAAGGGAAGTCGTCACTATGGGCAAGGTGCAATAGAATACCCGTACTGTTGGAAGGAAAACAGAATTGTTTAAATTGTTTAATTTAATTGTTTGTTCATCTATTACCACAACTCCCACAAAATACCAGATATTTCAACTATTCTTTAATTTGATGCATACTTGCACAGTTTACTACATTGATAATTTAACTGTCTTTTACATTTCTGAAAAACACGGCACATTAGCACATAAAGGTTTATCATTTCTGAATTAAACAGCCTTCCTACGTGGATCACCCGACCTCCAGACCTGGACTGTACATCCAGAGACAATGCTTCCTAAATACACTCAGAAAAGAAACCCACGAATGGAACAACTGAAATTTAATGAGATCAAATAAAACACAGGCTGAGAGAAACCTTTCGCTTTTACTCAACCGAATTAAAATTGAAGCTCGGTATACAGTGGAGACAAGCATATCCATATAGTATCCACCTTGCTCCAGGCCTATCACCAGCCATTTTTTAATAGAATCCACTCTCACGATAGGCTAACGCACGATCGTAAAGCAACCAGTGTAGTCTCATTGGTCTCAGGGAACTAATTTCTACACGGATCGAACAAAACCACAATTCGATAACGACAGTTTTGAGATTTCGAGTTTTTAATATTTCTACCCTAAAATAATAACCCTTGGGATTGATTGATCAAGATGTTGAGATCACTCCACATCCCAATCGATGTAGGATTTGATTTGGAAATGGTCGTAAGCTATGGTCCAGTAGTTTCAGAGAAAAGCTTCCAACAGTGTATGGCATACAGCAAACGGAAGGATTTTCTCTATTCGATTTTTGAAATCAGGGTATCTTGAAAAGTAAACCAACAACTTTTCAGGGAGGTTAACAAATTTTTCTTGGTAGATTGTAAAGATTCGTAATTGAAAATGATTAACCAAGAAGGCAGTTCAGACATAAGAAGCACTAAATCACAACTACTAACGCCTAGACACTCGACACAAAGCATACAAATTTCTTACTAACTTATGAAGAGTTAAAAAAATAAATAAAAATAAAATAAGCATGTTCTCACTCTCCCACAGGGAATCAGCAATCAGATATCCTTTGAAGGGAATCCCTCCATTCTGAATTGATCTTGTACCACCCAAGTTATTACATCGAAATACTAATAGAACTATAATTTAAGGGCCCATGCCAACACCAACACACTGGTGCACAAAATAAATACAGCCTACTATAGAAGTCAAACATTTCAATTTTAAACATATTTCTCAAATTTTCATCAATTAAATCGATGGTTATTTGAACGGAAATTACTAATTTCATTAATCATCAATTAATATATACATCGGGATTGACAACTATGCAATGAACTTTAGGTAACGTTTTACCATTTGATTACCTACTTTACTCTCATCTGCAGCTAAGCCCAACAATTAATTCTCAAAGAAAAAAACAATTAAAATTTTTTTAAGCCATGCTATAGATCTATTTGATGGACCAGTAATAGCATTGGTTTTTGAGATAGAGCGTTCAAAACATACTCGTAAAATACAACAAGAAATTTTGTGATATGTTCTATGTAGATATGTGAATTAAATCCTACACAATTAGATATTTACCATAGTGAGGGTCATCCGGTCAATTTCGTGTTTGTCTTTGGTTTTGTGCTGCCTGAAAGGTGAATGGCCCTTGAGAAGCTTGTAGAGCATGCAGCCGAAGGAAAACCAGTCTGCGCTTGAGTCGTAGGCAGTACCCTTGCTCAACACTTCAGGGGCCATGTAGCCGTGAGTGCCACTGAAAATTGTTTAGGAAGTTCAATGAGAATTAGGGATAGACATTTCAGTTTTTCTCACTACTACAAAACGCCGGTAATGGTACGATGGTAATTGGTGCCTACCAATTATTTTCACAATAGTTGAATAGTGTAAATGTAATTGCTGCAGGATACTTGCACCAGCGTACAGTTACCTACCTATCAAATTTTGTGAGAAACAATCATAAACTCGATGCTTCATTTTCAATCAATGTTAAGCGAAACGAATGAGAGATAACAACCACAACGAGGTTAGGTTCCAACGCTACGTGCAAAGATTCAAAGTAGAAATGTCTTTACAGTAAAGCAGTAAATGTGGAAGCTAATCCACGCTATACTCACTTATATTTAGTAGTGTATGTTTTGTCTGGGACAAAGAGATATTCAAAGATATGGGCTATTTATAATCAAAATATGGGTTATACTCACACACTGGCGTGAGGTTTCTTCTTAGAAAAATCACAGGCAAGTCCGAGATCGGATATTCTGACATGACCGTGCTCGTCTAAGAGGATGTTAGCAGGCTTGAGATCCCTGTACACAATGTATCGCCTGTGCATGTGTTCCAGCCCTAAAACCATCCAAATTCATTGTCATGAAGACAAAAAACACTATCACACGAAAAACAATATAGTATCTAGTATTACATAGGTTTATCTTGGAAAGAAACATAAGAATATTAAACTAATTAAATTAAGGGATGGCGGAGAAGAGTAGACGAAGCTCGATTCACCCAAGACTGAATCATTTTTTGAGGAGGTAGGTAGGGAAGAAGAGAGGGATCAATTCGATCTCCTACTGTATACTGCTGCCCCTGAAGGAGTCTTACGTGGAATATGAACGATATTTGGAATAACACAATTAGAAATACACTGTTATTTGAACCAAATATTCCTCTCGACGAAAACTATACGGATTTTCAGTTTAACGAACCCCTTCTGCAGCAATTGCACGACTGAATTACTAGCTGGTAGTGAGCTAGTTGTCATAATCGTGCGTCAACTGTGGGGGTGCACTGCGCAGAGCAACCTCAACATTTTACCGTGCTTTCAGAATATTCTTCTGCGTTATCTGCGGCGACGCATACAGATACTTAAGAAACTATAGATTACACTATGAGTTGAATGTTGAATCTCAATGAGGTTATGCGCAAACAAGCAACTAAACACCTTTTGTGGCTCAGAGATAATGGAAACGAGGATGTCGTTCAGCTCCTAGGCACTGAAGATCTACTTCGAGAACTCTAAAGAACAAACCGCATGAGCTAAGTAAAATAATGTGATCGCCTCAATCGACTCAATAATGTGATCGCTTATAGTGAAGTACCTAAGAGCTTAAGAAAACGTATATTAATGTGTCATTTGAATATTGCTTATAATTTTCTATTTGGCATAATGAAACTCGACAAAAATAAAAACGAAAATTCTTTGAAATGGATTTCCACCAGTTCGTATCAGTTCTGACTAAACCATGACTTGGTTTATCAAACTGAAAATAAGTGCAGCTGCCACGAGAAGGAACATTTGTTTCAACCAACAGTGCATTCCTGACAATATTATACCAAATATCGTCTGTCTGCTATTCGCGTTATGAACTCTACGGGGAGACAATTTCTGGTTGAACTTGGCTCAAGAAAAAACTTCTGAGAAACTTCACAAAGCTATTTGAGGCGAGATATCATTGGAATGGAACAGGCAGTTCGGAAACTCAAGAAAGCAAACAAAGAACCAAATAATGGGACAGATGGGAACACAAAGTTCGCTATTCTTTGAAAGAGTAAGGAGGTGGGCGTACGAAAAGCCAGGAGGAGGTGAACCGCAAAATCAATCCCCAAGTCAAGATCAAAGCGAAAATAAATTATCCAGTTTTCTTCTTTTCCTCGGCAGTGGTCATTCGAGAACAGTTCTACGGAACACAAACGCATTTTTTGGAAATTACGTCAAAGCAGCTTTGAGTGACAAGCTCGTTTTTTATTAGATAAACATTTTGAAATTCGGATGGATCTCTGGTGAGATAGAAATCACAAGGCTATTTCCTTTATGAATAATTTCACAATTACCACATTCTAATTTCTCAAAACCCCCTTACATCATTTGAAGAGCCATTGGTATTTGAGTTAGGTAAAAGTGTGTGTATCGGGCAGAAGAAACTTGTTTTTAACGTATTCGAGTTCCCGATCGCGAAATGAAGATTGATGAAGATTAATAACAAATGTTTTTTTGTATTTCCGCCTCTCTACTTGCTCTACTTGAGTCATGATTCTGAAATTTTTTTTTTTTTAAAAAGTTCTCGAAAGCTTGAAAATACAACAAAAAACATTCATAACATTCTTATAGTTGAGGGGTGTCTAAAAACCAAAATTTAAAGAAATATCAGAATGAAATTATTAAAAATTCAATGAGTATGGAGCCATGACTGGAGTAACACTGGATCCAACCAGAGAGTCCCAGACAATCAGAATACATTTTCGGTAATAAGTAATTTAGAGATACGTTTTAGTAGAAACCTATTAAACTTTAAACGGAGAACCCAACAATGGACCATCCAGCGTTATGTGCACGTTTGGCATTAATGTTTGCGAATGTAGCTTCACAAGGATCCTGTCATATTGGTAATTGCTATGACCAAATCTCTCTTCGTCTATTGGAAATTTTTTAGTTGCACTCAAGTCAAAACTTTTGCTGACATTAGGAGCACTCTTTCTTGACACAAGTGTTTGGTTTGGGGACACATGGAAATGGAAAGCTAGAAGTTACAATTCTATTAAATTCTACACTTGGTATGGGATCTCACCAAGGATCACTTCAGCAGCATAAAACTTCATTTCAATCTCATTGAAAACTCCGTGCTGGCTGAGGTGATAGTGAAGATCGCCACCGTTCATGAGATCAAGGATGAAGCAAAGCTTGTCCGGCGTGTGGAAGGCGTAAGTCATACAAACTATGAACGGGCAGTCAACCTGCAACACAGAGGGATGAATCACGTAAGGAGCATGAATCTAAGAAGTTTGTACAATGTAATATGGTAACCTAGGGATAAGTAATAACATTCTACAGAAATATGGAATGAAAATGCTGCCTCCAATGAGTTGAATAAGAGTAAATTTGTCAGTTTATTGGAACAGCAGCGATGGGCAGGACATCCTTCCAGAAATCTAACTGCGAATGAACAGCACTCAGCTAGGAAGTTTTTGAACACGTCTTACAAGAATGCAGTGCGACTCAGTCATTACCTATCCTATGAAACATTGCAAAAATGGCGATGGATGAACATTAAAGCAAAGACATGATGTGCCGTGATGGTGTCTGGCCAACAGATGCAAGGTGGTGATTCGAACCAATGGACGAGGCAGATGGGTACGTGAGCTCCCTGGTATTCCTTTGTGAAACCAAGTATCTTCAAGTTCCTTGAACACATGTCTTTAATATGGTGGAAGAAATTGAGATGAGATCAAAAAGAATCCAGAGAGCTCATGACTCTCATTTTTCTCTTCAAGACCTGCCTAACAAAGCAGCAGCAGTTGATAACAGGCGAGGATGTACGGGAGAGCCTAGTTTTTGTAGAGGCAGTTCAATCACACCACTCCATGGGCCTCCACCAGTCAAGTCCCTAGACATAAAATAAGTAGACAAGCCGATGCTTTGCTTCAATAAACAGGAAGTTTTCCTCTGCTGAATGGTTTTCTGAAGTGTGAGGTCAAAAGAATGATATAAAAGCAGGAGGTTCACAAAATATGACAGGTCTAACTGCAGGAGCAATTCATTAGTCAAAGTGTTTTCCCTAAAATCAGCCTCTGACAAATATCAACAATTCGTTAGCTACGGCAAGGCTGTTTTTCAAATTCACTTATTTATTTTTGTAACTTCCTGTTTTACTGCACGAATTCTCAAGATTTTTCCAATTTGATGCTGTCAAGCTTTCTTTGTTTAAAAAAAAAAATCCTGGAAGGTTCATCATGGTATTAAAATGAAAACAATGAAACCAAAACATGAGAAACATTTAATTTTTGTTATTTTTCCAATATAACTTTTTTTATTATGAATGCCATGAACAATTATCAGCCCATATTGAGTAAACAATATTAATGTTTTGAAATGCAACAGAAATAACGATCACGAGACAATATAACCTGAACTAAAACAGACAAATTGATGAACTTCTTGTAATCCTTTCTTTAAAACCTGAAGTCCAGCGATAGTCTCTTCTTACTAGGAAATCCCGGTTGATTTTAGGAGAGCTAATGTTTCGCTTGTTTTTCTTTTGAAGTGATCATTTTCTGATAAAATAACCCATCATTTAAGTGGAAAACCCTCGAGAACTCAAATGAGTGGGCACACAGCTACAGTAAATGCAAAGACGATATGGGCGTGAGTGAGGTAATGGGTGGAGGAGGGTTAATAGACGTGGCTCAACGACTGGGTCTCGCCACCATAATTAAACATCACGCTATCCCAAAATATCGGCATTTTTATAATAATTAACCCTTTCGTTCTCGACGCAGGGTTCATGCAAACACTACTTTTAGAAGAGCCGCAGAACCCAACAGTCCTCGACACTATAGGCACCACGTGGCTTCTGAAAGTTATGAATCATTGGAAGACAGCTCTCACACTTGTCTTCTTAACCTTCCGAAGATTTATTGTATACTTATATGTTTTTCAATGGCAAATGGAATTGGCAAAACCGTATTTTGAAACTTACGCCCGTACTGACTAGAGAAAGCATGATCCTTTCGTTGAGTGCCAATGTCTCCCCTTGCTTCATTTTGATCCTTTTCTTGTCGAGGCATTTCATAGCGTACATCTTGCCCGTGTCAGCTTTCCGGCAGCCGTACACTTCTCCGAATCCTCCACGCCCAATGATTCGGTGGACGCTGAAATCGTTCATCGTCAGCTGAAAACGAAAATGTAGAAACAATCAATAACCGATCAGGTTGATTTGATACATTTTCGTAGACATTATTTTGATAATTATATTTATAAATCAATAATTAAACCCTGACATCTAGTTAGAAGCATAATTCCAGTACATCACAACAGATTCACAGAGCCGAATCATGGATAATGACCCCAATCAGCCATTTTACCTTAGTTTAGTTGATCGCCACTCTGCTGTGATCAACTTGTACTACTTTTTTCAAAAATCCAGTTGCTTTCCAAAACTAAAATGAATATTGAAATGCTTCTCCCGCTATAGATAGGGTTACCTGAATCTCAATACTGATAAAATGTTTTTAATGGAGTATATTCTTGTTAATACCTCCACAGGGATAACATTCGGAAGTTCCAGTAAGTAGCGACAATTTTAAGACGATGGATGGATACTAAGTTGCGTCTATCATTTCCAGATGCACAACTTTCTACGTCTATTCTTAGCAAGTTACTTCTTAGTTTTTTCTTCCGAGACACCAACTCGAAAGCGTTCCCTCTACCAAGTTCAAATTATGAGGAAAAATATAAACCTTACGGTTAAAAAGTGGTAAGATGTAGGTTAGAATGTTCATTTGGAAGTCGAAGAGGCCTTTTTGAAGAGAGATTCTTCAAGAATTACGTTAAAAACCCCTGATTCGGCATTGTTTCGATATTCCAAATCAGAGAACTGCAGAAATATCAATGCTTAAGAGCTGTTGAATCAAAGAGAACGTGAGGGGGCGAGGGGTGTTTTTACTACTTTTTTCCCCAAACGGCTCACGATTTAAAGAAAACATACTGGGGTGAGCTTCCATTGTGAGTATGAATGCTACATATAGTACGTAGCTAGATGGACAGGACAGCACTTGAGGAACTATGGAATAAAGCTGATCAGTTGAGAAAACATTAAGACTAACATTTTCCATGTGTTATCGTTACATAATATAAGCGTAGGAACCTAATACATTGGCACAAGAACTGGTACGAAATACACTTGAAGTCTCTTTCTCTTATTAAATTTCCTTTACGCATATTTTGCGGATTTGGCACAGGCTTCACCCATCTTTATACTTATCCTGAGAGATAAGTTGGCAGACCCTGCTAGAGTAGGTACCTCGCGGTGAACGTCCAAGGAGGATCCGCACAACAGCTCTTCACAAGTGACCCCCTTTGTGCGAACAGTTCCTCAATCAAGTCTTTGTCGTGCAGAAAGACGCCGATAGAAAGCGAGCGTTTCTTTTGTCAAAGATAATTGCCCCACTTGCCACCTTGTATACGACAATGATTCCGAAAAAACGTGACGCTGCAAGCGGTGGAGAAATCGGGGTTTCAAGAAATTCACGAGGAATAACCACGTAATTTTTTTAAGGGAAAAAATTAACCCGCCAAGAAAATAACACCACGCAAAAACACGGAAATCAGGCATGAATTTAAGTAGGTAAATGGGAGGGGAGTTCTTAAATATGCATGAAACGGCGGAATCTTGAAATATGTTAAAATATGCACATGGATTCTCTGAGAAGATATAGTCATGAATAATGTACCAATTTTGGAGCCCCTTGAACAATAAATTCCGGACATAAATAGACGGACTGGTGCATAAAGGGAATAAGTGTCTCAAAATCTTTATATCGTAATGCAGTTTGAGAAGTAATGAACAATTAAAAGGTAGAAAGGGAGTTACTTCGTCCACCTAACTATTATTAAATATTATCATTCAACTGTATATTACTTCATTACATTGTTTTACCGTTTGTTGATCTTGTGATTCAAATCTATCCTATCCAATAGAAACCTGTCCAACTGCACCCAAACAATTCAATGTATCTCCTTCCAGCAGTCAAAGTCTATGTGATCTAAGATCGAGTTCACCCCACTTAGCATGTATAGACACTCCTGAGCTAGTGTTTGATGATCTAAGTTATCTTGTTCTGCTAAACATGTGTCAAACTGAATCAACATTATTATACCAATCCTCTTTGGGCTGACAGAGTGAAGGTCTATGTGACCAAGATCGAGTTCACTCCCCAAAACAGTATAGACCTTGTGTCTGATGATTCAATTAATCTCCTAGAGGAAACAACCAATTATTACGACTGACATTTCCGTGTTTCGAGTATTTCCCAACAAAAGAATGAAAATAACGTCAACATGAGTGAGCATACAGAAAGAGATCAGTATCAAAAACGCACTAGTATGAGCTTCACTTATAATGCAATAGTTTAAACAATGTATTTTTGCTGACAGCATATTTAATTAGTTGTTTCCATTTAATCTGGGGGCGGCATCTGTCTTTCTTTTCATTCTTTGAAAGCATCAATCAATCCAACATAGAAATTAATACAAACGCAAATGATGATTTTCGATGACAGCAAAAAAAAATCGTCATTTAATTAGTTGTTTCCAAATAACTCAAATCTTTCTTTGCTCTTCTGAAAATGTCAATATCAAATTCAATCCGACATAGAAATTAATACAAACTTTCTAATGATGATTCCCTCTCACCTGAATGTTCAATGTACGGCTGTAAACATAAAACATGAAACGGCGCAACAACAGATTTTTGATCTGTGTAAAACATCAATTCTAAATTTTTCCATGAAATCAGCTGGCAAAGTTTGAATACCGCGTATATTTATCACTGAAAATAATAAAAAATCGTCAGAATTAGTTAAAGGAATTTCAATATACACACATTAAATGGAGAAATAAATTAAATGAATGACTTAATCACAAGAGCAATAATTTAAATCTTTCAATACACGTTTGATAAGGACTCAATCACAGATGAGTCTTCGATGTCTAATATCAAATTAAACGTGATCTAATCTTTAAGTTAAGATTAGTGTAATGTGTGCATACCTTTCTAAAAATTTTCTAAATGGTTCCCCTCTCAAGTGATTGAATATTTCTTGAATGTACGGCTGTAAACATAAAACATGAAACGTCAACCAACATATTTTTGATCTCAAAAGCAAAGGTATTCTACATTATGATGCTTTTTCTTTCAAATTAGGAAACATTATTTTAAATCTTAAAAAGTCAATTTTCAGCATGAAATCAGCTGAACTGAGTAGATTGAATAAGGAAGAATTAAAATTGTGGAAACCAGAATTCTGCTGTTTCCCAAAATGACAAACTTTTCTTCTTAAATCCAAATCGGAGAATACTGGGGTTCTACCAAAAGTTTACCTATAGCTATTGTTTTCATCTGCTGAGATTGGAGATCGTAAACAAAATTGAAGGGAAGTGTTTTGGATATAATTCAAACAGCATATTCGTTTACTGGGGGCAAATGAGAACCTCCGCTTTTATTGCAGATTCTCAAGATATTTGAACAGTTAAGCGCAAAATGAAAATTCAATTTATCAACATCTTAAATTTTTATTAGATTGGGTTAGATACTCATTTCCCTCTTATGTCCTCAACACAGAAATGAACACTAAATATTTGTGAATTCAGGGATTCTTCATTATGGCATTCCTTCTTACCAAAAAGTATAATCACCACGAGATAGTTGTAAATATCCCTTAAATTTCTTTAAGCTCTACAATGTTTGAACTATAAAACAAGTGAAGGATCATGAAATTTCTGATAGTCTATTGACATTAATATTTATGAATATCTAATTATTCCAAATTTATTCATCCCTGAATTCTTTAGATCTCGTTCATTGAATTTTATTCTCTGATTTCTTGCCCATAAATTCAACAATCCACTCATGTTTTAGGTTTACGATAGTCTATTAAAATTGAGTTTATAAAAATCTAATTATTTACCAAATTTATCTCTCTAAAAATTGAAATTAACAAAATGAAAGTTCTCACCTCGAAAAGGTTTACTGGAACTTCGTTTTTCATAAGATATTTCTGTACATGTGCGACGGCATCTCGGGGGTATTCCTGTAAAAGATAAATCCTTCTTCATCATGCAATTTCCGTCAGAAAAATTCATTCAAAACCACGCAACTGAATCATGGTCTAGTTGCCCCTTCCAAGGGATGAGGCGATTACGCCTGCAACACCCAGGGGATGTGAGTGAAGCTAAAAAGGTGTTCACACTCAGGAGTGGTAGTTCGAAGAATCGAGAAGGGGGAACTATGTGTATCCATCATCAAATACAAAATAGCAAATTTTCGTTAATGAATCAAGTGCAAAAGCTTCAAAAAATGTAAAATATTTTTTCTTAAAAATCGTCTTCATTCTAGGCGTTTATGTATCATTCGAGATAACTCTCTTTACGATAGAGAGATTCTACAAGAATGAATGATTTCGTTGGACAACACTTGTTAACACATTTTGTCATTAAAATTATGTTGTGATCATTTACGACGTTTTAATATTGGAAATATTGATTCACAAAATACCATCGGGAGTGATTCAATTAGTAAGTATGCCACGCCTGCGACAAAGGAGATCCTTTTGTACTCGCGAAGCGCGTCAAAATGGCTTTTTAAAGCGAAACCACGCAGAATGGGTTTCGGTGAATCGATGAAGGAACGCGGAAAAGTGATAAATGATGAGTGATAAGCGATCGGTATGCGATAATCGGGAGGAAACGAGAGGGGGACGTACGTGTGCGTGGGCGAGAAGCTCTTTCATGATAAACTTGTCGTAGATTTGGCGGGCAGACTTCCTCCTGTCCTCGGGATTGTCGAGTTTCTCGTACTCCTTAATCTGTAAACCAGAAATACATGGGGAATCAGTCATCCTGATATTGCACATACGAGTAAATTATATTTCAAATATAGGTTGTGCCAAAAAACAACCTTTGTTTCTGCCTCGTATAAAAAAGTAATTTCTGTGGTAAAAAGGAATTTTTCTTTATAAATTTATTTTACAAAGGATCTTAAAAAACGTGAACGTTGCACACGGCGCTCTTGAGCAAATGTACGCAATGCACACCAAAAATACACAGGGAATCAGTCATCCTGATTTTACATACGAGAAATGATATTCCGATACAGGTTGTGCCACAAGATAACTTTTGTGCCTCATTCTAAAAGTAATTTCCGTAACTTTTCTTTTTGAGTCGATTTAACCAAGGATCTTTGTTTTTTCGAATGATAACCCCCAGCATGTTTTGTTGCAGATTCGGATTCTACGAACAATTACATGAAAATCTGTGGCAACAACAATTTTTGGTTTATTATTCAATCATAAACCATTGTAATTTCTCTTGAAAAAAAAATTGTAACCCCCCCTCCCCCCCGACAATTTCGTGGTTTACGTTTCAAAGCGTGTAGAATCCGAATCTGCAACAAAAAATTTTCCGTCCATCCGCCGTGCGCAATTAAACAGCAAAAGATCTGAAATTGAAAAATCCATCTTGGTCCGATTCTTGATCTCTCACTTAATTTAAATTGCCCTTTAAGGGCTGTCAAAGTTTTGTCAAATCCCTAATAACCCCAAAACAAGTCAAGGCGGCCTAAATGTGCACTCTTTTTGAAGAACATACCATGAGGAATCGAATGAGCCCCTCCCCAGGTCCGTAGGTCAAACCATTCCCGATCTATGGCCCGATTTATGGTGCCAACATTTGCGTTTTTTGGTTTATTATTGTTTGTTTGTAACCTAGTGATGTCCGGCCGATAGCGTCGAGTTGTAGTGAACGTGGATACTGGAGTGATAGCCGATGTGGATACCTGTAGTTTATAGCCGATACACGGGTTGAAGCATTCTGATATGCATGAAACGCTGATAATATATAAAGGTCAATCAATATTATTCATTCATTCAATATTATTACTGTTGTTTATTATTCAATATTATTACTGCGGTAAATAAGTATTCTTTCACTGGGGTTTATTATTCAATTGGCTTGCGTTCATGATTTGAATCTTACTAAGCTTCGGAGTGTGCGTGTTTTACAGGTGATAGAGCGATTATTGAATTTCAGGAGATATGCATAGACCACGTAAATCGGTTCTCAACCAAAACACCTATTTGGATTGATCAGTTGATGATATTTGTGTGCCTCCTCTACATCAGTCTACCTTTGGCTACATCGTTTAAATTTGGATTTGGGGAAGTTTTAACGCAATACGAGTGCTAAAGGACTTGATAAATTATAGATGTTTTTATTGTGGGGGGGGGGGGGTATTGAGGTTCAATAAAAAAACGCTGCAAATTCTTTCACGGGGGTTTATTATTCAATTGGCTTGCGTTCATGATTTGAATTTCTACTAAGCTTTGGAGTGTGCGTGTTTCACAAGTGATAGAGCGATTATTGAATTTCAGGAGGCATACAAATATGATCAACTGATCAATCCAAATAGGTATTTTGGTTGAACAGATTTACGTGCTCCATTCATATCTCCTAAAATTCAATAATCGCTCCATCCTGTGAAACACGCACACTCCAAAGCTTAGTAGAAATTCAAATCATGAACGCAAGCCAATTGAATAATAAACCCCAGTGAAAGAATTTGCAGCGTTTTACTAGGTTGAGATACGAATTCCAAACTTCTAGAAAATCCAATCACCCAACCAATTTTAAGAGTAATATCAACTGGAGTGTATCCGGTGTACCAGTCCGGCATCAATGTGCGACAGTTATATAGCCGATAATGGATAGTACTTTTTTTAGATCAGAGGAAAAGATGATTTATATGCAAATTTGACAACGCCTATTCAAAATCCTTCAATTTGTCCAGAAATATTTTCATTTACATATGCATGTCGTATAAAGTTTTAGGTAGGATTTATTACTATACGGGCGAGTCTGTATCTAAATAAAATGCAAACAAAAAACTTCACAGTCCAGAAATATCAGGGTATCACATGCCCTACGAAATCGCAAACCCTTGTGCTGGCGCCAGTAGGGGTGGCAAAGAGATATATTTCATGCCACATGAACGTGATCGCATAGCCCTTAGAATGGAGCAGCGTCGCGGACTTGGGGATGTGTTGAAGAAGTTAGCTTAACAAAAAACCTTAGCTGTTTAACTTTGCCATCAGAAGGCTATGGGAGGGAAACGCCGCTCCTAGAGTGTTATGAGGGATGAAGGTGAAGGGAGAGGAGGCTTTTGAACGTCGTCTTTCATGTTCGTTCGGAAGAAGAAAAAAAAGGGAATGGAGAAAAACAATTTATGGGCGAAAAGTACCGGAAAGAGAACCGTAAATAATAAAATGGAGGGTGAGCCGAGGCCCAGTGTGTGGGGGTAAGAGTGTGAGTGAAGGAACGGATGTGATGGTGTGCGTCGTAAAATGACGTCTGTGAGAGTCGTACAATGTGAAAAGGCTTTGGCTTTTCAGAGCCGCAAAAATAGTGGAAAACTGAGGCTTTTACTCACAAAGTGGAGAAAAAAATGGAGATGAGCTGAGTGGAGTGGGGTGGAGAAAAGAGGTTCTGAATATTTAAATGGTAAGGAGTAGACCCCAGTGTAGGGGAAGGCTATCACATGGTTGAGTGTGGTTGTTAACTTAGAGGAGTAGCTATCAGCATCACCTTCAAGGCGAATGATGAGATGGTCGGGGGAAGGGGGTTGAGGTGTCCCATTACATGTATGATAAGAAATGTATAAGGCAGCAGTGTGGAAGTTAGGTAGGGTAGGTTATCAGACAGGAGGAGATTATCATATGGATGACGTCGGTAAAATGTAGTTGGTTGAAGAAATCACGGCTGATGGAAGGTGGAGGACAAGGAACAACAAGAGTACCTACTCGTATTTATATGGTAGCAGCGTGGTACTCTAGGTTATGGAATGGTACCATGGAAATATAATACACATGGTGGTTGATGAGGTAACATAAATTTGACAGCTGACTAGGTTGCCATGGAGCTGGATGGCACCTTATGAATGAAGTTGATAACTGTATTGACCAGTTAGCGATAACATTTAATTATGTGATAGAAAGGTTGGTGTTATTTTAAATAGGTGTGTATATTTACATGATATAGCATTTACAAGTCAAATTAACCTTTTTACAAATCAAAAAATTCATTAGTCGATATTATTTAGTTCAAATTGGATTATCATCATTGATCTGTAATTGCTATGTGATCTATATAAAGGTCTATGTGGATTGGTAGTGTCATTGGCCCACTAAACGTTTAAATGTTTATTTATCCTCTTCCCCTCCATTTAGTCATTTCGAGGAATGCGAACTGTTGGACAGGAGACCAAAACTTCCTTGTTCGAGCCACCTTCTAGCAAACCATCCGAACCGAGGTTGCTCTCTGGGTTTTTCTCCTTTGTTGGCTGGGTGTGTACAGCCTGTGCACTCCTGGGCACCGATATGCTCCCACCGGGAGTCTCACTCCTATCCGTACTGTGATGTTTGGAGAAACGTCCTCAAACAGGCTGGAGGTCGAGCGGTTAGAAGGCATGCACAAATTCTCTGCCCTTCCCTTCTTCGTTGTAAGCAAGGAGGAAAACGCCTGATAAAATACCGCGGGAGACTGTTACACCCACAGTCAAGGGCCCTGCACACGAAGGTACATGTACCTGTCTGCTAATCTCAACAGGATGGAGTTCGGCGCTATACCACAAAATACCCACTAAGTAGGTGTCTGAGTTATAGAAAACCATATAACTCACATGGGTGACGAATCTACCAGGAGAGTACTTGCCCTCCGATTTTCAGATTTAGCCTTCCACCAGCATCTGGATACAGTGGAGAGTCCAGTAACATTGGAATCTCCCATCTCAAAACTGGTACCACGGGTATAGGGAGAGCACCAGACGACTGGTGCACAGTGGCGCCAGGATGGACCCCTCCTCCCTTAGCGCTGAGGTTAAATTTGTTGCGGCAGTGCTTGAGCATACCCTGGCACACAGGATTTGTCCAGGGGAAGAGAATGCATAATTGGGAACTTGAAATCCACCAATGGGTCTTGCATGTTAGTTTTGTTACAAACTCAGGCATCAACATCCTCAATTGGTAGAACCAGCTGTAATGTTTGACTTAACCTGCAGCGCCTCGGGTAGCAGGTACCTTGTAAGGCTATTTCCGAACAAGGTCTAATGAATGGTGAACCATACCATTCCTCTCGCCCACTCTAGAATCGAGTAGTTGCCCCGTCGGCTTACAGGCAGGGGGAGAAGCGCAGTCCAAGAACAGTTGGCTCTCCAAAACAGATCAACCTTCTTTCAAGAAGAAGAATCATCGATAAAAGCTCTCTTGGTTCTAATAATCATGGTACCCACTTCAATTCCCGTGAAACAGATTGATCACATTCCTCTCTGCTTCCAACACTATTTTCGTAGTCATTAAGAAAGAAGAAGAGTCAATCAGCACAAATCTAGACGGGTGCGATTTCGTTGGCAACTTAGGTGAGTTGCACTTGTCGATCTAGGTGCCCTAGGCCAATTATTACGTGCCATAAGTAACTTCCACAGTTTGAAGTAGGTTCTATGAAAAGATCATTCCGATATTACACATAAAGGTCCCCGTGGGTGCGCAGGGACTATTTTGGGACTGGAGTCGTTCCACAACCGAGGACGCGTTCAGCTAGGACCTAATAGACATCGTTGGTCTCGTAACAGTACCTACCTAACGTTTTCAACCCGTTGACATTAGGAAGTAGAGAAAGAGACGCGCGTCAGGAGAGGAGGTCAAACGATACGGCTGACGGTTCATCTGACAAAAGGAGAGTTTCTTTCTTGGGCAGGGGGCCGTGACAGTATCAGCTCTTCGCCGTCACCTTCACGATCTGTGGACCAACTAAGGGAGATTCCCAACGCCTCGCTGTAACTCCAGTAGTTTCCATTACAAGGCGATCTATCGGAAACGCTCAAGTTCGATTATAATTGGGCTTTCGTTGCCTTACTTCGACTCAGATTTGATGTATCGATAGTGGGAATAGGTGAAACTATACAAAAGGTAAAACGCAGACAATTCCGACTAATGGGTTACTACAAAATGACACAATACTTGCCTACGTGAGTAAAAATTTCGAAAAACCACGTTTTTGACAAGTTTTCCTCTCACAGCAACTTTGCGTCTGAGGCGATCGGTTTGGCTAGAAGTTAGGACCAACTGACTCCAAGTGGAAACCATGTGCGAAAGAACGGATTTTTTTACATAAATTAGAAGGCCTTTCATGGCCAGTATGGCATATGGATATTGGCGATTTTGAATCTACGCACCTTGAAACATAAAATGACGAAATTTGAGGGGTTCATAAAGTATTTTTTGTAACGCTACTACAAAAACGTATTATTGAAAATTATAAACCAAAATAGCATTTTTAGCTAAAGGGGGCCAGTGGTTTTAAGAGCCGTTATCGCATCAGACTCGGTAAAGTGTAAAATTCTGCATCAATGGAACTATTCAGACACTTTAACTCGGCATCCAAAGAAATCCGATGAAATGAATGATAAATTGTTGATGTAGTAACAATCTGGATTATCTAAGCTTCAACTAATTATTACATGAAATACTAAGATAGTATTCCTAAAAGTCTCACTTTCAAACAGAAATAACTTGTCCTCTTTTTATTTCTCATCTATTGACAGAGTCGAAATTGTTACAGAAGCAATGTACTTAAATTGCCCGAAATCATGGGGAGCTGCAAGGTGAAAAAGCTAGTTTATAGACATGGAGAGAAAGAATACGATAGAGATTTGGAGGAAGGTTTTTGATGACCGTGCTACTCTATTCCCAATTTAGTCCAGACTCACCAATACTTCCTTCTTCTAGGTATGCATTCCTTCTTTCTAAGTATACACGGTATTCTTTCAATGCGATTCCTGGTAGTACTGTAAAAGTGTATTCTGAATTTTACATATTAACTATTCAGTACAACATTAATTTGTAAAATAACTAGTATATATTTCACGTAGTAACTAGTTGGAAGTGTTGATAAAATACGAATTTAACCCATTACCTTAAATGGACCGTTATTTCACGATAAAGCTGAATTCCAGGCTTTAATATAGACATTTTAATTACCAGTTACATCCCTTTCCCGGGGTAATTTGCTACTCTGACCATATGGTGTGGTAAGTAGTCTTTAACAAACTTGAGATCTAGAGCGTATATTTTGAATTTCGAACTGTATGGAGTTGGACGACCACTCTGAGATAGGAAGAGATCATCAATGAGATGATTCTAAGATGCCTCGAATGCGTTTCGTTCCACATAAATCTAGACATTTTAGACGACTAACACGCCACATGTAGGCGTGTCCTTATTAGACTAGGGATGACTCAGTCGCCGTCATCACTTTTGCCTTATCGATTCTACGCTACGCGGTACCGATTGTTGTAATACCGATGGAAGCGGCGTTGTTACTATGAAGTTACAGAACTCAGTAGTTAACGCAAGAGAGGCACCGAGTCAATATGATTATCGTTATTCGGCTCAATTCTAACTAAACACCAAGCTCAGCCGAGTCGCGTAGAAGCGAGTAAAATTCCTACCGACTCAAAAGCTAGGACAGAAATGCCGAGATAGCGGAAAGATTGTAAGCTGAGTCAGAAGTGTAGCATACAGATCGGTGAATCGAGCTCTTATTCAAGGATAAGATGAATTCGATCTGTCGGATGATCAACTGCTTTAATTGGAATACACAATATTGAAGACCTTCGATGAACAGAACTCTCTACGATTACCGGTCCGTCAAGTGAAATACAGATTTTTTGAATTCGATCAACCTAATAAACGAAACTTCGCAAACATTCAATTAAATAAGTTGGAAAACCTAAATTGAATTTTTTAATAACAATTGTTTACCCGTCCGTCGTAGTGGGTATTTCCTACTGCAGTAAGTTGAAGGAAGCGTAGAGATTTGAATATAGCCTAAAATCAGGCGAGAAAGTTGTTGATCATTTTGGATAAAAACTGCGTTTAAATAGGTAGAGCGGTTTTGGTATTTGAAAAAACAAATCTGTCATTGCCCGGAATTGAACCTGGGAGCTTTAGGGTCATACTCCAACAACGATCTTCGCTTGACAGATCAATAGTAGATTCCAAGGGGTTCATGACATTCTATACTCCTGTATTATAGATTCTTTCTATAAAGAAAGAAAGGTGCTGGTAAGGATAGTGAGCGTTTGAACTTGAATAGCAACACATTCCATTCATCAGTCATTGAAATGTCATATAATAGAAATGAAATGGTGTCATATGATTGCAATGTTATATATATCAGACCAAAAAATAGGTTTTTATTTTAAAAAGTTCGAGAGGAATTGATTTTTGTTTCCATTTGTACCCTTGAATATTACTATAAAGTAGACTAAAAAAGAAGCCGGGATTACAAGTATATCCAAAGCTATATACTGCACGAGTTTTGAGGCAAATTTCTATAACTTTGGTCCAATAGTTTCAGAAAAATTGATTTTTTAAGGAAGAGTTGGTTTTTATTTTTTAAATTCAATTCGACATATTTTGAAAAGTAAACCAACAAACTTTGAAGTGGGGTTAATATTTTTCCATTGATTAGAAAGTTTCATTATTGAAAACTAAGAATATTCGGTTAGTAGCAGTAGAAGCACTAACGGTAACGAACAGGCTGACAAGCTTGCTAGAAGGGGCTCCCAAACCCCATTCATCAGGTCCGAACCAGCAATCGGTTTATCAAATACACCTTCAGAAGGACCATCAACAAGTGGGTCAACCAACAAACCACTTTGACATGGTCCAATATACAAGGAAACGTCCACAGTAAGTTCATAACGGCCAAATACATCAACCAAATCCAACTTCATAATTATTGAAGGGCTACTTGGGAACAACCGTAAGAGACTCAAAACAATGGTCGGCCTTGTAAAGCCCTTTCGCACCTCTACGATTTCATATTCATTGAATTGAGGTGACACAAAATTAAACCCAGTGTAGGCAATGAGAGGAGAGTGATAAAACAGTATCACACATAATCTTTGAGTGCGCCTTCGGTGATTTCAACTCTTTGGGGCACGAAACCCAATGATTTCTATTTAAAGAGAACAAGAGATCGGGGGCATCACACCCCTCACTAGGGGCTTGAATCTCTTGAGATAAATGGAAAACTCAGAAAATTACAATAAGCCAAGATTCTTACTTGCTCAGAACTCAGCTCTGCTTTTACTTTTGCAACTACATCGGATATAAATTATAAAACTGGATTCACATTTTGGTACTCTTGTGTCACGGGGGGATGGAAGAGCTCGATACCTCTCATCCCCGAGCTCCAACAGTCCCTGCAGGCAATAACACTCCTTAGGGTCGCCTCCCGTTTTTATTATGTAGCTCCGTAGGAACCCTAGCCAGACCCTTTCCTCCGGTATTTCGCTGGGGAATATCGCAGCTTCCCGTCAGCGTTATGGCTCTTCGCTGGGGAGACTGCGGGGCAAGTAGTTGAGACGGCCAGACCTCCTCTATTGTCGCTCCGTTTCGTCAACCATCTCTTCAGACGGGAACTGCTGTTTTGCTGTTATTAATCCCCCTCCCCTTTTTACCCCTTCTCCTTCTCTCCCCCGTTTTATTGCACCGTTTCTTGTTGTGAGAACTCGAGCATGTAACATCGTACCGCTAAAAACCGTGCAAGGGGTTACATTTGCTCACTCACTTATACAGAACGTTCCAGGGTACGAGTACAAGACCTAACCCGCTTCAGTGGTGGAATCTACAACTAATTTCCGACAAAAACTGAGTTTCTATTTATATATAAATCAATCCTTTTCTTCATCCTATTCCTCCGTGACAATTCAAGATTGGCTTCACATTGAGGACCTTTTTTACGAACTCGGTCAAAATTAAATAAATTTCAATTAATGCCAAATTTATATTATTGGATGACATCAAATAGCCTATCGCTCTCAAGGAAAAAAATAATTTTCCTACCAGGACCCTAGATTGATGAATATGTTCGAAAAGTGAAATTTGCATCACTAGAGAAATAACTAGCATACTGTTGACTATTACCGATAAAATTATTTTCCTTCCGCCCGTGTGAAGTGATA
The DNA here is from genome assembly GCA_031894815.1 of Creontiades dilutus. NCBI lineage: Eukaryota > Metazoa > Arthropoda > Insecta > Hemiptera > Miridae > Creontiades > Creontiades dilutus. The sequence goes on along the minus strand of JAVIWC010001314.1, from coordinate 1,088,098 downwards.
AAATGTATAATCCTACTGATTTTTAGAGTTTTGAGCTATGGAGTAATTTCGTTCCTTTTCATCAAAGACACTGTTGTTTTATACAGAACCTGTTGGTTCTGAATATTAGAAGAAAAAGATAATATTCAGCATTGAACAGGTCTTCTGTTCAATTTTTAACTGATAGTGAATGAGTTTAAACCCATCACCCATTTTATTGCCCTAACTCGGGCAAAGCCGTGTAATTCAGCTGATGATAATAAATGTCATATCAATTATAAAAAGTAATCTACTGCATGAACATTTTTCTGTATATTGAAGAGAAAGAAAGAAGAAAGTCTGTAGGAACTAACTTAGTTAACGTGAATTGTTGAATTATGACCTTAGACTAGTATATCAAAGTTTGTCAAATCAGGTTCTTTGACTAGCTCTTTGTTTTCACTTAGCTACAGTAGCTTATGTCAAAAACGAAACTTACCAATAACTAGTAAACTTTGAGTAAAATGAATTAAAATATTTTGTTTGACCGAACTGTAACTCTAACAAACTGTAACTAAAAATTTACTTCGGAACCAACGGTGGGATCAAATTGATTTCCATCTCCACGATAATAATGAAAATTGAGCTCAGGTTGAAAAACAAGGATTTGCAAGGAAGTCGAGAGTTAACGCGACAGAAAACCTTGATTTGCGGTCGGTTTAAATGGTTTAAACTAACGCAGAATTACATAGTTGCACTTTCTGATCTCACCAACTTTCATTATAACCAAGTTTTCAATATTTATCATCAATTTTTAAATATGTTTTCATTTTGTTCTTAGCGACAAACTAGGTTATTAAGGAGGTGGATGATCTGAATGTATCACTAATTCACCAGGCTGAAAATACCTAGTAACTATTCGATTAAATTGATGAAATTTGGTATACACGAATAAAATCTTGATAGAACAACTATTACCACAACTCTAGATTTTAAGTAAAATAATCATAATACCAGTTTTAAATGGTTCAAATTTCAGAATCCAGGGAAATCGCTGGACTTGCATTTTGCTGTGATACTGGCAACTTATTATGAAGCGCTAAAAAAAAAGAAGCTCCGCTATAGCGTGATTCGAATAATTCGCTAGTGTTACTACGATTTTGAATAAAGTCGACTTTAAAAATCATCTCGAGCGATTGGGAGGGATTACGGCTGGAAAGAAGAAAAAAAGTCACCGACACAAAAATAAATCGCAGTTGAATAACAACTCTCGGCGTCTTGCCCGAAGAATGAGGTGTTTTGTTCCGATTGATTTTATTTCCTCAATGAGCCGTTTCCCCGAGCGGCTCCGGAAATATCCTATTCTTGAAATAAACTCAGAAATAACTCCCTCCTCCTCCTCGCGGACGGACAATTCGCGAGAAATCACAGGGGGGAAAAGACCCCCTTGGCGAAATTCTTTCGCTTGAGAGAGGCAAAGGTGAGGGAAAACTATTGTCAACGTAATTCTTTTCTGGCTCCTTCAAAGAGTGAATTTATAGGGGTTGAGTTGGATCTAAATTGCTTTTCAGTTTAATCAATTCAACATCTTATCATTGTTAACTGTTATACAGGGTGGGTACGACCCAATGGAACGAGAACATTTAGGTGGAAGTGCATATGAAGTGGAGCAGAAACCCAACCACCGCAACGCTCTGGGGCAAGATACAAATTTGTCAATGTTTTTTCCCGATCCTAATATTTAGAATATTATTATAAGTTTTTTCGGTTTCAAATTGATAATTGAAATCGTTTTCACATAAAGTGCTCCAATTTCAACCTAATTTAACATTCATATGATACGGTAATTTGGAATATTATATGTTATAACTACAGAAATTCCGATTAAGCAGGAACCGCGCGATCTCAGCTTTCTATCGTATAAAAGCTCGAAGGAACCCCTGCTCGAGTCAGTCTTGTTGCGTTACTCTGCCCATCGTAGCACCAACTATTACATAGTTACTTCCAGTTGATTCATTCGTATAGTTCAGTAGGAGTGTAATTGAATACAGTGGTTTTTTTAAACTTATTTTTCGAGCTTCCGACATAACTGGCGCAGTCGGTAGGACATGAACTCTCCCAAAAATTAACAAATTGTGAACGGGCGGAGACCTTACTTAGAATCAAATATCGAACTATTTTGAATTTCACCAAGTTAAAAATAAAGTGAAAACCTCGATCAAATTTGCAATTTTTATTGTTGCTTTCGTTTTAGGGAGGGAGGTGTTATAACTACAAAAATGCCAATTAAGCAGGAATCGCGCTTGATCAGCTATCTATCGTATAGAAGCTCCAAGGAAGCCCTGCTCGAGTCAGTCTTGTTGCGTTACTCGTGTAAAGCGTTACTCTGCCCATCGTAGCACCAACTATTACACAGCTACTTTCAGTTTGATTCATTCATATAGCTCAGTTGGAGTGTAATTGAATAGTTTTTTTTTAATGTTCAAATTAAGGAATCTTCTTCGATAAAAGAAAGATATTGTTTAGTGCTGAACGTTTGAAAAAAAAAAGGTTTTTCATCGTTAAAAAGTTACTATTCCCTCCATTCTATAAAAACAAGCCTAAACTAGGAAGCGAAATTTCACAAAGCGAATTCGACGAGAAATTTGGGGGACTCCATGTGATTCCCATATTCAATACTCTCCCTGGAGGTCCGAAGTTCATTTTCCTCATTAAATTATCTTGCTCTGGATCAGTATACAATTGTAAGTAAACATGATTTTACAGGAATATTAAAACCTTCATTTTTCAACTTTTGATTCGGTTTTCGTCCCACTGTAGGGGTAAGAGGCAGCTTCTGCAATCTACCTACCTGCAAATTTGGAGTGGAGGGGGGTTAATAACACATTTTTGCAATTCAATTTCAAAACTTTATTATTGAAAATAATAAACCGAAACACACATTTCCCGCAAAAGAGTAGAGAGCTCAACAAAGTTCTCGAAAACTGAGTTATACATTTGAACTAAGCCGACATCCAATACAACATATTGTCGTACGTCACAATGCGACTTCACCCGGAACCTTCACCCTTCGTTTACCTCAAAACCGCGGGTTTAAAGCTTTCGAAATACACCCGTTCTAAATTTACCGCCTCCTCATTGTTAACTGGGGTTCTCTGAGGAGGAGCTGCCGTCTCGCTCATTCTGACTCATTTGTTAGAAGCCAGATGCTCCCAAACAGATTCTCTTTAATCGACCTTAATGAACTTACGACGTATAGAGAGCGTTTAAAAATACCACCACGTCGTTAGTTTTTTTTTTCGATTCAGGACAATTTTTTGATGAATCATCGTTCGTTTTTTCCGATCGTATTGACATCAATAATGTTCGGTGTGACGTGCATAACTTTCCCAACAGAATTACAACTTTCGCTATTTGCGTTTCTCCTGCACTACTAAAATGTTTCAAATGATTCCTTAGGGTTTATTATTTCTATATTAGATATGCCTTCAAAGTAGACAAGTGGATTACACATAATTAACATTAAACTGAAGGTCGAGTTCACGGGATAAATAAATATTATTAGCCTAAAAAATCATCACAAAATATTCTACACAAACCACACCGCTAATTTTGCTATTTTGATTCAGTGTTGCTCAAAGATCAAAGAACTTGGAAGAAGTGACCTGTTTCAAGGGTCTCTCTTCCTGACCATAATCATAGCTGCCTCTCTTCTTATCGTTCAATGACCTTGCTCTTTATTTTGACTTCATAAATTTAGAGTTCTCCACCTTTTAGATCATACTCCCGAGAGTTGAGATTGTGATAAAGAGCTTTCTTACTATTTACTTCATTTAATCGCTCGACAACTATTTGTTTTTAATCACATTTTCTGATGTCCTTAAGTGGAATTTATTAGATTTGAATAAATTTGCATGCGAAAAAATGCCTCCGCCCCCGAGCGTGAGGTTAAATATAGAGTAAGGGTGGAAACCTTGCAACACGCATCATTTCTGTAATAACTTTATGTAATAACTTGCAGGGCGTTGAATGCTCAAAATCAAATCATTTCTTATAATTTGGATTTAAATTTAATTGTACTAGAAGATGTTTCATTGGAAAGATTTTTGAATATTTCAATTGCCAACAAAGCAGCTATACCATTCACATTTGGTTAGCAACCTCCATTCCCATATACCATTACTAGTACAATTGCTAAATTGTTTTAGGTACATTACTTAATTGTAGTAGGTAATAAAACTGCTTGAGTCAAAATACTGATGACAGAATCGTCATTCTGACCAACTACACTGAGATTATGGTCGAAAGAAAAAAGTTTCTAACTCAATAAAATCAGATGAAAATACTGAGTAGGTTTTATTTCTTTTTCTAACCGACCACAGAAAAGAGTTCTATATTGGTTATTTCTTGGAAGATCTTAAAACTTATTGGTTTATGCATTACAGGGACTTCAATATGTCCGATTTCAACATATAATACTTATGTAAACAGTTATAAATGTTTTTAAAACGACCAAATTATTAATCGAACAAACAAAAGGAACTGGGTGAAAGACAGATGAAAATAGTGAAGGTATAACGATTTATCACTATCACCCCTCCATTCACCCTCAATCATAATGGAAATTGAATGTGCTGAAACAGTTTTAAATACTAAATGCGATTGAACACAAAAATAATGACATGAATCAGTCATTGAGAAGCGGTTGAAAGGATTGGATATTAACCCTGCATTCCCAATCCTGCCAGCAAAAGCAGAATTACTGAGGTTTGTTGCACAATTGGACATAAATCGGTATCGAACGAAATAAGAATCATGAAAATCGGCTCAGAATTATAACCTGAGTAGCATCGACAAAATTTATTGAGAAAAAATGTTTCTTTCCCAGCATTACCTTCAACAACTCCTCTTTTCTGCGTGAAATTCGGAATTTTAGAAATTGGGCGCACAACCAGATTAAAATTTGATTCGGACAAAAAAAAAAAAGAATAATGAAAATCAATCAAGAATTGCAGCCAGGGTAGCGTTTACAAAATTTGCCACACACGTACACAGACATACACCTATCTTTTTTCAAGAATCCGGTCTGGAACGGAATACGGAATTTGTATGTTTTGTACGCAATTTTTTCTTATGTTTGGCTTGTCCCCCCCGGCATCAACTCTAATAGGCATCCCTCTACTGACGAAGTCTTGCTTCAGGGAGACGTCCTAAACATATGGGTATAGCTCATTATAGACTTGAAAGGATTAAAAATTCTCCAGAGGGGGACAAAAACGGGGCCACGTTTGTTTCCATCTAAAGAATAACAACTTCCTCGCAACATTTGTAGTTGTTGGGTAGAATAGCTAACGAAGCCGTTAAAAACTACGTTTACCTTGTATTCTTACCTTTATTTTAAATATTATCAGATAATTATTACTTTCCAACGCTTTGGAGGCTATATAATTAGGAATGTTTAGACAACATACATTGTGATGGAAGATACAAATGTAGCAACACTAATTGCTGAAACTGGTAACAACTGTATAAGTATTGTAAACTTTTGTTCAACATATAGTTTTACGATGTACAACTAAGATTTATTGTTTTTTTTTCCCGACTGGGTCCTCTTTGGCGCCCGAGGGTTGGAGATTTATAGAAGGGTGATGTTTATGCGAGTACGACATAAATTATAAAGCTGTAGGAGTTAGGTCAGTGACCGAGTATTTATTCCCCCTTCAAGACAGAAAGTTTCGATAAGGGAGCAAGAAGAAAAAAAAACTAGGTGGAGGGTTCTGGATTGATAGTAAGAAGGAGGAGGGAAGGTTTAGTGCAGGGAAGGTGGGATGTAGAAGGAAAGGGGTTGCCAGGGTGAAACGGGTGTGATGGAATCAATAGACAGTTTGTGGCTGGAACGGCCGGGATAGGAGGTGGGGGTAAAGAGGGTAAAAGACGGAGTCGGAAGTTTGAGACGGTAGTTGACCGAGTGACACAGAAGTTATCAGATCTGCAGGACGAGCGTTCCCGCGTTTTAGCTCGCTCATCTGTTCAGAAGTGGGAGAGAAAGATGCCAGAGCAATTAAAGCTGCGAGGGAAAGAGGTCGATGTCATTTTCGTGTCTGCAAACAAACGCTTGAGCTGGAGGCAAGTCGGTGACATGTGAAGTGCCAAATGAGAAGAGGGGAACTTCTGCCTTGGTGTACCACAATCGAATTCCTGGCGAGTTTTGCTGTACTATACGGTGGAACGGTAGGGTTAACGAATACAGGAGCGTAATTGTGAGAAAGAAGCTTTGAGCAATCAGCTCAAATCCGTTATGAAGGTGGTCAAATGGTAACTACACCAGTGTATGACATACAAAGCCGAAAGGCAGCCTCTTTGGAGATCTCTTAAATTAGGAAATGCTCAAAGGGGAGATAGAGATGATAACAGATGGGAGGAGAGGGTTTGAGACTGAACAAATGAAGAGAGGTTTTCAGCCTATGAAATAAATTACCACCACTCCAGTATTTAACAGTGGAAAAATTATGTGTTTTACCCACAATATCCCTCATAATTTCAAGGTCTCTTTAAGGTAATAAAGCGAAGAAAAAAACGCTGCAAATTCTTTCACTTGGGTTTATTATTCAATTGGCTTGCATTCATGATTTGAATTTCTACTAAGCTTTGGAGTGTGCGTGTTTCACAGGTGATAGAGCGATTATTGAATTTCAGGAGATATGCATAGAGCACGTAAATCTGTTCTCAACCAAAATACCTATGTATTTGGATTGATCAGTCGATCATATTTGTGTGCCTCCTGAAATTCAATAATCGCTCTATCACCTGTGAAACACGCACACTCCAAACCTTAGTAGAAATTCAAATCATGAACGCAAGTAAATTGAATAATAAACCCCAGTGAAAGAATTTGCAGCGTTTTCCTGAAAATTTCAGATATTTTGCTCCAGCCGTTTGGGAGAAATCGTGCGTACGGCGGACGGACGGAAAATTTTTTATTGCAGATTCGGATTCTACACCCTTTGAAACGTAAACCATGAAATTTTCAGGGGGGGGGGGGGGGGGGGGTTAGAATTTTTTTTTTCAAGAGCGATTACAATTTTACACTGGTGCGGACAGCGTCACGAAAATATTTCTGATGGTTTTCGCTTACAACCGACTCGTTGCTACGGATCATTATCTTCGACATTTGTGATCGTACAAAACTCGTTCACCACTCATTTGAAAGCTGTTGATTTACTTGATCTTGTTACGTTAACCCCTGGACATTCGGAACCTCAGTGACCAAAGTACCCACGGGTGTCGGAACAATGAGTCAACACGATCGCGAATTCAATTGAGTACCCACGGGTGGTACGAAGTACGTGGTGTGTGTGCGGGAGGGGGCGCAAAGACATAAAATGTCCCTCGTGGTTGCGTACCTGTACAAAAGTTGTTTCAGAAAAATATGGACATTTTTCAGTCAGAGAAATATGGACATTTTATTAATCAATATTGTTATTGTTATTTTTGTAAATAATATTGATGAATCAAACTCATGACACGGATACAAACAACATCTTGATGAACATCCTCAACTGCAGTTCAAGGATAATGCGAAGTTGGTTGTATGATGACAACACACCTTTTGGTACTCATGCTGATCTCAGTTTTAATTATCTCTACGAATATTTTGAAATGTCAATCTTGATGCAATTAGCCTGATTAACTAAATTATGACCCCCCTTCTTCCACGCCCAATCCTATTTGTTTATATGGGTGATTCCTAAATTAGGGGCAATTTCGATCAGAAAAAATCTTTATAAAATGTTGTCAAAATTTCTGGAATTTTTTTATATGGATTTTAGTTTTGCCCCCTAAGGCAAAAAGCGCAGTGGCAGCGCGTGAATCCCTTTTTAAAGTCCCAAATTCGAATTTGAAATTCACGTCCATGACAATGTGAATTAGGGCACACGACAATGTTAATGTTCATTACGATGTCGATAAATTTCATTTCGTTGCTGTAAGTAATATTTTTTTGTTGGATTGGCAGGTAAAACGAGAAAATGGCATTGTATTTGGAAAAATAATTTTTATATCATTCAATTAATGTGAAAAAGTTTTTTAACAAGAGAACTTGGGTATGAACTGAATGGGAAGCGATTGGTAGCATGAAGGAGATAAACAGAATGTACTCAAAAATTCTATAGTATTAACACAACTATCACAAATTACAATAATAAAAAGTAATAACATCATTTTGAAAAAATAAAACAAAATCGAAACTGAAGCTGAGACCTAGGTACAGGGCAGTTGGCCGCCTCCCGCGCCGCGTCTCTTGAGAGAAAACTCTCCCACAGGGCGCGCGACTGTACTGTAGGTACTGTAAGTAAGTACCTACATGAAGAAGTCTCCAGCCGCAGACGCGTCAGGGTCATACGTGAAAAACGAACGCGATCTGTTCTATAAGCGCTCAAACTATGCTGTTCTATAGAATTGTCATACATAAAAGCGAGCACCAACGCGGGCCACCAACGCGATCTGTTCTATGGGCGCTCAAACTATGCTGTTCTATAGAATTGTCATACGTAACAGTGCGGCATCGCTAGTGCATTTGTCACGGCAAACCCTCGTGCCGCGTGATATGACTTTCAAATCGCTTTTTCGCCGCGCGATCGCGTTAACATTTGTTTACACTTTGTAGGTTAACCTGCTTCTGTCGAGATTTGCCGTTCTTCGTTGATATCGCCTTTGTGGTGTATTTTCAATGATTTTCAATTGAATGATGTTCAAAAACTTACAGTACGAAAATTTCAAAGATTCTGATTAGATAACTCCAACAAAATGAAACGTTGGAAAACGTGAATTCGTTTCATGATTTTAATAGTTTAGAGAGTAAATGCTTTCATTCGATTCACCGAGAAAAATTACGTGGTTATTTCCCCCTCGTCTCATCATTTTCATCCAACAAAACAGGCATTATTCTAAATAACATTTGCCGCTAACTAACTACTTTTCACTATAGTAAAATAAAAATTAAAAAAATACGAAGGTTGGAATTTTTTGAAAATATGTAGTTTTTATCAGTTTTTACATATATTTAACTCACTTGTGCAATCGGAAGATAAAGTCCGATTTCATAATTTTTGTTTTGTTTTTGTTCTATGAATCAATCGCAACTTTTCCGCACTTTAGCAATTTCGAATTTGCAAGTTGACTTTTTTCGCACCACCCTAATAACTAGGTATTATTGACTATTGTGGGAAGGTGGAGATCGATTTAAAGAGAGAGATGCGGTTTCAATCGTTCAATACTTCGTATTTCTTTGCTGCATACCTATCGATGGTGTGTTCACTGTGTGTTAAGCAGACACTTGAGCACGGAGTAGAGCAAGATAAAATCAGATGCCCTAAAGGACTGGGACGGAGCAACAATTTACTTACTCGTATTAGAATGCTCATTCAGCTCAAACAGAGCGATGTTGAGTAGGATAATCGGATAGAAGCGTCGATGGGAGAGAATTTAATTGCGGGGTACAAGGGTGAATGTATTAGTATTCGACATTCCAAGCTGGTGATTGTTTTCCATCCAAATTGGCAGCAATTGTAGACAGCTGGCGTTCAGTTCCCTTAACCACCAAACCTGCTCGTTCATTCACAATGGTAATTCTGTCGGACTTGAAAAAAGTGCGACATTTGTAGTAGGGCGCTAGATAAGGAAATGGCGTAAAGATGGTTAACCAGAGAAGACGATTCGAGAAGGCAGTTGACCAAGTGGGACAGAAGTTATCAGATCTCCGGCACGAAAGACAGGTTTAGAACTCCTTCTCTTCGCCTCTGTGGGAGATGTCTCTTGTCCATCATGCCCCCTTTTAATTCGATTGCCACTTCAAAGTAATAGAGTGACGAGGGAATGAGGAAGATGTAATTTTCTTGACTATACGCAAGCACATGAGCGAGGGTTGGCCCACTTGACGGATAGAGGGCCGCCTCGGAATAAAACGAGATGCTGCCCAGGTCTACGAAGGGGAAACTATCGACATCCTGGCGTGTCCCTGCACTTGAAACTAACTGATTCAAACAGGTTGGGAGCCACTCTGGTAGTGGTCTGAGTATTCTCCAAAAGTTTTACAGAAAATGTGTAGGTGCACGGCTGCCTTCCAAACAGCAATCTGGGGCTTAGGTCAGCATCACGTTCCACCAGAAAAACCAACACCAAGTTGAGTGCAGCAGAAAGAGGTCTCCAATTCTTAAATGTAAATACCATTGTAAATTGATTAATACACATGAATCGGACTAATGTTTAAATTGTTTTGCCGATACATATTCCAGAAATTACTGCTTATTTCCAAGTTTTGAAATTTGATCTATATGTTGATTTATTAGTTTCAATTATGAGCCATTGTAATCGTAGAAAAAACATTTTTTGAATAACCTCGAATTTCATCCTTTTACGTTTCAAGGATTGTAAATTCCAACTCTGTCATGCCCATTGTCGTACGGAACACGTAAAGCCTTAGAAATGGTGTGGAAAACCCGTCTTTAGAAAATGGACCACACTTGAGGTGTAGTAGGTCCTAACTTCTGATCAGAGATCGCGTCACAAACGTACCTATGAAGAGTCACATATCTTGCAGGGGAATGAGAGATGAGCGACGGCGACTCATTCTAGTAGAAATGTTGGATTTAAACAGTGTTATCACTCCAGATATTAGAACCGAACAGATTAGTTGATAGAATAGATCACATGGCTCTCCTATTGGTGTGATGCGAGAATACATGTGATGTTTTTCACACCAGATCGCGTCACACGCGACATAAATGTACCAAAAACGTGATTTGTTGAAGTTTTTACAAACATAGGCAAGTAAGGTGTTATTTCCTAGTGTTTTTGGAAGCAAAATCGACTGGGATAGGCTTCAGATCCATAAAAATTCAGCCATGCAAATAATCGCAACTTCTGAACCTAAAGGTGAGCCTCCAACACCCCCCCCCCCCTCCACAACCTTGCAATGACTCGGTGAATCACTCAATATCAAAAATTAATAATCCCTAGAGTTAGAGTTGGCAGGGGTTTTAATTTGAGATAGGGTTCTAATGTCCAATATTTTCTCTAATTCTTGTATTACATCGTTAGCAAAATGGTCACACAACTTGAATTCCCCTCTGTTGGTTTTGAGGCATAATCGTGTTTTGTTAGCCATGTTCAACGTTGATACGTTTTCATTCTTAACATTATTTATTGAACTCGTAACCCAAGTTAACCAATTTGATTCAAACAAACAAATCAAAAAACAGAAATGGAAAAATTGAAATTGAGACTTTTGATTCTACACTACTCATTTAGTGTTGAGCAGTATTAGAATGAATCGAAAACTTTTTTCGTTGTATTGATGAAAATAATGAAGTTTCTATTTAGATAAATTGTATATTACGAGGGAGATGTTTAGCTGTTAACTGGTGTTGAATATCTTTATATTTTTCATGGGTGATTGGTGTTCTCTATTGCATTTACTTACCATTTCACAGGCTGCTTTTTAAAATCAAAAAATCTAGTCTGTTGTAGGTAAGAGAAAGATCATTCCAAAAGTGTTCATTTGAAAACAAAGATTAGATAATGAAGAAGTCGGAAGATGGAAGCAATACAGTATAATAATAAGTGAAGTACACGTCGGAGCCTGGTCCCAAGAAGATCGACATGTAGCGATCTCAAGCTGTCTAGGAATGACTGTCGGTGCTCAATGTTATTTACGACTCAGCTCGTGCATCATTGGAGCGCTAGCTGATAAGACTGGTGGCCTTTCTTACAGGTTTTCTTGCATAAAAACCCAACCACAACTATTTCAATAATGCGCTACTCTCTTGAATTAGTCACAACATTGTCAGAACAGTGTTGGAGAGGTGGTTACAGGTACTGCAGTTTCTGACAGTCAGCACGTTCATCGGGGAAATCGGATGACATCCAAAAAGGATGGAAAGGGGATATTGGACTCTTTCATCAATTTTTTTAAGGCCCTGGTCAAAATTATTAATGCATCGCACAAAATCAGAACACGTTGGCCATTTTCAACAAGAGAAAATAAGGTAGAATTCAGTACGGGTGTATCCACTTTTGCAAAAACATCTTTTTGTTTCTCATCTACACCAAGTCAAATGTCAAAAACTAGACTACAAAACAATGATGGATTATAGTTATAAACGAAAATCTAGCCGGAACTGGGAGACTACTTCCTCAAACCTCCGCGCAAGCGCTCGCGTTTACGCCTTACTTGGGACAACTTATGCACTCTCAAGATCGACTGGTCTTCAAAACTGAGTGGTCGAATAGCACTCGAAGCACTGAATTAGCCCAGGGAAAATTTGAATAAAAGTGCTGACAAGAAGTAATGGGAGTTAAATTTAGGTACTAGTTATTAGTTTAGGAATTACATACACTAGACATTCTGCTTTTTATGATCATATTTAGCGTCATATGTGAAGGTTATAGGTCCTTTTCAGGTCATATTCACAAAGGATTTCTGCCATATTCTCACGTTTTCAACGTCATATCGATCCGAACTCCAATTATCATAGTTAACACTGAATGAGTTGATGCCAATAAACTAGTTTGTTCGCTTAGAATGAACAAAAGTTCGTCAGAATGAGCATCCGTATCACCTTAGCCTTAAATGGATTTAACCCAATTTTAAGTAAAATTCAAATTTCCTCATTGGGAACGAGTAGAAAACGTTAGATTCTTGTTGTATTGAAAAAGTAAAAATATGAAGAGATGCACTGGGTGAAAACGATGGATCAATTACGAGCCGAAGAGAAAAGGTCGATATCATTTTCGTGACTGCAAACAAACACTTGAGCGAGCGCAGGGCCTCGTGACAAGTGAGGCTCCGCACAGAACGAGATGCCCTCCAGGGCTTTGATGGGGCAACAATCAACTTTCTGGTGAGTTTCTATTTAGAATGAACAGAGAAATCTTGATGGAATAATCAAAGGAAGTTAAGAGATTGGGCCATCTTAATCGAGCAGTTGGACGATTTCGTTTTGAGAGTAACTGTCTATCAATTCACTTTCTCAGCTCAGTTATTCCGTTATGCCGGTTTCATTTGTACCGAACTCCTTGGGTGCTTAGCTTTTTACCTGCTCAGTTAAATGAGAAATGAGATAGTCGTCGTCGACAGTTGATTGTAAACTTATAACTGTTCAAGTTTCTTTCTCTCATGCTTTCGAATATTGTTGATTCTGACTAAGGGACGGAAGATTGTGATTTCCTGGACGAGAAAACCGTTAAGGCCTAAGTCAGATTTGTTCCTCGTATGAGACGTTGAGTATTTTTACATGTGGGTTTGTATAACGAAAATAACATTATTTATACTGTCACCTATCTACCACGATATTGAAACACCAAAAGAATGGAACCATTCTATCACGGATATGACCGAATTGCAGCAGGAATTAAGATTTGGCGGTCCAGCTGCTAAATTACTTACCCACTTACCTAATAATTGAGTATGCTCATTTGTTTGGTTCAAAACAGCAATTATTGCGTTCCTGTATCGTTCTAAGCCACATTCAATACACACAATGTAAGAGTAAATACAACAGCATTAGCCAGGTACATCACTAGGATATTAAGTACTCAACTACTGACACTCCTGTTTTACGTTTTCCTACATCTACCTGACGAATTTAAGTGAATGGGTCCTGTTGATAACTTTGTATTTAACTTAAAATATGTGAGAATAAACGTAGACGGCAGAAGTCGGCACCACCGGGAGGCCAACGCCTCGGGGAAAACCCAGCTTCCGAGGAGGGGTCGCCTCGGGCCTATAAAAGCCCTATCCCCCGGCGGAAAGCAACCAGTGGGATCCTAACTTCTGCTTCCGCTACAAGCACTAACAAAACTCGTCTTGTCCTTCCGTCACCGATACCCTCGATAAGTGAAGCGGTTTCTCTCTTAAAGAGTTCCTCGCTCCTTACCTCGAAAGATTGGTCGAAGCGGCCTCCCTCTTCAAGGGATATTCGCTCCCAGTCTAAATTCGCGGACATAGTGAAGCTGTCTCCCTCTTCAAGGGGCCCTAGCTCCTATATCACGCCGAAGTGATTGAAGCGGCATCCCTCTTCAAGGGATATTCGCTCTCACTCCCTTAAATTTAAATTCTCAACATAGTGAAGCTGTCTCCCTCCTCAAGGGACCCTAGCTCCTGTTACCAGCACCGGTGATTGAAGCGGTCTCCTTCTTCAAAAAGCCCTCGCTCTCACCTTTAAATGCAAATTTGCCATAAGCACGTAAAGTTAAGATATGAGCCTTAACAGGTCCCAAAATCCGACTTCAATAACGGGGGAAAGGAGTGTGGCATGTCAGTTAAATCCTCATAAACATTACTTCGAGAACTCCAACTCAAAGATTCCTAAATAATTATTATGGGTATGTAAGTATGACCTAACCAAGATAAAGTGCATTCACATATTTGCAGGTAGCGAAGAAACGTTTGTGTAGATAAGACGCAGATAAGAAAACAATAGCTAACCGGTAAATCAATTTGAGTGAGTCATTCACTTCAACCTGAACAAAACTCACAGCGAGGCGAAACAAAAGACGGGAATACTAGTTCCATACTAGTTCCATTGAGGCAACAAATCATGCCAAGATAAGTGTAAGAAAATGTATAAATACAATTATTGGGCAACAAGAGAATGTGTTTGTGAAAAGAAACGCTGAGTTTCAAAATTTCTATAAAATTTCATAAAGGGAAGTATCGCTTATCATCAGTACTGCTGCATTGGAAAAGGATATGACGTCATTTGGTTGAGCCAAATTGCTCTTCGCAAAATAATGATCGAATGTAATAATTGAAGAGTTGAAAAAAAACCATTTGTCCTAAACCATAGTTTGTGTTTGTGGCTTTACTCTTTAAGTCGGCACTTCACATAACATCGGAATATCGTACGGATAACTAAACCCAATTCCAAAGCAATTGGTAATAAAAGATAGTAACTGATTGAGCGAATCCTAGTATAAAAGGTTCAATGAACTGAATTAGCACTCACCTCTTCGTAGAACTTCAGTTGGGGAACGGGTTCTTCGGACACGTTCTCGCAGTAGTCTTTGAAGAGTTGGAAACCTGAAAGGGAAAAGGAGAACAAGCCAAAACGTAAGTAACATGTAAATATACTCGTACTTACAATCATTAATATTAGTTCTTCTTCATTCGTACAACGTAAAGGTAAGAACGAAATTACCGAGCTCAACATTAATAAAATCTTTGACAGGAATTGAGATGGGGACTGGCATCATTGTCAGATCAACTTTGGATTATTTGAGGTTTGAATGGTGAAGGGCTTCGCAACGTATTGGATATGGAATGAGCCATGGTCTCGCGTGAAGAGCTTTGTGAGCTGAAAAATTTTGATATTAGCTTCTGTTTCGTGAAAAGGGGCTAGTAATTGTTGGTGCCCCAAGAGCTATACTTGAGAAACAGTAGTCCAACCAACATTAGACATCTAAAAGTCTACAAAGTATGAGATCAGTGCTCAGCTGAAGACCCTAGTGGCTAATTTCGTTCCTAATCGACCTACCTGGCTGAGATATAAATGGACTCCTTAAGGCGACTAGAATGCGATTACAAAATATGGACAACGACTGGTATACATAGACCAATGATCTACGTTCTTGCTACACATCACAACGCATCTCATGCTACAAATCCCTAATCTTTCCACATCATTCTAAGAACAACTAACTTACAGCAAGCTGAATTTCAATAATTTCTCTCAGATTTTAATGACATATCAGAGAATGTGCTACTCCAATCAGTTTCGTCGTGAAGAAATCTATATTTCACTCTCCGCATGACGTAATCTAAAATTCGTCAAGGTTCGGTTTTTTTCGTCGTCCGATCTCGCTTAAATTCAATGGGTATCCAGACGGAACAATCAATTTATATCAAGTTCAACATGATCGTGCCTGCTGAGCAAGCATAAATTGCAATTCCTTGTAATAAACAATGATTTGAAAGTTTCCATCACATATTGAAAAAATTTTCAGGGAACGTTACCTAAAATGATGATCCTCTACACACGATGATATTTCATGAGTAAAAATACATAGTTTTCACTGCAATTGCGTATAAGTAAAACCCATCCAGCCCCATTATCGCCTAGTATATTCGACAGTTTCGCCCAAATTCTGAGAGTAGATAGAGATTAACGATTTAATTACTCTATGCGAATTTCTTCACGTTTGCACACATGAATGTCTCAATCCTTTTAACAAGAACGGTTTCTACAATCCTCATTCGGTTTCGATGAATCAGGTCATAATTTTTCCATTGCCTCATTGACCCTTCTAATATAAAATACGGGAACCTGCCCAAGAAATTGTCCAAGGTTATTTATTTGAAACATTCCATTGATCTACCGTCTCCCGCTTTGCGGACAATTAAAAATGTATACACATTTGTTACTGTTGTTGTTGTGTATATAATTATAAATCAAAACTGTGAACATTTTTTCGACCAAACTAAGAGCAAGGCAGTACACAAGAAATTTGCGAGCACATACGGATTCGTCAGTGATTCAGTGGTTCCTCAGTACGTAGCCATCAACGACATGAATCAAAAACCTAAGGAAGTCTGCCCCCTCAGGAGCTTTTATTAAATTTCTTTGAAATGGAATGCCAAGTACCTAAAGCTTGAGAATGATAGGTTTATAAACTTACCGAGGACCTGGTTGAATATTTTATCGAAATTCACTTCGTTCTTCTTTTCGAGGTATTTGTGCATCACGCTCCTGACGCTGTAACAAAGAAAAACAATTTTATTAAATTACCATGAAGATTTAAACTTGTAAAAACAAAACAAGAACATGATCACAATCTGCGGGTCAACATAGCCCGTTAATATTTGTATAACTCAAACTGTAACAGCCGTTTTCACCCGCGAGAAACCTATGACCCGTTAAAAGACCCGCCTGGAGTAAATTGATACATTGCGCGCCGTTCATTGCCCAATATAGATTGATTGATCGTATGTGAGGAGCGGGTGGGTAGGAGGGGAGGCTTTTAACCGGCTCGTATCTCCAACGTCGACAAACTGTCATATCGCGGGAACAGCGTATCTTCGAGTGACAAGTCTATTACCGTGGAGTCAAACTTACCTATCACCTCCAACGCCCCCCTTATCAATATCAAGATGGTATCCGCATCTTGGGAATCTACTGTTCAAGCTATAGCTACTCTTGGTTTATTATTTCTATATTCTTGGAATACCTAATTCACTAACCGAACATTGTGCTCCAACATTACTGTGTCCGACATTACTGCTGGAAACTGGAATTTCTTCATGAAATCGAATAGGAATCGAAAAGTTGATATTTTGTACCATTCATAAACCTTTTGACACTTAAAAACAAATTTTTCGGAATCTATAATTTCCCTAACTTATACTGTTTAAACTTTCGCTTCATTTTTCCCTGGAGTTTCTCGTTAGCTTTTTTAGAACGTACCCATTTTTATTGCCTTCAAACTGAAGTTTATAAGTGAAATCGAAAAGAAATCGCGCAGTTGACCATAGCATAGGAAAGCTGATTAAATTTGCCAGTCTCCCTGAAATTTTACAGCTTGCATCATTTTGGAATGAAGATAAGGTTCAACTATTTCCAGGAACTACATTTCTTTTCAATGTTGAACGTTTGAACTGCAATTGGGGTCCTTATAAGTTAGTTTTTAATTATGAAAATGCACCAAGTGAGTAAGAACTTCAGCGCTAAATCCGAAATGACGTTTTCATCCAAAATCCACTTGCTACAAAAAAATGAGTTTGCATTACATCGGGTTTTATGTAAATTTTTTCGCTAAAACGAATGGTGACCCTCTCGGGCCTCCTCACTCAACAAATAAGGGATTTTCAGGGCCCTTTCACCAAGTCGGACGGGCCAAATCAACAGTTGATGGTATCTTTGGAATTGAACTTTTCAGCTTAAAATATTCAGTCTGAAAATCCTCTATTTGTTGAGCGCGGAGGCTTGAGAGGCAAACGTATTGTATCGTAGCAAGTGGATTTTAGGTGAAAAACGTTTATTAAACCCCTAATTTTCCACAGACAAACGTGCTTTTCATTTTAAAAATTCCTTGTGAAGAGTTTTTTTTTTTCTTTTACCTACCGCTGGATAGCTGAGATTCTGAGGAATTGCTCCTGGGGAGAGGGAGTAACAAAACGTGTGTCTATTATAAGCGAGGAAAAACAGAAAAAGAACGTTTTCTCATAAATTTCAAAATGTTCGTATTAATTTGTCACCTATTAAGTCATGTTGAAATGTTTTAATTTTAACCTAAGGAGATAAGAAGTTTAACGCTCTTTCCAACGGTGTTGTCAAAATTGATTTTAGAGAGCAGTTTTAGGAAGTTATAGCCATTTTAGTGAAGTAACGTCGTAAAACGGAAAACAATTTTTGAAGTTGAATAACTAGGAAACGAGGCCTCTAAAAAGAAAAGTCTGAGGCATTTTTGTTGGAAATGAGCTCTAAAATCGATCCCTGGTTTTTTCCCAATTAGATTATCATATCCGTTTATCCGTTAATACGAGTATTACACATGTAATCGAAAATACATGTTGTTCTTTAAACATGGTAAACCTTGTATAATAAAATGCAGTGTTTTCTATGTGAATTTTCCTGGTGTTTGTTATGTGAATTTTGTTTCTGGAACTTC
Organism: Creontiades dilutus; assembly: GCA_031894815.1. Classification (NCBI taxonomy): domain Eukaryota; kingdom Metazoa; phylum Arthropoda; class Insecta; order Hemiptera; family Miridae; genus Creontiades; species Creontiades dilutus. The sequence continues at coordinate 1,069,477 of JAVIWC010001314.1, read as the reverse complement.
CAAAAATGGAAGGTCCTTAAGCTAACTGATACATCAAAATCAGAGAAATGTCTGTCAAACTGTGAGTCACTATGCCTATAGTTGGTGACTAGCATTCTAATCGACAGAAACAACAGTTGTTTGAGAGTTGTCTTTCACCGAAGCACTAAAATCCAAGGACAGTTTCATAGTTGAAACGTGGAAGTGTACTGTACTCCCCGTCATGTACAATGTTTAGTTGAATATGTAAATCACCAAAAAGAATAACCGTTGGGGTATCATTGAAAAATGCCTACCGTTTATTTGAGGAAGAACTCACTTAATTTTTCAGAGAAGACCATAGATAAACTGTTGGAGACGCCGAGATATTTGTACACAAGATTGTGATTGTTGTCTTTCCGAAAAAGTTGTGCGGTTCCCCAACAAAGTTTGTTTATTTAATTTTTCTCAAAAACAAGTACCTATTCCCTTGCTAGCGAACCTGCTTACTTTCCAAGTGTTTACGTTATTCCGGAGTGTTATTATAAAGGAAAGACTTGGGATAAAACCAAAGGAGTCACAGACGTACCAACATGATTGAACGAATTTTTCAAGCTCCGATAAAATCGATATGTGCGGTTGGAGTCGGCACGACAGACTTAAACCGTATCAACGAACACAATAGGAACAAAGAGCAAGGGCAGTAACTTCACAAGTGAATCTTGGAGCTCCTATGAAGAGCGGCGGAGATGATGGAACAATCGCATTACATACCGATATGGGGGGAACGTATGATTGGAACGAGAACGTAGCAATGGAATAATAAACTTGTCTCAAGACAAACAGAAAAACTCTGCGCCGTGTCACTTGAAGGTTTCATTAATTTCGTTTTAAAAGACTCTTCGAGAGCATCAGTGGGCCACTCCGGTTTGAAGTACGCTAAATCAAGTCAAATATAATAACAAAATGGTGAAAACAAAATTTATGAGTAACGCTAATTCCGAAGCAATAGCACTAATGAACACTTCCTACCTGAAGAAAGAAATTCAATTGAGAACGGTACTGTTGCAAGGCTATTAATGTCACTGAAAAGAATTTTTATCGCAATATGAAGAAATTTAATCCAGCAAGACAAATAAGAAGCCTCTACGTTACGAACTACGGCGTTTTAATAATGTATTTCAGCTAATCTCTCAATTGAAGCGATTGAAAACTGCAGCTTCAACAAAGAATAACCTTAGAATGTAAAGTTCACGCAAACCTTGAAACAAGTTACCGCTCTCACGGAGGCACGGAGTTCTTCACAAGAATCGCAAATTAGACAATCAGAGATCTTTGACGCTCTGAAGAACAACAGTTTCGTTGGTCTTTCAAGGTGAAATCGTGAGAGAAAAATCCGCAACGGACTTGCCACGGTGTTTCAATTCGTATTTAATTCACGTATTCACATTATGTCCCAGTGGATTACTGAAAGATGGTAGAAAGGCACGCGGACAAAGGAAAAATTTGTTCAGAAATCTATGGATTCAATGTTAGAAAGATTTGGAATGTTGCGAGAACCGTATATTCCGATCGGTCCCTTCACAATCCTTTGTCCACTTTCGAGAGTTCATTGAATGCAAAGTAAGTCTGTTGCATATTTTGACAGTGAAATTACTCATAATAGAGAACAAGCTGTTATCAGAAGATGGATGTGTTATTTTATAAAGAACCATGCAAGTTCGTGTGATTTCACACAGTTGCTATGAGTTTCAAAACGTAGAATGAGTGGCAAAAGCACATCTTCTGGGGAGGGCAACTCCTGAACGTAGTGGAACCGGCTTGCCGACTACGGTCTTCAAGTACCTCATTCTCGTTTTGAATCAATGGATCATTTTATAGCAATACCAATTATTATTCAAAATAACTAACAGCACGAACTAACCAACAAGCAGGAAAACACCAACAGAATATAAAACTAAAGAAAAATACACTGCCAGGGAGATGGCACTTCCTCGTTACAATCTAAGTGACACCGTTATAAAATAGAAAATAAAGAAATCTTCAGTACATTGCATTTCAAATACAAGTCGATTTTTCTTTTACTTGTCAGAGGCGGGCAGTCAAAACGAAAATTAATTAATTCCACGCAAGCGCTTGTGCACAGCGTACCGCTAGTTCGATCATGATGAAATTCAAATGAGATCTTGAGGGTCGTTGTGCGTATAATCCCTTATCATATGAGATAAATTGAATCAAAATTGTGAAGGTTATACCTGCTTCAAGAATTTCACGTTAGCGCATGCGCAGAGCGTACCGCTGATTACATTGAGATGAAATTTGTATAGGACTTCAACAGGCCTTATCCGCATAGTCCCTCAAAATATGAGCTAAATTCATTCACAATTGTGGAGGACAGACAGACAGACCGACAGAAGCAGAACCAAATTTGTTCAGTAGGGTATGAAACGCAAAATGCGAGTGGAAATTTTGAATTCGGACAACACAAATTTGTTTGCTCCCGAAAATGAACACAAGGCTTCCGCTGCTTCGCAGAATCGGAAGCAAGAATAGCACAAAATAGCAAAAGTAGTACAACGAAGAGTGACGCGGCAAAACAGAATTTCGGAATAGAAACAAAGATAGCGAAAAGAACTGGTATTTATCGTTGTTTTGGACAATAACCACCCTAATTCGGTTGGTTCCTTTTGATCGTGGATTAAGCGCGTTTCATCGTTGATTAATCCGAACCGGAATTAGTGAAGCAGAACAATTTCGTTCAAAAGCTGACATCATCAATTTATTGAGTAAACTTCGATTAATGAATTTGGTGAAACCGGCGCTAAGGGGAGGAAATTCGGCGTCCATTTCGCCAGGGGAGGAAAAGTTAAAGGAAAACAAGAGAATGGGTGACAGAACCTCAGGTGGACATAGGGGTGGTAAAGATGAGTGTGAGCCCCTCATGTATTCTATCACTTTATCCCGAGGAACGGCGGAAATATTAGCTAGTCATTAATGAAAGCCAGAAATTATCCATGAAGTTATTCATATCCATGTGGTACTCATTCATTAATTCGTTTTCTTTCCTGATCACTATATACAACTGCTTTTTTTGGGTAGCAACTTTTGAATCCAATCTTTCTACGCTGATACCTGCCCAACGTTGTCCGTTAGCGCACAAAAGAGGTCCTCAGTTCCACCTTGACAACCTCCCTATCAAGATGCCATCAATTCCATTTGTAACCTCCATCGTCAGCACAGAACTTCGGTGCGGACCAAGTCCGTTTTTGAGTGCGGTTTTTTTCTCTCTCTCTGAGTCACCCTGGAAACACTGACAGTTCCCTCGGCAGTTCTGTATGTCCTGCCGCACCGTATCTTCCCAGTCCCATAATGTTCGTCGTTGCTGGCGACAATGGCGCTCCGGGGAATTCCGTCGACATTGTATCTCCGCGAGGGTTGCGAGAGACTTCTCATTATCTCCCAGTGGAGGGCGCTGAAGGGAAACTGTTTTCAATTTTAATGAGAAAATGAGGGCGATCGATTTCGAACGGGAGCACGAGTGGTGGAGCTGACGTTTCCCACCTGTTACTGACGTTACTTTACTACCTACGCCGTGAATTATTCTTTTGTTTTTTTTTTCACGGCCGCGGCGCGCCGCCGGAATTCCAAGAACGTTTTGTTGATGAAATGGATATGCGTGCAACACCGACACATGTTTGAGTTTGGCTATTGGTCATTACACTTTCACAAGAACACTAAATGTCAAGGTAAGACCCAGACACCATAAGATTTGTTTGGAGCAATTGACGTATTTCTGTTATTTTCAACGATTTTCTTCTTGCATGTACATGAACCATTATAATCGACCAAAATAAAGTATGCGGATAGGATGAAGCCGAAGGAGCAGAAGTCCTGCCTACTCCTTCAAGTACGCTGTACGTAACGATTTCTCCCAAACGGCTGGAGCAAAAAATCTGAAATTTTCAGGAAAAATCCATGTTGGTCCGACAACGCCCCAATTCTTTAGCCAGCCCTCTCACTTAATTTAAAGTGCCCTTTAAGGGTTGTCAAAGTTTTGTAAAATCCCTAAAAACCTCAAAAAAGTCAAGGCGGCGGCCTAAATTTGGACTTTTTTGAAGAACTTTCCATGAGGAATCGAATGAGCCCCTCCCCAGGTCCGTAGCTCAAACCATTCCCGATGTATGGCCCGATTTATGGTGCGATCATTTGCATCCACATTCACTACATCACTAGGTTACTGGCATAAAAAAAAACGCGTTTTTTTTTGTATTTTTTTCGATCGCAGTAACCTAGTGATGTAGTGAATGTGGATGCTGGAGTGAACTCCTAAAAGGGTTTATAGCCGATGCGCGGGTTGAAGCATTCCGATATGCATGCTCCATCTTACGAAATTTAAAATTTTCAAACAGAATATTTTTCCATTGTAATCGCTCTTGAAAAAAATGCTGCAAATTCTTTCACTGGGGTCTATTATTCAATGATTCATGATTTGAATGTCTACTAAGCTTTGGAGTGTGCGTGTTTCACAGGTGATAGACCGATTATCGAATTTCAGGAGGCACACAAATATGATCAACTGATCAATCCAAATAGGTATTTTGGTTGAGAACCGATTCAAGTGCTCTATGCATATCTCCTGAAGCTCAATAATCGCTCTATCACCTGTGAAACACGCACACTCCAAAGCTTAGTAGACATTCAAATCATGAATCGTTGAATAATAAACCCCAGTGAAAGAATTTGCAGCGTTTTAATAATAAACCTTTGTAATCGGGAGAGAAAAAAAGTTAACCCCATCAAACGTGGTTGGTTTACATTTCAAGACACGTAAATTGTAAAAATCAAATTTGAAAAAAAAAGATGCTATAATTATTATTGTACAACAAAGTGGTGTAGGCAGCATATACATTTGATGTAAGCTGTTTTGAGAAATTGTGAGCACTCCGACCCCCAGCACAGGTTATCTTAAAGGGGGTCGTAGCATTGTCATGATGAACAATTGTACACATTATAATAAATAAAGTGCTACTTATTAAAAATAAAAAATAATAAAAAATCAATCCTGAGGGATGCTTAAGGATTAATTAATCAAAAAGTAGAAATCTCAAAAACTTTCGATGTACTCATGAGGGTAGTTTTTTGTTTGATTCAGATTGAATGGAATAGAACGGATAGAAGTTCCTGACTCGAATAGGACCATATATCTGACACAAAAATAATAAACCTTTGTATAATAATTTTCTGCGTTTTCAGGAATGTTCTAGTTTAGGCAAGTGGAAAGCTTACCTGTATTTCTGGAACCTTTTGCACATCTACACGGTGCCCCATTTAAGGGTGGACTACCGGCTAGGGGTGGGTTCCACAACTAATTTTTGACAGAAAGTGCCATGTGGAAATATTTTTGTACAGGCTATGTTTCCAAGTTATTCGCGGTTTTTTAGTTTTTTTGACTTTCCGTCACAAAACAGCCATAACTTTCTCATTTTCCAACGAATCTCAAATCTGAGGATACCGTATGAAAGAGCAATAAATAACCTATCTTTCCGATACAAAACTAAAATTTATTGTTTAGGTTTAATTCAAAAACACGGGAAAAAAGAACAACTCGGAAACAAAGCCTCTGTACATCAAAATACAACTTTTTTGCCAAAAAAGAAAGTGAATACTGGCTTTTTTGTCTCATTTCTTGTGATTTGGAACCACAGCGCATCGTCCAGAGCTTTTCTTCCTAAATATTGTATTTCAAATCACGCATGGTATTTAGTCAGTCCTGAATCCAACGTCACTCTTTCGACTAACTCTATAGAGTAACATTGATGGGTTGAAATATTGAAAAATTAAGATCTTGACAACTAAGAAAAATGTCTTTAAAAAACTATAAACTAACAAATTTCGAGTTTTTCCTCTTACAAGTTGACCGAATAAATGCACATAAATTTTGTTAAAATGTACTGAAATTAAGGAACATTAAAATGCTTGGCGAAAATTCGAAAATTTCATAGCAGATTATTTAATTTTAAATATTTTTCGGCCATTTCTGGGCACACAAAGTGTACATAGCAGTCACGTAACAGTGCAAAACTTTAAGAAAAATCCCCTGTCACATGACTAGCACTTTTCAAATTAGTTCATTTGCTTTTTGATAATAAACACAATTGATTTTACACATTTCTCCGTTTGACTGAAGATATCAATTCTAAAACCCTTCTCGGGAGGCAAAATCCCACGATCTCCTCTCCGGTCGATAGTATTTATTTTTAGGATTTACTATATTTAAGAGAGATAAGCCACTTGAAGCGGTCGTTCGACTCGGAGATTTTGAAGTTGATGTGCGGCAGTAGGAGCCGCAGTAAAAACCCGCGAAAATCTGGCTCTCATCAGAAATGGCCCATGTAAACAGTCGGGATCGGTCACAACACTGAGAATACCACCGTCTTCGGGGAGAATTTATGAACCCATTTATAAGTTTAGGGAGCTCAGGAAGTGGGAGTTTTTTTTTTTTTCTCTCTCTCACAAGAGTAAAACACTAAATGACTTTTTAGAAAAAAAAAAGCCGTAGCCGAGCACCAAGAAGAACACATGTGCGAATTATTGTACCTATACGTATTATATCTAAGAGAATGTATAAATTAGGGCATTTTGGGCTCAACAAACAATCAATTGTAAGCTCAACTATATTGTGCTGCACCTACAGGTCAACCATTTAAGGATTTCTAACAATTTTTTCAAGTTAATCGATTTTCCACAATTGAATACTACTACACACTCAAGCTTCAATTACATTTTTTGAGGGCAGTTTTGCACAATTTTCTGAATGTTCCGTTTCACAGGTTCACTTTTACATACTGAAAAATATGAACCTATTCATCACTGTTATTAAGCAAATTTTGGTTTACTATTTTCAATAATGAACCTTTGTAATCGAGCAAAAATAATTTTTTTTTTTTACCAGCTCTCAAAATTTGATGGTTCATTTTGAGGATACGTAGATTGAAAAAACCATTAATATTACTCTTTGTTTATACATTTTTTAAATTTTTTTTTGCATTAATAAATACTATTGGGCCATGGGGTAATGTAGAAGTTTCTCGAAAATATGAAATCAATAGATGGTATGTGGACAACACAGTTACTGAAAAATTCACGAATGAGCAATCTATGGATTGGAGTTACCGCTTTAGACAAGTTTTGAAGGAAACAAATTTTTTATTTAAAGACATTTGGAAAAAAGTTTGTCCGTTCGCCATCCGAAGATTTTTCCCGATCAATATTTTGATCAGGTTGTTGGGCTCAAAAGCACATTCCAATGACCTCATCCTCATGTGGTCTGAGCTAAACCGCACGGCTGGCACCAGCTCAAGTATTTTCATCTTGAATGTTAAGTACATATACGTCCATTTTGTTAACTGCGATCCAGCACTTTCGGAGAAAAGCTTCAGATGGTGGGATAGTGGACGGCATACGACTGGATTTTTTTTTTTTTTTTTTTTTTTTTTTTTTTAATCATCTACATACCTCGAAACGTAAACAGACAATTTTTTAGAGGGAGGAGGGGGTAAACATTGTATTTACTCGGTCGATTACAAAAGTTTATCATTGAAAATGATAAACCAAAGGTGTACCTCAACAAATGTATGCACTCCAGCGACAACTGTGTACAAAACAAATTCGTTGAGAGAGCTTCCATAACTTCTAGTACTCACGCAGTTTGCAAGGGGCTTTGGAATTATTTGCACCACGATTTTGACCCCTCCGATGAGATAATTAACGATGGATTTGTGGCAAAAAGAGTTCATTGGCTGAGTAGCGAGCGCTGGACACCCATTCCAGACACGTGACGCTATCTAAGCAATGTAAAACATAGATGTGATTCTCACCATTTTGAAAAATAATTCAAAACCTGAAACCAAGTGTACCCCCATTTCATAAGACTATATAACACACTTTGTATTTTAAAATAAATGAATAAAAATAAGTAACCAACCTGGGGAAAATTAAATAACGAATTAACCACCTTATGAATGCTAACTCCAAGGGCTACCTTCACTCCGTGCGTTCGTTCTCCCTTTCGATCGGAAGAGCTAATCGACGTTCCACTCCCACGAAAAATTCTTATTTTTCAACGGAATTCGTTAGCTTCAACAAATCCGATCCGCCCGATGGCTTTGTAAACAAACGGTTAAGTCGGGCTGAGGGCCTCAAGGTAGTTATTCTGAGAGCCTCCAAAACATAAATCCCTCTTTAGGGGATTTTCTTTATTCTTTTTTTCCCGTGTTTTTGTTTTTCAACTTTCTATTTCACTTAGATCTCCCAACAAAGTCCTTTCAGTTTAATAAACATTTCGTGATTTTCAAGAAGAAAACAAGGGTCCTTGTCTATCAAGGTTGCCAAAAGTATTTCGATAACGCCTGACGCGGATCACACAACCGAGAATAACCACCTATTCGTTAATTGCTTTTTCAGAGTTTTAGTGTTCAGAAATGTTTAACTTTACTGAAAACAATATTTTTTCTGGCCGGTTTTTTGCAATAAAAGCTGTATCTTCGGATTTGAGCCATTTTTGCCATAGCTAGCAACTCTTATTCGCGTGGGCAGATTGAATGAAATTTGAACCAACGTTTGAACACAAAAACACGTTGTATGAACACAAAAAGTGTATGGCAAACAAAATTTTAGTTAACGATCGGTTTCATTTATCAAAAATCAATACGTCCCTTCAATTCATCTAAAATCATTTTCTCACTGTTGTTCAAATTCGGGAGACATCTGGCAGAAAAATGCTGCAAATTATTACATAAATGCTCATTATTTGTGTATTAGATAACCCTTCAACGTGGATCATCAGACAACAAGATTTGGGCTGTACATCCAGAGATGATTCCTGGGTGCATTTGGAAGCACGTAGAAATACAATAGAAATTGAAAGATATAAAATATAAATAGGCAAAAAGAATGAACCGTGGCACTGGAGACGGCATGATTAGATAGTACAATCGTATTGAAAAAACCGTGCTATAGTTCAAAACTCCGGATGAACTGTAGTAGTCGTCTGATCTCCCTCTAATTTGGAGGGCTGGTGGAAAAATGAGGATTTAATTATCTCATTTGATCTGATCCAGTTTAATTGATATATCTACTGCGCATGCCCGAACCTCCAATTCCATGGAAACGTTCGTTTTCTTCTTTTTTCGAGTTAGCTAAAAATGATTGTTTATTGCTGATTCACGCGCAATTCTGCATGGATGGTCCTTCAAGACACTAGACGGTATATCCATACAATTGCCGCAAGCGCATGGCATTCGATTCAGGTACTGCATAGAAACCACTGTTTCTACGGAGCTCGAATCTCAAAAATTTTTGTAAAAATCCTAAATCAATCCTTCTGGCAATCAATAGATTAGTTCGATAAATGGATCGGAATCTATGATAAAACTTTAGTGGCCTCCTTGCAGTGCCCTAATATCAAATATGTTTTACGGAAATAGAGCTGTTGCATCAACGTCAATACCTACCGTCGCACAGAGGTCAACATTGCAAATCTAGCCGATCAAAACCTAAAAAACTGCCCATCGATTATTTCATTGGGAGTACGTTTAAACAACAAATAATAAATGAGGAAAAATGGAACCAAATGAGGCAAGTTCAAGGTATTCATTCATTTAATTTTTTCAACTCATCTGGAAGGCAGTTTCATGATTAAACAGAAACTCGTTTTGATTCATGAGAAATGCAAACCTTTAGATGCCATAAGTTCAAGGGAATTAACCAGAATAACATCTCTGAGGTCCGATCGGTAACTGTCACAGAGTCCACGTGGATTAATCATCACCAGAAATGGATGATTGCAGCAATGAAGAGAGCAACCTACTGGATGATGATGAAAATGAAGCTTTATCGATTCGGAAGTGTGATACTTATTTCCTCATTTGGAATTATTGTGATGGCATTTGCGTGATTCTGCATAGTCGTAGGTGCAAAAATGAATGCATGTTCCTCGACACACTTTTCATTGCTCATTATCACTGCTATCCCTCGTGAACTCTGCTTTGAGGTAGGGTCTATCACAAATCTGACTAAACCACCGGTTTCTCCATTAAAAACCCTATAGGGAAACATACGATTTATCAACAAATTTATTATTGTAAATGCTGTAGAGGTTTTGACTAGCTAGATTTGAATTTTGAGTGCGTCGAGAGCCTCAAGACGGGGATTTTCATATCCCACGCTGACACTTACGGTCGTAATTCTTGATAAATCAAGCGTTCCTTCGGCATGTCAGGGGTTGCCCCGCCACACCACAGCTAATGAGGGCTGCCGCAGCGGCGCGGTTGTTTTCCTCTGAAATTCCGTGTATACCGCGATTTTTCATTCTCTCTGTTTACTACGTCAGCGGGTCCGCCCCGCGAGATAATTCTTCGTCTATATGAACAATCGATACTGTCAACGCAAGTAGAGAAGGGCATATTGGTTCTAGACACGGTGAGCCAGCCACTTACATATTTACCTACGCCAGATCTCTTCCAATAGGACAGAGGACCGAACAAGCAGGAAAACAACTGGCGGAAGAGTGCACAGTGCGATCCAGATGGGTGTAGTAAACTTTTATAGGGGCAGCATCTTTTCTAAAACCACGAAAACGTATAAAACCATCACGATCGCCCACTTCTGCATTAATATACACAACCAGCTTCAAATGGTGCCTCAAAAAAGTTGAAATTGATATGGCAAGATAGCACTGGCTTTTCCAAATACTTTCCAAAGTTAAGAGAGATCGGACCACAAGAACCGGAGAAAACAACGCTTGATGATTCTTACCTTTCCTCCCGCGTAGCAGCGCGATGATACTATCGTGTTGAAACCGGTATGAGGTTGTAAGACTGGTTTTTCCACGACCACCTTCCAAATTTGAAAGTGAACAAATCACTAACACCCGAGAAAATGCTGAATGAATTTTAGTTATGCGTATGGGCTGAATAAAGTATCGATTTTATGGAGCAGTGCAGCGCCAAAGGAAGCACCTACCCCTAAACCGTATTTCATCCAAATCAGAAGAAAACTGCAGGAATAAAGCTTGTTAGATGGATCTGCGTAAACACAGACACACACACATATACACAGCGAGAGAAATTCAAGTTATTCATAATGGTCTAAAGTGCCAACTGCAAGAAGAAATTTCGATTTAAGAGAATTTGTTTTTCATGTCCCGAAAGTGAAAACAAATCTATCGCAAACTATAAGTATACTCGGAAGCAAAGAAAAGTCTGTTGGTCAATCAATGACTTCACCCACTACTAAATTATAGTAGTGCATTATCCTTTTTGGATTTTCAACCAATTTCAGTGCTTGCTGTCTTTGCCTGTCGAGGGCTTATCTAGATTTGTAAGTGTTGGAAGCCTCTGCTCTTAGCTTCAAGATATCTCTTGATAGCATCTCTGATTCTCTCAGCCGTACGATCTTTGTGGAGGTCATCATTGCGAATGTACCGTTGAGCATTCACGATACTGAGCACGTTATTCTCAAACGTTCATTAACATCGTTATTTTGCAGAACTTCCCCATAACAGTTATCCAAAAATAGAGAAAACTGAATTTTCCTCCAATACTAGATGCAAAGCCGCACTGATAACGCAGCTAACATGCACGATATAGTGTACGAACACTTGAGTGTAAAAAGTAAAACTCTAATCAGGTCTACATAGTATGAATCTGAAATACAATGAAACGTCAAATCTGAAGAAGTAAAGAACTTGGTATGCAAACTAGAAATAAAACAGAACTTTCGGATCCCTAAGTGGTTGGAATTGTCGGGAAATCTCAACTCGCAACATTAGTTAAGCCCTAGAGCTAATTCCGGCAATGAGGTTAGGAAATAATGAATAGTTTAATGAAAATGTGTAACATTCGTTGTTATTTACAGCAGTGAAGGTACAAACAGAGATTTCAAAAAGCAAGGAGTTCACTTTTAATGGAACAAAGATGAACCGTTCAAATCCGAAGAACCCTCCCGAAAAGAGGGCCGTTTGCAATTCAGGAATAAAACATGGCACTTTCGGACCCCACAGGAATTGCCCCGGGCTTGGAATCGTCGGTAAAAAGCTCCAGTCGCTCTTAAATTGATTCGGCCCTCGAGCGAATTCCGGTAACCAACTCGGAAAGTGAGAAATAGTTATTTTATGCGGGAGTCAGCGAGCACCTTTCAAGAGTTGGGCAGAATATCTCGATAATTTATGTGCGGGGCGCCCCCGAGAGGCGGAGCACGTCCCATTTCCGTCCATCACCGCCCCGTTTAACTCCTCGTTGTTGGAATCCATTTTCAACCCAGGAAACTGTTATAAACTGACTCATTAGCATTACCATCAGTATTACCATCAGCGTCTTGGCCCCCCTCTGCCCCAGCCCCCACCTTCCACTACCTCTTAAGGGGGTTTTGTTGACAAACTCGAACTGGAGTCAACAGCGCTAACGAGAACCGGTGCTCGGGAGTTTGACGGCACGTTTACTCTCTTGAGCCGTTCGGATTTGACGCGCTGTGACCGGAATTCGTGATACGGCAACTTTTTACGTTCCCAGGAAATGTTTCGGTCGATAATCCTAACAGAAATGCGGAAGGAACCTTTGGAGTACTTAACAGCTTCAAAGAATCAGATTCCTAAAGCCCACAGATCCTAAAACGTCCGATTGGTTTGACATATTCAAGTCTTTCCTTAAGCACGAAAATGTTTTACAATAATTTGTGAAAGCTAGGAAAGTCGTCAGGAATAGGTTTGACGAGTTTAGCATACAAATGAGCTTTAGGAACAAAAGCATAAATAACATCTACAACAGTTAGTTTTCACACGATTCGTTGGTTTCAGTTTGCTTAGCTGACTCATGGATTCCAAACCATTCTAGTTTCAAGTCTTGAGTTTCATTCATTCCGCTTCATCCATGACTTTCGAGCCTTGAAAACACGAAAATGCTATCCCGTGACTGGAATCTCGTCCTTCATTGAAGTTCTCATTCGGAGCAACAATAAAGTTTCCTTTCATCTCAATTCTGTTCCACAATCATAATGTACCATCTAAAACGCTCTCTACGCAAAAACTGAAGGAGCTGACATGTTAGTTTCATTCTTGGTTTGATGATGTATATGCACTTACAACTGTGAACGATTCTAATGTACAAAAAATGAATTGCAATAAACATGTTACAGTAGCCTATTGGGTAACCTACAATTCTTTCTTCCCTCAAAATTGCCAGAATTTGAAACGGAGTTCGTCTGGTACTGGAGCTTTGACCGGAATTCGTGGTACGGCAACTTTTCACGTTCTCCGGAAATGTTTCGGCCGAAATTATTAACAGAAGTGGGGAAGAAATCATTATGAATACAGGTTCCTAAAGCCCAAAGTCCATTGATTTGCAATTCGCCCAACTATTTCAAACTATTTCAATTAGTTTGTGGAAGGTGAATAAATTTACAATAACAAATTTGATGATAACTCATAGATTCCGAATCATTCGAGTTTCAAGTCATGAATTTCATTCATGACTTTCGAATCGAGCTGAAAGACACGAAAATCACGTGGTTGGTGGTAACACATAGTACATGGTACATGCTATGTAACACTGGTACATGCTACACTTGCCAATTCGGTAACATATCCCAATCATTCTGTCATCGAAGTTGCCAGAATTTGAAATTTAGTTCGTCTAGTACAGGCAGAAAATCATAACACTGTGCAGATACTATCCTGTTCAGCAGAATAAGCACTGGTCAGAACAAGCTCTGAACTTTGGTTTAGTAGTTAAGAAGAAAAGGTCCGATCTGCTGATTCCATCTGTATACGAGGCACTAGCTATGACCTACGATGAACCCACCAACCCGTACAAAACAAACTCGTTGTTGTTGACAAAACATGGAACATGATTCACCCTTCAAGTTCGCACAGTTGATATGAGCGTTCACATTAGGAGTCAAAAGTAAAAAAATATTGAAATGAATAATGAGCAAGAAAATCCGAAGTACGCAGGAAAATTCAAATTCAATCACTGCGACAATTAAATTCAAATTCATTCGCTGTTATTCAATTATACCTGTGGTACCTAGCTATCTACAATATTTCTCTTTTCCACGGAAAAACGTCGAACCACGAATCGTATGCTTCAATCATAAGTCAAATCCAAACTGACACAATGAAACTTTATATAATTTTAACTTCATGTTATGAAGTATGAATAGGTAATTCCAGCGATAAATTAAGCAACTTAATTACTCATTGGATTTTTCGTTTGTACATCACGTACCTAGCATTGTCCCACATATCGAAGAATCACTGCTTTATTTACTTCAGGAATTGAACTTTTTTTGCTACTTCTGAGCACTTTAGTTGTGATTGAAAGAGTCTAGACGGAAAAGGTGACATTCCCATTTCAATATGGAAGAGTTGTAGGACGACAGCTCCCTTTGAAGCCTCCCATAGCACCCCTTGGGGTATTCTCCTCGACACAAGATTAGACTACACTTCGCTGTTTCCAGGCTTTCCATGTCAACGTAGAACCTCCCAGTTCGAAAAAATATCCGGATTATATAGATCTCTTCTGGTTTACATCCTTAAGCTTTATTTAGTTGTATACAGATGTGTATATGGGATTTACAATAAACGACTGCAGATTATGTAACACACTACAAAGAATGAAAACAATCATGTTAATAGTAGAAATGCTGATGTTGCTATATTAACTTTGATATACATTATCAAATAAATCATTTCATCAGCTTCTTTGATACTTCCTAATCTCAGATAATTCTTTTGATACTATGATTTGAAAGCCTGTCAAAAGAGCAAGTGCATCTATCGCAGAGCGTTTCAAGTGGTATAGAAAGTCTACTTCGTAAGCGACACAACCCATTCCATGAGGAAACTTTACCATCGTTAGCACTGATTGCTTCAGGTATTGTCTGACCTTGCCCGACACGAAGTCGCATTTGTTCACGTTATGGTTTTTCAAAAACTTTGCAGCAGATATTTGATGTACTCCTAGACTCAAAACAATGGCCTGTAAAAATCAGTCAGTTTGTAAATATTATCCAATCATCCTTTCCATGTTCATCGGGTACGACTCAACTGAGCTGATAATATTGTCCAATTAGACAATAGTAATCTCCTCGTTAACTGGAAAATCCAGATACAGGTGACATCCTCGCTCCACAATCCAACATTTACCTTCTCAGCGGCTTCTGTGGAAATAACATCGTTGGATCAGATGACGTTGGCCCTATCACCATAGGGTCATTCACTGGGTAAGATTGAAATTCTAATAACACACCACTCATGGGTTACGGTGAGGGACCTTCGACTTGCAATTGAGTCCGAACATTCGAAGCACCCCACTTCCCTTCATTCACATGCTAATCAGGACTAGGATCGTGGAATATGCTTCGGATACATGGAATCCAGCCATATATGTCCATTACATTGAATGATAGAAGAGGGAGTTTTCTTAAGATCGCCCAACCGAAGACAGGCTCTCCGAATGAGTTCAGCAGCCAGTAAACTGGAGATGAAAGCTTTCTTGTGAAACGATTGTCCACGATTCAAAGACTGATCAAGATCATAATTTTGTCAACAAATCTTCTATGCTATGATACTTCACCGGTGCATTCTTGATCTATGGGGAATAACAGCCAGCTCCAAGAAAAATACGACAGTACGAACAGCAGTCTGTTTGATTCAGTTACTTTTACTATACACTCCTTTCGCATCTTGAAATAGAACAGAACTAAAGCTCCAAAGCAATCAAATAAAGTAGAAAGCACCACGATTCGTACTGATACGATGATTTCTTTCCTTGTATGTGTACCAACACCTACTTCCACATCAGCGCTTGCACCAGTTGATCATGGTATACCCTTCTTCGGGTGCAGCTCTTCAAATTTCTTGATAGTGGAAATAGCACTCAGTTTCAAATTATTTGAAAAAAAAATTTCTACGCCAGCATATACTCCAATAATATGTATTATGCGCAATAAGTTATGGTTTTCATCTTTTAGTTTTACTCCCTTATCGTTACACTGCTAATGGTAGTTTCTAGTGAAATGCCTTGCGTTTGAACTTTTCAAGTTTCATTAAAACGGATAAATGTAACCGCGTTAATGGTCTTACATAAATCCTCAAATTCCGCAACGTCCTGACTTACACAAGGAAACTGACTTACAAGGATTTATCGATTGTTGTTTCCAAACCGAATGAAGTTGGAGACGATCGTGATAGTGGTTAGGGACATATATAGATAGGACGGGGACGGAGTTGGTGGCGGCACATGGGTTCTCCTCCTACCCTCGTAAGATCGATGAAATATCTCGAGTGGCTGTTGATAAATGTCAACAAGACGCTCGAGTATGTTTGGCGTTCGGTTTAGCGCCATCTACGCGCCCTTTCACGACCGCTCGTCTCGTTTTTCTCGAGGGCCTTTTCCGTCGGGCTCCAGATTGAGCGTTGACTGTAAGAATTTGAAAGCTGAGTCGAGAGGGCAGTGAAACAATGTGGTGAGGGTCAGGTGAGAAGGATCGAAAGTAATAGAAAGACATGCAGGGTAAGAAGGGCAAAAGAAGACCTGAATAACATTTTAAAACCCTACAAATGATTACACACATTTTTATTATCCCTGTACCTATTTGAATAATCCTGCTAATCTTCATTCTAGGTGCAATAAAAAGAGCCTCATTTATATTTCACCACGCTAAATCGATTAGGAACGAAATTAATCAGGAGGGTCCCTCGGCTGATCACTGTTTCGCCAAACTTGTAATTGACTTCCAGATGTTTCAACATCATTTGGATGATTTTGTATTAAATATAAATCCATAAATACCAACATTTACTAGTCCCAATGTACAAAACAAAAGCTGATATCAAATACCTACATGGCCCGACATAGGAATCCTGGAATTCACCGAGTTAAAATGAAACACCAACCTAACTGTCACTGCTCTGTACGCACATCAGTCGAGTCTTGAAATATTCTGCTTCAAAAGGAACTCTTGAAAACAAAATTCCAGTGCAACTATATCAGCTAATTCTATCCCACATGACACAGGGCGAATTTTACTATGTCCAAGCACGTTCACTTTCGCATACAGGTTGATTCTTTTATTGGTTGTGTTATTAACATAAAGTCGTCCATGCGGGCTCATTCGATTCATTGAAGGGGCTTCTATCAATAACGAACGTAAAAACATTAGAGTTACTTTGAAAATTTCCAATATTCAGACTTTTTGATGTTTCAGTCCTTTGATTCCGTCCTTTAGAATTGGCTGGGAGCAGCGATGACAACTCACTCCCCACTAAACCGCAAAGGTGATTTCGGACGCAAGTTGGATTAGGTTTGGTCCAGTAGTTTCGGGGAAAAGGTCTGGACGGTGGACGGACGGATTATTTCAATTCGATTTTCGGATTCTACAGGTCTGTAAAACAACCAATTTTGAGGGGGTTAACTTTTTTTCTTGGTTGATTAACAAAGTTTATTAATGAATAATTTTTAATAGATAAAGCGTTCCTCAATATAAGTAAGATGATAATTCATTATCAACGTATGGACGTATGGACACAAAGTATGGATTAAAATCATTCATGCTTAGTTGGATAATTTGAGGGCTATTACGGTATCGCTGGCAATTGACGATTTTGGAATAATGTAACGTCCGTTGAGCTTACCGGTGAAGAAAATTAACTGTAGGGTTTCGGCAGATTTCTTATTACGGCAATCTTCAATTCACATAATGATCATTTAAGCCTATTCCCAAGGAATCAGGTCATTGGCGGAACAATGTTTTGAAAATAAAATAGGACTGCTTATCGAAATTGGGTGGAAAATCAGTGAAAATAGAAAAAAACTGACGTCATATTGGTAACTAGCATTCGCCAGAGACGATGGACCTTTAGCTTGTGACATAATTTTGTTCCTGTTTACATCGGTCTTAGATAAAATTGAATTTTCACTCAAATCATTAGCAGAGGCTGATGGAGGTCATAGAAGATATTTAGTCATGGATCATAACATCGATGATTCCAAAAATGTCCTTCCTCATCAATTCTAGACTTAACTCCATTGGTATATTTCAATAACAGTAATGTGCTTCATAACACCAATACATCCAATTCATCTATAGAAAGCGTTGCACTGGATTCAATAAAGCAACTCGGATTCATCTTCTAAATTGAACAACCTTCATATGGTTTGTCTCATAGTGTTCCTCTAAAATGGAACTCCGTCAAAAAGTATGAGGGAACATTAGACTTGAAAGTTCACGACTTTTTTTTATATTTTTTTAATCAACTATATATTTTGGAACTCTCGTGCCATCTAATGGTTTCCGAAATTGACTTACTCAAGCCTCTTGAACTGTCCAACTAAAAACTGCCTACTGACATATGAACAATAAAAAATTGACACAAGTTAAGCATTAAGTATAATAATTATACTTGATAATAAGTATAATAATTATACTTAATAATAATTATTATACAATTATTTGCAATTTGCATTTATTATTGCAATTTTGCGTTTCTTTTAGCGTTATTAGTTGGCACCATTTCTTAAATTTTCTTTGTCGTAATCATGTCCTTAGTGCCATACGCACAGCGAACGATGATTGAAGGTGATGTAAATTTTTACATTTACAGAGGAAAGATTACTGTACTCAATTGCTAAGTAATTCAAAAACATCTAATAACTCGTTCTAGCAACGAAAAATTCGAAATTAATTCTATTGTTTATCAAAATACCATTAGTGTAGGTAGCTAGTTGGCTAAGATCATAATACAACAAGTGTTCAGCTGCTCGGAGATTTTCAGAGACGTTAATCCGATTCTTAAATCAAAACTTCCGATTCATAAAAGTTTCCCATTAATCCAATAAATGCCTGCAAAACACGAGCTTCAAACCGTGGAAAGTGGACTTTGGATCGGACACCAACTTGAAAACTTTGTACAATTGTCTGCCCAAAATCAGAGCTTTTAACCTCGGAGTTGGAAAAAGTTGGGAGAACCTACTATTCATCGGTCTCCCTCCACCAGAGAAACTAGAGTGAAACTATACACTAACTCAATTTCCAAACTCCCCAGAGTTTATTCAACTCGAATGAGCAGCGTGAAAAAGAATCCAATCAATTTGAAGAAAGGGGCGAGTTTATCCGGTGTGTAACAGGGGCTGGGAGTACTTTATAGGGGGCCCCGATATGGTCGTAATTCCGGGCTACAGTTATTGACCCAGAGAGCCTATTGGGCAATGACTGGGACAGCGAGGAGAGAAAAGCACTATGGTCTCACGAGAGCTATGTTTCCTGACCACGATAGAGCTTTCCAACACACCTACAGTTCGGTTGCTTCGCTTCCCCCTTTTTTTGCAGATATTTCTCCGCGATAAAAACAAGGCGCGGGGAGAATGCGAGATCAGACCAGACCCTCGAATCCCAAACATGTTGCTCAGACCGGCCGGCAGAAAAGGAGGCGATGTGAGAAAATACCTGAATTCATACACCTGTTCGAAAGGTGCCTCATGGCAAACGAGGATCACAATAAATATAGGGTGTCCGGAAAATAACTGGAGAAGCGTTACGACGCTGTGACCAATTTTTCAACAAAATGTGGTTCATCATATTCTTTACTCCGAAGAATTTTGTTCCCATAATTAAAATGGTAATTCGCCGCGTTATCCACGGCAAATGGTCTACACTTTATTTTATTGTTTCAAATAATAGGGATGGCAACTTGTCACGAATAATGTGCACTTTGTGCGTATATGATATGCTACCCACTATTTTATAACAAATAAAGAGCTTTCTAGTCACTTTTGGATTGAAACTATTTCCGCAATTTTTATCAACTTCTTACAAATGTAACTAAATTTTTCAGTAAAGTTACGAAAAGGGTTGCAAAGTTAGCATATTCTATATTTATAGATAGTATGCATTTCCTAAGTAGTATTGTGAAAAACTCTTTGTATATTGTGAACTTGACTTTTTAAAGCTATTTTTGGAAAAACTCAAAAATTTCTTTATTTTGAGACAGGTTACTAAGCCACGTATTTTTGTCCAGATTTTATATGATCAAACTCATAAACATGATTATAAACACCTTTCAAAATATTAATTTATTAAAATAAATTTATTTACACAAATATTTTTCTAACCAGATCAAATTCCTGATCGAACAAAAAAGCCCGCTCATCCGCTGAACTTCTTGAATGGATGCACCCGCCTTTGAACACAAAATTCAAAATTTCTGTTTTATTGCACGGGAGAGGTTTGTTGGTTAATTGGGATAGAAAAAAACCACGAAAATAGTTAAGGTATAAAGATTTATCAGCCCCATACAAACAAACACTCTTCCTTCAACACACATACATACAGTTTTTAACGGATAAGGTCTTGGCATGGTCTGTAACGAATTAGTATTCAGTTTTTTCTTCTCGTGTTTGGATTGTCCACAAGATCAGTTCTAATAGGCGTCCCTTAACTGAAAAAGCCCAGTTTCAGAGGGACGTCCTAAAAACGCTGTTCCTGTACCCCCAAAGATTTTTTTCTCGCTGATTTACACACCACAATCCGCTAAAATAAAACCAGCAGATAACAAATGACTGGAAGTATGAATGTACTAATTATTGTGCAGAACTATTTTGAAGGAGCTTAATTTGAACAAAAGTTATGGATGTATAAGATCAGTACAGTTGGATAAGATGGGTGTAAACAAATGTCCAACTCATTAGGACTTGAAGGTTCCGTCTAAATTTTGTTATTTTTAAATCATCAATTTGCCAAGTAATGCATGCATCAGGGCCGTTCCTTCGTCCGGTTTCTATATATATAATTTGAGTGAGATTAGCGAATAGATCCTGATCCTGATTTTGCTAGATGCACGACAATAATAAACCATGAAAAACTTACGATGTACCAGGTTTTTGCTCAGCAAAAATAATGATCAGCCACTGTGCTCACCTGGAACAATGAGAAAATGAGATTTATAATACAGTTTAGGGAATTTTCATTAAAAAATAGGACTACTGCAATGACTTAAATTGATTAAGACTCGAATAAATTTAGGTTTCTAGTCGATTAAACTCCACTGACATACACCTTAATGATAACTTATGTACTTTGAAGATGAGCTTGTTCTGTACAAGCCATCTATGTAAATGGAAGGAATATGTAAGCAATAATACCGCACTGCAGCGTTGAGTACAACATATGCTGCTATGTTATACTGCTTTTTATTTATCTTTATTATATTTATTTATTTTCATTTTATTATATTTTTTATTTTTTGAACCGTTGTTCATTTACGAACTTATCAATTGTGATTTTGCTTGGTCCGCCCATTGTACTTTTCGACACTTGATTGACCGGATTTCGGGGAGTAGGAGATACACCGCCTTTCTGCGGCGGATGCTCGGCCTAGGTAGCCGCCATGGTGAGTCGGGCTGGGGCTGGTAGGTGACATTACACGTTTGTCACACCTCAATATTGTTGTAAAAAAAGTTTATTCATGCACATTAAACTCCGTGTGTGTGAAATTTGTAAATCAATAAAATTTGTAATCAGACTTTTGTTTAGCAAGTTTTGGCGCCAGCAAAACCAGTATGATTTGATTAGCGATTCCCAATCGAGGTCTTCGTCAAGGGGTAGCCTGTTTATGAGATAACGCCAGCTACTAAAGAAAAATGATCACCCTATATACAGGGTGTAACAGGAGTTATTCAAAATCCGACTCCTACGTGTTCTACAACTCATTTCTGACCAAAAATGTCTCCTAGCAATTTTTTGCCAGAGGTCTCGTTTCCGAGCTATTCGCGATTTAAGATTATTTTCGTGTTTTCGATCTTAAGTCATTAAAACTGTCATAACTCCCTCAATTTTGGAGATAGCTCAAACTTGATGACACCGTTGGAAAGAGCGTTGAATTTTCCATCTATTTGATGTCAGAAAACTTTTTTTAAATTGCATTAAAGATGTGCGATTGCTGCGCGAAATGGCAGTTTTGTCAAAATCTTAAAATCGCCTGTTTTTCATCTCGCCAAGAAACCCCATGAATGCTTGACGCAGAACTGTGCAGGACTAGTAAAACGTGCGCCAAAATGTCAGCTTTCCAACGGTGTAGTCGTTTTGGTTTTAAAAATATTTCTAGTTAAGAAAATGGTGTTTAACTGCAGAAAAACGTGTGTTTTCTGTTGAAATTGAGGTTTTTCCAAAAGTCTCGAAGATGAATGCAACTCATCGCAGTCGGAAATGAGTTGTAGAACACGTAGGAATCGGATTGAGCATAAGTCCTGGGACACCCTGTATAACTAAAAAAAGACCTAATGTTTGAAAATTGGGAAAGCTACGGAGGAGGGATTGTCTTGATCAGGGGCAAGGATATGCAATGACCCTCACGACCCCCAGGTCTTGAAGGAGGGGTTGCTTTGTGCGCCGTGTATTACCAACCCCATTCTGATTTTGCCGTAGCATTTAAAGTTCTATTGCCTTTTTTTTTTTTTTTTTTTTGTCAACCCAAGTCACCATGTATCTTAATTGTTTATTTTCATAATGGTTTAAGTCATTTAAGACCATTACCATTCGATCAATGTATCACCTTTACATCTTCCAGTCAGCAATCATACTCACGTTGAAATAGCTTTGGGCTATTCATCATGCTTCTAGAATCTATTATACCATTTGCAATAAAGGCTTTTGTTTCTCAAAATTATGAATGACTTACAGCATCATCACTTTCATCATATACTGTCAAGTGTGGATATGTGATTCAAACAATTTTGAATAGTAGGAGTAGTATCAGACCTCCTACTCATAGATAGGATACTGTTTCGTTCCAATTCCAAGATCAGAGAAAACACTCAGCAGCTGAAAGGGGGTCTTGCGGATTTTTATCGCGGGGGAGAGAGTGACTCCCATGAAAAGAAGCCGGGAACGACGACAACCCCGCCCGACGAGCCATTTCTACGCCAGTTTTTCTCCGCCATTTCACCGTTAAAACGGCCGAGGAGACCGCCTACATTTTCCGTTTCTCTCTCCCGGGGGCCTGTTAGGACTGATGGTTCCTAACAGGGCTGCCCAGCTGTGGGGGCGGGCGGGAGGCGAAAGAACAAAAAGCAGATAAGCGGGTATCTGAAAGCCCTTGCGTCTGTTTTCCCCTCCACTTCAGGGAGGTTCTGTCGCTGTTGTCGGACGCATCTGGGCCATTTGGCCAATAGAACTGGGGCAGAGTGAGGACTCGATACCAGGGATTGATATTACCTATCTCCTATACCATGGAATGAAATAATGTCGTTTCTACGGAATATTATTTCTGATACTACTATTTTCAATAAATTCACTGCCACTGTCCATATTTATTAATAATTTTGCTTTTTTAATACCGAGAATAGGAAAGCTCCACCCGTTTAGGTGTTAAAAAAGCTGTTTTTCAATCAATCGCAGTGTCAGATGGAGGGAAATGCATGTAATGTCTTTGTAGAACAATAATTGGAACAATAACACTAGAATATCATCCATGTTAATATTAAAAAGATGACGATTTGAATGTTTTTTGTTTCTCTGTTATGATTACACCCAAAACTACTCTATCGATTTTAAGGATTCTTTCACCATTAGGAAACTACCTACATCATCACTGAGCAATATAGGACTCATTATATTTCCAAAAAATTGATGAAGTCCTTACCTAAAACGGAAAAAAGTAACCCAAGATTTGGATCAAGACTCCATTGTTATAATAAACCATCATCATCCACGATAATTACTCAGAGGTGCCTCTAAAAATTGTTCGCTCCACATGTGAAAATGGAGAAGGGAAAAATATCAATGACAAATTCCATATCTTCGTCAACTACCAATGGCCACAATCCGTGCCAATTTTCACTGACCGCTCCAAGTCCAGGAATTCAGTCGGATGAGCTTTGTTTGATGCTTCTAACAATTACCACGAAAAATACAAACTTCCGCAAATGAGTTCCAGCTTCAACGCTGAAGTGACAGGAATTGTAAATGCCATCGAACATGTGATATCTGGAAGGAATGACGATGCTCACCAAATATGTACCGACTCTCTCAGCACTACTACAAAAAAGGAACATCCAGAGAACTAAAAATGGCGTCATCGTCCAATTGCTCCGACTGTTCATAGATCAAGGGTTTGAAGTTTACTTCATCTGAACACATGCTGGATTGGGAGCGAATAAACAACTGGATCAGTGGGATAAGGAGGGGCAGATAATGGACTCCCTCTGAGCACTGTCATCATGGCTGATAATTTGATTCCTTATATCAATCAAAAACATAAGGAACAATCAAACAAAACATAAGGAAGACAAGATTTGTCGGTTTCAATAACGTCCTATTTTTATAGGATCCAACCCAATCCCCTGCAAGTACCGCGGTTTTATAAAAAAAAAAAAAAAGGCATCGAGGAACCTATGGTACGTATCTTACGCCGCCTACATCCTATCCCGAAACGGCCCAACGTTGAAACTTGTTGTTGTTGAAAATGGAGAGAACCAAACGGATGACTGGCACGATGGACTCAAAACATTGTTGTACCTGCACTGCAATTTTAAGAAAGACCAATATTAATCAGAACGGATAGAACACTGGTCAGTACTATCAACAAGAGATATTTCTGTTTATAAAGAATTGTAGGATAATTATTAGCATACACTTAATCGGGTATATTCCATTCTTGTGGCTGTATACAACAACGTAATGCCAATAAAATTGAATTAAAAAAAAAAGGTTGCCTACAAAAGCCTTTATTTAGCATGCACTGCTGAAACGATATATTAAATGATATCCTGTTTGTTAATATTAATTTTAATTAAAAATTAATTTTTAAAAAGTCAGCGATAACATATAGTTCTATCTATTTCTAAGCCAAAATCACAATTTTTGTTTAAATTTCCAAGCTCAAGTACGGGAGGAATCGAACAGTGGTGATACTGGTCCATCCTTATCCATTTAAATGGTTTGATGATGAAGGATGATTATGTAGGCATAAATTCCACTCTAGATTGTTCTTATCGGTCTTTCTGTATAGAAGTTATGAATGGTATAAATATTCTCTACTTTAAAAAATGTCACGGTTTGAACAAACTGTTCTACGCTCAGTCTATTAACAAACCATAATTTACATATTCAAGTTAAATAATAGTTTTTTTAAATTTGATAACCGATCTTCAAAACAATCCTATAAACTTTTGGCAAATAACTATGAGCTGCGATGAGACCCAAACGGCTGTGTCAGCAGTGTGGAGAATTCCTTTCCGGTTCAATAAAGATACAGACATGTTATTATATTTGTAACCTGTAGATCTTTTATTGTTACTGTTTTAATGTTTTCATTTGTACAGGCAAATACCCAATTATAGAAATATTAGAGGAGAAAAGAGAAGATTAATAATAGGACTTCCGCTGGACTTTGATGACTATGAACCGCTCACCTGTTTTATTATCCTAACCTGGCAACCCCTGGTAAACGTAGAAAAATATTAAATATTTGTAACGATAAAACGAGGGCATCACAGATATTAAAATTTGTTTAAGAAGAACAGTTCGATACATTCTTAGGATACACCGATACATTTCTCGGTTTTTAAATTTCATTTAATTCACTCCCCTTTTTCAGATCGTCTATTACTAGCAAACCGACCACTTTACTTCCCCTATTTGAGTTAGTGAACAATTGATTTACGTCCAATTCAGTTTACTAAGCAAAAGTATATTAATAGCAAACAATTTTTGATTTTATATTTTTTTTTTTTCAGAATATAGCAGCATATTTGAAGACGTTTAACAATGAACAAGATTCAGAAATTTTGCCAAATAACGAACGATGATATGCACGTGAGAGGACCTTCTCAGACATTCTCTGAGAATTGGTTCCTCATTTTCGGACTTACCGATGGTTTTTATTTGAATGGGAGTCAATTGGGATCGTGCGATTTTCTCCAGATCCATTGTGCATTGCGATGGAATTCGAGGGAAAACAAAAGAATATGTGCATAAAGCCAAATCACTGAGGAGTTTTACGTCAATGCCCAACGATAACTCTTGATTTACAAACCCGATTGGATCGTACGACTAAAGACGTCATCATTTTGTTTCTGATCTTGTGCATAATTGACTTCAGAGGTTAAATGTCAACAAATATCGAATTCCTCGCAGGAAGGCCAAATGTTTAGCTATCTATTTAGGCCCTTGGTGAAATATCAGAAAATTTAATGAGTATAGGGGTTCAATACACGGGTGAAGGAATCAAGGATTTGTACTAGGCCACAAGCATGATACCAAGGACACAAAGCAGGACTCCATTGTATTTAAACTGAATCATGAATGGTACAACCGACGAAATGCTAATGAAACGAAATAAAATTTAGTTAATTCCACCATCAACATAGTTAAAGCTTAGACGTTACACATATGTAACAGCTTAATCTGTTCATTGATCGTCTTCTAAATTTTACATATTAATGTTGGTTTTTCATCATACTTTTGAAAGGACGTACTTGAGTAGAACGCAAATTTCCTCCACGTTTTTAAGAAAGAGATATCAAAATTGATTTATCACCAACCGGTTATGTGTAGAAGAAGATCTCCAATTTCACAATATGAGATAAAAGACATTCACAAGAAATAAGAGGCGCTTAACATTTACAATAATGCAAAGTATGAAGTATGGAATTACAGTAACCAAGAACAAAATCAAATTACATATAAGTTTTAAGCTTCGT
Source organism: Creontiades dilutus (assembly GCA_031894815.1). NCBI lineage: Eukaryota > Metazoa > Arthropoda > Insecta > Hemiptera > Miridae > Creontiades > Creontiades dilutus. The sequence continues at coordinate 1,042,763 of JAVIWC010001314.1, read as the reverse complement.
GCAATAAATATCTTAGAAACACTCAACATTTAATATTTTATGAATTCCAAATACAAGTTTTGATTCAAATAAACTTGTTTGTTAACTGACTAGTTACTTATTCTCCCTTTTCTTGTGCTTTCGTTCGACAGAGCTAGGTGGATAAAATTTAGACTGAAAATAATGATTTCCACTTTACTGGATCCCAGTAAAACGAAAAAACAAAACTAGAGAAAGCAACGTGTTGCGGTTATTTCGGTCGGCCATTAGCACGTTCTTCAATATTACTTTATCTTGAAGCAGCCCAGGATAATGTAAATAACGATTAACTCCATTGTTAGCAAGATGGTGTACCGGTATTTCGTCCATATTATCTAAGTCGTACTGGTAGAAAAAGAACTGGGTAAAGAACAACCGTTTTATAGAGAAAATTGTAACTCCCCCCTCCCCAGCGTGGAAATACTTCGAAGGCCCGTGGCACGTAGGCCAAGACAAGGAAGTATAGACGGATGAGATACCTTTATTCTCTTTCTGGATCCATGATTCTTTTACTCTCAATCTACAAGCATCAATGCACGAAGCCACACTCAAGCACATATTAATTCGATGTAACTATGGCCGAAGAATGTACAGTTCTAGATAAACACTTCTTGTGTTTAATATACATATTTCTATGTTAACTGTTATCATGGCCTTGATATTGTAAATCAAGTATTAGTTCATAAGTCATCGATGGCAAACAATTTTCTCCTCCGCCTTTCCACAGGTACTACAGGCATGGGGTTCAAAGACATTTGCTGAGTGATAATGACGCTCCGGTGCCCTTTTCTAGCAAATTGCAACTTCCTAGAACGTCACAAACAACTGTATATCACCCACAGTGTACGTGACTTACCAGCCGATCCACTAGCAGGCGAAACATTTTCTAGCGACTTCTGGCAACTTAAAATCGCCAGAAAGTGTACCACGAACAGACCAACAAGGATACTAAACAGCTAGAGATAGGCGAAATGGCTATTTCGTGCGACCAAGTAATTTGAACGTGGATTGCTCGTTGCATTTAGAGCTGCAAGAGAGAATCTATGGTTCGAGTTCTTCCTTCTGAATTTGCACGTTTCGTTGTCCTCTCTTTCCGTTAACCTGGCTCCTTAAATGTCCGGCAATCATCACTCAACGGGACATAAGGCACATAACCTCGATCAGCAAACTTTTGGGTACATTTACAATTAGCTCGGTATATTCTCACACAGCTAGACCCTATAACTCTAAGAACTGCTTCACGAAAGTGTTTTACAAAATAGGTATTACATTTTTTTAAATACACACACACAAATGAAGAGGAATTACAAAATTTGAATCGCTGCAATTTATTTCATAACAGAGATGGGCGTCCCTGATTAATGAATACTTTTACAATTACATTTTCGATTACAAAAGTATTCGTAAAAGTAATCGAATAACGAGTGTAATCAATTAATTTTGTATTCGCGCGATGCGATTACTTTTTCGAATACTTTTTTTAATTGCCACAAGTAAAGATTACAATAATTGTAATCGATTACTATTGTATTCTTTACTTGTGGCGATTAAGAAACGTATTCGAATACTTTTGCCGATGGCCCACGCCGTTGATATTTATTTTTGATGTTCGTCGCATACGGTCTTCTGCCTGAATTTAATTAATAAAAATTAACTTTTACAATAAACTCTGAAAAAAATCTGCATGACAAAGTCAGAAGCAGGCATTCATAAATGAACAATAAAATAGACAATTATTTCATGAAAAATTACATTTTTAGATTAGTAAAAATTAAGATTTGAAATCAAACGATGTTCCCATATTTTAACTTCTTGATTTTAAATTAGTAGGTACTTTTGGTTATAATTTTATGAGATCACAAGTAGGTACCATTATTATTGAATGATCAATTTGCTATGTTATCTCAACCGACTACCTATGGGAAAGGATATTACTTGAAAGGAATAGCAGTTATAGTTATACATAACATTATGAATAATGATTACGGAAACTTAACAGTTTTGTCGAAGTTTCGGAGTGAAAAATCGGCGCAAAAACTGGGACTTTGAGAACAAAGTTGTGTGGGGTATAGTTTTCGAGGTATCTTATAAATTTGGACGCTGGATAGATTGGAATGTGTTTCAACATTCCAATTTCAAGAGCGAAGTATGGTTAAACTGTCAAATTTACTTTTCTCAGGCCGGGGTTATTCCCACGGCAGGGGGGTCATGACGACAAAAATATAACTTTTATCTTAATTTTCCCTTCACTCAACAACGAAGATTCTTGGATTCTTCGAAGATTCTCACTTCTGAGACTTCGAAACACAAAGTAATCGTTATCCGTTATTCGTATCTGTAATCGCAAAAAAGAATTCGTTAATCACAATTACTTTGAAAGTATTCGCCGAAAGGTATTCGTTAATCGATTATCGCCCATCTCTATGTCATAAAGGTTATAATTTTAACGGTTTTGACAACGAACAACGATTGCTTCAAAAGTAATCGTTATTAACGAATACTTGTCACGATTACGTTTGTAATCGCAAAAGTATTCATTAATCGATTATCGCCCATCTCTGTTTCATAAAGGATATAATTTTTTCAAATTCAAATTGAAATTTAATTTCAAGCTTCCCAGATTTTCAATAGTGATCGACACCAAGGTTGATTTGTTGACCGACAAGTTCAGCATTCACCACAGTACAATCAAAATATTCAACAACATGGGCAACAAGAAAAAGTAAAGAAAACCCGCTCGTATCATGGTGCACACACTATTAAAACCTTAATTACAAATCATAGCTCATATTCTTAAAATGAAAAATTAAAAACCAATAATAATCTCAAGTAGTGAAATCCCTTTATTATTACCAGTTTGATTAGAACTGACAAATTAAGTCTTGTACGAAAGAAACCGTCACTGAACCGGTCTTTTTCAATTCCACTGCTGCAGATGGAAATCACATTCACTCCCAAGTAAGCGGATATGTGTGCCCTTGTGCGAGCTCTGCCGCGACTGCGATTTTCCGTCGTTGAAATTTTCATGAATGAATCTGAATATTTCACGCGAAGAGGAAGTTGAAAAACCGGCACGGCATGAATATGCAACAGACACCGGGTCACAGCTCTCAAGTTTTTGATACACAAACCAACAACAGGGATTTATATACAATCGAGAATGGTGAGATTATAAAGTTGAATGGTGAGTAGAACCGTTGGATAACTAAATAAGTATAAGTATTTTATAAGTAAATTAATTTTATAAATATAACTAAATTAAAAGGTTTCTGGGGTTTCTTTATCATAAGAATTGCTGATTGTTACGTTCTGGAGTGACATTTTCGACCACAAGGTATTTAGCAAAGAGTTTGCCGCTTGAATGTTCACGTAACTCAACAACGTGTTACAGTTAAATCTTTCAATTGGGAAAAATATATAATTATACTTATTTAATGGAGCTGGAATTTATACGCATTCAAGCTACATCAAAAGAATAATTCTTTAAAATTATTTTAAGGAATGCAACATTTCAGGAATTTAATCAATATATTGATAAGCGCCTTTTTTCCGAGATAGAACAACCAACCAAGAAGTTTGTCGAGTTACGCAAAGTGCACTGACTAATTCAACTTCATTTTCGATTGATAGCCATAAAGTGTTTAGGGAGGGTAGAAAGACAGTCCACATTGCTCCAAACAAGATGGTACAATTAGGTCGGCAGTTCGTGGTGAGGTTGGTGAAACTAGTCAGGATTCGGGCCAAAAGCAAACTGTCATGTTATGACTTTAAGGACAACAATAAAAAATTCGTTACTCTTTAGTTTTTGGTTTATTATTTTCAATATAATAATACAGCCTTTGTAATCGTAAAAAGCAAAGATTTTTTACAAACCTCCACAAATCCTTCAACATTTCAAATCTGCAATGTACGCGGTAAGGGCATAAAAGGCCTTAGGATCGATCTAAACAAATCAGTTATTTCTAACATGAACTCCATTTGATGTTTAGTTGGTCCTAAACCAGCGCGATTGTCACACACACTTGGTTTTTCGAGATTTTTACTGACATAGGCGAGTGAGGTGACAGATTTAGAAGAGATCTACCTAAAGAGGTACAATATGAACGATACCAGGTGCAAATACGATTAGAGGTGCAAACAAGCTGAAGACTACAAGCTTATGATGCTTGTTTTCCACAAAATAAGTAAATGATTAGTAATTTTCTTATTTTATTTTATGATAATGATTTATGATGATGATTTTCTGATTTCTAATTTTATGACATAAGGCGGTAAGTTTTTAACGTCCGGGGCAAATGGCAACGAAGCTCTTCCATAAATAATACAACTTGCAAAGGAAATGGGACAGTTAAATTTTGTATCTACGTTGGAAGGTTTTTACGGCACAGATACTTTCAATTCTCAATCTTCTTGATATTCGTTGATATTGTTGATTGAATGTTACATTTAATTGGGGAAAATGAGAAAACTGTCGGACATGAGGGAGATGCAGGTTGTAAAAAAAACTACTGAACTCGTATGAAGTTCTAACCTAAAGATGTACACTCAATAGTATGATCCTACCATTGATGGTAATTCCAAGAAAAAATTAAATTAAGGTATATACCCTGAAGGAAGTATGATAAATTCATGGTAAGGGTTGGAAAAAAAAGGTTGTAAGAATCCGATATTTCAAATTATTATAGCTGTACTTCCGAAAGTATTATTTTAGGATTGTTGTTGAAGGCGTATGAGAAAGAAAATAGTATAATTGGAGTCTAATACCCTGAAGGAAGCCCCGTTCTGTACGGCTTCACCAGCAAAACGAGATCAGTTCTTTCTGCTAAGGGCATCACATTCTCAACTGTCAACTGCAACAACGGCAAGACGTAATCCCATAGGGCAAAAGATCGAAAGGAAGGTAAGCAATTTGGAGGCCTCCCTCAGGGAACGTCAATTTCCCGAAATTCGTAAAAATAAACAACTGCTAAACAAGTTCGACCTCTAACAACTTGATTCTTAACAATGAAATGTATCCAAATAGTTGTTGGGTTGAATAGCCAAAGACAAGTAACAATTTATGAAGATTCGAATCATGAAGTAGACACCACTACAGCATGAACTTCTTCGAATGGAAGATTTGTTCACAGTAGGTTTCTAATCTGTTTCCGACTTCAACCTTCCAGAGACAACGTGAACCTTCAGGGCATATGAGATAACGTCAGGTCTTTTTGACTCGACATCACAATAAGCTGCAAGGGGGTCATTTAGAATATACTGGGAAACAATTTGGTTCTATTTCAGTCATAGAAAATATTTTTCAACCACCATGAACGAATCAATATTTAAAATCACATACAAGTTAAAAACACCAAATGGACTCCCCAATTACATGAAAAACAAAATGTAACTCCCAAAAATAATTATCATGCAGATATTTCGAAAAAAGAAAGAAAAGCTCAGGACAACCTGAGGCAAAAATTACTAGAGATCAAAATCACAACCAAGTTCCGAATAACGTGAACCGTTCATGTCCGTCTCCGATCCCCGCCTAATCTCTTCCTCAGTTATGAAACGAGGACTGTTCTCCATGACTACAGTTCAAGTTCTTTCACACAGCACCAAAGCACAAGGTAAAAGGAACAAGAGAATGAAAATGATTGATTTGAAGAAATAAACTGTGAGAACAAAAAGTAAGACAATGCTGAGTCATATTGATTCTAACACCATGAAAATATTGCTTTCAAAACAGAAAAAATAAAATAATATACTAACAAATCAGACAACGCCGGGTCATGTTGATCCAGACCGCGTCTCCTCTCATTATTTTCAATAATGACAAGGTCACTTATTTCTGAAATCAGTGCCAACCCCGTGGACATCATCAGGTGTACTATTTTGACAGCTACTCAAGGCAACATTTTCCCCATTTCTCGGGTCATTTTGACCCGCACATTGTCTCCGGAAGGTTAACAATTAATTGTGACTGTCTTCAACTTATGCCTAATCCAACAACTATTGTGAGCTTGTTCTGCGTTTCTGTAACACAACCTCACAACAGTTATTAGATAAGGTATAAGTCGGTGCTCATGAATAGAATAATTATATGCATATATTATTTCAGTTTCACGATCAAATTGCCTTCGACGATGGAGAGAGAGCAAAACATCGAGACAGAACTTGACTTCAGTTTAAATCAAAACATTTCTATTATCAATATCAAAATACTCATACTGATCCCACACAAATTTCCAACACAATAGGTATTTCCAAAACGAAAACCTCCGTTTTTATGGAATATGGGAAAATTTTGACTAGTGACACTTATGGCGTAGCCTCCGGCTTTTTTCAAATGTGGAAATCCTCATTAGAGTTTATATTTTTATCAGACGCAACTTACATTATATTTTCACTAACAACATGGTTTGAACCCTCTGTCTCACGAAAATGTCATTCGGTTACATGGTGGAAATGACATGGAAACCCTTCTTTTGTCTACGTCCAAAAATGAACAGAAAAAAAACGAGAATTGGTAATTACGATTATATGAATCTCGCAGAGGAAAGACGTATTATCATGAAACTAAGTAGATATTCAAGAGGGCATTTATGAACAACATCAATAAAATAGCTGAATCATGGGATGATACTTTGGCTTTTATGAAAAATAAAAGCTCCTCGAACACAAAGCTTCTACTGTGATGTCTCATGTTATCGATAATGAACGGATTTTCGTAGTGACTCCGAGGTAAAGATGGATAAAATATATATTAAAGACGCTAACTTCTGTCCCCAACCTCAGTCTCAAAAATGTGAGACTCAAAATTTGACAAAGACTGAGGTATCAAATCCCAGTGAGGACAGACAATAAATCGAATAGGTTTGGCAAAGGTTTCAAAGGGCTTTCGTGTGTAGTAGAAAAACATTTAATAAAAACTTCAAACTCTGAGAGATATAATGGATAGAGGCTCCTTAGTACGAGGAAATAAGCTACTTAGGATCTTAGATGATACAGAAAGTTAGCATCTGCTGTTACTTGCCCTAGACCTTGCAGATACTAGGCGTCGTACCTATACGTTAGAAACTATCTGGAACTCTCAAATAATCCCACTTTTTGTAAGAAATACTAAAGATATGAGAGAGTTACTTTACAAGAGAAGCAGCAAGAAAGGTTTAACATTGTCTTTAATGTTTGTCTTTTGTGTTTGATTAACAATCCCAAATCATCAATCATCATTTGTACTATCCTCAAAGCGCTAGACAGACATATGAAAAATGCTAAAAGATACACAAGATCAATTACAACATCAACAAAAAATTTAGAAAAAGTGGCAACGGGATGTGAAACTTGTGTTAAGAAGTTTTTATGTAGAGGTATTGTTTAGAAATCATCTTCTTTTAAAATTGTGAATTCCAATACCACTGCAGCCATAACATTAAACAAAAATGGTATCATATTAATTAATATAAATTATTTTTATAGATGTGTAAGTAACTTTTTCAAAAGCCAAAATGCCCATGCGTTTAAGCCTAGAGTGAATAGCCAAGACCTTCCCCAACATCACGGGCCTCAAGCAGCATCAAGCCTACCGTTGAGAAAGTAACCTAATGCGAATAGCTCATATTCAAAATAGCTAATCTCAAAATAGTCTATCAATTTTATTTATAGACTGCTATCCACTTGAATAAAAGTTGAATGATGCATGAACCTAAATGCCAATATACAGGGCTACCGTTGAGATGAACCAAACTTCAAGGATGGATTGTAAACCTATATTTTTCTAACTTTCATTTTACCTACAATATAAATCGCTATCTATTACACTTGTTGAAGTTCTTACCTCTTATTCCCTTAATACCATGATCATGATTATTTTTAGTATTAGTCTCATTCAGTTGTAATATTTATTATCCTAACATTATCAATTTTGCACTGCATTAATGTATTTTCCCGTGGCTGTTGCACTCAGCCCTTTTAGAGCGCCAGATACATTTATAGAATTATATGTCCAAAACAAGCACAATCTAATATCATTAAACGTAAATATTTTGCCAATGACATGATTCAAGGGAAACACGAATACCTGAAATTCAGCATAATAATCTGATTTGCTCAAGCCGAAAGAGTGAGCTAAAATTCTTTTCCTTGAAACTACTTTCAACCATTTTACTTTCAAGGAGCCATTTCCACCTTAGTCCGTTTCGAAACTCAACACATGTATCTTTTCGACACACTCAAATGCCCAAGTTTCCGAAAGAAGATTAAACGAACATTTAATTTATGGAGCAGTCACAATATGATATGTTTTCTCCGCATAATGTTTTAAACTATTTCAGTTGAGGTTATAATAGAGAATACTTCCAATTAATTTTCTCACCTGGGTAATCCATGGGAGAAGTTGGGCTTACGCATTAATTACGATAACTCCACTAATGTAGGTAACCCCTAATGGGGTGGGGGCTGCTAAATGCGTCCAAACAAGGGAAGATCATGTCCCGTTCCGGAATAGGAAAGTCGGGGGGGATCTGAGGTGAACTGGTATTTGACGTACGGGAGGTCCCAACCGTCCGAAGCGGGCGACATGCGAGCGGCAAGAGCGGCGATCTTGTCTGGCGTCGCCTTAAAAAGCCAAAGGCATCCTGTAGGTCCCACTCCTATATCCGAAGGAATCACGTTTCCCAAGTCTCCCAAGCGCCTCCCGAACATGGTGCGATCATTGTGAACCGGATTGGGAAATGCGACGCAAATGATTCCATCAAGTGGAGCAGCGTTGCTCAATGTGGGCGATCCGTTTGAAAGGAAGTCAACCTTCCATGATGAATAGGTGGATGGATTCTGTCAGGGCTGTCAAGCGGATTGTTGAGTAGGTGGGTGTATGTGGAACGCAGGCTTTTATTGGAAATTGTACGTTTAGGATGATGCCTCGAGGGCACGTCCCTTTGTTTGCTGAAAACGGACAATGTACCGTGCAGAAATCAATCAAAATACATCGAAACGGAACTCCTTGAACAAAGAGGTACAACACGAGAAATATCACACGATATGAGTATATGGAATAAGGAGAATACTAACAGCTAAAACAACACAGCCTCGCATTATTGAGATATAGGATCGGATTCACACTTATTCAGATAAACCGTATCAATTGTTCGCTGAGTGCAAAAGCTCAGTTCACCGAAGCCCTCCGGACGAGAATCCCAGATGGATACATTCTACACACTGATGGATCATGGACAAATAATAGTTGTGGTTGTGGTCTTTTAGATCCTCAAACAGGCATAATTAGGTCCTTTAAACTACCTGACGTCGCTTCAAGTTACACCAGTGAAGCAGTAGCTATAAGAGAAGCACTTCCATACTCCAGTTCTGGTGCTGAACGCTCTAACGTGATTATCACCGATAGTCGCAGCGTTTTAATGAAGCTCTCCAACTTTATATTTAGAAGGAACTTTAAACCACATTTTACTGGAGATCATGACACTGGTTAATTGAGGTTGGTTAATCGGAAAGTTCACCTCTTATGGACGAGAGCTAAAGTCAACCAAGCAGTTTGTTCCTACCAGGTGGCGAGCCGCCCCACCACAGACCGAATTTGCCCAAGTACTGATGATAAAATTTACGATCAATATGTACCCGACCACGGTAGGTAGAATAGACGGTAGGGGTTAGGAGGAAGTGAAAAGGATTTCGAGAGGGATTTAAAAGGTCTATTATTGGTTTTACCCTTGAAACTACATCAAACTGTACCCTGATACGGACCAAACGAGCTGAAAAACGACATTTAACGAGGTACGCTATGGAAATAGTGGAATCGAAGTAATACGTCGTACGCACGATTTCTCTCAAACGGCTGAAGCAAAAAGATGTCTGCGTGATTTGAACAATATTTCAGAGGACGGAAAGTTATCAGAGAAGATCAAGAAAGTTGTAGCCTAAGATTTTGATAATTTAATGGCATTTTATTGTACTTTTAGTAGTACGTTGTTATTAAATAATATAAACGTTTTTTACACCAAGATGGAACTGTCGTCAGTGTTGAGCTCCTCCTTGTGCTCGACGAGTAGGTTGTCAATGTCAGCCTCATCGACAACAAGCCCCAAAGAATTTGACAGAGAAATAATCTCCTCCAATGGAGCAGGATCACCCACAGCTTTTCCTTCAGTAGGGATTTCGAAATCCTCAAAGTCTTGTTCTGCAACCACAGCTGCACAGAGTCTTGGGCTCCAGCTGAGTCCAAGGTGCGCCTTGAGACCTCACCCCACGCCTTTCCTACGATTTTTAAGCAATGGACAATAGCAGAACAGCATGAATCGCTTGCTGACGCTAAGTGACGCGTGAGATTTGCCCGTAGCGCGCCAAATTCAAAACAATTTCAAGCGGCAAGGGATATTGGGATCGTATCGCGAAAAACGTATCGTTTCGCGAGCACGAATTTTTGCGATATTCCTCTTCATATCTTGAACACATCGTCTCGAGAACCTGTAGAGGTACTACTAAAAGCGGTATTGTAAAATTGGTAGGATTCAGAAAAGAATAATTCGGTCTATATACCAAGGTAGAGCCTGTAATACCAATATAGAGCCATGTAATCCGTGGGTTACGCTTTAGGACCAAATATGTGAAACAAACAAAACTATTTGGGGAAAAAACATTAACTTTGTTTTGTGTTCCAACTCATATCATCCTAATACAATCCAGTGTCAGAGTAGCTGTATTATTTAATGATTAGTCCGAGTTTACGGTGCCATCCCAGTGGATTTGTTGTATAGAAATCCAGCTTCAACCTCCCGAACTCAGGGAAATCGACTTCCCTCAATATCTCGTCGGAAAAGCTATCGATACTGATAATGTCATCCTAGGCCATCGGAGATTCCAGCCAGACAATGAAACTACGGGGCGGAATGAAATTCAGAAACAAAGTTGGGAGGAAAAGAACGCAACGGCGAGAGACGGATGCGGGATACCGACTTCGGCTCAACCCCTTATTATTCTTCGTCTTTTCAGCTCCTTCTTTCGCCTTATTCTTTCTCTCCTACCGCCCGGAGAATCAATTTCCTCGGGATTTCTATCGAACTGCTCACTCGGTAAGACAAGTAATTTCATCAGAAAGGAGAGAGAATGGAGGAAAATGAAATATTAAAACACTTCAGCGAAAGATTGAAGGGGGGAAATGGATTAATTGAGGGTGGTTTATACAAAATATAAAGGAAATGAGGACGGAAATAGATTTTTCGCCGTGCTCGATTGAACAAACGGAAGTTGTCGCTTCGAAACTAACCAGCGATAAGGATCGCGAAATAGATGAATGTATTCATTCAGAATAATGATAAATTTCAGCGGAAAGGAAAACCTTGTGCAGATAGAAAAACATATTTAAATTAATTACTAGGTTCATTATTATTTACGTTCCATCTAGCGGTGTAATACATGTTCAATACCGTCACGTTAAACACTGTTTCAAACCACTTTACACCCCAAACATTTTTTTAGAACCCCCCCTACCAAGATTTCAATGACGCGGTCTACCCCCCTGTGGGCACCCCTGCCTAGTGATAATTTCAGACTTCATGGTTTATCTTACTTTTACGAATACGTTCTGCAAATTTGAGTAATTCTAGTGGGAAGAGGTGGAAAATCATTCAATTTGTCAAATTCATTGCTTTTACGGTGTAGTTACAGGAAAGAATTCGTGAAGGTGTACTCTACGTATATCTACTGTCACAGATAATTTTACGGATTCCGTATCCGAAACAGGTTCTTGTTGACAGAAAGGAACTATCGATTTAGGTACATGAAATTATGACCAGAGGTTTGTTCCAGGCTTAACAGAAGTTGACAGTTGTCCCAATGCCTTTTGAATCGCTATTGAGTTCTGTCCAACAGCACACTAGCAGACCTGGAACGCCAAGCCGTCAACAAACTGTTACAGCATCACTTGAGAGAAGAAATGTTTTTCCTGGCCAAATACAAATTTCATCTTGTCACTATCTCGCAGCCCCTTTTCATTTATAGCTGGATGAAGACAACAACGCTATAAACACAAAATGATAGAAACGCGAAACACGTACTTACCTCGGAAGCTTCTGAATAACGCAGTAGGTACCACCGGTCAGTCGTTCTCTCGCCGATATGCCGTTTACAATGAACGCACAAAGAAGACGAATCCTTTTGAAGTTTCGTCAGTTTACCGCACAGAGTAACAGACCCACTAAGCTTACCAACGTGGCGAAACGCGCTCGGACGTTTGTGAAAAGGGTTGGCAAACTCTGTTTCCGCGAGTGACTGTTAACTCAGCAAAACCATCTTGCTCATGATTGTTTGAGAACATTGTGGATGCTTGTTGGGAGTTAACGGGCTTTAACAGTTGTAAACGGCTTCGAAAACGCCGTAGCAGGAAACAACTGATAACTAACTGAACAGTTATGGAACGAGTAGCACTGATAACGAAACGATAGAACTGAAATTCCAACCAAGGCTTGTACGTCCATGGCGCCCCAAGCTGGAAGCAACGAACTCATGCAGCTAGTGTTAGGTTTTTTCGAGCTCTGTGATTGGTAAATGCCTCTTGCTCCTATTTTATTGTGTGATCTTGGAGATGTTACTCACGTTCTTCTGATTGGTCAAGATGCCCCCTTCGAACTGCGTTCCGCACAGGGCCAAGAAAGGTATATTTTGTGCCTTGGTTCAAATGGAGAAATCCAGTGCACATGCGCCTATGCTCCTATCAGCATCCGCCTCTGCTTCAGATTATGATGATTATTACCAATGTGCATTGTAAATCAGATCCCGTGGTTGCAACATAGGAGTCTAACTTTTTTGAGCAATGTTTGCGTGAGGTCTCTGGTCTGCGTGGTGTCCTTCAGAACCTCATGTGACCTCTGGTAATTTGTGGGAGAAAATGGAACTTGAAAGAGACTTGCTAAACGTGAGCGTACACTAGGTATCACAAAATTAGCTAAGAGTGTGGGTGAATCCATTGTATCCCCAGGACCAATTTATGATTTTTTTACAAGCCACATCGGGCGAATGCCGTCGATCTACAGGATTCAGTGTTTAAGCAATACACCGGCAAGCATTCAGGTTGGATTTAGGTATTGAAAGTTTGGAAGATTTGACTTGAGTCTCAATCCTGCCCACCCTGGAACTTCCTAATCATCAACATAGCATACAAATCGGTCCAGTCATTCTGTATTGATGCTAATTACTTGTGGATTCGGTACTTAATGTTAATTTATTCACTCAGTCGATGACTCAATACTTGCGTATTAACGCCCACCTATGTAATTCATGACACCACAATTTTAATTGCTCATCGGAGCGGCCTTCTGAGTTTAAAAACCTTTCCCGGAACGGTCTATTTACGATCGACAATGGCTCCGGGACCGTTGACACGATGACCTTCGCGCCAATCTGACGCACCGTTTTGTTTGACGTTATCGATGTTTTGTTTTGTTTTGTTTTTTCTTCAAACGTGGGAGCCGCTATTCTGGGTACACCCGACTATAAACGTACTGACGTTACGTCGGACGAACGTACGCACGCGCCGGTCTGGACTGTCAATCGGGATGTTACGTGAATGAGGTAGAGACAATTAGATCGTCGGATAGATTGTGGGGATTTATGCGGGCCACTGTGAGAATCGGTCTTTGACGTAACGTATCTGTCTCCCTGACGTAAACTGATCAAGACAAAAGAATGCCGGTAATGTGAATGCCGGAATAGATCATCAAAAATCGGGTTCCTCTGTGCCTCGAATTATTTTCACTTTTAGGAAAATCACAATTTCTTTTATCGCTATCAAAATCAAAATTTCTACCAGCATTTAAGGGTAGTAGGCATTTGTCTTTTTTTCGTATTGTTTTCAATAATATTATTTTATTTGTAATCGTATAGCAAAAATTATTCAAACTCACTATCAAGCGCTGTCACCTTGTGAGAGGGTTCCAAATTCGCAATGTCCTTACCTACGCCGTATGGGGCATAGATGCTATGGGCCAAAAAATAGTCAAAAACGTGCATAAAACCCAGTATTTCGGGGGTTCTATTGACTTAAGCAATTGGGATACCATTCAATAGTAATTTTGGACAAAAATCGAATGGGATAGTTATCAGATCCTTGGAAATTCATCAATAAGAAATCAGAAGAAAGAAGAAGCTGAAGATCGTTTAGCGAAGAAATCATCTTCAACAGCAGATGCAACTGATCAGTTTTGTCTTACCTTATAATTGACTTCTAGGAGTACTTTGCTTTAAATAAAACTCCGTGAACACAGAACTTTACTAGTTGCTTTGTACGAAACAAAAGCTGATATTGGAACACCAACGATTGTGTAATATACCTACTGTACATCGGCTCATCGTGGTAATCCACAGATAGATAATTTAAACAACCTACCTACACTTCACTATTCCTCAAATATACGCACAAGTTATGAAAAACTCGATCGGAGACGGCCATATAGCTAGAATATTCGAATAGCATCCATTTTGCAACAGGTCCCTCTCCATAATGTTTAGCATCCTCGCATTTAAAGATTGACCCGCGATTTATGATCGTAAAGCCTCCGTAGTAGTCTCATTCGATTCACAGAACAAATGTCACTGTGATGCAATCAAAAACATCGAAAGTTTTTGAGATTTCGATTTTTTATATACACCCATAGCAAACATTCGCAACTTCTGAATAAAAAACTGGCCCCTCAAACCTCACAAGCAAGCAATCTTCAAAAAATTAAATTCAAATTTCCCATATGTTAGAATAGCAGCGTTTTCTTCTCCAAAAATGGAAAATGCTGGGGATTTTTTGTTGTTGTGATTTAATATTTTTGGATGAAGAAAAGAGACAACAAACAACTTAGCGGAATAAAATTTATACTTGACACATCAAGTTGTCAAAGAGTGACATTGGAAATGAGGGAAATCGTTAATTTATCCAACTTGACATTTTTTTGTTGGCAATTCAAAATAATGAACCGGTGAAAAAAAAAGTGGCCAATTTCAAATCCTTGAACCTAATTTTTAAATTGCTAACAACGCATTATGTACTCGCTTGGGCTTTTTGCATGAAGACGGATGAAAGGGAGTATTCCGAGGCTGGCAAAAAACACGTTGTCACTGCCGACTTCAATCCAAAGCCAAGGTTCCAGATCTAATTGAACCCCCATGAAGAAACAGCGAAGGGGTATTCAGACTTCCATCCCGGACATCACAATGGGCCGCCTCTAAATTCAGATCCGGCCCGCATCAATGTCCCACCTCATCTGTCGCATAGCCATCAAACACACTTTTGGTCGCTTAATATAAAAAGGGGTTCAACACGTTGATCGCAGAGAGATTAGTTTCAAGGTTGTGCGGGCATGTTTATGCAAATACGTGCGAAAAATAAATAGCTGTTTTCCTGTAGCAGAGACATTCTTAAGTTCTACTTGTACAAATATCAAAGATGTATTATGATTATGTCTCCATTTCGGTTAAAAACCGGTTTGATAACCAGAGCCTCGAGATATTTTGCTTTCTTCCTCATAAATATCGAGAGGACAACAGACAAAGAGTGGGCTCTGCCCGTTAATTTTAAACCACTTCACAGCAGGTGGGAATGGCCATTAAGGAGCCGGAAATTACCGAAAGTAGGAGAGCAATCTCACCTCATATTTAGGACGGCTTCAACTGTCTTTGTTAGCGGTAAATTTGTATGATAGTTTCCCCTTCCCTATTTCTGAAACTGAAACCCTTGCGGCCAATAATTGGACCTGATAAACTACCAAGTCAACATCACAAGGTAGAATCATTCAAATATGGAAAAAGTTCCAGTAGCGCAGCATGATCTTATAAGCGAATGCTCCGAAAGTATCATATTACATTTATGTCAAATTGGGTTTATGTCAATGATTAGAGATTTTTGGAGTACAGTAAAACCCCGCTAATTCGGCATCCGATAATCCCCCTCCTTCAATAATCCAGCATCGGTCTTGAGAGATTTGTTTTTTGTACTGAATAAAGCTTCCAGGCGCGAATGGCACAAGATGAAATCGTACGCAATTTGCCTCGAGATGAAGTTTCTGAATGGATACGCATTGATAAAGAAGAACCTGCTGTGGAAGAAATAACGGATGAACTTATTGTAGTAAGTGTAGTAGGGGTTCAACAAGAACATCAACCACCAGACATAGAATCGGATGAAGAAGAAGGGGCTGACGTTTCGAATTCAACATCACCTACGTGGAACGAAGCAGCTGCCGCTATTGACACATTTATAAGATTTGCTGAATGCAGTTTAGTGAACTGTAGGTACATTTTCAGTACAATTCTGTGCACACATTTTTGAAATTTCCTAGTCCATACTCGATTAACGTTTATCAATACTACTCTGCTGAAAATTAACAATTTTTCGATTTTTAGCGCTTTTTTGGCATTTTAGTGATTTTTTTTTCCAAGTACATTTTCTGAAAATCATCAACTTGATGTGCTTCAACAGTGCTGCCCAACGAATTCATCCTTTCTTTTGGACGGCTTGAATTTTTAGTGGAACAAAATTTTTATTTCAATCCTACGAGTTATCGTTGTTGTCTGTAATAACTAATACATATATCTTGTGTAATAATATCCAGGTTATGGTCCTGCGACCGTATCATGGCGTGGAGTGTCAGGCAAATGTTCCACGGAGCTCATCGAGGTGGGCGTCTCATCAGGAGTCCTTCGTGGGATCACCACCCGCGTCATCCAGGGCTAATACTTAAATTGATAATCATTCTATAGGGGCCTTTTCTTCTTTCCCTTCCCCCTCCATCGTCCTCAACGTCGCGAATTCCATGGGCCGGCATCGGAGAACCTGGGCATCCTCCACTCTTTTATTTTGTGATTTCGTTTTTATTTAATAGAGTGCCACCATACATGCAGTATGTAAATTTCTACAAAAATACTCTTTCTAATTTTTATTTTGAAAAGTTTGGAGTTATTGCAATTGTTTCATTTTCTAAGGCAATTAACTGTGCGTCCTGCACGGTTTCCATTCAATTCAATAAAAACTTTCAAAAAACATACGAAGCAATTCAGCAAAAATTTGTCATCTTCATCTCGGAAATCTGACTTTTGTGGAACAACTTAGTTTTACACTCAACTACTGGATGCTTTGTGTTGCTTGAGAATTCGTGGAATTCTACGGTTTTATCGACAACCCCTATTTCTAGCAACTTTATTTAAAAAATTTCAACGATCTCGGTCCAGCCATTCTCAAGTTATGTGTTTTGATGTTGTGCTCTACTGCCAAAATCTCAATTTTACAGCAGAAGGATTTGAATATGTAGTCCATCACCCCGAGAACGGGAGTTTCCGCATCTCATTTTCAAGTTTTGTTTCCGTGGGACTTATCACTGCCCGTACACAGTCTGCTGGTTCGATCCATCAACTTCGTCCGTTGTTGTTTCCTTGATTTCAAAGTGAGTGAGAAGATGAATATGAACAAGCTTTGTCACGAAACCCTTCCTACGCTAGCGGAGCGCACTGTTCGCTGAATACCAATCATTCGAAGACATTAGGACCCATCAACTGGACCAAAAAAAAGTTTGTTCAGTACATTTTCTGTACAGAGTAGTTATTTGTTTAGAGTTTTCATAGAACCATAACCTCTTGCTGTTGCAGGCAGAAAACTAGTCAATTCTTGAAAGAGAAAGCTACTTTATCTCTACACCGACTAATAATAAATGTAATGTGGAGTTTTCCAGGTCCTCCAATTTCATTTCCAGCATACCCGGTCAATTTCAGATTATCAACTCCCGATCATGTCCAAAAATGACCAAATTTTCGCATACGTGAGCAATCGAAACCAACTTTTTATTTCAAATGACAACTCAAAATACTCATCCACCGTGGCTGCTTCAGATAAAACCTTCAGCCGGAGTTCATCCTGGATAACGACGTTGACAGGACAGTGAATGCCTTCCTTAAAATCATCCACTACCTTATCGGGCAAAAACCTCAATAAACGTTCCTGACAAACACTGAAAATGTGCTGCAGCAAAGAGGTGTACGATCACAGAAGACTCTCACAAGCAACTGAAGCAACAATAAACAGGTTTAGGGGGAGCTGATGGACATCATTCTTATTACTGAAATGCAAACACCCGAAATTGATACTTGAAATTATAAACGCCGCTCCCACTTTGGGGGAGTTGCAACCAACCCTAGTAACGGACGTGTGTGTCCGGTTATTATAGAAACATGAAAGCAGTCGTTAGCTGTTGTTTAGTCTTCCTGTTAGTTTAACTTGAAGAAAAAGGGAATCGACACTGACATCAATGCTGGACGATGCTTCGTGGCGCGCCATTTCCTGATGCCCTGGTTAGTGGCCCCAAGCAAGTTTAAATGTCAACATCAACAAACCAAACTAAGAGCGGATAGCTAGTATGCAGTTTGGACCTTTGATCTTACTGTGAACCTTTGCCACTACTCATACTATCGCCTCAAGTACCGCAAAAATAAATATGGCTCGAAAAGAGAGATGGATCGCTTTCAGAATCAAAGACCATTAATTTTCATCAGTTTTTCAGGATTCGACACTCACGGAAATTAAGTGCTCCTCAATTCGTAAGTGGTTTGAAACCCCCTTATTCGAGAGGATCTCGACACTGTGGAAAACTAAATCGCTTCATAGCTGAGCCCTTTATGCTCATCAGGCACTAATAGCATAAGGACAAAATGAATACGAAAAGCATCTCAAAACCTTGAACCATTAAGCTTCTTGCCATGAGATATACATATAATCCAACTAGAGTAAAGAATTCAAGAATGACTTGGGGGAAAAAACAATTTTCAGAAAACAAGATGAAGCTGTAGAATAACTTCATCAGTTTTGATGGCTATAAAATTTAGGAATGGTACGAACAGGAATCGTCTCGAGTCATCTGTGGTTTCTGGGCCCATACCACAGGTGTGGGACTCACATCACTATTCCTACTTTTCCGTTCTTCCAGCAAAAACCGTCTGGGGATGTAGATCAGAGGCAGTAAGCACAACTCAATTTTGCTTATGATTCATTTTTCTCTTTTCCCATTCGATGGTAAAGCAGTTCTCCGAAGATTCCACTCGGTTGAAGAAACCGTAGGATATAGCTAAAGTTGTAAGGTCAAGAATTTGCGAAGGATTTTGAAAGAGACGTTCAGTATTATTGATTAAGGCAGTTAGAAACAAAAAATGACATCTACTAATGAGTTTTCATTATTTTGTTGAGAAACTAGTTTGCTTTTTTGCCCATTTGAATCTGTTCGTTCATACGTTACAGAAATGAACGAAGTGGGCCTAGTGAAATTGGTAGGAATAATCCCAGAGGTTCATGCACCTGCTGCTCTTTTTATTAGTGCGCTCAAAATGAAGCAGTTTACGTTGCAGGAAAACCCGATTTGCACGAAATGACTTCACGGGGCCCCCTGAGTAAAGGAATAGGAATGTATTCACACTCTCTACTTCTACGAGCCATACAATTTTATTTCATTTAGTTTTCTGTGTGTTATTTTCAAACTATATTCTCCCCTCCCCAAGCAGGTACCTACTTTTCAACTTGGACCGAGGAGGATTTTCACCTCCATGTGGAGACTCTGATCCGAAGCGCCCAACGCCGTCGGTTCTAATGCCCATTGTCTTCCAAACAACTCCGCCGAATGCTGTGTCCCAGGCGAAATCCTCTGAATTACGCTCGGATCCCCGAGACTAATCCCCCCACCTCTTCCTCACTCTCTACCACCCCCTCCCCAGCCACTACTTCTCTTCGGTTTCTTCTGCCTTTTGTTCCTTCCGTCTCGCATTGTCCTTCGATCATACCCATTGTGCGACGGTATGAAAATGAGAAAAGAAAAGGAAAAAAATCAGGTTTATTTTCCAGTATACACTGGAGTTTTGAATGGATTGAAACGCAAAAGTAGCACTAACTGAAATGAATCATCAACTAGCCCCTAAGAATAATAAATTGTGAGTATAGTCATACACATATATTTTTTTGTAGTCATTATGTAGTCATCAAATGATTCACTAATGAACGAGTTTGCTATACTCTCCGAGTCTGCCCGAAGAGAACTGAAGCATTGATTTCGCTTTCAGAGGGATGCACAATATTCTCTCTCGACAAAATTAAAATTTCCATAAGCAATTTAACGTATTCGTCATTTCGAACAACTTTCGTTTCGAGTGTGTGAGTCCGTGTGTTCGACAAGTGAAATGCTCCACATTTTTCATCCGATTTTGATGAAATTCTCAGGGAATATGCGAGTTACCCTGTGGAGTTCATCGTCAAGTTGTGTGATCTATTCAGTCAACTGAACTGTTTGATTCCAGTATCTGCTAATAGAGTGAGTTGGCTTAGCTCATTACTCATTTCCGTGCTCAAAAGAAAAATCCATCAAGCATGAGTTTTCTCAAGACCTGTTCAAGGCTCAACATGAAGGAAGGTAGCAAAAAGATGGTCGGACCATCATGTCTTCTCATTCAACACGACTGTACCGCTAGTACCTACTGTGCAAGTGCAAAAGTGAAATCCTAGTCAAGTTTAATATCAACCTTTGTTGGGTCGATTTTGATGACGCTTTCAGGCAGTGTGCGTATAGATTATGTGTGTCACAAATTAGTGATTAAAACAATACGGGCCTACGGCTGTTCCTTATGGGGCTGTACCAAAAAGAGCAACGTTAAAATCATCCAAACAGTCCAGAACGAAATTCTGAGAAGCATAGTAAATGCCCCATAGTATATTCGAACAAATGATAAGCATCGCGATTTCAAGGTTGAGATGGTCGACGAGGTTATAAGAAAAAGAGCTGTGGATCACGAAAATCGGCTCCACAATCACATCAACGTCGAAGCCATTTCACTCCTGGAAAATAGCGATGATGTGCTACGACTGAAGAGGACCAAACCCTTCGACCTAGCTCCGAATCTCTAGTAGTAGTGAAATCCTTCGTGGAGGTAGATAGTGATCTATGAACCACCAAAAGTGAACCAAGTTAAGTAAAGTAAAGTTACTAGATGTATTATATAGCTATTAGTATTAGTAGTATTATAAAGTAGAGTAGGGTTCCTACTGAAGGAATGGGGTAAAAGCCATTTTTGTTGAAAAATTCCTGTGGGGCAAGTTAGCATTCTTATTGTCAGCACACCAAAATCCTCCCGACGAGTAACCCCTGAAGAAGTTCGGCCCTTCCCGAAGGCCGGACCGCGGAAACAATCCAGTCGAGGCAGAAAAAGAAGACGTGCTTGTGTCCTGACTGACACTCCGAACAGAAACGCTCTCGCAGAGGAAAGAGCTGATAGGAAGATGCCCAAAAAAGACGGGAAGAAGACAAAAAAGAAAGTTAAGCAAGAAAGCGACGTTTGTTTTTAGTTTTGGAAGAAGTTCCTGTTAAGTTTTTTCTTTTTGTCCAGTAAATTCGATTTTTTCATTCAAAAACCTATTACTTGCCTATCTTGCCCCTTCCTTGAAAAGTCTATGCCAACTCACCCCAAGGGGTATGCCAACGTGCCCCGTGTGCGGGACAGATTGGCATGGTTGAGGCGCTCTGGAAAAATGTTTTTTATGGGAATTAAAATCTTTTTTTAAATTACTGCCCTACCAGATTTTGTAGCCAAGGAGTGAAACTGACAGCACCATCCTGCTCAATCATTGAAATCAGCTTTGAAAAAATTGCAATATTCGAAAACCAAAAACTGTGTCAACTTGCCCCGGTCTCCCCCTACTTCGGTCTGCATACGCAAATGTAAAATCCATCAAACATTGTTTTCCTTGGTTTCTCCGCCCTTTGTCCATTGCGTGTTGCATTGTCCTTCGACCATACCCGTTATGGTGTGAAAATGAGGAATGCAACGGAAAATCAAGTTTTTATTCTGAGATAAATGGGAGTTTTGAATGGATAGGAAACTACTCGTAAAACCTAGCACTAAGTGAATCATCAGCCATACCCCGAAAAAGAATACTACGGGTATAAACATATTATGTAATCATCGAATGATTATTATGAAGGATTTTACTTGGTTTTCCTAGTCTAACCAAAGGTGGTAGTAGTACCGGTTCCACTTTCTGTAGATGCACTATTTTTTCTCCAATATCAAAATTTCCATCCAATTTGTTAATCATTAGTTATTAGATGGTATTCACAATCATTGTTCACTCACATTTGACGTCTGAAGCACTGTGGTGCCATAATAGTTACTAATGGTTTCAGTTACTCGTTACACTAATTAATGACTAACTGTCATTAGTTATTAGATGTTAGATGTGGTGCATTGCAAGAATTGGATGTATTGACATCATTTTCAATCCATAAATCCTTCGCGAATCAATAATTAATAAGCCGTTTGTTACCCATCGTTGTCGGGCCTTCCCCTGACTTTCCTCCTCTCCGCCGAACGACCGCGTATAATATGAAGAACCAATATTTTCAAAGAAATACCCAAGAAAGACTTCGAAGAAAAGAAGATTGCCAATAATGCGGTGTCGTTCTTACAGAGATCCGCCGATGAAAAAAAAAGCTTCCCGTATCGGCCTCAAACACGCCGAATCTCTTGCTCGACTAAACGTAATAATGTTTTTCTATATTTGGGACCTCACAGAAGTATAAGCCCTCCATCGTGACACAAGTATTTGTGATATCCGTCATTCTTGCCGTCACGCTGAAACTCGAATGACGCTACCTTGGGGACCCCCGTTTTCTAACCTATCGAAAATCTCGTCACAAGACATCTCGGGAGGCCTTTCAAAAGACATAACCCACATTCAGAACTCGGAAGTCTTGACTTCCGTTCTTAATGCGATTACGTCGGTCGAAAACCCGACGCCTCGCTTTTTGTTGACGACTCACTGGATTTAATTGCCTTCAGCGAGATCCGCTCGCTTATTAAACTTTTGGGCGTTATTGCGTTTTAACGATTTTGTTTACGAAAATAGCTGAAACTTTTTGTTTTCCAAATGTAATAATCAGCTGGAAAGTTGTTTTGAAACGGGTACATTTTCAAATAGGTACATAGCAGAACGAATTTACAGTATAACGGAACTCTGTTGACAACTGTAACTGGATTTTATGGCCACCATTGATATACTTGATAGATAGATAGTTTATTTACATCATTTTGCATGTTACATTCTTCAATTGAATAATAACTGATGACCGAGCTGGATAGTGTAACACTGTGGTTCGTAAGCTTGTTGGTGTTCATCCATTGTCCAATCGCCCTCAAATCTTTCTCGTCATTTTGATGGACCTCCTGCCAAGTTTGCCTGAGTAGTTTACTAGGACAACATCATCAGCAAACATGTAGATTTTCCCCGAAATACTTTCGTGAAGCAAGTTCATTCACATATAGGGAAAAATAATCGGCCCAATTGAAGTGCTCGATCTCTGTCACTTTTATAAGATTTGAATATTTCCAATGCTAATCTTAGAATCCCTGATGCTTCCAGTTCTTGGACAAGTTTTGCTTTTGATATACTTTTTTGCCTGCGTCCATGTTTGAGTAAATTTCATCCTTGACCTTGAATAAAACGTCTTGTGTATTGACACCTTTTAAATCCAAATTCCTGTGATCTTTGAATTTTCCAGAAAGCTCACTAATCGAGTTTCGAGCAGTTTCTCAAATAACTTGGCAATAACGTCTATCAAGGAAATGGGTCGATAGTTGGCTGGATCAGTTTTTTTCCTTTCTTGAAAAGTGGTACTACTTTTGCCATTTTGCATTTCTGAGGGAACACACCTTGCTTACAGAGTAGTATTAAATCCTAACCATTTTCTTCAATTTTAATAGAGAACTTTCGGAAAACATTTTCGCTATTTTGGTCACATGGATGTACCAATGCGCAATTTTTTACAACCTAGGATTGAAGTATTTTGAAAAACAAAACTACCAACCTTAGTGCAACGTAACTTTTCAGCGTTAAGTCCCACTTGGAACAGCCAAATTCTTTCTTACCCCGTTGTTTCCCTAAGAAACTACGATCAAAATTACGTAAAATACAAGAAAAGGTGGAACGATGATTTGCAACGATGTTTATAGCATTCGCACTTTCAGTTAAACCTTTCGTAAATTAAATTAGACTTTTATCAAAATAAATTGAACTTTTCATAAATTTCAACCTTGAACAAAATGTGTAATTGTAAGCACAAATCGTGTACAGAGAATACAAAACGGTACAGAAAATACAAAATCGATACGAAAGTTAAGCAAAAAATCAATACAAAATCTATACTAAAAGGCAACAGTTGATGGTGAGGTCGTCCTAGAGCACCCGAAACATGTCTATCACGTAGCCAGCACAATCTTGTGGCAGGAAGGCGTCAGGCTCTGGGTCGCCCGAGTTTGAACTACCAATCAGGACCGTGGTAGTTCGATACTTTTGACGTTTAAAAGTTTAAATCAATTCGCGAAAGGTTTGATTCCATGCGAATGATACATATGAGTATGACTAAGATCGTATCATCAATTTCCGTTTTGTAGAGCTTCGGAGCTTCTCCCTCTGAATCAAGGCTTCGTCAGTAGTCAGACGCCTGTTAAGAGGGGGTAATGCAGAAAAAACGAGTTACTCAGCCTATAATTCCCTGCCAATTTCCGTAATTTTAATTCTGTTTGATCCCAACTTCAGTCTAGTCGTGAACAAACCTCGGAAAATTTGTTTTTAGCGACAGGAGGGAGTATGGAGGGGGTAATTGCCAATCCTTTCAATCGCTTTAAGCGGGAATTCTCGACCGATTCATGGCATTCTTTTTTTGTTCAATGTATTTAAAAATATTTCAGCACGTTCAATTTGTAATTTGAAAGGGGGTGAATGGAGGACCAATTCTGACAAATCGTTATTTCTTCAATATTTTCATCTGATTTTCTTGATTCAAAAGCTTTTATTTTTTGTTCGACCCAAATGTTGGTCTAGTTTTTGCAACAAACCTCGGGAATCTTGAATTTTCTGTAGGGCGGGGGGAGGTGAGAATCAGTCCACTCAAGAGCTGCTCATACGTACCAGAAAACTAAACCGATTTCGAGCTTCTTCTGTTTCATCAGCAATTTCATCAGTACTTGGAAAAATTCATAAGAGTACATAATTAGGTTTATAAGACTTATAATCACATTCAGTGTGATCTTATAGAAATCGGACATCGTGTTATCCTTGTAATGCATACATTACTTAAATGTATGCGAAATTGAGGTAAAACTCTACAGAGTCTCTCAGCCTGTCATGACGTGGATTTCTATAAACCTCAATGACGCCTATTAAATGACACCTTCTAATCCCAGCAGTTTGATATTTCATCCTAAACGTTCCAAGGCTCCTGGATAACCCTTCTTTGGTATCCACTCATAACTCTCTCCGGTTTCCTTTGTTTTAATCAATCGAGAGACCTTGGTAGTACCAAAATTCAAATCCGTGTAGAAACTTGCACAAAACTTGGTGAGGCAGTAATTTCTCAACAACAACCCTCTATTTCGTGAGAAAAAAAACACGTCTTTAGACGAGGAAACGACGATTTCTCGGTTAAGTGGAATCCTTTCAGTCGTGGAACGTGATCGTACCGAATTATTCGCGGAACATCGCACATCATATCCACCTCTCAGAACGTCTGGAGGAGCACCATCTCTGCTTACCATCGATGATCGCCCCTCAAGGTCGCAGAGATCAAAGTGAAGCAAAGTACTGAACTTAGATGGGAGCCTTCATAGTGACTCACCTTCTTCGTTACACCAGCTACGAATCGGGTTGAAATCCATGGGTGCTCAACGGAATTGAAAAAATGACAGCTTTGATCGTGGTCAGAAGGGGAGTACCTAGTTATTAGGGTTCATTCGCGATTATTATCATCATTAATTGTCCCTATAATAGTAAAATAATTCAGCCAACCGAGCAAAGTTGAAACGATAAAACAAAAGGACAATTGAAAAAGTAAGAAAAACATTCTTTTTTTGCCCATTCACAGGCGATATCGCGTAAATGGTAGGTACGTGATTAAAAAGCTTGAGGTAAAAGATCCGAAATGAGAACTTTCAACATTGAGGTACTGTGCAATAACAAGATTCCCGAAGTAGAGTCTCAACATCTGTTTGATAGATTCTAAGGAGTCAGACCAAGGTCGAGGACGATTGAAGAGTGTGGACCATAATTGGTGTGATGATATGTTGGATGGAAAGGAAAGAGATTCCTGATTGGCTTAGGTGAAACTTCTCTGTTAATTTTAGCCAGCAGCTAAGGTAGATCATAATCACTCCTCAAATTCTAGAGGAGCGTGACAAGGACAGTTAGCATCCTCCTTTGCTCCAGGGAGCAAAGTCGCAGACTTTTCTCATATCCAGGTCAGAAAAATCGTCGATGCTGTTGCACTTGAAATACGAAGACTTTAGGAATTCGCGTTGGATCCTGTCAATGGAATCGTCGAGAGTGGAGTAACACGGATTCCGCAATTTAATAGCTGGAGAGCTGCGGAATCGACGGATGGTACTATACAAAAACCCAAGCCTTCCAAACGTTATTCTTATGATTGTAGGAGAGAATTTTGAATCTATCAACACTCCCAGGTCCCTTATCATCTCTATTCATATGGAAGAGGCATGGCATTCGTGATTGATGGAGGCCTACCTTAACCTTTGGATTTAAGGTCTTCTAGTGATTCCTACGGAACTGGAGAAGAGAAAGAAAGAATGCGCCCACATCGCGACATAGCTGCTAACGGAGAGAAGTAAAATATTTATTTAGTGGATGCTTCAATTTCACACTATGCTACCAGCTTTAGAAATGAAGTAGGATCATATGCGATTCAAGTTCATGTTTGCCACAAATAGTTTTTCAGCATCTCTACAAGCAATACCTACCGAAATGGAACTATCGTGTCTTCACAGCTACAGCACCTATAAATAGAGCAGTCAGTTAGTTCACCACTCCGAAGGGAAGAGTTTCTGAGAGATTTCATTCCTTGAGAGCGGAGACAATTTGCCTTCCTCATTTGGCGGCCTTTCCTTTACTGTTGGACTAACATAGTTTTTGCGATTACCTGACCACTGAAAGCACTTGTTCAAACGGACGGAACTATAGAAAAAAAATATGTAAATTCGTATAAATACAAAACAGATTTGTTTTGCACAACGAAAACTAATGATCAAAATTCGAACTTGGATTAATAAGTTCAAATTGGTCTCCTAGGGCCCTTTCAACATTAATTCGATTCAACTGACTTTGAACACTACAAAACCTATACGATAATTCGGATGTTGTCACAGTAAATCTACAAGAAGGAATCCAAATAATTATTGTTCAATATTTCACTCCCGCACTACTGGTGCAAAGTTTGTGAACTTAAGCTCGAAAATTACACTGGTCGGACATGTGCGAGTCATTTCGGTACCGTTTTCGATCAACCAAAGAAAATCATACACTGTAGAAATCGAGAAGTAATTACTATGGTTGATTTGATTACCTGTTATCAAGAAGTTACTGAGAACATTCGAGTTGCTCACCTTCCTTCTCTCGCCATGAGCGGCTGTTTTATGAGGTTTATACTTTATTTTACTTTATTTATGAACAGTTTATACTTCAATTAATTTAATGGTACTACACAGAATGTATTCATGCATTTAAACTGCTATTGGTGCTATATCGAAGTGTACATCAGTTAGTCCGCTATTAATATGTTTTTATTTGTAATTCCTGTGTAATTCCATTTTTTTAGTTAAATATTTCTTCATTGCCTGTTTTTTAATTAGCCTCTGTAATTGTATAGCAAAAATTGCATTACCCCCTCAAATTTTGACATCCTACGTTTCAAGGTGCCTTGGTTCCCAATGTGTAACGACCGTCCGCTGACTACTTGAGGGCCATGAAAAAAATTTGGAATTGATTTCAAAATCCGTTCTTTCTCACATCTGCTTCACTTAGGGACTAGTTTGTCTTAATATCAAGCCAGCCCGATTTCTTCACACGCATAGATGCTATGGGGCAAAAGTATGTCATAAACGAGGTTTTCACTGACTCGCAAGAGGGGAGTAATTTTGGACGAAAAATCAACGGAAATACGTTTTGGATCACAAGAAGTTCAGCTATAGCAAATAACCCCAATTTTCGAACCTAAAAGTGACCGCCAAACGTCACAATCAACCACATACCTATTATTTAAAAAAAAAAAAACGATAAACCCATAGGATAGCGTTGTCATTTATTACAGACAATTATGACAAAGAAAACAAATTTGTAACCGCCCCCAAAATTGTTGGTTTGTGTTTCAAAATATGTAGATTTAAAAAATTGACTTTAAAAAAAAATCGGTCTGTCCGCCGTTTGAAGCTTTTTTCCGGACCTACTGGACTAAAGTTTACGAAATTTTGTTCAAAAATCCAAAACCGAACCGGGATGTGGCCTTAATCTTGACATCTTGATCAATCAACTCTAAGGGATTCTGTTAAAGGATCAATCAATCGAAAGATCGGAACCTCAACAACTTTGAAAGTAAGAGGGCAGTTTTTTGTTTGATTTGGATAGAAATTAGTTCCCTGAATTGAATGAGACCGCGACAAAGCCCCTTCAATAGGAGGTCTGAGCTTGACAGCGTGGGTGGCGGTAGCCCAAGTATTTTCATACCGAATGCAATTACAAGATTCGGAGGCGCCCGATACCGATTTTAGATAGATAATGTACCGCAGCCGACGTCTAATACGCATAGATCGGTATTTACGTAGAACGGCTTTCTAATACAGAATTAATAAACATCTGTGTAATCATTTGCAACGTTTTTAAATAAACATGCACTTCAACTTAGAAACAAGTTCTTTTGTAGAGACGTCCGTTTCAACCATTGATCGGGCCGACAGACCATCGACAAACCTACGAATGTAAAGCACTCAAACGTACAAAAGACTCGAGATAATGGAATGTTGTTATCCCATATCTACGATCAACAATTGTTTTGTGTCGTTTCGCTGGATGAAAACATTATTTTTATTTTTATTTTTTTATAAAACGTCAGTTCCTTTCGCTCTCTTGATATTTCAATGCCACGCATGATTTCACGCTGTTGAGAATGAGTGGGCACGACCCCTCCGACAGGAAGTTGAATCCGGAGATAAGGCGGAGGATTTATTAGTTGATAAGAAAGGACAGAAGAAAACGGCGATAACGACACTCCCATACAGGTCTACCTGCTTGCACTACCTACGGATCGATAACCACCCACACACCGGGGTAGTACTTTTTACGGAGAGAAAAATCGTCACATTACTATCATAACAAGCTCTCCGAGAAAGTTAGCTCTATTTGTAAAAATGCTGTAAATTATTTCACGAATGTTCATTATTTTTGAGGCTCCCAAGTTCGATTGTAGTATTGTGGCAATGAACGTATTTCCTATTTCACAATTATGTGAGCAGAGGAAACGCAATGCAGACCCGGTGAGCATTTCTGATTCATGCAAAGCATGAAAGCTTTCACTATTGACAGCGAGTACTAAGTAAGAACATTGATACAGTTGATCAACACAATAAATACTGTATACCTCCTTAACAGTAGCGGATATTTATCAATTCTTATTCAATTTTTAATTTATTTTTCCTCATCTTTTTCTTATTTTCTTACTTCTTTTCTTTTTGGGTTTTCCCACTCCCCCTGCCGGCACTGCGCGAAAGTAGACTTCAATTCTCGCTGGAGTGTCGCGAATGCGAACTAAATATTTGTTCATCTTTGCATTTGAAATAATTTCGGCATCAAAATCCTGTTTCACTGATTTCTCTCACATCAAAACCCTAAATCACCAGGTGATGAAATTATGATTGTCGGTTTTATCAAACGAATTGTAGTTCAAAAGTGGAAAACTGAGTAGTGAATTGTAATACTCGTACTAAAAAAAAGGAATACAAGGAATAATAGAAACAAAAGTGCAATCCCATTCGTACTTAAAATCAAACCGGGAAACAACATACTTATTATCTCGATTTAATTCATAGTTGAGGACACCATTAAAAGCTGAGCTTTCTAACCATCTTTTGAAGTAACAGGCGCAAACGCATCGCATCGATAAGTTTGTGAGCGATAAACAAGGTTCAGAGGGCCCTCTTCAATTTTCGATCTGGCCGGGTGTGAATGGTAAACATAACCAACCTCGTCGCTTCATTTCTAGTCCGCCGTTGTGATTGGTCTGCCGCCCATTTGTTTAATATCATCTAATTGAATCTAAACGATTTTTGATTAAAAAGCGTTACCGGGCTCTCTATAACAACAAAGTCAACGAAAACTTATTATCTCGATTTAATTGATAGTTGAGGAAATTCAATTTGACTAAAACTTTCCATTAACACTCAAGATTTTTGATAAGCTGACAAGATCTTATTTATGAATATAAACAGGCTCAAACGCATCGCATTTTCGATAAGTTTGTGATCGATAAACAAGGTTCCGTTAACCCTCTAGACGAAGATTTCAAAAGTTCACCATCCAAAGCTTTCTTCAAAATTTTCGATCAAAAATCCGGGTCCGGGATGAATGGTAAACTATAACAAACTAAATCTCGTCGCTTCATTTCTAGTCCGCCGTTGTGATTGAGTCCGTTTGATCACGAATCGCAACTGTCTTCAGATACGTTAAGAGAGATTGTTGCTAATATCATCTAATCTTTTTTCATCCTTATTATTGAACTGAAGCTAGATAGGTGCCTTATTTTGTATAAATTCATGTTCCATTTTGATTTCCAACGATCTGATATACAGTAAATTGCACCAATGGTATTCTAATATCAGCTTTTGTTTCGTGACAAAGAAAGTAGCACACCGGACGAGGGTCGGACATTGCAGATTTGGAACCTATGCACCTTGAAACGTGAAACGATTTAAGGCTATACGAATAAAAGACCCATTATTGAAAAATGAACCAAAAAGGATTCGACTTCATTTCACAATGAGTTCTTTCTCGACATAAATTGCCTCAGAAAATTACCATTCCACATTTTGGTTTATTATTTTGAATAAAGAACCATATTAATGTAATTAAGTTCAAACAAACATAAAAATATGCCACGTTAATACCATGTTTGGAACGAAAATTCCTAGGGCAATGATGAAACGAAAAGATTTAAAATAATTTAAAATTCCATGTCCATGCTGTCAAAAAGGGACTTTTTCATTCGTTTTAATGGCTTCATTCACCGAACCAAAATTGACGAAATTTAGGTCAAAAATCCAACATCAATCCGGGATGCGATAGTCTCCAATCAACCCTAAGGGATTATAACTAAGGATTAATCTATACAAAGTCTAAATCTCGAAAACTTCCGATATATTTCAGGGATTGAGTGGGTTAGCTCCACCGCCAGTGGTACATAAACCGACCACATAAACCCACACATTTATGAAATCATATTTTACCACATAAACATCGGTAAAATTCAATCTACAAAGAAGTATTTAGCAACACCATTTGTGTTTAAAAATTGAAATAATTGAATTGCTTCACAAAGAAAGGGCCTCAGTCCTAAAAGCAAGTTTTTGGGAGATCGAAAAAAACTATCTGCCGATCGATAAAAAACTATGTTTTTGAAACATAACGCTGGAATGGTCATAATTTGTTAAAACCTGTTGCTACGATGTGTCAATCAAGTTTTTGGTGAATATGAACAATGAGGTATATATTTTTTTTCATTTTCAAAGTCATGGACTGATGCCCCTTTCTTTGTGAAACGATTTTGTCTTACGGAATTCGGGCCTTTTTCGGTAATAACATTCATTATGAAACGAAATAATGTATTTAATGAAAAATTAGACATAAGAAGTTGTGGCCAACCATTGTTAACAAAATTCAGATTATGAAACTGCAACGCAAAAGTCCGGACTCAGGCCCGTCTAACGTAAGACACCGCAAACTAGAGGCTCAAAACTACACGAAGGAAGAGTCGGGTTGAGACCTTTGTAAAGCGATGCGTTGTACGTCCCAAACGTATAATCGAGAAAAACACCATTTTGCTTTTTTTTGTGACTGAGGCCCTTTCTTTGTGAAACAATTCAATTGGAACATCCACGAATACATTTGTGTTCTTTGGTGAAAAGGTGCAGATATTTTGAAATCCTATTGCCAGAAATAGATTGTCCACTTCAGGTGACAGCTGTATTCACGCTATTGGATCACCCAATTTGAAAATAGGTTACAATAGATTTCCACGGCATAGTTTGATAAATAAAAACTTGCTGACCCGCCACAGATAAAATTAGTCCGTATTTACGTTGAATGTAGTGAAAAACTGAGTACGGGTTTCGATCAAATAGGCATATACCTATTATACAGTATAGAACAGGCACTATACACACAAGAAGATCAACTAAATAGTGCGAAAACACACTCTTCACATTAAGGAATAAAGCCAGTTCCGAGATTGAGATTGTGATCTTTCCAAGTTTTAGCTATTTAAATCAAAACACTTCGCAGAGCGAGAGTGACGTTGGCAGATTCATAGAAAATTAACCAACAATCGCAGATGAATACGAATGGGAATACAATTCTCCGAATGGATTCTACTTCATTTGACAGTTGGAAACGTCTGTTGTTCACAACGCATGGCAGAGAGCTTGATCAAAGCAGGGAACCAACGATCATATATACAGAAGTGATATACATTTATACGGTCTGGATATGATTACTAAGTCAATCGGTGATAATTCGCAGCTATTCATTTCATGTTTATTTTAGACCTTTCCCTCAAACCTGATAGATATTTATTTATTTATAAAAAAAAAACGGGCGAGCCCAATTACAAAGCACTTTTAGTGTAGAACCACACAGAAAACCACCGCTTTATTGGGCTGACGGACGTTTGCGCCAGATAATTGACGAACCAATTGAATATTGTGAGGACACATGCGCCAATCTCGGATTTTACATGGACGTTTGAGCTAGACGTCTTTCGTTGTGAATATTGGACGTTTGCGCATTTTCTAAATATGTATTATTGATGAAACACAATGTTTACACACTACTTATAAAAATTACTTTGAAAATACATTCAAGTTGCTGGACACGCAATTTTTTTTACAGAAATGATGAACCCTTATTTATTTAGCAGTGGGATAACCAACGGACAGCGTATGGAAGAAAGTCAGTTTGTTGTTTTTGAACTATACTCGTACATTTCATGAAATAACAAATAAACCATTTCTAGAAGAACGAATCAATAAATTAGCGAGTTACCTTTATTATTTAGTTTTTTTTTTTTTTCTTAAATATTTTCATGGGTTTATTATTGTGAATGTTTGACGACGGGTTGGTTGCTACTCATAAAATCCGTAACTGGTCTTGAGTTGAGATTTTCCCCTCAGCATCCTGATTCTTGGCGCAAACGTACAGTTATATTTCTTTCGTGTCACTGGCGCATTTGTCCAATTTCGGTGGCAGGCGCAAATGTCCACAAAATTCTCTAATTAAATGCACCCTGGCGCAAACGTCCGACACGGCTTTATTGAGAATTAAGGAGAGAAGAAAATGTCAATATCGGGATTGGTATGAAGTAATAAGTTGGCACTACGTAACATTCTGGAGAGTGGTCGGTGGTACGTGTAATTAGTAGGTGAAAAGTCAGTTGAGAAAAGAGCAGCATATTTCTTGTGCGAAACTGTGAAACTAGGAAGTTAATCCTAGAAAGAAGGCAGGGACAATCCAGCTGGCCACGAATCAATTTGCATAGAAAAGACAGGTCACTCATGGAATGATGCGATCGAATTGGCATCAAGTTACATCTCATCGGCAGCGACGGGTAATCAAAATTGGTAGAGAGGATGCCCAACTTGTAACCGACATCCACTCAGTAAAGAATGTTCCCGTACACCCTAGAAATGTGTCCAGCTGATTATTCTTTTCTGATTGGAAATCTCGGACACCAGAGCCATTTGTTTTAGAAAATGGGAAGAACAAAGTCACCAAAAACAAACTGGAGTTCATGTCGTTATTGTTCGTGTATTGTACAGTATGTACCGGAGTGCACCCAGATACCATCCAGTATCCGACACAGACTCAGAAACTCGTCGATTATATGAAGTCCTATTTGTTGGAAGTTGTCAAGCAAAAAGGAGGGCTCACTACCTATTAATCCATTTTTTTAGCTCGGTTTTCTTGTATCTTTGGACTGTACGAACACTTTTTTTACTTAAAAAGCGAATTCGTGTACATTTGATGACAATTTGGCCTGGTTTCTTTAGTTGGAAAATTGTTTGACTTGAAGTACGTTATTTAGGATCTCTTCAAACACATTCTCAAAATTAGTATCCGATTATTCTATGGTCGTGAGTTGCAGCTACAATATTCGTGAAAAGCCAAGGGGGTGTACGGATACATTTTTTACTGAGTGTATCTCGTTCTACTCTCTCGAGTTGGACAATATGAGCCTCATAGTAAGGAGACCAAATAAGAATTGGTTGTCAAACCTCATGTTTTTCTGGCAGTGACTGACCATCAAGCGTGCTGTCAAACCTTCAAACCTTCAAACATGGCCCCACACACGATCAAATGTGCTTGTCAAGCGAGGTTGGCAAGCCATGCTTGTCAAGCATGTTTGACCGTGTGTGGCGGCATTTAGAGCAGGGGTCTCCAAACAACGGCCCGCGGAAGGATTTGGTCCGGCCCCCCGTCAAATTCGTCTAGGTGCGCCTAATAACCCTGTTTTCAAGTGCCTGACTTTCAAAATTTTCCATTCCTAAAAATTCAATTGTTATTATTTTTTTATTGAATTTAAAAAACAATCACTAAAAACTAAAGTCTAATTTTCAAAATTTCCCCGGAATCCCCCTTCAGCTGGGGGAATAGCCCCCCTGACCCCCATGTTGCCCCCCCCCCCCCACCACCACCACATTTTGATACGGCCCTTGCGGAAAATAGTTTTCAGACCCCTGCTTTAGAGGAAACTAGAGAGATTTCATGGCTTTGTAGGTATGTTTTATTGTTTCACGTTAACCAACGAATTTTCTCTCAAGTAACATAATATCATGTACAATCGAAGCATTGTGACAATGTTTACTTCTTGGTTCGATTCTTGTTGAGACAATTCATACGGCAGAATGTACCAGGATTGTTTATGTCAGGGCGGTATTACCCATGCGCAACTTAAGTCAGATGATGATGATGATGACACATAGTAAGTACATAAATATCTTTGTAGCGTGAAGTTTGTGAATGGTTTATAAATTACATAGGATGTGAAATACCGACCTAATCATCTCCTCCGATAAATTGTTATAAAACACATTTTAGATGTTCAAGCTTGTGTTGTTTGTGTCGCCTCCCAAATACATGTCCACCCAACTGAATACTAGATCAATGTTAAACTACTATAGCTTTAGTAGCACGGGATAATCTTCACTCTATACACCTAATCATAGTGGGACTACTTATGACAAATACCTGTACACTTAATAATTCCATAAGCTCTGTACAGTATGATTCTTGCGTACCAAAAGGTATGCACAGAAGGACCGAATAAACCCAACAATGCAAGACATAAGAATGGACTCTACCAACGTTTATCGAATGAAACAATGGCCTTACAAAAAAATGACAACTTTTCAACCCTCAGACCGACCCACAGGCTTATACACTTAAGGATTGGTATACCTTGAAGTATGTGTGTTGCCTATAATACTAATGCAAGAATCTGCGTGGTCATCTGGACAAAGAAAGCTGAAGAATAATATTCTTCATGGTATATTTTACCTATATTCATTGGTAGGTGGTAGTGGTTACGTAGAATCGTAGAACCGAAGGTAGAATAGTACTGCTGAGTTATGATATGCAAGTAAACGTACAAATCCAATCCACAGTACTAGTTAATATTGCGCTGTTTTCACTTTTATCATTTTTTAACTCATAATTTCCCTAATTCAAACTCAGATATATATTGTGCTGTTTCTCCCTCATAGAATATGAAATTTGAGGGGTAGGGGTGTAGGAATTCACCCATCTTGAATAAGGGTAACTAAATATTTATATTCCTTGCCAATCTACCTAGATAATCTAAAGTGATGGAAATTGGGCTCACCTAGGGTCTGGGAGTACGATTTTCTTGCTGGCTCTGGCAGCAGGAGTGCACTTGGACTTCTCCATGGCCATAAGGTAGCTGACATCCGCCAGCACAGCCTCCAAATCTGCCATCGCTAATCGGATCCAAGATATACAACCAGAATAAAAACACAACACTAAGGAAATTACGCTTTACTTTTTCACTGGGTACAGTTGAAACGCGCACTGCACAAGGGGTTCATTTTGATACGGGACAAGAAACCACGATTTCCGCGAATTTGAAAGTGAAAACGGAATGGAAAGGAAAAACAATACGTAAAAAAGGGGATTTTCGGGCGTTTTGTGATAGGAAAGGGCTCACATTTTGAATGCGATGACGGAGAAATCGAACTAGGGAAAACTGAGGTTTGCGGAGCGCTGGTCGTCTTTATTGACGATCTGAGACCAGCATCAGGGGTCCATGAGGATTCGACGGAGCGAAAACTGGGAGAGGGAAATAACTCGACGTCGATAAATAACTCGAAACGAAGCGGGAGAAGGTGAATAACTCGTGGGAATAACTCGGGAAAACGCCCGGAAATAGGGGAGAAAACCGCACTTTGACGACGGGAAAACTGAGAAAAACTGATCGGGGTTGAGCCCGTTCCCCTGTTGGGTAGCTGAGTCTGGGTCAAACCATCGCCTCCTAGGGCGTAAAGTCTGGGGGCGACCCTTTTTTCGGAAGACGGCGAACGACGCTGGGCGAGCTCGGTCGTCGACGATAAAAACGGGAGAAGAGCGCTGGAACGGTGGCGAATATTCCCCGACGCGTTTTGAGTTAGTTATGTCACTTGGAACAAACTCGGAAAAATATAACGGGATGCGACGGGAACGGGGGAGACGTTTGATAAAGTGGGCCTTGCGAGCAGGTTGCCCAACGTTCACAGACCGAAAAGTCTGTAGTATGCCTTAAATAAATCCGTAGAAATCGAAGTTCACAGTGCAACTCCAAAATTTATAATACAAACGAAAACTACATACCTCGGAACTGATTATTCAAATAAGTTAAGTCAAATTAAGGTTTCTACGTGAATTGTAGTTGTAGGGCGCAAAATATTCAATAGTGAGCTACCTGTTCGCTGATTCATTAATGGGGTAAATCTTCCATTCAATGGATGAAATGCCATGAATAGCATCTCGATATTGTTTATGAGCATAACAAAGCGGCGGTCGGAAGCATGATCAGCATGATCACCAGAGGGGATGAAAATTATAAGCTTTCCTTAATCAAAATGTTGGTATCTTGAACCTGTTTCACTTTTGAATGATTTTGGTTCTATTTGTTGGCTAATCCTTGTAAATGGCAAAAACTACAAGGTGTAGGGAGTCTGGTCCAGCGACTCCCCCACGTCGTACCTACTGCTAAATCATTTGAAACCAAAAGTGTCTCCTATCACTTTTTTACTCAACTTAAAACAGCACTTTTTCACATCAGATCGTGAAACTGTTGTCGTATTTTTGACCACACTTCACTAAAATTGCCATCACCTCCTTAATTTGCACTAAACAGTTGGATTTAAGAATATCTTTGGAAAGTGACTAAAATAAACATAGAGTGGAAATGGAAACCAAAAAGTAAATTTTGTTAAATTTCCAGAAGTACCTATCAATTTTTTTAAACGCTTTGTAATCCTAATGGTTCTTTTAGCAGGATTGAAAGACCTGAAAACTGCGCCAACGGGTCAGATTGTTAACGAACTAATCAATTTGTTGCAATTGAATTTCATAGAGACACAAACAAAGATCTGAATTTTTAGAAAATCTTGTTTTTAAGGTTAAATCTAGGGTTTTTGAGAAAAATTCAGTGAATTACCGAGTTTTGATCAATTTTTCTCGAAGAATCGAATGGTGACAATCTTACATCTGCATACTAATACAAGCTGTTGGTGAGATACCCATTTGGTTACTTTTCTTTAGTTTTAGGAAAGATAGCTGGAAGTACAAGTTTTTACTCCATCACAAATTTATATATTGAGTTGCTTGAAGTTTCCTCAATTTGAGCGTAAACGGCATTTCGGAGCTGTAAGTGATTCTCCAAATTTAACTATTCACTAAAATTACTTGAATTTTTAATTTTAAAAAAAATTAACCGTTCAAACCTAATTTTCTTCGTGAACTTCAACCGTAACAAAAACATTGTTTAGTACGTTAGAAATTATCATTTGAAAAGATTTTCAAGGGACCTGCACAATCCTGCCAGAATATACCAATAGTATTACAACGCATTAAAAGAATAGGTAATTTTGGAATTTTGGGAAAATTCACTTTTTTAACTTCGTTTCCACGACTCATTCCGGCTGAAAAAGGTAGAGGTGTTCGTGTCTCCTCTCAGATAATGAACTACAATGATGCTGAATAATTGCTTCCCCAGGATATCTTTTTAGGATCGAAATTAAAAATCTCTTCCTTCCCCTAAAAATCAAACATCCCGATTGAAAGGATGGCTTCAATTGTTCAGATTTTAAAAATGGTGTTAATTAATTCAGAATTTAAAAAATCACACAAAAAGTATCGAACTAAACAGACTGAAAATTAATGAATTATGTTACGGCGGAGCAACATGTGAAAATATTTTCTCAATATTAGTACAAAAATCTGGTACATTACGTTTAAACAAAGAGCATGAATGGACTTGGGTGTGAGGAGTCAAACATTTAACTTGTTAGGGTATTTTAGGTGGTATTGAGGACCTGAGAGAGTTTTCATGTAGGTTCGATTTAGATTTTATGGTTTTGTAGGTTTGTTTCGCGGAATGAAATGAGGTGGATTTTATTCAAGGGCTCCCTTTATAATTGATACTGTTCAAACATATGTAGTAATCAAAGAAATGTAGGTAGGCATGTATATTGATTTAGTACTGCCTACGGTTATGAGTTCATTTCATGTATTGAAACAAATAGGTACCTTTATATAGCGCTATATGAGATAAACTGACACCAATACAAGCATATGCCGGTAAAGGCATATTTCTGAATTGCGATGTTTGGTCGATGAAGGTAATGTGAAGTGAAACCCCGCAGATTGCAAAGCCAAAGCACATTCGTACTGTGTCCATCACTTGTACCTACGGATAAGTCACCTATCGCACTACGAGTCAGTAGATCTTCCTCGTTTTCAATCGAGTTGGCCAACCTGTTAGACGACTGTGATGCTCTCATGCGGTTCCAACTCGCACTTCTCCGTCGGACTGGATGTCAAAGGTTGGTCCGAAAAGACTCCGCAGGAAGCGTTGGAAGTCGGAAAACGAAGTATTCCCGGCTGTTTCAAACTTGAGCTTTGCAGCG
This sequence comes from Creontiades dilutus, assembly GCA_031894815.1. NCBI lineage: Eukaryota > Metazoa > Arthropoda > Insecta > Hemiptera > Miridae > Creontiades > Creontiades dilutus. The sequence continues at coordinate 1,003,457 of JAVIWC010001314.1, read as the reverse complement.
GTTCCTGTAGCCCGAATGTGGGACCAAATGAGCTGCAGGGAGAGGAAAAACCACGCAGTACTCCAAACACGGTGTAGCTCCCCACAAGGTGAGACACTACCTTTAATAGCAGCTGAAATATACTTCTTCGTTTAAGGAAAAACATTAAATTGGGTAAGCACACAGTAGAACTTGTTCTGGAGTGAAGGAAGCGATAAGTTCCAAGTTTGATAAATTTACTGCTCCACGCTCACCCAGGTTGATTTGTTCAGAAAGTTGAACGATCGCCCATATGTATTTCGTCACTTAAAATGTTAAAGAGTGTTAAACTCGATTTCTCAGTCCGAATCTCTTAATTTGGAGCGTTATATCTGTTTATTCATGTAGAGACGTTTCGTCCCGCAGCGGGGACTTCCTCAGTCTAACTATGTGTAACAACTAGCATACTTGAGGCATTGACATGTTGGCACCACACATATATTGTTGTTGGTTACTCTTAGCTCTGTATTTTTCGTTAAGCTTTCCACTCCTGCCTGTCCATGTATTCAAGTTGGTCATAGTATCTATTGCTCAGTTGTTAATTCTCAACTGCGTCAATTACATAAATAACTTTGTTCTGTTTTAAAATCAAAAAGGGGAGAGGAGCTGCAGCATAAATTAATTTCACTGAATGAGTGTCTAATTTTAAAACAGAACAAAGTTATTTATGTAATTGACGCAGTTGAGAATTAACAACTGAGCAATAGATACTATGACCAACTTGAATACATGGACAGGCAGGAGTGGAAAGCTTAACGAAAAATACAGAGCTTAGAGTAACCAACAACAATATATGTGTGGTGCCACCAACATGTCAATGCCTCAAGTATGCTAGTTGTTACACATAGTTAGACTGAGGAATCACCGCTGAGGGAAAACGTCTCTACATGAATAAACAGATATAACAGCTCCAAATTAAGAGATTCAATTGGTCACTTTTGGAGTGTGCACTAAATGATTTGAATTTCAATATTGATTTCTCAGTAAGTACTGCTTCAAATTGCATCGAGCAACAGAGCATCAATTGATTGCACTGTTGCTTTTAACATTGCATTAATTGAGTACTTATCTAGTGAATTAATAACTTGGTCGCTATCCTTTACGCTCAATTTTGTGTATTTTCAAGAAGTGTTGGTAACCTATTTCTTACTGACGCAGTTATTTCGAAAGATTCCTTTGAAAACTCCAGGTTTCTAACCCGTAAACGTAATTTTCCCCCATGTAGGCATGTTCCGATATTATCGATATCAATAAATATCGGTATTTCTCTTTCGATATTTCCGTTATTATATCGATGTAAGGATTTCGATATTATTGTGGTATCGAAAGATTTTAGTGAATTAGTTAGTTACTTTAATAGGAGGAACCATTACCCAGGACAGGAACCGTCTTTCTGGGAAGTACCTGAACAAACTTAAATCCCTGGGTAGTTTAAGTGAAGAAGAATGGTTCAAATGTTTTTTCTTACTTATTATTGTATTAAATATCAACTTTGGGTGAAAATGTTTGTGTTTCAGTTATGCCTATTCGAACAGCATATTTGCAATATACAGTTTTAAAAAATGTAGCTGAATCATATTGCACAAATGATTATTTCTGTTTTGGTACTGGACATTCACTGTTTGATTGTTTTGGGTAATTTACCTATATTAGCTAAACCAAAAAAAATTTTTTTCAACCAAATTTTACAGCAAGGAATGAAAATTGCTTTAAATTTATGGCAATTTACACAATTTTCTACATTATAATTAATTATGAAATCAGTTTAAGATTGTAGTAATATAATCACGTAAATGCAAAGAGTTTTGGTCATAAAATTGTGAGCAACCATAAAAATTGCGTAATATCATTCGATATTGCTGATATCGATATTTTGTTGCGATATTATCGGTGTATCGACGGTGTATGGCTTATGTCGTTATCGATATCGAATATCGGAAAATCCTCGATATCGCCACAACTCTACCCCCAAGATCTCTACCCCAACACTAAAAATTGGTTTGCCATTACCGTTGAAAAGCTGCAGTCACAAGGATGCTTCCTCCATCTCAAATGTGACGATACCAAAGATAAAGGGTTAAACTCCCGGATCCTTTTTGCTTAGAGCCTACTGCTAATATTCAAGAAACATAGAACATGCCACAGTAGCGCTCACAACTACCTTGGAAGGAAGTTTGTTCTTTTCAACCCGAAAGTTGCTCGCAGTTCATTTACCCAGGTTCCTTAGATTCCATTTCATAAAAACTGTGCCAATCGTTTTCGTACATGAAAATAAGTCTCCGCTAAATCGATTATGGTTCTTACCGCGAATGTTGTTTACAGTTCTTTTAACTCAGGGGTGTGTCTCAGCTTCTTCCTTATTTACAGCGGTTTTGGTAGTAAGGTAAGTAGGGCAGGGATTTGACAATTATTAAAGGGGTAATAGTTAATGGTTTATAGCCTGAGGGGAATGAGAGTAATTGGGGGTGACAGGGCAGGGCCAGTGGTCGTAACCACGCTCTGCTACCATGTGACATGATGGAATGGTATAGTTGCCCCTTCCATTGAGCTGAATGCGGTATACAGTCAGGGACCACGTCATTTAAATCGCTTAGGGCCATCGAGAATTTCACTACAGTTTGGGGGTTGTGGGTGTAAAATGGAATTGTCAACACGCTTGTCGTTTCGTTGTGGCATGTGTGGTGTAGATACCGTTTTGCTTGTGGTTTCTGAGGGGCCCGACAGTAAGGACATTTCCATACTTGGTGTGCCGCCCCTTTTTTCTTCCAATTTTCGTATTGGAGGTTGGCCCATGTGGTACAAAGTGTCGAAAAACACGTTACGCATTGTATTGGTGCAGTTTGATGGTTTTCGCTGAGGGTTTTGTGGCATAGGTTGCATTTTGGTTGCACGGTTTCGTCGCTCAACACATTGTTGTTCCGATTGTTTCAGTCAGGCAGTAACAATAGTAATTTAAATTATATGCGTGATGGTATCGGGTTCGTTAAATTTGCCGCCTGGTTAGTTGGTTTTCAGGGTGGGGTGGAGGGGCTTGATATATGATTTATTTTTCAATATGTACGGTTTATTGTTTGGGATCGTTTAAAGTTAAGGCGTGGATTGAAAAATAATGCAGTGGTTCCTTCGCTAGTGTGTTAATTCTCATGTAGGGTATATGGCAAGATGAGCGGGTGGACCACGACGTGTAGGACTCAGCACTGGATTGGAGAATTCTAACAATAGAACTAGCGAAGGAGGATTTGTTTGCAATGTCCAAACACCAAGCCCATAAAAACTGACGGATATTAACCACACGAAACTGGATCAAAAGAAAATTTGTATAATTGTTATTCCAGAGATATTTTTCACCACACGGTTCAAAACAATTTCAAAAACCCGAAAGCTGCTTATTAGGACGTAAAGGTTTTAGTGTTTCCGTAGTAAATAGTGATTCTGCGCAAATCGCTGGTCTGTTGGCCATTTTAAGCAGAGTTTTATTCTAAATGGAATACGTAGACATAGGCACTGACCTAAAGAGATGAAATAAAACACCTTCCTTGATTGCCTTGTTCGTCAATTTTAGTACCTACTTAACAAAAGCGATGACGAATTTGATTTATTTAATATAGAATTCAATTATAATTGTAAATAAGTTGGTTTAAACTGGGAGCATATGAGGTTGTTTTTATCATGTTCACTCATACCTATTCCCACTCATGTTGGTGTTGTTTTTCGATATCAGGATACCTAAATCCTTAATCAGAGAGAAGCGAATTAATGAACATGCTCCCATCCCGGTGGTCTTGCAGCATGATCTATAAGAGGATTTTCAAAAATGATCGTATCCCATTTATGTGAAATTAAGTTGAAATTTAAGCTCTTTGTGTGCTAAGAAGTTAATAGCTATCAATTTCATGGCTCACAAATTTTTTGAAATAATATTCGTCTAACAAAGAAAGATTTTGGTCTTTTAGAAGTTTTTGCATTTTTTTTTAGAGATTTTTCAGTAAGTATGTTTCAATGAACTCCAAGTACACTTTTCAGCCTAAGTTTGTTGTTTAATCCTTAAATGCCGAAGATCGTACTTGATACACTTGACTTTGGTGATATTCTGCTGAAAATGACATAAATTTAACAATTTTTAGTAGTTTCATATATAGATACACATACATACACATAAACCAATTGTAGCTGCTGGCCTTTACTGACACTACTACAAAAGCTCTTGAGATCTTGATTTTTGAAAAGTTCACCCTTCCAATTTCACCCGTAGGGTTGATCGAAAGTAACATCATCATACTGGCCTGCTAAGCCGTCCGTATCTACAAAATCACGTGAAACCGAGAAAACTAGAGGCAAAGTTAAAAGCCAACTCCGTTCATCCTGAAGAGTGTTTATCCCTCATTTCTTTCGCTTAATTATTATAAATTTAAGTAAAATAACAATGAATCTCTTTGAAATAATTCTCTCAGGGTAAAACGTTGTAAGGACTTAGCGAAATCTAAATTTCGTGGATACTTCAGATTTGAGATGTATTATTTTACAATCTATTATCTACAATTTTTAAGGGTAGCGCTGAGGCGTGCTCTTACTATAGGAACATGCGAACAGGTCGTATAGCATGTCGAAACATATTTCTACTGAGCATTCTCATTATTAAAGCAATTATGCAACATCCATAAAATGGGAACAAAATTTAATGATAATAATTAATAAACGCTAAAATTATTTCATAAAGGATTACTATTTTCGCAAGTAGTTCATTATTTTCACAGTAGTTAATCAACCCACTTGCCTATGTCAGTAAAAATCCTTAAAACCATGTTTTTGGAAAATTGTTGACGAGTTTTGAGATCCTAATCAATTGTGCATCTAAGACGATTTGACTGGCTAGACGTTACAACCAACTGTAAACAAATAGGTTCCTAATCATCTTCTGACCCAGCATCCTACGATAAATTTCCTTGGATGTTGCCTCCGCACCTACGCTGCGCTAAGCTACGAGTGCCATAAGTTACCAATCCTAAGCCAATATGCCGAATCTCCGTGGGAGTTTTGTGGATACGGCACGATTTATCGAACAAACTATGGTTACGGCTCAAAACCGCCGGTTCAGAGAGAAACGACGTTATTTTTAGCTCACTTACGGCCACGGAAAACCTCGATGAAATATTAAGTAGTTCATGACTAGGAGTTTTTCATAGTTCTTCGGACAAATAGACGACTCAAAAAAAAAAAAATTCTAAAGTCGAAATCCGAAAAATATCTTCCAAAGTTGTGTGGCACCTTACTCGTCTATGTGACTTGAATGTATAGATCTTTTGAAAATTGTTATAGATGATCCCAAAAGATGTAGAATGTTAACTTGTTACCACGATTTATGAGACAGAAATGTCGCGGGACATTTTCCGGGATACATCGACGCCTTCAAAATGTTAGTCGTCATGTAATACGGATCTAATAAGGTAAGGGGCTAATTCTATAGTGGAGAAGATTATAATGAAGATACGAGCGTGTTGAAAACGATGTGAGAGTATTAGACCATTCTTCCCAAGCTACCTTGAAATTTTGATCATGATCGAACCACTAGTACCTGACATATTTATGGTATATGGATTTTACGTTTGCCCGTCCGCAGATTGATGAATTGGTCTGCAGTAATGCAACTCACAAGGGGAACTAACCTGCATATTCCCTGAAAATTTCATCAAAATCGGACGCAAATTATAAGAATTAGGCCTCTTACAAGGATTTTTCGTTCTCATATTCGCTATAGCTACTAATGAAACTAGGGTTTGAAATTGGTATGATGTTTCTTGAATATTCTTCTCTTACTACCCTGCAAATTATAGAGCGATCTGGCTAGTAGAACGTGAGAGCATGGTGGTTGGTAGATTTACTTTTACGCATGCACAGACTGATGTATTGATTTCAGAGCGATGAAACTCTTTGGGCACCATCTGCAGCCTAACCCTGACATTCTCTGAATATTTCATCAAAATCGGATGAAAACCGAAGGAATTAGGCTTGAGGCTGCTTGTTGAGCAGACACTCGGACGAACAGATACAAAACGAAAGTTGTTCAGCGTGGTCTCAATTGGAAAATGAGCGTGGAAAGTTATATCTTGAAGAGTTTCATCTCCCAAAAGCGAAAAAAGCTTCTGCTGCAGTTTCTTGGTTTCGCTCATCGGGGCACCTTAATACCTATGTGATTATTGTAACTTAGGTCCAGTATTATGTTTTTAAAAATTTTCAGCGGACGGACGGATGTTTTATTCAATTTTGGTTTATTATTCAATAATAAACCGTTGTAATCGCTCTGGAGAAAAAAATTCTAACCCCCCCTGAAAATTTCATGGTTTACGTTTCAAAGGGTGTAGAATCCGAATCTGCAATAAAAATTTTTCCATCCGTCCGCCGTCCACACGATTTCACCCAAACTGCTGAAGCAAAAAAGCTGAAATTTTCAGGAAAAATCCATGTTGGTCCGACGACACCCCAATTCTTGAGCCAGCTCTCTCACTCAATTTAAAGTGCCCTTTAAGAGTTGTCGAAGTTTTTAAAATCCCTAAAAACCTCAAAAAAAAGTCGAAGCAGCCTAAATTTGGACTCTTTTTGAAGAAATTTCCATGAGGAATCGAATGAGCCCTTCCTCAGGTTCGTAGCTTAAACCATTCCCGATATACGGCTCGATTTATGGTGCCAAAAATTGCGTTTTTTTGGTTTAGTATTGTTTATGTTTTCATCGCAGTAACCTAGTGATGTAGTAGTGTGGATACTGGAGTGAACTCCTAAAAGGCTTTGTAGCCGATACACGGGTTGAAGCATTCTGATACGCATGAAACGCTGCAAATTCTTTCACTGGGGTTTATTATTCAATTGGCTTGCGTTCATAATTTGAATTTCTACTAAGCTTTGGAGTGTGCGTGTTTCACATGTGGCAGAGCGATCATCGAATTTCAGGAGGCACACAAATATGATCAATCCAAATAGTTATTTTGGTTGAGAACAGATTTACGTGCTCCATTCATATCTCCTGAAATTCAATAATCGCTCCATCCTGTGAAACACGCACACTCCAAAGCTTAGTAGAAATTCAAATCATGAACGCAAGCCAATTAAATAATAAGCCCCAGTGAAATAATTTGCAGAGTTTTTTGAATTTTATTTCGAAACAAATTTGAGGAGGGGGTCAAACTTTCTTCTTGCTCGATTAATTTCTGACATTCATAAACCAAAGTGTGTTGAGTGTGTTTACATACCTAATATGTAAGATATTATCTAGTCGTTGAAACTGTCTCTTTATTAGAACCTTATCAGAAGGGGGGAAAGCGAACCGGGGTCAACCAACAGGTAATAATGAAGCGCTTACTATACTACAGGGAAAATTTGTTGAAACTCCTCCTTCCAGTTTCCTCGTTACTTTGTATAAGTCTGGTAGTACAGAACTAAAGATAGGCTCTATGAATAGGATAGAATCTATGTTGATGTTGACTGATGATTTGTAGATGAATTGGTTCAATTATCAAATTCTTGGGCCACATTTTATTTTCTATTGCAAAAAACTACCATACCATTCTACCATTTACACTGTATAAAATGATTAAATATTCAGCCCTGAGTGTAAATAAAGTATGAAAACAATATTTTGTTCAAGTATGTGGCTAAGTCTATAACGATTTTGTTAGATAGTTCGTGTTTTCAATTATTCTTGCTTCAAAATTTTGATGGATGAGTACATCTATTTACGGATTGACGATAAATGTGTGTTTTGGCAACTGGGGGCATAGTTACGATCGTGATTTGGAAAACCTTCCCTTTGTTTTGCACGAAAAGTATTTTAATGACAAATAGATAAATTTAATATTGGTGATTATTCGACTTCAAAATTTTGACAGGGAGAGTATCTTCGCAACAATACGTTTGTTATGAAGGCATTGAGGGAATACAATTTTCCTAGCTGAAGAGAAAGAGAGTGGTACTGTTGTAAAAGATATTCACAAACGTAAGTTATAATTCAGTTATGCTACAATTTCTTACGAGAAACTATCTCATTGTTCTCCTCATAGCCGAGACAGTGTGGAAACGGCTGAATCATAGGCACGAGTTCTGATCGAATATGATCCTACTAATTGAAATTTTCAACTGTTGATTTAACGCTGAAAATCCAATATTTCTTTAGGGGTATCCAGGAGAGTCCCAAAAAGATATGAAATCCGACGCTAAACTCTTTGTTGACAATAAACTTTTTGTGGGCCATTCAAGAGACAGAAAATTTAACATTCTTTTCAACGGTATCTTCACATTTGAATTTTTAGTGCAAATTAAAGGAGTTGAGACAGTTTTAGTGAAGTTTAGTGAAAAACATCTTGGGGGTGAAATAACTCAAAAACAAAGCCCCTACAGAAAAAAATCGAAGAGATTTATTATTCCTGTATTATAGCCCTTCTACGTAAAACCACTTATCCACGTATATTATTCGAGTCGGTGGTACCAGAATTCTAGTATCCGAATGTATTCTAGTATCAGTGGGTGGTACATTAGCTAACTACTTTCTAAGGTTTATACCGATCTAGTTTTAGCTCAGATCCTTTTACATCAAATTAGAACATGAAACGGCATTTCTATGATGTAAAAAAGGACCTGAAGTCCTATTTCTGAAGATCCTATTTAAACCACATCAATAAATAACCAGTCAATCAGTCCCTAGGACTGTTTCCAGAGCCTAGGAGAACCAAATATAAATTCATAGAATCGGTCTGAATAGTTGCTCCTTCCGTCGTTTTCTATAAATTATTGTAATAAGTGTCATTATTTTATAGGAAACCGAAATAAGGTAGGAGCCTTTCAAAACTCTGTCATGTGGTGCAAAAGGAAGGTGATGACAGCCGCATTAGCCGGACTGGCAGGCGGGGCCTTGGGCTCAACTTTGGCCTTCTCTGAGGGGCCTTGGAGAGCCCAGGACGCCTTGTGGGGCGCATTGGACGCGTTGAGGTCGTGGAGCGTTGCGGAGGCCCTGGGGAAGCCGCCCTTCCCTCAGCAGCCCTACTGTGTGGGCCACATGTGTCCCGTCACCGCTTGGGACAGCAACTGGGACCGACAACAAGAGTTTGCGAGGAACGTGACCCCCGGCCAGGGAGGTATTGAGAAAAACATATTGCTCGTTCGCAACGGACAATACGACACTACAGGTATGATTTAACATTGCAGGTGGGTAGGTACCTAACTAATTTATTAGTTTTAATCACATTTTATAATCTTATTTTTAATAAATAATCTTATTATTATACATACCTATATAAGCCCACAACAATGGTGATGATGATGAGAATGAAAATGAGGATCAACCATATTGGTAAGTAGTCAGTGGCGTAACGTTTTTCAGCGGGGCCCCCCCGCGAAATATTTTCGGGGCCCCTCCCCATAATGTTTTATTTTATTTTATTTTTTTTTTTTTTTCGAAGCGTGCACTTTTTTTTATCAACGGTCATCGTACAATACTCTACGATAACCTAACTAAACAACGCTGCAATTATTCAATTGGCTTGCGTTCATGATTTTAATTTCTACTAAGCTTTGGAGTGCGCGTGTTTCACAAGTGATAGAGTGATTATTGAATTTCAGGAGGCACACAAATATGATCAACCGAACAATCCAAATAGGTATTTTGGTCGAGAACAGATTTAGGTGCTCTATGCGTATCTCCTGAAATTCAATAATCGCTCTATCACCTGTGAAACACGCACACTCCAAAGCTTAGAAGAAATTCAAATCATGAACGCAAGCCAATTGAATAATAAACCCCAGTGGAAGAATTTGCAGCGTTTTTTTTTTTTTTTTTTTTTTTTTTTTTTTTTTTTTTTTTTTATGGTTGTCAGAATGCTTCAACCCGTCTATCGGCTACAAAGCCTTTTAGGAGGAGGACTGATATCAACACAAAAACAATAATAAACCAAAAAACGTCTGCCAAGTGGGTGTGGCGCATAGCTTCCTCGTATCCATAACATAGATACGTAGTATAGATAGATAGATAACATAGATCACATAGTGTATACCATATACCATAGATAACATAGTATAGATCATTGAAAATTATTATTGACTAAAGAACTTCGTTCAATTAGGCGAAGTAAATATTGAATTACGGTAAATTTATTGTTATGCAGGTGCATAACTTGGGAAAATAAGGGTAGGCATGTTCAACTGTTGAACAAACTATACAAATATACCTAATAATAAAAATTGACGCTGAATGGATAGATGACTGAAGTGATAAATAATTATTATGACATTTCCAAAAATAAAAACGTCTGCCAAAATTTCATCGAAATCGGTCAAGAACTCCTGGAGTTATGCTTCTGGCAAGGATTTCACGTTTGCGCTTGCGCAGAGGCTATTATTGATCCGGTAGTCATGAAACCTATAGGGGACCATCTACACCCCAACCCGCACAATCCCTGAAAATTTAATCAAAATCGGACTATAACTTCGTGTAGTTTTGCCCGTAACAAGGATTTACTGACAGACAGACAGACACGGAACCAAAATTGTTCAGAAAGGTCTAAAACGCAAAATGCGAGTGGAATTTTTGATTTTGGAGACAAAAAAATTTTCACATTCCGAAAGTGAAAACAATGCTTCCGCTACCTTGGTAGACTCAGAAGCAATTTTTGGTTTGACCTACGGACCTGGGGAAGGGCTCATTCGATTCCTCATGGTATGTTCTTCAAATAGGAAAATATTTAGGCTGATTCGACTAGTTTTGAGGTTTTCAGGGATTTTACAAAACTTTGACAACCCTTAAAGGGCACTTTAAATTAAGTGAGAGAGCTGGCTCAAGGATTGGGGCGTCGCCGGACCAACATGGATTTTTCCTGAAAATTTCAGCTCTTTTGCTTCAGCCGTTTGGGAGAAATCGTGCGTACGGCGGACGGAGGAAAATTTTTTATTGCAGATTCGGATTCCACACCCTTTGAAACGTAAACCATTAAATTTTCAGGGAGGGTTAAAAATTTTTTTTTTTTTCCAGAGCGATTACAATGGTTTATCATTGAATAATAAACCAATATTACACTAACTTCACATTGGTAGGCCGTTCACGTAGGCCCTTTTTTCCTAATACTTGATACTTTCATAATACAGAACTCTTAATGAAGTATGAACACTAAAGTGTTTGGTGAGACGTACATCCACATAGCGTAGGTATTTAACGTTAGGTATATCCGCCTTCAACTAACTGGCAAGTACCAATATGATTCTTGGACTGAAGAAAAATCGTACCACGCCGCACGATCGTTCTGCCGCAACAAAGTGCGATGCCGTGTTGTTACGTCTGACAATTCTGTATCGTATTGTTTGATCGCACCAACAGATCTCGATGGGCGCCCGCTCGCTCCCGTCGATCGCGTTCGTTTTTCACTTAAGACAAGGCGTCGAGGTTTCCATGACGCGCCTGCGGCCGGCGTCTGCCTTCATGTACCGACTCAGGCGCCAGCCGCTCCGCGCTGAAGGAGAGTTATCTCTCAAGAGGCGCGGCGCTGAAGCGGTTTCAGCTTCAGTTGGGGGACTACTTACTGAGTCAGTACTACTGACTCCCGCACTCGCAAAAGTGAAGGGGCGTCTGGGAGGGCAGAACGTACTGACTCCCAGCCAGGGACGTAACCAGCCCGTATTTCACACAGAGCGCGTGTAAATTTGGCGCCCCCCCCCCCCCTTCCCCCCATAGACCCGATATCTCATGACTCATACCATCTTAATGTACCAATGAACCAAAATATAAATATAATTAATTTGATTTATTCACAATGCATAAACTCTTCTACTAAACGGAGGAAGGTTTGGTAAGTAAGTGCTCAATGTAAAATACCATATAATTTTTATTAAATTTAACAAACTAATAGATGATAAATACATTTTTGTACGAAATGGAAGCCCTAAACAAACTTTAAAATGAAAATTGTCGGGCTTTTTTGCTGCAAATGTTTTAATGATACCATCAAAAGATAATGCAGAAGCTATTTTTTGCTCTATTGATATGATTGCCAAGTTGCTTAGTCGTTCTTGTCCTGTCAAGTTCCCGATGTAGTTTTTATCCTCAGTTTTCTAAAACTTCTTTCATTCGATGCTACACACACGGGTATTGTAAGAAAAATTCTCAAAGCTGTGGTTATATTGGGATAGACGTCTTGGAGGCCGTTTTGGCAAATATAAACCAAAAGTTCGAATGGAGTAGACTCGCCTCGTCAACTGCCCTGCATACGGCCGCTCAAGGCTAGTTCTCGCCTCGCGATGTATACGTTTTCTACCTATATCCTTTGTCCTTTCTTGTAGGCCTATTGCATTCCTTATTTATATTATTTTTCCTTTTAGTAAATATTTTCAAATTGTCAATGATCGAAACTGAAGGTATTATGTGAAGCTATTATGTTCAGTTTTATTCGTTTAAAATAATGGTATTACTTTGTTATTATTGTTTAATTCAATGGTATTAGCAGCATAATGCAATGAAAGAATAAGAATAATAGCTTCACATTAATAAATCACGTTTCTATAATTGTGACTTTTATTTAGCATCCTGTTCCCTGCAGTAAACTGGGTCTCGTTATTTACAAGTAATACCCCTATTCAGAATTCCGACCCTTCAGGTAAACTACCATCACTAAATCTAGTGGGTTATTGTGATCACGATAGGAAGAGTCAGTAGGGGCTTACATCTTATACGGGGTATCCCAGGAGTTATGCACAATCCGGCTTCTACGTATTCTACAACTCATTACCGAACAAAAATGACTCCTAGCCATTTTTTGCCAGAGTCCTCGTTTCCGAATTATTCGCGATTTAAGATTTTTTTTCCGTGTTTCCAGTCTTATGTAATTAAAACTGTCATAACTCCCTCAATGTCGGAGATAGCTCAAATTTGATGACACCGTTGGAAAGAGCGTTAAATTGTCTATCTATTTAATTTCAGAAAACATTTTTTTAGTTACATTAAAGATGTGCAATTGCCGCGCGAAATGGTAGTTTCGCCTGTTTTTCATCTCGCCTAGCAACCCCATTAATGCTTGACGCAGAACCGTGCAGACCTGATAAAACGTGCGACAAAATGTTAGCTTTCCAACGGTGTAGTTCTTTTGGTTATTAAAAGTTGTTTTAGTTAAAGAAATGGTGTTTAACTGCAGAAAAACGAGTTTTTTCTGTTAAAATTGCGATTGAGTTGTTTTCGACCTTACGTCACTAAAACGGCCGTAACTCCGGCGTTTTCGGAGTATTTGCAAATCTAAGGATACCGTTGGTTTCAACGGCATTACTTGAGAAATTTATGTTTGAGAACGGGCATCCATGGAATGAATTGATGTTTAATCCATTCTGTGATGGTGAACTCTACCGAAATGACATTCTTCTCCCAGAAATAGAAAAAAAGTTTTAGTTATGCAGGTTGTTTTTTTTTTAAATCACAAATGTGCTTGAAAACACACGTTCTTTCCAGTGGCGTAACGTTTTTCAACGGTCATCGTACAATACGCTACGATAACCTAACTAAAAATACATAATATAATATAACAATTTAACCTACCTTTACGTCGTAAAGTTTACCTTAAAGTTTACGAACTTGAGACTTCTAGTATTTTCAACGTAACTCGTTTTGCAAGAGGAAAAATTACGCAAAAACCGACAATTTTATTTTCTGACTTGTGATACCCATTTCTCATTTTAATTTAAAAATTTTTGAGACCTGAAGAATTTTTTATTTTTTTGGCGAATTTTGCCAATCTACCTTGTTTTATCATCAACTGCTCTATTTTGAACGGATTGAAATGTTTCCAATCCGATTTCGCCATCGTGTTCAGCGTGAAAAAACCTTTATAAAAGAGAGTCACCTGCTTGGGGGTTTTCGGCTAACTTTCCCACGTTTGAAATGCCCCAAATCTCCCTTTAGAATGAAGCGATTGTGCTCATCTTCAAACATAGCCTTTTGAAAGCCTAGGTAGATTGTTGTGCAAATTTGAGTTTTAATCTTAATTTTATCGCGAGTTATCGTCTGGAATGTGTTTTTGGTTTCTGACAGTGGACTTGGAATGCTTTAAAACGGATCTTGATGCAAAAATTTTAGTCCGAGAACAATAAGTAGTTTCTTTTTCTTCGAAAATTCGCTAATACTACAGCAGTTGAATATTTCTCTTTTTCCACGTTGGGTAGCAAGCAGACAAGATGGAATTGTTTCTTTGAACCAAAGATAAAACCAAACCAAAGAGTAAACCAAACCGATGTTATCGGAGCCAACACATCGATATTATCGAACATGTGGCATCGAAGGCAAAACATCGATATTTCGAAAATATCGATGTCGATGTCCCATCCCTAGTACGCACCTTCGCAAACTCTGACACCTTAGCTACTCTACACCCTTCCTCACCTGGTTATAAATAAAACCAAAAGATCATTTGATGATTGATCAATGAATCTACATTACCGTTGATGTTTATGAACTTGATGTTACATAATGGAATTTTTCTGTGTGTCGTTAGTTCCGCTTTATTCTTTAAAATAAAAAAAAATGGATTTTGCTAGAGCGGGCCCGTTCTCGGGCCCCCTTGTATCCCGGGCCCCCCCGCATCGCGGGGTTTGCGGGGGTGTACGTTACCCCCCTGTAAGTAGTACTTGCATCGCAAGGCTATATCCCATTCTTATACAATTCAGGGGTGCCCTCAGAGGGGGGGGGGGGGGCTATGACGCAGATTGAAATTCTTGGGAGGGGGTATCAAAAAAATTGATGGGGTTGGTTGAAGTTGATTGAAACAGTGTTTAACGTTTTTATGTATTTTTACGATAAGTATTTTTAATATTTGTTTTTACGTTTTTGAATGTTACCATTGGATGTTACCTCTATAAAGAATCTCATGAGACATACACGCTTTGTCTATTGCCGACTGAGTTTGAATGTTTACAATATCTATATAAATCTTCTTTTAGTTTTAGATGAAATAAGGGGTGCTTACTAGTATACATGTAGGGACTGGTTCTAAGTTTGGGGGGGGGGGGGGAACCCTGCACAATTAATCATAGGTGATGAATATTTTCAAAAACTAGATCAAATTCTTAATCGAACCAAATAATCAGGGAAATTGGCTGGGATTTTGGTATGTATGATAATCGCTTGAATGAACCAGGCTCCCTCCCCCCCAAAAAAAACGTAAACAGTGTAGACAACGATTGATAACTATTACCTCCTCCATTCCCCATTCCATAATCAAATGAGAAAGACCTGAAATAAGTTTCAGAACAAGGCCAAAGTTCTCAATCGAACATATATAGACGTTTTGCCTAGTTGCTTGGGAGGAGCCCTCAAGTGAACTGACTTTTGTCGACAATTCACAACCTGAGGGGGCAAGCCGGTGGTGCTTTACCTTGCGGCCCCACTCAAACCCTTACCTGCCCATTCACAGTTATTCCAGTGGATTGAAAGGACGTGATTATTGCATAAGTGCGTTTAATCCATGACTGTCTTTCATTCAATGATTTCATGTTCGTCATTCGGTCAAGACACTTTTACCTAAACGTTGAGTGTACAAATTTGTAAATTAAAGGGAAAACGGACGAAGAAAGAAAGCTAACGAAGATGGGCCAAGAGCAGATGATGATGGTAGCTCACCGGCTCGCCACCCTGAATTTCCCGTACTTGTTCGTGATGGGCTCGCAAAGCACGAGAGGGAAGGAGTCGTATTCCATCCTGGCGGAGCATTTGGACGTTCAAAGTGGTTTCAACGATTCGCTCAACGAGGGCTTCCCTGTCGCGCCTGTTCCTGGCTCCCCTAGCTTTGCCGGGGACGACTTGTATTACAGAGACATCATGAAGATGGAATATGCCTTCAGGTTGGTACGATCAGAACAAGACACTAGGTGCCATCAGAACAAGATCCATCATAGATGGACATTGAGTCAAAGATGAAACCAAATGCTTGCTTAGCTCATATAAACTTGCAGGATTCAGCACATAATAGATGTAGTACACGGTTTGTTCTGAGCTAATTGCTGTAGCTCACACTTTTTTTTAGAGAGAAAAATTTGACATTTTTGTATGCCTCCGTTTCGTATTGCAACCGTTTTGAGATGGCAGACAATTTTCTCACTCGGAGGACTATATTTACAAAATTTAATATCAAACCTATCCATAAACGAGCACCCCATTTTGGACCCAATTTTACAAACAAATGTCCGTTTGCATTTTGTGATAATTTTCGTTTGCGATCGGTTGCTACTGTAGATACTATTTATGAAGAACTTCTTCGAGTTATGCTTCTGTGTTAAAATATCATGTAGGTACCTTCAATAATTTATTTTAAATCCTTCTTATTTTCACAACCTAATCATACATTCAATTATGTTGAAGGTCAATGTTCAAACGACCATCTCCAGGTGCGACGCAGCACTCGTACGAAATCCTCGTCTGCCCAGCGAATCTTATCCGCTACTTCGTCTGCCGAGCGCTCCAGTTCCCGCCTGAAGGATGGCTAAGGTTGTATCACAACTTTTCTTCATCATCTCAGATCAATTCTTCAAAATAGTTTATATTTAAGAAGTGTGGTAGGAGAAAATAATTCGTAAAAAAATGTTATTGGCTCTAACCAAAAATAATTAAAGGTAAGTATCAGTAAAAAAAGAAATCGTAAACCTTGGCAACTGGAATAGATTTTGGTTCATTATTTTCAATAATAAGCCTTTGTATCGCAAAAATTTTGTATAAACCCCCTTCAAATTTTTTCACTTTACGTTTCAACGTGCTGGTAGGTTCAACATTTGCAATGTCCGTCTGCCATAAGAGCCATGAAAACCTTAGAATTGATTTGAAAAATCCGTTCTCTCGCTCATGGACTATACTTGGGGTCTAATCGGACCTAACTTCTAGCCAACCCGATTGCATAACCTGCATAGATGCTATGAGCCAAAACGCGGGTTTTTCGGGGTTTTCGCTGACAAGCAAGTGGAGTGTGTGAATGACAAACATTTGTGAAATAATTCGCAGCTTTTCTTAAAATGTCCAGGATTTAAGAAATAAGGAAGCTTTATAAAAAATCTTCCTCCTGTAAAATCACGTTTTTTCAATTCTTGTAGATAGGTACACACTTAATTTAAGCTGATTCGTACGCCGTTTTTTCTTAGCGTAGTTGAACATGAAATTGTCGTAAATGTGCTTGAAATTTGACCAAAGAATTTTAGTTAAATCCTGAAAAAAGTACAATCTGCCCTGATTTATCGAATAATTTTTTCTGGAGGTATTTAATAATCTTCTGTAGTTATTTAATAACTTTCTGGAGTATCGATTGATGACTCCAATGTTGAGCTTTGTTGGGAGTTGAGGAATGTGCCTTCAGGAATAGGTACCGTCACTTGTGACTAAGAAAGTCATGTCCCCAGAATTGTTATTTTTATTCTAAAAACAAGAATAATTGCTTGTCTGCTTGTTTTTTGCCCAAGACCTCAAGTGTGAGAGGTTTGCTTATCGCTCGCTATTAAAATCCTTCACGCTGTCAGTGACCATTATTGGCTTAGGTATTGATCTTTTATCCATTTCTTGGTCAATCTCTTGTGATTCAATTAAGGTAAATAGATGGACTCTTCCCATTGTACATATTGTTAGAATGTGAACATTAATATTAATATAAAATAGGTAGTCCTTCAAAAGATGGAACAAATTTTTGTTAGCACTGTAAATTCGAAAGTTAGTAAATTCAATATTATTTCAGGTTCGAGATTCCCCATGGCTCGCTGACTTGGATTACCATTTTCAGAGATGGTTCTGTTTTCGCCAGGGCTATAGGTGATGTTGGGTTCATGCCTCCAAAAATGGTCACATTTTGATGAGAAGAATGATTTTCCACATTCCTAAATTTGAATGAAGACAAACTATTGAACTGCTCATTCGTAATACATTCATTATTTAGCAAGTGTTAAATCTGTTATCTATTTATATTTCATGATGTAACAATGAGATTTTTTGAGGAAACTTTTGTTTCCTTGTATCAAATGAGGAAGACAATCTTTTTTATGGCGGGAAGAATGTTTTTCCTCACCTAAAAAAAACGACAAGTGTGCATTTATTGATTTATACATATAAACAACAAGGGGTCCCAAGCATTGCACTTTAGTTTAAAAATACATAAAAGTCGTACTTTATTTGATTACTCAATTGTAGAAGAAAAATTACATTCATCTTATCTCAAAATTCCCAATTCAAATTCTATCCGAAATTTCCAAAGCAAACCATTCGAGATTGTTCATTCCTCCACAACTTGAAACAACATTGTGACGCCCTCAGTAGTATGGGCTGTGCAAGCCGATGCAACTAACCTACCCACGTCAAAATTCAAAATGGCTGTTTCTCGTTCTCGAAATCAGGATCTCCGCTGTTCGTTTTGTGACTTTTTCCTTCCATGAATCTCTCGTTTTCGGCCGTTCATTTTAAGTTTACAATAAATGATCGCTATTCTGAGTGGAAAGTGTTAGCTTTGCGAATGTCTAGTCTTGAAAAACGTTTTTGAATCGACTATATCGTGAAAAACAGTGTATTCATAGTTCGGGTCGCAATGGGTGCTTTGACAAGTCGACAGAACGCTGGTGTCGAAGAAGTTGATATTGCTTCGACTCACGCTTACAAATATCCTCCGAAATCAGGCAAGTAATTGCGCTATGCTAACTCTCGAGTTTAATGTTTCACTTGGCTGAAGTAGAGAATATTAAAAATAGGTCATGTCATCTGAATATACTTGTATAACGTACATAACACGTACCTAATATGTGTGTAAACTACCTTCCTGTTCCTCACCTTGAAGCTCATATTGCTTTTAGGTATATGTCTACTTATACCCAGTGACAGTAATTGATGCGTTTTGTACGTAAGTGCGTATTATAGGTATAAATCGTGACTTCAAACTTTTTGTTTTTAGGGAATTATTTTGGCAGCCATTTCATCATGGGAGGTGAACGATTCGATACTCCCCAGCCTGAAGCGTATCTATTCGGTGAAAACGCTGACCTCAATTTTCTGGGCAGTCGACCCACTCCTGTGAGTATTCAATCGGATAAGCCCCTAATAGTACACAAAGCATCTACCACAATACCTATCTGGTACAATCTCGGTGCTCAACAAATTACTAGAGTGAACGCTCCTGGCTATTTTGTTCAAGTTCCCAAATAGGTAGTTATCATTAAGAAAGTTACATTTAAAATGTTAAGGAAAGTAGATAATTACCTACCTCAAATGACGCCTGTCATTCCAGATAATAGTTGCTATCACTCTTTTTTGCGGTTCATATACGTATTTCTAATCAAATGGCTGATCAGTGGTCGTTGGTCACTCACCGTTGAAAAGTCAGGAAAGTTTGTTTACAAGTGGGGTTTGTGAGAACAGAATAGCGATTTCTTCGGGACGAACATTTGGTAGTTATTACAGTAAGTCATAGATACTTTGACGTTTGCATTTTAAACAAGCGGTTGTATAGCAGGACTTGCAATTTAAAAACACATATGCAGCTGTGGGGGAAGCAGCGTGGAAATTGGAGAAGTACGATCATTTTTACAGTATCAGTATCAGTAAGATAATAAAAATAAAGGACTTCCCTACAATATGCGAACGATTTATGGGTGGCTTCAGAAGCTAAGTAAACTAAACTAAGGGATATGTTGGTGCAGGGATTTTCAAAGCTACTCCAACAGTGCAAAAAGCTCAGATTATTGGAAGTTGGTTGATGCAATGTTAACAAATATTTTTCGACGTGCTGGTGCTTTCTTTCCTTGGGTTTTCAGGCCTATATTTGATACCATTGAGGCAAGTGAGATAGTGACAAATATTGATAACTCGGCTAGCAACTAGTACAAACTATTGTTATCTAGGAGTTGTTCAAGGAAATTGAAATATTAACAATATGTCGAGAAACACCACAACATGATCCCACTATTATGATGTCTATTCGTTGCCCTACTCATTGGATCATATCATCTCTTGAGTCAATCCTGACGATCTCAATATCTCAATCTTTCTCAGGGGTTAGCCAACATTTATGTGTTTGTTTTCTATCTTTGTTGGTTTGGAAAAGTGGACCAGTCAGATGGCAGTCTTCTCGTAGGTCCTGATCTCACACCCATGGATTTACCTCTTAGAGGGTTCATACCATTTAAATTTTTCTAACTGGCTAACTGACTCTTTCGCCCGTAATCCTATGAAAACGTTCATTAGTTTATAAATAATGAATATGTACAATAAAATATGTAATATATATATAGGTTTACTATATCTTTTTAATAAAAATCTCAAAAAGGGGGACTTTTTAGGCTATGACTTTGATCGTTGGTCTTCCCCTAATTGAATTGAATTGAAATTGGTTGAAAGGATTCTTGGATGATACCTGGTGTTACGTGTCTCCTGAATTTCAGTTTGTTGCCAAAACAAAGGGCAAATCTATTTCCAATATTAAGGGATATCTTGACCAAATCTTCACGATATTGGAAAGTAGTATGAGGATAGACTCATGATCATAGTAGACTAATACCTGGCCGATTAGATCAACTCTTATTGCATTCGCAAACATGGTCAACAGCAAAATGCATATAATTCGGTTGGTGGTTATGACTCTGGAATCGTTTGGATGAGCTGTGAGGGGAGAACAGTGTACTGTCCATCTATTGAAAGAATTAACGTTCCAATTGTCCTGTCCTAAAAACATTTGTTTGACCTTCTTTGCTTCAATCTCCCTCGCTTCCCTGCGTGGTGTGCCTGTCGTAATTTTATGCGACAGGTAGTAGTCTATGTTAAAGGGGCAGAGACCTCGTTTAATCGTTGGACAGTAGCTGTCATGCCTGTCGGATCAATTGGAGCGTGTGCGCGAATGAGTTTTCTGACACACCCATTTTCCACAATCTTGTTCTATTCTGAAGGGTATCACCTCTTGGTGATTGGGCATATGAATTAGATCAACTATGACCAATGCACACGTGAAAGCTTAGTAATAATGGTTCATTTCAGATAGCGTGTATGATTTGCTAGCCCAAAGAAAATTGCTGGTATAATCATGTAGTGGAACAGCAGATTTTAAAATCAATACATTGTTAATATATTTTACATTTGAATTTCCAGTTTCCCTATCCGCCGCCACAAGCCAATGAGCCGACGAAAACCCTGAAGACGTTGGTGAACATTCGGAAAGAGTCTCTCCGACTCGTCAAAGCTCTTCCAGTGAATCAGAAAGGGGACACTGACACCCCTGTCAAGACCACTTGTCAGTACAACATTGAGTTCATTTTTGACTGCGATGCCCGGACTTCCATTACTATTTACTACTTCGCAACTGAGGAAATAATCAGCAACGGATTAGTGTAAGTATTATGAAGTTCGCACGAAATATCGCGTATACAGTTATTGAAGGAAAAGAAACCGTCATGGGTTCTTCAGTTGTCACAATTTTCCGCACCAATAAACTGCCTGCTGCCATAATAACAAAAGTTCGGTGACCCAACAAATCGGTGGTGAAGGATAGGGTCATTTATGAAGTAGAACGATGTATTGGAGGCTCTGACCTACCCTATGTTGTGAGCTGGAACTCGCTGATCATTCTAAGACCGCTCCCTTCAAAATCTGTTGAGTAGTTCAGCCGTCTGTTGAGAAGCTACAAAAGGCAAAAATTTGCTTTGGAGACACTCAGCTGATCCTGGTCCTAAGCATTTTCTGGTATAATCCTAAGGAAGCCGCAAACCTTGGTTGTAAGCTATGTTGTTCTGGAAATCGCTGGTCATTTCACGACTGCTCCTGTCAAAATCAATTCAGTACTTTAGCCGTCTATTGGGAGCATACATTTAGACAGATACCTACAAACTTTTGAGTTGTATATATACGATTTGGTATTGATCAGTTGTAGTTACTAATGCAATAAAAACAATCTTTTGGTAAATAACTTGAACCGTATAATGAGATATTCTGGTTAATTGACAGGTATTCTCCCCGTGACGCTTCCATGACCTCCGAAACATTCCATTATCAGAAAGGTGCCAACCAGCTGTTTTCTCAACCGTCGCACATCTTTGACCCGAGCAAGTTCACCGAGGAAGAGTTGGCCTACAACCCAGAGAAGGAAGTCGTCCCTCTCGCTATCCACTGTGTCGCTCAAGAAGGCCCAGATGGTGGGTACCGGTCGGGATCTGGCTTTTACAGCATTTGCTTTTCAAATTCACCTTCTAGTAGTTTCTTTTAAGTATGAAGCTATTTTAATTGTAAAAATAAGTATGTGTTCTGTCCATTTCGAGCGACAACTTATCATGGAAATCGTTCTAGGTGTTGGTCAAATTGCGTATACTTTTAGGGTTGATTAAAGGCTCCAGCAAATATTTTTGAACCAGGGAGTAATTGAGCTATACACTGGTTGGTCTAAAATGCGAAGGTGAGAGAGAGAGAGGTATATACGAAGGTTCACTGTTGAAAAATGTATCAATGATACATTCTCTCAATACTTTCTACCCCAAAGTAGTACTCTTCATACACTTATCTCAATATCAAAATGTGGGTTCTTGAAGGAGATTTGTATTGATTTAGTTCTCTGGAGTATTTCTTTCGGGTATCAACTCCTTGCCCAAATATAGAGTTGGCCTCATTTCAATTCGTCTTAGACAATTTTTCCAAGTTTCTGTAGACCATTCGTAAGATGGTGGACGTTTACTTATATCAGCCTAACTCATGATAATTGACTGAATAATCATTATTATTTTATTTCCTCCATAAATTCAGATCTCTTACGACTATCGCATTGTTGCAGATTCCAAGCAATCTCACACCTGCATTTCAGTTGTTGAAAAACATTCTGACGGCACATACGTTCTGAAGGCCTTGAAACAAAAGCTGTTCGTTGATGGTCTGTGTTATCTGCTGCAGGAAATCTACGGTATTGAGAATAAAAATATTGAAAATCAGAAGGTGAGCTTCTAGTAAAGTCTCTTGATATCTAACTTGTTTCAGTTTTGTTCCTTGCCTTGTTTCTTTCCGGACAAATTTGGTCTGTTTGTGCGTCCAATTTGTGTTTATCATCTCATCTCTACACAATGTTATACTCGAATCGATAATGTTCCCTACGTTTCTTGTCGAATCAGTGGTGGATTTGCACTGCAAACTCCAATAACAAAACTTTACTGGGAAGGGGCATAAGGAGGAGTATCAGTGTTAACGACATGGATGTTATTAAAGCCATGCAGGCTTCCGTCCAAACTTCACATCCTAAATTGGTTCAATCATACACTTCCCAAAGGTTCGCCAGGGAGACTCTCCTTTCACTACTATTCCATTCTTATAAGTTGTATCCATGGGCATTCATCTTTATTGAATCTTTTGGGATGGTTACTCAGGTAAGCTTCCTGCTTCATAAAGATGATTTCCTTCCTTACTAAGGAATTCACTGAATGGTCTGCTTTGAAATCAGTTGGGTAACCAGTTCCTTGTCACTTCCCTGCTATAATCTCCGTTAAATCAACAGTGATTCAAGTATGGCACAATAAAGAGACTCAAGATCTAACGACCGGAGCAGGGTGTTTTGAACCGTAGTCACTGAACGATCATTACTTTGTCTGGCTATTTTTCAGTGTTGCGATCGTCGCCTTGAAAGAAAAATGAGCCTCTTGTCCTTATTCTTAGCCATTAGGAGTCAGGTACTTTATTTATTCCAGCCAGCTTCCTGAACAGGAATGTTGAATCCATCCTCCGCCTTCAGCGAATGGTGGTAATGCATGAAATACTTTCCAACACGTTTAATATTGTTGTTATGTATTGTTGCTGGAAACAGTTTCTCATTTCTATTTCTGTTACTCAGGCCAATAGTGACGTGGAGACTGAAGATAATGGATCAGAATGTGTCATATGCATGTGTGAAGTTCGAGACACTCTCATTCTACCTTGCCGGCACCTCTGCCTTTGTAACTCCTGCGCTGATTCTCTGAGATATCAAGCGAATAACTGTCCAATTTGTCGAGCTCCATTTAGAGCCTTGCTCCAAATTCGAGCGCTCCAAAAATCTAATTCGACAATTCCTACTCTACCTACCGATGTAAGTATAAATTATGCCTTTCAACATAGATTACTGCTTGTAATGTAGCTTCTGATCGATATCTTTGAAGAGTTTTGATTGTGCCGAACCCTTCATACTCATTGACTCATTCCTCATTGGTTGAATCTAGAGCCTGGAAATGACTTGCCAACTGAGCCCAGCGTTTCAGGTCGTAGGAAGTCACAGTCATGTTATTAGCAGTGGTGTTTGGAAGGATTAGTGTTTGAATTTGTAATGGGTTGTTTAAAAAAAGACTACTTGGAAATCTTGGATTTTCCATTAGGTTTTGAAGATCACAGATTACAAATTGTGTCAAATTCTATGTAATGGAATTTCAAGGTTGAAACAGTTGTGCCCTTTCAAGCATAGGATTGGGATTAGTGTTGGAATTTGTAATGGGCTGTTTAAAAAAACGACTACTTGGAAATCTTGGATTTGCCATCAGGTTTTGAAGATCACATATTATAACTTGTGTCTAGTTCTATGCAATGGAATTTCAAGAGTTGAAACTGTGGTTCGCTTGTAAGCGTACAATTCTACGAAAGTTGCTAAGCATGTTACGCCCATGTGCAAACTATATAAAACTCAGGTATTGTCTCTGTTTTGGGCTTGCTATGGCCCAACAATTGGTTTTTCGATTTTACGGACAATTAAGTGATGTGTCATTTTCTTGTATTTTTTAATGCAAAATCGAGAGGTGTAGGTTTTAGATCCGTAGAAATTCACTCATAGCAGATGATTGCAATTTCTGGTCCTGTAAGTGACTACCCAAACCTCACAATCACGAGTGCAATAATTTCCTAGAATTTTAGACGCCGAAACGATTGAAATGGGTTCCCGATTTTATGGGAATAAAAATGTTGACAGTGGGTGCAGATTTGAACAAAAAAATTATTTCCCCATTCTGACGACGTGGTGCTAAAGAAGAGTTGTTACGGAAAGGGGGTTCAAAAATAGTAAACCTTTCCAGTGTTTTTCAGAATAAACTGGTTTCAATTGAGATCATAGATTTTAGATGAATCAGAATGGTTTTATAATATGATGGTGCGAGTTTGTTTCCGTAGCTCAAAAAGAACATCTCGCTGGAAACGCTTTATCAAAGGCAGGGATGGAAAATTGATTGCCATCGTTGGCTGATGATTGGTTTCATGATGGAATTTTAAAAACTCTTAAAATTTATGAGATAGAGAAATAGTTGGAAATTACTTAGTACTCATGAATTTGCTTTTTACCAAGCGTTTTTCTATTTTTCACGGCTTAGGGAAACTTATTTTGGATAACCCTCCTGTTAAAACGTCTCTTAAATCTAGGATTTCGTTTGTTCCTTCAATATTTCCAGGGCAGCTGCGAAAATATCCCCGCAGGATACGAAGGCGTGTCACTGATCGAAGCTCTGAATGGACCGACGACAGTCAGACCGCTGCCACCGTTGAGAAGAGATTCCGTGGAAGACCCTGAAAGTGAATTGCCTCCCCATCTCCTCAGCAGGTTAGCTGCAGTCTGACTCCTAATTCGTTAGATGTTTATTTATTTTTTCTTTATTCACACTATTTCTCCATCAATATGGACTTGATTTCGGCGAATAAACAGCTTTTTAATTCGTTTAATCACTTCTTTCTTCTGTTCTTCCTCTTTTGTCATAATTGCTCTTCCTTTCCGTAATCACATCTTCTGTTGTGGAATCACTTCACCTATACCACGTTATTTTGGCTTTCCACGATGAATTCCACTTGCATGAATGTTTGCTAAAAACAATTAATTTAAATTGTCCTCTGTGAACTGAAAGTTTCATGAACGTTTAAATCTGTATTTTGTTTTTTGAGAAAACATCTAGATTTCTCCTGCTAACTTTCTTTTTTTTTGGACGTCCTTAAAAGTTATGAGTAAGTTATGTAATCAGTCTGTAAAGTGTTTCGTAAACTCACTCAAAAACGAAGGGTTCACACTAAAAGCATGACTTTACGAACCATAAATACTTATGTATGTCTATGCCGCATGCACCTAAACTCCCAATGGACGGAGAAGTTTGATTAATCAATTTACAATTGTGAGAAACTGTTAGTTCCTAAAAATCCTCCTTGTCATCCAGTTTAAATCTGGTCGGCCAGAGTCGCTTGCTGCAGTTTTAATTATCTTCCAGGAGTAGCGCAATACTTGCATAAACATAGACATCTTTATGTGCCATGCATTTAATGATGCTGGTGAACCACCACCTCTTTTCCTTCCTCTTCCTCCCTCAAGCGATCATCATTGTTTCGAGAGAACGTTTGGAAAGAGTTGCCACTTGCGCAGTAATTTGATTTTGATGTGAGCCTTTTAATTTAGAAAGAAAGGCAACGCAACATATGCGAGTGAAAGCGATCGCCCTCCATCTTATTTGTACTCTTGGACAAGTATTCGTTACCCTCTGTGCTCAAACAACTTGAAGGAGCCTTTTCATTGGTTTTTGCAGCTTCAACACTTGCTTATTATCCAATCAGATTAGTTTTTACAAACTCCCACCATTACGTTTTTCTGTACTATTGTAGTAAGGGAACAACAGTGTGTGGCTCCTACACCAATTATCTAGATGCTTACGCATAATTACTTTAATTTTTCCTTTTTTTATAGTGAAGTAGGTATCTACCTAAAACATCACTCTTGTGTAATGTGCAGATATTCCTGTGAGCAGTAGAAAATCTTTCCTACTGACACCCCATGAATTGAATAACATACTTCAAGAAATTAATAAAACATTAATCTAATATTAAATTGATGGAATAGTAATTTATTACATGACTTTCCTGCCCGAAACCCTCCTAGCGGAAGTGTTTTCGACACATTATAGCCTTACTTAAAGCATTAAATTATTTTTCCCTCCCGATACCAGCTATCTACTGGTGTTGCAAATAATAATCTCTTAAGATTCCTATCTTAAACCCCTGTCATCAAACGTTGAGAGGACCAGCTGGAGAGGTTTTCAAGGTTGAACTCAGGAGAGCATAGAGCGTCTATTAAATTTGAATACATCGTACCCGCCGTGGAATAAGGGAACAACTAAAAAACATGTAATTTTAAAGTTAGAATTTGTTTTAGATAGCTGAAAAGGTCCATTTTGTCCGTCAAAGGTGAAAACGAGGCTAACCGAATCTTGCTCTAGGGAAGAGCAGTGGGGTCTTCATTCTCCTATGGAGATATGCCCACGTCCGAAGCAGCAAAAACTTTGAGCACGATTTCCCAAAATCAAATTTTTTGAGTTGTTCCCCTATTCTACGGCGGATGCGACATGTTGGAAGAAGAAAGAAGTCACGCATCGTATATTTATTTGGTGCATTGACTTCATTGAAAGTAATATTATTGTAACTAGGTTATAATGTAAGTAGTACGATTTCATAAGGCGTTTGTTGTAGTATGATCTTTGAGTATTTTGTCGATTTTTCCTCTATACGAAGCAGTTATGATGTAACTTGCGTGAGAATACTGAATATGAGGGAGCAAATGGCAGGTGAGCCGCGATCCCTAAAATATCTTCTCGTGGCTTAGTTCTCTAATCTATGTTCAAGGAAAATAAATTAAGAAAAACCTATTAGATTTGTAATGAAAGCATTAAACCTCATCAAGTTAAGTATAATTATACGTTTAATTTAAAACCCCTAGAAATTATATTTTTAAGGAAACTAAGTTTTAGCGTTCAAGTTGAACAAAGCTTCGGTCATCAGGATGCTCGTGTTCCTTGTATGTACTAGATAAATTTTGCGCATTTGGAAAAAGAATTGTGTGGAAAGCAAATTTGATTCCAACAAGTGTACTATCACTCCATTATAATAGGTTTTCTTATTAAACAAAAAACTAATAATTATGGAGCTGAAAAACAATTCAAATGAAATGTAGGAAATGCAATTTTTCGTGTGGGAGGGTCATCGCCATGTACAAATTACTTATGTACCTACTATTTTTGCGAAAGTTTCATATTATCGTGATATAAAAGTTCATTTTGTACACAAGAGTGAAGCAGAACTGATGAATCTCAATTTAGTTTCTATGGAAGCAAGTTAATGGACTAAAGGGAAAATAATGAGTACACAGTTGAATCGATTTAGACGGTTAGGTCATCATCAGTTACAAACATGAACTCTTTTTATTGAAATTTTTCAATTTTTTATTGAAATGGGTTTTTATAACTTCGTCGCGAGTGACTTGGTCCGGACTAAAGGGTCATAAGGAAACTGAAGACGTTATTCAAATGTAAAAAATTGTCTGCCAGAACAAAATATTCTGGATAGATCATTGACATTCATGTATTTGCTCCTTCATTGAAATATAGATGAAGGAAATAACTAAAACTGACAAAATAATAACGGTGAAAACACCTTGAGAAAAGTGTGTATTTTCCATTTTTTTGAAATGTATTGTGGTTTTTCTGCTATCAATATTCTTCAAATCACGTTTGCTAAACATTCTACTTACAGTCGCTCCAGCCTTGACAGAACTCCTAAGTCGTCTAAGGCCATCAACAGTCCAGATTATGAAAGGGAACTATCGTGCTCAACTCCAGAGGTAAACTCTATAACCGACACTGTTTTTAAACATTTTTTCGATAGAGTATTTCATCACAGAGGCTGAAATATTGTAAAACCTCTCTTCACAGTTATCGCAAAACCGTACGTGTTACAGGTTCGCATGTCTGTTCTGCTTGCAAGAGAAAACGAAGCCTCGAGCCCAAAAGAGAAAAAGTCGCCTGGGTCAGTCGGCAGATGGAGCAATAAGTCGAAACCCAAAGATATCGTGAAAACTGTCAATGAAACCGTCAGCTCCCATGATGAGGTAGGTTATTCCTATTCAATAACAATTAACGTTTATAGCACATTAAAATTAGCTTCTTGATTGGTTAGACACTTTGATCAGTATGAATGGACTATCATGTTTAATTATTGAGAATAGGAAACCTGAATGGTTGTAATTATTCATTGAGTAGAAAGAAAGCCCGTTGTTTGAAATACAACTGGTTGTAGAATGAGGATACCATATAGAACATTTTCATTATCGCAGGTAGAAGAAGAATGGTCGGCTTCTTATCAATAATTATTAATCTCAGAGGCTTAAAAGCTTGTCATGGTAGCTATATGCCTTGTCATTGAACCCAACGATCCAAAAAATTTC
Organism: Creontiades dilutus; assembly: GCA_031894815.1. Taxonomy (NCBI): domain Eukaryota; kingdom Metazoa; phylum Arthropoda; class Insecta; order Hemiptera; family Miridae; genus Creontiades; species Creontiades dilutus. Next base: position 974,247 of record JAVIWC010001314.1, on the reverse strand, counting down.
CAATTCAAATTGAAGAGTACGTACCTATGTAGTTTGCGTTCGTCTTTCATTAATGTTGTACAAGACAAACGTTTTTTGTATAAACGGATGTGACTAGATGAAATGCCGTAACCAAAGTGATCGTGAAGAGTAGAAATGAATTACATCAATTTCAAAACAAATTGGTAAGTTATGCGTAAATTACAGCGATTGTATGATCACACTTATAAACGTCTGCCAAGTGGGTGTGGCACATAGCTTCCTCGTATCCATAACATGACTGTATAGATCATTGAAAATTAATATTGACTAAAGAACTTCGTTCAATCAAGCTCGAGGCTAAAACTTTATTTTCTCTTTATCACTCACGAGGACCATCTACACATCAAACCGAACAATCCCTGAAAATTTCATCGAAATCGGTCAAAAACTCCCGGAGTTATGCTTGTGGCAAGGATTTCACGTTTGCGCATGCGCAGAGGCTACTATTGATCCGGAGGTCATGAAACTCACAGGGGACCATCTACACATCGAACCGAACAATCCCTGAAAATGTCATCGAAATTGGTCAAGAACTCTCGGAGTTATGCGCGTAACAAGGATTTCGTTTGCTCATGCGCAGAGACTACTATTGATCCGGGGGCCATGGAACTTATAGGGGACCATCTACACATCAAACCGAACAATCCCTGAAAATGTCATCGAAATTGGTCAAGAACTCCCGGAGTTATGCGCGTAACAAGGATTTCACGTTTGCGCATGCGCAGAGGCTACTACTGATCCGGGGGTCATGAAACCTATAGGGGACCATCTACACCCCAACCCGCACAATCCCTGAAAATTTCATCAAAATCGGACTATAACTTCGTGTAGGTTTGCCCGTAACAACAGACAGACACGGAACCAAAATTATTCAGAAAGGTCTAAAACGCAAAATGCGAGTGGAATTTTTGATTTTGGGGACAAAAAAATTTTCACATTCCGAAAGTGAAAACAATGCTTCCGCTACCTTTGTAGACTCGGAAGCAAAACGTCTTAAAAACTAGATAATGAGTCGAGTTTATTGCTCTATCCCTACACATTCTTTTATGATCCTCGTGCAGCTTTCCAATCAACTCTTGGATCGTGGGTTCGTCCAAGTCCAAACCGAACCTATCCTGCAGTTCCTTCAGCCGTTAAAATCCTCCGATGTCATCACTGGCCGCCACCTCCGCGACAATCCGTGGGAACCTCGCAGCACTCATTTTGAAAACCTTACGTAGATAATCCGAATGCAACTTAAGGCTATGGGAATGAGAGGTTGCAAGCTCGTTTCCAAGTACAACATGTAGTGAGGGGTCCTATCTAGTTAAAATGAGGAACTTCGGACTTTTACCAATCACTCTTGGTGAATGTGCGCACTTCCCTGCTGGAAAAGATTTAAGATTCACCAAAATCAGTTGGTAAAATTCCTATACAAGCTCTCTGATTGAAATTACGCTATCTTTTAAATAGCCTCTTGGAAAATCCTAAGATTTACTGAAAAAAGTCCAGTAACTTGGGAGCCAACACTGGGCTTTTTAACAATGCTCCTGGGTAATGGTAGAATTTTCTGGTAAATCCTTACATTTACCGTACTTCGGGGTTCTACAGTAACATGTATATTGTTAACTTTGTCTGCAGTTAAAACCTAGGTGGGTCCACATCAAATGGCACAAGAATGATGGATTCCACAAATCGGAATTTTACTGGGTCTTGACCATCAGCTATCAGTAAACCTAAATTTTTCATGTACCATCGGGAAATACGCGAAGTTCGTCAGGTTTTTGAAACTGGCCCTTTTGCTTCTTTCACTTCTGGTAAAAACGCCTCGTACATTAACGAAGCATTGTCAGTAGTTTCCCACCGCAAAACTGGCTTCATCGCCTCATAAAAACGATCACGTTCCACCGGCATAGTTGACTGTTGATAACTAACTGAATCGGACGTAGGTACAGAAGAACGAGAAAACAGCATCGTCGCGAGGTCACCAAGCAAGCGGAAGGCCGTTTAGACAAGTGAGGTTTTACCGCTGGCCTTTGCAAACTCTAGAACTGATTAAATAAAGTTGAAAAAGACCCGACGGCGAACAGAGCAATCTATTCCCTTCTCGGTTTCAATCTGACACCCTGTACATGTTACGGGGAAATCCCGTTCCTGGGGTTAGACATATTATGCATATTAATTATGAAATTGGAAAATATTGGAGTTAGAATGATTTATCAATGTTACTCCATTCATCCCGTCCATAAATAATTTAAAATAAAGTACTATAGTCCGACAACTCTTCGCTGATTCGCAGGTGTCCATGGATGAAGAAGTGGATTCCGAAGCTGAGAAAATGTCTCCGCTCCTTAGCCACCGAAAAGGCAGCAAAGAGGACGATGATGACGCTGCCCTGGAGTCTGACGGCAGCCCTAAACTCAGCGTGTCGTCCAAAAGGAGATCTTCACCCACTAGCCAAGGTCTGCTCCCTAAATGAATCTTCCAAATTTTTAAGCACGAGGCACTTGTGAAGGGGTGAAAATTTGTCTTTCACTAATATTATGCTGCAGGGCAAACCAGCTATTGAAAACTTGAGACTTCCGCTATAATATAGAAGTAGTTTTAACTATAATTTTGAGAATTAGTTGCTCATTAAACTAAGTAGCATCTCACTCGGTGAAGGATTGGGAGGAATTATTCTAAAATAATGCATATATGTATTTTAAATGCTTGAACATCGACCTTTTTATGATGATGAATTTTCATCACAGGGCGATTTTAGATTGACCAGCAGTACGACTAGTCTATAAATAATTTTTGGTGAAGTTTTCACGGGTCTGTTAATTATTAATATCAGTTAATGAAGAGAACTAACGTTCCTACTTTGTGATGGTCAATAGCCAGTATTACTGAAAGAACAGTATTGAATTATATCATACTCGCTGAGATTAATCAGGGATTTTTCGTTTTTGCATCAGTGGACTGAGTATTTGGTTACACCGATATCTCTAAAATACTGAGCATCTTGAGATTCAAGTAAAATTTCTATTATCGTAAAAGGTGGAATGGTGATGGAATGAATAGTTGCTCGTTACCAAGGATGAGGCGATTATGCATGCAACACCCTGAGGATAACACTGAAGCAAGAAAACTGTAGGTTTATGCTCAGGATTGTGTGCCATCGCGCGCAAGGGGCTTTGAAGAGGCAGGGGGAAGAGGGGCAATATCGCTGAATGCAGGAAAAGGCTGGGCAGGGGTAAGTTGTAATCTTCAAGGGGTAATATTCAAAAGGTATAGCCCATTTTGCCTGTGAGGGCAGTGTACGGGAAAGGGAATCTTAACCGTGCTCTGCTATGATATGACAAGGAGGTGATGGAATGAATAGTTGCCCCTTGCAAGAGCTGAGGCTGTTATGCCTGCAACACCTAGAAGCTAGAAAATTTTAGTTTTAAGAATTAGGAAGAGGGAACTATCCATTTATGGAAGCTATATCTTTGGAAGCAGGGACGGGTTCTCAAAGGGCGTCTACTAACTAGGGAGTTATGAAACTCGAACTTAAGCCATACCTACAGTTTTGAAAACCCTGTTAGGTGGGAGCATGAGGCATTTACCTCATTTTATAGGACTCGCATGTGTTGTTGATTGTATAACTCATTTTATCACACGTACTTAAAATCAAAAGCTCGCTTTCTTCCGCTTTACTGTGTATCTTGTTTTTGCAGCTTAGTTATCCAAATTACGCTTAACCATTGTCAGAAATGCTAAGTTGTTTTGGGACGGTTTTTTCAAAATTTATTTTTCCGCTTTGTCGTTAATATGCGATTTAATTTTCGTGATGTGTTATTGGTACTAGTCTGTCTGTTATCTTCAAAAGTATTGTGAGAAGGACTCGGTCCAATGCCTCGGCTCTCTGTTGATCTTTAATTTTCTATAGCTATCCACCAATACTGTCTTTACTTGGGAAAAATCCAACAGACCATTACAAGAAACATTATCAATGGGCATATCATTAACATAATGAAGGAATATTTCAGTAAATTTGTAAGTTCGTTGGTAGTTTTTCTGCATAGGGAATCTTTCAATTTTCTATATCAAGTTTTATTCCAATTTTGATGACATTTTGAGGGATTCTCTTGGATAACGTCTTGACCGTCCCCTATAAATGTTCTAGCCATTGAGTGCCAAGGATTCTTATAAAATAGGTTTTTGGTGATTAGTCGGTCCAATGTCGTTCTAGCTAACTCTCGTGGGAGTTAAATTTCAGTATCTTAGAGATTGTTTGAGCAAAACTAAGATTGGTTGACGTGAGAGACAGCATGACACGATTTTTATGAAATTGTCAAACATTGCGCGGTGTACTGTTCACCCATGTATTAACATACTGCCCACCTCCAACAAAACTACTCCAATTGTTTTTTTAATATCCACGAATAGTCTTTGGGTATAAACGCTGGAAATTCTAGTCACCAAAATTTGAGAGTTGTTGGAAGCGTATAAATATCGTCAATAGCGGAAATTTGACTGGTTTCACTCAGAAAACCACCAATAATAGCATCCAATTTCACAAGACTGGATTAACATTGAGAAGGTATGATTAACTTCATTAAGGGGAAATTATGATGTGAAATGCGAATTAACAAATCGTACTTTAAATAATATGTTTTTATTATCAATGATCAAGTGCATTAATTTAAACAAACAACCAACTCCGTAGTAGAAAGTCGTGTTTTTTCCTGTGTAACTTCCAATTCAATATTTTGAGGTATGAATATGTGACCAAGCTACCGTTACTCAAATGCTGATCGTGTGACTCTGACAGATGATTATCGATGTCCGAAGTTCCATTTCAAGTTATCGATTCTGAGGGGAGGGGTCTTTAGCCATCATTATTCCCTTTGTTCATTTGACAAGGTTCTCTTTAAAGCTTCATTCTTGTTTATTTAACGTCGCTCGATAATATCGGTATTTATTGATATTTATTTTTTACTAGTAGAGCAGAAAGTACACAAATCCTGGATCTTAATACTTTTCCATTCTTGGGTTTTTGTCATCGCAGACGATCATATAGCCTTTCGTACAGATAAAAAATCTGTTCTTTACCCAAAAAATCAAACATTAAAAAAAAAAGATTAACGTGTCGGACAGCACTTTTTGAGTATACTAACTGGTAAACTAAAAAAAAAAAAGAATATTAATTCAAAAGTTTATCTACTATAGATTAGAACTTCCAGATTTTTCGCGCTTTTGATGAAAAGCGTAATTGAATGCCAATAAATTATGCTGAATAGTGGTGAGAGTTCAAAAAATTTGTTACTGAGACAGGATGATATTTACAGAGAGATTATTGCCATAAAATGAGTTGACCATTTCTGTGCCCTCAAAGTGCTCAAATCTAAAATAATTTGACACAAATATATTGAAGACATTACGAAAATTCGCTCTTAAGGTCATGCCGAATGATTGGGACTTTTTACGACCCTCTCTAATCAATTAATTCTGGCTGTTATTGGGTTTTTATGGTGTGTTGATCCGAATCTGAAAGCCGTTATTCTCCTTCAGGTTTAGTTTTCGAGATATTAGCTCAAAAACTTATGTTTCGGTCACGTTTTACTGTTGAAACATCTTAGACCACATCAAAAAACTTCAAATAATTTTCAACTTCAATCCTCTCTGTCTATAGTTTTTGATGCGCAGAATGCGAACTTGGGACCCGATTTAAGCCATCTTCTTCCATTTCCATGGTAAACTGCGGTACAGTTAACAAAATATACAAACGCAGAAAACACTGTCAAACTTCTTTTAACAAATTTTTGACCCAAATTAAAATAGCTACGCGAAATCCATTCAAATTCGGGTTCACCTTGAAAGATCCTGTAAATAATGTTCGCTTACAACCCGATATCTCGAATTGTAATCAGATATACCATCGGCTCATCAGATATATCATCGACTTTGTGGATTGAGCTAGAAAAAATTACAATTAGTACTGGATTTTCCAATCTGGGCTCGAATTTGAAGCTGGATTTGGTCTACCTATTTTAGTTTGTCGGGAAAAATTCGTTTAGAGAGGTTTGAATCAGTGTTTTAACGTTTTGTAGTTTTTGTTGATTTTGACCCCGGTTTTTCCGTGAAAATGGAAGAAGATAACTGAAATCGGGTTTTAAATTCGGATTCTGCAGCTTGTACAGCGTAGGAAGAGAGAATTAAAGGAGAAACATTGGAATTTGTGGACGTGCTATGATGTATTCATACAGCGACATGTGCCTTAAAAATAAGTTTATGAGCTGATATCTTCATAACTATGCCTGATGGAGAAAAACGGGTTTCAGTCTCGGATTGAGCACAGCAGATATCAGCTTCATTCGTACCAAACGACACCCGTTCTTTGTTGGGCAATGTAATTAATTTACTAACATAATCAAAATGTTGAGAGGTAGCTGCCGGAATTTCCTTTTTTTTTTTTCTCTCTCCCTACTAGGGAGAATATAACCCATGGCACATGAAATTGTTTTCCAACGGAAAACCCGAAAATTTGGGTAACCCAACTGATACAGATATTGTATGTAATGCGGAATGAAACATATAAGGAATCCTCAACTGTTAATAGATTATCAACCATTAACTAACTTCAAACTCTCCGTTTTAGAAAGCCGCTCTAATTAGCTTTCCTCGAAGCCATTACAATAATGGTTCTTTGCAAAAACCAGTTCTCTACTCGTCGGGTTTTTCCGTTTATGCTTCTCGTGAACGTGACTTGCTCTGACGTCATGCCTTCTATTTTCGACTTTTTTTCCTAATTTTTTTTTCAATTAGAGTACGTTCACGGACGTAATAAGTGAACAATTGAACGACGATGGCTCTCCATCGCCCATTGTCCGCAGCTAATGAGTGCAGACCTTGAGGGCCCTCAGTCGAGTGGTGTCTCTCGTTCCGTTCGCGTCTTTTCAACGTTCCGCTGAATTCTCGTATCTGAGAGTCTTCTATTCATAGCTCTATTCTGTTAATCCGTCGTTTTATATCACAATTACAATCGCATTGTCTCCGGTTAAACTATCAACTTTCAAACAATACCTGTCCACACACCTCGTCGGTGTTTTTAGTAGTTCGGACTGAGATTTCGTGTGATTCGGTACATTCTTTTAGCCTTTTATGGTGGGAATTAACTCAGAAGAAGCTGTTTAGTCTCAAGAAACGAGTATTACTTGTATGAATTACTTATTAAGATTGATTTAATAGATTCCGTGACTGATTCAAATTTAAAAGATATACTTTAATCAACTTCAGATTAATTGGCTTTCTACATATTTTTCTGTCATAACGTGCAACAAAAATTCTAAGGCCTTGTAAAATTAAATAATATCATTAAGTCTGGTGATCCAGTTCATAAAAATATTTAGGGTTTCGATTCGTGATATGATTTTGCAGTCAATTGCTCAACAATTTGAGTTTCAACAGTTCTGATATCTGATTAATAATATTGTTTTCTGATCTGTCTAAATTAAGGTAAATCGTCAAGTTAGACAAACATCACAATTCTTGAGGCCCCTCGACAGATTTTTTCACTAAAAAAGTAGCTTACTGGAAAAATTAATTTCCAGTTAATTAAACGGTCTAATAAAAAACAAAACATGAAATTAGAAAGATATATTTTCGGATTTTTATCTGTGAAAGCCTTTTAAAGAGCTTAGACGAAATATATTTTCAATGAACAACTTTCCAATATTTCATTTCTTCAATGCCTTCACGATACTTAACGTGTGTTTGAAGTCCCTCATTTTTATTTTGAAGTCATCATTTAGGTTAAAGAAAAGCGTTGTTCTTGGATTTTGTTTTCTTAAAAAATAATTATGTTGCTTCAGTTGCAGAACTGACGATTTCTGCTAAAAACTGCTAGACATTAGGGAACATAAATGAAACATTTTATGGCGTCTATTAATATTAAATAACTTTCTACATAATGATTTCTCAGACGAGCCCAAGTAGATTACGTCTGGATAGATTATGAAAATTCCATTAAATTCTTCGGAATATTCTATTGGAAAAAAGGGTTGATTTTCTTTCGTCGTCATGTCCTCGGTAGGAAAAGGCCATAATTTCGATAGAAGTCAAAATTGTTTTTGTTTTGTTTTTCAATTTCTTTGTCTGGTAATAAATTGGACAGGTTCCTCTTTTATCAAACACAGTGTGATTAAATTTTGTGTCAATTTCAAACATTCCTGGTCGCGATCTGCCAGTTTTGGTTAGGCATGGTAAATTTAATGATATAGTCTATACATTACGTTTGGTGTAACCTTTCGTTTAGTGAAAATAAGTGGTTTCTAGTTCTCTTACCAGAAAGTTGTCAAGTGTTACCTTTAAAACTGTATTCATGCTCATTTATGTAAAAACGTGTGGGTCTTAATAGGAAGAGTGTCATATTATTCCAGTTAATCGTTGTATTTTATTGAATAAAAATTTATTCTTGGCTGGTATTTCTTCATTGCCCTGCGTCCCATCCTAAAATCACAGGAACCAGCCAATATTTAACCCTAGTGATCTCCTGAGATTTAATGCAGTCCGAACCTAATTTAGTGAATTTTAGTGTTTATTTGTGATTCGTTACATAGTGATCCTTCATTGACCTATTGAATTTCGACACAATTTTAATTCAAACTATGGGATTCAGTCAGTCCCAGTAATACCTAGAACTTGATACAGATCAATTTGAAATATTCAATGATTTTGTTTTGAACTTGCTTTTTTTTAAATTGTGAAATTGAATTTTTGACCCCAGTACCATATTAATTTGACAGGATATTGTTCTTCAAAACTTTCATAAAATATGGGCTTCAACCTATATATCAAAGTTAATATTGCATATCCATAAAAAAAATCGATCCTTCATTGTTTTGTATTGGTTTTATTTGAAAGTACCTAAGTCATAGGATTGTAAGTTGAGGTTGATTAGAAGCAGTCAGAATCCGGTTGAGAGAGAGAGACATTTTTTTTTCTTCATTCAAGTATAGCATTGATGGTAAAGGAGTGTTGCCTTAAAAAAAAAAGATTAATGTCAATGGACTTGGTGCTATATATTGTAGTTTCGTTTTGATTCAGTATTAAAATAGGTAGTAAACACTTTTCTGATAAGTAAACGCTGCAGCACGAAGTTCTAGGGCAAACAGCATTCCATGATTGTTCTCTAAAGTGACCCTGAGCACAGAAACTGTATATTAAAATATTGGGTTAGCGTGAACACTAGCTCCACAAAAATCCTAACGTCGAGGATTGGGCAACATTTGTACTGTACAGAGCAGTGGTGACTCCTCCCCTGGAACCTGGTGGGTGCATAGAGATCAAAAGCGGATGGAAGATGTGCTTTTCTTAGCCAAATTTTCAACTGTTCACACGTGGCGTAATTCTGGGTAAATTTCTAATTTTCAATGTTTGCTGCAGCCCAGGCAGTTTAGGTCAATATTACTGAGTTATTAGTATCGTAATAATTACCTTACAGTCTTAAATAACTTCGAAAGCTCTGAAAAAAATCTAAACAGAAATAGGTCTGAGTAGTTAGTGAAACAAGATAACGAAAACAATATGATGCATCCTTATCAGTGAGCATAGAAGTAAGGGTGCTCATTGACTTGGTTTTTGAGCTCTCCAATTGGTCAATCTCACTGTCCTGCCTCGATTCAAACTGAAATTCCGCCTTTGACCTTGGTGCATCTGCTCCTGGTCGCTTCTGAACATCTCCAAACTGTATTCTTCTTAGAGCCTGGGGAGGTATATTTTTTGTGTTGGTTTAAATAGTGTAATGCAGTCTTCTGTCTCTAGCCAACTTACTGTTCAAATAGGAATGTAGGATTTTAAATTATTTTTTGGGTTATTGAGTTATTGGCTGGGGATGCACATCCACCTTGCTCCTATAAGTAGTCCTGGTACCGACGCTCATCAGTACAAACCGAAGTGTGGAGACCTATAAATCACAAACATTCTGAAATAGCGAATAAAGGTTGCCAAATGTTGTGTAATTGAGCTCCAAATGAATGAATGATGTGTTCAAACAAAAAATTTTGTTCTAAAAGATAAGATATCACGCCTTCCTAGCCCAGCCAAATGTCAAACGAGACAATAGCAAAACCTAATTTTCCTGCCAGTGTTCAGTTAATACTGTACCGAGAGTAGGAACTAAACTTACATTTCAACAGTGAAATAGAGGGAAAAGAACACCAGTTTCTGCTGCAATGGCAGCGAGGATGGAACATAAATTCAATGAGTCCCAATGTGAGTCAATAAAGCTTTTACGCAGTCAAAATTATCGTGTGAACGATGGTGGCACTTATGTAAATGTAGGTGAAAATAATGCCTTGAGTTATTATATACAATAACTAGGACAGGGCACTTAACTGTTGCCTGTGGTCCATTGGCATTTGATTATGGACACTATAAAATTCATGGGATTGAAGAGACAACTTATACTGAATGGCAGATACCCATGTATCAAAAAATTGTTATCGAACAAGGAGGTTCTATTTCAATTGTTTTCACCTTGATCATTCTCTCTCACCATCTACCAATGACAGTTGTTCATGAAAAATGCATATACCTTCAACCTTAACTCGTCAAAATTTCGTACGAATCCTCCCACTCTTCTTACAACAAAACATTGATTGATTCATCATTGGCAAACTTTGGTATCATAAACTTACCGCAATAGCTCAGTAATTGTACTTTAATCAGACTGAAATTTGCGAAATTATCCTAACCGTCGCTGTTCACAAACAGTTTTCCTATAAATCAATAAGCACCGTCGTAGCAATATCCAGTGGATTGAATATTATCATACCCGATTGCTGAAGACCTTATTTGATGTGCCTTAATGGTGCAATACTTCAAAAAATCAATAAGTAATGCCGCGCTGACATTGACCTTTTCAGCAAGTTGTTTATTGAAATGTATAGGCTGTCATCTTTTGACATCTCCCATCGCCTTCGGGCGGTCAGATATGGTCTTTGGAAAAAGGAAGGGCCTCCCCAGATTAGTGAATATAAAACCGTTGAAATGTTTCGTCGTCTGGAACAAATGTCTATACCATACTGCCACGATACAATTTCTTATAAATTATAGTCGTTGTAAACAAATGATATGTGACTTCGGATTTATGAATAACCTATTGTACCAATTGTATTTAACCCACAATCTGAAGGAGACAAATTATTTGTAATTTGACAACACTGCAATACGTGCCGCTAGTTCCTTTGACAAACTCGAAAACTGATTCCCTGAATTACTCAATAGTGTTGATATGACATAAAACTTAATTTTCTCTTGTTAAATGATATAAGTTGGTGTTAAGGTGAATTATAATCTTATGTGCTTAAATATGGGGGGTGGCATGTTCTCTTCATTATCCTCTGGAATCGTGTCTAGGTATAAAAGAATAAATTCAGAGGAAACGTTATCTCAAATGAATGGGTTTTGCCCTACAGGTGGCACCTTAGTTAAAGATGAAGTGAGCAGGAGTGTTGATAATTTGGGAGCAACAGCTGATGGTGCTCCAACCATCGGGACCATCGCTGGCGATGAATCTGATTATTACACCCCCGACGACCCACCGACCACCATACTCAGCCCCCTGCATACTGATAAGGTAAGTGTCTCTTTTTCTTCAAGTAGCATTAGTCTTGCTTGTTACTCAATAAATGTTCTTCGAAAAATGGTAGAAAAATATTACAGCTTCAATACGAATGGATACAGTTAAATGTTAAGGTGTATAGGGGCTCCGAACTAAGAAGCTTTCTTCTAGGATTTATAAAGTATTTCTCACTGATTATATACGAACCCAAAGAATGATTAGCTCATTCAAGTTTTGCGTGTGTCAAATCCATTGTAATCAATTAATTATTACTACCCAACAGATTATCAAGAAATGCATATCACAACTTAAAGTTAACGAAAACATTACGAATATTTTGCAAAACTATCTGAATATAGGCTGGTTCTGATAGTGGTGTCACTATCAGAGTGTGCTGCGCTCTGCCTTAAGCTGTTCAAATTCGGAGTCCCATTAGTAATACGGGTACATCACTGCGCTCCAATTGTATCCTATAATTATATAATATGCGATTATTGTCTTGGAATCTGTCCTCCTTCATATATGATTTCATTTAATTATTTAAAATTGACCGTACAACACTAACTTTGAAATAGTTGAAGCGAGGTTAGATCGTCATCTCATATTTATTTGCAGTTATTCTTTCTCCAATAGGTGCAACCGTAACATGAATGATACGATTGAACTAAAAACATCTTCATTCTCTTGTTGATTGCAGTACTTAAATTGTTGATTATTGTTAAGCGTTTTTTTGTTATGACAATTTATTAAATTTAAGAATTTGCGGCTTACACTGCGTCAGTTGATTAAATCTTGTTATATTTTTCTGTCTTGTGTTATTGTCCAATTTTAATTTTTTTAATTATCTGTGTTTATTGATTGATTTTTTTTATTTTCATTTATTTTTCCACCTGCACTTCAAACAATCTTCCATTCAGAACACATCACGGGCTCATAACGTCTAGCTTTACGAAGAGAAATCCAGCTACTTCCTCTTGTCTCAGAGGTTCCCCCATTTTATTAAACGTTTGTGTAAGTCAAGATGATTGTTCTGGGCTGTATAACCCACCTTTAACCTCACCCAATCTTCAACCTGACGTTTCTCTTCTGATTAATTGGTGTGGTTTTCGATTGATGTAGGGAAGGTATCGAAAGTCTGCTTTTATCATTCTTACTCATTGATTGTTTTCTGACGAATCCCCATTTTTCTCTTGGAATTAGAAAACATTCTAATCACAGATGGGTAGATGGGTTGCTGTACAGCGGCATTATTGCCCTATTAACCTGCATGAGTTAGTGTTATTTTTGCATGGGTCGAACTTGGATATGTCAATTATTTACAGAATTGTAAAGAAAACTAAAACTTGTTTTGGAAGTTGAAGATCAGAAGATTTCTGAAATTTCCCCAGCTGGGGGGGAGGGTTACTTGCGATTCTACAAATATAGATTCCAGCTTGTTGCAGAGTAAAATGACCAACTGAACCAGTCAATCTGATGGAATAATAGTCTCTCCCATAACATGTATAAAATTCGCAAATATTTAGCAACCAATTTGTAATATGCCTGGACAATTCCAGGGGTTTGCAAATTCCTCTTCAATAATTATTGTTGAAGAGGAAGTTGCAAACCCCTGGAATTGTCCATTAATTACTAATGAAATATTCCAGCGAAAATGGCGTGAAATCGGGAGTGTAAGCTATTCTTTAATTTTTGGAGGTGGTTAAAATCTGTATTTGAATAACGTGTTTAGAAAAAAACTTGGAGCAATGACATTGTGTGGAGCAGCTATTTTTTTTGGGATTTTAGGGTAGACCCACCTGAACTAAAACGCCTACTCTAATCTCTTATGTATTTACTACAGTTCCGTGTAGCTGAACCCAAGATCATGGTTTAAAATCGAATCCGATTTCACCTTCGATTTTTTGGCTTTTGGAAAAACAACACTAACGCTGATGTAATCATTAATGCTATCTAAAATGGATCGTAACGTTGAATAATTCCTGGGGTTTCTTCGAGCAATTTGAACTAGTGAACATGACAAAATTCCATCCGGCATAGGATGATTCTATATGTTGGGCGTTATCCTGAGTGACCAAGTGTATCGAAACAATTTACTCTGGCCTGAAGTTAATGCCAAATACTCTTCAGAATACTCTGACTTCATTGTTGGCATGTCAAACGGAGGTTTTTGCTAGTTCTAGACATACAGTCATGCTCTACATCATCTCCAATTAACTTCAATTTTGCGAGTGTTAGAGAAAATCCTGGTCAGAGTAATCCCTTCGTTCTCAACCTTCCAAGATGAATCCAGCTAGGAAATCCTGTAATATCTTGATTCACATTAATGAATCCAAACTCAGATCCTTTGATTGTGACTGGTTTACATGTCTCGGAGGCAATCCCTATGAGTGGGCAGTTGGGACGACACCTGAATAAAAATCCTAAACTTTCTTGAACAAAGAAGCTGTGAGGATGAACTGCTGCAGACTAACATTGTTTTTGCATGGACTATTTGCATTATGATTTTGTCTGGTTTAGATTGAAGGTTTATATTATATATCTACTTGTATTATCATCACGTTATTTCAAGATCAATGTACTCTCAGAATGGGACAGGAAAAAATTGCTTGCTTGGGTGTATTCGTTCTTAACCCCTGCTTCTCGTACATTCCCCCATCTTATCCTGTTCCTTCTTTGTGGTGTGGCTAACATGATAATTATTAAAATAAATATAACTTTATTGACTTTTGCATGATTCTTGTGCTTTCGTTTAACTCTCCGTGTGTCTTACATTGGTGGCAATCGTGCTTTTGAGCTTATTGTGAATGTATAAAATCTGCTGTATCTTCGTCATCATGAGAGAAGAGTGTAACAATCAACTTGTGCAAATCTTTTTTGTTTAATTAATTTTTCTTTCTAACTATAAACTCTGTCATTCTAGTATTTCCATTTTTATTTACTGTCCAGCCAAATTTTACTAAACATTGATGTCTGTAGGTGGAGTATTTTAAAACTACAGATGGCCTGCCTAGAGTTACTGTCTAATCCAGTGAGTTTTTTCATACATTTTAAAATCGAAACTTACATTTTAATGTACTGAAAACGCAGTATATAGTACATTGGTTTTTATGTGAATTTTATACTTCTTGTCTATTGTAGGTATTTTCATCTCCTAGGGGTTGAGGTATGAGAAATGTCTAGTGATCCAATTTTATCGATATCTCGAAGTTTTGGATTTCTGTAGTGTTTGTTACAACTTTAGCGTAATTAAAAGTTTAATATTGTATTCCTAGTTTGTTACAAATTTGAATCGGAGTAGAAGGTCATGAGTTATTTATTTGATATGGATGTTGGGGAAACATAGAAACCATCATCATGTGGCAGCTGCTACCCTTTTGATGCCATCTACCTAGGCAAGCATTTTTACTTTAAAGTGAAATTAAAACACTAAATCGTTCAGATTCATTAATAGAAGCCAATAAAATTATTGCAGTAAGTGAAAATATCAACGAATCGTATTCCACCATTTTATGTGCGCCATCTTTTTTGTGGGTTTAATGAACAGTGATTACTTAGGGCTAACACAAGTCGGCACTTTCACTAGAATCTTATTTTTTAGTTGAAAGCCAAAGCTCATTAACACCAAAGAGCTATTCGAGTGATAAAGGTGACTATCATTATTGGACTGACCCACTTCATGTTATCAACAACCAATAAATTGAGAAAGGATGTTTCAACGATAAGAGTGAAAATGGTTACCAAGGTTTTAGTCATTAATAATAATATTATGATAATTATCAGTAAAGTGCTGCTGGAAAAAAGTTTGGATATCTTGGAAAATGTTCCAAAGGCCCATTGAAAGAATTTCAAAATTTTACACGACTGTAGGGTACATGTTTTACTTATTGCTCTATTATCACCACTTTCACACATTGCCCAACACCTAAAATACAGAACTCCTTATCCTTTATTTACATTCATGTCAGTTTTATATGTATAGAGCTCATTTTATCAGTGACAAGCAGGCAATTTTTTCTGTAGTAATTTAATGTCAATATTATCTGAAAGACTTTCTTAAATGTAAAATGCAGTTTTTTTTTTAAAAGAAGGTAATAGGTTGGTTTTTTAATATTATGGATAGGTAAGTATTATTTTGCCCTAATGATTTGTCTATAGTAGTAGAGAAGAAAGAATAGGACTGGCCGACGAGGAGGGTTGATGAGACAGAAGATCACCCGTTACCTAGGAACGGCTCACGCCCCGCCCTTTTTCCTTCAATGTAAAATGCAGTTTTTTTTTTTTTTTTTAAGAGAAGGTAATAGGTTGGTTTTTTAATATTATGGATAGGTAAGTATTATTTTGCCCTAATGATTTGTCTATTCATTAATCTATTCGAGGATTAAAAACTGGTTAAATTGTTTTTCTTCAGGAAATCATGCGTTGGTGTGGATCAGCTCCTGGCACCCCACTCAGTGTCGCTAGCCATCGCTCTAGCGCTGACAGCTGTTCATCTTCAAATAGCTGCTCCAGACTTCTCGCTGATAGGCAATCTCACAGAAACTAAGGTCCATGACATTAGCTGTAATTATGTCTAGGTCGTTCATGTTTTTCTTAGAACATTCACTGGTGGCCCTAAATAACCTTTTTAGAAGTATGTCAGGCAAGCCCCTTTAGACGACCCAATCTCCTGTACACAGATTCAATGGAATTTGAATATTTGGTTTCTGCTCAGGTTAGGATGCAGACATAGACATGACAAGCCTTCTTGACGCTTTTCCCCATAATTCAAACTTGCAATTTGTACCGATAATTACCTAAGTCTTAGAGGAGTAATTGCAAATCTTAGATTCAGTTCTGCAGGCTACAGAGAATAAACTCTGTGAGTGCACATTAGTGAGCGTCCCATGGCCGTTTCAGCAGACAGAGAAGTTGGTTACTAACGATAAGTTGAGGGTTCCTACAAGTCCTGCGAGTCAAACTTAACGAATTGAATGCTCTTGTACCGTAATTTCTAACCTTCTTTTTGGATTGTAGGGAATATTCGTAGAAAATGAAGCTAAGATTAGGTCAACGGCTTGAAAAAGTTATCCTCGTTTCGGCCATGGATGAAAATAATGTTCTTCTTTCCAATTAGAGTCAGTCTTGCTAACCTCTATCAAGAATTAAGAGACAAGTTCAGAGATGTTTGTTAGCTCATCAACTCTGCGATGCTAATGTCTCAAATTATATCAAGACCTTCAATATAAAGTTGTAATTGGAATTTTCTTTCGAGCTGTTTGTGGTGTACAAATCATCACGGAAGAGATGGAAAGAGTGCTTTGAGCGTAAATCTCAGCAGCATCTACTGTTAACATGGAGAACGAGGTTCTCATGGAAAGTCGTTAGGCACCAATTTATTTCCTTATAATTTCATTTGTCGTATGGACAAATGTTTGATCCTCAACTTGTATTCATGCGAAGCTTTTCTACGGAACGACCTAATAGCTAATTAGGGATAGTCCCTTTTCATTCATCAATGATTGAGCCAAGTTATTTGTAGCAGGCTCTTAAGGGACTAAATCGATTGATCCCTCACTTGGAATTACAAGGATCCAATACGTTACCGAGTTATATGACTATCACATTATATGTGTTGCGTATTATGTTGTAGAGGGTGAATATTTTAAGTGATATTGCCGTTGACATCATCAAAATGTTCTATCACCGCTCTGCGTTTATCTCGATTAGGTACTTAATTTTCATGTCATTTCCATAAGTATGTCGCACGGATATTTTATTAATCCAACTTCTCCGGAGTTTTTTTCCATGTAAGTTGATGCTGAGTCAAACTGTTGAATGATGAATCGTACTCCTGCCTGCCTAGCTTTCTGTGTTAAAACTAATCTGAGAAAACTGATATCGTCAAGTACTTGGTATTCTTCTTTACATTAGTGATCCCACGGGTTCAGTGCTCATTCATATACTTACAGTATTTTGTTGTTTTCCTTCACAGCTGAGTGCCAGGTCTTGAGACCCAAAGCCCATGTCTAAAATCATTTTATTCGTCCAAATGTCTGTGTCATCACAAAAATTTTGGTTTCATATATGAATCCACAATTTCTTGTATTATATCACGTGCAATATTCTCTAAGTCAGTATTATGTAAAGCCGAACTCTCAGAATGATTCCCTGAAAACTAGTGACGACTTAGATGCCATTGTTAACTCAAAAAGTATGAACAGGGAGGTAGTCCATCTTTATTTTTGTTTCGTAGACACTTCATACCAATGGAATCCAGTGATTTATTAATAGCTAGGTAGACATTAATTTATTATTTTGTACGTCTTGAATTAGAATTCGTTATTATTCACTCCATGCAGGTACCTAACTGTAAGCGTTGAGCACAAGCTTGGTGTTGGGTTCCTATTTAGGTAAATTAAGATTTTGTATCATATATCCATTTCGTTATTATCTTTCTTACCAGAGAATATTCTGTTAAAAATGTGTTATTCGAACAAATATAATGTACCTAACTCCAATGTTGATTTCTTTCGACTTGAATATCACCTCAATAATCCAGATAACGTGCTCTTGCCGTATAATCTAATATAAAATAATGTACACTGCTCTTGCAGTAGTGTATGTGTGGGATATGAGTTATAATATTAAACGTAACATGTTTGGCTTGAACTGACCGCTACGGTTGTGGGAGGGAGGTGTGGAGGACTCTTGTATTGAGAATGTGGTTTTGTTACACCAACAGCTTCATTTGAAAGGTACCCAAAAATGAAACCCTAGTTGAATTCAAATTTCAATGCACTGCGTGCAGTTTTACCCGAAGTTGTTTATTGCAATAAATTCTTCAAATGATGATCATCTGTGATCATAAGAAACAGGGGGAGATCCTGGACTCGTTGCAGTTATGTTACGATTTTTCGTTAGTTATATATTTCTTCAGTGTTCCACCTATTGGGCCATTCTTTTCATTGCTTGCTTTGGATAATTTTTTGCCAACAAATGAGCCATAGAGGCTTGATTAAACCATTTTGAGGACGAGTTTGATTAGAATGACGCAGATTTTACTATTCGGATTTCGAGCTCAAAGATATTGATTTCTTCAATATTTTCAATTAAAAAAATATTGAAAACGCCGTTGTAATGTTGTTGTTGTAATAGTGCACAAAATGGCAGAATTATGATACACGATAGTGGTTAGCTGATCAGACTTAAATGCGGTTCCAATAAAACTGCAGCTTTTTCTCAGGGATATCCAAAGCTTGCTTGAATATTAACACGTTCACTGCGACAATAATTATTCAAAACCGATTTTCTGTGCGGCAACTGTTTTGGTTTATTATTAATAGTAAACCATTGTAATCGCTCTGAAAAAAAAATTCTAACCCTCCCTGAAAATTTCATGGTTTACGTTTCAAAGGGTGTAGAATCCGAATCTGCAATAAAAACGCTGCAAATTCTTTCACTGGGGTTTATTATTCCCTTGGCTTGCGTTCATGATTTGAATTTCTACTAAGCTTTGGAGTGTGCGTGTTTCACAGGATAGGGCGATTATTGAATTTCAGGAGATATGCATGGAGCACGTAAATCTGTTCTCGACCAAAATACCTATTTGGATTGATCAGTTGATCATATTTGTGTGCCTCCTGAAATTCAATAATCGCCCTATCCTGTGAAACACGCACACTCCAAAGCTTAGTAGAAATTCAAATCATGAACGCAAGCCGATTGAATAGTGAACCCAAGTTAAAGAATTTGCAGCGTTTTTTTATTGAACCTCAATACCCCCCCCCCCCCCCCCACAATAAAAACATCTATAACTTATCAAGTCCTTTGGCACTCGTATTGCGTTAAAACTTCCCCAAATCCAAATTTAAACGATGTAGCCAAATATCATCAACTGATCAATCCAAATAGGTGTTTTGGATGAGAACCGATTTACGTGGTCTATGCATATCTCCTGAAATTCGATAATCGCTCTATCACCTGTAAAACACGCACACTCTGAAGCTTAGTACAGATTTAAATCTCGAACGCAAGCCAATTGAATAATAAACCCCAGTGAAAGAATACTTATTTACCCCAGTAGTAATATTGAATAATAAACCCCAGTAATAATATTGAATAATATTTACCTATATATTATCAGAATGCTTCAACCCGTGTATCGGCTACTAACTACACTACAAGTATTCACATCGGCTATCACGCCAGTATCCACATTCACTACAACTCGACGCTATCGGCCGGACTACATTAGGTTACAAACAAACAATAATAAACGAAAAAACGCAAATGTTGGCACCATAAATCGGGCCATACATCTGGAATGGTTTGACCTACGGACGTGGGGAAGGGCTCATTCGATTCCTCGTGGAGTGTCCTTCAAAAAGAGTACAAATTTAGGCCGCCTTGACTTTTTTTGAGGTTTTCAGGGATTTTACAAAACTTTTACAGCCCTTAAAGGGCACTTTAAATTGATTGAGGGAGCTGGCTCAAGAATTGGGGCGTCGTCGGACCAAGATGGATTTTTCCTGAAAATGTCAGATTTTTTGCTCCAGCCTTTTCGGAGATATCGTGCGTACGGCGGACGGACGGAAAATTGTTTTTTTTTTTTTGCAGATTCGCCTTCAGTTGACTCCCCTGGGCAGAGGGCGATAGCGGGAAGCAAGCGCATTCTACCGTGGCTCGGTGCAACCACCTTCCGACGTGGTTAGACCAAACGCCGCTAGAATGCGCTTGAAACCTTAATAGCCTTCAGTAGACTCCCCTGGGCAGAGGGCGATAGCGGGAAGCAAGCGCATTCTACCGTGGCTCAGTGCAACCACCTTCCGACGTGGTTAGACCGAACGCCGCTAGAATGCGCTTGAAACCTTAACAGCCTTCAGTAGACTCCCCTGGGAAGAGGGTGATAGCGGGTTGAAAGCGCATTCTACCGTGGCTCAGTGCAAACCACCTTCCGACGTGGTTAGACCGAACGCCGCTAGAATGCGCTTGAAACCTTAATAGCCTTCAGTAGACTCCCCTGGGAAGAGGGCGATAGCGGGTTGCAAGCGCATTCTACCGGGGCTCAGTGCAACCACCTTCCGACGTGGTTAGACCGAACGCCGCTAGAATGCGCTTGAAACCTTAATAGCCTTCAGTAGACTCCCCTGGGAAGAGGGTGATAGCGGGTTGAAAGCGCATTCTACCGGGGCTCAGTGCAACCACCTTCCGACGTGGTTAGACCGAACGCCGCTAGAATGCGCTTGAAACCTTAATAGCCTTCAGTAGACTCCCCTGGGAAGAGGGCGATAGCGGGTTGCAAGCGCATTCTACCGGGGCTCAGTGCAACCACCTTCCGACGTGGTTAGACCGAACGCCGCTAGAATGCGCTTGAAACCTTAATAGCCTTCAGTAGACTCCCCTGGGAAGAGGGCGATAGCGGGTTGCAAGCGCATTCTACCGGGGCTCAGTGCAACCACCTTCCGACGTGGTTAGACCGAACGCCGCTAGAATGCGCTTGAAACCTTAATAGCCTTCAGTAGACTCCCCTGGGAAGAGGGCGATAGCGGGTTGCAAGCGCATTCTACCGGGGCTCAGTGCAACCACCTTCCGACGTGGTTAGACCGAACGCCGCTAGAATGCGCTTGAAACCTTAATAGCCTTCAGTAGACTCCCCTGGGGAGAGGGCGATGGCGGTTTCGAGCGGTATTTCGTCCAACTTCTCTCCATATCGTCATTTTGCGCTGAGGTTCGGTCAATCTTGTTAAGTTACCATAAAATCGTCACGTTTTTCGTTTTTTCTTTTACGTTGGCTATTTCGTGTCATAATTTCTCGGTATTGGGTCTCAAAAAGTCTCCTGTATCTATCAAGCAAGGAACAAGAGAAAAACTCTGTCATTACCCAATATTGGTTTATTATTCAATAATAAACCATTGTAATTGCTCTGGAAAAAAATTCTAACCTCCCCTGAAAATTTCATGGTTTACTTTTCAAAGGGTGTAGAATCCGAATCTGCAAAAAAACAATTTTCCGTCCGTCCGCCTTACGCCGTACGCACGACATCTCCGAAACGGCTGGAGCAAAAGATCTGAAATTTTCAGGAAAAATCCATCTTGGTCCGACGACGCCCAAATTCTTGAGCCAGCTCTCTCACTCAACTTAAAGTGCCCTTTAAGGGCTGTCAAAGTTTTGTAAAATCCCTAAAAACCTCAAAACAAGTCAAATCGGCCTAAATTTGTACCTATTTGAAGAACATACCATGAGGAATCGACTGAGACCCTCCCCACGTCCGTAGATTAAACCATTCCCGATGTATGGTGTCAAGGTTTGCGTTTTTTGGTTTATTATTGTTTGTTTGTAACCTAGTGATGACGATAGCGTCGAGTTGTAGTGAATGTGGATACTGGAGTGATAGCCGATGTTGATACTTGTAGTTTATAGCCGACACGGGTTGAAGCATTCTGATATGCATGAAACGCTGATGATAAAGGTAAATATTGTTCAATATTATTAGTGGGGTAAATAAGTATTCTTTCTCTGGGTTTATTATTCAATTGTATTGCGTTCATGATTTGAATCTGTACGAAGCTTCGGAGTGTGCGTGTTTCACAGGTGATAGAGCGATTATTGAATTTCAGGAGATATGCATAGAGCACGTAAATCTGTTCCCAACCAAAATACCTATTTGGATTGATCAGTTGATCATATTTGTGTGCCTCCTGAATTTCAATAATCGCTCTATCACCTGTGAAACACGCACACTGCAAATTCTTTCAGTGGGGTTTATTATTCAATTTTATTCATTTGAGTTGCATTCATGATTTGAATCTTACTAAGCTTCGGAGTGTGCGTGTTTTAAAGGTGATAGAGCGATTATTGAATTTCAGGAGATATGCTTAGACCACGTAAATCGGTTCTCAACCAAGACGCCTATTTGGATTGATCAGTTGATGATATTAAATATCAAATTTTGTGTGTAAGAATGAGGAGGCAACACAAAAATGAACTCGAAAGTATAATTCACACAAATTTCATTGAAAAGTATTTTGTACATATTATAAAAACGATACAAGACTATCAAAGAGTTATTACTACTGAAAATATTATTAAGTAAGTATATAATAACGGTACAAGAAAATGTATACATTGTAGTCAAAATCAATTAAAAAAATGAACATTTTCCAACTATATGATCCAGAAGCCAATTCTTCCTCGAATACCAATCGTCTCTTCACTCCACGTCTGCTCATCCGGGCAAAAAACAGCAAATTAAAATACGCACTAAAGCCCACTGAAAAAAATAATAATTAAAAAATAAAATAAATAAAAAGTTTATTCTTTTTTCTCCTTATTAGGGGTTAATTCGTAGTTATTTATTCTTAATTTTCGATACAAATAATGTTTGGAGTAAACTAAAAAAAAGTATCGAGTAAAAAACTTACCGTATGAGAAAAACGAGAAAAAAATGATCTGGTGGACGGCGAAGGCTTGGTCACAAACTTGGATCTTTCACTACGCTGAGGCTGAAAGGGAACTGGCTTCGAGTCGGCTGGACGTGTTGAGGTTGATCTGAATACGGGAAGCGAGGTGTCGACGTCCGCCAGGGGGAAGGGATCTCATTTGTCGACAGCCGCAGTGAAAGTGTTAATATTTATTAGTTCCCTTCCAGTCTGGATATTATATAAGTCATCGTTTTGGAGAGCACTTCTTACAAATAACTTAGGGACTGCAAGAAGTTGTATTCGATTTCAAAATGCATTTGGATCAGTGGACCTCACCACTAATAAATTTTAATCAAATAACTATGACTCGGTTAAAGTAAGTTTTTCTCTTTAATTGTATCCATAGCCTGGCGACACTAGCTAAGTGTGATTCAGAGAGAGTTTATAATGCACAAAAATGTAATGGATGAAATCTGTCATTCACTAAATTTTCCTCCAAATCTTGAAGAAAATGCACTCTTGTTTTTTTTTTTTACCTCAATTCTCACACACCTACTTGAAAATGGCTCAAAATTCATTTGTGCCTATACCCACTGATGAAAATTTGCTTTCTTCAGTCAATCAGATTAGGAATGACCTCTCATAGGTACCCAACAGAATATCGATACCCAATGAACAATCATGTAATTAATGAATAATTACAATTTTTGTTATGGATGTGGCGCTTGTCAATAAACTGTGGCACCTTTCGGCGCATAAGTCGGTTTGTAAAACAATTTTTATTTGTTAGATGTTATAAAACCATTTCAAGTTTAGAGTCCAGCAGCGATCTCCAGCTGAGCTTTCCTCCAGGCGTTCAATGGTCCATGTTCGGGCCTCAACTTGACGTTGCAGCCATCATTCGCCAACCTGTTTTCGGATCTCAGGTTTTCATACACTTCACGGTCGAATTTGGTGAAGCCCCATTTCTTGGAAACGTAGATCTGTAAAAAACGACAAATCAGATGAAAAAACCTCAAATTTCAAAAAAACGGAAGTGTCTGATTAGATTAGTGAAGATAAATGTATCAATAACAGAACACAATCAAATCACATGTTTGTTTGAAAATTCCGATTTGAAATTATGTTGCATTATTTTCCCCCTGGAAAAGCCATTGAAAATGCTTGTCCAGGTCTACAAAAATGCTTCAAATCTTGACTAGGTTCTCCAATTATACAGATGAATTTGATTGAATTTCTCTGACATCAATCTCTGGAGGCTGCTATAGAAGCACAGATGCATGTGTACCACCAACCAATTGAGAAAAAAAAAATCCCCTAAATTGAAGTTAGTGAATGCTCAATAGGGCTTACCCTATTCTAAGCCAGGATCCACGATCCAGGGCTCTAAGTGGAATGCAGTTCAGGCTAAGGCACCTGAGCAATTAGAATGAATTGAGGCGAGCCTAATTGATTGTTCCACTAGAGGGCTCAAATAGCCAACGAATTCTCAAAAATACAATTTGAACTTTGTAATGTTGTAAAGTGCGAGGTCTTTCGGTTTTCTCCTAATATTGCCAGATTTTGATCTAAGCTATCCATGATGAATATTTAACCCCCAATTTACCCAAGGTATTTACAACACAATCAACGTAATTTTTCGAACAGCATCAACGCGAACGACAGGCAGGCAACAAGCGATTGTTTTCCACCCACAGCTCAGATTACATTATTTGAAGTTCGAAATTGGAATCTAGTAATAATAAAGCAGTAAATAATGCTCCATACGCTGTAATTTCCAGACTCCACTAAAACGGGTTTTATACACTGTAACGAACTCCCGCATTTATAGCATAAAGAAAATTACCACGGTTCACGTAAATGACAACCCAATTCACCGTATCCCTCCTCTATTTTTCTAATGCGAACTGTCATGAAGATGGGAATTTGACTCGAAAACACTGTTTTTTCTCTAGTACACTCAGCGTTGCTTTTGTATAAATGGACAAGGACAAAACCTCAAAGATGGCTGTGGCATTTGGCTTAGTCGTTTTAAAACATAACTCCATTTCCCATTAAAATGTGTTAATAAGGCAAAATTGAAACGTAAACATTAAATAGGAGCTTGCGCAGAAACTTTTATCGATGCTGCAGAGATGAAATGCCGTATAGAGCACAACGACCGTTAAGTTCTGGAAATGTCATAGAATGGATAATTTATTAGTGAAAGCCCTTTCTCAACTAGGCTTTCTCAGTCATACAGCTGTAAATGTTACTATAGTTTTTCCTGTTGCAAGGATTAGCAAACGGACATGAAATGTAAATTGTTCTGGCGAATCCAAAATGTTCGACAGTGGAAATTGATTGGCTATAAGCCCCTCCCTTCCTAACCCTCTAACAGAAGAATCGTCATAAGTAGAGTCAGACGCCAAAACAGAACCCAAAACCAATCAGCATCACTAGATCTTACAGATTTGGACTTATGTGCCGATATGAGGTCGCACAATCAGAGCACAATGCATACGATTGCTTGAATCCTCGATTCGGAATGATTTGGCATTGATTTTCCCCCTGAAAAAGCCATTGAACTAGCTTGTCCAGGTCTACAAAAATGCCTCCAATATTCTATACGGTGGTGAGGAGAGAGGTAGGATACGCTTCGATTGAAATGCAGGAGGGTAGACAACTTGGAGTAGAATTAGTTGGATACAAGAGAATTCAGAACAAACGAAATTCATTTACGATATTTACCTTCTGGCGACCAGGGAACTTGAATTTGGCTCTCCTCAAAGCCTCGATAACGGCGGCCTTGTACCTGTCGGAGGATCGGACACTCATGATGGGTTGACCGATGCGGACTCGGGCGACGGTTCCTTGCGGTTTACCGAACGCTCCTCTCATCCCTGTCTGGAGCCTACAAAAACAGAAATTGCAAATATTAAACTCAACTATATCATTATTAAATTGCATTAAAGCTGAAAAGGATCAACTGAAAAACAAAGCTCTGTCTCCACAGAACTAATAGTACGCTCCGATTTCCATTTACGTCTTGAACGTGCTTCCAATCTATTCACCCCAAGAGGTAATTGGGATAACCCAACCTTTCAACAATCGATGAAGTTGACATCTTGAGAAGAATTATACTTGTTATAGAGCTGGCTGGGGTGCTAGACTCCACAATTGAAGTTTTAATGAGGTTAATACCCTCGTATATAGACATTTATTGAATGACGATGACTATACACCTTCGCACCAAACCCGTCATAAAATTCAGTTATTCACTCTTCTTGATGAATGTGTAACATCCTTGAAGTCGTTTATTACTAAGAGGTAGACGCTCTCGATACTGTTTATAAAACAGCCTCAGAAACCTGTTTTAGAACAATAAGCGAGTACGTGCTAAAAACTTCCACGGTGATGTTACGGGAACAGATTTCAATAACAAAATGGATCCCGACATTTTTATTACAAAACTGGCGAGCCCAGGAATAATTTTAAAGAGCGCTCAAGTTCTGGCCGTCCCTATAAACATGTTAAACCAAACCCTAACAAGCATGTTGCGTTGATTTACATCACACTGAGTTACTAAGATATACCTTCATGCGAAATGTGTTGTCCTTTTCGTTAAGTTCATCCACATGTTGAGAGAAGTCAATACTGCATTTCAAAACTTTATATTCTATCCTTTTAATCTAAGTACATCCTTAAGTATCATTCAACGATGAGGAGAATGCAGTTATGTGGAGTAACTAGAATATAGATGAATGTATCGAGCCAAGGTCAAAATCAAGAGCATCAAAGCAAGAGATAGGGATGTCCTCGACTCGTAATAATTTTGCATTAGTTTCCCCCCAGAAAAACCATTTCAAGATTTCCTGGGTGTCTACCGAAATGCGATAAAAACTAATGAGTGTCAGAAGTATTAATCGATATTTGTTCTATAAAGAATAGAATGGATTGGTTTTCTAGAAAATGACCACAATCAAAGCGATGAAAGTGAGTTCCACGTATTAATCAGTCGGCTTGTAGGTGTTACATCCCAAAAATATTGATGCCTCTGACCAAGTTCGAACTCGTGTCCTTACTACTAAGGGGAAATTTGCCTTTAGTAGCAATGATCAAACGGGTTGAGGTGCGAGGCCGATTTTATCAAACCTCTTCGAGTGTGTGTTATTCTTCTTGACCTTATTTCCCCATCTCGGGTGGTTTGGAACTGGGTGTAATGACGAAGTGGAACTGCATTCCACTGGTTCAGCAGATGATTGCTGGAAGAAGTTCAGATGTGGAACAAGGTCACTGCTACGGTGCGTCTTTTGACTCAAGTGAGTGTAGAAATGAAAGGTGCTACGTCAGGGAATGTGATGTTTAATCTTTTGGATCCAGAGGGATTTCATTAATTATTGTTTCGAGTTATTTCGTTTTCCTACTGACTTCTGCGCAAACTGTTAAGCTGGAAGGTCCTCGAGTCGTAATAATTTTGCATTAGTCGTTCATGATTTTCTGGGTTTCTACCGAAAACATATAGAAACAAAAATGCCTAGAAGTAGGTGTTGATTGATCATTTTCGCTCCATCAAGAATAGAATGAACAATTTGTTCATCTAGGAACTGATAACAATAAAAACGATGATTATGAATCTGGGTATTCATCGGTTGGTTTGTAGGAACTAATTATGTTACTAAGATTTCAAAGGAAAGATTCGGAAATCATCATTGTGAGAGTGAAGAAATCGATTTATTTTTCATGTCTTACTCCTTGAAGATTTTATTATAAAAATATGTCGGTAGAAGAAAGATAACCATTTAGTTCCATTTTTAATACATTTATAGACAGTAATCGCAATTTACTGTTGTTGAATGTACAACAAAGATTGTATTGATTCGAGGTCGAAATCGAAGAAAGAAAAAAAGTGGAAAATTAAACTACAATGCAAAAGAGACCACGTTAAAATCAATTTTTAAACCAAGAGAATGACGAGGTCTTCATATGGGAAGCATTTCGCAATAGTATTAAAATGCGGATAAGAGTTTACCAAAATGCAACGTATTTCAGAGAAGTCAAAGGAGGTGTTCACCTTTCTGACTGTTGACGAATCCAACACCCTTAAAAATCCCGAGGACACGAAAAGTGAGAAATCCACCTTGTCAGAAGTTACTCCATGCTTTTTCTGGTTGTGATATTGCTTATAATTAGGATTCAAAGACATTGAGAAACGGGGAATTTCTATTGGGTAACATGTACATATAGATATTTACCAAATCACAGAATTAAATTTAGAGAGAAAAAAACCAACGATTTTCGCTACTTCGAGGCCAAGATCTCCTCCTTCTCCTTAAATCATTAACCATTTCATTCAGTATATATACCGGTTTCCTACACAAAAAAGCAAGTACTTCACGAATGTACCGATCGAAGCTAAAATCATTGCAACAATGCAAGAGATTGTCGAGAGCAGCAGATCGGAATGATTTTGCATTAGTTTCCCCCCAGGAGAACTATTTCAAGAGTTTTCCCGGGTGTCTACCAAAATGCGATGAATATATTTACGCTGCACTTGCAAATAGGAGCTAAAATTAAATTATCAACACATAATCACGTCTAGTTTGTTAAACATCACTCAAACTCGTTGAAAAAAAAAGTTCTTCAAGAATAGCTAAAAGCGAGAGACATTGGAATAAAGCCTTGTAAACCGTCTGAAGAACGTCAATTTCCAGCAAGTTGAAATATATCAACTTGGGAAACAGTGTTCAACTCCTAACTTTCGAGATATCAACATTTCGTGAACATTTTAAAACAGGTGTTCAATTAAAATTAATGATATCAAATTTTATAGCCATTACAGACCTGTACTACTAGTTAGTTGGTTACGTAGATCACTGTTTCGTGTATGAAGCCAACAGTGTGTGGCAGTTAGCTAACCACATTTTAATATCAACACTGAAGCGCATTGACAGAACTAATTTCAATATGCACGATGCTTTAAGGTATGATGTCTTTAGAAGAGTAAGATAACACAAAATCATTGAATTTCAAAGGTACTTGGATGGATATCTCACCTATCAGCCCCAGCGCACGATAACATTTTGTTGATCCTAATGACGTGGAATGGGTGGAGCCTCATCCTGATGTGGAATTGATCCTTGCCGCAGTTCTTGACCAGGTATTTGTTGCAGCAGATACGTCCCGCCTCGAGGGCCTCGGACGACAACTGCTCATACTCGTCGGAGACGAGATGGACGCAGAGTGGGAAGTCATCTACGCGCGCCTTCTTCTTTCCCAGATCGAAGATCCTGATCTTGGGATCGGGGACACCACGGCAGAACCGGGATTTGGGGTAGGGTTTGTTCTTACAATACCGATAGCTGCAGAAAAAAAACAACAAAATCAGGTCTGGGAATGTGAGTCAATTTTAGATACTGGAATTGCAAGTCAAATCCTATGATAGGGCCCAGGAATGAGTAAATAATTAAAACTTTATTCAGGCACTCTGAATTGGATCTGGAAACGGCGGCAACACTGATTTTAATGGGCTACATTCACTCGTGTCAGATTGGTTAGGCAGGTGGATACATCACAACATAGCGGGCCCCCTAAGGATTGGCGCTACATTCAAACTTCATCTCCTTCAGATTCTCTGAATTTTTTGACGTTTCTCCAAGCAGCACACTATGGTTTTCTTCCATAGAAAGAAAAAGTGAGGCGGATTTCCCATTGCCACTACATCATTATCCTCACACATAATAGTGAATGGACATACCTGATGATATCTTAGTAACATAATTGAAAACCTATATCCACAAACAAGACTACACTACTACTTGGGATAATTTGGTGGGCAGATCCTCTGATGTTCACGCACCAGCTAGAGCACCGGAAATATTCTGTCTACACCCTATTTCCTGTCCTACCCTATCAAAGAATGGATGAAGAAGGGATATTTCAACTCGGGCTATCTGTTAATAAAAGCTCAACCAGCTGACGGCATGTGGATTTTCAACTCTGTATTATCTTGTTAACTTTTAAAAATTAAATTAAATCAATTTACCTAGATGTTGAAAAACTGCTGGCATTTGCACCGCGTGTAAGCAGTAAGGGTTATTAAGATAAGTACCTGCTTGTAAAAGTTTATTGAGTGACTAACGAAGGGCTTTGTTGAAAATAATGAGCGATTTTATAGGTGCGGAATCTGGACTCAAATGCAAATTCGACCTACTGGGAAAGAAGGTACAATCATATCAGTCGGCAGTTTCAAGTGCTTTCAGCCTGTTCGAATGCTTCTCCATATCACAGACAAGATTGCCGTTTTTTGTGCAATTCGATAACAAACTTCATAATTCAGATCAAATTATGAGGCGTATGTTGTCTTTTGCCATGATCCGATCAAGCATACATGCGCAGTCTCCCGACGATTCAAGTTGTGAGTGGCATATCAGTCGGCAGTTTCAAGTGCTTTCAGCCTGTTCGAATGCTTCTCCATATCACAGACAAGATTGCCGTTTTTTGTGCAATTCGATAACAAACTTCATAATTCAGATCAAATTATGAGGCGTATGTTGTCTTTTGCCATGATCCGATCAAGCATACATGCGCAGTCTCCCGACGATTCAAGTTGTGAGTGGAACCGAACGGCTTAACTTCTACTCAACAACGTGCATGCGTGGAATATTCCAACATGTGTTTAGTTTAAACCGCTGGGACTTTTTCCTTAGTTCGTCTCGAAACATGGAAAACCTAGGTTCAGAGAATCTGAAACCCGTTAAAAGAAATATTGGGACGAAAGACTCAGGAAGCCAGTATTAATTTTGCCTAACGAGGAAAGTGTGACAGGTTTGTCCCACAATACTGGTCGCACCCCTGACGTCTTGAGTAAAACTCGCACATAGACTTTAGCAGTAAGACCCAGAAATCGCGTAATTGTGAGGCAAACAACTTAATCACTACAGTAACGGCCCAATAACTACGAACTATGAATGTCATCAACAACAAAGATCCAATAGGAAGTGATCATCATTTTGATGAACATATAACATGGAAAATGTATCAAGGCGAATAAAATTGACACAGAGACACGATTTATGATTCGCCCACTCTATCAATGTAGATCACGAGGATGATCTACTCCTAATTCCACAGAAGGGTTGAGCACAGCATTCGAAGCTCAGAACCACGATTTTTATTAAAAGGTCTCAATTCTTGCCATTGAATTTAAGATGCACTAATAAAGAGGGAACAACGGTTAAATACAAGGAGAAAAAAATTTCACAATCAAATGTAACATGCAAGCATGACAATGGTAGGTAGGTATGTTTATAGGTTACTTACCACCTTGCAGGACGTCTCCCCATTTTCTATAAGAAAAAGAAAAGAATTTTAACTACAACATAAATTACAAATGAGTTAATAGGCGTTTTAATAAACCGCAAAATTGGAAGTTTCTAAAGGTAACTCTAAATAAAGATGAATTTGGATAACTTACGGAAAATTGGAGAGACAACACGGCAAAGCGAAACTCGAGAAAGGAACTAACCGCAGTGTAGCCACTTGGCGGAGAAGAAGCAGGCTTGCACTCCAGCCGCTGGTAACATGAAGTGGTTATGCTTGGGTTCATGGAACCTTTAAGGTCCATGGATTCTACAGACCAGTAAAGATTCTGGTTGCCATCAGAGCACGCCGAATTATTAGAAAACCAAGTGGGTGTGGCACATAGCTTCCTCGTAACCATAACATGACTCAATAGATCATTGAAAATTATTATTGACTAAAGAACTTCGTTCAATTAGGCGAAGTAAATATTGAAATAGGGTAAATTTATTGTTATGCAGGATCTTGAGATGGTAGATGTTCAACTATTGAACAAACTATAAAATATACCTAATAAGTCCGAACAATCCCTGAAAATTTCTTTGAAATCGGTCAAGAACTCCCGGAGTTATACTTGTGGCAAGGATTTCACGTTTGCACATGCGCAGAGGCAATTATTGATGCGGGGTCCGAACATCAAACCGAACAATCCCTGAAAATTTCATTAGAAATTGATCAAGAACTCCCGGAGTTATGCGTGTAACGAGGATTTCACGTTTGCGCATGCGCAGAGGCTACTATTGATCCGGGGGTCATGCTCATAGGGGATTCTACACATCAAAAACAATCCCTGAAAATTTCATCGACCAAAGAACTCCCAGAGTTATGCTAGTGACAAGGATTTCACTTTGCGCATGCAGAAGCTACTATTGATCCGGGGGTCATGAAACCTATACTGGACCACCTAGACCCCAACCACGCAATAAAATTTCAAAAATCGGACTATAACTTCGTGTAGTTTTGCCTGTAACAAGGATTTGCTGACAGACATGGAACCAAAATTGTTCAGAAAGGTCTAAAATGCAAAATTCGAGTGGAATTTTTTATTTTCGAGACAAAAAATGTTCACATTACGAAAGTGAAAACAAATTGTGCATTGAATGCTTCCGCTACCTTAGTAGACTCGGAAGCAAAAAGTATAGAGGCCAGCAACATTTGGCCCTTCTGCTCTAACAAACACTTTAACATAGCTCATGTATAAGTCATGTAATAACAATTATATTCAGTGGTGAGGCGTGACATTTTTGCTAGGTCATCCCCAGTGGCGGTGATTAGTAACCAGAAGTGGGGGGCACTCCCCCCAACACAGAAGGAGGTGCTCCCGCGGAAAATTTTGAAAAATTACCTGTCAAAAACGCCAATCTCAGGTTTTTTTTATGTCTGAAATTCACAAACCCCGCCATAAGGTTGAAAATCGTTTGCTACAGCAACCCTGTCGTTGCAACGTTGAACCAAAATTCCACGGTTGCCACTGAGAAGTCACAAGAGCTCCCAAAGGTTGCCAGACTCGCTCGAAGTTGCGTGTTTGAGCAGGAGTCTTAAAGCGATTTGATTGGTCGATGTTTTGGAGGGAGTAAGATGAGGGGGGGGGGCCTCTGCCATGGATGCAGGGGGGTGTATGAGATACGCATTGAATGACAGTGCTTTCAAACAAGCTCTAATGTCGCCAATGAGGCGGTAATTGCGCCAACTGCAAGCATGAACAACTATTTTTTACGAAGAGGAAATTGGATATTCAACATTAGTATGAAATAATTCTCTAAATTTAATAAATCGTGTGGTCATTGCCAAATCCAGAGGCAACCGCAGGCTTTGTCACTGATTATATTTTATTGGGATGTAGAATGGGGTCAACTCTTCGCATACTACTTTAAATAAAATTATTATCATTCATACATTTTCAGATAGAAAAACGAGCCCTGTTTAAATTAATTGATAGGTTCATTATTATTTACGTTCTATCTAATGGGGAAATATATTTTTGAATGTTGTCACGTTTGAAACAGTTTCAAACAACTTCACCTCCTCAAAAATTTTTTTTGGAACCCCCCAGAATTTCAATGACGCAGCCTACCCTCACCAGTGGGCACCCCTGCCTACCTAACTTTTTTGGCATCTAGTTATCCAAGAACTCTTCTTCCATGCTTCCGAAATGAGGATGCAAAACCACTTGCCTATTGGAATAAGAAAACACAAAAAGAAGAAGAACCCAATTGTTGACAATTTTCCAATTCTTATCATAACCTTCCAAAGCAATTAAAATCTTGACAAACAGTCTTGTAAAACATAATGCATGGTTGATAGAGATATTCTGGTAGAAAAAATGTTATCTAACTATTTGGTAATTACGTCACAAGGACTGGGTGGTGCCCGGTGCCGTTAAAAGAAGGTCACCGGTGCAGGTGGAAGTGCCTGCAGGAGGTATCTAAATGATTTCAGAAGAAATTTTGAAGTTGCACTGTTGAAGGTGAGGTAATTGTAATTAATTTGTAGGTACTTATGAAAGTACTTTAACTAACTAAGGCCGGAGAAAAATGAAAAATCCTCCGTTGAGAGCCTAGAGACTCAACCCCTCAAGTCATTTTGGAAAATAGTAGGACCCCGAAAAATAGTTAGACATGTTTACAATTAGATGATAACTTTCCTAATTTTAATGTAGGTTCGTTCCATTACAGTCCTTCAAGAGAACAATAGACAATCCTGAAAAATTTTAGAGAAAATAATTTATTATTCACAAATCTTTTGCTCTGTATTGCAAGGAGTCGTTGGACTGGACTGTTATATCACTAGAACATGTATGAATCAAATATTTGAATCTCCAGTTTAAGAATCTAGTTGTCTGATTCGATTTTCTCTAGTTGTTACGTTTCAATATCTGAATTTGCATAATTCTGAAAATATTTGTACACTTCTCAGAAAGAAATACATAAGAATAAAAGCTGAAGGTTTCTTAAATATCTATTCAACTAAAAAAAATTTGATTTTTATTGAGTTGCCTGAATGGGAAGTAAATAATTTGTGATAGCTTAGTTCAATAGATATTTAAGAAACCTTTAGCTTCTATTCTTATGTATTTTTGAAACAACGATGGCCCTAATGAAACCCTGTTGACAGATTCCTGGGTTGTGTTGGGGAGTTTGACAAGGCACAGGCTTTGCATACCCTTTTCAAAAAGCCAACTATTTCGTTATTCTGATTCCTTTTAGTTTTATTCGTATCGACTCCAATAATTGTGTTTACTTTCAGGTTGTACGCTGTAACGAGAAGCGTAGAAGAAAGGATTTATCGATATGGAAATACGTTCTTGTGTACTTTACATATCGTAAAAGTTCGAGAGCAACAATAGTTTTATTTATTATTAGTATCTACTTATGTAATCTCTTCCAGACTGTCTGTGAGTAATTAGGTATCTACCTAACTGTGGTTTCTAACCGTTGTTTAATCTTCTAAAGATAATTTTATTTACCATTTGTGATATTTATAACAGTAGGTAAGCTATTGAATAGGTACAAACTGGTTGAGTTTTAATCCTAGTCGTCGTAGGTACCGTGATAGTTTCAGTTCTAGAAATTGTTGTACCTTAACACTTTACACACAAATATGAGCGGGAAATTTTGTTTCGCGATCGATAGGGGAGGCACTTTCACTGATATTTACGCTAAATGCCCCGATGGTTCGACGAGAACTTTAAAACTTTTGTCTGTTGATCCTGCAAATTATGAAGATGCTCCGCGAGAAGGCATAAGAAGAATCATCGAGCAGGTTGCCGGTGTGAGCATGTCTAAAGACAAAAAAGTAAGTACGAAGCTTATTGATTGGATAAGGATGGGCACCACTGTCGCTACCAATGCATTGCTGGAACGTAAAGGAGTTAGGACTGCACTGGTTATTAACAAAGGGTTCGGTGATTTACTTTACATTGGGAATCAGTCAAGACCTAAAATTTTCGATCTCGAGATCAAAACTCCTGAAATGCTTTATGAAGAAGTCGTTGAAGTTGATTGCCGAGTTGTTCCTCTGATGCAAGGAAAGTGTATTTTACCTGAAGCCAAAACATGGCCAATTGTTGAAGGTTTGAGTGGTGAAAAATTTCTTATAAGTCAGCATTTGAACACTGATGAAGTTAAAGAGCAGCTTAAAACAATACTAGCTAAGGGAATAAAAAGCATAGCAGTTGTACTTTTGCATTCTTACATGTATTCTCACCATGAGTTGGAAATTGGTAAATTAGCTTCCCAGCTGGGGTTCGAAAATGTGTCTCTTTCACATCAAGTTATGCCAATGGTTAAAGTTGTTAACAGAGGTTATACTGCATGTGCTGATGCTTACCTCACTCCTCACATTCAACAGTATCTGAAAGGATTTGCTGCAGGCTTCGAAAATGATTTGCAAGGAGTGAATGTTTTATTCATGCAAAGTGATGGTGGTTTGACGCCCATGAATAACTTCAATGGTTCTAGAGCTGTACTGTCTGGACCTGCTGGTGGGGTTGTGGGTTATGCTACAACAACGCCTGGCAATGACCCCATTATTGGATTTGATATGGGTGGCACATCTACCGATGTTAGCAGATACGCTGGAAATTATGAGCATGTATTTGAATCAACAGTAGCTGGTATTACTATTCAAGCACCTCAGCTGGACATTAATACTGTAGCTGCTGGAGGGGGGTCCAGACTTTTCTTTCGTTCAGGCTTGTTTGTTGTTGGACCTGAGAGCGCAGGAGCACATCCTGGACCTGTGTGTTACAGGAAAGGTGGGCATCTTACTGTGACTGATGCGAATCTCGTTCTTGGTCGTATTATTCCACAGTTCTTCCCCTCAATTTTTGGCAAAGATGAAAATCAACCACTGGATAAGAATGCTACCATAGCTGCATTCAAAAAACTTCAAACTGAAGTAAATTCATTCCTCAAGAGTCAAGGTAGCAAAGAAATGAGCATTGAGGAAATAGCAATGGGTTTCATCAGAGTTGCGAACGAAAGTATGTGTCGTCCTATTAGGGCTTTAACCCAAGGAAAAGGTTATGACACGTCGGCCCACATTTTAGCTTGTTTTGGAGGTGCTGGTGGACAACATGCCTGTGCGGTAGCTCGAGAACTGGGTATGTCAAAAGTGGCTGTACACAAATACGCTGGAATCCTTTCAGCATATGGTATGGCTTGTGCTGATGTTGTACATGAGGAACAGGAACCGTCATCTCTATGTCTACTGAAACAAAATGGTTCCAAAATCCAGGAAAGAATTAATATATTAATCAATAAAGGCGTAGCTAAGTTAAAAACTCTTGGCTTCAATGAAAAGAGCATATTTTACGAACCGTTTTTGAACTTGCGTTATTTAGGTACAGATGGCTCTCTTATGATAGCTTCTGAAAGAAAGGAGATGTCGTCTTCATTTTCTTTAGACGTGCAAGCTTTCGAAAAATCATTCCTCCGAAAGTATGAAAATGAATTTGGGTTCACTATACCAGATAGACCACTTTTGATAGATGACATTAGAGTGAGAGCTATTGGTCAAACAAAACTGGATCAGGAAGCACTGCTGACTAAAACCAATAGAGATCCTACACCTGTTATACAGACTGATGTTTATTTTGAAGACACCAAATTTGTCACTGTTCCAGTGTTTCTGCTTAAAGACCTCAGTTCTGGACTTGAGTTAGTTGGCCCAGCTATTATAATTGATGGTTTGAGTACTCTCGTGGTTGAACCTCAGTGTGTTGCAACAGTAACAGCATCTGGCAGTATCATAATTGAAGTAGGAAGCAATACCTCCAAGGTAATAAGCACTAAATTGGATTCAATACAACTTAGCATTTTCTCTCATCGATTTATGAGCATCGCCGAACAAATGGGAAGGATTCTACAACGTACTTCAATTTCAACAAATATAAAAGAAAGATTGGACTTCTCCTGTGCTCTGTTTGGTCCTGATGGGGGTCTCGTTTCGAATGCCCCACATATTCCCGTTCATTTGGGTTCAATGCAAGAAGCTGTTCAATTTCAAATTGGGAAGCTTGGTGACTCCATCAAAGATGGTGACGTCATTTTAAGTAATCACCCAAAAGCAGGTGGGTCTCATCTCCCTGATTTGACTGTTATAACTCCAGTATTTTTTGAGGGAGAATCTAAACCGGTATTTTATGTAGCTAGTCGTGGCCATCATGCTGACATTGGTGGGATCACCCCTGGATCAATGCCTCCTCATTCTAAAACATTGACTGAAGAAGGAGCAGCTTTCATAAGTTTTTTTCTAGTCAAACAAGGAAGATTTAGAGAGAAAGAGCTCACTGAAGAACTGAAAAAACCTGGTTTGATACCTGGATCATCTGGTACTCGGAATCTTCATGATAACATTGCTGATTTGAAGGCACAAATAGCTGCCAATAAAAAAGGGATCAATCTAGTCAAAGAGCTTATTGCTTATTATGGGTTAGACGTTGTTCAGTCATACATGCGATATATTCAAGAACATGCTGCACTAGCTGTTAGGGATATGCTTCGCACTATTGGAGAGAATGAATTTAAGAAACTAGGTACAACTACTTTGGCAGCTAGTGATTTAATGGATGATGGCTCTCCTATTCAGATAAAAGTCAACATTGATATAAAAGATGGATCAGCTGTGTGTGATTTTACAGGATCAGGACATGAAGTATGGGGTAATTGTAATGCTCCTAGAGCCATTACATTGTCTGCTCTTATATATTGCTTGAGGTGCATGGTTGGTCATGACGTACCTCTGAACCAGGGATGCCTGGAACCAATAAAAGTGGTGATCCCTCCCAATCGATTTTGGACCCTTCAGAGAATGCAGCGGTAGTTGGAGGCAACGTGCAGACCTCTCAAAGGATCGTTGATGTTATTCTTAAAGCATTCAGGACCTGCGCTGCTTCTCAGGGCTGTATGAACAATATTACTTTTGGACAAGATACTTGGGGCTATTATGAAACTGTAGCGGGTGGAGCAGGTGCTGGCCCGACATGGCACGGTAGGAGTGGTGTCCATTCTCACATGACCAACACCAGGATCACTGATCCTGAAATCCTCGAAAAGCGCTACCCAGTTATATTAGAAGCTTTCCACCTTCGAAAAGGATCCGGTGGAAATGGATTATTTAAAGGGGGTGACGGAGTAGTTCGAATCTTCACATTCCGGAACAACATTGCCCTTTCGATCCT
This sequence comes from Creontiades dilutus, assembly GCA_031894815.1. Lineage (NCBI taxonomy): Eukaryota > Metazoa > Arthropoda > Insecta > Hemiptera > Miridae > Creontiades > Creontiades dilutus. Next base: position 935,731 of record JAVIWC010001314.1, on the reverse strand, counting down.
AACAGAACGTAGAGTCTTCCATCCCTATGGTATGGAAGGCGGTGAAGATGGTGCCAAAGGCTTGAATCTACTTCAAAGGAAAAATGGCTCCATATTGTACTTAGGTTCAAAAACTGCCATCAACATAGAGCCTGGTGAGATTTTCACATTACTCACCCCTGGTGGCGGGGGCTGGGGCAGCTCTGAATCCAAGCAGTCCAAAAACATTAATAATATTCATTGCACATTACCGTTTACTCCAAGAGGAAGCCTTCAAGATTACATAAATTCCCAGGAATCCGCTTGATTCTATCAGTCGATCATAATTTCAATTTGTCCAAGAAATGCTTATTTGGATAGGAGACCAACCCCGTTTGAGAACATCACGATCAGTCAGAAAATAGATCATCGTATCTTCTTCGACGTTCATAAAATATAATCCAACGATTTGGGACCATGAAAGGAATTCTCCCAGTGATAACCATCTTGTTCAGTTCTTCCACATAAGAGTTTACTCATGATTTATCCATTAAATACAAATAGTATACCCTGAAGCTCTTTACCGCCTAAATAGTTGTTGAGCGTATTTGTTGCCATTTACATTACGTTTTGCTTTTTAGCTGAGCTGTCCAAGTTGTGCTATGACCCACAATGAACGCGTCATACAAAATATAAAGTAAGTTCCTCACACGACTGGTGTATGTTATCAAAAATAATTTTCATTGATACCTGTGTAAAGAAAACTGTTGCTAATTTAGATAATTTAATTATCCATAACCTAGTGCCTCTTTTACATATTGTAACAAAATATAACCTATTACACCTAGTCTATAATTAATTAGTCTCTTTATTCTAGACATTGCAGTGAATGAAACGTTTGGTTAAGTCCTATAATCTACCTACCAATCTACATTTATAAGTTTTTAATTATTGTTGCAAACAAGAAAATTTAACATTTGCTTTAAGCAATATTTCATTTTACAATGTTAACCCCTATTTGTTAAAACGTGATTGTTAAATTTTGAGAGATGTATTTTTCCATGCTTAATATACAACGAATAAACTATTTTTAAAAGTATTAGTAGAATTTCATTTTGAAACCTAGTTAAGTGCCAATAAAAAATTCAACGACGATAGTTAAAATCAATACTAAATGTACCAAAACAATTTTTTTAATTAAATTTTTTCGCAGTTCACAACCTATTTTTTTTTCTAAAAATGTCAGGTGTAGTGTAGCAAATCCTCTTGTAAATCATGATAATAATAAAGAATTTCATCCAGATGCTAGCCCATATTAGCGATTGAGCTCATTATTTTTTCCATCACTGGAAGGCGAAAAAGATTCTTCCCAAAATTGTGGGTTGCTTTTATAAAATGCTTACCTGCGTGTGCATTAAGAAAATTGAACGAAGAACCAAATTGTTTTGCAATGATTTGGGTTGAAAGGAGCATATGTGACTACATCATTGACAGGTCGTAGAGTTCGATGAGGTTGGAATTTAAAGTAATTTTTAAAAAGTTCTGGTCTATCTGCATGATCGAATGAGTGAATTTCCCCAAAATTATCGTTTAATTCACGATTGATTTGAAATTTGAGAACTAAGCCTTTTATCACATAACTTTATTGTATAATTAGCATTGCCGTGGAGCTCAGAATAATATAAACAATACGGCATGAAACATGAGTAGGAGTAATAGCCAAATGGCTCTCGTAGTTTCTGAAGAATAAACAACACTTGTAATAATTTGCTAAACTGGTGGGTTTTGATTTGCTCTGCGGAGATCAGTATACCTTTTCCACTTTTGTCTACGATTCGTTGAGAACTTAGCGTGCAAAAAAAGTTGTTAATTCGCAATGTTAATGCGAACAACTTTTTCTAAATAATATTCTATTCAAAGATTTTGGATTTTTTAAAGAGTCATAGCATTTTATAATTTTTAAAAGCATATTTTGATTACAATTTTCACCATAAGTGCTATTTTCATTCAACTTTGAGTTTCAAAGTTCAAATGACCTATTTAGTTGTTTCTAAACTTTTTTTTGGATAATGTTCCAAAAAAATATTGAAACTTTTTAGCGGTTTTTTGCCAATATTTGTTATTTTTTAAATAGCGGTTTTTAAATTTGACCCATTTAATGTGCCCAAGAAGTGTCATCCAACGAACTCAGCTCTTCACATTGGAAATATTGTTATTTTGGCGTAAGAAAAAGTTTCCATCTTAATCTCAGGGGTGCCCACCCCACCAAGCTCCATGAAGCACGCCCCCCCCCCCCCTCAAAAGGTTCATAACGTAACCCCCCATGTAAAAAGTACTGGTAAGCACCCCTTATTTTATCCAAAATTAAAAGATTTATATATGTATTGAAAAAATTCAAACCCAGTCAGCAATATACAAAACGTGTATATTTTTTGAGGTTCTTTACATAGCACGTAATATATTTTTGAATGTCATCACGCTAAACACTGTTTCCATCAACTCCCCCCCCCCCGCCCCCCAATTTTGTTGGACCCCCCCCCCCCAAGAATTTCAATGACGCAGTCTGCGTAGTAGCCCCCCCTGAGGGTACCCATGTTAATCTTATCGTGAGTCATGGTCTGGAATGACTGGTATATAGACACGTGCGTATGAAAGAGGGTTAAAATCCTTGAGTAATTTCAGAATGCTTACATACGGGTTTTATGAAGAAATTTGTCGATACTGTTCATTTTTGAATTTTCAGATTCATCATAATTATATTTTCAAAATACAAAATATTACGATACCCTAATTTTCAACGAAAATTCATTACAAATTGTAAAAGAGGGGGTGATGAGTGACCACCGAAATACGGTGGTGGAGTGTCAACGTGAACTTGAATCTTACGGACAGAATCATATCATACAACAACATCCAACCCCTTGTAACCTAACCTTCTGGTTACCTACTGATTTCATTTCAAGGATTTTCGAGGACTTTTTACAATTTCAGTATTCTTTCAGTATTTTAGTTGTGTTTATCATTAATTTATAATTTGACGTATTTATTTCAAATAAGTAAACATTAGCTAGTTACGTATTTCGTGAGAGTGACGTGCAATATTCGTTGGAGTTTCTGGCAATTAACTTTCTCTCGATTACCCACCCAGGAAGGTAAGAATAATTACCTACAATCTACCTTTTGCTTTTTTTTTTATTAAGTCATGTTTAATCGATGAAGGAACGTTATACCTGAATACATAAACATAAAATTCAATATTAAGACTGTAACATGTTTGAGATTTACTCAAACTTTGAATTCACGAAGCGCTTCTCTAACGTGAGTTGGCGGTCAGTTACCTGCTTTGGGGTTTATTGGTAATAATATTACCATATTATGGTAATAAATAGGTAATGAGGATATCTTTATCATGAATCTGCCTGTTTGATTACATATTGAAACAATTGAAGAAAATAGGAACCATTGAAACGACTCCTAGAAATAATTCTGGAAGTGAATTTTTACAAAAAGCTCCAGTTAGGTAATTCGGAATTGATATTCAAAGTTGTCGGAATTCGATTACGGTCTACCTTGATTTTTGACAACTTTTAGGTACCTACATAAAATCGTATCTATTTTAACGCTGCAGTATGGCGAATTATGGTATTCAAATGAAGTTGATTGTGCTGAATGCTGGTTTAAAGGTTGAATATGCATGTGAATTGCATTTTTTCGTTAAATAAGCCGACAAGAAGACTTGGCGCAATTGAATGATATAACTACTCAAATTATTTCATCAGCGTCATCCCAGAGGAAGAAAAATTGGACTTCTGCCAAGTTGGGTTCGTTGTGGCTACTCATTTGTCGTAAAATTTGTAAAGACTTTTAGAATTGGTCTGTGAGCAAACTTTGAGCTGGATTTGTTAGAAATAGTCTTAATTACCATGATGACGGCGATGAACCCTTTGGAGAACTCTATTTACAGTTCTTAGTGTTTATATCGGAGTTTTAGCATATTTTAATGAAATTTTCGATCGTTTTTCAATAGGTTCATTTTTTGCATTAACTATCAAGTGCTCAGCATGTTTAAGTTTTTGAGTAATATTCTGCTAAAAATTATAGAATTTCCGTATTGATTCAGGCCTTTTCCTTGTTGGTTTAGACTTAGATTGCCTCACACACATACATGCTATTGGCCAAAAAGTGGTCGTACACGTGGTTTCAATTGACATAGTCAAGTGGGGGGGGGGGGGGGGGGGCACTTTCTTCTAATTTCGGAAGCAACTGGTATATGTGTTTCAGATCCGTAGAAATTTACTCCTAGCAAATAATCCCGATATCTGAACCCACAACGACACAAGCAATAACGCATTATTAAAAAAATGACGATCCTATGTGTTAAAATTGCTACCATTTTCCTCATAGATTTAGATCTTTTCTATATGAGTGTATTCCCTTTCCGATTAGATTTAGTCTCTGGTGATTAATATGCCACATTTAGAAAAAATGAAAATTAATTAATAGAAAAGAAACCGGAATTAGAGAGTTTCTAGGAGATCCGCCAACACCGATACGAATCCGTAACGCGATACGAAAGGGCGACTGCGCATGCGCCGCCAATACGATCGGTCGTATTGCGATTCGACGGTGGTATCTTTACGGAAGTTACGATGCCACCGATGCGATCCGAACGAACGTATCTTTCGTCCTTATCCATCCTTGTCCATCGGGGTAACCTAGTTGTAAACCGCTTCGCATCAACATTTTCAACGTTTCTACCTAAAAATTTGATTTCTGGACTTGCTAAATTGAAATTTCATGCCAAGAGAGAGCAGAATTTTCATTTTGATTCAACATCATTTTACTAGGTACTTAACAGCTAGCCAACTGTGCGAGTTTTTAAAGAGCCCAACAGCATCATTTAGAAATTCGCTATTATAAAAACTGTCTAAGTACAACCCCAGAATCCCTGCTGTACATTCCTTTTCTGGAGTATGTACTTCCCAAGTCGCTAAGTAAGAAGTTACAAACAAATCTATTTTGATTCCAAGCGTACTTATCTGTCGTAACTTCTGCGGGAATTTGAAGGAGACTCTGGAGTAAATGTACATGTTCTCTATTGAATCGGAACGAAAATGGTACATTATCCTCGCTCATGTCATCCAGGGAAAATCCCCCTTAGAGTAGGCTTAATCGTCGAGGTGCTTCCCTCACACTCTCCCGCTCCAAATACGTTCGAAAAATCAACAGCAACTCCTCAGTTGAAATCAATCCGTTGACATAATATTCAAAAAAGTCTGCCACCCCCTGCATTTTTGGTTAAAAAAACGAAAATTCTACGAAGGGTAGAAGGGGATGTCACGGAAACGCTTCCTCAGACAGAAGCGTTTAGTGAAGTACCTAGTGATTTGTGGGCTATGGAACTCATAGATGGCTATCTACAAGCGATTTCGAGATGATCCAAGCAGTCACTCCGTACAATTGGACCAGTTTTCGGATGAACGCTTCGCTACTCCTGCTGCGGTTGGTCAACAGTTATATTGAAGAATTCCTGCTTCTACTCTCGTTCTGCTTGTATCATAAATGTAGTCTTCTGTTCCCCTTCCTTTGGGACGAAAAAATACTGCCAAGTTGGGTGTGGCACGTAGAACGTGAACATGAACTTTTGAAATGGTTTTGATAATTTCGAATGCAGAAAATAAGCTTGTTGCAACGATGAACGAGACAAGAAGGCTGCGGGGCATGTTCTACCATATATTAATGCCTTCAAAACAGTAGCCGACATGTAATGCGGGTCTGTCGGGCTAATTCTAGATTAAAATGAGATTATGAGAACGTTTCATTTATTCATTTAAATGAGCGGCAAAAGCCAATATACGAAGAAAATACAAAACGAGTTAATAAATTACAACATGATATGACAATAGCACAATTATTAGGTTTTTCGCTGACTACCCTAAAAATTTGAATGCGAATGATGGGTGGTGATACCACGAAGTACTCCTGACATGATGCCCACCTCAATTAACTTCGTTGCACTTTTCCCTCACCAAACTTCGCGCCATGATTTGGTTGCAGCCAGAATGTTGATGTTATTAGATGCCACTCCTTTTAGCTCAGGTATTGCCTGCCTCAGGTCGTTCCTATCATATTTACTTTTCTCAGCCCTGTAGGTCTGCTCCATGTCCATTGGCTGACAACTTGAACCTCCAGGGTTATGCCAGATCCATTAGACTTAATGTCAACGATATCTGGCTTCTTGCCTCTGCAAATGATACCGTCTCTCTCTCTCTCTCCCCACATCCCAGTCGTTGGACACACATACACACGTGTATATGAAGAAGTTAAAAAACCTAATTAAACAATTTCGTAGCCATTGAAATAGCTTAATTTTCCAAGAAAATCCGGTAAAAATTATTTTGGGTTGTGGGATACTTAACAAAGAGCGAAGCATCAAGAAATCCCCCTCCACCTCTCATCGTTGTCTTCCCGTTTCTGTCAATGTATTCGTCTCTTTCCCTCTTTGAAACTGCCCACACACCAAGTAGACGTGATCTAACTCAGGAACCTAAATCTCCGGAACTTTCTTTCGACTGAAGAGGAGCTCGGCGTTACGCAACGCAGTCCACCAGATCTCGTCTTTAAGAACGTGGCTCGAAATCGCAGGTTACGTATAGTTACGCACCTTTTCATTTCCGACGATCCCCGGCCCAGAGTTCCTTCCATTCTATCGTCTGCACCGACGTACCTCCCAGCAGAGGGTCCCCACTCTCACTAGCGAAAGGGGGGTTTACCTACGACCTTAGGTTTTGGCTCAGTCGAGTTTTTGCCTTTGAATTGTGTCAGGTGGCTCCTCTCGAAAGTGACTGAAGACGGGATTACGCGCGTTCCACCGGAGAAGTAAATTATAAAGGCCTACGATGAGTGAGTCGGTTTTTCATCTCCTTTCCATTTGCATGGTCTTGAAACGTATTTCAGAACTTTAAAATTTAATTATGAGAGCAAATCGTTATGTCCTCACTGTTATCAACTGTTTTTAATTACTGTTTTTTTCGTTCGATATCAATTTTTGGTAGGAAAACCTTTCTCGTGTAATAAACTGCGGAAATTTAGAATTTGCTGTCGGGGAGGGGATGAGAATGGTAATTCCCGATTCATTCTAGCGCTGCTCATACGTACATGAATTTTAAGCCAATTTTGTCCTTTTAATGTTCAAATAAGAATTTGCCCTATTTTTTTGTAATGTTTATAAGCGTGATCATATAAAAACCATGCATAGGGACGTCCCTGTTATACATGCATTACTTAACAATAAGGTTTTCCCAAAACTCGTTATTGTTTACATTTTCGTTATCTAATAGCTCTTCTGCGGTTTCTTTTCCGTGAAAGGAACTAAATAAACCTCGATTTATGAAACAAGTCCGACGAGAGAAAAATATTGTATAAATAATATTTGTTTATTTTACTGTACTTATTTAAAAAACGAGCCTTTCTAATCGGACAAGAAAAAAATCGGTTTTAATTTCTAACTTCTCCAAATTTCTTTACGTTTACATCCCCAGATGCGTCTTGAATCCCCTCTCCCCACCCCGTTAATAAATAATGAAAATATTATCAACAAGAAAAGAAATATTGTCATTCAGATTTCAACGCTAACAAATTTCGTTTCCGAAACGTGCTCACATTTCAATATACTACAATCGCATTGATTAAAAGTCACGTACCTATGTTTTAAATTTGACAAAAAACATGTTTTTTCCGGAATTTGGACATTACTTGAGCAATATATTTTTTATATTCCAATTTATGTCAATCAATGATTTTTCTCGTTTTGAGATTAATTTCACTGTTTACGATCTTTGTCTGTTTGAACGGTTTTGCCGAATTTGTAGACAGAATTAGACAATTGCTATGGTTACAAAATTTTTAAAATACAAATTTTCCAATATTTTCTTCTAGAAAATCCGTTTTGATGAATTAAGAATCGATTCCTAGGTTTAAATGCTTTTTCATATGGATATATAAAAAACACGACCATTTATGGATATGTGATTCCAGACAATAACTACCATTTGGATTTGGATAAAAACTTCGTTCCTTTTTCCAACATATCAAACATTCCAAAATACAGGGATAAAGAAAGCATTTTTTGAGCACAGCAAATCGATCAAATTCAAAAAAATGCGCTATAAAAATCACTAACTGTCGAAAACCCGGCTGAAAATCCTAAATTTTCGTTTGAATAATAGAATATTATTTACTAAAAGTATTTTTGTGATAAATTAGATAATTTACAATTTCTTTCAAAAAAGTGAACAAATTTCAAAACAACTCAATAGAAATGCCACATGAAATTTTTAAAAATTCGCTCATACAATCATGCTGCTTAAATATAAATTGTTAATATATTTTTGTTCTTTTATGTATGAGCACCTTTCGTATTGGTTCTTTATTTTCCAAAATCAAAATTTTTGAAACTTTTGGGTTTCAATTGTGAACAATTTTGGTTTTCTGTCTCTGTTTTAAGGTCAATAATATGCCAATTACCACCGGATTTCAATTAAATTTTCTGGAATTGTGCAGATGGTACCCTACTTTTAGATGGTACCCTATCGATTAATTACAGTACAATGGGAACGAGTGAGCATGAGCTCTTGAACAACCATTTCTCACGATCTAATGACCTGAATCCCCTCAAAATCGGAAGGGTTGTTAAAGGATGCACTTAATCTAGTAGCTCACAATTTTTACCAAGTGTGGCTACTGAGCATGCGCAAATTTTATGTCAGACACAAAACTACGAAAGGAATCAGCCAAATCTGGTGTACATTCTAGAGAATAAACTATATTTTAGCACGATCATATACGATTTTATGATGTCATGATCATATATGAGCAATAAACTATTTTGCACGATCCATCGAAAGAATTATATTCCGACTGGCTGAACTCTGCTACTGCGCTCGCGCAAACAGAATCTTCAGAGGCGAATCTAATGAAACTCCTGGGGATTAGGGGTATTTAGCTTTCAGTTTCTGACCGTCGTATAGAATTTTCGAAGAAAAGATGAGCTATGGATGGCTTCAAAATATTAGGAGGTGATAGATGGGAGGGGTGAGGAACCCTTTACGTTATGTAACGTTCTGGGTAAGGAGTTCACTTCATTTTTCAATAAGTCAATTATTCAATTTTATTTATCTATGTTTACGAAATCATCAAAACTACGTTACCTACCTAAGTGATTCTGAAAAAAACTATTGGGAACTCTATATTTGTAATTGTGTGAAGAGAACTCTGTAACCTCTCTCTTCCTGTTATCTTTCGCTTCAAGGTCCGACAATCGCTCATTCTCGAGTCGTCGGTTTACTAGATAGGTTGGGGTTTATATGATCGCAAGTTCCTGTTGTTTGTCGCCCAGTTGATCTCCGGTGGTCCGGTGTGCAGGCTTCAAACCTGTATCTGTCTAGCGGCTGAGTGGTTCGATTCCACCTGCTGGGCGTTGTCACTCGTCCGGCGATTGATAATTGAAATACATGATCGAAGTAATTTTCAATCAATTTTGAAGGTTGTAAATTCTTCCGCAAATTGTTTTGTTTTCTAGAACCCAGTGCATTTTCTATTATTATGTTACCAATACACACAAGTAGTTCGGTTCTTGCAAAAGGGTTTGTGTTGATCAGGAGCTTAATCACAGTGAACACTTTCGCGTTTTATAGTTACGGAGAATTTATATCACCTACAACAATTTCATTTTTGAGCTAAAAATCATTGTCACATTCATAAATTACGCGATGAGACATCACGTGAGTTCTCTCGTAACCAGATAATAATATTATTTCAATAAAAAGATAATAATTCCGATGTTTTAACTTGTTACCAATTTTGACTAGTTCATTTACCTAATCATAGAAACAAATAACACATCGAAAATTCACAAATGGGTCTTGAACAGAGAAGGCCTACACACAATTCTATGTTTAAGTTTTGCAAATAGAAGTTCTTCTTGCAATGACTTTGTCGTAAACGGAAACCCCATTTTAACGTGTACCGTGCTTTATTGCTGAGATTTGTGCTGGAAAATCAAGCTTTAGTGGTCATGAAGTACTCATTTTCTTCGCTCCGAAAGCTAATTTGTACTTTGCTTACACTGTGAAGTAGCAATTTACTATGTCTGACGCTTAGGAGTTTTACCTGGCGATGCATAGGCCCTAATGATCTAATCGGCTTCCATAGCTAATTTCTACGCTCTTTACTCCGAAGCTGCTATTTAGTAAGTATGCTTCTGGTATACTGGCCCTGGACCAGCTGAGTGGCTCCTAAAGCTAACTTCTAAGCTCCTTACACTCAAAAGCTGTAATTTGTTCTGTATACTTCTTTTGGCTTTTAACGGCCCTGTATCAACTGAGTGGCTCCTAAAGCTAACTTTTACGCTACTTACACTCTGACTCCGTAATTTTCTGAGTATACTCCTAAGGAGTTTTACCTGACGATGCATAGGCTCTGGATCAGCTAAGTGGTTCCTAAAGCTAATATCTATTACTTACACTCAGATTCTATCATTTACTATGTACACTCTTTAGGACTTTAACTTAGCTTAGGCTCGGGATCCTACAGTTAATTTTTTCGATATTTACACTCTCGAGCTGCAATTTAGTATGACTAAGACTCCTTTGCTTTCTACAAAACTAAGCTACTAGTTTGTCGACGGTTTATTCGTATAAAAAAGCCCATAGAAAAAAATCATATGTCTCTAAGACATCCTTAGTACAGATTACATCGTCGTTGCGTTCAGTGCTTACATTACAAAACAAAAGTTGTCCAGAATGAATTTTGAGTAAAAAAATTAATATATTTCCCGAAAATGGAAACCAAGCTTCACAAACTTAGGAGCAAAATCAAGTACCTACTAGTGACTGGGTTGTGGGAGCGTTCTTCCTCTCTTTGTTTGGAAGGGAAGCAAAAACCATGAATTGCTAATTGGTATTCGCGTTCTGCCGTATGACTAAACAAATGACCTGGTTGAGACGATCGACGCTTAGCTGTATCCTTGGGAGCACATTCGAACATTACGTACCTAAAAGTGCAAGGCCTGTCATTACTTTTCAAGTTGTATTCAGCCTGCATGTGCTCTAAAGGTCCAGTATTTAAATATAAAAATGGGCTGTTCCTGAGGATTAGTCTTTAACCCTTTCTATCAGAAATCCTGGTTTTACTTCCTGGACTATGCACCCATCTATCAATTTTCTGCTCTAAAATCACCTGTGGGTTACAAGCACGTCGGGTAATGTGATAATTGAAAGAGATAATAATTGCTTCCAAGGTAGAGGAAGATTCGTTTTCACTTTAGAGAGACGGAAATTTTGTTCTCTAAAATCTAAATTTCCACTTGCATTTTGCATTTTGGAATATTCTGTGCGACTGTCTGTCTGTCTGTCCCATCAATGAGGGTACAAAATGAGGATATGGTTAAAAACCAAAATTCGTACCATTGGATATTTTGACTTTCCTTCCAAATCCACTTGAGTTATTACTGGAAACCATATTCTCATTTTTGATAGTAAAGGTAGTATGTATTCGTGCTCAACTAATTCTACGAATGTATCAATCATCATCATCATGTATTTAATGTCGGTCAAACTTTCATGTGTCCAGCGGGTTCTGAAACACCTACCATTAAGCAAATTACTTTCTCATTTTCACGAATTTGTACTGCAGTGGCATTGATTGATTAACACCACAATGTTATCCTGTAAAACAACACTGTTTTATCCCAGTTGGGAGATTTGTTTTCTAATTAAGATTTGGAGTTGCTCTTTCATAAACGTTTGAGTTTATCGGGCAAAAATTCTAAGAACCAAATGCAATCGTTTTAGTGTAGAACTACAACTACAGGAATTTTGTCCTACTGGCCCATATATTAAATTGTTAACCGTGGTTGGGCTAATGCAGAACAAAACAATTCATTCATCAATGTCAAGTTCCGATATTATATCTTGATAACCCAGTGAATGGGTTCGACTTTCCTACGTGATCTTTTGCGGTTGTATCGACGAGGCGCTTTCGTTCACGGCCGTGTCATGTGTGATGGGCGCGGTAAAGTTAATTGTGGAGCTGGCCTACTTTCAAAAATCTTGGGCACCTCGGCGATATCCAAAATCGCTGCAGCCAAAATCACTTCAAACTATTACCAAGTTTGTCCATCAGTATTTAGTAGTGGTCTTCAGGGACGCTCGAAGAAAATAACGCGATAGCGAGAGGGGTTTGCTATGGGAACTGGAACACCTTCGATTTTAAGAGAAAAGTTTGAGAGAAAGGGAAAATCATCTCCCAAAATTTCAAAAATTTGGAAAAATCTAAATTTTAGGAAACTTGTTTGTTTGAAAGCTCCATATACCTCTTTTAGGAATCTTTTATAATAAGTATGTCCCTCTCGTTTGTAGGAGGAACCCATTACAAGAAAGCTTTGTAGTTCTTTGTTGTGCAGATCAGCAGATGACGCGTTCGTTAGGAATCCAAGGACGCTGGTGCATCAGTTTTTCGCCAATGTACATTAGAGTTTTAAAATAAATACTCAATTCTTGTAGTTCAAGAAGTGCTCTTATTATCTCAAGGTGTCAACAGTTTTTGCGAATCATGCCTAACAAACGATCAAAAGGTAGTAAGACGCGTTCATCTCGGCGCGCAGCTGTACAAGGCATAATAGATGATTCAAAATCAGAATTGGTATCCGAGTCGTCCGAAGAAGAGGTATGTGTCAAAACCAGTTCCGGAAGCAGCTCGAGTCCTCAAACTTCGTGGGAAGTGATCTCTTTGGCGAATTGGAGATGCATGTGATTCGGATAATAACGTCATCTGCTGATTATGGAAATGTCATAATATGACATATTATGTTGACATAGCACAGTGCAGATCTCCCACATTTTCTAACTGCCTTGATGCTTGTTGATTGTTACTTGTGATTCGTGATCCATCTTACTGTTGTCAATCAATGGTTTTGATTGTATTCTTCTGAATGCCAAACCAGATCGTAGAGGGTCATTGAGAACGAACCGCGTAGGTGACTGACCTGTCAAGAAACAAAGTTATTTTTAGAAGTTATTCAGTCATCAGAAGTTGCTCTCTCAAGAGATCTTATCTCACGAGGCTTGATTAATTTCTCCCGGACCCATTGTTCTTGAAAATAGACCAATCTCGACCGACCTTCCAAGTCTGAGCTTCTTCCTGGATCGGATAATACAAAAACCTAATTAATTTTATTTACGGTTGAATCACGTCAGTTACCTCGAATTTGTTCTATGTTGAATTAGAATCATGCATATCACCTCTTAACCTGTCTGTAGCTACAGGAAAAGTTAGGGTTGGTTACGTTCAGCTTTGAGCAATATCTGTTTCCATTGCGTTAAATCATTTAGGTACAGGGACTTGTATGAAGACGAGTTAACTTTCAGGCCGAACTTGCCTAGAAATGTGCCAATTATCATTTACTCAAAAGTAATAACTAATAATCTTTCACTGCTGGCCACGCAAGTGAAGGGGTAATGGTGGTCCAGCTGGAAGTCCTCAGACCACTCGCCGTCAGATAACTAGGTCAGTGACGCAAGCTCAGGTTAGCTAAGTTCAGTACACGTAGTCCAAGGATGAAAGTCTCACACGCCCTAAACTCCTTCGACTAACCTTGTGAAACTTCATTCCGTAGAATCGTTCTTGGCAAATCTTTCATTATGCTGGTGAAATCAATTTCCATTTTTCCTCATATTGCGGCAATTAAGGGAGTTTCATCTTCTGTTGTAGCAAAGCAGGGTCTTAGTTTCTATCATTGGGGCCGTCAAGGGGGTTAGTGTTCTGTAACCTTAGTGAGCGATGTTAAATAAGCTTTGTGGTTAAACAAGCTCCCCTTTCTTTGCTGTGGTTTGCCGAGGTTCTAGAGATGGGACATCGAGACGAAACATCGGTATATCGTTATTATCGAATGTGTGGCATCGATGGCAATTCATCGTAATATCGAAGCAAAACATCGATGTTTCGATAATATCGATGTCGATGTCCCATCCCTACCAGGTTCTCTACAAGACGTCACTTTCGTTGAACTAACTACACTCCGTTTAATCCTTCATAGCTATTCGTAAAACGTACGAGGTGAAATTAGTTGTAGTTACATTGGGATTGTGCTGCTTCCTCGCCCTATATCACTCTATGAGAATAGCTCATACGGTTCTTATTATTCAAGTATTGAATACGAATTTAATCTAAGAGCCGCTCCTTGTTACATTAAACAAATAAAAAATTCGTATCAACTTTCACGCCGCAAAAGTTGCGTCAAAGTAGGGGAAGGCTTGATCCAAATCAACATTTAACGGACAAAATAATCACTTAAATAATTTGTTGTACACGATTGGTTGTAGAAAGTAGGTGTGGTTTGAGTCGGATAGAAGATGAGAGCGTTCAGGAGCGTGAGGAGCATCAGTATTGTTGTGGACCAGGTTGTTCGAAAACATGTAGCTTCTGCTGTGTCCTTCGATCCTCCAGAATCTTGGAATGAGCTGTAAAACGGGTGATTTCCTGTTGTTTGGACTGAATGAATGAATAGGTATTTATTTCCACAAAATTACAGCATGGACAAAACGACAGAAATATACCTTAGGAAATTAAAAAAATTCAAACGCTCCCATCAAAATGTTTAAAATGTCATTCCTCAAAACATTTGAATTATTGGGTTCTTTCTTGCTCTGCCTCTCCATAATGATACTATTTGTGCCCCTTTCACTTTGTAAGCCTTGAGTGGCATTGGTTGGTCCTCCCCGCCCCTTTCACTTCCTTGAGCCAATAGGATTCAATCTTCCTATATAAGATATGCTTTCTGTGATGTACTTTCAGCTCATGTTTGTTACTGATGATGACCTATCCGTTGATATCGATTTAACAGTGTAACTCTTTACTTTCGTGGAAATATAGACAACGTTCCGTCTTACTCCGTTTTTATTTGAAATGGGTTTCCACAACTTCGTCGCGAGTGAGTTAGTCCGTATGTGTTGCGTGGGGGAGTCAAAAATCATCGGAATTTTGTACAAAGTAGAAATTAACTAGATACATTGCGGAAAATTAAAATTAATCTTTCTCACAGGAAATATATTATTTAATATGTAAGCCTATATGCTGATCAATGTATTTAAAACAATATAACCTTAATATTTATAAATGCTTTTGAACTACTTGAATTAGCCAGGTAAATATAAGGTTTTTGTATTGGCTTCGGGAATACTGGGTAGGAGACTGTAAATTTAGCTTTCCAACCCTTAAGAGGATAGGGAGGATGAAATACGTGTGTCACTGACTGGTTATTAGATTTGAGACGATGCTAGGGAAGGTGGAAACAACTGAGGGACGCAGGGCGTAATGTTGCAATTGATCGATTCTGAAGTAATCGGTATGTTTATGATTGAAGCATAGGGCAGCGTTTTGATACAATTGATCTAGGGAGAACACCGGCAGCTCACGAAAAAGCTGACCTGAAGGAAATCTGGGGGTTTCCGGAAATTTACTTTTAATATGGTTCGCTGCATTAATTTCAGCGAACAAGGGACAGCGGACGAAGCTCCTCAATAGGATATGATTCCAAACGAGAGGATGCTTTGTACCAACGACCTGTATACTCCAACCCTCAGCTGGGCTTGAAGATGACGTAGAGCATTAAACACATAAATAAACTTTTTTTAACCTTTTGAGCAGGGAGGAAACATGTACGTCCCATCTCAGACCATCGTCCAACCATCCTCCCAAGTACCTCATACTCTGAACACACAGTGAAGTAGACTAGCGCATAGTGGGGTCACTACATTTGTGCAACGTTATAGAATGGTTGACTGAAAAACATCAAGATAAAAACCCCATATAATTGGGAGAATTCCTCGAATTCTCTGGATAGCTCCACCTCATCAAGGATCCTCATTCCTCTTTACAGAAATACCCGTCTTGAAGATTCGTAACACTTTTACTGTGACGATGACACAAATCACCTCAGACGTGTTTTGCAACGGGAGCGGTTTTGCCGAGCAGAAACACCTTCGCTTCGGAAGATTACGCAAGATCGACTCGCCTACCTACCTCAAGTCGCTTTGGTTACAAAACCTATTATCGCTTACAGTCTCTTACACCGGACAAGGAGAAAGCCCTTGACGGTTTTGGTCTATAATCAATATTTTACCGGAACATTCTCAAATGAAGGCAAACTAGGGCCGAAGTCTTGGAGCTGTCTTAAAATATGCCTACCTCATATTGACACTTTCTCTTTTCTGTGACACACTGCTAAAAGAGAACCTGTATCAAGATTCCTACTAAGCATCCTATTCTCAAGAACTCAATACTGCCAATTTTTCAATTGGCAATTGTTGTTCACTTGTTTCGAACGACTCACTCATTCCGTCACTTTCGTAACTTCCTTCGTTACCTCAAGGATTTCAAGTGGTAGTACATTGAACTCAAACAGAGCTGCCCTCATTGTAAGCTCCTGTCGTCGTTCTTATCAGAGAGCTATATTCTGCATTACTTAGAGGTCTTTGCATTTATCACCAAGCCTTGCCTTGAGCTTCCTTCCACGCGGATAACTGTAGCCCACATTGTAAGTTAACAAATAAATGCAAAAAACTTACAAGCAGAAAGAAAATTGTTTTATTCCCTCACATCAGTATTAAAAGTGTAAGATTATCAACATTGAAAATCAGAATTAATTGTTTCGAGGGGGAGGGGTCAAAGATTTCCAAATATTGATTACGTAATTTGGCTTTTTCTCTCAAGTTCCGATTGCTCGATGGATTGTTCAATGTGTGTGTCGTTTAGTGGATCAATGCGTTTCAAGGACTACAAGATTTCAGTAGTGGTATCTGCAGATCTGCTAGGATATGTTTTATTTTGGCAGTTGCGAACTTGGTATGTTCTTCATCAATCGAGATGAAGACTGGCCCTATGATAAGAATGACGGGAATTACGCAGCTAGCGTGTTGAAGGATGCTGCTATCGAAATACACTCTTGGAAAATCAACCCTGTTATTAATTCCGAGTTCCTTCTTCAGCCTCTCGGAGTTCAGTTGTGGTGTCTTCTTAATTGACTAATTCCAACATAATCACCATGTGGTAAAGGAGGTTAAGAACAATTTCGATTGCATTATGTAACTGCAATTATCTACATGCCTTCTGCTAGATCCAAGATGCTAATCTTACCGGCTTCCTGATAGCGAGTACACTTATGACCCTGTTTCGTTGAAGTAGGTTCAACGATTCCCCAAAATATCTCACCATTATCTGCATCTGCTCCTACTGTTCATCATTTATCACTGATTCCAACGATTGGCAGTGGCTTGTTGAATCTTAAAACTACCAAGAATCGTACGTCCAATCTTCAAGTTGAAGTGGATCATTAAATATGGGGTTTACTTGCCACAAAACAATTCGTTACAAGTTCTCTTGGATCCATTTTTGTATGAGTTCTTATAAATTCTGCAAATAAAACTTGATGGTTATTCTCCAGTTCAGCATGTCTTATGGAGATTGGACATTAGTTACCAATCACTCTTTATGGTAATACATTTTGTCGCAATGGAGAGATGGTTGTCATCAGCATAAATATAAGTATGGTAAGATAAATGATTGTACTCAATTCAAGAAACTCTTATGAGCAGCGTTCTATGACTTCACACAATTTAATAATAGTTTGATAATACTAAGATATAGTTCAAGAATAGTAAAATTATTCACCAACTTTCTCATTTTCTGAACATCGAATTGAATATTCACCTACTTACCTCTTGATGTTTAATTCTTATGATGAAGAAACAACCTGCTTGTTTTTTCTCATTCATTATTAACTAAGCCATAACGGGCATCTCTCTTTAAGCACATCAACTAAATTGAATTCTCATTACTCAGGTAAAAATATCGGTTGAGGACAGCATTTAATACTCTTATCTGGGGGTAGGCTACTAGTTACAACTTTTCTGCATCACTATTTTCCTGCTTATTCCTTTCCTTTCATCCAGACTTAGAATAAAAAATGCTGTGCGGATATTCACTCCATCATCTTCTCCTTTGACAAACTGAGCCGAATGGATTCATTCATGGTCTGTGGTCCGAAACGATGACCTTCCGATGGTGACCACTGACGGTGCAGATGTTTTCATGATCTCACTAAAAGGAAGTGTTGATTGTAGACTTTCTGGAAATCTAATCTATGACGAAATCAACGATCACTGGCAAATTAGTCAATTTATTTGCACCGAGAGCAAATCAGATTGATGTTAACTGTGAACCGGGACGATTTGAAAATGATATAGGTGCGTACCTGCGTATTACCGAGAAATAGTGAAAGCGTAGGAACCTGGTTGTTATCATCCGACGTAATAGTTTTTCCCCAAGTTTTTTCTTTTGAGGAGCTGCGACCTCGGTTCGCATATTAGAATGAAACCGCCCAAGAAATGGAAAGCTTTTAGCTCGAGGGTGCCCTCCTCTCATTCCTCACTCTTCAGATAAAATACGTGACTGCCCTCAACCGTCTCAGGGCCGCTCGACGGAACGGACCCCCAGCTCTCCCTGGAGTTAGAAAACCCGTCCTTCGATGGTGTAACCCAAGTGTAACCTCTGCCGCCGCAATGGATGACCGGCCTTCCGAGTGAACGCACGTAATTAATCCATCCTGCTCCGATCCCATACCCCGTACTTCTCAGCATCCAAGCCTATTTGCAGCAATTTTTTGACAAAATAAGACTTGCTCCAAAAATGTTCTGAAAAATTTCCAAATTTTTCTTCCTGGAAATCCGTTTTAGGGTTACATATTCTGGAAAGAGCTCTGGATTTTACCCTGTTTTCATATATTATGAGTATATTTATGCCGTTATTGAACTCACATGCTTTAAAAACAAGCCTATTTGCAGAGATTTTTTGAAAAAATAAGACTTGCTCCAAAAATGTTTTGAAAAATGTCCTAATTTTTCTTCCTGGAAATCCATTCTAGGGTTACGTATTCTGGAAAGAGCTCTGGATTTTACCATGTTATATTATGAGTATATTTATACCGTTCTTGAACTCACATGCTTTAAAAACAAGCCTATTTGCAGCAATTTTTTGAAAAAATAAGACTTGCTCCAACAATGTTTTGAAAAATGTCCAAATTTTTCTTCCTAGAAATCCGTACTTGGGTTACTTATTCTGGAAAGAGCTCTGGATTTTACCATGTTATCATATATTATGAGTATATTTATGCCGTTCTTGAACTCACATGCTTTATACACTACAGGGTATGAAGAAGAAATTCACTTAAAATACAAGACACCCAGGCATAATACACAATTGCATAATACAAGGGCAGCTCTTGTTCAAAGTTGGGAAAGTGGGATTGGGACGCGATGAATTAACGACGTTGGGTGTAGTTTTTACTAGTTTTCTCCTATAAACAGTGGATTTACTCTTTTAAATTATAATGTCGGCGTCATAGCGGAAAAATATCTACAAACTTAATGAACACTCGATTTAACATTTTTTCTGGAATGCTTCGTATGGATGTTAATTCATATCACTTAGCGCCTGTTTATCAATCGTATTTGTTAGGTAGTTTGATTGTTAATAATCGATAATGACTGATTACGAAGTGAGGTGTAGTTTATCGGCCTACCAGCTGTCAAACTTCTAAGAATTTAGAGGTTGATTTCAATCTGTCATTAGCTCTTGAATCCTGAATCAGGCAGAGCTGCTCTCTACTACCACATATCGGAAACCTCCTCAATTACAAGTTACTGGACAACCATTTTTCATTTGTCTGTTGTCAACAGCCAATTTTGTTGTCCTAAATATCTGCATTTCGTCTACACACAATAAAACCATTGATTTACTTACATGGTATTCGCACGAGTATTTATTTAGTAAACGTAGTGTGGAGAGACTAATATACTGATATACTGTTATCAATACGATGAGCCACCAACCGAACTTCAGCAGATATTCATTGCTTTATTGATTGTTGATCGTAAATAGGAAAATGATATACCTGCAAAATTGTTAGTAACGGTTGGTTTTTGAATCGCAACACTTATACGAATACTCTTTTAGATGATTTGATGATTTTCTCCGTTTAGATCATAGGTAGAAAGTTCCATTTCCTATGATGTCTTTAGGAAATAATGTCTAGTTGTCAAGCAGCTCTCGTTCGTGATCACCATCGAGATTTTACATTTTGTTGTTAAAATTTGTGTAATGTCCAGATAGATATATTTCAATATTCGAAGGGTATAGTATGGGTACTTGGTGCTTTTCCATCTTTGAAGGTTTACCACTACACAGTCAGTATGAACGTGAACCGACAGAAAGGTTGCCCCATCGATATGAAGACATTTAACTTCGTTGCATTTCCTCTGATTTCCTCCTACCAAACTCTAGTCAGCTAATGGGCCTTCAATTGGAGATTGATGAGCACACCGGAATAATTGAGAGCTTTATGATTACGCTGATTCTGGAATTAGTTGTTAGATATTTAGTTGAAGATTTCCATGATTTTTTTTTTTCAATTAAGAACATTGATCTAGTTTTGAAACATATTTCAGATCTTTCACATCTAATCGCGGGATGGGGTGATTGGAGGGGTGATAATGTTGAGTCGTTATATGTTCACTATTTCATTTGTTTTCTAATTTTATTATTAACATCTCTATTAATTTTAATGTATTTATTTTATTAATTGATTTTTGTTGTAAACTTCAATTTTGTGTTTAGGATAAAATACATTTGGGAATTTAACGAAAACGTGAACCATCACATTTTTAGCGCATTCAACTTTTTACCGAGTTCAAAAAGGAGGGAACTGCTTAATTATTATTTCTTGATCAATTAGAAGGTTTCGTTACTGAAAATGTTAACTATTTCAAAACAGTAGGTAAGGCTCAATTACTTTTTGTACCATGGCATTGGGGCTGGGAATTCAGCGTTTTGGGTGCTAGTAGAGGGCAAATCACTTCATGAACGTTAAATATCAGTCTGTCGTAGAATGTGACCGAGTCACTTCCAGGAGACGTTCCAAGGACTTATCAATCAACGCCCCAAGTTTCTCCTCCCAAGTCAACTAAAGCTTTTTTTTTCATTGTCAACAAGTTCCGAACTCGTTGACTGTTGCTATCTCTTATTGTTCGTGAAAAAACCTGCGCTATCTCTTTAAGAATATCATTCAGGACATAAGTACATAGTATAATATATCATGTTGATTAGAAGAGGATACCATTAAACCCAGTCTTCCATTTTTCTGAATTGTTTTGAAAATAATGCAAAACGTTGTGCCAGTGACAGTTGAGTTAGGAACAATATCTAGAATAATGACAAATCAAAACCGCATTTTTCCTTCAGCTGATGTCGTTTTCAACCGTGGAATTCAAACGAGGAAACCGATTTCGGTTGACTGGAGGTTTTTACTTATTTACGATTTTACATGATTTGTAATTCACAGTCGTTGATATATATATATATAGCCAGCTGCATCGTGCCTCGGGTTATCTCAATCTATTATTTGCAAAAAGGAAAAACGATCGTGAACCGTCGAATTAATATCTGACTGCTGAATACGACCGTTAACGGAATCCCACATAGAGATATCACAGTTTTATAAAATTAAAAGTGTCGTATAATCAGAGATACATGGAAATAATCATTCAACTAAAATATTGAAATTATAATAATACATTTAAAATATATAAGTATATTTTTTTATCGAACTGTGAAAACGATGGTGATGATATGTCTCATAGAAATTTTCATTTATACAACTGAAGTTCTCCCCCCCCCCCCTCTTCGCTAAGGGTCACATTTTCGATTTTCCTCCCTGTGAATATCTAGAGTATTTTGAATGGCCGTTAGGAAGGAAAAAGTCAAAACGTCAGAACAATCCGCTCAAATTCTATTCATAATGAATATACATGAACTTCTTCCACTTTTACCCAAAGCTTAAGTGAACCAAGTCATAGCTCTATCCCACTTGAATGCATCTTTCTTTACCCAAAATCTTACTTTCTTATACCGAAACGATGCTTTTTTCTGATGATCCAATTATAATTTTCCTCTTCACCCAAAATTACGTGAATCCAGTTCATATTTCATTTAGCTAGTATATAAGCT
The DNA here is from genome assembly GCA_031894815.1 of Creontiades dilutus. NCBI lineage: Eukaryota > Metazoa > Arthropoda > Insecta > Hemiptera > Miridae > Creontiades > Creontiades dilutus. The sequence continues at coordinate 913,654 of JAVIWC010001314.1, read as the reverse complement.
TAAGCATAATCTTGCCTCAGTTGCAGTTTAAAATCGTGCTACTTCCAGTATCCTTTTTGACATCTCACACAATGTTGCTAATGACCCTTTTAATTCGCAAATGTGGTATCCACGGTGAAGACGTTGGTATGAGTAGTTGCTAACTAAATCGCGCCAAATCATTTCACTAAAGGAAATGTAAGTTCATGAAGAACATTGTCTATTTCTGCGACGCTACATCTATTTCGACGGTAGGTCATCAACATAGTTTACGAGTAACTTTATTATGTAACGAAATATTGTAATTCACTATTTCGCAGATGTAAACTAGACTTCTTCTATTTCCTGCAGTATCTATTGATTGTGCCCCCCTGCAGTATCAATTTGCCTACCATTCAGTTTTCAGGCTTTTTTATAAGCTACAAAAACTGGCAGCTTCGTCCTGATCCGTGACGTTCGCCCATTTTGAGCGATAGCATTGTGAATCACATAATCTGTATCAATGCAATTCATTGTTTTTTAAGGTCAGGGTTCTACCCACTTCCGTTATTCAACATCTGCTGATTTATGCGAAGGTTAAACGAGACGAAATAAAAAGTTATGAATGAATACGATGTTTTGGGGAAATTCGGTTTGATATCGGTAAAATGGATTTATTGTTGGTCGATAATTAGTTGATCACTGTTATTCGTATTTTCAAACAACTCATTTCATTATGGAGCAAAATAGTGTGGCTTCTGGACTGCTCATTGAATCTTCTTCGTTATATGTTAGACCGCGCCAGGCCTCGCCATAAAATCTAGATCGAGCACTACAGAAAAGTCTAAATCGCCTAAAACTGACACTTCTTGTTAGTTGACGTATTCAAAACTCGCGATTCTCGTTATGCAAACTCACTTTCCATAAACTGTGTTATGTATAGAATAAGACTCGGTAGGATTATTGAGTAAAATCATCATTTCAATTTTTGGTCACTGTCGTGGATTTCAGTCGTTTTGTGCCTCTTAATTGCATCTACATCTTTCGAGATAGTCCAGGAAAAATTCAAAAGATCTATGAGTTTATGTTTCATAGACGAGGAAACTGTGCCACAAGGATTTTTTTTTCTGTTCATTCGCTATGGAGCCATAGCCTCCCGGTGTTTCACCAAAAGTTGACTTTCAACAAGGAGGTATTGAGTGGCCTTTAGTGTGTTTTCTTTCTTTGGAGTTACCTATTTATTGACAAGCCACTCATGAACTTAACAATGGAAATACTACGGAATTCAAGCGATTCCAAACATTATGCTAGAAAAGTGTGTGGAAAAACGGGGAAAACACTTGCGTGACATCATCTTTGTGGCTGAGAAATAGTAAGCTCTCATGTGCACATTTTGGGGAAGGGAGGGGGGGGGGGGGCGCTGCGAATTATTAGAATAGAATTATTTATTTCGGTATTAGATCCCGCTTCTACGTAATTCACGTACCTATGTATATTAGATGTAGTGTGTGGTACATACACTTCTCTCCTTGTTACAACATACCTTGCAATTGCACTCAAGTTGAAAATACTTGAGCTGCCAGGCGTTCTAGGTCAGACCCACCGTTGAACGGGCTGTGGCGTCTGGCCCTCCAGCTGAACCGTCTACCTGAGCGCAGGCAACCGATTTTCATTATTAAGGTTTTTCAAATGATGAGCAAACGGGTTATACAGCCACCCGAGCGATCTCATTCGATTCACAGAACCAATTTCTACCTGAATGAGACTAAAAACTGACGCCCTTACATCGAAAGTTTTTGAGATTTCGATTTTCTGATAAATTAATCCTCTAGTATAGTCCCTTGGGGATGATTGATCTAGATGCCGAGATTACTGGCAATTCCCAAATCAATTTGTATTTTTGAGCCAAGTTCCGTGAAATATGGTCCAGCGACGATTATCAAATTTGGTTCACTGGTATTTTTGATTTGAATTTTTAAATCTGTGTCAATTACAAAGCTTCATCATTGGAAATAGTAGACCAAAAGTGTCGAGAAAATCAATTTAAACTTACATGATGGGCAGTGTCATACAAACCACACACACAGGTAGGTACACCTGCCGTTTTTTCAGGAATTCAGTCTTATATTGGTCTGAAACGGATTTGTAATAATTTAATTATTTTTCTCATGTTAAGGTTGTTAACACTCCCCTTGCTTCAGAGGGACTTGTTAATCATACTCGTACTTGTGACCAAATATTTGTTCTCCTTACTCCCGGTGATGTTGACACCGTTGGAATCACCTGAAGATTTTTCAAAAGGTGAGGGGACGGATCATTGTACAGCAACCCGAGCGATTTCATCCGATTCGGGGAACTAATTCCTACCTGAATCAAACTGAAAAACTGTCCTCTTACGTCAAAAATGTTCGTGATTTCGATTTAAAAAAGTTTATTCCTTAATTATAATTCCTTAGGGTTCATTGATCAAGTTGCCAAGCTTACTGCTACATCCCGGTTCGACGTTATCTTTGAGCCAAATTTCGTAAACTTTGGAAAAAAGCTTCGGTCGGCGGACGGACGGATTTAAAAAAATGATTTTTATTCGATTTTTGAAATCTACGTATCTTGTAACGATAACCAACCGAGGTCAATCACAAAGGTTCATTATTGAAAATAATAAAACCAAAATTGAATTTCGTTTTCATCGGAAACTTGAGTGTTATTAATTTTGCTTCCGAGTCTACCAAAGTAGCGGAAGCATTGTTTTCACTTTCGGAATGTGAAAATTTGTTTGTCTCCAAAATCAAAAATTCCACTCGCATTTTGCGTTTTAGACCTTTCTGAACAATTTTGGTTACGTGTCTGTCTGTCTGTCAGTCAGCAAATCCTTGTTACGGGCAAAACTACACGAAATTGTAGTCCGATTTTGATGAAATTTTCGGGGATTGTGCGGGTTGGAGTGTAGATGGTCCCCTATAGGTTTCATGACCCCGGATCAATAGTAGCCTCTGCGCATGCGCGAACGTGAAATCCTAGTTACACGCATAACTTCGGGAGTTCTTGACCAATTTCGATGAAAATTTCAGGGATTGTTCGGTTTGATGTGTAAATAATCCAATATGAGTTTCATGGACCCCGGATCAATAGCCTCTGCGCATCCGCAAATCCTTGTTACACGCATAACTCCGGGAGTTCATGACTAATTTCGATGAAATTTTCAGGGATCGTTCGGATTGATGTAAGGATGGTCCTCGTGAGTAATAAAGAGAAAATAAAGTTTTAGCCTCCAGCTTGGATCGAACCATATTGAACCATCATTGAACGATGCATATATTTTATTTTATTTATGTAAAAATATATAAATAAATATAGTTTGTTCAATAGTTGAACATGCCTACCTTTATTTTCTCAAGTTATGCTCCTGCATAACAATACATTTACCCTAATTCAATATTTACTTCGCCTAATTGAACGAAGCAGTTGCCTTCAACCAGTGAGGATCTCCGTTGGTTTCTTATCTTACTTAAGCAACCTTATATTATTGTTACCGTTGTATAAATTTGTTTCTTATCGATCTTAGGTAACAGGTTAACTTAGATCATGAGTTCGGAAGCTAGTACCCCCATCCGATATTGAACTTCCTTTGCAATCGCCGATTGACCATACTCCTGGTCCTGTGTTGCTAGAAAATCCGAAAAAACCCGCAATTATACAGACTATCTGACATTGGGCCGTATTTTGTTGTGTTAGAAAGTACCAATGCGGAATCGGACGTTCATCCTATGGGGGTGGGGCGCATTTCATTATGTTCTCAACCTTCAGTAGACGGGGATTACCTCAATTAGAAAATGTGGTAGAAATAAACTTCAAATTGGATTTAAAACCGCGTCGTAAATCGCAAATGAACATCAAGAATTTCTATTCCGTGCTTATATTCCGTCATCTTATTGTCTCCTAATTAATACGCGGTGGATACCTGTGATATTAGATCAAACGTAATCGGGTTCAACGGGGAAAAATTAGAAGTTCTGTCAGTCCGACGCCTGACTAGACGGGTCAGCAATGCTGATAACACTTTCTCACGCGTTCCCACTTCCTCAGTTGTCTTTACGGTTCTCAATCTTTGCCCTCATACGTTAAACTTTGGCATTTTGCGAAGTCTCTCCGTTCGTTCAAAGTGTAGTTCAATGTCTTAATTGTCTGCGGTTTGGCCATTTCAAAGACCAATGTAACGGTGCAAAGGTTTGCGAGAAATGCGGGAATAAATGTGATGAAGGCCACTCACCCGATTTTGTTCCGTCGATGTTTTAAAATGCCTTCATTGTCAAGGGCCCCATTCTGCCACTGACAGACAGAGATTTCCTCAATATTCCATGGACAGGTCAATCAAACAAAAAATGTCCGAGAGTAATTTGTCTTACTTCGAAGCTAAAGAAGCTGTTGTTCCCCAAGGAAAATTTAGAATGTTTTTGAGAAACTTTCCAACTTCCTGACACAAGTTACCTTCGAATAGGACCTTCGCCACCCCAGTTTAAATTTCGAGCAAAAAGCGTAAACCTGTTATCAAACAGCCATCAAAATTGCACATTCCAGCGTAACTCTATTTTTCATCAACGACCGGTAAAAATCAGGCGGGCGGCTGGATTTCTGAGAATCCACACAAATCGGAATCTGGCATTTTTAGACGACCCAAAATTTTGAACCCATCGAACAGAACTTTAAATTTGAAGAACCTGTAATATTGCAACAGCAGTAGCAAAATTTTTGTAAAACTCAAACGATTGTGAGTTCAATGATACAACAATAAGAGACTTAGTTCGCGAGAGAGTCGTAAATTATAGGAAATCAAAGAAACTAAATATCAACAAATCAATAATTTTACTCCTTTAACAAATTGTCTTTCATGAACAGGTCACCAATTTTCGGGGTCAAATTGTATGCAATGGAATTCACGATCCTTATTACCGAAAAAATCTGAATTGCAACACATATTGTTTTCGATTATCAGTTTATTAGTGAAACTTGGTTGAACCCATCTACCTCTGTTAATTTCTATCAGTATAATATGTTAAGACACGATAGAGCGAATGGATGGGGAGGGGCGATTTTAATCAGAAATCATTTGTTATGAGGACATAACATCCAATTTACATAAATTGGATGGTTCCTCAAGGTGCTAAAATTACTCAAATAATAAAGTGATACATGATATGCTCGAACTGTGCAAGACTGGGAACGGTTTTTTGCATCAATTCCGGAACCAAGATAATACATCAATGTTTTGGGTCGAACTCATCGACCAAGGGATCAAATTTCGTTGCCAACTCGATCGCTATTTGAATGATGGGACTCAACGTTTGTTAGGAGATGTAATTCTATCTCAATCGAACATAACACTTTCATTTCAGTCGATTTTGATTGGCGGGCTTCCGGATTCACTGGACAACCTGACCACTATCCGATGTTCGGAATCGTTGAACGTACCTGTCTATGCATTATCCTACCAAGTCGCGCTGATTTCATTCCGGTTTTAAATAAACCGGAGATTCCGGCGTCATACACCAATATGATGGCTAACATAAATGTAGCGTGTGATCAATGCCGAAACTTTCTCCATTTCTATGTCTATATTTTATTGAACGAAAGGGCTTCGATTGTGTAATCGTGAAAACTAAGTAACCTTACATCATTTTTTTAGTAATCAACGTTGAATCGTGGAAAGGGTACTGTGGGTTTTCAACAAATCTCCACCGATTAAAGAAATATAGGAAGCTGAAAGCTTTGATTGCCATTTATGTTGGATACATACGCTCCACCGTTCAAATGTTACAGTTATATTAACAAGCTTTACGGAACGGATTCTAATACAGCGCCTGGTTTAGATTTTTCAATATTGAGCTTCAACACTAATAAGTTTTGGTCGGAGGGGAAATATCCGATTAATTGAACTTATTCCATTACTCCAGATAATGAATGGACATTCTTTCAACTGTCTCATCAAAAACTTTTGAACGCTTGATAAAAAATCGTTTAGAATGGTGGGTCGAAATAAGGGTGTTCTTCCATGTCAATATGGTTTCATGTCTTAATCGTTCTGTTTATGTTGTATGGAGTTTAATTTTTTAATACATCATTCTCTATCTCGATTTTCAATTTTTCTACGCGCTTATGACTGCGTAAATTCGTTCCTGTAGCAAACTCAATTTCCAAACGATTAATAGGGTTGATTTCTCAGTTCTTGGATAGGTGGCCTGAGGAATAATTGTTTTGAGTCCACAAATGATTTTGGTATACTCCATATATTTACAATATGCATTGTGTGTGTCATGTTAATGGATATCGTAAAATTTGTAAACCAATTTCAGGAAGGTTTAAGCCGAAAAATCGATATTAGTATTTTAAATACAAAATGGTTTTGGGGGATTTACTAACAACTTTGCCGGTTGCATCTGTCAAAATTCTTAGGTTTGTTGTTGTATAACCTGACGTGGACCATGTTTACTCATATACAATGGGGGCGCATCTAGGGGCTTGCTGGCAACAACACCCATCGATGTTTTGTTAGGCGGGGGAACTACCACTTCACTTGCGTAGATCAGCTCTCTGATCATTAATGAAATAAAAGAAAAATGTACTAATCTCAATCGCTCATTAATAACTTCGAAAAATAATGTATTTTCGAATAAGACACACAATCCTTTTCAAGAATTGCTTTATTTTTTCACAATGATGAACTATTAATAATCATACCAAGGAAAAATGCTTTGTTCATTCGGTTTAACCCTCGATTGAAGATACGTTGTCTTGTAAATGTCAAAAACCAATAAACAAATCAACCCTTCACCTCCATCAAGGTTTAATGACATGAAAATTTCAAATCACTCAAGTTTAGTACGCACCCTATATTGCTTTATAACTTTCAATGATGAACTACTGTAATCGACCAAGAAAAATTGTATACCCTCGATTGAAAGTTGTTGGTTTACGTTTCAAGATATGCAGATTTCAAAAATCGAATTGAGAAAATCTGTCCGCCGTGTTGAAGGTTTTTTTCGAAACTACTGGACCAAAGTTTACGAAATTTGGCTTTTGGTTTTAGGAGATTTGGCTTAAAAATCCAAAATCAGTCCGGTATGTGCCGGTATTTTCAATGCGAACACTCCGAAGCATTGGCACCTCCCGATTCACGAGTCGTTGAGAGGGCCCTTGAATGCTAAAAGGTTGCACCGTCATCCTGGGAAATTCTGGCGTCCGGGTCGAGGCGGTTCGGAGAAGGCCGCGGCTCCGTTCACTTCGCTCGGCGCCTTCAGTTCAGTTCCGCGCTCCGCACACTTCGCCGGACGCCTTCAGTTGGTTTCCGTCTGACGAGGGGCTCCCACCTTCAAGGACTCTCGCGAATGATCTTTGATTTCGTGCCTTTTGGGGGTTCCGACATCTACGCAGCTTTCACCCTTCAAAAGAGCGAAGATCCCCCGATTCGTCCCGCTCAAGGATATTTTTCCAGTTTGTCGAATCCTCATATTCCAGCATCTTGAAGTTAGTAAATAGAGACAACAGTCAGTCAATACAGACAAAGGATACTTGATACTGATTTCGCGAAATAATGATTTTAAATCTTATACTAAACGCTGCAAATTATCACACAAAGTTTTACCATTTCTATATTAAAAAAACCAGTCCAAGCAGCTCGATTGTGTAATTAGCCGCAATGCAAGTCAACTTACCTATTTGAAGGCGTTGCCGTCTGCGGGAACATATTCGTTGCCATTTATGTTCCTTCAGTTACCATAACAAGCTTATATTCTACACCTTTTAAGATTATTCATAACATTTTAATGTTCCATACATTCAAATTATCAGTACGAGAAAGCTATGTGCCACATCCAACATGTCTCTCCATACGCAAAAATTGTTTTGGATGGCCGATAAATGTCTGAAAACCCCATTTTTACTGCATCATAGGACATATCATCTAGTTGTTGAGGCAAGAAATGGTTTTCAATTCGCCATAATGTGTTTCTTGTGTGATCTAATAACAAATCATGTTTTGCATCTTCGGCTTGTGTTGAGATTCCCGTGACCATTATAAAAAGGAGAGAATGCAAACTCGAAGAAGCTGAGTTCTAGGTTTCTTGAACCTGTTTAGCATCCCTGTGATCATGTTCCTAATTAATGCCTATCGGAATCTGATGTCTACAGCCGTTTTTCCTCTAGATCCCATCATCTGGGAACCTAGTTAGGAGGAGTTGGCACAAATTTCGCTGCCACGCGTTCCATACCCAAATTGTTCGCAAAAATGTCATGGCATGGCATAAATAACTAGACAATCGTTTTGCAATAATTAAAAGAACAGATATACGAGGTGTTAGAAAATACCCGTAATTTTCGTTTTTCTTTTAAGAAAAAAAAATTTATTTATTCATCTACATCGATGTTGTCCCTTTCAAAGTAGCCCCCCACTAGGCACCAGCGCTTTTTCAAATTCTCAAAATAGTTCTGGAACTCGATCTTCTTGGGATGGCTGTGAGCTCTTTCGATGATGCACTTCTAATGTCATCTATGCTTTTGAAACGACGACCCTTTAAGGTTTTTTTTTTACGTTTGGAAACAGGAAAAAGTCACAAGGGGCAATTCGAGAAAATGGAACGCGATGTACACAATTTTATTTTTACATTGGCGTTTAGTTGACAACGTGAAGCTCAATGAAGTTGGAAATGACATCAAAATCGATTTTTTTGTCGGTTTTTATGTTACACGGCTTAAACAGAACAAGAAGAATGGACAGAACCTGTATCTATAAGTGCTGTTATTCGATTCATCGTAAAAATGATGTGGATGTTCTCTGCCTGATTCTTCAACGTTGGACGGAGACCTCAACTAGCACAATCTTGGATAATTTCTTAGAAATCTGATAGAATTAATAAGAGGTGTAGGGCGGTATCTCATCCTCATGACCATTTATGATTGACCTCCGGCCCGATTCTAAATATAATGTAATTCTTCATGTTATCTGTTATGTGGGTGCATATCCTTCATTGACATCAGCTATCTTGATTAGCTTCGATTTTAAAGTTAGATTTCTTGTTGTTTTCAGTGATGTGTCCTCTATGGCCGCTGCACATCGTGCTGATGTACCTGATAGCGCTCTGCCCGCTCTGGTTCGTCGCCTGTCAAATCGCCTCCAAAGCGACCACTTGGGGGGTCCAATTCTCGGCTTCCGAGCTCGAGTCGCTCTTCATGTACCAAAAGCAGCAGCTCGGCGTCACGACTAATGAGCTGACACAGGACGACCTGGACAACCGCGTGATACGAGCGCTCGTCAACAACCCGGACATCGCTTCTGTATCGCCGTCGGAGCTCGTCTTCAAGAAAGAGCCGGGCGGGTTGTGGTCGTCTGCGTTTGACGTTTCGGGCGACTTCCTCGGCTACACTAGCATCAAGCTTTGCATGTCCGAGAAACTAGGTAACTATAACCTCAACTAACTAACCGCACTGTTTTTTTTTTGTTGACCTTGTGTTTACTCACATATTGCCAGCACAATTCCATGTTAATGATAGGTATTCTTACATATTTACCCATACTTGATAAAATCCGAAATTTATCGATTTCACATTATGTACAGTCTTAAATTTCATCTTCAATTGCAACCCGGTTCGGTTCATTAAGTTCAACAGGTCTTTTAACTGACCAGCTCTTGCCTCTTATATGAACGTACATAAGTCATAACTTTTGTTATGTTGTCCAGTGAAACTTCATCTCAATAATTTTTAGTTGTGGAGTGGAGTGTCCACGTCCGTGGTATACCTATAAAGTGACGTAACATTTACCTTACTTAGATATTACTTTTTTCTATATCAGTGAATTGTGGGAGTTTATTTGATTTCATTAATTTTCTAGGCTAGTTGTTTGGTAGGCTATCTAATAGGGAACTAATAACCCTTTAACTAATAAATCTTTGTGTGATGATTTGCATAGGTTTCACACTTTTATTCATACAAAACAAATTGAATGAAATCATATTAATGATGCCATGAATATGTAAGATGTTCTTATGCATGTTAAGATTGCTTCATGTTCACAATCAGGAGTCTTCTAGTTGTTCAACTGTTGTCAATAAAAGAATAAAGTAGGATGAACGGCATGACTAGTTGAGACAAATACCTACATTGTTACACGGATATAAAGATAAAATTAGTATCTATACTTACAACTACCTGTAACATTCGTCACGCTACGGCTTTATTGAATCACTGAACCTTCTCTATAATTGGCTAAGCTTTTCCTATAATTTTCTACATGCTCATCTTGTTTTACAGACCCTGAAAAGAAATGCGTTAAGGAGTCCGATTCGATCCCAGTGACGGTAATGCGGAAGGAAGGGGTGATTGACAAAGTTTTCTTGTACAGCGTCATCATTTTGGTTTCCATCATATTCATCAATTTCGGCTGCGCCCTCGATGTGAATTCTTTGAAACAAGCTATCGTAAAGCCCGTGGGACCAGCTATAGGTCTCGTCAGTCACTTCTTATTCCTGCCTTTGGTGAGTCATCACAAAATGTTTTTGAAGCAATTTACTTAAGCAACAACTCGATTAAGTTATCTGTCAAATGATTACTGTTGTTGTAGAGGCCTCTACCATGCTCATTAATTGCAAACCTCTTTCATTAAGTTTGATAAACTAGCACCGTTACGGTAAATTGCATTAGTTGAGGATAAAAATGTTCTTACAGTCTACAGATCTTCAGTGCTGTATTCATAGTGAAACATCAGTTATTACCCAAAAATTTCTGATTTCGGTATTAAAAAGCCCGCCGATTCCTAAGCAGATAACTGATCTATAAAGATACGGCTAACACTATACGCTCATAGAAAGTCATTGCGGCGAAACCGATTAAGATCCAGCAGAATTGCCCGATGCTGAGTCTATTCGCAATCTTTCATCAATTAAGTCTTTGCGATTCACAGTCCTGTTGACGGTAACCCCCCCCCCCCCCCACATCATTTAGACCCTACTGGAATGCGGACGGTTGGTCATACGATGCTCCTTGTTCATTCATTAAAGTGATTTTTAAAAATCTAAATCTAACGAAATGTATACCCTTTCATTCCGATCCCGATTCCCTAATATTTTCACTTTTTACCTGTACCGATTACCTGTACCTCTTTTAGCTAGATTTCCGCTTTAGTAATGCCTTGGTTGTAGGGTCCATGTGCCATTTGTAACCCAGCTTTCATAAACATTGGTCCAGTAAGTACCTAGTTAAGGAGAAAAAATATCAATGCTGCTTTGTTGTATTTTAGATCACCTATATTTCTTTTAAAGGCTGTATTTCTAATAAAACTTGAATACAAAATTCATATTAAGTTGATATTATAGGCTTTTGTCTGTTTTTTCCAATTGGCTTCAACGATTTTCTTGAAACATACATGGTCTTTACATAAGCAGTAATATCCGATGCCTCCATCTCTTGTCTTCAAACTTCGAAAGACTCTGTGAGCACAAAGTCGTTAAAAGCTGCAGTTATCAGGTTGCACACTAGAAATATCTTGATCTCTTCTACCAAATTAAAACATTTTAAAAAAAGCTGCCAATTCTAACCCATGGGGATTATCCGAAAGTTGGAGTTATCAGTATTTGAATAATGTTCGTATCATTGCGAGGTTTGTGGGGTCACTTTTAGGCTCATGCTATCGTTTGCTATGAATGAATTTTTACAGTTCTGAAACCTATCCCAGTGGTTTTTCCTCCAAAATTACTGTCAAGTTACAACCCACTTGCCTATGTCAGTAAAACCCCAAAACTCCACGTTTTTGAACGTTTCGACCAATTTGTGGCGCATAGCATCTATGCGTATGAGGCTATCGAGCTGGGTAGAAGTTAAAATCAACTTGGCAGCTAATATAGAATATGTGCGAAATAACAGATCAAACTGAATCGTTAGGGCTGTCAAACCAAGAGGTATGGGAAAACGGCGATATTACGGGAGGAGTTGAATGAAATGAAATGAAATTATTTATTTGTGAAAGCCTTCCGGTGTTACAAGGTTTACGGGAGGAGTTATGGGATCTTTTTAAGAAAATCGTAGCCGACTGATTTTATACTTCAAAAAATTAATGGAACGTGGAATTCGTTCAGCATCAACTCAGCTCTATGGAGTTATTTCCCTTTAATCACAAACAGAAATATTCCACACTGTTTTTTTACTTAATTTAACAAATTAGTAACGAAAACTCGTGATTTTTTGTGGATTTGATTCTATGTAAGACGAACCCGGGCTAGCCTAAGTCTAGGTCTATGTATTGGTCAATTCCTACCCATTTCGAGTCCACATCTGTCCACCTTATTTCTACAGATTTTAATATAAATGAATGAAATTTGATGAAAATTTAAAAAAAAATCCATTAATATCATATTCGGTTTTATCACATCAAAGTACATCAGGTTAGGTGTTTTTTGTTGACACCTTTTGGTTGTACATCTGCGTATTTTTTTTCAAATTTATTGTTTTCCAGTATGAAGTATTTATTTTTCGAATCTGACCTTAGATTCTTGTTCAGCGTGAAAGAATCATCAACTCTCTATTTTGAGTCCTCTAGGTCGGTGAGGGTAGTTTTTCTTATTAAAAAAAACTTTGAACCATTGTGGATGCGCGGGAGGTGGTTGTTGCACCTTTTGAATCTACCCACCTTGAACTTGAAATGACGAAGTTATAACGAGTTTATGCTATTCGATTACAAAAGCTTATTATTAAAAATACGAAGCAAGAATGCAGCCCTAAATGTTTCTCCCCTGAGGTTAAGACCCCTGGCAATGTCTTTTCATGTTTGAAGCCATTATAATCTCGAGGGCACAATTTCTAAAATGGGATTATCCGCATTCATGCGGCCATTGACCAAAACGGGTTTCCAATTACTTTGGAGGCCACCGTTATGAAGTTGGTAAGCATCGTATTAGACGATTGGTTCGTGGGAGCCCCCTATTACTTCATTCGATGTCATTTCCCTAGACTTTTTGTTGTGTTCAATTGCTATTAAGCCCGAAATTAAAAGAGTACCATTACATAGTTCTCTGCAATTGATTTCTCATCTAAGTCTAGTGCATTGTTTACTCCTATCTGGCAGATAGGACAAGAGAGCCAACTTCTTACATGGTATCTTCCATTTCAGCTTAGTATTTATAAAAAATGGCGAAATTCAGAAATCGCTTTAAAATTATTTAAAAAACGGTTTTTCGAGGAAAGTTTCAAACATTTGATTTTTCAACATTTTGTAGCCACAGTAGCTAACAGTCTAACTTCTTTGAAAAATTCGCTTTAAAATAATAACTTCGTTCAACATTGTGTTTATTTACTCTCCTTTAGTCTTTTCTCTTGATTAATGACCTTTTTTAAATGGAATTTTGTATCATTATTCTTAGCTTTTGCATCATACAGTAAATATTCTTTGCAGTTGAGTTTTGGTCTGGGAGAACTTCTGTTTCCTGAACACAGAGCTCTTCGGTTGGGTCTGTTCTTCACTGGCATCTCTCCTGCCGGCGGTGCATCCAACATCTGGACCTACTCGCTTGGTGGCAATTTAGATCTTAGCGTTACCATGACGGCCGTCAGCACCCTCGCTTCTTTTGGTATGTAAACTGATACGATGTATTGTAGTTTGATAACGCCAATTAGTAATCAATGCCTAATAAATGCAGTCCGTATAGATATGCAGTATACATCCCATATATTTTAAACATATGCGTGAAGATGATGAAATCCAAGGGCTAAACAAATGCAGGTTTAATCAAGTTTTGAGTTTCAAGAAACGTGAAAGGTGACCTCCATATCCATCACGAACTCCAATAAAAATCTTAAAAAAATTAATGTTCCCTGCAGGTTTCTGTTAGTTACAATCTATCAAGCTTCCGTCCCAAATACGTTAGTTCTAGTGTGTTTTCTGTGAAAACCTATGAAAACGCTTGAATTTGACTCTAAAGGTGTTCCAAAACATTTTCCCAGCGTTCTGAGTTCAGATTTAGATTCTACTTTCCAAGAAAAAAAAAACAGGTGTACCAAGTTTCATTGAATTATTCCGGAGAAAATAGGTTGTAGCCGTTGTTTAGGGATTATAATGTAGTGTGGCGTATGGTTTTATTTAATTCGATTTTTGGATTCTATGCCTTTTGAACCTAAACCAACAAATTTTGAAATGAGTTTTAACTATTTTTTTCTTGGTCGATTATGAAGGTTCATTAGTGAAAAGAGTCAACCAAAACTTGGGGTCCTCACAACCACCTCTAATTGTGATCATTAATTAGTTTATTTGGCTTACTCGCCTTGAAATTGTCTATCTACTCGTACAGGTACCTTCAAGCCTTACATCTTGAATTGTTTGGAATTTGAATTCCAGTTTATTAAAGTTGAACTGATATGCAAGCCACTGGTACTATAAAAAAGTCGCTGCTAATCTATTGACTTTATAGGTCTGATACCCCTTTGGGTGTTTTCTTTGGGGCAAGCGATCTTCAAAGATGGACCAATTGCTGTGCCATACTCCAAAATAACAACGTCGGCAGTTGGCCTCGTCGTCCCTTTGGCCATCGGCTACGTCATTCAAATATACTGCAAGCGCTTATCCAGCATCATGGTTAGGATTCTCAAACCCTTCTCAGCGATACTCATCGTATTCATCGTTCTCTTCGCCACTATATCCAATTTCTACCTCTTCAAGTTGTTCACGTGGGAGGTAATTTGAGCTCTATTCATACATAAATGTAGAAATCTATGAAATCATCTGTTATAAAAGAGCTAATAGATTGTGCAGAACCCACGAAATGCTTATATTTTTGTAATAAATTTTCCAGATTGTAGTCGCGGGAATAGGCCTACCGCTATCGGGGTATATGGCGGGGCTTTTGATGGCCGTCGCTTTCAAGCAGAAGGTAGAAGACGTTATGGCGATATCCATAGAGACGGGAGTTCAAAACACGGGAATAGCAATCTTCCTGCTCAAAGCATGTCTCCCTCAGCCAGCTGCAGATCTCACCACAGGTACTTTAATCTTAATATTGCAGGTAGAGGTACAGAATTGGCTACCAAAAGCTTTGCTTCTGAGATTTGATGAATCCACGTCTTTCCTTCTTTACCTTCTCCTGAAGAGTCGGTACTCTGTCTTTGGCCCTTCCAATCAACGTTCCTAAAGATTTTATGATGTTTATGTTAAGTAGTGAGGAGGGGCGCTGAAAGGGAAGTTGATATCGGAGATACATTGAAGGAGATTGATTAAGTACCTATTTCTCAAAACAAAGATGACGTAAGGCTGGAACTTGGCTACATGATGCTAGAAGAGAATGGACACAGTTCTCGTTCTAGTGGAACGGCGTCTGCCTCTCTGGAAAGGTGACCTTTCTAGTGTAGGTAGTTTATTGTTTTCAATTAATGCTAGAAGGGCTTTGGGCTCTGATTGTCAGGAGCTCTCCACTGCGACCCAAGTTTCCAAAGTCTAGTGTGGATTGCCTCCGGGCTGCATTTGCCCAATGAAAAGAGTTTTTCAAAATTGCTTTCCCCCCGCATTTTAACATATCAGAGATGATCGGCATGTGCCATCTTGGAAATCCCACTGAGAAACAATTCATCCCTTATAATCGAACAAACTGACAGCTGCACAAGATATGGGGGTATCCTTGGTTTTGTTTGACAAAAGCGGCGGCTGTCCGTTATAAATTTCCTAATTTTCTACAATTGATGTCGGTTATGGGCTGTTGTAGGCCTATAGGTGCTTTGGCTTTTTTTTGGCCTGGCGACTAATTCAGTCTCCTTAATTGTTGAAAACATTTATGTTAATGGAATAGTTTCCATATCTGAGGCCTGAGGGGTTTTGCACGTATATTCTTGCTTTTCCTCTCCCAGTTGTTAGCCATATCCTGCAGACAGGTTTTGATGTCTCCCAGTATTGGAGTTCTGGCCTTATAGGCGAGGATTCTGATCCTCTTTTAGATAGACAATACCTGAACCCTTGTGGCCAGGAACCCAGACGAGAGTACTGATTGCTCTGGGCGACTCACAGAATGAGCTTTGATTTCTTTTTTATTCCATTTATTGTTTTTATTTTGTGTTGCACTTTGTATACTTTTTGCTCCCTACATCAATCAAACTTTAGGCGACAGGGAGCTATTCATTGAGTACCCGGAGCCTAATACTCTTATTACCAACTTTATAAATCCGTTCGCTCCGCGTTCAAGTGCTATTACAATGAAAACTCTCATGTGAGTTCTGTGAACAATGTGTTGAACTGCAGTGACTTTCCAGACCATCGATTGAGTTGTGAAGTAATGTCACATCGTGCACACTTGTGCATATTCATTTCTCCAAACGCTTTAAACCAAATACAATACAAATTTTGTGGAGGTAGTGATGTGGTGTAAGGCATACGTTATACACTTGTAACTTTTCATGGGCTTTATAAATGTAGTGACCTTAGTTGGAATTAATGAGTCTTTTGAACCTACATTCGTTTACATGTGAATATCTTTCATCACTAGTTCAATATGATTCAACAGTAGATCTCTGTGGCTAAGCTTGGCTTTGATATCCATTCTATCAGCTTTCTTGGTGAATCAGCGTTCTGGTGAAACCCCTCGAAATTTCCTTTACAGTGGCTCCTGTGGCGGTTGCGATTATGACTCCCATCCCGCTCTTCGCGTTCGTCCTGTGGCGGTCATTGAGACGACGTGGCCTCCCAAGCCATGTGTTGCCATTATACGTGAAGGAAAGGACGGTTTAATCCCTCACCACTGAGCCCTCAGCCACAGAACTGAATGAAATATACTAGCTCGGACAAATTGGGCCAAAGAATCAAGTCCAACTGGTTTACGATTTTAAACCTGTTTCGCTATCTCAAATGGAAAAAACAACGTTTGCAATGATTTTTGAGAGGAGTTTGATTTTGAGAGGCGAAAACTTGTGGTAAAATGAAATTGCCCTTTTACAGGGATGTCCCCAAAAAAGGATAACCCATGGGGAGTTCATAGAAAACTTAACTCTGAACAAAAAAATTCCTATAAAAGGGGGTCCGCACATGAAGTCTTCTTGTTGACAATCTCAAAAAACCAAAAACGGAAAGTGTTCTCTTATATTCTTGGCACTTTTACTATGAAAAGGTTCGTTTTATCATGAAATATCTCGAAATCAACCGTTTAGAACATCAAATTTGATATAAAAATGTTTAAGCCAACCGTTTGTTTATACTTAGTTCATTGCTTCTAACAAGCATGTTTTCATTCGTTTTGGATGAACCATTCATGGATTTATGAACGATTTAGGCATTGAAATTCGTTTCACCAGACTGACTGGTCATTTTCTATATCAACTTCCCATTGGTACCATTTGCGCATGAGCGAACTTAGCATCTATGATGCATAATTTCCATGCCATGCCTAGTTGACCTATGCAGGTCGGTATGTTGGTAGGTTGGAGAATAGTATGGAAAATAGTGAATTTTCAAAGATCATTTCAAACACTTTAAAGATCTGTGCATTCAAGTGGTGAACTGGAAGAAGCTGCGTGTCAAATCTAATTTGACAAAATTTGTTTTCATTGTTGGAAAGATTCATTTTTAGATAGATGATGGCGTAGTCTCGGAGATTTTCCACTGCGCCAAGTTCTACTTATTCAGAATGTAGATGGAATTCTAATGAAATTCCAATTTTATGGGTGACATATATTCTCGGATTTGTGACGGATGTGGTTAGTTGGCCCTTCGCGATTCTTGAATCCGTCGCCTTGGGAGTTGAATCAGACGCCTTCCAGACTTTGGGTCATCCTCTATGCGCGGCGGAGCGTCAAACCGCATTCAGCTCAATGGAAGGGGGAACTATACCTTTCCATCACCTCTCCTCCCCATGTTACATGTTAGCATGAGCGTTCATGGATCAAAAGCATTTAAGTAAACTAAATCATGCTCATGGTTTATATAATGGATACTTGATGGGTTAGATTTTCAATTTGTATCAAATCACATATTTTCTCTTAAAATTACGTCTTGACCGTTTCCAAGTTCCTGTACTTCCTACCAGCCCCAAATAGGGGAGGCCCGAATTTGCTTTCTACTTCCCGCTCTACTGGGAAACATTATTTTTCCTTTGCATTCCAAGAGAGATTTTATAAGAGATCCGGTTGTTTTTACTAAACGTAAACCTAAGTTATTGGAACTACTAAATTGATGCAAAAAGATGATCGTAAGGGGTAGCAACATTCCAATTAAATTCAATTATTGCCTCATTTCTGCAATTTTATCTTCTCGTAATTTCCCAGCTGGTGGGCTTGAAATCTAGGTGAAATCCACAAAGCGCTCCAAATAAGCTTTCTACAAGGGAAACGGTACGTAACTTTGAAGTACCCTTACTTTTTATGGCTTTAATGTTAATTGTTAACGGATCTAATGAGCTTCAGAGATAGCAGTTTTCAAGGAGCTTATATAATAAATTCTGCTTTCTCACCAACACAATGAGTTAACGTAAAGTTCAATAAAGGTTTCAGTAAAGCAATTTGGAACTCCCTCCGTACAAGGAACACAAGCCGTCGTGTCAGGAGCGATTGATGTTCATTATTTGTATGTCACTATGTCTTAACAGCAAGTGAAGAATTAGCAACTGACAAGTTGTAAGTGACCGACGTAGAAACAAAAAATCTAGTTTCTGGGCTTGGTTTCTGTTCTCAAGATCAAAGTACTGTGAAAAATTCGTTGATGCATTTCGTCAATCTACGGTTTAAATCTCTCATTTACACTTGCATTCCAAAGAACTTTGATTAAATTCTCATTAGTTACTTTATAGATACCTACCAATTATGTCTGACATTTCTCACTATAACTTTAGAAGGCTCCGCATTCCTTTCAGTTTTGTTAAGAACTGAATTTTATGAAATAATATTTAATATCTCTCTTATTCCTGGGTTGTAAATTGGATTCTGAAATGCTTCAAAACTGTTGTCAGCGTAGGAAGCTCTCAAATTAATGGCGCTCGATTCAAATTGACTTGCCGTCGGTTTAAATTGCAGCAAATTAAGTCTTGAACCTTTTTTGTATTTTTATAAAATTTGTTTATTAGTTTTAGATTCACCTCATGAATGGTGTTCTGATTTCAGTTGCACCGGTTGCGGTGGCCCTCATGACACCTCTTCCTCTTCTTGTTCTTCTGTTATGGAGGAGGTCTCGTGGAGGCTCCAATAAAAAGAAGGAAATCCTGGTAGAGGATGGACACCCAAGAACGCCCCCTCTTTTATCTCGCAAGTACTGATACGTACTTACTCTTTATAGATACACCTATACGAACACTACTGTCAGTTTTCTTTGTAGATCGATATTAAGTATTGTATTTTGTGTTGTATTGAGAGATGGTTGTACCTGATGGTTGTTTAATCTAACGTTTAGAACAATACACATGCACTGCATTACACTCCCAATTTTTATATGTCATTAATGTTCACTGAGGAGAAAATTGTGCAAAACTGAGGTGCACTGGCCTAATCTCATCTGTTTAATCCAGCAGCGGAAGTAGTTTGAAACGAATTTTGATATTAAACATTTCGTTTTACGAAATGAGGTTGGTTATAGTTAAAAATTCGTGTTGGTTCACTTCCCACCTCCTTCGAGTATGTTGTTTTGTATGGTTGTAAGAGCTTTGCTTGCTGAGAGAGGCTAAAAGATATTTTGTAAGAGTAAGAAGATATTGTGTGCTATAACAAGGAGGGAGGGTAAAAGTGTAGTTGGACGGCGGTTAGCCTACAACACCGAGAGGATCTTGAAGCTGAAAAGCTTCAGGTTTATGCTCAGCCTTAGCAGTTTCAAGAAACACGGACACGATCCATCCATATCCATCAAGGCATAACTGTCGCTTTAATTCATGTAGGTAACTCTCAATCAGAAATCTTCGAATCTTTGAGGGACGCAAAACTTTAAAATGATTAACAAATATATAAAATAAAAGCTCAAATCAAGTTTTCAATGATTAATATCTTCAATAGTGTATTATCATCAAAAGTTATTACAGTGCAAATTAAAGTTATTTTGAAGATGGTTATCAACAATGATCATTAAACGTTTGTTTGTCTAAGAGTTTCCTTTTGACTGTGTTTATTATATGGAATACCTTCTTGCCGTCGGTGCCATCGCTGTTGCCTTTTTCTAGCTGTCGGGGTCTCATCAAAAAGCTGCCAACTTTTAATAGGCACGTCATTCCAGATTTACTTGTGTCAAGGTCATTCTCATTAAACCCTGGTTTCAGACAAAAGTCAGATGATATCTATTTTTAAATCCACATTTCTACGAAAAGTGACCGTAGGTTTATCCTTTAGATTTAGGTTGGCAGCTTAGGCAATTCCCCTTTTCTGACGACCCCATAAATATTTACATCATTGGAGGTGTTAGTGAATCGACGCGTTGAACAATCTTTTCGTTTTAGTTTAAGTTATAGATCATTCCCAACGGGAAATCACTGAATTTGACTGCTGGGTTTAACGGATGAAGAGCATTTTTCTGTGTCGGATATCCTTTGGTGTACAATGTTCATTTTGGTATATTCTTGATAAAGTAGATGACTATCGTAGATTACAATCATAAACATATCTCAAGTGATATTTTTTCATTAAGCTAATGTAACACAGGCGAAATTAAACTACAATGAAATGTTCCCCATGTGTCGAAATTTACCAAAACATTGCAGTTGTTTACAGAATGACATGTATATCTCAGAATGACATATATATCATATATTTGCTTCGGATGTCTACAATTTGTTATATCCATTATGGACAAGTTCAAATCACGTCAAACTTCAATTCTTGAAAAATTTGAAGACATGTTCGATTTTAATTAACACATTGTAGTTGGTTACCTCCCTGTAAAGGCGAATGCCATATTAAATTATAAAATATTCCCAAATTAATTAGGTTCCTTTAGAAGTTACTGTCATTTTTTTGTACAAGCGCTATTTAAGTTGTATTCAACTACTTACTACTTGATGTTTTTATTCATGTGAAAATCGTTTTTGTTCCGTTCGTTACTACTTGAATTAGATCAATAACGTCGAAACGATGAAAAGATTATGATCATTCAGTCAAATCGGAATTCACTTCAACACTCACATTCCTCTGGTTTGAAGTATCACGTGTGGAGTATTGTTGGGTTATGACAGGTGTTTAGACTGCAGTTCATCAGTATTCAACTTCGGCTCTACTTAAATCGTATCAACCCCAGTTTTTCGGTTATTAAATATACTTGATTGATGATTTATTAAGTTTGATTATTATATGTGATGCAAGTTGTAAGCAACAACCGTTGTACTTCATCGAAGGTGAAATCGCGAAATTGGTTGCGTACCTGATATAAATTATTTGTTATTAATCTGTAAAGAAGTTCTGTTTTTGAATAACTATTTACTGGAACTCTTATTAGTTTGCCTGTTACGTATTTTTTGTTAATTGGAAACCATCGATCAGTTAGCTGTTTAATAAATAGGTAACTTTCTTACCCTTACGGAAAATTTTAATAAGTAAATTGTATTAAAAACAGGAGAGCCCTTAGAATCCGATAACAAAATAACTTTCGTCACCTTAATCGTGGGATGGGCATGGGAAACAATAATTTTGATTTAGATGTGTTATCTTCTGGTCCAATTAGACATATTCCTTTATCTAAACTTTTTCCTGTTATAGGGAAGTTTATGGGTTGACATATTTGAAGTTTTTTAGGGATTCGGGACCAATTAACGACTGTAAAAAGTTTTCCTCAACTGTTGAGTTGCTACAAATGGTTTTCGTGTTCCTCAAATGAGTGGACATCAGTTGGTTCGAAAGGTGCTATTGAAAAAATGAGGAGCATTAGCATGCATAAGTAGAGGCTTGTGGGAGATATTTTTTAATTGTTCTGGAATATCAACTTGTGGCCCCTGTGAATAGAACAATCTCAGTGATGATAGTGGTTAATATTAATGATTAATGAATAGCAGCCAATGGTGGGAATCTGTTGAAAGACATTGCTGGCTGAATGCCTCTGGTGGCTTGTATCTCTGTATTATCGTTGAAATCTCCTGAACATTCATCACCAGTATCATTTATTCATTTGAAAATCACTAAAAACTAATAAGGACACCTGTTCCTATTGAATACTTCATTGTAGAACACATATTATCAACTAAAATAAAAGATCTAGATGATACGACCAAGTCTGTTAGCTTGGATTAAACCCTGAAGTGTTCACTGATTAATTGGGGTGATCCATTTAATAAGAAGTAGATATTTATTGCAGACACCTGCTGGAGGGATTCCTGGCTATTTATTTATAGGGGCCACTTAGTCAACATTTTTGCATTTTTAAAAACCGTTCTCCATTTAACAAAATTTACAGCATATATCCCCACTCCACCGCACCGTGCCTTTGAAAACTGACCAGGCTAAGTCCTAGACCGTTAGCTGGCATGACACTTAGCAGTGCCTGTTCTTTGATTTAAATTCACATTTACAATGTCAACGGGGAAAAATGTATCATATTTGTTTTATAATCTTTATTGAATAAAGAATACATTTTAATATCTATTGTATTTATAAATACAATCTCACAAAATAATACTGAATGTCAATTGAAAAAAGTCATTCCCCAGTACACCAAGTACTGACTTACATTCATCCACCATTTTCCGGGTAAAGAGAGTTGAAACTGTGTGCTTTCTGCCTTGCTGGTTTCTATTTATGTTGTGCTTTGCACTTTTTCCATGATGTTCCGTGGTTTCCAGTTCTGAATCTCTAGGCCTTACCGTACTTATGATAGGTTAAGCTCCTATCATTGTACAAGTGATATTACCATCTACTTACTATTATTTACTTAAACTAAATCCTGGCCGAAATATTACTTAAACATCCTCCACCGTTAAAGAAATAAAATGTTGAAATAATATTGTATCCGGTGCCTTTTCCGACAGACTATGTATAAGCTCGAGACCATTTAACCCGAAATATTCTACATCAATGATGAAATTTTTTAAATTAGAATATTAAATGCATGTGATATTTCGGAAGTGCATTCCATGCGAACATTTTGTAATACTATACAAACATATTTATTTGAAAAGTATTGTGCGAAATATAGATTATTTGATGGAGGTAATTAAAGATACAACCAATGAGAGGTTTGAAGAAATTGTTATGTTGACGGGTCGGAATAGCATTTCATTATGTTCGACAAATGTGAATAACAATTGATTTGTGTACTAACGTTCTCGTATTTTTTACCTTTTCTCCTAACAGAAAAAAAATCTATTTACAATTAGGTATTGAATTCATATTGCTCTTTGATATCGTAAAGACTACATTTTAAGAATCTACTTGGGTTCCTATGTATTCCACCTGGAATTTATGTGTTATACGCAGCCGGATCCATCTTTCCTTGATTCCCGCCAACTCAATTGCTTTAGACCCTAACTTGAATTAAAAAAGGAAAAAGTCATATATATAATTAAAAAAGAAGAAGAAAACACTGAAATCAACTACATAAAGCTATTGTTTAAATTTCGGCTGCTGCCCTCGTCAAAACTACGAAAGAGAATAGTTTTCAGGAGTTGTTAACGACGCCAAGGGGAAGCTCAAGTTATCATGGGACGTTGCTTGTCATTTTCTATTGTAGAATATACCCGAAAAGTTGCAATTAGGTTTTTCCGATTGGGGTAGCACCCTTTTATTTTAGTAGGGTTTCATTTTACAAATAATTTTTACCGAAACGATCATCAAAAGTTTCATTATGGGACATCAGATCTCATCCCTGAAGCATGATGGTTTTTTACCTCCAAGTTGAGTTGGTTTTCAACTTTTCCAACGTAGAAAGCAGGTCATTCTTTGAGAAGCAACTCATAGACACAGCATGCATGTGAGTTGGAGTTGTTGGCCTAGCTGAAAACTTCTTTATCTATTACAACGAGGCTAATTTGTATCTACGTCTACTGCAAGGATGTAGCCCTTGAGAATTGGATCATTTTTTTATGTTCTTCGGTGTTGAAGAATATCCCCAATAGATGATGCTTGACGATAAGGAACTGTGGACGAATTTGGAAAAACAATTTTTGTAATAGGATTTGAAAACTGGAGTGAATACATTTCTTTCAATATTATGTTCAAGCTCTCAGTGCCGAAAAAGAATGTTGTAGTGAGCTGGACTTTTTCATTGTCATTACGGATTCGTGGGCACTAAACAACATCAGTTGGGATCATTCATTTCTCTATTAGTCTTGCTGGGTACGCCCACATTGAGTAAGTCTTGCCTATTAATTTGTGATGCTGACGATAAGCACCTTGTTGTCCAGGACCTATCTACCTTAGATCTCGTAATACCAGGATTGGTGGTAGAAAAAATTCTGCTTACAAGAAAGTATCTTATGAAAATATTGAAACAAGTCAAAATAGGTCAACCAATGTTAAGGGTTAATTCGTCTTTACTTTCAAACGATAATTCGCACGAGTAGATCCTCTCACAGATGCTGAAATATATATATTAAAGTTCGTCGAACTATGATGGAGTAAGGAAGTCCTTAATAATGTATTGGTAAAGCATAGATTTCCGTAGTTTCATTCACTGATAAATTAAGTTTAATATGTGTTGAAAAAGTTGGGAAGCCTCATCACCAAGAATAGTCCACATTGAAGATTAAATTATTTTTAAAAATTGTCACCTATATTCAAGCGAATGATTCTATCATGTATAACAATTTATTATGATTCCTTATAGCTGTATGGATGACAATTGAATGTTTCCATGATATCAAGGTGTAGCCTAGACCCGCAATAATACATTTTTAATGACGTGCAAACCTTCCCAGTTTCGCGTGAATATTTGGATCTATCATGATAGTTATTCGTTTTCGAGTTTTGTTAAACTTTGAGTCTGTGTTAAATTGACACTAGACAGGGTGTTTCTGACTCTTAGGTAGAAGGAGCCTTATCACCTCAACTTGTACATCGATGCGCATCATTTTCTAAACCCACTGGTCAAATGACGTCTCCACCATCGTCAGCTTTTTCGGAAATGCTGAGCAGTTGTTGCAGCTCTACGGAAGGTTGGTGTCTACATTAATAGCTTGTTATGTATATAGAAAATCTATTTCAATAGGTACCTACATTTTTGGTACATTTTCAATAATAAGGATTCGTAGTCGTATAGCAAAAAAGTGTCAGTCCTTCAAGCATTCAAAATCTGCAATGTCCGTCCGCCAGGCCCGTAAAAGTCCTTAGAATTGATGTAAAAACTCGGTTCTTTCGCACATGGACTTAACTTGGAGTTACGTCGGGCAAAACTGTTCAAAAACTGTGGTTTTTCGGGATTTTTACTGACATATGCAAACGGGTTGCCATTTTCCAGTAATTTCGGACGGCAAATTGACGGCCGCAGTCCGTTTGGGGGAAGGACATTTGGGGAAAAAAGGTACTTTAGGGAAAACTCCTATTTTAGGCAAATAGAGGTACTTGAGGAAACGTGCGAATTTTCCTTCCAACTTGACCAGTCGATCGTAGTTGTGATAAAAAATTCCTGGCCTCCGAGTAATACGTTTTTTCCCTACGCCGCGGTCGAATGTGCTTGTAGCTCTTCAGCCAATAGACCTTTGGCAGTCCAATATAATTTTGCTATTTTTTACCATTTGGTCTAGTCTTCATCAAAGTTTTGTCTTGCTCGATGTTGAGTGGCACAGGTAACAGGTCGGGTCATCTCTCAGCCTAACGCAGTGGAGGTGAGCGTTCAGATGATCGTGGCCAGTCATGAATCTGAACGCTGCGACTGGCTGATGACGGGGGAGGTCTGGCCGCAGCAAAACTGATAGGTGGGTCGGGCATGGGCATTTGTGAGCCTTCCTTGACTAAGGCATCAGCTCTCTCATTCCCCCAAATACCCACGTGTGAAGGAATCCACTGCAGAGCCACAATAGCTTCACCACCAAGCAGCGTCTCAAGGAGCCTCCTTCCTTTCAGGGCATCATGGGAATTCGTATCGCTGTTGGTGCATAGTGTAATGACCGCAGCCTGCGAGTCACATCAGTAAATGAATTAGTAATAAGTAAATTAGTAATAAGTAATGCGTCGACAAATACACGGCCACATAGACGCTCCTTTTTGTCCTTTTTCAATGTATGAGATAGGATTTGCAATCGATTTTCACAAAAAATCTATGATTGTCCACCAATTTTCGATATTTTTACAATTTCCGATTTTCATGGGTTGATTATACTTGATCATCGATTTTTGTCAACCAATAATCGATTTTTTGTGAGGTTAAATCGATTTTCACTCATTTGGGAACGGTATGTGTAAGTTATATGTTATACATTTATGAAGAGGGCGCATATTTTCTCCAGAGGAGTATTTTGCTAAATTTTGAATCATTCGGACGATTTTTAGAGCATTTTGGTTTTTACTCCTAATTTTACGGTAGTTATGGGAAATTTGGAAAAAGTAAGGTGAAACAACCAGAGCTTTTGTCCTATCGAGCTAAAAAAACCTTGCGGGCACCATGCCGGCTCCTTATGAGTATTAATAGAGCAAATGAACCGAAATTTAGGTCAAAAGTTTGCACCATTTTTGTGGCAGTTATGCGTTATACACGGCGGACGGACATACAATTTTTTGAATCTAGACATCTTGAAAGTTTAAAAGTAAACTATAAAATAAAATAAAAATTGGACAAAAATCGGGTTTAATCGATTTTTTGACCTTGATTATTTGGTACAATCGATTTTAGGCCGCAAATTGTGAGATCAACCCCAAAATCGATTTTGGTAGTTGATTTGACTACCCTTGTATGAGAGAGGCTGAGGTGGGATTGTTTATAAATCTCCCACTAATTTATTAGGCATTGAAGGTGCTCCTTCCTCTCTTTTCGAGTGCGGTTGTGGGAGCTTTCAGACTTTTAGTTTTGAGAACGGTTTCAGCATGAACTTCTTCTATCACTTTCACTGCAACGCGCATATCTGGTCGCGGAATGATTCTAGCCCATTGGTTGCCCTGGGGCAGTCCAAAGCGGGAGATTGATCCCAAATAGTGGGATTGAAATTACAGTCCTCCTCGATTTACTAGTAGTTTCTGTGCACTTAGTCCGCAAAGGACATTCCTGCAGTCGGAGCTGTCATCATGAGGTTGTTGGAAGTGTTGTTGGAAGTGCGTACTTGGTTCTGGCGACAGATATCTCAGGCCAAAGAACTTTCTCACCCACTTCCAACTTCCGTATTTTTCTTGTAACATTGAAGGAGGGTACTATCTTTCTGAGTGCGGCGGAAATTGACTGGGATAGGTTTAAGATCCGTGGAAATTCATCTCCGAAATTTCTAAACCTAAAAGTGACCCCTCGAACTTCACAATGACACAAACAATCTCGCATTATTCAAAAATTGCAGTGTTATTTTGCTACTTTCGCATTAATGCTGCTCAGAAGTGTATTACCTGCATACTTATCTTCCGTTCTGTCTCGCTACGTAAGTAGGTACACTGTGTTTAACACCAGACAATGAGTCATTTCGAGCTTCCCCGAGAAGTGACCTGGGAATTATGTTCGAAGGTCGTTTGACGTTCAATGTTCCGTTGAAAAGCTAAAGAGAAATACTAGGATTTTCCATGTTTTTCAAGATTAAGGGGTTTCATAATAATGGTGTGGTTCTCTCACTTATGACGTATAGTCGTACGAACTTGTCTTAATGTGAGGTATGAGGTACATTGAATCTGTATAGCATGTTTCTATCCAATATTTCTTTTAAAAAACTAATTCGGCAAGAAGGTGATTCATTCATGACCAATTACTGTCTTTTGTCCCCTTTAAAATACGCGTGCGTACCTGTTGTAAGTGATTCGTTAGTTTTGAATACAGTGTATAATTAAATTAGCGATTTTCACTGCTATTATCGACGTACGCCTACCTATCTGTTTCACCAGAATTAGCTAATGACTAGCTATTCCTTTGCCTTCCTTTAATAATATCTTTCTTACATAATCCTATCTATCAATAACCAACAATAATTTGTCCTTGTCAATAGTTTTTTCGCTTTTAAAAGCCATAACACCTGTATTTTTTTTCTTCAAATTTTATCCTCCAGAATAGTAGTAGGTAATTATTTTTCTAATTCATTTGTGTCCACAATTTTTGTTGTTTTTTTTTAAATCTTTGATCTGAACTGAAATAATTATTTTTTACTTGGCATTATTTTTTTTTAATGATCTGCCTTGGGAATATTTTTTTTTCATTCATATTTTGTGTTTCTTATGTATTATATCTTATTGAGTATTAGGATACCCTACACATAGATAAATTAAGAAAGAAATAGGACACATACACAGATACCTGTCTACCGAACAATCAATTTTTATCATTACCATTCTAGATCTCGGCTGTAGTTATTCAACTTCGGAAGCCAGCTCCCCAGAACTGAAAAGAGCTAAACGTCAAAATATGAGATCAAGTTAGTACAGATTAATTTAATACGGTAAAATCATATTTTAATTTCATTAAAGTGTGTCTTTTAACAAAAGTTGTTCATTATTGAGTTAATGATTAGAACATTCTAATCATCTGAAACTAAAGGGTCTTCGGTATAAGAACGACGAAACTGCAGGGATCGATTCGGCAACTAATTTGGAACAACTTTCACCTCGAAGCAACCCACTGCTCCTTCCCTTGCTGTTTTATACGTTTTTCCCTTTTTTGCGACTTGAATTCACTCCCGTATTTTACCAAATGAATTCAAATTTGAGGATACTATTGAAAAAGACGTTAAATTGCCTTTAATTATTTTAAAAATAAAATTTTCTCGTAAGTCACGTCGAACATGCTTTTTTTCAGCATGAACTTGAACTTTTGTCAACCTCCTACTTCTTTAAAAATGTTCAGTGGTGGTTTGCTACCACACCACATTCTGAAAAATGGATGACCTCCACGGTGAAAACCTCTGCGTTTTATCAACATTCTGTCGGTCAATTAAACTTCTACTTTAGGACAGTTTTTGACTAAGAAATTAGTGTTTGAACAAGGAAAAGGTTGGAAAAAACAGCGTTGTGGGGCGAGGTTACTGGGCTCTCTGCGTAATTTTAATCTAATCTCCAAGACTCCCCAAATGATGAAAAACAAAAGATGGTGGGGAGGTTGATGGGTTAATAGGTAAAGAAAGAACGGACGTGATCTTGGACAAACAATGTTCATTTCTTTTCTAAAAAAACACAATAAAAGAACAAAAAAATTCTTTCTTTTACAGATTTTAAAGTGGCTCAACTCACAACAGCTTCAAAATGCCCTCCGACGCACATTCAGCATATTCTTGACAGTCTTGAAAAGGCAATAATTTGGTTCTACGAAAAAAATTACTAGGGGAGAGGGAGTTTGTCCAAATGATGATTTCTCTGTCAAAAACTGTCCTACAATAAAAGTTTGGTAGTACGTAGATGTTCTTACCGTAGAGCTCATCCATCTTTCAGACGCTGACATGTTGGCAAATCACCATTGGACATTTTTTGAGAAGGAGGTTGGCAAAAGTTCAACTTCAGGCTACAACAACTTGTTGGAGATGATCTAGAACAGGGGTGTCCAAACTATTTGCCCCAAGGGCCGTATCATGATGTGGAAGTGGTGGGGCGGGCCAACGGGGGGGTCTGGGGGCCATACCCCTGGAAAATGTTGAACATTTTGAAAATAAGATACTTGAAAACAGTGTTTTTAAGCACTCCTAGACGAGTTTAACAAGTTCAAAATGAGGCCTAATGTAGGAACCAAAACTTGGTTTTTTAGTGAGTAAATATATTTTTTTTTATTCCATGATCATTAATTTACATTGTTCATCAAGAAATAACAATAACAATGACAGTAACAGAAATACAAATAACAATAACAATTCCATTTTCAGGAATATAAAAACTAAGTATTTAACAGAAATATATTTTGTATTTATTTGTTTAAGATTATTACATTCAAAAAATTATTTTTGTAAAACCAGTGTAATGTGAAGTGTGCAATCGTTTTTTGCTTACAATGTCTTTCCACTTAGGATCAAAGTTTGTCGTTTCAATCATAAGCAAATTTTTCAAGGTTTCTTCTTAAAGCATGGCACCATATTTGGATTTGACATCTGTCATTTTTGAAAAGGCTTGTTCGCAAACATACATTGAACCAAAAACTCTTGATTCCCTTGAAGTCATCACGTTCTGGCGGTAGCCTCATTTTTTCCATCCATCCATTTTTCCGCGGGCGGCGGGCCGGACCAAATACTTCCTCGGGCCGTAGTTTGGAGACCCCTGATCTAGGAGAAATTCAAAGACAATTTAACGCTCTTTCCTACGGTATTGTTAAGTTTTGAGGGTTGAGTGGTTTAAATTATACTCGAGAAATATCGCACTTAACGTCTTATTTACTTACATGGTATAGAATAAAAAGGGTTAAACTATTTAGGGCTCAAGCAACCGGCTAATAGCGACAGAGCACGGCTGAACGACTAACGACTGATTCACGGCTAAGCAACGACTGAGGTCGAGGGGAAGGCGCGCTGGGCTCCCGGGACAGGACCGATGTGCTGACGTCTACATAACGATCCCTCCCTATTGTCCCGATCGTGACAGTATCCTCAAATTTGAATAAATTTAGTAAATTAAGAGAGTTATGCCCATTTTAGTGAAGTAAGGTGGAATTACGAGAGAAAAAAAATTGATGTAGTAGGCAAAAAAGGAGCGGAAGTTGAAGTTTCGTTGTTTCTCTCCCGAACAAGATTTATAGTCAGATTTAATATCAACTCTACCACCCCTTGTGTTAGGATGAATAATCCTTTGAAGATCGAGTAAACAAATCGATCATTACGATTTTATATAAATAGATTGGTGAACGATTTCAGGACTTGAAAATATCTTCATCACCAAGATGCACAAATCAGCGCTTCCTGGAAACAAAGAGGACAGACCGAGCTCAGTGACAGATAACACGAGTCAACTATCTTTCACCAGCGTGGACAACGATGGTTGTCACGAATTCCAAGAGAGTTCGCGCTCTCAAAACGGCCTCAAAAATTCTCAAAACCACTGCTGTTCCCTCCCCGACTTGAATTTGGTCGCTGACAACGAATGCAAAGGGCTGGACCTCGATTGCAGTTGCCGTTCCCATTCTGCCAGCGAACCTTCGACCGAAATTTCTTTGGAGCTTCGAGGGGACAGGCGGGATAAAGTCGTCTCGAGTTATTACAGTCATTTCAAACAAATTAACTCGACTCCGTCGAATGTTGAGTGGTCGAAAATTGAATCGGACCATGAAAACGACCTAAAACGTAATTATCACGGGAAGACATTTGATAGAAAATAGTGCTTACGTTAGTGTTTTCCAGAATAGGTAGGTACTTGGGCTGAATTAATTGTGACTTGGGTAAAGATTTTTCTTTACTCGAGGAAGTAAAAAAATATGACAAAGGAAATGCTTAAGGTAGCTCAAGAACATCCTTTATTTTTCACGCACTTGCTTGAGCATTTCCTCAGTATGGAAGCAGCTTTTCCTACTATGAACAGCGCAAGTAGACACCGAGCCTCAGAGTTCACCTTATGCATTTCCTCTCGAATAAGGACTATGAATTCCGCTCTAAGTGAGGGCACAACCAGCAAGTTGAAGGTAATGTCAAATAGACACATGAAATGTGAAAATTGACATATTCAAATGCTGAGTTACGACATTTTTAATAATTGGGTTGATAGGGATTTGAGTAATTAAGATATTAAATGCAAGTAACACCACTACACATAGAGATTTATTTAGTTATTAAAAGTGCCGATGTACCTCCACAAACTTGGGGGACGTGGGGAGACGAGAAAGTAAAAGTTCGCAGTGGGAATTCGGTAATCCACTTGGGAAAATAATATTTCTTCCAAACAGACAGATTTTGGTTTATTTTTTTAAATAATGAATCTTTGTAATTGACCAAGAAAATTTTCAACCCCCCTCAAAAATTGTTGATTAACGTTACAAGACACTTGAATTTCAATATTCGAAAAAATCCTTCCGTTTGCCCCCAAACAACATCGATCCATGGTGTGCCAGTAATCTTGATATCTGGATCAATCAACCCAAAGGATTGATAGTTAAGGAATAATCAATCGAAAAATTGAAATCTCGGAATCTTTTCAAGTAAGAGGATATATTTTATGTTTGATTAAGACAGAAATTAGTTCTCCGAATCGAATGCGACCACTCGGGTTAATGTACGACCATCCGTCCGTTCACCATTAGACAAATCGGTGTGTTAGGTAGTCAGGCAGCCTAACCTCTTCAATGGAAGGTCCAAGCTGGTGACCGCCCAAGTATTTCCATTTAGAATCCAATCACAAGTATTAGGCCCGAGGTGCAGAGTTTAGAAAGGAAATATACCGCAGATTATCTGTAATATTCATAGATGAGTAATTTCCGTAGAAGGGGGCATTTTGTGTACGACTCTGACTCCTAGCTTTTTGAAATATACGACTGTTGAGATGTAAATCAACAATTTTTGAGGGTGCTAAACTTTTCCTTTAGTTAGGTTGTAGATAGTCTCCTATGATTTTCATAGTTCAGAAATTAATACACCAGTCTACACATGCGCAAACCGTATAATTTATCAAGCTCCATTTTCTCAGGTTTTAGTAATTCGACTCAACTTTGAAGGGTTTTCGGGGAAAACAGTCCAATAACTTCATATCAATTTCAACGCAAGTCGACCTTCAATACAAGTCGACTAACCTTTTGAAGGGGTTGCAACAGCTGTTGCAACATGCCCCGCCACATTTCTGTTCCGTGAATCGTTGTGAATTCTACATCTTTGGAGATTATCCACAAAAAATTCAACAGATGTATACGTTAGTGTTACTTAGACGAGGAAGCTACGTGTCACAAAACATTCATGTAGCAACAGAGATGTTGTTAGTAATGAAGTAAAAGCATACCTACCGTGAATTCAGCGTGAGTTTATATTGGTAAACTTGATCAATAAAAAAACAGTGTGTACAATCTTGAAGATAAAAAACGGTCGGAAAACATTTAATGGGAGGTACATTGCTATGTACCAGGTAAAGGTGAAGTGGAAAATTCGGAGTCAGGACAAAAGACAAATCTGGATAGTGTGGTCTTGCAGATTTGTGGTGTGCGTACTTTACATGATTATGGTAAATCAATTATTTTGCGGAATATTCATGAAATGCAGTAAACCAATATCTTGAAATCTGGGCCGAATTATCGAGAAATCAAAATGGAGATTATTCCATAAGTTGAAATTGACTTCTTATGCTTCACTTGTACAAGCTAATATTCCAACACAGGCCCTACTTGACGGAAGTTTGTTTCCTTTTCGCTCTTAAACCATCCCTCATTTTCGCAAGTAATGATAGTTCAAGATTGACTTTTCGAATGGCGCCTAGCAATAGTTTTTCTTTTTCAGATAACGAAACAAATATTTCAAAAGACTCGGAAGTTTCTGATGTATTCTACTGGAAGAACAACAAGATTTCAAGTATGAATCGCGACTCAGTTGCTGTGATTTCGGACGACGATGGTCAATTTGCTTCTAAAAGTGTGACTGGAGTTGCTAGTGAAAGAGATCTTTCGCCAGAGATAAATGAAGAAGGAAACCAGCCCGAAAGCAATATTGAGGATAAGGGATCGCAACCCGAAGCTGATGGGGAGAATAGCGGGGTTGCTGAGGAAATGGATTCCAATGAAAAAGCCTTGAAGAATGAAGACGTCGAAGCCAGTGAAGGCATGATAGTACCGACACAGGATAGTCCAAAAGATGTTGATAACAAAGGCGTAATGACGGATTTTTCTCTAAACTCCCCTACTGTGGACTTGGACGCATCAGCTGGTGAAAATACTGCAACTATCGAAGAATTGAGCCCGATAATTCAGACAGTAAAAGTAAATTCAAACGCGTCCCCCGCCGGTGAAAGTCTTCTATTGACTTTGAACGACAAGGAAAAATCATATGAAGACCCCAGCCCGGAAAAAGCGCATACTGAGATAATGGAAAGTTCGAAACTTTCAGAAAACGGCCTGGAGACGTCGAAAGACTTGAAAAACGACACGGATCCATTTCTGGGAAGTCGACAGATTGAGAAGGAATTCAAAAGCGAATTGGAGTTTGCCACTGTCCTCACTTTGGCCTACGTTAGAGTTCGAGAACTGACGAACAGCATTGACAAAGCTCAAGTATTTTTGGCCAACATCGACAAAAACGGTAACGCGCACAGTAATAACTATTAGTTTGTAACTGAAGAAGTGAGAATCGCCTTCCTGCAACAAGGTTTATTTAAATAAAAACATTATGCTGCCTAACACTATTAAGATTAGCTGTTAGGTACCTAATAAAACATGAATTAACTAAACACAAGTAGCAATATACATGCACCATCCCTGCCGGTCATGAGATTTTAACATCTTTGTTGTGCAGGATATTTTCGAGTTCAACACGCTCTTGCATTGATGCTTCCTTCTGCTAGGTTGATAGCGTTTAATTGAGTATGTACTCCTATATGCGGCAGAAGTTAATTCCTGCCCGTCTATTATTGAACTCCACTCTGCTCCTGGTAGCAGCCGTCACCCAAGTAAGCTGCACCCACACCACTCCTAAATTTGAATCGGGACGATATTTCCTTGATTTAATTTTAAAAAACTGATGAATGTCCAAAATGTTTGATCCTTCAATCGTTTCCTCTTCAAAAGGCAAAGTCTGGAATCTTATCCAAGTACAATATTTCATCCTTGCATTCTTTTCATTCAAACCATTGCCTCATTCATTTATAATTACTCATATGGTTTCCTTTAATTTTTAAGGGTTGAACACAACCACCTCCTTGCTCATAAAAAATTTAACAATATAATTTTAGAAAGAAACTAATAATGTCTGAAAAACATAGTAGGAAAAATAAAGATGCAAATACGCCTATTCTGAAGTTTTAGATTCAATTATTTGAAACTGTATTCCCCAATCAGTTTATAAATACCTATCTCATTGATACTGAAAGGATAAAAATTATATCTCTTATCTTTTGGTATGACATAAGGAGAGCTAATGTTTGAGTAATACAGTATGCGTAGTTTATTTAAAACGTAACAATTTGTTAACCATAGCCCTGTAACCACAACAATATCAACGATCAACTTCCCACACTACCTAAGAATCTCTACAAAAGGTCGTCAAAAATATCTGTAGGTACAAATCTATTGACAAATAATAATGAGAAGCGGACTACAATGAGATTTTTACTCCCCGGTTTAAATTATTTAAAAGGGAATCACGAGGTTTACTGTTAAGGTGGATAGAAGACTCAGCCTTCGTTTTATTTTAGGGGTTGCAGTTGTTTTGTTAATCAACATATCAAATCAAGCAACTTGCCTTTTCCAGTTCGAAATAGTTTCAACTGAAACTTGGTTGAAGGCTTAACTTATTCATTTTTCAAGCTTCATAGCTAAATTTAATAACTATTTTAATGTAACATTTTCATTACTTTGATTCTCTTTCTTGGCGTAAAATCGATTAATGTTAATTTTACTTAACTAACCACTTTTATTAATTAATTTTACTTAATTTTACTTGCTACCTTACTTACTTCCAACCCCTCTTTAGTTATAGCATTAATCTATACCAAGGCTTCTAGAATTTGATTTACGCCTCCGTACAAACATTGGCTTCCGTATAGTCGCGCAATTCCTCAGTTTGGCGATAGAAGCCTAGCATCGAGAATGTGTTGTAGTTGCTGGCGCTTTTCAAACCAAAAGACTAGGGGCAAAACACAACTTAAACATGAATAAAATCTCAATTTTCGAAACCCACCCTGAGCGATGTTCAAAATTGTGATATTCGTTATGTAAGTTGACCAATTACGGCTATCCACACATTTTTATACAATAATTTCACGTCACTCTATGAATCTGACATTATTTCAAAGATTTCATTGACTGTTTTATTACGAATTTCAGCCGTAATATCGAGTTTGAACCATGCAATTGATACAGTATCCTACAGCGTATTGATGTTTCATCGTAATTAGTAAATACCTGTTTCTCTTGTTAATCTCAGATGACGAAGAAGACTTGAACGATTTAAGATTCAAGATCCAAGCCATGTTTGACAGCCGGGCAGCCCTGTCGCTAGAACATGCGAAATGGCGGTCTCAGTTCTCGGCCCACTTTCAGCAAAGGAAAAGATGTTTGGCTTCTCTCAAATCACGAGCGACCCGAACCGAGCAGACCTATTTTCAACTGCGGAAGGAGCTGATGGATTTGGAAAAAGAACCAATTATACCGAAACGCAAAAGGAGTTTGCTTTCCAAAATATTTTCTTTTCGATTTGTAAAATAGTAAATGCGGAACATCAATTTCGTTTTAAGACATCTGATTTTCATTAGCCAACTTAGTTTATGTGTTAAAGGCGCAATGGTCAGGTAATAATCCCCAAAATTAGGCTTCGTAGGGTATGATTCGTCTGGTTGAGACATGTCCAAATGATCTAATTCTGGTAGGTTCTCGATTAGACACGATTTTGAACGAATATCAATATTGCACCTTACTGGGGACAGCCACAAAAATTGTACCCATTTATAGATATTTATATCAGTTGTCAACTACCATCGATGCGTGGTTCGTTAGTACTATTCAATACTCCTCTAATGTTGTGAAACCCTTGATAATAATATGTATCTGATTTTTTTATTGCATTTTAGTTTATTCCAATTTAGTTATGAACCAATACTGGGTATAAAAATAAGGAAACGAACTTTTTTCCCTCTCTTTTCCTGGAAATTTGATTAAAAACCAGATCAAATCAAAAGGAGTTATGTGTTTTGTACTGAGAGGGAGTCAAGAAACCATTCATTTTCAGGAAGGACTGTAATATGATATCATCAGTCCCAGAGTTCAAACTTGGTTGGAAATGGTTCCTTTTCTCTAATAAATGTAATCATTTAGAACAAATTGTAGTTAATTGGAAAACCCTTTAATCAATGATGAAGAGGGTTTAACAATCTTTGATCCTGCAAACCAAATGTTGAAAGAGTTTCGAAGACGGCAGATTCCGAGCAAAATTTTCTTGGATCTTAAGGAAACCGTCTTCGAAATTCGGTAGGAATTATGAGATTGTTTTTAAATTGGTGGATGGGGAGGGTCAGAGTGACAGAAAGTAGAGACCAATGTTGTTCAAAAAGCTGTAATTGCAGGAGATTTTTGGGTTTTGAGTAACAGAATATCTGTTTCAAAGCGCACAAGGCAACGTTGTCGCTATGGGTGGTGAATATAACAAGGAGGCTTCCAGCTTCAAGGTATAGAATCGAATTCTATTTCGTTTTAAAATAATGGCATTGTTCATGTAAATAAATACATTGGGCAAAGAACGATTATGACTAGCTGTAAAAAAAGACCTGTTATCACATGAGGGAACCTTGTTAATTATATTCTTGGAATTCCCCCTACGAGGAATCAGAAAGAGAACAAAAAGTGGGAGACGGCAGGAAGAATCGCGGTGGGGGAGGGCGCGCCTGAGCAGCTTTCTAGTGAGCTCGAGGTCGGTGCGGAGTTATGATACCGAGTTCTGTTTGCGAGAGGCGATCCAGCGCGGTGCAAATCGTCCCCAAATTCAAACGCAAATAGTGAACGGGAAAAGTGGTGTGCAAAACCCCAGGAAAGTGGTGACTCCGTTAAAGTGGTGTGTGGTACGAATAAATAGAGTAGCGACCAGGTCGCAGGGGATCGCCCCGGGCTTTGGGGAATGGTCGTGGGCTACACGGGTCCGATCGATGGGTGCACGGACGGGTCGGCCGACCGGAGGGATCCGGACGACCTGAAAATGGAAGTCAAAGACTGCGTCGCAGCCATTCAAAACGAGACTGGGGTCATACAGAACTATGTTCCGGCGAAGTTCGTCGACATCTGCCGTCGTGCCACGGCTGGCAATGACGAGGGCGTCGAGACGACAGTCGAAGTCGTCAGTTCGAGCGAGGACTCGACGGCCGAGTACGAGTCGTCGTCCGAGGAGGGTGACGACGTTCTGGATGTTTTGGGTAACAACCAAAACAACCAAATGGCCTGTAAGGTATCGGAGTGCAAGGACTTTATGGTGGCGCAAAAAGTGCACATCACACACAACCACCCGGCACAGCCGTTGTCCCTTGATGTACAGCAGCTGAAGAGCTTAGCAGAAGCCAATGTGTACAAATCACTATGGGCGGATGACGCCCAACCGGATGGTAAGTTAATTCACCTATTTGAAATGAACTCTATCGTTTGTTACACGAAGAAGCACATGTTTCACAACAAATACACACACATGCATAAAAACGTACAAATACATGTTTATTAGGTACTACATTATACAGGTTGCTCCGTTACAAGTTCTTCAAACTTCAAGGTACGATTCTGAGCTCATTTCGAACAAAAAATGCCTCATAGAATTTTTTTCGTTGGAGCTTCGTTTACGAGTTGTTTCACTTCACTCAAATGGCTACAACTCCCTTAAACTGCCCCTAAAATCAATTTTGACGACACTGCTGGAAAGAGGGTGAAAATCCTACCTCATTAGAGCAAAATAAGAAATTTTCTGTATCGCTTGAAAAGTGACAAATGAGCCCGAAGGTAAAATTGTGAGAATTCATGAATCAAATTGCTTTTTTCTATGTTTTTTCTCGTTCATAACAACTGTGTTTTGTCACACCCACTGCTCAGGGAAAACATCCCAGCTTTCCAACGGTATGAGAAAAACATTTTTTTCCCACATAAAATTGTTTGAAGCAAAAGACGTTTGGGTGCGCGGAAAAGTTGGTTTATGCGATGAGAATGACCTTCAAAATCAACTTGCTACAAAAAAAGAAGAGTTTTGCATTGAGTTTTATGAGTTTTTTTTCGATGAATATAATTGTCACTCTCCCGTGACTCCAAACTCAACAAAAGAGTAGAGAACATGGAGAAATTTTGTGTTGTGGACCTCCGGGAAAAACTCTGGTTGTTAGTCCGAATACGTGAGCGCACCAATATTGCAACAATCGTCACTTATGTTGTTTGCTGCAGTTTTATAAATCCTTGTTCATACCGAATCAAATTATCCGTTAATTCCTGTTAGGATGATTCGTGTTACAATTGAATGAGCTTTCGTCGAAACGAATATGGTTATTTCATTCAATTAGTACCGTTGGCGCATGGGATAACACGGAAGAAACTTGACTTATACTTAGTTCTACGCTATTTGCGATAACTCGGTACCGAATGAGCAACTGCAAGACACAACCTGAAAAACTAAGCTCCGCAAACAGAAATTTAAGCCTTGTAATACAAAGATCAGTCCTCATTTCTATATTATGTACAATTTAGCACAAATAGTAAGCCCTGGACCTTCCCTAACAATGCTAACGAGGAGGAGATTAGATAAAATCTCTTTGTCCTTATAGGTACTTAGAGGCATTCAGGCAATCTTTATAACGAACTGTAAAAATGAAAAAAGATAAAGATGGGATAACGAGGATGAAACTGGGGTTGTACTTGGTCCTACGCTATTTGCGATAATTCGATACCAAATAAGCAACTCCAAGACGAAACTTGAAAAAATAAGCTCCATTGAAGCAAACACCTAAAATGTGGTCGAAATTTAAGCCCTGTACCACAAAGAGCAGTCTTCATTTCTACATTATAGGTATATAGTTTAGCACAAACAGTAAGGATCTGACCTTCCTTAACAAATCTAACGAGGAGAGATTAGGTAATACCTCTTTGTTCATATAGGCACTTTTGAGTCATTCAGGCAATCTTTGTAACGAACTGCGAACATGAATTCAGGACCCGAAACGATGAACTTAGAACGTAAAAGCAACTCAATTCTCATTTCTCGAGAGCATTGAATGTATCGATAAGTAACTTTTGGCGCTTGTGTGCTGTGATTTATTAGAAATATGGGTAAACACAAATGATGAAGTTCGGTAATGATTTTGTAGCTTTTAGATGCCTATTGTACTTGATCACCACTTACTCGTGCATTACCTTCTTATGTACACTTGTATGTAGTGTCTGTAACTACCTATGTTTCTGCCACTTACCCTCTTAGCATCAAAAATATCCCCTACATAAGTAAATATATATTCGCTTATAAAACTAGACGATTTCCATGAGATGAACCATGGAAAGTTAAAACGTAGAAGGAACCTGTACAAACCAGTTTGAATTAACAGTACGATGAATAGGAAGAAAATCAATTTCTAGGCTTATTCAGCTTGTAATTGGTCTTGGAGGAGGCATTTTATGACCACGCGAGATTACACGAATTCAGAAGTGCGAGTACCTACCCAACGAGAAGTTAACGGGTTTCCTAAGGTATCAACCAGCTTGCAAATTACTTACAAAAAAATTAACTATTTGCGAACTCTTCCCGACCACTTATTGGTTACATATCCAAAACATTAGGACTATTTTCCATTATTACAAAATCGTTTAGTCAGGGAAGAACAGACATCTGCAGAATATGAGTGTGTTGATGGGAAATTTAGTGTGATTTGCGTCGTTCACATTTACACGAATTTTTGTTGTAAATTAAATAAGACGAAATACCAGGTAATTTGGATGCTACGTACGTATCCATTCGTAACATATATGTTGCATGTATACGTATGTATCTAGCAGTAACACATTTACTGACCATTGAAATTTGTTAATAAATTAAAGGTTTATAACTTATCGATTACATGGTAAAGGGAGATGTACGCTATGGTGGCGCACACTAAATGGGTCCAATGGGTTCAATAAAGGCAGTAAGACATAACACGTGTGATAGCTGCATATGTCATTAAAATCATATGGAAATTGTCGAAATCTTGCAACGTAAATGACATCCACAGTTTTCAAAGCATTTGTTCTGTTAAAATAACTTATTTTGCTCTAGTTCAGTTGCTACTGTTCTTCTGCTAGTATGATTTTAACGATCATGAAAGGGAATATTTCGAAGCCAAAGGCTTAAATATTCATTTAATTAAAGCAAAATCGGGCAAAATCTGTGAGTAATCGGCATAGAGATTTGCGCAAAGCCGGATATTGGACGATGACGAGGGGAACACCAGTGGTCAACCCGACCTGTAATCCAGATGTAAAACAAAACGCCCCTGCTGTTCCACCTCCCAGACCTCCTGGATTCTGTCAATTGAAGCCTAATGGTACTGAAAACAACAAAGATGCATTAGTCCGCTTGCTCCAGTCCTGTATATTTAAAAAGCAATGTATTGTAGTTGTGTATTTCGATAACACACCACTGGTGGCTCTTCAACATTCCTTGGTCTTTGATTTAGAAGATCAGTTTTGTTCATCTCTAGCTCATAGTGTAACGTGATCAACTTGCTAATCACTTGGCAGGTTTATCGATGCGCTGACCTTCACCTTGAGGGGACGCCGTTTTATGGCTTAGATCGAAGGTGGCTTGACCGTGTCTTGGTGTTGAACGACCCTGTAAGTTACCATGATAAAAAACCGCTGCAAATCATTACGCAAAGATTTGCTATTTTTGTATTAAATAACCCTACATATGTAAACCATCGATTACGTATATTAGCTGCAGTCTGCAGTACACTACGTAGACTAGACGCCTACATACTTACATGAGCTCCTTTTGCAATTCACCTTCTTAAATGGGTTCTTCAGCTGATCAATGTGAACCTACAATTAGTAATTGACTTCTACGCAGGGTGTATTAGACTCGACTAGCCTCACGCCGGGGGTCGATTCTACGACTAATTTGCTTGAACTTATGTCCTATAACTTTTTTTCCCGAACCCTTCTTAAAATCCTACCTTTTTTACTTGAAAGATTTTTATTCTCTCGTGAATTCGATCTTCCCTCACTAAAACGTCCGTAACTCCCTCAATTTTATGCGCAAATTGAAGTCTGATTACATCGTTAGAAAGAGCATTAAACTGGCCAGCTCCCCGAAGCCGACACAAAAATTTTGGAGCAGACGCAAAAGCTGGAAAAGAGGTAAAAGTCTCAATTTCGAAAAATTACCAAAATTCCTTTGTTTAAATGTCGGTTATGACCTTTTTAACCCTCGCCTTAAGGAAGAGCATTCTAAGGACCTCAGATTTCCAACGGTATAATAATTTTAAATTTCTTAGAGGAAAATGTTTTGAGAAAGCATTGAATGCTAAAAAACATGGTTTTCGCGGGAGTCTGAAACACCCTGTAGATACCAAAGACGATAATAGGTTACCTATCCTAGTAAATTAATATCACTCATCGAACATTAAAACTTCACTAGCCCCTTAGTACTAACACAAGCGGATATCTAAATACCTATAATGATACAATATAGGTACTGTGTATCGGGTGGGATGTTTATATCTAAGAATGATACAATTGAAATTCGAAAAACATAAAATCGAACACGTACTTACCTGCTTTTTCTTGTCCGAAAATATATTTCAATCGTTTTGGAAAGCTTGATTTCGAAAGAAAGTCAAGAAAACAAAATTCCATAGCTGATGGAAATTGAATGAAATCAGCTGATTCTTTCGCCGCACAGTTTCGCCGTTACAAGGCATCTGTCTTGCATTGACACATGAGTTTTGGGATTTCAGACGGATCATGAAGGGAGAAATTTGTAGCTGCATATACAACAGACATCAAGTCCTCCCCGTTCTTAAGGGATCCCACATTTCCCAAAATAATAATAGTCAAATTCAATTAAATTAACATAAAAAGGAGATGCCTGTTGAAGGGGTAACATAGAACGTATCTATGTGTAAACACTTTTCTGCTCGAGGCAGCTGGTTAATATTTTAAAAAAATTAAAGAGTATCATTGATAACATCATTTTTAAGAACTCTGGGGAAGGCCCAACCGATTTTGAAGAAAACTGACACGATTTCAGGTTATGAGGAAAACGAAAGATTTTTCTAGGGTAAAATGAAGATAACGTCCACATCTGTCTGAGTTACATACGAGTAACTTAAACAGGAAAAATGTGTATAATCAATTAAATTTAAAAAATAAAGGAAAAAAGCTTATACAATATAGCGAAATTAAAAAAAAAAAACAAAACAAATAAATTAAATTAAAAATAAAACGTTAGGGTTAATATAGACGTTGGGTTGTATTTTAAAATTATTGATTAGGTTTTCGTTTGCTGATCTCAAAAGATGCATCTTGTTTGGAAGGACAGACCAGTTTCATTGCTATTCTTTGCTGGTTTTTCCTTGACTTAGCATTTAGCGTTGGCCGACGATGAGAGCCGGTTTCTTGTTTTATGGCTCGGTAGCTTTTGAACCGTTTCGCTCAAGTCCTCTCTCTTTTTTTCTACGGTTGTTTGCCCGAATAGGACTTCTTCTCACGGCTTGTAATCAATTTTATCTTTTTTATCCAAATTGTATGATTCCAGAAGGTTTGTTGTTGGTTACGGCTTGCTGAGTTGTGAGTTGTGTCCAGATTTATTGTTAAGCATCTCCGTTTTCCAAGCTTTTATTTCACCTCTGAAATAGCAGAATTTTGAGTGAAGTTACCAAAACCTTCAGCCGACTGTTGGTTTATCCTTTCCATATGGCCACCTACCTCACGCAAGCGAGCTCTAATTTACGATCTCTCACAAATTAGGAAGATGGCTCTTCAGATAAGTTTACCCCACTCTTCGTGCTCCATCCACTGCGGCCGTGTCTGGTCATCGTCAATCTTCCTGAAC
This sequence comes from Creontiades dilutus, assembly GCA_031894815.1. NCBI lineage: Eukaryota > Metazoa > Arthropoda > Insecta > Hemiptera > Miridae > Creontiades > Creontiades dilutus. The sequence goes on along the minus strand of JAVIWC010001314.1, from coordinate 870,038 downwards.
AATATCAAGATGCTTCTCTGGTGGCTGCGTTACCAGGATTTGTCGCTATGGAAGCCTTGGACTTGACTCCATCTTCAAGTCAGTAAGTTCGGATGTACCAGTTGAGCACCTTTTCCGTAAAATTTGAGACCCCAATTTGAGAGCGGCTGGGAGAAATATCACCATTTCGTCGTATTCATCTCCAAGAACATAACTTTAACTTTACCTACTGTGTCAAGTTTGCATTTTTTCAGATTTAAAAACATTCATTAAATTTGTAATTCAAGGTGCCATTCTCCTTAGCTCTATTAATCTTTCAAAAGACACGGTTTTTGTCAGATCGTTACTTTTTCGATGCGTTTGAGAGTTTCATTGAATCTAACAAAGAAAATACGTTACCTAATATTGGAGTTTTCTTCCGATTCCTCGCTATATTTCGCTACCAACCCAAAATTGGTTAAAGTGCCATTGACACTGGAGGAAAAATACCTTTCTTTTCGTTTGTTATGTAACATAGTAGAGGAAGCAAAACAATAGGTAAATCTTTTCTTCTTTCCTTACCAATAATTCAGGAAGAAACATCTGGAATATATTACTTAAACATGAATGTCTACATGTATGTACATGAGCGTTTTGAGAATCAAAAATGGCTTTCTTCCTGTTTCCTTTTAGAAGTGAAATTTGATGTACCGCCTCATGAGACCACAGGGTGGGATTGCGATAAAGCTAAATAATCATCTACTGTTCACACAAGGGCCACGAAATTTGGAAAATGAGGATTTCAGTACCGATTTTGATGGGGATAATTCCCTCGTATGTCTCGAAGGCGCCAGAATACAGTTATCTCTCACCTGTTTTTTGGGGATATCTCCCGAATCTGGATTAACTTCCAATGGTCGGATGGGTCTGTAGAAATGTGCGATGAATGACATCCCTCTGACTTGTGCACGGGTTTGTTCGAGTCGGTAGTTGAGCTTGAAATCTTGTGCTTAAAGTCCCTTTATAGGCAGTTATGGGTTTTAGGATAAGGAGCAACCTGCATGGGTCCTTATGCCAATGCTATACCTCTTGAGATAGACAATGGAAACCAGACAAACCATCAGATTTTCTAAATTCAATTTTAGAAACTCATTCTTTCATGAGATCTACAGTTGTGTTGATAAAACTAATGGAGAAAAGGGGCGTAGGTCACAATCTTTATATCGCAGAGTTATCTCTAGACCTCGCACAAGACGGTAATCAAGGTTGCCTAACTGCATATTGTGAACAGAGGATAGATATTCGTACAAGTATTTTCCCTATATATAATTAACCCCGTATGGTAGATACATGGCTAAAAGACCCAAAAATCACCAATGTACAGTTTTTGAGGTATCAAGAACAATGATATCGGTAAGAGCATGTAAATCTCGCTTTATTAAATACGACGTTCGTGTCAGCTGAAGGCAATTCCAATGGAATTCTCTCATCAAGAAATTGAGTTTATTATAGATGTTGGGGACCATTTCCTTTATAGTTTTAGCTGTTAGCGGTTAGTTGTACTAGTTATAAGAATAAAATTATTACTAATCAGGGGCAGCTCCTCTGAAACTCTGAGGGCGCACTGAGATTTCCAGGGGCTCTCGCAAAGGGAAAGAAAGATATGGTTTTCTTAGACAAATACAAATTTCAATTCGTCTATTTCTCGTTGTTCTATTCCATATAAAACTGTATGAAAATATAAACGCATTAAACACAAATAATAAAGACGCCAACACTTATGTATCTGGAAAACTCCTAAGTAACGCAGTTGGTACCCCTGGCCATTATTTTCCTCCCTGAATGCCTTTTACACTGGATGCACGATGAACACGAGTCCCTTTGAAGTTCATAAGTCTACCGCACATTGCAAAAGATCCACTAGTTTTACCAACAAGTGACAATACAATCCCCAAAAATAGTAGTTTATTTTTCCTCTCAGGGGCCCAGGATAGATGATCGATAGATAGATAGATAGAAACGTGTATTTATTTAAATAAGAAGAATGCAATAACGAAAGGTGCAATACACATATACGCCATGACAAAAGGGTCGTTTGGCGGAGGCCGGCCGTTTTATACATGTAATATACATTGATTACTTGAAAGTAACATATTTAAGAAACAATGCTTAATTATAATAATTATTATTCACAACGGAAACTAAATTTCTCTTAACAAATAAGTTTCAATTCGCCTTTTAGGGATTATGGGCAAATTTGTGCATAACATTTATAAATTGATAGGTAGTGTTAATTTTATCTTTGATTTTAATTCATAATTTAACTTTGGGTAATTCGTTTTAAAAAAAAAGTTCTCCAGGTAGATTTATAAGTAATTAAATTCGGCCACTAAGAGTCTCCTGTAAGACCAAGCTGTTTTATAAAACCGGAACAGGTCAGCATAACGGTGGCTATTGGTCAGGAACTCGACGACTTCTTTTGTGCTCAGTTGGGGTTTACCAAGAAATCGGCTCCTCATACCGCGAAGTATGGCACATCTCCCCAAGAAGTGCTCGGTTTTTTCGGGTTCTTGCAGATTGCACATGGAGCAAAGTTGCACCGCATTCAGGTCCCATGGCCGACTGTTCAACGGCAGTAATTCTCCTCCAAGCTTTATTATAGTTTTTATGTCAGGAAAGCTGAGATCTGATTGTATATATTTAGGTTCCTTATCCAGCTGTCGGTATAGCAGGTGGAATCGCTCCTGGTTTGAGCTCAGGATCCATTCTTGGCGCATTTGAAGTTTAATTTTCTTCAACACTTTGGCAGCCATATCATTCCACGAATTCATCGAGCTCGCATTGAAGGGCATATTGTGCTTCATAGCCAATTTTCGCCATTCCGCCGCCCATCCCACGTTTTCCTGCAGGCAGAGCTCAGCCGTTGCTCGAGTCCATCTGCTTTCGGGAGCAGTCAAAACAGAGGTAATATACCGGGCATTCGTTGTCAAAGTACGCAGGAAAAAGTGGTCAACTCCAGGAACAGGACGTAATTGGGGGTGTTTTTGGGGAGGGCCCAGGATATTTGCGGTCTATTTTCACATGTAGCTTGCTTCTCTCCTATTAATCCTATTTTGAATTTGAAAAAAAGTGTTCAATCTTTGTTCAAATGCGTATGTCTTCAAGTATTTGAATTTATATTACAAATTTAGGTTCACGAAAAATATTGTACTTATATGAAACTGACTGAAAAATCTATTTGAGTGCTCACTACCTAAAAACCTAATTTTGGGAAAATATTTGAGATGCATTTTAGATGTGTTTAAAGATATTTACTAGTAAACGAAATTGCTCTAGAAAATAATAATTTTTTTGTGGTGTGGCGGCCGGTACCGGGAGGGGATTTTGGTGACAAAAAATTATCTCCTGTTCACCGTAGGAAGTCGAAATTATGTAGGGAGACTCTTTGGGATATGCAGGAAAGATTGAAATTATGTTCTCTTCCCTCATCATCTGCACGAGCTAAATTCTCTGCAATTCACCCAAGATAGTTGAAATCGATACGGAGACTTTGTGGGACATTCGGAATCGACTGCAATGATATCTTGACCAACTGAGAGAACTGAATTCCCTCATTTTCTATCTAGGAAGTTGAAATTCGATTGGGTGACTCTCTGTGACGTAAGGAGAAGAATGAAATAATTACGGCTCCATTACGAACTGCTAATTATTCATACACACGGCACGATTTTGGCTGTTTTTTTTAAGCGTGTATTTGAGAGTGAAAATTGAAACTAATCATCCTCCAATTATCGGAGAACCGTTGAAAATGCTTTGTCCAAAAACATGCCCATGATTCAATGTTTTTCAATGGAGTGGAGAAAATTGAAACATCTTTCCATAAAATATTTATAATATACTGAATTTTAAATTTTTTTGGTATTTATTACGTTCATAAAATCATAAATTATGTTCAGTCAATCTGAAATGTGGTTCTTCATGTTAGCTGGTTCCAATGTGTTCAGAAATAATCTTAATTCACCAATAGTAATAATTATACATTTTGTCAGACCTTTATTTAATCGGGTATATAGGTTCCATGCGGCGGCTCTGCACTTCGGGCTTTTATCAGTCGTGGTGATAATCAACCAATTATCTCTCGGATAATCCTGGGGAGAGCCCAAAACCAATAGAATGACGGCGGAACGAACCGAGGTCATACGTACTGGCTGGGTGTAATAAAATTGACGTATGCAGTTTTATACCAACTGAAAGAGTAGGGGTACTATGATCACCAAGATTTCAAATTATCATGTGAACCGGGGCAAAGGCATCCGAGATAGCTACTAATTAAAGTTCACTATTTATAACAATGTCCTTCCGTTTATCGTACAAAATGTTCCTTACTAGTGTATTCAGTGATCTTTGATTCTTAGGTTTAAACAACTGTTATGAAGCTACTACATGAAAAATTATGGTAAAACTCGTTAGTAGTAATTATTACTTATCATAAGTATTGGCTAAGACTGGAGCCAGAAGAGGAATGATGGTGGAAATTGAAAAAAATACTGTCTTCCGACAATTACAGGTAATCATATAGAAAAAAATAAAGTTCTCTTATAACTCTTCGAGAAAAGCTAAATTTGATAAAGCACTGATACGCACTAAATCGTCTTGAGGAAATTGTTAAAACTCATATCAAGAAAAATAGAGAATTTTTAGGAAAGACTCATATCAAGAAAAATAGAGAATTTTTAGGAAAGAAGTACTCAATTTCCACAAAATTAAAGAGTTATTAACGATAAATCGATTTATTGTTCTATTACTGACGATGACTTAACCGTCGAAATCGATTCATTGCTTATAACTATTTATTTTTGTAGAAATAGATTTTTTCGAAAAACTCCGTTTTTCTGTATACACCACTTCACTCAAATATTCCAAGGAACATAGCTCACACGGTTAACACGCAATCGGAGAATCATAAAAACTTTGTCAGTTCCGTACGAACCACAAAATTTGCGATACGGACAAATATGGAATTCTCGGACAAGGTTGCTAAATCATCCATATGACCATCATGACCATTAGGAGACTACACACTTAATCGTGTGGTTATGAAATGTTCGACCCATCATAAACTTCGCGAAAAATTTTTGGTTTAAGTATTATTCAATAATAAACCATTGTAATCGCTCTTAAGAAAAAATTCTAACACCCCCTTAAAATTTCATGGTTTACGTTTCAAAGGGTGTAGAATCCAAATCAGCAATAACAATTTTTCGTCCGTCCGCCGTTCGCCGTACGCACGATTTCTCCCAAACGGCCGGAGCAAAAAATCTGAAATTTTCAGGCAAAATCCATCTTGGTCCGACGACGCCCCAATTCTTAGGCCAGCTCTCTAACTTAATTTAAAGTGCCCTTTAAGGGTTGTCAAAGTTTTGTAAAATCCCTAAAAACCTCAAAAAAAGTCGAGGCGGCTTAAATTTGAACTTTTTTTGAAGAACATTCCAGGAGGAATCGAATGAGCCCATCCCTAGGTCCGTGGCTCAAACCATTCCCGATGTATGGCCCGATTTATGCTGCCAACATTTGCGTTTTTTCGGATTATTATTGTTATTGTTTTGATCGCAGAAACCTAGTGATGTAGTGAATGTGGATACTGGAGAGAACTCCTAAAAGGATTTGTAGCCGATACACGGGTTGAAGCATTCTGAGATGCATGAAACGCTGCAAATTCTCTCACTGGGGTTTATTATTCAATTTTATTCATTTGTCTTGCGTTCATGATTTGAATTTCTACTAAGCTTTGGAGTGTGTGTGTTTCACAGGTGATAGAGCGATTATTGGATTTCAGGAGATATGCATAGAGCACGTAAAGCTGTTCTCAACCAAAATACCTATTTGGATTGATCAGTTGATCATATTAAATATACAAATTTTGTGTGTCAAATAATCGCTCTATCACCTGTGAAACACGCTCACTTCAAAGCTTAGTAGAAATTCAAATCATGAACGCAAGCCAAATGAATGAAATTGAATAATAAACCCCAGTGAAAGAATTTGCAGCGTTTTTGATAATGGAATAATTATTGATTGTATCATTACATAAATGTCGAATTTCATAAACACGGTGATGTTTTAATGTTTTAAAGGAATCTTTAATTTTCTAAGAAACACTGAAGTTACTATTTAAATTAATTTATATACTCTATCCTAGATGTGGCTTAGGCTAGTCTATCCCTACCATATTTAGTCTAAAATATCGGTAGCAGCTGTGCAAAGTGGTAGTACGGCAAATCGGATAAAATCAAAGAGTAGAACAATTGCAATTCAGCGAATTAAAATAAAACACCACCTTCGGTTCATTTTTACCACAGTTTTATTGAAAAATCCGATTTCAAGAGGAGTTCTTGGAACCAAATTCTTCACCAATTTTACCACCTGATGCGATTATCGTAGGATACCATGGGATTATAACTATGTCAATAAAAACGGAGTAATATAGAACGTTGTCTATATTTCCACGAAAATAATGAGTACTCAGTTGAATCGATTTCGACGGTTAGGTCATCATCAGTAACGAACATGTACAAACAGGAACAAACATCTCCAAGCACGTTCACATTCACTATCGTTTTATATATTCTGTCAAAATTCTAGCCATTAAGGAGAACTAACGGATGAACATAAAAAGGTCCGGGTACGTGAAGCAGCACTGAACCTATGGACATTTCGTACATGAAGCAGCACTGAACCTATGAACATTTCGAATGTTTGAAATTTCATCCCTTTGATTTCACTCTTTAGGACTTACGAGAATTAAGCAGAATTTCCTATTCTTTTGAGAATTCAGTCTCAACTGTACTTAGAATGATTTTCGGAGCCAATTTTCATTACCATTCGTTCAGAAATTTCGGAGTAAAGCACCAAGAATGGACGGATCTTAAAAAATTAGATCGTCGGCGGATTCTACACATCTTGAAAGATATAACGGCAGATTTCGAGGGAGGGTTAACAGTGATTTTTCCTTGATCGATTACAACGGTTTATGATTAAAAATAATAAATCAATAACAAAGTCATAAGACTGGTGTTGTGTTGTAATGTTCAGTGTGAATCCTATTTATTTCATTGCACCAACTTGGGCAACGTCACTATCTTTAATAATCTTAGGGAATCTGTTATGTAATTGGAGCAAATTTTCAATGTAAAGTTGCTTGTGAGTGACCATCTAAACAGTGACTGTGAAAAAAAACATCCGGTTCAAGACATGAAATCGCCTCTGACTATGTGAGAGAGGTCGGCCCTCAGATGCCTGATTGCGGTAGCGGACTCGAATTGTGGGTTTCACATAATTCCGACCAATGGGGAAGTTGTCGGTCCGATCGGTACAGCCGGGAAGGGGATAGAAGCTATGTCAGTTGGAGTCAGACGACCCGCCATGAGCCCATCGTCGGACGCGGAAGATTTCGTACTGAATTCCGCCTACGCCGGACGTCCGAATTCCCCCGTTTTTAAATCGATTGATTTAAATTTTATTCGCAACGATACCAGACGAGGGACGGAGTTTCCCAATGGCTTCTCGACCCTTCAAAGGGACTGGATTGTGGCGGAGATCAAGGCACAATTGGTCCTAACTACGTCCAACATCGGTAAGTTTCGCTAGGTTGTGGTCAACAAAAACTTCACTAATAACTTCGAAGTACTCACTCTTTAAAGACCTAATAAGTACAATAATTTGATAAAATTGTTTTTATCCTCCTAATCTCTTAAGAAAATTCAAGCGCAATTGAGTCAAGTCACAGATCCTGTTAACTGAATCACCTTTAAGAGAGACACCATATTTCCATGCCCTGTTGAGAGTTAGTTGTCTTCTTATGATGTACGACTTGAGTCCCATGTTTACGAACAACTCAAGAAAACTTAAAGCGCAGGTTTCAATGGAATCAAATTCATGTTTATAGCTACTTAAATTTGTATTCTAATAAAGTATCAAAACAAAATTAAAATCCTCAAGGGCCATAATGGTCTATGTAGGGTGTTGCAGAATATGATTTCCTCGCTTCAGAAACAGATGCTACAACTAACTTCCCATAGACATTTCCTCCAAATTCTCATCTTGGCCAATTTCGCAAGTGAAATTACAGGTTTTTAGATGTTTTTGTACGCTCGATTTCATGAGATTTTAGAAGTGAAACGATTGTAACGGAGTCTGGGAGATTCGCAACTATCACAGGATTCTGGGAGGAAAATAATTGAAACCGAAAGCCTCAACTAAACTCTTTTGTCGTGGCGATGCCTGGTTAGAAAATCCTAGAGAGTTTTGAAAACAACAAAATAAAAACGCCGTAAATTATTTCTCAAAGTCTCCAATCCCCACCACAACTTTTTATGATTCGCAAAGTCGTTGAATCAAGAAAACGTGAGATCTGCGCACCACTTCAAATGGCATGGAACCCTCAAAAGTCCAATAATTGAGTCCCTACTAAATTAGAAAGTTGTTCGATTTCCTTTACGCTCAATTTTGTGCATTTATAGAGCTAACTATTTCCTACTGCCTACCTACGCAGGTTTCAAGTGATTCCTTGGACAAATCCATATTTTCAACTTGTAAACGTAATTTTCTCTCAACATCGTAAGAGCAAAAACGCTGAAAATTGGGTTTATTCTCATGGGTTATTATTTTTTGAATGTATTACTTGATTGATTGTTCCTGTCATTGTGAGGTTTATGGGGTCACCTTTAGGTTCAGAAATTCCGAATATTTGCTATTGGTGAATGTCTATGGATCTGAAACCCAACCCACTCGTTTTGTCAAAAATCACTGGACAATGACACCCCACTCGTCTATGTAATAAAAAAATAAAAATAAAAGATGAAAAACCACGGTTTTACCAAGTTTTTGACTAATTTTTGGCCAAAAACACCTATGACCGTGAAGCAATCGGACTCGGCTAGGAGTTGGATTTTACAAGATTTAGTCCATAAGCGAAAGAAACATTTTTTTAAACTTAGATACCAAGGTCTTTTACGGAAGGATCAATTTTGGCGGACATTGCAGATTTTGAATCTACGCACCTTGAAACATGAAGTGACCAGCTTTGATTTCATGAAAAATCTTTGCTAAACGATTACATTATTATACATTACACATTGAAAATAATTAACCAAAATCAATATATATTGTACTCGAGTTCTTGACTGCTTTATGTAATACTACATTGAAAGTTTCTAGGGGATCTTGAGAGTCAGTCAGGTTGATAAAAAACTACAATGTAGTTTATCAACCTGACTGACTCTCAAGATCCCCTAGAAACTTTCAATACTAAATCAATAACATCAAATAATGGAAACAAATAAATTTATTTAACCCGTTTTTAGCAGTAAAACGTTATTTTATCACAAAATCAGCAAAGTTAACATGGCTCCATGTTTAGAAATCTTAGTTTTTTGGCCAATTTTAAGGATTATAGGGAAATCGTAAAATAATTTGCACTCAATATTCGGAACGCTATTCCCAATAGTATCCTCAATTTTTTGTAGGTATACTTCTTGCGTTTAGAGGGTTACATACTAACTTCTACATTAAACCAAGTTTAATGAAAAATAAAAAACAAATTTTTTATCTTCCGGAAGTGAAATCAATGTTCCTACTTCAATTTTTTTAATGAAACTTTCTGATTTTGAATGTCCACAAACCTATAAATGAGAACTATCAAAGAACTGTCTGTAAACAGAAATAACTCCATTTACATTACAAAACTGCGACAGATACCGCAAATAGCGTATTTAGTGAGATTCGCATTGTCTTGCTCAACCTACAGTCTTGTCCGCCAGGTCAATTGGTCGGTTCCTACTTCCGCCATAATCGAAATATTCAATGGAATTTACACATTCAGTTGATCGCGAAACGAACGCGAGTGAGTTCAACCAGTAATGAGTGTCATGTGCGAATTGGAAACCGAAAATGAAAAAAGTAAGATGTTTTAATATTCCGTGCAAATAGGAGGTGTGGTGTGGTTGGGTTCTGCAATATGTGCTATTATTTATTGGAAACGTAATAGGTCTTCATCCCCAATATACAGTGCATTTGGAAGTAGTAAGTTGGTCAAAGTATGAAGACAGCAAGATGATTTATATTCCGGGCAAACGGGACGTGTTGGGGGTTAACGGGTTCTGCAAAATGCAATATTCTTAATAGAAAACGTAATAAATCTCCATCTCCCACCTACAATGCATACATATGTGTGTAGTAAGATGGTCAACGTATGCAAATAACAATACATTTTAATATGGTGATCAAATAGGGCGTGTGGGGGTGAACGGTTTATCCAACATGTCGTTTATTGGAAAAGTGACAAATCTCCATCCCACACACACTATGCGTACAAGTGTAATAAGATGGTCAACGTAAGAAAGTAACAATATGTTTTAATATTCTGAGCAAATAAGGGTTTTTCAAAATGTAGGTAATATGCTTTGTTGAAAACTTGACGGATCTCCATCTACCTACTATGCATGCATATGTGCGTAGTAAGATGTTCAATATATAGAAATAACAGGATGTTTTATTATTCTGACGTGTGGGGGTCCATTGGTTCTGCAATATGCCCTAACCAATTGTCATAGATATGGATAGTTCCTCCTTTTCGATTTGAGACGGCCACACCTGAGCATAAACCAGACTCCGTTTAGCTTCAGGGATATCTTCAATGTGTTGTAGTCATAATCTCCTCAGCCATTGGAAGGGGCAACTACTCATTCAATCGCCTCCTTGTTACAAAATACGGTTTGGAGAGAAAGATCTCTCCTCTTCTAACCCAGCCGAAATTTTCCCAAAATCTACTCCCCCCCCCCCCCTGGTCCTCATCAGGAATATACGGGTAAGGCGGCATAATAAATTTTGTGGGGAAAAAGACAAATCTATATCCGATCTTAGAGCTACAAAGCTACGCGACCACATGTACACAGCATTCACGACATTTCATCGTGAATTTTGCCTACACTAAAGTTCTTAATAGTCGCTCCAAAGATAAGAATGACGAATTTGAAAGATCATATTTATTTTGCAAATAATTCATCCAACAACGCGGTAGGATGAAGAGAATAAAACCTCCACGAGCTCTCGGTTCTTCACTTGTATTACCACCATGATTAAAATGGCAAAAATAGAAAAATTTGTGACGACACTGGCCCACTCACTTGTCGTAAGATAAACTGCAGTAATAAGGAAAATGCGAAACATTTCGCGTATTCCTTTCGAGAGAAGGAGATTCTTCATTTTTTGACAGCAGAATTTGGCACGCACACTTATCTCGGGTTTTATTGAGCTGAGGTAGTTAAAGGACTCTGCAAATGTTATTGTAATCACTTCCGTAGGTATCCGCCAAGATATTCCCGTTGGAATTCGAGAGAAACAAAATGTATTACTAACTCGGACAACGAACTAACTGAGACAACAATCTCGCATCATTCAGGTTTTCAACTCTTGTGGTCCATTAGCGCATTTAAATGCCACCGAAATTACTATCCATATTCTACTATTGCATTAACTCTTGAACAAGTGGAACATTTATTTCTCTAATGTTTTTGAATACATATATAGAGAAAATACAAGTCAGCAATTCAAGTCTTACATTTCTAAATTTTTTAGAATGGCGACTGATCATACGAGGCAAGTAGTGGTCCCACGGCTATACAAAGTGGGGATGAGTTGCCTCACAAGTAGAAATTTATGGTAGTAACCATTTTCACCCGGTTTCAAATTCAAAAATATCCTTGTTGGCCAAATTTTTCGGCTCGGTCCTGTTTTGGGTTTTGTTTGTACGACCTGTACGTTAATTAAAGGGGTAACTTCAAATTTGTTTATACCGTTGGAAAGAGAATGAAATTTCCTAACTTTGTTATGGAAAACCACAGTTTTTCAAGTGAGCTGAGTAGATGAAAAATGCAATTGAAGAGGAAAAATGGTCAAATCTTGAGAACCTCCACTCTTTTGAAAAGGTCGTACGTCTATGATTCAGAGGTGAATCCTAAAATTTCGCCCTAAAACGTGCGCTAGAATCTTGTGCTTTTCAATGGTACAATAAAAAATGACTCGCCAAAAAATTAGTTTGGCTTCGGATTTGATTATCTTTTATCGAATAATGAAATGGTGTAATTTCCGGGCCTCCTTGCTCAACAAATAACGGGTTTTCAGCGCCTTTCTCGCGGCGCTCTCTCAGCGCCTTTTATGAGCGAATAGTATCTAAATAATTGAATTATTCAACTTTTGATTCAGAGCGAGAGGGCCTGAAAACTAATTATTTGTTGACTGATAATGCCCAAGACTGCTTTAAAACGAATAGTTGAGTTATAGCGGATGATTTTAACTAACGTTTAGGTAGCTTATTAAAATTGTTTTAAAATAAACATTTTTTCTAACTACAGAATTGAATTCTATGAAAAATTCTTCCCAGTGGGGTGTTTGCCTGGAGGAATGGATGTCAATCAATGCCTTCCTCAGGATCTTTCAGCTGCATTTCGCGAGCCGCTATCTTGTTTCCACAAATTTCACCTACCGCCAATTCTGTGGAGTGGCAGCAGGATCTTCGTCCTCTGTTGTGACTTGAAGCTGGTTCGTTCCTTCTATCTTCACAACTTATGCATATAGATAGATCTTTTATATTGGAACTGGTTGGAATTATCTTATAACCCCCTGTAGAGTTGTCCTACAACTGATCTTCACTTCCCGAGTGAGAAATGCCTACATTTTCCCTACATTGTCATCAACTGACTGGATTACACATTTGTCATTAAAAATGAAACGCGTAAAAATAACATCTGTAAGGCTCGTTTCGTACGAATCCTTCCTACTCCTACTGAATTAAGCGATTCATATTATAATTGACTCTTCAAAGAGGGGACAAATATAAAAACTTGTCTTAAATTTTTGTGAAGCTTTTGAAGCTTGGGCAAATATTTTTGGTATAGTTTTGGTAAAACATTTTGGTAGTATTAGTGGATTATAAAGTGTACCTATGAATAAAGTGGTAAACTCCTCGGCCCAAGAGTTTCTGGTAAAACTCTTCGCTTAACACTCACTTGGAATAATAAACCTCTGAATAATTGGGTTTAGCAGTCTGTATGAACTCACGATGGTTCCGTTCTCCATCATTTTGCGGTTGCCAAGTAGATAACAAGTGTATTGTCATCAAGCTACTTCAATGTGAGGAGACATACATAGAGGTAGTGTCATATGCCGAGTGACTGGGGCAAGAAGACATAAATGGCATCAACCGCAATGGGTCTTCTATAATCCTGGTTGTCCAGGTTGTCAGTGTCAGTGTGGATATGGAGCGGATATTACACTCTTCACAATTTTAACTTACATACGCAACAAACCACCAACATTTTATAGAATTATTGACCGATTCGTGTCATTCTTTTTTCGTTAAATTAGAGCTTTGGTTTAAAATTTAAAAGATATTTAAACTGATTCAATTTTCATTATGGAAACGGGTGAATGGAGGGGCGATATTGATAAATCACCTAGAGAGAAATAAAAACGGAGTAAGATAGAACGTTGTCTATGTCAAGCGTCAGTTTTCGGAGGGTTTTAAATTTGGATTTTCGGGTTCGTAACATAGCTTTCTGTAATAGTGCAACATGGGGTGATCGGGGAATCCTTTAAATTTTCATTTTGACTAAGATACTAGCTAATTTATCAACAACACTACTGGTATGTTATGAATAATGTATTAACTAAACCGTAATCAAATCGCATTGAATCCTGAGGCTCAGTAGACTGGTTGGGGTTGAAACTGCATAGTCACAAATTATTCGTCCGTTCGGATAAACAGTTTTGGGATTCAAGACTTTGAGTTTTGCGGTAGACAGCCGAATTTGAGGTCGACCGACTGAACCTATCCAAGTCGGTTCGTCAATCAAGAAGTCTGACTCATATTACACAACAATAATAATTAGTAATCTAGCAAATTGGAAAATTTGCAAGCTGTCCTCTTTAACCTGGAATGAGCTCAACAAATGACCGGCGAGTTGGATTCTTATTGACGATGAGCTGCTCGTCCTTGAGCCGCCGCCGCACCGCGTATATGTTGACCTTCCATCGCACAATGGCTTAGAACGAGGAAGAAACGCTCCGAATATATTTAAAAACAGCAGGAGAGATCGTTCTGAAAATTTCTCGTTGGAACGACAAATAAATTAAATCAATCATAGCACCCCTAATTGGCCTCAGGGGTCGCCCAATTTTTGGTTTATCATTTTCAATAAGCCTTTCTAGTGTTGCAAAAATTTGTTATGCATCCCTCTCAAACTTTCCCTCACAATCAAGCTGATTATCGATTGATAATGAGTGGAGACGGACTGATAACATCATCAAAGTAGTTGGGTTGTTTGGGACATTGAAGGCCTAATGCTGAGAGACCACAATGCCAGTGTTCCAACTGAAGGCCGCAAGGGCGAAAATGATCTTGAATGGTAAGGACAATCATTTCCACTCAACTTCTGATAGTGGTAATTTACATTAATCTACTACTAACGAAGTTCGGTGGGTTGGAAAAGTGGCAATATCATGCAAATAAATGCAGCGATCTTATTTGTTCAATCGGCTTGGAGGAATGTTTAGCGAACAGAATGACTAGTCGAACTTCAAGGCGGACTCATATAGTTTTAAAAAAAGAGCTATTCCTGTTCTTTTTCAACAGCACAGGGACTTTAAATCTTAAATCTGTGTCAAATGGTCTAAATTTTGGATAAAAATTCCAACCCTACATCTCCCTCTGAAATAAGCTACATGTATTTACCAATTCTTGTAAAAAGAATCCTGTATTGAAGCCCCGGCTAGAGCTAAAGACTCTCGGATTTTGATTTAGTGCAGTAAGTATCTTTGATTAAAAAAAAAACCTCCGATCCTTCTCGAACGTTTATTCTTATTTTGGGAAAAAAGCAGTAATTTTCCGGGTACTAAAACTTTGAAATACGACTATTTTCCAAGAAATAGGAATTTCTGGAGGGCAATCTACGCGAAATTTTTCTTCTTCAAACTTTTCATAGAACACCAAATTGTATTTACAGGAAAAAAATAAACAAAAATTTTGGAAAACAGATTTCCGGTGATTTTAATGGAAAAAATTAGGAAACCATTAGGTATAGAAATATGGAGTTTATTCAGAATCATCGTGGAATTACCTGTTTTTTAGGGGCAACAAATTGTTTTGCACTGTCAGAATAAGATTTCGATCCACTGGGCACCATTTGCATTTTTCTGTCACACGGCTGGTCCACATTTAGTGGTACTTCCAAATCAAAAATGAGGGCTAGTTGATCCTGAATCCTTGTCATCACTTTCGATAGACCTGAAAGAAATAATTTTGAAGGCCTAAAATATCTTTAAACACGAATGAAGAAACTTATGAATCCACTAATTGAAGTTTGCTCTACCAACAGAAAAGAGAACACGTAACACACTGATGAATAAGCGCTGGCGTGACACAAATAAAAATCTTCTTACAGACTAAGAAGATCGAATCAGCTGATTTAATTTCAATGGAATTATCTCTCCAATTAAATTATTTTTGTTATATGTATATTAAGAGAGCGGTGACGAGTAGTTGGGTGTTCAATTGTATTGCAATTAGTTTTCAGTGGAGAAACGCTTACGTTTGTCTATATTTTCTTAGATTCTGAAGTACTACTGTAGGAGATATCAGCATTGTTATAGGCAGTGGGACAAGTGAATTGTAAGTTCATAATTTAAACTTCTTTTCGGTAGTTTGCTTACCTCATATGTAGATAACTCCAAAACTCCTGAACCGAAGCTAATAAAACTTGGATCAAACTTCACAAATGGACAAAGGATTACCATCCATTCAGCGTAAAGAGATGAGAACGAAGGGAGGAATTATAAAAATAATCCAAATATCGAAAACCTTCGAAGTAATACTTATATGTTACGTGTTTATTGTTAGGGGAAACACATACTTCAATGGAACGATTAAACCCGCTCGGATCGCTTTACGTTCAACCGTTAGCTATATCTACGGTCTAGAACTTTGTCGTGAATGTCAATAATATAATCGTAATGGAATTTTCTTTTCAAGAAATAGAGTTTTCCGCTTGTGTCCCTTGTTTGTCTTACTTTATCTCATTAATTTAGTAATTCTTTTCGAGGGTTTCAATTACGTTCTAATGAACCATTATAGGCGATTGGGATATGCGTTTGTTACGTATCGAGGAACTAGTAAGCTGAAGGTGTTTCGCAGTTTCTCATTCATTTTCTTTCGTTAGGTTCCTATGCTGATGTAGTTTCACTTGGAACAAAGTGCCTCATTGGCTTCTAAAATAGGCAAGGGAGTGCCCGTTCTGGCTACTTTTTCCTGATTCACCAATGATGCTGAAATTTGAAATGAATCTCCTTCGAGACATCAGTGGCACAGCTACTTGGTAAGGAGGAGACACGCTGATCACCTGAGGGATCGTTAGAGTTAACTTCTTTCTTAATCGACCTTCTGTGTTAAAACATAAACGGAGCACTTTTAAAGGCATCTAGAATACAATTACATGATATAGAGATGTCATACCCGAATGTAGAAAATATACCAAAGACGACATTTAATAACCATAGGCCAAAGATTTACACAGAAATAATAAACTTTTGTGTATTAATTTTCACTGTTCTTCTCCGCTACATCACTTTGTTTCCTTTCGATATATCAAAACTTCAATAATATTCAACCAATTTTAATTCGAAGGACTGATTTTCTGTTTGACCCGAAAAAGGATCTTTTCATCTATTATTTTCAATGATGAAGCTTTAAGAATTTGCATTTTTACGTTTCAAGATGAGTAGAATCCGAAAATTGAATTTAAAAAAAAAAAAAAAAAAAAAAATCCATCCATCCACCGTGCGCTGTCCAGAGATTTTCTCCGAAACTAAAGGACGAAATTGATGAAACTTATTTCAAAAATAAAAAATCGCAGAAATTCTGATTTTCGGAAATTTTCGAAATAACACTACTGTTTTTTGGTTCGTTATTGCTAGATGTGCCTTCAAAGATCGCACATGTTCACCCATTCTCTCACCTTAAGTTCTAAAACTTTGACAGAAAAAGTAACGTAAACACAAATGAGAATGTGAACTGCTTGGACATAGTAAAAATCGTCTAGTATCCTGTGAGGATCGCATCAGCTGATATAATTGGTGTGGAATGTTTTTCCAAGAGTTCCTGTTGAAATCGAGTTTTGCAAGTCTGGTGTAATATAATAGTGGTACAAGTGAAGCGTCGGTTTTATTTTACCTCACTGAATTTCAGTGCACACCGATCTAGGATGTACCTGTAACCTCGGTATCTTGATCAATCAACCCTGAGTGATTGTGGCATATTTAAGGACTCAAATAAAAATCTCAAAAACTTTCGATGTAAACCATTAGTTTTCTTTTTTGGATTCGAATAGAAATCAGTTCAGTGGATCCAATGAGACCACTCGGGTTGCTGCACAATCATCCTTGATCTGCTGGACATTTGAAAAACCAGACAGACAGACGGGCTGCAGAGAGTGTACATATCCGCTTTTCAGCAAATTATCCCATTACTAGCCCCGGCATTACGATGATACTGGAGATCAGGAGATGCTGTAGGCTCCAGCTAGACATTCGTGCCTCTTTCACCTCCGCTTTTTAAAATCGGTCCTTGGATATAAGAAAACAATTCCCCTGGATAAAAAACTGTATAAAGATCTACTACTATGACATAGTGGTTGATTACATTGTGTTGCATATGAGCAAGTCTCACAACATGTCTGGTATTAAAATACATGACCTAAGTGCGCAGAATAATACTAAATCGAGGACTAATCATTTGTCATTCGGTTGAAGGCAAGAGAAAGATAATATGAGCGAGGATGTTGGCAATCAGAAAATAGAATTCTTATCTGATCCGGTCGCAAATAACTGGCGTACATGAAGAAATGATACGGAGAAGAACACATTAAGCGATCCTCGTTAAGAAACACATATCATACTCTTGGTACCGTAGCCGAAATCATATTTAATTGTAAACCTATTTTTATGTTATTTGGCAAATAAAAACATGTTTTTCATTTATTCATACTCTTGGTGTAGAGTTGTTGTTTCAGTACCTAAACGTTTTCACATTGGCTGGTCAAACATGTTACATTCGTTCAAATCAAACAAATAATGACACATTCAACCAAATGATGATGATGATTTGTTATTACTTTCTACTTTTGCTATTGGAATTGATTAGTTTTCGTGTTTTACAAAATGTAGCGCATTTTTATAGAGTGATTTTACTGAGGTCTTACTGAAAATACTTCAAGTAATGGTTAGAAGGGGATGATACTCTTGGAAACTTTGGGAGCTAATGCGAATAAGCCCAGGAGCTCATGAAAATTTTTACAACAAGGAGGTGATGGAATGGACTGGTACCCCTTCCAATGGCCGCAACATCCAGAGGGTTAAGGGTGTCATACGGCCCTTGAAAGCCCTTCTCGTTCCTTGGAACTGCTAATGCCTGCCATACACGTTCAGGCTCGCCTACAGGCGTACCTGGGCAGGTATACCTATTCAGCTAAACTGGAGCGTGTAAGGCTACAAACCTGCACGGATACCTATCCGGTCGATCTGAGACATGTGCAGACGAAGTTTGCCTGATTAAAATTAAATTCGTTGTACTTCCCCAGATTGGTACACGTGAGAGTGCGAGTGGCTCAAATGACGTCTGCACAAGGTTCAGCTTAGTTCTGAACGAAGCTAGCTGCTAGTCTCTCACGTGGTGAAATGGCATTCCTCATTACTGTATCTTGGTTTTCAGTATAATGGGGAACACCATGGCAAGTAACTGTTTATATACCAATTTACTCTTCTTCAAATAATTTTAGTAGTCTTCAATTTCGACAGCCAACTCTTCTATCAAATTAGCATGAGCGAAACTGTTTCTCTTCAAAAACCCCGTTTCCAGCACCTTATTCGCTGCATATACTCTTTCTTGTTATTTAATATCCGGAACAACCTGATATACGCATCATCAGATACCATGATGAGGTAGATTGAGATACCTGTCCGGCATAGTGGAACGTAATGTCAGGTTCATGTTCAGCCTTAGCAATTTCAAGAAATGGGAAGGAGAAACTATCTTTAGCCGTCATACTCCCGTGGATTTTGAAAGTAGGAGGGAGGGGAGACCTCGCTTTAGGCTGGCGAGCGGTAAATAGTAATTTTAAGGGGTAATATTTACTGCTGTAAATTTACTGCTCATTTTGGCTACGACGGTAGTACTAGGGAAAGGATCGTCAGGACAGTAAATAATAGAGGGGAGTTGTTCATTACCAGGATCTGATGACATACAAGAGATGATGGAATAGACAGTTACCCCTTCCAAAGGCTGACGAGGTTAGCCTGCAGCACCGAGATGTTACTGCGGAAGTCAAAAAGCTTAAGTTTTGTACTCAGGAAAATGGAAGGGAGAACTATTGACAACCATCTCAAACAAAAAACGTTGCGAACTATTTTGCAAAGGTTTATTATTTTTGATCCCTCCTCCTCCACGCTATTCACACCTCTGTTTTTCTTGACTACCAAGGCGTCAAGGCTACCAAGGAAAATGAAAAAAATTGGGATTTGAAACATTGAAATATACACTCGTTTTAACATTTTCACCCCGAAAATGAGATTTTCCAATTCAAATGAGCTCGGACTGGTCAGAGACCCATCTCGATCGATCCATCATTACATGGAAATTGCATCCCGTCCATCTATGTCAAGAAAAAACACGTTTATGAGCAGTTTTGACCACTAGCAACCGTGGATTACAATTTTTTTTTTCGATTACAAAAATGTATTATTGAATGAATTATTTTAATTATTTATTATTTTAATTTGAATGATTGATTCCAACCGTCTGCTTCCGAGATGCATCGTTTGCAGTCGACACCCCAAGAAAATACATCCATTTAAAGGCACACCAATAGATCTCAAACTTCTAAATGTTCTAAATGAAATTCATTCAACTGTGCTTCCATAAACTTAAAGTGTAGATATTTTTTATCATCTTTAGTTACTCAAGTTTCTCTATCTTTCAGAATCGAACGAAAAGGATAAGGCAAAGGTGTCGTACCCAGTTGTCAAAGCTTTGGCGATGGGTGTGGCAATGACGCTCATCCTGGTGATAATCGTGGTTGGCTTACTGGTTTGGCAGATGAAGATCTCAGATGCAGGTGGAAGCGTGGATGGTGGATGTAAGTATTTACTTCATCTATAAAAGACATTAGGGCATTGGGTCCTTCTAATTGGAACATGAATACAAGAAAAACACATTGGAAAGTAACGCATGCATTACTGGGACGTCCCTATGTTTGGGGTATAGTAGTAGGTTTATAGGAATTATCCTCGATTCATTTGCTCCAACACAGGCAAAATGAATAGTTGGTTCGTGTAATCAGTCTAATGACTAGAAGACAATACACTCAGTAACTTGAATTAAAGTCAGATGAAAAATAGTGAAGTTCCAACTAGTTATCACTTTTACCACTCCATTCAGCTCTTTCCACAATCAAATTTGAAAGTTCTGGAATATATTTCAAAACTAAACCAAAATTCTTAATCAAACAAAAAATGAGCAAGGAAATTGGTCGTATTAGGTGTATGAGCAGCGCTTGGATGGATTGTCTATTCTCCAAACTTATCATTCGATGTTTTTGTCTAATTCTGATACAAATTGGTTCCGTGAATCGAGTGGCCGTAGATCATCTGTTGGCTCACAAATCGTAGGTTTGTGCTAAAAGGGACCGGAGACAGACCTGTTGCTAAATGGATGCTACGCAAATATACGAGCCCTATTGTCATCTCCGATTGACTTTACCATCACTTATACTTTCGGACGAATGAAGCGTAGAAAGATGTTCCATTTTATCTAGTTAAATTTTAGTTGTTCTATCCTGGGATTTGAACGATGTGCCGATGTCAGTATACTACACCTTTGTAGGTATTCCGAT
Organism: Creontiades dilutus; assembly: GCA_031894815.1. Taxonomy (NCBI): domain Eukaryota; kingdom Metazoa; phylum Arthropoda; class Insecta; order Hemiptera; family Miridae; genus Creontiades; species Creontiades dilutus. The sequence continues at coordinate 849,084 of JAVIWC010001314.1, read as the reverse complement.
ATCAGCTTTTTACAAAAGAACTAGTGAAGTTTGGTATTCACGGAGCTCTATTTAAGATGAAGTCATTCTAGAAGTTAATAACAAGGTCTGAAACGGATTTGTGTTCAGTAATATCTTTTTCTTACGTTCGGATTGCTCCCCCCGGATCAATTCTAATAGGATGTCGATGAAACCATGCTTCAGAAGGGACTTTCTAAAATAAGGGAGGGAAAATTACTCTTGGAAGGCCTGTCTGTACATTTTTACCAACAATTTGACTGGTGCAGTACAAGTTTGGTGGCTACTCAACTCGCGATTGATTCTACCGACTTTTCCGCTATCAAGATTGGGGTATTTTCCCGATAGGTATTCAGGAAGGTAGCGTTCATGCTCGAAGTATGCATTTGATATTCTTCGTACGAAACAGACAAGTGCTCCGTCTTGCCACAGATTCGACTCTGACGAATCGTTTGGTAGATGACTGAAGCGATAGGGCACGTTGTTCCATGTTTGTGAAGATAATTCATTTGCTTTGAACCATCACTGATGTTAATGTTTTCGAGAACCCTGTCCCCCACTAACCGCTTTCCTTCAACCTCGACCTCGTTTAGGCACGAGATTTTGGGAGCTCTCAATTCAAATACGTCGTGGTGATTGTAGCTGTTCCCTGGAGCAAAATATTTTTACATGAGGTTTACTAGAAAATGTATATATTAGATTAATAATCACTAATAATGTTAGATTGTACTAATCGACAAGACTATTTCCTTTGAATTCACAGCACCACAGTACTTTATTCAACGCATGAGCAAATTTCATACGATAATTTCATACTATGAGACACCAATGTATTTTTAAATAGAATAATTTATAGTACTAGATTCACACCCTCCCAAATTATGTAATTTTGAACATTTTGAACTCTTAGGTCTACTACATAGCAATCACTGTGACAACCGGTGGAAGTTTCGATTATTTTCATCATATCTTTCCATCTCTTGTTCCCGCTTGATACAGCCTCGCGTTTCCGTTCACGCGGTTGAAGCTTCGCCCTTGCCAGTGAAGTACTTGCCATCATACTCACCTATCCTGAATCCGGTGGAAAATACGTTTTCTGAAATCTATGCTTACTTAGAGCAAGCCAGAATGATGACATCGAGGAAGTCGTAGTTCTCAGCATTGAAACTGTCAACCCGACGAACGGCACCAACTTCATCATAAACATGATAACGAAACAAGCTGCAATTGCTAGACACCCACTCCATGATATTGATTTGCAGTTCTCTATAATAACTTGTTTGGCCAACATTTGAAATAAAATATTATTTTTTCTGGAAAGAGTTTCATTTGACTCAAAAAAGTTGTGCTTTGTTGGAAAAAAAAAGATTATTCATTTGGTTGACGAGATTTTATTTGATTGGCACATGGTTTCATTTGGTAGGGACGACCTGTCTTATGACAAGGTTCCATTTGGTAGGAAAGAGGTTTAATTTGGTTGGAGCAAGGTTTCATTTGGTATTTACGAAGTTTCATTTGTTTGGAAAAGGTTCAATTCACTGAAAAATGCCGTGTGTTAGATGTAGTTTTCAGTACACTATCTGAAGTCAACACTTCCTTCCTCCATATCTTGTAAGTGGATGCCGTAAAACAGAGCCGCAGTTATATTTCAGCACAAAATCGGAACAAAATTAGCCTCAAGGGTCGTTCAGCTGACAACTCCGTAACTTCTTATTGACTTTCATGCGTCCCAAAGACCTTTGGAACAGCAACCTTTCCCAATCCCTTTGTACGAAACAAAATGCCTAAAATGGATTTGACGTAGAAATGCAGGCATAGAGCAGCTGAACTTTAACGATGGAAAATAAAACACCTACCAAAGCTTCACTTGTCCTCAATGATATTACGTAAGTGTTGAAAAACTCTGTTTCAAATAGGGCTGGTGAAAACAAGTTTTACTACGTCGGTACGTACACATTCGTATTCGAGTTGCCGTTTTTTTCTGTCAAAGTCTTTGTCCCTTAGGGCGAGTGACGTGATGAACGTAAGTGGGCTCCGGATGGGCTCATTCGATTCATGGAAGGAACGTCTATCAATAGCAATCATAAAAATATTAGTGTGACTTCGAAAGTAGTCGATATTTTGATTTTCTTTTTCATATTTCATCATTTTAATTTCACCATTTAAAAGTGGCTGAGAGAGATGCCGAGAATTCAGTCCAACTACAGTCCAAATTGATTCATGGTCAAAGTTTCATTGGGTTTAGCAGTTTGAGAAACAGCAGATGGGGTAAAAAAAAAAAAAAAAAAAAATCGATTTGCGGATTCTACACATCATAAAAAGAAGAACAACAGGGGGTGTTGGCAAATTTTTATTCGTATTCTGGTCGATTGCCAAGGTTTATTATCGAAAATGGGAAACCAAAAATCAATCTGAAGATTGGTAGAATGTTCAGTTTCTCTACGTCTTTCGGAAGCTGCGTGATTGACACCAGTTCCTTGTTTCTTGCAGGTGACGATCTCCCGTCCAACTTTTCAACGAGGTACGTCGACCGAAAGTCTTGGTTCGCAAGAAAACCCAAAACCCCATTGCGGAAATTTCCATCCCTTCCGCTGAAAAATGTCATCGTCGATACGACAGGAGGGTACAGATGCACTACCCACTTTTACTGTCCCAACACAGTGCTGGAGCTCCAGAACCGCGCTATATCCTCGGGCCTCCCAGACATCGTGTCCAACTTCATCTTGGCCGAAGACGGCTACATATACGAAGCCAGGGGATGGGGTTTCGTCGGAGAAGACGTGCCCGGCCACGATGAAAGCGCCCTGGAAATCCAGATCATGGGAGAATTTGTTTACGATTTCCCGGTTTGTTCGAACGTTTCGCTTCCCATTTTGTTGGACGAAGGCGTACGACTGGGAATGCTCTCACCGGAGTATAGAATTTACGGGAAAAACCAGTTCATGAGTACTCCGAATATGAAGCCCGATTCTCCTTTAGTTAAAGACATGAAAAATTGGGCTAGGTGGGTGGATATGGCCCCACTTTTGAAGTACCTGGAAATACCTTGAAACTCCAAGAAAGGTAACATTGTTGTAAAACGCCCTACTTTGCTGATTATTGCTTATAGCTCGGAAAATCTGAAAAATTCTTTTGAAAAGAAACTATTAAATGCCGAAAACAATAAATGTTTATACTTATATATTTGTACGACACAAGTTGACCACGAACCATTTCTATGGATGAAAAACAAATTAATCACAACTTGAATATCAGGACAATCCAATGAACAAATAGATGTTAAAAGTTCGTGTGCAGACTATAACCAATCAAACGCAGGTCGCTCTTCATCTTCAAAGCGTTCAGTCTTCAGGTTGCCTCCTTCGAGATTTCTCATGGTGCAATTGATAAATTAAAACTCTGCAAATCATTACAAAGAAGTTTATTATTTCTGTATCATAGTAACCCTTCTACATAAATCACTGATCTGTGTACATCAGACGTAGTCAGTGGTACGTTATCGTATTGTTATTACAATTCTTATAACTGCATTCTAGTTTCCATAAAAGAAGCTTCATTTATATTTTAGCACGGTTGATCGATTAGGGACAAAATTAGCCAAAAAGGCCCCTTCAGCTGATCAGTGTGTATTAATCTTGTAATGGACTTCTAGATGTCCAAAAGACAGTTGGGTAACTCAGTCTTAAATGTTGGCACCAACCTTTGCTAGTCCCATTGTACAATAGAAAAGCTGATATGAAAATACCTGCAATGATGCAATATACTGTATATGGAAAGAGACGTGGAAATCGAGCGTGCAGTCGAAATTTGTCCGCTAATATCCGCAAAAGGAACTTTTGAAAACAAGATGCCATTGACATGATATCGTCTGATTCAATCTTTACAGACGATTTTTTACTCTATCCAAGAAAGTTCACATTCACATTCGTGTTGACGTTCTTTTTTCTTACGTTGTTCTAACCATTAGGGAGAGCGAACGGATGATGGTGTGATTGTAATTAAAAACCGCCCATTGAATGGTGATCCATTAGATCTCATTTAAGTTTAGAATGAAGTTGTAAATAATTTATTATTAGTTTTTGTTACGTTAACCGTTAAATTTCTTTGAGGATGCTGATTCGGATAGTCCATAGGTGACGTTCTTCAAGTTACCTTATCTTTCTAGATGACGTTAACCATTTTAACATACCTTCACATATTATCACTGTTATCTGCTCTAAGGAGCACAGTTACCTATATCTACCTTACTCTAGAACATTGTATTTCTCAACTTACATAACGAAGATAGAATTTAGGTATCAAAACCTCCAACCTAAGTGTGTATCCATCTATATATCCCTTACCAGGTCCCTTTCTGTATCTATCAACATTCTTATTTTAAACTAGTCTTGTCGTTTTATACTGTATTTTGAGCCAATTGGGATGCGAATTTCAGGAGGCCGAAGAGAAAATTCTGATGTCAGTTATTATTGCGACAGTCTCTTAGGATATATATTTTTAATGAAATAAACTATTTTTATATCGGAAAATATTTAGTATAATTTTTATTTTCACCTAGCTATCTGTTTTTGAAGTACTACGGTTGATAGATAATAATAGTTTCCGAAGGATGGGCTCAAACTTCAAACTTTATTAGGTAATCAGTGGTAAACCTCATGAAACTAATGAAGGTTTATTCGTGCAAGATGTCTAAAATATTTTTGTTCTCCAAAATCTAAATTTCCGTTTCAGTTTGAGGCTTTTGGCTGGAAATCACCCTGTAAAATTCGTAACGCGTTAAATGAACAAACAACATGGCAACGTGGTTCAATTTGGTTCCAACCATGCGACGATTTCAACATTCCAATTTTAGAATCCCTGCATACTTATTAAATAAATAGGGTTGTCGAAAATATACACGCCATTACACCTAATTTTGACAACGTGCATACATACATGCAGTATGATCGCATGAGCAAATTATAGATATTGCAAGATCTCTTTTAATTTATTGATGGGATATCGATATCGATAATATCGGAATATCGATATTTTCCATGCGATATCCGATATTTTTGTATCATATATTGGTTTCGGTAATATCGGAATATCGACAGTTTCTGTACGATATTATCGGGTTATTAAAAAATCATAATTGAAAAACCCTGTATGAATGAAATCATTACAAACGCTTGCATACGGGTCTTTAACACCGCAATTTCCTATATCGGTTTTGGTTTATTATTCAATAATAAACCATTGTAATCGCTCTTGAAAAAAAAATTCTAACCCCCCCTGAAAATTTCATGGTTTACGTTTCAAAGGGTGTAGAATCCGAATCTGCAATAAAAAATTTTCCATCCGTACGCCGTACGCACGATTTCTCCCAAACGGCTGATGTAATTTTCAGGAAAAATCCATGTTGGTCCGGCGACGCCCCAATTCTTGAGCCAGCTCTCTCACTCAATTTAAAGTGCCCTTTAAGGGTTGTCAAAGTTTTGTAAAACTTCAAAAAAGTCAAGGCGACCTTTTTGAAGAACACTCCATGAGGAATCGAATGAGCCCCTCCCCAGGTCCGTAGCTCCAACCATTCCCGATCTGTGGCCCGATTTATGGTGCCAATATTCGCGTTATTTTGATTTATTATTGTTTTCGTGTTGATATCAGTAACCTAGTGACGTAGTGATGTAGTAATGTGGATACTGGAGTGAACTCCTGAAAGGCTTTGTAGCCGATATACGGGTTGAAGCATTCTGATATGCATTAAAAACGCTGCAAATTGTTTCACTGGGGTTTATTATTTGACTGGCTTGCGTTCATGATTTGAATTTATACTAAGCTTTGGAGTGTGCGTGTTTCACAGGTGATAGAGCGATTATTGAATTTCAGGAGGTGTGCATAGAGCACGTAAATCTGTTCTCAACCAAAATACCTGATGGTCCTGTACATATAACATTGCAGTCGATAATAGTAACGTGTGTGTGAATTTCTCGTTATGTCGATTCCGCTTGATTCATCGGTCCGATTTCGATCAAGCTAGTAGTTTGATTTGGGTTTAAGGTTGTGGCTCGTGAATTGCGATTATTTAAGTACTGGTAAAACTAAAATTGATTGAAAATATAGAAACTGTATGTCTAACACGACCAAATCATTTAAATGACTAGAGATGGTACCTTTTAACTCCTAGTTGGTCGTAAGTACACCTACGTTAGATTTTGATTGCAAGTATGGACAGATATTGTTGTTTTATTTGGCATAAAACTACTTTGTCTCAAACTAACCCTATAAGTCCATGTTGTAATAAGCGGATAATTTATATTGCCCACACAATTCGGCAAACGTATTCTATTCAAATTTGATGTTGTTATACAATTAAAGCCAGGCCCTACCTAGAAGTGCTCAAATCCTAAAAATATCGCCTATATTTTCAGTTTTCAAACGGTATGGTTATTTTGATTGTCTGTCCCCTAGTTTGGAGGCGATAATGTGATGGTTTAAACATTACTCAACTGATGCGAAAAGTCAGACGGTTTATCGTAGGTATGACAACGTTAAACTTTCAAGTCATTCTACCAAGATTGGATGAACTTCAAATGTCATGATTCTTCGGTTGAAACGTTTAGAGAAATCAAAATCTATGACATTTAATCGCTCAGTATTTTCCGATTTCAGCTGCAGGTAGTCTAGTACGAGAAAATTCATGAGCATTTTCACTATTCATGGCTGTAAGAAACGAAGCTATATTATTTAATATGAAAAGCAGGTCTGAACAGGTACTTGCAAGATATTCATCAACCATCGCTTAGTCTGCTCATTAACCTAAAAAACAGTTCAAAACTATGATTATAACTATACTGGAGATGAAAGATTAACAAGGAAACTCAATCCGAAAAAAACAACGAAAATCGATAAAAATAATTGGTTATATGAATGAAATTGAGTGTTTCTAACCCCTAATCAATGTAAGCTTGGTGAAATCTGAATACGTACCAATGACGTTGCTCAAATTGACGACGAACACTCAGACTCACCTTTTTATTGTTGTGCAGATGATGAAGAGTGGACTGGGAATACAACGCTTGTGACAAGAAAACAATGGAACGCCGTGGAGCCCAAGCACTTAACGGATCTTTTAAAAGTGATTCCTCCGAAGATGGTGGTACTGTGCCACACTGCTGGCCGCACCTGCCCAACTGACACGCAATCTTGCAAGGATTTCGTCAGGATAATCGAGGGAATTCACATTGGCCTGGGTTGGAATGACATCGCGTACAATTTCTTGGTGGGTGGAGACGGTTTGGTGTACGCTGGGACAGGTTGGAACCGACAAGGTCACCATTCTTTGGATCGAAACAATAACAAATCTATTGCCATAACTCTTTTTGGGGATTTCAACACTGCACAGCCCACACCGGAGCAAATGGCGGCTGTAGAGGCCGTAGTGAGTGTGGGGCTAAGCCTGGGAAAACTACATCCCGACTTGTACGTTGTCTTTCACAGTCAGATACGACGTTTCACCTCCCCTGGGGAGAATGTGGAGAGAATCGTGAAGCAGACATGGCCCCTGTGGTCACCTACAGGTGATATTGATGTCAAAGATCCAGTCGACTTTTCTCAAAGGTTCTTCAACAGGTCGAGCTGGTTTGCCACGGACCCCGCGGCACCTTTCGCCAAACAACTCACTTTGCCTTTACACTCAGTTCTGATCTATGAAACCTCCAACTTCAACATTTCCCAGCGCAATTCCCTAATGTCCATGATGATGCTCCAGAACTATTACAAAACCCAAGGGTTCATCGATGTGCCATCTAACTTCCTGATATTTGCCGACGGTTGTATCTTCGAAGGACGAGGGTGGGACTTCGTTGGTGAAAGTAGCACTCAGACCGCTGAAAACAACTCTCTCAAATTCGTCCTCCGCGTGGAACTCGTATCTTTGGAAAATTCTAGTCAAAAAATCACTCAAGAAATGAACAACTCTCTCGCTTTACTGTTGGAAGAAAGTGTGAAAATGGAAAAGTTGATCTCTAACTACCAGGTGTATGAATACGATTCATATTGTAATTACAGACGTTGGTTACCTCCATTGATCGATGAAAATGAGTATAATTGAATCTCACGTATTTTATCGTTCTTCAATAAATGAATGTAAAAGTATGTCATAATTCCGTACGGTTGGAACTAATTTACACATAGTTTACGCTATCATTTAACAGGGCAATAAAGTGTTGATTACTCTATCTTTGGATGTGAAATTTGAAACGACCTGATCTAACTGTTCTCTCATTTTTTAAGTCCTTACTGTTCAGAATGGCCTGTTATTAATGAGAAAACGTTGGAACCCTTAGCAATTGGCTAACAGGCATGCTTTGAAGGTAACTATGAGCTAAGTCCATTGATTTCTAATACCGAATGTCATGTTTGCAGACATCAAGTTACCTGATGGGTGGTCTAGAATGGGACAGATGAAAAACTACCCTGATCAGCTGATTGAGTTGTTATGCGATTGTCTTCCGTAATGGCTTATGGTGCTTTAACTTGAAATGTTGTTTCTGTGGGACACGGAACATAATTACAACGTGGAGAACAACCCTGAGCTGCGTGATCTATTAATATTTTTCAGTTTGCCATTCGACATTTATGTCATAGAGCTTATCGGCGATACTACTATTTTCTTAAAATGGGAAATTATTCGTTTTAACTATTTAGCTTCATAAATGAGCAGTGCACCTAGCGTTGGCATGATTTCATAAATATATAGCATCCTTTTATTTAAATTACTAGCACTAACATCCAACCTTCAGGCTGAAGTAGGTAGGAAGAATATTAATTTTTAAGTAGGTGGGATACGAAATAGAAGGAGGTACCGAGAATTGACCGTATAATTAAAAGTAACACAGAAAACCCCGGAGCTAATAGGAGGGAAGAAGGGAAATGTAATGAGAGTTCATTTGTGGGCCAGATTTTCTTTAGATGCAGCTCTTCTCTTCTTGCTCTGCTAGGGCAACCAATAGTCTCTGTTCACAGCGGCGAGTAAGGGGGATATTGGGGTTGAAGATTTTGGTGAATCAGAGGCGATGGATGGAAGAGGTATCAAATGAGACATCTCCCTCATGGCCACGTTGGCTCATCTGAAAGTTTTGAGTATACAGTTGAGGGTTAGTAATAATATACTTTTATACTTCGGAACAACAACATACTCACCTGTGGTATAGCTACTCCGCTGAAAGTAACTCATCGCAATCAATCTTAAATGAACACAAACAATAGCCGTCTCTCTGGACAGCTTAGGAATGCCGTAGATGCAATTCACAAACGAACGTTTTCATTCATTAAATTCATTTTCATTTTTAATTTTTGAATATTTATTTTTTGGTTCATATCATAACAATCTTGTTTAACCTCTAACTCTTCATATGAACTCGATTTAAACCCCAATACCACCATTATCCTACAACTGGATAACATGTTCGAGTCAACAAACATTTTACTAAAACTGAATTTGATCAGAAACGACCATCAACATCAACATTGCAACACCCAATGCTGCCGCCAAATCAGAATGGGGTAGATAATACGCGGCGCACAAAGCAACCCCTCCTTCAAGACCGGGGGGTTGTGCGGGTCATTGCATATCTTTGCCCCTGACCAAGACAAGCCTCCGTAGCTTTCCCAATTGTCAAACATTAGGTCTTCTTTAGTTATATAGGGTGTCACAGGAGTTATGCACAATCCGACTCCTACGTGTTCTACAACTCATTTCCGATGAGTTGCTTTCAGTTGGGTAGCTATATTACAAAAACCTCAATTTTAACATAAAACACACGTTTTTCTGCAGTTCAACACCATTTTCTTAACTAAAAATGTTTTTTAAAACCAAAAAGGCTACACCGTTGGAAAGCTGTAATTTTGGCGTACATTTTAACAGACCTGCACAGTTCTACGTCAAGCTTTAATGGGGTTTCTAGGCGAGATGAAAAACAGGCGATTTTGAGATTTAGACAAATCTGCCATTTCGCGCAGCAATCGCACATATTCAATGCTATTAAAAAAATGTTTTCATACGTCAAATAGATAGAAAATTTAACGCTCTTTCCAACGGTGTCATCATATTTGAGCTGTATTCAAAATTGAGGGAGTTATAACAGTTTTAATGACTTAAGATCAAAAACACGAAAAAAATCTTGGAAAGCGAATAACTCGGAAACGAGGCCTCTGGCGAGAAATTACTACGAGGCATTTTTATTTGGAAATGAGTTGTAGAACACGTAGGAGTCGAATTGTGCATAACTCCTGGGACAACCTGTATATTGATGATGGTGAATTTTGTCAGTTCCATCAAGAAGAATTTGAGGAGTCGTTGACGTTGGTGTACGCTTACGGCCTGAATGTAGATGTTTCCCAGCAGGTCCAAAGTCTTCTGGTTGCTCTCGTTGCTTGCAACCAATACTAAATTAAGGATCAAGTGCGTCGAATAAATGGAAAGAAATGTAGGAAAACCCGGAAGATCCCTGAAATGGGAATACGCAGCGCAAATACCAGCAGTTTGCGTTTATTAGGTGAAATATGGTAACGATGTATATATTTGACACATCCCACAGTAGTCGAAACCATTCGTCCTCGATATTCAGACAAGGAGATTCATAATTTAGCGGCCATTAATTATGATCTCTTATAGTTTCGAATACTGTGGAGTTCGATTATAGGTTAGCTAGTTTATCCGAATTAAAATAATCAATTCGATCGATTATTCTAGGTTTTTGAAGGGCAGCAAAGCTGAGCGTGCAGGAGACCTGTAGAAATGCAATAAGGTTTCGGCGAGATCAAAGATATTTCAGTGCAAAGTAAATAGCGACCACTTGAGATGAAAGGGAATAAAAAAAGTAGAGTGGAAACCTTTCTTTGCCACTTAATGAAGTACAAGCAGCACTTCACTTGTCCAAACATGCCATCCTTACAATCAGGGCTTCAATTCTTCAATTTCAGGTTGAAAACTCTAGCGACATATCGCTCTTGTGGTTTTTGATTTGGAAGCAGCAAATTTTGGATCTCTTTTCATTAGCTTTGCATGTGAACGTTGAAGACATATCCTCTGCGCCAGGTTTTCTGAAGAAGCTCATTGCATCTAGTATTTTCTCGCACATGTTTGAGAAAAACTCCCGATGGAATTCTCTATGTTGTCAGCAATCCAATATTCAGAAACTTCACAAGACGGCAGTATTGCTCTGAACGACGTTTATTTTGGTTTAAACGTCATAATAGCAACCGTTCTAATTCAATTTTAGCGTACAGGTATATCGAGAAGATCAAAGAAGTTCAATAAATAGTTGCCGGCTTCATCAACTGGTAATTTTAGTACTGCATAACTGTGAGATTCTCAACACCATCTCGCTGTTTCGAATCAATGTGGTATCCCAAAGACCAATACGGGAAGATTAGTGGATATTGTAGTTGATCAAATGCAGTGCGAGTTTCTATTGTTCGTTTCAACCCGTTATTGCGATCTGAAAAGCAGTAACACCAAAGCGTTGTTATCAAGAAGAGGGCACGTTTGCTAGAAATATACACAGCTTGTGTGCTGGAGAAGTTGGATATTAAGCTCTTCGGTGTTATACAAGGCAACATTGAAATATGATTCTCGTAAAATCTAGGGTACCCTCTTTGCACCCCAATACTGAGAAAATATCCACTGGATCGCTTACTTGGCAGTTTGAGAAAGGAAAACTCTCATGCCCATAATCTCTGTACTATGCACAGTTTCTAAGCTTAGTGGGTAAGTGCGTAACCGGGATGTTGGCGGTGATAATGTTCATGGAAACAAAACATTCTTGTTGCGAAGGAAAGAGTTCTCGAAGAAGAAGACGTATTTGGGAGTTTTAGGAAATGCTAAGTCAATAGTAAAAACTCACAAATCACAAAACCGAGAAACATACCCAAATCGGTTCAGCGAGCCATACGTAACAAAGTCTGCCCTTATAATATAGTAAAAGATGAATGCAAAATCTAAATCATTGTTTTTAGTGACATCTCAAATCACATCGTCTCAATTGTCAAATTGTTTCAACTCCATTCTTTTAAGAATAAATGTATACTTTTTGGGTTTCAATTATAAGGATTTCTACGCCCAGTTTGAGTGTAATAGGAGTGTATCTGTGGAACACTATCCTAGTACAAGTAGAACACGTAATAGTCAGAATGTATGTACTATATTAAATACATTGAATTGACAGGGAACAGTAGGTAGGTATAAAATCTCGGAACTCTAAGTATCTGGTTGCTAAGTTGATCATAAGGTCACATCAACAGGATAACTAATAAATAATATGGCAACAAGTATTTTGTTTGTCTATTCGGCTCAGTGTTCGAAGTTACCTACGAGTACAACACTCCCCTCCCATTGTTAACGAAATCGAAGCGGAAAATGAATTCGTGGATCACCCTGTGTAGTTGTTGGAACTGGGATAGGAATTGGAGGTACCTAGTTTTTCCAGAGACTAGGTCAGAATGCAACCCGGCTCAGTCTGGCCACAGAAATTGTTATTTGGCTACGAGGAGTTAGAATTTCATAGCCCTTTGAACAACTGACAACTAGGTACTAGAGAGGTCCACTGAAGGCGTCATGACGGACGAAAACGTCTGTTGACATTAGTAGATCTTGGTGGACGATCAGCACTGAGGTCAATTTATGGTGGAAAGCTGTGGACCTGGTTTTGTAGTTCAACGACTAAGGCATGAACGTCGTCAGTTGGCTTTGAGTTGTCGCAACAAAACCTAAAGGAATAAAAGTTGAAAATGTATGTTTTTAGTCGTTTTTGTGTGGACGCCTCTTTGCAATCCATCGGTCATTACGTGGCTGATATACTTTCATATTCCTATGTGATGCTCCTGTATTTGGACCTTGGTGACAGTTTTAAAAAACACCCAGCAAATTATTACTCAAGGGTTTACTATGTGTGGATTATGTAGCATTCTCTGCTTCACCAACCTCTCCTCGAACAGGTATGGGCTTTTAGTAAATGCGCCACAAAAATATAATAGAGAGTTCTTCTTTCAAATGGAAAGTGACCGCGAATGTAGGGAAACCAAAACAAATGTAAGCCACCGAACACTGCTCAACATGTACTCAACTGTATCACGAAACCACCAACGCGCCATCATGGCGTGTCATCTCACATATTCGTTGTTCTTCTTCTTAACTTATTCATCTATCTTGTTATGTGGTGTTTTGATTACATATAGAAGCTCTGAAAACACTTATATTTAGATAAGTACTGATCAAAATTGAAAAAAAAGTTACAATTGAATGAAAAACTAAATAATTTTGTTTCTCATTTAATCATGACGCATTTTCAGTAGATTTTGATTGAAGCTTACCTAAACTTAAGTTTCACGATAGAAAATCTAATTTTAGATTAATAATTCCTAAAGTAAATCAGTTTCCAAGTTTCATTCGTTCGGCCTAACCTCTTTTGTTTATTTTATGTTCAATCAAGATTTTGGTTTTGTATTTAAACATATTTAAGAAATTTCAACTTTCAGTAGGGAATGGGCTGGATGGAGGCGGTAGTAGTGATAAGTCGTTATATTTTCACTATTTTTATTTGATTTGAAAATATTTTTTTAGTGTAGTGCAAATTTTGTATGTTCTGTCCAAAGGAGGGATGAACAATCCATCCAAGCTCTACTCTCACGGTTTAAACTGCCGATTTTCTAGCTTGTTCCTTTTCTTTTATACGATTAAGAATTTTTGTCCAGTTTTGAAAAATATTTAATTAAATAAGAGGGTAATAAGAGGGGATGATATATCTTTGTATTTTCACTATTTTCATCCGTCTGAAGACGTCCCTCTGGAGCAAGACTTCTTCAGTCGCCTATTAGAATTGATCCGAGGGGGTTGTTGTTTACAATCCTGTTTCAGACTTCGGACTATTCAAATAAGTCCAAATCCGTGGGGGGAAAAAGCTGCACATTATTTCACAAAGGTTTATAAGTTTTGACACCCCCCACCATAACAAAATTTCTTTGGAGATTTGGTAGGAAAATTAATTTAAAACTCACAAAACGTGGAAATTACGCCTGAATGCATGAATTTCTACCTGACACGTTTGAAGTTTATGTAGCACTGCACGTATTTAATCTCAGGGGCTGTTCGACGATCTAATGGGAAAACAAGCGTGAATGTGACAAAGGTTTATTATTTCTGAGACCCCCCTCCCCTCCCCTCCAATCACCAAATTTGTTGACTGGCGATATTGGGTGTTTGAGAAAATTGAAATTTTCAACCGTTTTCAACATTTCAACCCTTAAAATGAGATTTTCCAAGTCAGATGAGCTCGGACTGGTCTGGGAGCCATCTCAATCGATTGGTCGTCCGAAATTACATGGAAATGACACTCCACTGGTCTAAACTTAGTAAAAACCCGTTTTTGAACATTTTTTGGCACACAACATCTACGCGTGTGAGGCTATATAGAGTGGCTAGAACTTTGGACCAACCAGACTCCAAATTGAGTCCATGTGGGAACGTACGGGATTTCTACATCAATTTTAAGGGACGTTATGGCCCACAAGGCTGACGAACGTTGCAGATTCTGAATTTACCCCCTTGAAAAATGAAGAGACAATGTTTGTGGGGGGGGGGGGGGGTTTGTATAAACGAATTTTGCATTACGAACATAAAGGCTTGATATTGTAAAAATAAAATAAAATGAGTACCCATTTTGCAGCCACAAAGCTTTCTTTCGATTCTTTCTAAAACTGTACTTATTTACCCAGTTTTTTATACGGTAACATTTGGTAGGAAAATGGATTTAAAATTCAGAAAACGTGGAATTTACGCTTAAATGCGCGCATTTTCACATGACCCTTCTTCCTCAAAACATGGACTGGTGTGTAAGACCTGACGTTTGTATAGCAATGCATGTATTTAATCTCAGGAACTGTTCGAAGGTGATCTGAATTGGGAAACAAACGTCCAAAGATCAAAATAGAGAAAACAAAAGATTCTAAAGAAACAACATACTTTCAATAATATCTTCAAATAATTTGAGGGACGTGCACACATTAATGGTTATATTAGCAAAACATTGTTTAAGATTATTGTTTGGGCAGAACCCATGGAACACAAAAGTTAATGTTTTTGGGATTAAAATACTCACTCTCCAATCTCAATTGGACAAAGCCGTTTTCCACCCCATGAATGTGACTGCTCTCAATAAATTGATGGACAATCTACAATGATGAACATTTTGTTTCTGGTGCAGATGACGGTGGAGCGACCATCTTCGGACCGACTGCTCCTCCGAATATAACGTTGACGACCCGTCAAACCTGCGGCCTGAAAGATCCGGTATCTTACAAGATGGCCAACATGACCGTGTACCCACCGCCTATCGTGTTGATTTCCCACACGGTGACTTCAGAGTGTTTCACCATGAAAGATTGCTGCGAGCGAATGCGCAACACTCAAACCCTGCATATGAGCTGGGGATGGAACGACATCGGTTCGCAGTTTTACGTTGGCGGTGACGGAAGGATCTACGAAGGCAGGCAATGGCATTTATCCGGAGCCATAATTTATGGCTACAACTGTATGAGTTACGGCGTGGGATTCATAGGCGACTTCACGGTGGAGACTCCCCGCCAGAAACAGGTATTGGCAGCTGAGAAGCTTCTCACTGAGCTTGAAACGAACGGTTACCTTCCTAAAAACTACACTATTTACGGAGCGAAACAAGTATCTGCTACAGAATCCCCAGGAAAGAAAGTAATGGAAGAGGTAATGAAATGGGATCACTGGTCTTCAGAAGTAAAGAATCCGAAGCCCTGTTCATGATCAACAATCAAACGTCACTTTCAGATAACATATTCTATTTCTGTAATCATTTCTTCCAGCAACTAAAGAAACAACTATGTGAAATTATCTTTCTGAAAATATATTAGCGTCATAGTTCAAGAAGTGGTATACCTGTAAATTACTAGGTAACGGTTTCCAATGGGCCCATAGGGAATGCCAATGGACCTTAGATAGCTCCAAGGTTAGAACTCCTACTAAGTACTGTGGACTTTTATTTATCAAATGGAAAAGAAGATGGGTGTCGTTGTAAAAATTCAACTTTTTATGAGATTTTTTGGAAAAGAGTTTTCTTTCTAAAAAAACTATTTAGCATTCTAACTGAACCAGATTGAACCCCAGTATGTTTCGGAATTAATTTGGATTTCAATTGTATCCTCTTCAGTAATTGACTGGTTCAAACGTCTGTGATGTACATGGTATTGACAAAGTAAACTGGAACGAAATGGTTGTTTGTAGTCTGTTGAATGTATTTTGTTTATTAGCATGACTCATATTAGCTTCTAATTTCGGGCTAGATAATTCAGAAAGTGCATACATGAATAATTCGAACAACAAATCCCTAATTCCGTATGTTTTCAAGGAAGAAAGAGAATTTTGTTTTGAGGCTGTGTTAAGCGAAATTCGGTATTGTCCTAATTCAAAACTACGACCCACATATGCTTTTGGGTCCCACTGTACTTACCCATGTTTGATAGGATTTTCAGAGATCGTTGTTGATTCGAGTGGATACTAATTGTAAGCTTAGTATAAATTTCTGTACGGTAGCCCTTAGGTATCTCCGGTGTTTGTGGCAACTGTCAAACGAAACTGAAAAGCCGAGGAGTGAGGATAAAAGTGCATTTATATTGTTCTACATTAAAGTTTATGCGTAAAAGGTAAAATAACCTCATTTGCATGTTCAGTTTGGTATAATCTCTCGTAGCATTATAATTAGTAATTCATTTAGGCAGGTAGATATCTGTCTCAGTGATGATTGCCAATCGACTCATGTCTTGTTTCTGAATCTTAAACTTCACTCAAATATAGAAGCACCAATCGTTCAATAGTGCCATCCCTCACGCTTAGCTTGTCAGCATATACCATATCGGTGCAGAGGGAATAGTTAGCTGCTTTGTTCGGAAGGAATAGTGGGAATATGTACTGTAGAATGATGAAAGGATTCTTAATTGATATTGCTAGGTTGTTAAGATTAAGTTATTTTAAGAATAGAGAGTCAATATACGAGTATCTTCAAAGGTCATAAATGACGGAAAATTTTGTAAAATAGAAACCTGTTTTATATACCGTTAGGTAGATAAAATAACAAACCCTTTCCTCGAACCTGTAAATTATTATTAATGTGAACGACTGACACTCCTATCACATTTGTACCAAATAACCAAAATTTTAAATAATCAAGCAATAAAAGAATGCAAAGTTCACGATCGCATAACGTTGGTGAACAGAAAATGGACCTATTGAAATTAACGCTATTATTTATGAAATTACAGTTAGGGCAATTTGATTGACCTGATATTAGTGAAATCTTGATATCATGATAGATTGTGATTTAAATTGGAATGAAATGTTAAACACCCTATGATGAATTGTGCTATATCGGTCAAAATTAATTTGTCCACAATAAATGATCTCCAAATTTGTGAAAAAAAGCGTTGCGTTGATCTCTAATGAATATTTTTGGTGTACGAACCTCCATTTCATGGGCACGTGAGTAGAACAATAGGCTAAAGGTAGAAACTTCAAAACAGTTTTAGTACCTAATGCGTTTCAAATAAAAAATCAGTACGAAAATTTAATTTGTTATTGTAAAAATATGTATAATATGGTTCTAAGATTTAACGAAAATAGAGGTGTAATGATACCAATTTCATTGTGTTCATGTTTTTAAAACGGATAATAAGTAGAACTGACAATGGATTAAGAAAATGAAAGACTCTCACTGAAAATTTGTACAGGTTTTGGGCCGTAGGTAATACAATCTTTTAAATGTGTACAGTTGTAGTTTATGATTTTGTGTTCAATTTGAACCCTTCTAAAACGCAGGTTAAGCGATATTATGATGCTTATTTTGAAGTAAATTGTACAATTGACATACATGTTTTTGAATATCCAATAAATTCTCATGATTAATGGAATTCCCAATTGTTACAGGAAAAATATATTGATAGATTCGAAAGTGTTCTTTGTTGATCGTGTGTCTATTCAATATCTTGAAAGAAACCACTTCTCCAATTATCTTGGTTACCGATCTTAATCTTATCTATGAACATTTTGTAGTAAATTAGTAATGATATGGAGTGGTGGAAGTCCTCTTAATTAAGAGACGATTTGATCATGGGAGGGTCGTTCATATTGAATTAAAATGCTCCATCGTTGAAATTTCTGTACGTTTTAATTAATATCTACTGAAAGGTAAGGGGCACAAATTAAAAAACGTCAATTAATGTGGGTGTGGAGAGTAGCTTCCTTTGTCCATTTAACATATTAAATGCATGAAATGTTCCAAATAATTTCGAACTACATAGAATGTAAGCTTCTTAAAATGCTTCGTGGGACAGAAATACCAAGAGATATGTTCGCGGGACATCAGCGCTTCAAAAACGATATTCGACATGTATTGCGGACTGTCAGGCTGATTCTCCATCGGACAGAAGATGATAGGACGTTAAAAATGATGTTCTTGGATTTTACATATACACTTGCCATCAAAGAGCAAAACTGTAATATTTAGGTTTGTTACAAGGATTTCGCGATCGCCCATACCCAGTAGGTGCTAACGATAAGATCGCGTGGAAATTTATATGACATCAATTTACCGTTTTTCTCAGAGTAGCCAGACAGATAGAGCACGATCGGACCATGAGAAACTAAAGCTTGGTGGATGTTAAGTTTGCTCAAACACTGAGTGATTTGATGATGTTATAACAACGAAACTCGTGGGAGACTATTTATGGGGTAACCCTAACAATCCCTACAAATTGGCAATCAAACTCATACGTGACCATCGATTGCCTAACTCTCACATTCTCGGAAAATTACGTCAAAATGGGATGGAACCTGTATAAATCAGGCTAGTTATAAGAACCGGCAGACACACTAACATACATACAGTAACGCACAGACAGACAAAGAACTAAAGTTGTTGAGAATGGTCTAAAAGCAAAAAGCTAGTGGAAATTTGTATTTTGGAGAAATGACCTTCTTCAAATCAAGAAAGTGAAACAATGCTTAAACTACCTATAGGTAGACTCATCGTAATCATAATTCATAAAAATTATTAGATCTGGACCGCTTCGGTCGTTAACTTTACGCTAATTGGTTAATGTCTCATATATATATATAAGTATATATGACATATCCGTCAACCTGAAAGTTCGCTCAGCTGAACAGGGTGGTTTTGTTCGTTGTCATCGTTGCTCGCCACTTTGAGAGAAGTAAGGTAACCAGAACTCCAACAAAAATTTAGATTGGAACACTGAAAGCTCCATCAGCGGGGTTCAACTAGCCTGGACCTATATCCGGCATGCTCCCCCCCAAAAAAAAGTGGCGGAAAATCTCTTCAAATAAACATATTTTCAATCATCATAAAAAACTCATGCAGTAATAAATTGCAAGCATCGTCATATCATTCGTATTTCGATTATACGGGTTTTCCAATTAAAGCGGGTTTTCCGTGAATTTCAGTTGATGGAGCTTTTTGAATTCTATACAAAGTGGTAGCAAAGTTGGGATCATGTGAAACACGAGATTTCACCTATTCTTTGCAGTTTCATAGGTATGTCCGTCACTGTAGGTCGGACCAAAACAAAAACTTGGGATTAACTTTTCTGGCAGTTAATCATAAAGTGATTTATTTTAGCAAATAATAATAATAATTATTATTATTTGGGAGAAAACCATGGAAAACAAAAATGAATATTGTTGGGATGAAAACATACAACCGTCAATCCTAATTTGGCAAAGCCATTTTCTACACAATGAATATGACTGCACTCAATAAATTGATGGACAATCTACAATGATGGACATTTTGTTTCTGGTGCAGATGACGGTGGACCGACCATCTTTGGACCAACTGCTCCTCCGAATGTAACGTTGACGACTCGTCAAACCTGCGGCCTGAAAGATCCGGACTCTTACAACATGGCCAACATGACCGTGTACCCACCGCCTATCGTGTTGATTTCCCATACGGTGACTTCAGAGTGCTTCACCATGAAAGACTGCTGCGAGCAACTCCGAAACATTCAGTCCTACCATATGAGCTTGGGATACGGAGACATTGGTTCGCAGTTTTACATCGGTGGTGACGGAAGGGTATACGAGGGCAGGCAATGGCATTTATACGGCGCCGTCATTTATGGCTACAACTGCATGAGTTACGGCGTGGGATTCATAGGGGACTTCACGGTGGAGACTCCCCGCCGCAAACAGGTATTGGCAGCTGAGAAGCTCCTTGCTGAGCTTGAAACGAACGGTTACCTTCCTAAAAACTACACTATTTATGGAGCGAAACAAGTATATGCTACAGAGGCCCCTGGGATGAAAGTAATGGAAGAAGTGATGAAATGGGATCACTGGTCTTCAGTAGTGAAAAATCCGAACCCTTGTATCAAATAAACACTCCTATTTCACATTCAGATTACATATTCTATTCCTGTAATCAATTCTTACTTCTACAACTGAAACAACTATGTGAAATTATCTTTCTGATAATTTATTAGTGTCGTAGTTCAGAGAATGTTATACCTAGAAATAACTAGGAAATGGCAACCAATGGGCCCATTGGGGATATCCATGGGTCCTGGGTCAAGTTTAGAATTCCTAGTGCCGTGAACTTTCATTTATCAGGTGGAGGTGAAGGTGCGAGTCGTTGAAAACATTCACCGCTCAAATTTTCATGCGATCTGTTTGGGAAGTAGTTTTCTTTCTAACTACTAGTAAGCACTTTATCTAGAATAGAATTGTACCTCCCCCCAGTTTCCTGGATGCTGTCATACACCGAAGGGGAAGTAAAGTGGAGTGAAAGGTGATTGTTTACAGGTCTTGACGTAGGTAATTTGTTTTTTAACATGCCTCTCATTTTTTGTATTCCGTGCCTGATAAATCATATTCGAAGTGGAAAATTGTATGAATATAAACAACAAATCCCATATGTTTTCATGGAGAACAGAGAGTTTTCTTTTAAGAGTTTCGTGAATCACAACTATGGCCGTTGGAAGCTATAGGGTCCCCCAGTTTTTACCCAACCTTGGGAGGATTTTCAGAGATTGTTGTTCGATCCTGAATCTTGAATGTAAGCTTGTTATGCATTTCAGTATGGCAGTCTTTATTCTTCTTGGTTGTTTGTTATAACTGTAAAACAAAACGGAAAAGCCGAGGAGTGAGAATAAAATTGCATTTATATTATTCTACATACGAAGGCGCTGCACAAAACATTAAATAACCTGACATGCTTGTAAAGGCAACTTAAGTTCAATTTGGTTGAATCTCTCCTAGCATTATAAGTTATAAATATAAAAGGTACCTACTTGAGTGGTGATTGAAAATTGACTCATGTTTTGTTTCTGAATCTTCCATTTCTCCCAAATACGAGTCCAGCAATCGTTTATAAGTTTCAGAACCTGTAGCTAGTCAGCATATATCAATATGATGTATATGTAATAATTATACTGCTTTGTTCAGAAGTATAGTGGGAAATGTAAGCTGGATTATAGAATAAGGAGAAGCATTCGTAATGGACACGGTTGAGATAGTAAGTTATATTGAAGTTAGGGAGTGAGAATTAGTTAACTTGGTATATCTTTGAATGCCGTAAATGACGGGGAAATGGTGTAAAATAGATATAGGTTGATAAATAACCCTTCTTTGTACCTGTTAATCATTATGAAGGTGAACGGCTAGATAAAGTTCTATCACATTTGTACCAATCAATCAAACGCACACCACGGCAGACCGAGATAATGACATTAGTATCCAATACTTTTAGACAAAATTATAACAATTTTACTAATTACATGGCAATCAAGCCCTGATATGAGTGAAACCTTGTATTTGTGACTTGAATAGCTGTGAAAAGTTAAAAAACAGTTGAAGAATTGTGATATCTGGGTGGAAATTAATTTTTCCACTATAATTGATCTCCAAATTTGTGAAAAAAGCGTTGTATTGATCTCTAATTAATATTTTGGATGTACGAAACTCCATTTCAAAACAGTTTGTTTTGGACCTTCAAAACAGTGTCAGTACCTAATGCATTTCAAAGAAAAAATCAGTACAAAAATTTACTTTGTAATTGTAAATATGTAAATAAGATGGTTCTAAGATTTGAAGCAAATCGAGGCGTAACAATACCAAGATCATTGTATTTATTTCGAAATCCTGGTTACATGGATTTCATTATCTAGGCCAAATAAAGGAATTTAGTACAAATATAGAACTACCTAGTAGATTATGTATTTTGTAATATTTAGAATGGGTTTCGGCATCAAAATTATTTGCACTGATTTCACTCTTGTCAAAATTACAACGTTAGATTGTGCTCGTTGATGGTTGCGATGTAATGGTTCCATCGTTTGGTCACTGAGGTTCCGAAGCAACGAATGGTGAACTGTAAGGACATTATCATCACCAGTCACAGGACTGTCACAGTTAGTAAACAATATGGTGCCATCGGGTGGTCACTGAGGTTCCGAATGTCCAGGGGTTAACGTAATTAGTTAACGTAATTAACAAGATTAAGTAAATCAACGGCTTTCAAATGAGTGGTGGACGAGTTTTGTACGATCACAAATGTCGAAGACACCTAATGATCCGTAGCAACGAATCGGTTGTAAGCGAAAACCATCAGAAATATTTTCGTGACGCTGTCCGCGTTACATTTTCGAGTTTACGTAGCAAAGTAAAGACATAAAATATCAAAAGGATTGTAAGTAGATCTGGAAGTGAATTAGGAGAAAGTAAGACGCTCACTGAAACTGTACTAGTTTTGAACGATCTGCAACAACATATTTTAGTATTAGTACAGTAGTAGAATATGATTTGTTGTTTCAATTTGAATACTTATAAAACGAAAGTAAAGCTTTATTGTGAGGCATATTTTGAAATAAATTGCATTTATAAAATTCATGTTTTTGAATATCTGATAAAATTTTTTAGAATTTAATTCGCAAGATTATTGGAATCCCTAATTGTTTTAAGAAAAATATATTAATGAATTCGAAAGTGTTGTTTGTTAATCATGTGCCCATTCCATGACTCGCAAGAAACACAACATCCCTAATTATCTTGGTGACTTATTTTAATCTTATCAATAAATTGTTGGTTGTAAATTTGTAATGGGATGGAGCGGTGGAAGTCCTCTTAATTACGAGACAATTTAATCATGCAAGGGTCATTCGTATTAAATTAAAATGCTCTGCCGTTGAAATTCAGTACCAACTGAAAAGTAAGGGCCACAAAATAAAAAGCTTTAGCCAAATTAAGTGTGGCTGGTAGCTTCTTTGTTCATTTAACATGTTGTACAGATCAATGAAATATTTCAAATAATATCGGACGATGTAGAATGCAACCTTTTCAAAACTATTCAAGGGAAACACATGTAAGTTCGAGGGACATCAACGCCTTGGAAAGGTTAGTCGTCATGTATTGCGGGACTGTCGCGCTATTACGTGGGACAGCGGATAGAATAATTACAGGATTGTGCTGGAGTTGATATTCTTACAAAATTTGAGCTAGAATTTGAGAAAATCATGCTGGTGGTTTTCACTGAATGCACATGGGCAGAGTGATGTAGTGACTTGTGAAAAATGATCCTCTTAGACAACCATTTATTTTGTAAATTAAAATCTCCTGAACATTTGAAGCTTGAAACCTGCAAAAAAAAAGTTTCAGGAAGATATAAAACTGAAGCGCTGTCTAAAAATCCAGAAATATTTTTTCTTTACTCACAATTCTACTTTGGGTGGCTCTACACAATATTATTTCTAGAAAAAAAATGGTTTTCTGGTTAAAATTGGAAAAATTGACGAACTTAACCAGAAGGGCCTAAGTACCACGGTTCTTGCTCCTAAATTCAGGGCAAGAAAATTAGCATTACGATAAGTTTTACATCTTCGATATTCATAGTTCACAAGAAATTTTTTTGATTGACGCCATTGTTATTCAAATCTTGGCTACAAAAATACTTGAACAACATGAATATATTTTGTAAATTAAAATAATACATTGAAAAGGGCTCGTCCATCTCGAATCAAGGGTTATACTTTTACAAGCGTAAGTGCACTCGCAAGTGAAATGATGGAAAACAAATTTCTAACTGAACTGATGCGTCCGACAAGTGTGATTGAGTAATCTTTGCAGTTTACTCAAAACCCTGCTTTCCCACTCACTGCTTTGGTTGAGCCATCTGATGTGGACTAGACGTTGCACAGTGGTCCAAAAGCGGAAAAAACCCCAAAAATGGAAGGGACCCAAACCTAATTTTTGCTTAGTTTTTGGATACTCAGATACTTGTGGAACAGTGGTACGGAGTGAATTTTTCGACTAGTTTACAATTCAAATGAGTCCAATCCATTAAAGTAGTAATTTTGAAGATTAATGAAAATTAGCATATTTTCCACCATAGTTATGACATATTTCTACTGAAAGAAAATTAACGGCAATAAAAAACCCCTCTATCAGTAGGTTGTTATGTGTGTATGGGAGTACAAGGAATGAGCGAGTTTAAATTGTATCAATAAGTAAGGGAGCAATGGAATGTTCAAGTCGTTGCCGCAAAAAGTGAAATTTTCCTACTTTCTTTGAAAAAATCTTTAAGGAACTTTATGTTCGCGATGATTTTATGTGGAAGTGTAGGGAGTAGAGAAACAATGGTGAAAATTTCATTGCCGGATACGGCCGGATCTGAGATTTATAAGATCGAACGTACACGCTGAACAGGAAAGAAAAGTAAACACAGTTTGTTCAAACATGCTTCCATTATCCTCGTATGTCGTGCATTTCTATGTCAGTTTACTGTTGAAAGCCACTCGGTAGAAGGCAAAAAATGAATAATTTAGTAATTCCGTATCGTGAGTTATGTGAAAAATTGGGCATTAAAGTGGACTCGGTGAAGCAAGGCGTTGGGACAACTAACACCGGCAACACATCGCGAAGATTTTTCCAAAATCCAGCCTTAACTGCTCTAATTACCGGAATTGATGAAGAACTAATTCGCAGATTAAAAACAGTATTGGATGTGATATGCTGTCTATATCCAATTGATACCACAGCATTTCGACTGTACGCAACGGAAACGGCTAAATTGGCGGTAACTCGGTACTCTTGGTACTATCTCCCGTCAACAGTACACAAAATTTTATTTCATGGAGCTGACATAATTGAGAGAGTGGCTCTTTGTGTCGGTTCCCTCTCAGAAGAGGCTCAGGAGAGTAGGAACAAGAACTATAAACACTACAGGGAACATCATTCCAGGAAAACCTCACGAGTCTCAACTAATGAAGATGTTTTTCACCTCATCTTGGTTACTAGTGACCCATATATTACAAACCTAAGGCCAATTTATAAATATAAAAAGAAAAAAGAGTTCACAATTGAAGCATCTAATTGACTTTTAAATTTGCAGTCAAGTTAGTTATTTTTATTATGAAAAATTAAAATACTAATACTGTCAATTCGTATTTTTGAATTTTCCTGATGGGTGAATGGCGCAGATTTTGATTTCATTCGGTTCAGCAATTCAATAAACATATCCAAGATTGATTTCATGCTCCTAATACAATCACTTTATTACATAGAAGGTTTTTTCCCATTTTTAGCCTTTTTGGACCACTGTGTGTTGTACTGCCGTCCAGAGTTTTGCCTCTGTTCGTTGCCAACACTTTCGCAGCCCACGAAACCTTTTTTTTCGAGCAACATCGGCAGGAATTATCGGATAATTCACTCTTTTCGGAATATGACAAAACACACCATTTATAGGGAAGACCAACACGTATGGGTGAAATGGAATCGAACAAGTGGGAATTTTGATGCTAAAACAAACAAGGGGAGAAGAAATCTGATCTTCCACGCGTCGAAAGTTCAAAACTAACGTTTTGACAATGTGCAAGACTGCATTCCCTTAAATCCTCATTATGGCAAACCGAATAAGTGCTAAATAACCGAGCTTTTCGTTGAGCAACTACATTGGCACTTGGGCTGTTTCTTTGGTAACTCATTTTTCTCCCGGTAGGAACACTTCCATTACTCTAAAACCTCTTGTGCAAGAGTATCAAGGCACGTAAAACTCAAAACTGCAAAAAAACGGTTCAGGGAAAAATGGTCCATGCTCCGTAGCTGCTATTGAGACAATCGCGTTGAAATTCATATGAGACCAATTTACCTTTTTTCTCAGACTACCCTGAAGAGTTGACCTCTATTGCACCATTAAAACTTGAGGAAATAAAGCTTGAATCTCTCAGATAATTGTTTCAAACATTTGAGAACACACGGCAGACGTACATACATACCCATATTAACAGAACAAGACGGACAGGTATGTAACAAAAGTTGTTCAAAATGGTCTTAAACGGATATTTTGACTTTCGAGTGTATAGTTGGTTAACTCTCGAAAATGGAAACAAAGCTTTCGCCAATTGTAGGTAGACTCGGATGCAATAGTAAACCATTGTATAATGATTCAGGGTTTTTTTGCACCCTTCGGACGTTTTTTTAAAATTATTATTATTAGAAAAAGTAGTACAATATGAAGGTTACAAATGTAGTCACCCCTCTCTAAGTTTAGATAACTTGTGGTTAGGGGTGGAGTCGCCTTAAACTAATTAAATAGCTGCATTAAAAGAATAAGCAATAAAAAAGAGAGAAGAAAAACATTTTTCTCCACCCACTGACCACTTCTCAATTGAGAAAAAAACGCTACAAAAATTGATTTTCTAATCAACCCTTTGAAATTCTTAGAGTTAATCTCTAATTGAATGCAATTGGGTAAACTATTGAAAAGAATAATAATTTTATAGGAAAATAAGTTTTGGGCTCTAGATGTCAAACAAAAGGAGATTTAAAATCAAGAATATTAGATGATCGATTGTGAGCATCAATTTTCTCGTACCTAGTTAGGTTTTTGAAAATATAAATCAAAACAGTTTTTCTATGTATACTAGGAACATCTAAAACATTGAACAGGTCATATATTTTTGTTGTAGGGAAGCGGTTAGTTCTGTTTAGTAGAGCTTGATGAACCGCCCTTGGATAATATATAAAGGTTCCAGTTGCCAAACCTCCTAGAAGGGTTGGATTGTAAATTTTGAGAGGGCCAAAACATTTTGGTTTATAATTTGTTTCTTAGTCAGCTTCAAATATTCATGAAGATCTAACATGGGAGGTTATGGAATGGCATAGTTGCTCCTTCCAACAGCTGAGGCGAGTAATGCCCGCAACACTAGGAGGATGACATTGTCAATAGGAGGCGCAAGCTCATCCCCAGAGAAGGGAATTTCAAGAACCGGGAAGGGAGAACTATCTTTATCCATCAGAAAGATAATAAACCAATATGTTTGGTGACTACGCAGGTTAAATCCTAGATATAGATTCATCAGTCAAGTAACTGAGTATGTCATATCATTGAAGGTTCGTTAAATGCAAGTTGATGAGATTTTTATAAGTAGGATTTTGGTCATTTGAGGTTGTGATTCATTGACCTCAATAATACAGGTATACGATATACTAAAAATACTTGACAGCTATTCGCCACAGAGTGCGAAATTCATCATACAACCTGATTACTGATTTTAATTATTTGTGTCAACTTCTCGGGTGGTAGAGATGGAAAAACATAAAGAGATGTGTTTTATCCAGGTTTAGAGCTTGTGATGAGAAAAGACTGGGGAGCGTTGGAGCCGAAACGACCGAGTTCCCCGCTGAAAGTGATCCCTCCAAAATTCGTCATCATAGCGCACACCGACGGCCCTACGTGCTCCAGCCCGTCCGAGTGCCGAGAGATCGTCAGAAACGTTCAGATCTCCGAGATGTCAAGAGGAGCTTCCGATATTTCTTTCAACTTTCTGGTTGGTGGTGACTGCAAGGTTTATGAAGGTATATTTTCTCAATAATTACTACAGATCAATGTGCATTTTATTGTGAACTTCAATGTAAACACGATTTATTGGACATAGTGAATTATCCAATCGCAATGGAGTTGTGATTCCCAAACCATTGTAATTTCTAATCTGGAAAGTAAAAATGGAACGAGGTTCATTAGCTAATGAAGCCATATTGCAACACCAACTCGCATCCATTAGATTGAAACTATTGATTTCAAAACCGTATCAGAAGAGGTTGTCCGAATTTCACTACTTCCCATGACCCACACCATATTCCCCAATTAATCTAAACTATCTATAAAACATATTTAAAGGAGGGAAAAGAATTTTGTTTTAAATATAAAAAAGAACTATGGAGGCATTAAACGTAAGAACGAACGTTTGTTGTCTGCTAAATAAGGGAAAAGGTATTTTTTTGTTAGCGTGAAAATTGATTTTATCCGCTCATTTGTCGACTCTAGGGATTTGAGACAAACCACAATCGACTCAACACACGAAAATTATGCAAGATGGAAAATGCACATTCTTTTACCGCTCAAAACCAATTTTTGGGACATGTTTAGGAACATTCAACTGTAATTTGGACCCCTAACTTGACCAGTTGACAGCAAAGCGAGTTTTTGGCGATCAAAGTCATTTTCTCTAAAGTTTGGCAGTTAACGTCTGGAAACACGGTCTATATATTGTATGTACTTACATTGGGCGTTACGATTGTGTTCTCTAAGATGTGAGACGGATTCCTAGGGGTTCCCTGATTCTCTATGCACTTTTTAAAATTTGTGAAACCATCCGAATAACTATTTTAGACTGCTCGTGAGCAACACGGGAACTTCCGAGTTTTGTGCACCCTTCAGCAGCTATCACGTATTTGCTGCTCGTAGACATATTCAAGGCACCACCTTCTTTTAATTGAAAAGTACAAAACCAATTTTTTGTGATCAGCGTTCACCTTATTAAACTAACATTGAACTTGAACTTATTGAACAGGGTTCATAATCAGTACAACTGGATGGTTATGGGTGTTTGACGTAGACAGTTAAACAGTTTAATTAACTGCACCATGAGGGTCTGAATTGGGACTGCTCTTTCCAACGTTAATATTGGTTCACCATATGTCAACTGATGACATGACGGATTTCGAAAGAATCAGAGGAGTAAACGGTGTACTAGCAATGTCTTTAATGACCACAAATTGTTCATAATCGACAAAAAGTGTTTATAATAGAAACACATTGTTCATGGTTCAGAAACTCGTATGGATTTCCTTCTTTTCTCATTTACTTGA
Source organism: Creontiades dilutus (assembly GCA_031894815.1). Classification (NCBI taxonomy): domain Eukaryota; kingdom Metazoa; phylum Arthropoda; class Insecta; order Hemiptera; family Miridae; genus Creontiades; species Creontiades dilutus. The sequence continues at coordinate 819,869 of JAVIWC010001314.1, read as the reverse complement.
AAAAATCCTTAATATTAGCTGCATTTTATTCTATTGCATTTCTATACCTAGTGTACACTACCGACTTTCAGTCTTAAGGCATTTTTGGGTCCAAGGATTTGGACGATGGACGACAGGAGAAGAAATACGTCTGTTGACACCGCAGCCAAAGTAGGGATTAGGCAAAATGCTCCAACCCCACACCGATCATTGTGTTTGCAGACTGATTGAACGGGCATTGAACCCAATGACTTGAACATTGAACATTAAAATCAAGGATATTCTACAGCCTGATCCAGAGACAAGTTGTTAGAGATAATTGTATTCCCAAATCGCCGTCGTTTTGTCACCCACAAGACGAACCATTATCATCAGGAGTTTCACTGTCAATTCATTGTTCAACTTACCTAGATGCACGTATTAATAAGGGACTTTGCCTGATTCCCCCAAATCCCTTCTCTTTTTGGGTAACAATACAAACCTTATCTCCTACTAAACCTTTGGAAACCCAGCTTTGGAGAGTGAAGAACATTGCTTCGAGCAAGGTTCTAAGGAAACTTTCCTTCTCCTCTATTTGCTATTACCTAAATGTTACACCTTTTGCTGTCTCTTTAATCTGGCAAGATCTCAATCTTCAGGACCCTGTCAACTTGTTTTTGATTCTGAGATCAAATAACTTTTATTTTGCCTAGTATATCGTAAAGGTAGAATGATAGCTCTTCATTTGCTTCATGGTAATTCAGGCAGAAACACTTTACACTATTTATCTCGAGTAAATAAGCGTAGAACAATCGATGTTGTGGGAGTGGCTACGTTAAAGAAAAAGGTCAGTTGCACATTGATGAAAACAGCGTGTTTTTTCTTGTATGGTTCTAAATTGTTATTGCATTATGTGGTACAATGGCAGTCTTCAGCCAAAAGGACGAACTTGAGAGATTATTAACTTTGTAAATATTAATCCTAAGAATATTGATATTAAATGCAGTTCCTAACGGGCAAATATTAGCAGTTCTATCATTTTGTTCATATTGCAAAATTAATCAGGTGACAATTGAAACTGTTGCATAGTTTTTACTGATGGTTACCAGGCTTTGAACAGTTGCGAATTTCATTGAGCCAGTCACGCTTGTTTTATCACTACAACAGTGTCTTTGCATGTTTCATGTTCAAGGCGTGGGATGGAACAAGACCGGGAACCACACGATATTGTTCAACAAAGAATCAATCGGTCTGGCGTTCATTGGCACGTTCATGGTGTCTCCTCCTCCTCAGGAGCAAGTGGACGCAGGTTTGGCCTGGCTGGAACAGGGCGTATCTACGAAAAACCTCGATCCAGACTACGTCGTATACGTGCAAAAACAAGTTACTCCTTTTGAGTCTCCTGGAGTCTTTATGATACCTTTCATCAAGAAATGGAACCACTGGTCTGATAATGTCACGGTTATTGATTTATTTTAAAATATACTCTCCTTCTGTCAATATAATAAAAAAGAGGCTTTCATCTCAAGTTTATTTGTTTGAAAAAATTTTGATTATTACGTTTATTTTTAAACTAGCTTGCACAATAGCTATATCATGTTTTTGTAGATAAATTTTTTATATGTATACTCATTTACTTCATTTTGTGAGATTTTCTTTGGTTGTTGTTAAAATAGGGTACAACTCTGTCAACAAGTAAGAGATAGACATAGAGGAAGCTTGAGCGATAAGGATATACTTGTGGATTCAATAACAATTCCCTTAAAATGAATTGTTTTCTCTGACATTTTAAAAAGATTAAATTGACAAACTAATTAATTATTATTACTCATCTGGATGTAAAAATTCCTACTAGCCCAAGTTTCGACCAATGTTCAGAGTTTTCATTGTCCTAAAAGGATTCATTATTCGCTGAGATGGATCATTAAAGTGTTTCAGAGAGGCCAAAAAAATTCCGAAACATCCGCTTTTTTGCATCTATTTTCTGAAATTTGGAAATGATTGTTGTCTTTCCCGAAAAATCTGGTTAGATTGAATAAGTTTCGACCAAGGCTCAGCTTATGTTATAGCTCAACTAGTGTTAAATTCTGTTGTCAATCCTTGGTTTTAAATAATTGATCAGATGAGTAACTCAATTTGATTTGCATTATTATTATTATTATACTTGTGCTTATCGCTAAGTAATGTTGTGTAAATTCAACGTATCTAGTCGCAGCTACTACTTAAATACTTGATCATCAATATTGATATTTATGTCAATTCTTATTAGCAGGCAAGTTTTAAAACTGAGATAAAAATATTATAATACGTAATATAAGTTTGTGATTCCAAAACCAATTAGAGATTAAAAGAGGTTTTCACAAAGGTTTATTATTTCTGTATTAGGTAACCCTTCTACGGAGGTACATTGATATATTTAATGTTTTCACAAAGTTTTTGATGTTGGTTTTTAAGTTCTATTTTAGGTTCAGTAATTGCGATTATTTGCTTGGGTAAATCTATTCCTCGGATGAGAAACCTTTTCCAGTCGATTCTGTGTTCAAATTTACTAGAAAAATGATATCCCTACTTGCCTATGTCAGCAAAACCTAAAAAAAACCACGTTAGGACCCCTAGTGCACTCCGTTTGAGAAAGATAGTTGTGGGTATCATACTACCAATGAGACCTGAAGGGGCTAAGATCAAACGTATAGAATCTCCGAAGTAGACTGGTATAGAACAACGATTGAACAAACGCTGATGAACAAACAATAAGCTGATGAGCAAAGTTTAGGCCGATTCGCTAGTCGGCTCAGCGGACCTAATGGATCAGACGAGCCTAAATCGGAACGTTTTGATGAGTACAAATCAGAACCCAATGAAGCTACAAGGAAAATACTGCACACGGGAACTTCTAATATCGCTTGGGTAGTGAACTGAACAAAATAATGTTTTACTTTCCACTTTCCTTGCTGCGTGCATGTCAGCCAAGGGCTGGAGTACATCATCGAAGGTAGTCATTTTATTTATATCAAGTAAACTCCATGTTAATAAAAATGAAATTAACAAGTAAATGTTTCTCCTACAATGGTTCATTGAGCGGCATCCCACATGCAAACATACCTAGGATATGATTTTATTATTACTAAGGTAATTTTTTGTATTGAGATACTGCACAAGTCCTTCAATCGATCGAATATTTTATCGATACAAATAATAATTGTGATATACAATAAGAAGAGACAGAAAATCGATAGGTTGTGGCTAAATCAAAATGAAAGCCGGGACGACGACTGATGTTGAATGCCACATCGAGAAGTTGATGCGGTGTGAGAAGTTGAAGGAGCCGCAAGTGAAGGATCTTTGTGCACGAGCGAAGGAAATAATATCGAAAGATCCAAACTTGCTTATCCTGAACACACCAATAACAGTAAGGTTCATGTTATAGGTAAACGTGGAGACTGCCGCAAGCGGTGATAGTTTTAACAAGATATATGTACGCAGTAGTCACACGCGACATTAATGGGGTATTTCAATAAACTAGGATGAACTCAAACAAATAAAACCGCTTCAAAAATTGCTTACATGTTGCACCCCAACAGACTCTCCATACCAGAATTTCAGACCCCTCGGACGGCAGGGGTTCATTCGTGCGTTCGATGTTCACCGTACTGATTAGCTAGTTGGACTGTTCAGTAAGTTTTAAAGCCCTTTCAATTCTTGTAAAAAAATAGTATATAAAGTGAATTTTACGTGAAATTATCAGCTCTTTCTGGTGGTGTTGTTAAAATTGAAATAAACTGTGCCGTTTCAGACAATTTTTCTAAAAAAAATAAGAGAAGCAACGTTTTTAAAAACCACGAAAATGAACATTACATCTTCAAAGCCCAATTGAAATTAAAATTTCCCTATTTCGCAATGCTTTGCAAGTGCCTTTTTGTTCAAGAACGAGGTGTATAAAGCGACCTTTACCTTCACAGTCCAAACGACATCGAATCCTAAGTTCCTTTTAGGGAAACGTAGCAGATATAAATGAAACGTTTCAAGCAAAAACCAAACTTTTCAAATAGGGTCCAAATAGCAACAATGTTGGAAAACGAGTTTAATATCAGATTTTTGGAACCTAAAAATAAATTTTATTACAGTTTGATTCGCAATACCAGAAAGAGCAGGTATTTCACATGAAGTTTAGTGTTTTTTACAAATGTTTTGATAAGGTCAAGTCGCTTAGGGGTGCAACATGAAAAAAATCTGTATTGAATGAAGTAATCGTTTCTCCTACATCCATCGCTGCTCTGAAAAACGTCACAGAGCTTGATTTTGCGTGCATTCATTCAATTTAACTGTTTTACACTGTTCAGTATTTTTTAGCACAGCCAACTGCGTAATTGCGCACAAATGAACTTCAAATTTCGTAGCATACTTATAAAAATGAAGTGTGAAACATTATTTCGCTGAGTTGAGGGTGATTTTTACCATTCTCAGCAAACATAGGCCTCCCTTATCATGAAGGGAGCTTGTTTCTCATTATCTGCAATTATTGTAATATACCGGTTGGTACTCGCAAAGGACACGCTTATACGTAATGCTGGTGTGATAAAACCGATAATTCCGTGACTTGTGTTCCAATAAATTTTGATTCCACGTTCCGATACAGGTTTGTGGGGATATCCACGGTCAGCTTCCGGATCTCGTAGAGCTATTTTCTGTGGGCGGCACCATTCCTTGGACGACCTACCTCTTCCTTGGAGACTACGTTGATCGGGGATACAACAGCATAGAAACATATTTGCTTCTATTAGCACTCAAGGTCAGCTAGCTTTCAAACCTTAAATATAAGATTTTTATAGAAATACTAAATGCTAAGTTACTTTATCATAACCCCAATTCTCCTTAGATTTCACCTAAGGTGAAGGTAATTGTTGAAGGTAATTAATAACACTCGTTGAGTTGTGTGTCGTGGTTTAACAGGATTTTTGATCCACTGTTAATTATGACACCAGAGTAAGACAAAGTATTGGAATGCAGGTGGCTAGCTAGTTATGTATACAAATAGAGGATGGCTTGAGATTATATTAGTTCAACTTAATTTTATTTGCATTAACATATTTTTAAAATTAGATTGCTAACTAGTGGGTCTTCTGACTGGCCACTGCCCCCTAAGGTACCACCTAAATAAAATGGGTAAGGCCAAAACAGTAGAATGCCGGCTCTGCTGCGAAGAGGCGGAAACAGCAGAACACATCCTCTGTAATTGTCTTGCTGTTGCATCAACTAGATTCCGGCATTTCGGGAAGGGTAACACCCTCTGATATTGCCTTGGAAACGCCTGAAAACCTCTTACACTTTGTGAACGAAAAGGTTGTTAATAAGGTTTTGAATTAAAAATGGGGACAGCGTCACAATAGATCCTAGCGGTCTCAGTGATCAGGGGCTCCTCCCATCCCTTATCGGGGGGAAAAATTAGATTGCTTAATTCATAATAATTTCAATGCAATACTATTATTATTCATATGAAACAGGTAACATGGAGAGTCACCATATACATGGATATTCTGGTACATGGTTCCTAATTCTAAACGTTTCATTTACTTTATTTATTTATATTTTTTAAAGGTAAGTAGGTGAAGAAATCTTTAAGATCCTAAAGTGGAAATCGGATCTCTTAAGATAATCAGAAAGGACCGCTTTTCGGATTATGTAGGATTCAACCGCACTAAAACTTCACCTTCCTTTTCCCATGTTGAAATTCGGCCTGGAACTGTGTTACTTCAGGCCAGTCCTTGGGTTGTTAGCCCTCTCGGTCCATGGATAGCCTCCTCTGTCTCTCCCGATCTTGGGTGATCTTTGTCTGCAGGATGCCTTCGACACGGCAACCACAGAGGTCTAATGCTCCTGTTTTTCAAGCTTCTTGGAGACTATATTCTCCAGTGTCATGTCCTGAGATGGCATTTCTAGGCCATCCTGCGGCCACCTTCTTTGTGCTTCCCACTGCTTACACACGAAGAATGGGTGATACACATCATCATCTCCCCCAGCACAGTTCGGACAGGTTGAATCGTCTTACAGTAAAATAGTCCGTTTCGTGAGAGAAAAAAGTTCACCTTTCATGCTTTCTCTCTATCTACTTTTTGACATGTGCTATCAAGCGAGCTGTCCATCTCCCTGTTCGCTCCTCGGTTCACATTTCTTGCCATCTTGCCATGGTATGGTTTTCTCTTCTTTGGTAGTGCGAGTTACATCTATTTCTTCCCGTAAGTCAAAACTCGTTAGCCAAAAGCTGAATTTCAATGCAGCCAGTGAGTATATGTATGGCTGACTCAGACACTATCCGGTAGCCACTCGCAATCCTTAGCGCTCCTATTCGTAACTTCCTCATCAATTATCCCTCTAATCTAACAGGTAACGCGGAGAGCCACCATATGTTTCTGTATTTTCATTCTCCTACATGGTTTCTACTAAACCATTTGGTCATATACTGTAGGTATGTGTCTCAAAACGTATTAAACCTTCTATCTACTACGCGAACAATGTGTTTCATCGCAGGTACGGTATCCCACGAGGGTACAACTCATTCGAGGCAACCACGAGTCCCGTGAAATCACTCAGGTTTACGGGTTTTACGACGAAGTTTTGAGGAAATACGGAAGTATAACGGTGTGGAAATATTGCATAGAAACTTTCAACGTGCTCTCTCTAGGAGCTGTCATCGATGGAAAGGTATTACTGGTCAATATTCATCACAATTTTGCTGAAATAAAACACATTCTAACAGCATTCAGCATTTAATCAACATTAGAGACCCATTCAGATGTAACGAGCGCAATCAATAACACATACGTATTGGTTACCACAGCCCATCTCAACGACATAAACTAACGGGATATCATCCTTCTATTCAATTAACGCCCAATTTTGAACAAATTTAATTACATAAGATTAAAGAACCAATCAGAAATTAGACAATGAAATTAGTGCAGGACCATCTAGAAGCTAACCCGCACTCGTAGTGTAGTTTTAAAAGTGTCAAGGGGGTGGCACAGACACTCAGAAATAGAATGAAAGTTGATTAGAGATTAATCAGAGACAACGCAAAAAGGAATTGGACATTTTGTTTTCGAGGCCATCAATTTTTGAATTAACTAACCAGGTAAAACATCTTTTGTGAACGTTTGTACGTTTTGACTGTGAAATATGAACTTTTAATGTCTATGATTTGGATCCCTTTTCGTGCTTCATGTTTTCGGGTACATCCTTGCAATTGGATAGGTAAAGGATGCTTTTTGTCAATGCGCTGATTTGTCAAACTCGTAGTTACATTTATTGATCAATGAAGTTCGTATCATGTTTCAATTTGGTCGTTTCAATTACAGTTTAAAATTAGGAATTCGATGCATTGTTTCTCTTTACATATTTTTCTATTTTCAACTGTTTCAATCTCTCGGAAGAACAAAACTAGGCAAACACGGTCTGCGTTCTCTTTAGGATTCCGCTCTATCAATTCTAATTCACACTCCATTTCCTCTTCGTATTTTCAATATCGATCTCTCTCGGTTCCGTCTTTCAGGTTTTTTGCGTTCATGGCGGTTTGTCGCCAGCAGTTGAAGTTTTTGACGACATAAAAGTCATCGAACGTAACCAAGACGTGCCGCACTCGGGGGCGATGACCGATCTGCTTTGGTCAGATCCTGACGGTAAGCCTAATATAAAATTATTCATTTCTTCAAAGATCTAAATGAGTAAGATTTGTTAACAGTAACTACTCAATTTATTGATAACACCATTTATTAATTTGACATTATCGATTAATCATTTTGAACGAAGATTAAATAGGCGCAACAACCATTTGGAAACTAGTTTCATTGATTTTGAACTATTACATAATATGCTTATCTTTTCCTTGATAAATTTTTCTACCCAATGTAATTTTAGAGAATTGAAAGATTTCTGGAGCGGTTCACTTTGAATTTGAACAATTTTTCATGACAAAATAATGCTAGAAATGTGTTTGTCCTTTTGGATGATGTCTGACAATGAAATCTGATCAGAGAACAAGTTACCAATTCCACCAAAATATCAATAACCGAGTCGCGAAAACACGACCCTTCAAATTGAATTAGGCAGGAAAACACTGATCTTTGACATGTGATTATGTTCTTTTTTTCTCGGAACATTGTTCAGTATTGAGCACCATACGAGCATCAGATCTTCTCATTTTAACGTGTGTAAATCTACTATACATATTTATACAACCATCAGGCACATAATAGTACCTATTACGATTCAGATATCTAAGTATAATCGTTATACTAGATGGAAGGATTATTTCGAAGATAGGAACATTTTATCCATAAAAATGCCCTCATTTCAGGTAAGTACTTGAGCTGGCAGATCAAATGCTCTGTTGTTGGTACTTAATTTAGATACACCAAACTCAATTTAATAAGTAAATAATAAAGTAAATACTTGAATTCAATTTACGATTTTATTTTTCAGATAAAGGTAAGTGAAATTGAAGAAAGAGCCTTACGTGTTTTACGATACCGATGTGGAAGTGTTGGTAAGAAAATTCATATATTAGTATTTAGTACCTGACTAGAAAGTTTTCAACACCAAAGTCTTCTCCGCTTAACCATTAAGAATTATGTACGGGGATCTTCTTGTACTCAATTCAATCTAGCTCTTTATAAATTGGAAAAACAAGTAGGAGAATACCCAATAGATAGGTACCTACCTGCAAATGAACGTTCTTCAATTGTTCTGTACACCGGTTTTACATCTATTTATTCCCAATATCCATGTTTCAACCATTTTTTATAGTGGTTTATGAATCCAACAAACTGTTGGTATCCTTACGGTTGAACGAGAATAAGTTCGCTTGCAAGTTAACACATTTGTAAAACTTGAAAACGCACTTAAACACAAATTTTTGGATTGAGGATCATGATGAAGTTGGAAAGCACAAATAAATGAGCACTAGTTACAAACCTTACATCTTACATTTTGCCCGAAGCAAAAAGTTGTTTTTGTTGTATGTGTTTTTTTTAAACCGTAACAAGTTACCAGCGTATTTACTTACAGAGCAGAACGGATGGGGAATGTCGCCCAGGGGAGCCGGGTTCATCTACGGGCCCGACGTTGTTGACAGGTTCCGCATGCAAAATGGAGTCGAATTCATAGCTCGAGCCCACCAACTCGTATTGGAGGGCTACAAGTGGCACTTCAGGAACACAGTTGTCACTGTGTGGTCTGCTCCTAACTACTGCTACAGGTATGTGTACCTTAAGGCCTCGTCCTACGTGAGCGGATGCCGGGTGATCGGAGAGGTACTGCAGATACAGGCTACTTTCAATAGTGTGAGCGTGCACAGCGGGAAATGCCTCGGTATTCTACTGACGGTACCGTGTCAACAAGATTAGTGTTTTTTTTCTTCGAATTTATAACAAAGAGACGATACATGTTTGTCTCATACGGTCCAGCTCTGGTCAATTACATTTGCCATAGACGTTTGCAGAGGCAACCGTCTTAAGAAATTGAATAATAGAGGTTTGAATCCGGAAACTCTATGCTCATGAAGATTTTTGAAAAACACATGAAAGCTGCCTTCCTTCTTAATTCTTGAATAAGTGGCCAACCTCGAAAACACTCTAGAAACAATATTGACTTCAAACAGATTTGATTTCAAGCAGCATGTGTTCGCTAGACACAAACACAGTTGTCACGGTTTGATCGGAAAATGACTCGTCCCGTAAAAAATGTTGAACCAGCCAGAAACGAGGGTACCGCTCAAAACCGGCTCTCATAGGAAAATACTGTAACTCTTAATGTAAAAGCGTTGAGCAAGATTTCTAGGATCCTGGGTGACATCACTTGTTCATTAAAGGGTTCCAAACATTGGATTAAGTAGTATCATATTCATAGATTCAGGGATGTGAACCACGCTCTTAACATACCGTAGGGTATTAATAACAAACGGATATCTATAGTGACCTGATTGATCATTTACAAAAATGTAAGAAGTAAAACATACGGGGGAAAGATGAGGAAATGGTGCGATAATAATCAGGCTTATCCTAATTGGATACACACATACAATTTATGAACTGTATGTTTGTATTTAATGCAAACGCAAATATACATACACCTGCAGATAGCGCCTTCAAATTGTAGGGTAGATTAAACCATCCAAACACGAAATCATTCCTGGTTAGTATGTACGGCGTTGAGTTTCTCATTTTTATTTCATTCACAAAGTTAGGGTATATCAAAGTAGAAATATACTTTATTGATTATTGATAGCATCAAAACGTATTTTTACAAGTAATATTCATTGAAGCTGTACTTTTTTTATCTGTGAGTTTTCAAAAAACTGTGCAGTTTTTAGTGTTCAAACACTTTTAGACAATGTGTTTCATAAGTCAGAATTCAACAATTAACTCGTTTTTTTTTTCAATTAATTTCCAGGTGTGGTAACGTAGCGTCGATCCTGGAAATGGAACCTAACAATGAGTTCTTCACCATATTTGAAGCAGCACCTCAGGTATGTTGGGCTTTACTTGCCTTGGTCGGCACACATTATACTTAGCTAATTAAACAAGACTTACAATCATAAAAAAACTCCGTCATTTTTTAGTGTAAAAAAAAAAACGTTCAACTCTAAATATTTAACATCAAATACCTCATAACACATCACACAAAAGCACGCAGCTACACCATTTTCACACATCTGATCATATTTGATCATATTTGACGAACCATAACACAAAAAATACTATGTTGCCATAGACATAACATAACTATGTTGCCATAGTTTCATGAACTCAAAATAATTATTGTTTGTTTCAGTCAACAAGGGTTGCATTTTTGCAGAAGAAAGTTCCTGACTATTTTTTATGAGAACGAAGAAACGGGGTCTACAGAAGTTTTTCAAACAAGAATTTTTAAATAAGTTTCATGTATTTGCATAAATACTTAAATATAACGATGTTATGTTTTTACCGACGCGTTTTAAAAAATGGTTGAGTTTGTGAGAGCTCCTACGTTGAAGGCTCCTACTCTGAGCGCCGGAGAGGCGAGAAACTCCCTCAGACCCGCAACACTCAAGTGTTGGTCGTGTTTAACGCCCACCGATCTGAAGGGGCTAAGTAGGCTTAGCCAAAGTACGTACTAAAGCCCACCTATCTAATTCATGTTGAGATAGAGTTTGTCTAAAAATCAAAAAGAAATCAATATTACATAATTACTGTCAATTTTATAATTTCAATAAAAATATCAAATTTTCAATGATTGAAAAATTGAATTTTTGTTCTCAAAAGAAAGATCAACATGGTTACCACATCGGCTGAGTCGGAAACAACAGCTAAATATAAACTTTACAAATCCGCATATTTAAAGAACATATTAGAAAAAATCTTGAACGAAAAAATATTGACTTATGTGAAACAGATGCTTTTTCAATATTAAATAAAATGATTTTAAAATCCAGTGCATTTCGTTGTAGTGAACAACACAAATGGATACTTTTTTAATCTTGGGGATCTTCTCCTTTTTCTATTTTCAGTTGTTCTATTACTTTTTAGGCGGTTTCCAGCTCATCAATAGGCATATTCGAGGACAATTCTATAGCCGATTTTTTGTTAACGTGTCGACTTCTTTAAACTTTTTAAAAGCACAATATCTTTTCCATCAAGTGTATCGTACCTCATTATATTTACTTACAATCAAGTTAATGATTAATTATTATTATTCATTTAAAAAAATTACTTATTTATTCAACTTCAATATAGAAACTGTTTAGATCCATGCTCATTGAGGACAATGCACAGCCTTATTTGCACATTTAAGGAAAAATTAATCAAAATTCGATAAAACCTGCAGAAATCAGGGTTTTCACAAAAATTAGGTAACGTTCGAGCATGCGCAGCAGCTACTAATGATAGAATTATGCTAAAATTGATACGAGATCATTGAACTATTTTTCTCGGACTACAAATTCGAGCTAAATTGGACACTTAGAACCTGTAAAAATGGTATTTGGTGGATTTGCGTTTGCCCATGAGCAGATTGAAATATAGATTTTTGAGCATGAGTTTTACGCGAAGACTATCACAGTGTAGATCGAATTTACTTGAAAATCGGATGAGAACTGTATAAATTAAGCGTGCTTCATGGATCATCTGGCCTACAACATACACTCACATTACATTTGAAAATTTTCACAACTATTTCTTTTCACAACTACTATTTTCAATCACCTATGAACTGGCAGAAAATTCAGCAGAAAAATGTTTCTACACTTCTGTTAGGCGGCCCCTAGACGTTTTATACTATTATACAATTTTTCGGTTTGTGCAATAGGTTGTACCATATAGAGGCGATATTGAAGGATGTGCAATTTATGAAACAACTGCGAGCACAGACGTACAACCACATTGTGCTAACAGTCCTACTGCAGAATTTCTTGAAGTCATGATGTCGAGTGACGGTGAATTGTTTTGTGTGATAATTGTGTGATAATAATAGTGATAAGTGCAAAATAAAATAAAAAGAAAAAGGGCTTACAGAAAGGTAAAAATGGGCTAAACAGTGGTTTCCTGATAGGGTGAAGTACACTCACGAAAAGTTACTCAATGAACTGAGAGTAATTACACCAATGATTTCCTCAACTTTTTACTGATGGAGACAGAATTATTTTAAGAACTCTTCGCTTTGGTTACAAGAATTTACTTTCTTAACCACTTCCTGTTTCTCAGCATCCGGGTATTTTTTCGCGGCATTTTTCTGTTAGCACGTCATACTGCTCTCCATTTTTGGCCCGATCACTATGGTCTTTGGACTTGACATCCCACAGAGCCGGAAGACCACGGTACACTCCAATAAATCAACAATAAATTGTTTTTCCGCTTTCTTTTCACCCATGATGGGGCGTAGTTGTGACGACTCGTTGACACGACTGCTACTCGAGATCAACGGGTGAGATATTGCGCAATACTGACTGCAGGTGACGTAATATTTTCCAGGTTGAACAATATATTTTCAGCTATTCGTCAATCACACAATATATTGTGCAACCTTTCAATATCTTCTACACACGATCAATTTTATTGTACAACCTGGGATATTCCATAATAAAATTGGCCGCTTCAGTTATTTTTCAAGCGATCTTTCACTAGAGTGCCGCAAAACCCTTCAGAATGTCTTAAAGGGAACATATCATTGGGACCCCTCCTCATACCTTCTAAAATCAATCATTCCCTCGTGTTCTTTCGGTGCGACCAACAGAGTCTTGTTCCTTGGCATTCTAAAATGTTTTGTATAAATTTCTCAACTTTATTGTAAATTTTTCTTACATTACAGTTTTGAAATGTATAAAGAACATTTAGTGGCATATTCCACGAATAACTTGTTGCAGGTAACCCCCCACTGACAGCCCCCACTAATAACGATCTACCGAGTGAGAGAATAACAATAACAGATTTAACAATAACATTATAAATGAATAGCAAAACGTTTAACCGTTTAGTAACATAGGATACGACTTTTTTTAAGCAGTGACAGACAATATATTATATTAGTAAAGTTAGCATAATTTAGTCGTTCACAGTGGGTCTGGTGGTATTTGGCGTTTCAGGTGGCGTTCTGGCCGTGGTGGAGGAGGGTTGGTTGAGATTGGACTATGAGGTTGTTTGGATGGTCTCGCATTGCATTTTAAATTTTCCAGGTTTAGGAATCATCGTTATGATTGCAAACTTCCACGACGTTGTAATGTAATCAAGACGAAGCATTGCATTAAATATCTGAGTGAGGAATACGATTGTTTTGCGTGGCAATGCTTTTAGTAGTGGTTGAGTAATCATGCCATACCCTGGGGCTTTCTTGGTTGAAGAACGAGATATTGCATTATGCACCTGACCGGGAGTGAAAATAGTGTTGAATGGAGAGAGTTGAAGTGGTTTTTCAAGTCTTATTAGAATTTCACTCCTCAAAATCCGCATTCTGAAATGCAACTAAAAAGCCAGCACGACCGCTTTCGTCCAGAAACGCACATAGGACGCAGAAACGCAAATACCCCACTGCAGCAGCCTGCCAAGCCCCAGCTTCATGTAGGAAAACCAACTCTAAGATACAAGAGGCGTGGTGAGTACTTGGATAGGTGACCGGCAAGTTGAGGGTGGATCTCCAGTCAACGTAGTTTGCAAGCTTACCGTACCGCGAACCCCACTTCACTCAAGGGGACGAGGCAATGAGGGGCTTTAAGCGAAATCATCAGACCGAATTCTGAACCTCTTTCAGGAGGATAGCTGAAGATGTCCGCTACGCTAGGGGCACTTGCTCGAAAAGCCAAAACCTGGATTTATTTTAGTTTTTACTATAGGTAGAATTAGAAGATATTGCATTGTTTTCCTTGGGGAAGGAATCATCATGGAATCATCTCTAAAAACACATTTGCTAGATGTGTATTCTCCTTCAGAAAGTGTTTAGTAGTTTAGTACTGTGACTAATATCTTGGTTCTGGATAATAATGGAATAGAAAGCTTTGAATTTGAATGACCAGATTTCTTTTATGGGAGACGAATGCGAAATTTGCAATTTGCTCCTTTGGGTAAACATACTGTGGCTTGAATTGTCCCTCAGCAATCTGAATGATTACCCCCTACAGTAAAACGGGTTAAAATCCTGTTACTTCTCATGTCGATAGAATTTTGAATCTGATTAACTCGGTGGAAATATTCGAAACGTCTGGGATCGACGATGAGCCAAGGTTATTGCCCGGAAATGAGCAAGTGTCCTTTCGAAAGTGCCGAGGTCTTTGGAGAAATTCAAGATAAGTGCCTTCAGTTGCCCCCATTTGCTCTCCAGAAACTGCCGAAAATGCGCTCAGATCCGGGAAGAACGTTTTGAAGTGTTATGTTAACTGATCTTGGTGGAAATTCCTGAGAATATGTTGTAGAGATCGGTTAGTTCGGTTGGAAGTGAGCGCTCCATTTTGAGAAGATGGGTCCTTAGCGTGGATGGGGTAAATGGAATTCCAGAAGTGGGAAGTGCGAGTATATCACAATAACCGTCTCACCCTCTCGTTGCTTCACAATGCTATTTAATTTCCGGGCGTCTCTCGCCTTCCCTCGCTCAGTTTGGGCTCCTGACACCGCCCGGGCTCCTATCAGATCCGAAAACTTCGAATCAAGGCTCGTCCTGGAACGAAGAGATTTTCCTAGAGTCGCCGTGTTCACGATTTCAGGTGTGTTGCGCGATTGTTAACCCGTGGCAAAAGTTCTAATCGTGCAGGGTAGCGGTTAGGGATGACCATCGAAACATAAAATATCGATGTTTGATAGTAGGTACCGGCTATCGATGTCCATCCCTAATAGCGGGTGAGACGAATGTCGAATGAGACAGTGGTTATCCATATTTACTTTCAGTGTCATGGCGAGAAAATCCGAATCTGGGTGCAAAAATCCTCGACACCCTTTGAAAGAAAAATCCTTTTATACACGTATAAAGCCGTTATACACCGGAACACATTATTTGTAACCCCTACCTTACTTTTTAAGGACCCACAGTACGATTGATAAATAGAGAGACACCAGGTGCCGAGTCCATAAAATAAACAGGGGGTCACCAGTTGCTTGCAAATCGTGATTAAATGAGATAATAAGGCAGAAGGCATTAAAGGGCGGTCAACTCATAAAATCGATGTCATCATGCGATTCCGCGTAGTGGAATATAGTGTAAGGGCATGAACCCCACGTTGAATTTCGAAGTTTTTCAAGCAATAATATACAAAAACAAATTCTGTAAGCTAGTAAGGTGTACGAAGGGTGTTGTGAACATTTAGGAGGCAACAAACTGAATCCCATACATCGAGAAAGTGTTGTTGGGGGCTGGAGTAGGGGAACAAAGTATATGAATACAAGTCCAAAATAAAAAAGTGAACTGAAACACATGTGACTGTAGAAAAAAAGCGGTAGAAACTGTTAAATTTAAGATTGGAGAAATTTAATATTAATTGCATTAGATATAAAGTGGAATTATACGGAGGGCCCACTGGTTTCAAGTTTTGCTCTCACTGATGTACCTAATATAACTTTTTTCTGATTACAAAATTCTACATCCTTTTCGCAAACTAAATTATCAAATCGACTCAAACCTCACTTTGGATTTAGTGGGTTTCTGCCGCTTTAGACTACAGTGCGGCGTACGCCGAACGGATGGATTTTTAAAAATTGATTCGAAACGTAAAACAACCAATTTTGAGATTGTTGACATTTGTGTCTTGGGTTTTTAAGGTTCACAATTGAAAATAAACCCAAATTGGATATTTCATACTTTCCTAAAACAGCTAATTGTATATTTTACTCTTAACCTTTTTAATTTTAATTACATTTTGTATAATTGCTAGGTGAAATAAGAGGGTGTAGGGTAAGTGATTGGTGCTTTCTATATGAAAACTTGTGCGACTTGCGCTTGTGTGTCACTTTTCCAAGGGATTGGCTCGCAAGGTCAGCACCGGTAACTTTTGGTTGGTTTCGGAACACGCCTACTTGGGTGAACTTGAACATAAATATTGGGGGGAACAAAAAATTCAGTTCTTTGTTATAACGTTTAGTTTGTACATTGACGAGGGACATAATCGGATTATTATATCGGATTATGTCAATAATTTTCACTTTTGTCTGAGTTTGTATTACGAATTATTCTTAATACAAACGCAGACGAAAGTGTTCTCGTTTTGATATTATAATGGAATCCAGTATTGGATACCCATTCCATAAGTTGAAAACGTCGAGAGAATGGGAAGGTACGAGTATACCTACACATTTTCGACAGAAAATTTTCCCCAAGTTGCGTGGAAAAAGGGGCTTACTCACGTCAAAAACTTTTAATGACGACCCACCTTCCCTTCCGCTCTACCCGTCGTGGCAGACGTCTCTCGCCGGGAAGAAAAGGCCTTCTGGGAAACACTCGCGAACGCGCGCACCTAAAGACGGCGTTTTACCGGGAAAACTGAGGCCGTTGAGACCCCCAGAGGTTGACTGACTCAGAGAGAAGCTGTCAGGGCTTAGTAGAGTTAATTCCCCGAGTTAACTTTTGGAGCGACGTGAGGGACACGTCGCGTTGAAATTTCGGCTCTCCCGAAAAGGTGCTGTTTCAACCGACGCAAGCTTCTTGTTTCACGTGAGTCATCTTTTAGCGGTAAGTTGGTTCCGAAACGGATAGGTTCTTGTTAGATACGAAAAGCTGTAGGGAAGGCGCATTTATCAATACCTACTGGTTCAGATATTGGAGCTGATTGTATAATAATCACTAATGAGCAAATAACCCTAACATAACGGCCATTCCACTCATTGAGATCTAAACGGTTACGAAATGGAGCAAACATCCAGGAATCGTTTTAGAATTTCCCAAATCCGAATCCCATGAAGAAAATCCTAATTTTAAAAATTTTGCAGCAGAAAATTCGATGAAAGGCCTTCACAACCAAGACATCATTGATGGTTGTAAAAGATTGCTGACATCTCTGTCTGAATACTGGTGCAGGAAACAATAAAACAGAACTGAAAGGAAGAAATCAATAATAGTGTCATATTCTTCTTATAGGTGTTACACCGGAATTATAGGATGGCAATGCCATTTGAAAAATTCAAGTTCTGATTTCCGCGGTTCTTGAACTTGAATGAGAGGGAATGAAAGCAACTGCCCCTATAGAATGACCACCAGCCATTGCAAAAGCCCCAGATAACGCGGGTGGTGATACCACGAAGTACTCCTGACGAGATGCCCAGCTCGAGTAACTGCATGTCTATTTTCAACACAATTCTCCGTGCCATGACACGGTTGCAGCCATAACATTGATGTTATTAGGTGCTACTCCTTTTAGATCAGATGCCACTTGCCGCAGGTCGTTTCTATCATATTTACTTTTCTTAGCTCTCCAGGTCTGCTGCATGTTCACACTGCTACTGTCTCCTTTGACATCCAGGATTATGCAGGCCAATTGGGCTTAATGGCAAATATACCTACCTTCTTGCCATGGTTACTCGGTATATGATACAGTCTCTCTCTTTGTCTACTGGACGATAATGCACCTACTGAGGGAGTCTACTGCCCTATGACTAGCTGTGGAACACCTCACTGCACTGGCCAGCATAACCACCCGGACAGCATGAAAATGTCGGTAGTCGCGTCCCCAATGACCTCCGAAGCCCATTCCATCCATTGCGAGGAAATGGTGGATTCAGAGCACTGTCCAGAGTTCTTTACCTTCTACTGAATCATGCAGGGCAGCAGCAAACTCAGCAGATGAGCTGGGTTTTGGAGATGGAGTTGTTCGATCGCATAACAACTGATGCCTGACAACTGCTGCCACACCCACACAACGGGATTAGTAATAAGTTATTTTATTCCTCATGTTTAGGTTGTCCCACAACCCCCTGGATCAATTCGAATAGGCGTCCCTCTAGGGACAAAGAATTGCTTCGGAGGGACTTATTAAACAGGAAATTTTAAGCGAAGGAATAGGAATTACTGTGATATAAGATGTTTTTAATAGGTGTCTTTTTGTGTAGATATTAGTCGCAAGTAGTGGAGCTCATGCCTGTTGTTGAGGCGCTTCCCAAAAACTCGGAGTTCTCATGGCTCCTCCTTCTAACTAAATTACAAGACGACACTTCACGTTCCAGGAGCGGCGGAGGGATTCAATATTGTATGGCGTTAACAAGATTGGGGAGGCAGATGCGCGGAAGACAATGAATTCAACATGTAAGCCCCTTGATAAATAATTGAGGCGGGGGGATGGGCGTTTTTGGGGGAGGGTAGGGGTGAGTTTACGAGGAAAGGTGCTTGCGGCAGCATAATTATGAATGATGTTGTCCTTTCGGTGAATTGTGAGCGGGAAGGGATGTTGAATTAAGGGTGTGCGTTCGAAGATCGATATTAAGGGGCCAATGAAAGACAATGCTTTAGTGTTAATACCTTGCAATTATGTTTGGGAAATCCTACGGTGCTGTATTCTACGTCGAGTTCATAACATGAGTGAGTAGATCAAACATTTTGAATGGATTCTATTTCAAGAACTCTATTGAAAAAAAAAAAAAAAAACGCAAAAAAAAAAAAAAAAAAAATGGTGAGTATTGCGAACATTACAGGGACAGTCTCTAGACAGGTTTTTATAGGATAACAAGTATACGTGTCCCGTTTTTTAATCTTTTACAATCCTCAAAGAACAGTTCCTATTTCTACCACGAAAGCCACGGCAAAGGGTCCCACGAATACATCTGGAACTCCTCACTCACCTAGGTGTGATAGGTAAGTTACGCGAGGCATTCAAGTTTCAATTTGAACCATCTTTTGTTTGGGTTACGCTTTTATTCAATAAATCTACCGTTTTGGTAATCTTCGTTCCGTCTAACCTATAAATCAACTAGTGTGAAATGATGAACAACATGGTGGGGTAACCCACTACCGTATTCATCTAAAATATTTGTAAATTTCCACTGCGAGAGTAACCCCGGGAAATGGAAGTTTGAATGGAGCGAGCAGCCGGTTCCAGGCAATAAAATTAATCAAGCTGAAAATTGTAATTTACAGATGCAGCCTCTTATCAGGGCCCCACAGCTTTCCCACACCTCCCTCGCCACCGCTCTCAATTTTTCCGTTGTATTTTCTCTCACATCTCCGTTCTTTACCCTTCTCTAATTTTCTCTTCTGAAGAATGCTATTTTTCCTCGGAACTCTCATCAAAGAACTTGAGCTCATTTACCGTACAGTTACAAAGGAAAAATGAAGTCCGTGTCCAATAGTAAGGTGGCAGGTCAGAAAAAAATAACAATTTTATTCTACAATCTATTATGAAACTCTCATTCATGACAAAACCGTGAATGCGCCATAATTGATTTTTGGGTCACTTACGACAGGTATAGACCTCCTCCACTTATTAAAAATCCGTTGAAATGCGTTAAAAAACACTAGATGTAATTGCAGAGTAATTTTGCCTTGCCATATGAATAATCATGAATTTCACTTTTCTATTCTTTAAAACTATAGCTTCAACCATTAAGTACAATTTTATTCAACACTTTTACTGATTCCTCTAAAATTGAATGACTAAGTTCATTCTTTAGCTCCATTATTTTTCTCGACCCGTTTCCTTAATCGAAATCGGTTGTGAGGCTTCCTTAAATGATTCCCGGGTTTGAATGTACGTTTTTGGTACATTTTTGACCATCTTCTGGACCACAGCTCGCTAGAAGTTAGGACCAACTAGGCCCTAAATGTGCGAAACAACGGATTTTTAATAATTTTCAAGCTCTTCGAAGACCCTTACGACGGACGGACATAGCCAGAATTTGAACCAACGGACCTTCAAATTTTATGACACATAATTGAAGGGGGAGTTATAAATTTGTTTCGCTTGACGAATACCAAGGCTTACCCTCATTGAAAATAATAAACCCAGAATTAATAACCCAAGTGTTTCAATTGGCAGCATTTTTCAGGATTGGAGCGCTTTCAATATAGATTGATACACCATTAAGTAAATTTTTATTGAACACTAACATTGATTCCCTTAAAATTGAATGACTAACTTTAATCTTTAGCACCATTACTATTCTTGTTCCATTTCCATAATCGAAATCAGTTTTGAGACTTTCTTAAATGATTCCTGGGTTGTAATGATTTGTATACGTATAGATTTGTATTTGTCATTTCGTACTATAAGATTGAGATGAAAACTTGGTTCTTACTCCAAAAAATCAAGCATTCCAAACAAAACTACGAGTTCTTTGGACAACACTATTTGAGCACTAGAAGTTGGTCAAATGCAGAAACAATGTACTAAATAAATCGCTAAAAATGTAAAGAACTGCTAATAAAAGAATTTATCTCCTCCAACAGAATATTAAAAAGTTTATCAACCATGAACAAAGTCACTTAAAAATTGAAGCCCAGAACGAAAATCATACTTAAATTGGAATTACAAAAAGATCGAAAAATTCTAAAAGTCCAAAAACTGTATTTGAATAGAAGAGTATTTTAGAAGAATTTTTCGCGCAATAAAATGTATAATTAACAATTTATTTGCGAATAAGTGTGCAAATTTCAACACATTTAACTCAAATTGAATGCCATAATTTTTGAAAATTCGCTCATAACTGCTCCGCTGCATTATTGGAGCTTTTTAAATTGTGTGTCAACTAATTGTACCCTCAAACTACAAGCACCAAGGCCAAATAATTGTGGCAGTGGAATGAAAAAGTTGATGAAAAAACTTGAGCACACACTGACTTTTAAGAGAACTTTGATTTGCTAAAATCATGGAAGTGAAATATTCATCTCAAATCTGGTGCTCCGAAACCACAAATGTGCTATAAAACGATGGAGAGGGGTTTTGCTCCGAATGAGTGAAGCACATATATAACTTAACTCGGTTGGAACGTTGAAACAGAAGTAGAGATTGTGAACATTTTTGCCGAATATGCGGATAGTTCTCCACCGTGTCTTCTGGATTGATCCAACTAAAAGGTGAAGAACCGAAGAACGTTAGATAAGAAGCCATCGCGGAGCACATTATCAAGCTGTAGGAAGAGGGGGAAGCCGCGCCCTTTCGATTTCGACCTTTCCGTCCTGGTCTGGGGAGGCATTTTGAAAAAAACGTCCTTACAACCGGTCTTTTACCCCCTCCCCCATCTCATACCGCTGGGGAGAGTTAGGAGAATTTTAATAGGAGCTTTGCCCTTAAAGGGCCATTGGAGCGGGGGCAAAGGCGTAGCAATGAAGATTTTTAGTGACTCGTTTCGATGCTGGGAGCTGATCGAACAGGGTTTAGAGTTATGACTTGCAGCTGACAAGGTTATTGAACTTCGGCGCGGGGTTACATTTTACCCGATTATTAGCTTTACAGCTGATTTCGAGTTTCCGCCTCCGGCACGTGTAGGTATAACCATAAATAACTGTGTAGGTAATAGGTAGGAATATTGCACCCTTCAACTTCGAACAGGCTACTAAACTGTGTCAAACATACTTCTAAAAAGCGATTCCAACTCTCTGTGCCTCAAGAGTTATTGAATGAAGGACTTTTATAAACAAAGTGTTTCTTAACCACGAGATCTTGGGTTTCGCTTGTTCCAGTTATGCAATTTTGGGCTGACAGGCGAGGATCTAGAATTGGAAATTGATGCTATAGCGTCAACGTAACTAGCTAAGATCAGGTAAACCTACTGAAGCTCAAGAACCCAGGTTACCACGAATTATCTCATATCAGTCTACCGATGTGAATGCCTCTTCTAAGCTATAATTATTCTGAGCTATTATAATTATTCGTGAGGCACAGTGGACCTAGGAGAGCCCAAAAGCCACTCTTCATACGGAGTCAGTGTTCTGTTCAGCTGGGTGGTCTGGATGCTATCATGCTATGGAAGCTTGTATCACAAAAATAACAAATGAAAAATATCCCAAATGAATGCTTTTATTAATGTATAGATTAGTTGGATAAATAGATCAGAATGTGTTAGTTTGGTGGTATAGATGCTCCCTACGGTCCCATCTCCAAAATACGAAAATATCCTGAAACAATCGTTCCATAGATTGCTCATGAAAATCCTATCCTATTTACGTCCCGCTAGCTCATGGAGCTTCTTGCAAAAACTCCACACCAATTGGTCAACTTGAGTTCAGGGTGGAGCTTCATTCGTATTGTGATGTCCCAGAAAGGCACCATATCAAATTTTGTTGTAATCAGACTTCTGGAATAACTTTTAGCAAATACAGTTGATCAGGATTGCACCCCTCACCTCGCTCATATCTTATTGTTCCAGAGAGGATTCCCATAAAGTTTCGTTGCAATCAGACGTACGATATAACTTTCAATTAGCTCAGCTGATCAGCTGTAAAATCATTTGTTTCCCGTTATCCCAGAGAGGCTTTACCAAAATTCTACGATTGCGATCCTCACTTCGCTCGTCTCTTATAGTCAATGTTAACGTCCTGCGGATATTTCTTTAGACTTGCCATAGTTATGATTGGTGTTACGGCTCGTAGTCAGCTGATTCTCACCAATGTCAGCAAGGCACAGGTTCGGACATGCTACATCGAACATGGTAAAACAAGATATCAAAATGTGTTCCGAATCTGACGTTGCTTATTTCTCAGGCCAGCTGAGTGGCTTTTTAATTTAATTTCTATGCTATTTGCACTCCAAAGCTGTAATGTAATATGTAGGCTTCTTAGGACTTATACCTGACGTTGCATGGGCCCCAAATGTGCTGAGAGGCTCCCACAGATAATTTGTTGGCTATGTACACTCTGAAACTACAATTTAGTAGGTAGACTCCTTAGGGCTGTTACCGGACTGGTATGGAGTCCATAGATCAGCCGAGGGGCTTCTACTGCTAATAGAGATTAATGCTTATAGGCTACATCCACTCTCAAGCCGTAATTCAATACGTACACTATTTTATATAACTGAAGTATGTACACCCCAGATAAGCTGAGAGATCCCTAATGCTTATCAGCGTTAACGCTTCTAGGCTGCATATTCTCTCAAGTTACAATTTAGTACAACGACTCCTTAAAACTTTTACATGACGGTGAATAGATGACTGATTAGCTAAGTGGCTTCGAATACTATTGTAATACGTGTTAATGCTGCTACGCTACTCTCACTATCAAGTTCCATACGACTTTTACTTGAGTTAGCATTGGCTGCAGATCAGCTGATAGGTTCCTAACGTTAGTTACCTGTTGATGCACTTAGATTTTTACCTGACAATGCAATGGCCTGTTTTCTTTATTCTTTTTTCCAACAAATAATAACTTGGTCTATTTGTATAACGTCTTTCAGTTTCAAATTGCATCATGAAACCGTTATTTTAACGTTAATGGATTTTAAAAGTTTTAATAACGGATCCTTCATAATTTCGATCTTGTAAAAACCAGAAAAGGGAATCCCTGTAAGGCATGCATTATGTTTCAAGTTCTGCATAATTTTAGCCGAAAAATAGCTTTCATGGAGCATTGCGTGGTCTATAAGGCCGTTGTAGGTGCTCAACGTGTTAAATGAGCTAAGCTGCAAGGGTTCGTGAAGATCCAGAACGAAAGCGCTCGTGCGACAATGAGCGTGAAACTCGAGCTAACTGGAGGTTTATCGAGTGAAAATCATGCGACTTCCCCCTGGCACGAGAGTCCGCAGTCTGCCCGTTGTCGTTGTGCGTCTTCCGTCCCGACCTCAAGTGGTCGTAGCAGCGATGCTGATCCAACCACGTAGAAAACGGGACGTCGTTGAGATGATATCGGGCGTAGTTGAGACTCCTGCGAGACGCCAAAGTGTCCTTTTTATGCCCGTTGGGAGGAGTTTTGTTGTGAATGCCCTTCTGAACCTTCTGTTATCGCCGTACGCTACACGAAATACGCTATGACCAACTAAACGCTTCTATTGGTACTTCAGACGATTCTGAAGTATGAAAAATACGTACTAAAGAAAGGATGCTC
Source organism: Creontiades dilutus (assembly GCA_031894815.1). Lineage (NCBI taxonomy): Eukaryota > Metazoa > Arthropoda > Insecta > Hemiptera > Miridae > Creontiades > Creontiades dilutus. The sequence continues at coordinate 795,446 of JAVIWC010001314.1, read as the reverse complement.
TTACTGTGGTAATCATCCACCCCTAGCAGAAAACTTCCAAAAACCTCGTGCAAATGTGAAATTTAGATTCCGCTTGACAAGCTACGTTCTGTTCGTACCTAACATTATGTGGGAAATGGTTGTACTCAGTAGTCAGGGTTGTTCCACACTACAAACTAAAACTAACCTCTTTGCTAGTCAACCTACGTTCCTGGCATGTGCAACTGGGCGTAGACGTTTATGCTCCCAGCGGTCGAAATTCCGCTCGCGGGAAAGACTATTTCCTCCCGAACGAAACGGCGGTCTGACGATATGATCCCAAACCTCTGCACGCGCAGCACTGTTATGCTCCCAGCGAGTGATCATTTTTGTTTGTTTCTTGATTGGCTTTTTGTTCGTTATTGACGGTAGAAATCGAGAATAGGTTACCCCTTCCCGATAAGACCGTCCCCAAACCCGATGTCTCCTACCGGTATAGGTGCACGCTTTCGATGTGTGTTCTGCGCTTCGCTCGCATCCAGACCAGCAAACTAGACAAAACACCCATCGAAAGCGTGGATCTATATCGATAGGAGACATCGGGTTTTTCAATACGGCGACGGTCTCAAAAACAAAAAAATATCCTACATCAATCCTTCTAGTAAAGTATAGATCAATTTGACCAATATATCAGAATGTATTAACACTTGTGTCTCTCAATATTAAAAATACTTTTATCGATAACGGTCTTGATAATCATTCCATAATACAGGGCAGTGGGTTTTCTGCGGCTTGGGATCATATGGTCAAACTCCCGTGAAACTGACCACTTCAAGGACGCGTGAGATCAAAACGAATGAGAAGGGCGATTAAGGAGTCTGGGGTCATTGTTTGTGGTCTATTTTTATTTCAAAACTACATCCATGGTCAACTTCTAGTGACGTACCTACAGACAATCGAAATGCTTCGAATAATCGAACCAAACTTGAGTCTGCCATTTTTGATCACTATTCCTCGTGTGTTTATTGTCAAAACAGCCTTACTCGCAACCTTTTCCAAATATTTCCGCTAAATCTATTAGCTGTAATCTATTATTTTATTACTGTTAAATTTTTAATTTTAAAAATCTATTAGGTACCGAGAATTTGATAATTTACACAGTCAGCGCAATATAAAAAGCGAAACCTACCACAATCAACGCAACCCTGTGATTCGGAAGTGGAAGGTTGTTATGTTTTCATTCTACTTTAAGCAAGTTAATTTTTCAGGGTGTTCATATATTTTGATTTACGTCGTCCCAGTTTTATTTAGAGTGTTTAAATTCAAATGTTTAAATGCTTGTGTTTAAAATTGCAATGTTTTGGTTAAAAATGCTGCTATTGTCGGATGAAGTAAGATGTTACGTTGTTGAATAAGTGAAACTATTCAGCCTTACTAAAGTTATCACTTATCACTGAAAGCTGTAGAGCTTTGTTCAAAATGAAGAGTATGAATGATTATCCCGAATCAGCGAATCGTGACTGGAGAAAAGGTAAATGGCAGTAAGTAACTGAATTTCAGTATAGCAGCATTGTCAGTACCTACTTCAGTCCAGTTTAATGACTGATTACCTGACAGCCCCAACTAAATACTACTAGTCTCTAGTAGTGAGTGTATTTTAGACGGTTTATTTGCAACAAATTTTGTCCCATATTAATTTTTAAATATCGTTCAGAAACTTTTTTTTCTATTTTAATTGTTTCCCGTGATTCTGATCTCACGTCACTGTAAAGTCTTAGCTCCTTCAATTTGTGTGCAAATCCGAATTGAGACACCGTTGTAAAGAGCATCAAATCTCGGATAAGAGTCTAAAGATTTCATTAGGTTTCGAAGATTAATTTTTTCCTGAAATATATTTTAATTTTCGTCGTTTCTTGAGCTTGATTGGGATTGGATCGAAGTGAAATTCCGAGCTGGAATAGCAGTGTTGGGATTTTGAAGGGTGCTGATTCCGAGTATGAAGTTTGAAAAGTAAAAATCCGACCCATGAAAGTATTCTTTTAGCAGGAAATAACTAACTAACTGTCCGTAACTTTTGTCTATGAGGAATTGTGTTTCAGAATTTTCGGCAATCATAGGCTGATGATAAGGTGACATTGCAGGTAAACCATCAGCTCTAATGGTTCAGTCCAGCCAACCAGCTCTGAGGAATGGTTCCTCTTGTTGTTAATTTGAAATCCAAGCATTAGAATTGACTAAAAATTAATTTGAACACAACAAATAACGCTATTAATGCTATAATCACCCCACCGGATCACGGGAATGTTTTACTTCACGACTGTTATCGATTATTGTTAATATTGTTATCGGTTATTGAACGTGAATTTGACGCAGTCAGCTCAAAAACCGACGTTAAAACAGCGGTATGAACTCGTGAAGATCAATACTCCATGGAGTTTGTAGTGGAACTATCTAATTCGCTAGGGCTACCGTGAATCGTGTTGTTCCCGTTTCTTTTGCAAAGCTATGCTCTTTGCATGGATTTTACATGTCCCAATTGTTAACCATTTGGTACATTTATTCTCGAACCGCTTTCGACAATTTTTTCTGTACACTTATCGCTTCATAATGAAATGAAGCGATGGAAAGAAAGAGGAAGCAAATTAGAGGAATTGCTTACAAATTATCTCTTCTCGCAAATATGCTATTTGACAAAATAATTCAGTCAAACCATTTCCCCCGAAATCGACCATCGATTTTGTGAATTCAGATGAGATGGGTATCGCCTCAAAGTTTGCAATGAGTTGTTCCAGTGTTTTTTTAAGAAAGCTGTAAAGATAATGGGGAAAATATGGTTTGTGAACTTGAAATGCAGGCATCAACGACATTTGACACGGCGGTTCTAGAAAAATGGTGATTTTGCAAAATGCTCCAAAATATAAATGAGGAGTATCCGAAATTGTATAATAATTAATCGTGTCGTTCAAGGGAAAATGGATATACAGCTTGCTCTGAACTTATATCTGGTCTGGTGAGGAAATCGACCTGCTAGTTCCCTTAACTTTATCTCACTTTAAGCAGCTGACCTAAGAAATGGAGTATCCTTAGAGGCCATCGACATTCAATTATTTGCTCCGGGCTAATTTCTTTCCTAATCGAATATACAAGCAAACTGTGTTGCTGGATTTCAGTGGAGCCTCTCTGATGTAAGTGAATTGTAATTACTTCACGTAGGATCAGATTATTGTGTTAAAATTGTACTGATCAATTCCTCGTATAATCGATCTATGAAATCAAAATTTGAGATAAACTCCTTTCAGGAACTAGTAGGGAATATAAATGTACCGTAATAAAATAGTTTGAACAACTAATGGAGTTCTTATTTGATTTAATTCTTCAAAAGAAGTGGTTTGATTTTGGGTTAAACTGTTCAACCATATTGGCTAGATATGTTCAAAGGCGAAGCGAGCACTGGGGTATCTGAAGTGGAATGGCAGGCACGGTGGAGCTATGTTCAGTTCCCTTGTTTGGTTTCGCATCGGATTCACCTCTGCAGCTTGGCCGTGCACTTACTGGTATGCAGAAGAATCTCTTGATAGCTACGTAGTTTTTACGTCATGTTTTCTTCATGAAATGTGGATGATTGGGAGATTTTAGTTATCTAGACGCAGGAGGATTGTTTTCCCAGAAATGTAGACGCAGGAAGGCTGCCTCCAAAATTTGACGTTAGGCAAACTCGATTGTCCTGTTCTGTTGAGTGACCTTAATATTCCCTCCACACCCGCTGACACTTGTCACCCTTTCATCTTCAAAGTCCCCCCAAGTTACTTCTGAAACAATCCAATTCACAAAGTGCAGTAGTACCTAGTACAACCGACTTTCTTTTCTTACATCAGATGAAGGTTTCGACATCTTCACCACCTCATTGAAATCTTTTAGGTCAGTTCTCCTTTGCCACTTCTCGTTTATCACGTAATTATGTCATTTTCTTGTCCATCCCTGTAGATAATTCAGTTAAAACTGTAAAATAAATTCACCACTTGGTATGAATACAGCTCAGATCAACTGAGTTAACATCCACCAATTTTTTCTTAATCGATCTATGGCAAGGAGCCCATTTCTGTTGAAATAATTGTTGAAAATGTGGAACCACTCAGTTGAGTGAACTGTAATCCTCCTTTCATCGTCAAACTGATCTGATGACATCATATGACTGAAGTTAATTTTTATCAAATCTGAGTTATGGTGCAGTTGCGTAATTTATATGGAGGAGTTTCATATAGTGCAGTCAACCAGGGTGAAAAAAGTGGATTGTCACTGAAAAATGAGGCTGAAAGATTTGCTGGACTGGGAAAAACGGGACGTTTTGAACTTTCAATTCAAGATTACTCGAATCAACCCCCAGGTGACAAACCAGGTTCTTCCACAGTACCCTTCATATGTGTAAGTGTAATCAAATATAAAATGTGTGGAGTGACCCAAGTTAGATGATCCATTTCTTCCGTAATCGACCTATTTTGTGCCAAAATATGAGGCCCCATTTGTTCTTATCGAAGCCTCTTTGGTACAATTGTAATTCAATTTCTCATACAACTACTAAGATTAGCTTTTCATTTTTAGAGTGTAATCTATCTTTTAGACATTTAAGACGGATTTGGAGATTCTAGAGAGGAACTAGTTACAAGTAGCTTCCAAACATAATGTATCCAAACTTGCATCTGTTTGCGTAGACGTTTGACAAAGTGATTATTATGATGATTATAGTGAAATTATGATCTTTTGCCATTTCTTATGCCTCCATCTTCACCCAAGGTAGAAAAGGGGTTCCTAAGCCTATAAGCTCTTATGAGTAATATAATTCATATTGTTTGAAATATTTTGTTCATTTCTATGTGCGAAAAATTGCTTGACTTATGTGAGTTCACATTTCATGATTCGTGAGCTCTTAATGAAGTTTAAACCAATTATTTTCCTCTGCTTTAAAAATCGGTCTTGATCTTTAAGATCGCTACAACCAAGGGAGTACGGAGGAATGGTGGGATAGTGTGGCATGAGCTACACTTCAAATCAACCTGACCTTAACGATGGGACGAAAATGTGCGTGCGATGAGACGAAAATGTCTCAGACATCATTGATGGATAGTTTCAGAAACAGAACCACTTTTGTAAGAAGCAGGTCACTAAAGTAGAGTATCTGCCCAAGTCCGATAAAAGTAGGGATACTACCCTGGCAACATGTACAATTGTGCTACAGATTTGCATAACGTAAATTATTATGAATGGGCTACTACCAGAATGGGCTTATTCGATACGGCTGACATTCATTATTCCAGTTCCCTAGGCCGGCTGAGGAGGCGCAGTAAGGAAATTGAGTAGAACTCCGGTCACTATCGGTAAGTTGGTACAGGACTGCTTCTTCTTCTAGGAACTGGAGAACATACCAATTTAACCAGCCCAATTTGGACCACATAATAATCTGCTGCTAGACAAAACCAGCAGCTGAGCCATTCAAGAGACTCAAACGAATCGAACGGACGGAAGAGATCCTAGTGAAGCCAAATTTTTCAGACGCATCGGATAACCTTGCCGACAATCGTATCAAGTAAAATACGTCTTCTACGATTCTTTGCTCAATTTTATCTATAACGTACTCTTAATTTTTACTATTTACCAAAACTGGTTATTGATTATTATTTGAATAATTTCAGGTATGGTGGATATAAAGACCTCTAACAAAAGTAAGTAACAAATCATTATGAGAATCAGTATTTTAATTTCATGTAATGCAGATCAACACGAAGTTGCCCACATTTTTGTTCTTCTCATTTGAAATGGGATTTCGTTGCATTTTAAACATTCGGAAATAATTTTTGTACGTTTAATAAACGGTGCATTTTCAGGACAGAAACATGTTTAGTGTTCTCTAGTCCATCCGTTGCCATAATGCTACTTTTGGACATCTTGGAGAATCCGATTCGATAAGAATTTTCACACATTTTTTTAGCAAAATGCTGTTTAAAACAATCGTCTTTCTTCCTTTCTTGGAGAGATTAACGGTATCCACAATACCGTATACCTAAAATAGGTATGTAGAACGAGTCTTCAAAATCGTGGATTCTTTGCCGACAAAGTATTTTCAGTTTCAAACGCTTGGGAGGTATTAGGAGGCTAGAATCTGACAAGAGCTCTCCTGGCCCTCATTTAAAAGGAAGTTGGGCAATATTTTCAGTTTCAAACTCTTAGAAGGTATTAGGAGGATAGAATCTGACAAGAGTTCTCCTCGCCCTCATTTCCAAGGATGTTGGGCAGTATTTTCAGTTTCAAACGCTTAGGAGGTATTAGGTGGCTGGGACCCCGCCAAGAGCTCTCCTCGCCCTCATTTCAAGGGATGTTGGGCAGTATTTTCAGTTTCAAACCCTTAGGAGGTATTAGGAGGCTAGAATCTGCCAAGAGCTCTCCTGGCCCTCATTTCTGAGGAAGTTGGGCTGTATTTCCAGTTTCAAACGGTATAAGGAGGCTGGAATCTGACGAGCTCTCCAGGCCCTCAGAAGGTAGCCCTATTAGGGGGCTAGAATCTGACGAAGTCTCACCTGGCCCTCATTCCCAAGGAAGTTGGGCGGTATTAACAATTTCAAACCATTAAGAGACTAGAAACTGACAAGACCTCTCCTGGTTCTCATTTCTGATTACATTCTGCAGTATTTTCAGTTTCAAACCCTTTCAAGGTATTAGGAGGGCAGAATCTGACAAGGGCTCACATGGCCATCATTTCTGAGGGAGTTGGGCAGTATTTTCAGTTTAAACCATTATAGGAGGTATTAGGAGGGTAGAATCTGACAAGAGCTCTCCTCGCCCTCATTTCCAAGGATGTTGGGCAGTATTTTCAGTTTCAAACTCTTAGAAGGTATTAGGAGGGTAGAATCTGGCAAGAGCTCTCCTGGCCCTCATTTCCAAGGAAGTTGGGCAGTATTTTCAGTTTCAAACTCTTAGAAGGTATTAGGAGGGTAGAATCTGGCAAGAGCTCTCCTGGCCCTCATTTAAAAGGAAGTTGGGCAATATTTCCAGTTTCAAACTCTTACAAGGTATTAGGAGGATAGAATCTGACAAGGGCTCACCTGGTCCTCATTTCTGAGGAAGTTGGGCAGTATTTTCAGTTTCAAACTCTTAGAAGGTATTAGGAGGGCAGAATCTGACAAAGTCTCACCTGGCCCTCATTCCCAAGGAAGTTGGGCAGGCATTAACTCTTAGATTTCAAACCATTCTGACAAGACTAGAAACTGGTATTTCTATTACGTTGGGCAGTATTTCCAGTTTCAAACCCTTACAAGGTATTAGGAGGGTAGAATCTGACAAGGGTGAGACTGAGTAGATCACATGAATTCTATACTGTTATACGGTTATGTTATGTTGTACTTCAGTTACTGTTGAGCTGTACTTCCGAATGCCCCGCCCTCCCACCCAAACTTTGAGACACACCATACCTGCTACATGTCAGAAATCTTGTACGGGAATGAGCAATGAATGATCAATCAGTAATTCTGACAGCTAAAAGCAAGACGGGAGAAGGAATGTAAGATAAGAAGGTAAATACTGGATAAAACACTCTTTATTGACAATGATAATAATATCAATTTTCCAATATTTAATTGTTAGAATAATAATTTATGTGAACATCCTTAAACATAACTTGATAGAATAAATATTAAAATAAAGGAAATATTATTAGATTTTTGAAAATAACGGATCATTGTGTATCAAAATCAGATAATTCCAAGAAGTACATTAAAGGATTAGGAACGGACAAAAACAACATTGGGCTAATTTTCCTGAAACACAGAAGGAATTCGTTGATTTCAATAGGGGTTTAAGGCAACAGAAAACATTTGAAGTTTGATTTTATTAATTGAATCTTGAAACATCCACATTACCTGCTCAACTTAGCTAGTATAGGTGTAAACAGAGTGATGTTAGATACAGTTAGAAGAAGTTATTACATAATCAAATAGTCATCATCCCTTGAGGATCTGTTGGTTAACATCATCAAAATTCTTTGTTGATCTTCGATCTTCTTACGTATATTTGTGAAACAAATTGGTGTACTGAAACAATTTGAAGAAGTTATTCCTCAAATAATCATGATTCTTCAAAGATCAAATAGCGAAGACCATCATGATTCCTTGGTGGTCTTGGATTTTCTTGCTGGATTCATAATGAGGCAGCCGCTGGACTGAAGTGGAAAACTCAAGCTCTACGGGCCCTTATCAGTTCTCCGTCCAGCAGTAAAAATCAAACACTGGGCTGGGGAATGATAAGGGTCCGGAGGTGAGTGAAATACTGAGATGTGTATCAGCTCGTCTGAAACAGAAAAGATAAAAGGGAGATCAATCAAAGTGCTTAACAAATTAAGTGCAAGAAAATTCAGTCTCCCGAGTTAAAGGCTTTGTTTCCATTTTTAGGAAAAACTTGTTTTCTCCAAAATTCCAAATTCAATTTGTTACGTTTTTCTTTGCGTTTTTAACAATTTTAATTTCATATCCAACAACAATTTTAATTCAGTCTGTCACACAATGATATAATTATTAGCAGCTGCGCATGCCCGAAAATTCAATCTGTATAACAAACTTTTTTCTACATTTCTCATCAGATTTTGACGAATTTTTCACGAAATGTTATTACTAGGATGCACATGGTTCCCTATGGAATTCACCGCTCGATAAACAATACGTCTCTGAGCGCATGCGGTAACGTAATATTTACCAATCTTGATTCTCGCAGGTTCTATTGGTTCCCTCTCACTCAAATGTGAAGTAAGAATAGTTGGAAAGAACAGTCCAATAGCTGTAAATCAATAATAACTCACGGGATCATCCGATATACAGGGTGTCCCAGGTGTTATGCACGATCCCACTCCCACGTGTTCTACAACTCATTTCCAACCAAAAATGTCTCCTAGCATTTTTTTGCCAAAGGCCTCGTTTCCGAGCTATACGCGATTTAAGATTTTTTCCGTGTTTTCGATCTCAAGTCATTAAAACTTCATAACTCCCTCAATTTTGAAGATAGCTCAAACTTGATGACGCCGTTTGAAAGAGCGTTGAATTTTCTATCTATTTTACGTCAAAAACTTTTTAAAAATTGCATTGAAGATGTGCGATTGCTGCACGAAATGGCAGTTCAGTCAAAACCTTGAAATCGCCCGTTTTTCATCTCGCCTAGAAACCCCATGAATGCTTGACGCATGACTGTGCAGGCCTGGTAAAACGTGCGCCAAAATGTCAGCTTTCCAACGGTGTAGTCGTTTTGGTTTTTAAAAATATTTTTAGTTAAGGAAATGGTGTTTAACTGCAGGAAAACGTGTGTTTTCTGTTAAAATTGAGGTTTTTCCAAAAGTCTTGAAGATGAATGCAACTCATCGCAGTCGGAAATGAGTTGTAGAACACGTAGTAGTCGGATTGTGCATAAGTCCTGTATCACTAAAAAATACCTAATGTTTGAAAATTGAGAAAGCTACGGAGGAGGCATTGTCTTGGTCAGGGGCACGGATATGCAATGACCCGCACGACTCCCAGGTCTTGAAGGAGGGGTTGCTTTGTGCGCCGTGTATTACCACCCCAATCTGATTTACCCGTAGCACTGGATGTTGCAATGTTGATAATTTGTTATTTCTGACCAAATTCAGTTTTAGTAAAATGTTTATTGACTCGAACATGTTATCCAGCTGTTGGAAAATGGTAACATATTGGGGTTTAAATCGAGTTCATACTAAAAGTTAGAGTTTAAACAAGATTGTTAAGATTTAAATTTAAAAAAAAATATTTAAAAATGAAAAATGAAAATGAATTTAATGAATGAAAACGTTCGTTTGTGATCAGCGTCTACGGCATTTCCAAGCTGTCCAGCCAAAGTCAGGATAATCGAAGATCCGAGAGACAGCTATTGTTTGTGTTCATTTACGATTGATTGCGGTGATTTGCTTTCAGTTGAGTAGTTATACCACAAGTGAGTATGTTGACATGATTTTTGTGTACAGTTTTGCCAACGGTAATGCTTCTGAAGCAGCCACCAACCTTTTTTTGTAGAGACTTTTGGAAAAACCTCAATTTTAATTAAAAAAACACTTGTTTTTCTGCAGTTAAACACCATTTCGTTAACTAATAATATTTTTAAAAACCAAAACGACTACACCGTTGGAAAGCTTACATTTTGGCGCACGTTTTACTAGGCCTGCACAGTTCTGCGTCAAGCTTTCCTGGGTTTCTAGGCGAGATGAAAAACAGGCGATTTTGAGATTTTGACAAAACTGCCATTTCGCGCAGCAATTGCACATCTTCAATGCAATTTTTAAAACGTTTTTTGACGTAAAATAGATAGAAAATTCAACGCTCTTTCTAACGGTGTCATCAAATTTGAGCTATCTCCTCAATTAAGGGAGTTTTGACAGTTTTAATGACATAAGATAGAAAACACGAAAAAAATCTTAAATCGCAAATAGCTCGGAAACGAGGCTTCCGGCAAAAAATTGCTACGAGGCATTTTTGGTCGGAAATGAGATGTAGAATACGTAGGAGTCGGATTGTGCATAACTCCTGGGACACCCTGTAGAGTTAACGCGTTGACCACATTTGAAGGCGTTGATGTGGTAACACGTCCCATGTTATTTTTTTTCTCGTGAATCGTCGTTAACAAGCATGACAATAATCATCAAACATGATTCATGTTCGTCTAATCATATTGACTAATGAGAGGAAATCAATGACATGAATAACATACCAACATCTTATACGGAACAAGAGATAAATATGTAATTACATAATTACAGTGGAACTTCAGAATTCAATAAGAACTCACTCCCAATAATTTTTAATGTGAGATTTTCCTTTTTTTTTTTTTAAGTTGCTTCAACATTGCTGCAGCTGTGTAAGTGTAAAGCTCCGGAGCTTACAAAAGATGAACGGATTTGAAGACATTTTTGGCAACAAGTTTATTGATTTCGTTTGAACTATAGTGAAAGAATCTTTCATATGCGGTTCACTCCAATATGTCAATACATACATACAAATAAGAATTGACTTGTTTGAATCGTTTAAGAATACTCTAAAAAGGATTTACTCGAGAAATAGTTGTTAGGAAGTTTAATTTTCTCAGATTTTGAAGACATTCCTAAAGCTTAATTTTAAATTTGTTAAAGGATTCATTTATCATATTTAAGTACATTCCGAGCCTCGACACGTGTTGAGTTTTAAGAGGGGTGGGGAGAGTTTAAGGGAGTTTAATGGGGGTAGATGGAGAGAGAGGTAAGGGTTGAGAGTGAGAGGGGGCTGGCTGAAGCCGTACTTTGTGGTTGCTCTCCCCTGAGGAATTCTTGGAATACTTCCCCCTCATTTAACCGTCAGTCAAAAGGGGTAAATGGAGAGAAAGGGGTTGGCGGTGGGGGAAGCAGGCGTGTTACCTTAGGAAGGGCCTCATCCTTAGAGGTATCGAGAAAACAAGGAGAAAACAGAGAAAACTGGAGGGAGGGAATGAGGGAAATAGGGCTGGGATGAGCCGAGGATGGAGGAGGGGGGTCAAATTCTAAGCCAGCCGGTAATTTATGGAGCTTTGGCGAGAGGCGGTGGAGAAAGGACTCAACACAAGGTTTCAACCCGAGTTTACAACTAAGGTAGATTCTCTTAACGGTGCGGTCTCTTCCTCCTTAACCGATATAAATTGTCGCCCCTTCGCCTCGACTTTCATCTCTCTTCTTCCTGTCTCTCTAATTCCCATTTCTCTTTCTCTTTACTTTCTTCCTCCCCTACGTCCCCCCTTAAACCCGAAAGGTCATTTCCCAAAACTTCAATATAAACGTGAGGAGTTCTAACTAGAGCGAGTGGCTCGTAATACTCCAACAACTACATCAACACTCCTTTACATCTAGGCAGGTAGGTTTTGTTAGTTTTGAGGCATGCAATTATTTGTCTCACCCCAAACATCAAAATTTTCACTCACATTTTACTATATTAGGCCTTTCTGAACAAGATTCATATGTGCATGACTCTCCGTATTTGTGTAGGGAGGTGATCATGTGATTACAAATGCTTGAAACAAACTTAATTTTAACAGTAACTGTTTTCATTTGATTTCATCAACTTATTGCTATAAGCGAGCTACATCAATATTCCAACTCTAGTGGTAGCCAAAGCTTTTTTTCACTTTCGATACGTGTACTTTTTTTTCTCTCTTCAAAAACCATAATTCGGTATTTTACGTTTTAGACCCTAATGAACAGATTTCGTTTCATGCCTGTCTGTCGTGTGTTCAAAAATGCTTGAAACATGCCCAATTTCAACAGTTTTTATTCCATTTCGATGAAAATTTCCCTAAATGTGCGGATTAGGCACATCATGATCCGTTCGTTGCTCACTGATTGTAATACTAAGTAAGCGAGCTTCATTCATACTGTGACTTCTACGTAGCCAATGCTTTTTTCTCTACCCAAAATCAAAATTTTCACTCGCAATCCACTGAACAACTTTCGTTTCTTTTTTGCTTGCCTCTCTCATGTAGTTACTAGTAGGTGTGTCTGCCTGTCGTATGATCACAAATGCTTGAACCAAGCTTAATTTCGACAGTTTCAATCCGATTTTGATGTAACTTTCAGGCAATGAGTGTCATTGCTCACTAATCATATCATTTTGTAATGATAGCTAGCTCCAACAATACTCTGGCTCTACCTGAGGTTTTTCTTTCGAGACATACTTTTTTTTTATCGAGCATTTGATGGTTTAGGCACTTTGCAAGTTAGCACAAGTGGCCTGGACCGATGACAGCGAAGATTCTCTCTTCCTAAACGCTCCACCTTTCTCAAATTCCAAAACTGAAGACCTATTAGCTAATCCACTTATTTTTGCTTTATTAATGCACTTTTACTCCCGCCAACGGCACAAGGATCTGTTTGATAGCCTAGAGTAGGTTCCATAAACACCTACACCCTACTTTCTTTTTTGTTTAATTTGTTTTTTAAATAAAGCTTTTTTTTTTTAATTTTAACGAATTGGGCTTAGGGATTTCAATTTCTAAAGCTTTCTAAAATTCCGTTCGTGAATCGCCAAAAGCATTCCGTTACGGCTTGAGAGGGGCTGGGGCGATGAAGCTCGGCGCTAACCCGCTATGGGAAACTGATCCATAGTCGGGAGAAAATCAATGCCGAGAAGGGTCAATGCCGCCGCGCTATCATCCGACGCTGCGCGAATCAACAAATAAGACTTCCATTGTTTGTGCATCAATCTCGCGTCATTGTGGGCCAAGAGAGATTGAAGGGAGCCGTCAAAACGACCAAGATCCGCCGAAGTGTCGGCATCCATCAACGTGATTACTTGGACAGAGACCAGGCGTCCACTCTCGAAGTCCTCGCAAATTACCGCCGACGGTCATCGGGGAGGTCGTTTCGAACCGACAGTTGGCCCAGAAATTTGTGCTTTCCGAAGTTTCAATACGAATAGGAGCAAACGGAGTTTGAAGTTTTCGTCCTATCTCCGTCGAAGCGGGTTCGGACCCAACCAAACGGAACGCAAACTCGACATCGTGTAACGAAGCCACACAGCATTGGTAAAACATACCAAACATAATTCACTGAACCTTGAAGAACAAAGTTGTGTGACTAAAATTATACTTAGTACAGTACAGAAGTATATTAGTCAATTTTCTAGATTATTAACCATTAAGTTATGCGTAACAGAATATGAAGCAATATGAAGAACTGTAATATGAAGAAATGTACAAACAGCGAAAGGGCTTGATGGTATCGCTTCAATAACGATTACATTTATCCCATGGATTTTTTTTTTTCATGTCTAAATAAGCAAGGTAAATCAAAATAACTCTGTAATTGTCTAAATGGTTAGTTTAGTACTCAGTTAGCTACACAGTCGTTTTACGCAGGCTCATCATGTCCATGTTAATTTCCACATGAAAAGTTCATGAAGATTCCATTATCAGAAGGCACTGAAATACGGATAATTTAATTTTTCCATTAAATGTAATGCGTAAAATTTTTCCATTAAATGTAATGCGTAAAAACGGTGTGAAAAGGAAAGTAGATTTCGATAATACATTTTTTTTAGAAAGTGCATTCTGGATCTTTTCCACCAATGAACAAACTTGGCTCACAATCTCATGTGATCCCTTGGTCTTGAATCCTCGGAAATCAATAAAAAATCGACCTCAAGGGGTGACGGTTAAGGCTTGAAAATGTAAAAAGTCCATATCTCAAAAACATTAGGAACAGACAGATAGTTTGTTTTGGTTAGGTTTATACAGAAATCAGTTCAATCAATGATATGAATGGGATTGGACAACATGGAGCACTGCACTACCAACCGTTCGCATTCTGCAAAGGCCGTTGATTCAAACATTGTTGTAGAAGCAAAATTGGTAACACAACTGTGAATCGTATGTTGGCCTACATTGGCGTGACTTCTGGCTCTATCATACTAAGCTGTCTAACACTGAAATAGTAAAGCTTTTGCCTGCAGCATATGGCATCTTGAGCAGCAGTGGCAACCCTGCTTACGGATTTCTAAAATCCCTAGGCTACTCTATGAATAGTCCGCATAAAGACACACACATACATTCCAACATTCCAAGTTGATATTTTGTTCTCTTGACTGTTGGAATGGGTGTCAGCAGTCAAGACAATTAAAACGAACGCTAATAGGAAAACAGTTATTTGAAGATAGTGGTTAGGAAAAGTTGACATATCTGGACACCAAAATCCATGTGTTCGACGATGGCATACATGATGGCGATCCCCCGAACTACGAGCACTATTAGGAGTTCACGTTCATGCGCCGAATATGCAGTCGTTGACTATTCTCAAATCCTCTCCTCTTTTCTGTAGAGTATTAAAACTCGCTTAAACTGGATAAAAACTAGTATGTCAATCTTTTCAAAGAGATTCTAATGGAAAAAGCTTTTATTAGTCACTGCACTTATATGCCCCATCTTTCCTGCATGCTGGAATAGGGAATGGATTAAAAATTTTGGGAGGCGTTATTATTGAAAACAATGAACGAAAACAGCATATTGGAAATGTCGAAAATTACGTTGCCGAATTGGGATTTGGCAATTCGGCGGTAGAGAGAGGTCGCTAGGAAATGAGAGAAGACTCAGTTGGACAGATGCTACTGCAGTATACATCCCTCGGATCGGGGCCCACATCTGCCACCCACATGCCCCTCCAGTGTTGTGTTAAACCCCCCGCCACTCTCCTCTGCCGCACCTCATAGTGCTGTGTTGTGTCCCGTCTACTGAAACTACCCCTGTCCCCCTTTGAAGAGGCCAGCAACCTTTTCCCCATTATTCGGGAGCACACCAGAGCACAGCTTTTGCCCTCATATCTCACCACGTGCACAACTTTTTTTTTCCACCGGTCTTCTTCCTCGGCTTGTTGAGCGGTGTTTCGGCCCTACATACCTGGCCCGGATGGGAAGTTTTTTTTTCTTTGAAGAACGACGCAAACCATCAAATCAGACTGTGGGCGAAATTCGTCAACTGAATTCGATTCTAACGAAGATTACACGTCTTGTTCACCAAGCGTTCATAAAGCAGATACTGACCCTGTACAATAACACTGGAACAAAAGCTACCAAAATAACTATGTTCGTAAACCTGCCATCCTGAAGAACTGTTGAGCAAGGAAATGGGTACATTTGTCATAACATCCATTGAACCAAATAAGGAAGGATTTCACAAATGTATCATTTAGTTTATAGTAAAGTAGCGGTTAGCACTTGCAGTATTGGTACTAGATAGTTAGTTAGTACTTGCTGGACCGGGCAGTGCTACCAATAGGGAAACTGGAGACTGAAGTTCTGGCTAACTATGGATTCTTGCCCGTATTTTTAGTTTAATCTCAAGTTAGTTGATTAGTTACAAGTATGTTATAGCCCCGCCTATATCGATTATCTACAATACATTGATCCATGTGGTATCGATGACGGCTCAATATTTATTTGACGCCGTAACAACAAAGGTAAAGACGTATTTGCATGTATTAGGTATGCTGGTGGTCACATATTCCTGTAGTGTAGCGCTCCTTCTGCTTACTTTCGTTGGTTGCACTGTAGACTATTGCCTCATTTTTCAATAATTATTAATCTTTCACTCTTATTTTTTGGTGTCCTTACAATGGTCTTCCCGTATTCATATTGAAAGTTGACATCGGCACCCGGGATGCAGGCATCGGGACGCCATATTGAGCCGTCATCGATACCACAAGGATCGATGTATTTGAGATAATCGATACGATCGATATTGGCGGGGCTATAACATACTTGTACCGTTGATTCTGTAATTCTGACGTTCTTCCTATTTCTCTGCATATTTTGTTCTGCCTAAAAGCTCGAGATTTTTTTTTCCCATGACATATCGGTGTTTATCGGATCCGTCCATTGAATCAATCTGTCTCTCCGTTGTAGCCCATTGTCAAATAACACAGACACGCGGACATATCAACCCGTATAACGAAAATTAATAACATTATCGCCGAAGAACGAACAGTCAGGCCAGAGCAAATGGATAAAACTGATATAGAGTATAAGTAGGTATACACAGATATACACAACTACCCTTTTCCTACCTTTTTACACAGAAAATGTTTTGTTTCATCTTTTTCCTATAGTACATCAAATTTTAAATTTCAAAAAAAAAGAAAAAAAAAGTTTAGTGGTTATCACTGAAATTTATTTTTTAATTTAATTGTTCGTAAAATGATAATGGGGGTTGGTTTTTTATAGGTTTGGGATGGTTCGATTAAATATTATTTAAATGAAGAAGCTTTGCCTAAAATTATCGAATACTGACAACCCTCCCTCTCATACCACAACGTCACATGAAATTAAGGCCTATCGAAGGCACAAACGTGAATGAAACGTTTAAACAATAGATTAAATTGTAAACTTCAATAAATTCTTAGATATTTGTGAACCGAGTGAATTATCGGAACACCTTAACAACGAATTGGTCCGTTGAGTTGTGTACAGGACGTTGAGTTGTAACGATTCCCATACTGTCGCTCCCCTTTTTCCTGCTGCCGAACGAACAAAAAAAATCGACAAGACGTTCCCACGACCTCCGCCCCTTGGAAATTAATTATGAAGCGTCAGGCAAGGCGTTTTATATAGACCGCATGTGGGGGGTCACGGGGGAATAAGTGTCTCATCGGGTGTCCTTCCAGCTAGTTTTTACCCCTCTCGAGCAACGACTGGAAATGGTCCTTTTGTTTGGGATCGTCGGTAGCTCAGTTGAGAGTAGCTATTGTATAATCAAACTAATCGTATATTGTAATAATAAACTGTATTTTGTAAGGCGACCTATCTAGTGGTATGTAGTTTTGCATCCTTAACATTAGAGTAAATTCACCTATTCAATCACAGAATTTAAAATCGTAGGCCACATTACAGTGGAATAAATGTATAAATTCTAAAGTGGAATATATCGGGTTGCCTTCAACCTAGTTTTTAACCCTCGAGAGTTACGACTGGAAATTGTTCTATTGTTCGAGCACAGTTGAAAGTAGCTATCCCATAAACAAAATATGGGTACATTTTGATAATAAACTGGTAATAAAAAACAATAAGTGTACCTAATAATAAAGATGGGAAATGTAATTGAATTCCATTCGTACGCGCTTTAAAAGATCGATGACAACTAAAAAAATTGGCAAAAATTCAAAATCTGTTTTGACATGATGTAAAACAGCCATAAAACTGATAATTAACATTGTCTTTGCACACAAAAGCTTAAATTTGAAATTAATTTAACATAAATATTATACAATAATTTGTAAAAATTTGCGCGCTCTTGCATGCTGCATGACTGAAGAATACAAAAAACGGAGTAAAATAGAACGTTGTCTATATTCCCACGATAGTAATGTCGATCACAAATCGATTTCGACGGTTAGGTCATCATCAGTAACAGACATGAACGTACACCACAGATAGCACATCTTAGCCCGGGTGAAAGAAGATTTAATCCTATTGGTTCAGGGAAGTGAAAGGGCCGGGGAGGGCCAACCAATGCCACTTAAGGCTTACAAAGTGGAAGGGGCACAAACAGTAACATTATTGAGAGGGGGAGCCAAATTTATCGCAAAAATGAACCCATTGACGGTGAAATATTTTGAGGGATAACTTCATAATCCGAGTGACTCAGTCCGTATCTGTGATTGAAGCATTAATGCGAAGTGTCCTACAATGCAACTGCGCCTATGGAGGCCCTACCCACGGGTGGGTACTCCATAGCCTGTCCCAAGGAGGAGGGAACTTCCTTGCAACCTGAATGGGTGCAGTTAACTGAAGCACCGCCGAATTAAGGGCACTTGTACACCTAGACCCTAAAGCAGGAAGAAGGCTTGCCTGTTAGCCGAGGATCTTACTCGTCAAATAGGCTAGGGCACTACGGGCCAATCCTCGTATGACTGAAATTCCAGACGATTAGAAGAAAAAAAGAGAGCCAACCGGACTGATAAATCGATATTGAAACTGGCATGGACACCGGACTATTGTTTTTGTAACATGGAATGTTCGAAGTTTTACCTCAACACCCTACGGTACGAAGAGGATCAACATAGTAAGCAAGTCTTATAACGCATTAACAAAAGGTCTTTCTTCTTAATCGCAATAAGTAAATAAATTGAAGAGAAAAAAAGTTAATAAAATTGAGTTCATTGTGAAAAAAAAAACTTAGTCTTGAAAAAACCTCTTGAGAAAAGTCTTCAGAGTTTTTGAACGGTTGATAATTATTCGCTTTTTCTCTCTCGTAATTTGAACACGATTCGTCACACTCAAACAGGTTAATTAGTTAATTATCCTTCGACGCTTTTTCTTCCTTTGTTAATTTGTTCTTGTCCCAATTTCCTACTATCCTCAAGAAACCGAGCCATCCGTCGAAAGGGATTCATTTTAAAAACACGGGAGGCCTCACTAGTCACGATTTTGTGAAAACACTCCGTGCACCTTATTTTCGAGTAGGAAAAAGAGATTTGATTTATTGATGCAAACGATCTCTGACGGTGCTTGCCTTCTTTAAGAACAGTGAAAATACCTATACCAGCTTAACAGTTGGATTTGAGTTTTATGCTGTGAATGTATGCTTTCTGAATCAAGGTTGTTAAGAACTCTTTTTACAATGATCGTTATCGGAGCGGTCGGTTTCCACTGTTAGCTGAAAATAAATTTCTTTGAGTTTGAAAGTTTAAACTTGAATTGAAATTACTGTTGGCTACCATTCTTTTTGCAAAATTTTGTACGTTAGAGACCGCTCCAGAGTGGGAGAGAATGTTTATTGGTGTCATAAGATTTACGGGTCTCTTTTATGAATGCTGTTTCCACCCAGAAGACGAAGCGCTTCATCTCTTTTTCAAGAATCTAAAAAAAGCAACAGAAATTACCCAGTTCATTACGAAATCGAAGAGAATTTGAGTTTGATCTTGATGGTAGCTGGATTTTAAGAAATTATGAAGCGTAACAATGGAGATAAAAGTTACAAGCTATCCGATTTGTCGTTAGACCGTTTCTAAAGATTACAAGTAATTTTATCTCGTTTCCTTGACATGATATTAACAACGAGGTCAAGGGTTTGCGGCGCCTGCCTTATCTACTGGGAGGGCGGGAGTGAGATTGACGGATTCAGCGAAAACAGGTGAAGCCGAGCGAGTAAAGCCAGCTTCGAGTCGATCGGTGAAGTTGTTATATATCAGCATCCAAACGATTTGAAAAAACGATTCAAACCTGTTTTTTGTATGAGATTCCGTTAGCTCACTTGTTATCACTGTACGATCAAGAAGAAACATAATCAATTCCGTTTGAAGGCTGCCCAAACTATACAAACCGGTGGTCGTTTGATGCAATGAAGCAAAGAATTCATCACTCCAGCACAAAGTTTTGGATTTTTAATAATCTATGTATCGAGAAATTTCGAAACGCCAGACACAATAAGGTGTTGCAAACACCGATCAAAGCTGTGTTTGTAAGTCAAAAATTGAAATTTTGATTCAATTGATTACTAATTTGGTTCCAGTTAAGATCATTCAGAATTGAATCTTTTTAACTAACATTATTAGAAAATGTACTACCAGATGTATCAAATTTCTTTGTATCATTCGGGATTACGGTCACTCTCAACCATACACTCTAAAAGAGCACAGCTTGAGCAAGAATTTTGGGGCAACTACTGGAACTTATTCAAGTATTAAATCAAATATTCACATCAATTCTCAATCCTATCCATTTACAGTGGCGGATCGATAGACAGGATAGAAGCCTTTTCAAGTGGCAGATAGAATTCGCTGGAAGCAGATAATGGCGACCTGGTAGCTACTCACAATCGGATATTTTGAGATTTCTTTGTTAAGGATTCAGATTTGAAACAACGCATGACAACTGCTGAATGAACTGTTACTAGGAATATGACACAGAATGTTAAAGGAGTGACCCTCCACGAGAAATTTAGAATGGTAGTGTGACGATCACCTACGCAAATTTACATGGAAGGGATCCGCTTGGGCATTCTCTTCCAACTCATACACGCATTGCGCCCCAAAAGAATGAAGCATCAAGTAGGCTGGTACTTATGGACTTTTCCATAATCCTAAAGATGTATTCCTATTCCCAAGGGAGGCAGTATTTTGAGAGAAAGCGTTGTTCCAGTGAAAATGATATCGAGAACAAATTGAAATCGTTCCAAGCACGTTCCAACCATAGAACCACATTCTGGATACGTCTGAGATGCATTCTTCTTATTCCACAGACGTGTTAATGGACCATTTGTACTCTCAAGACGAAAGACTTACGTCTTACACACAATCAAGACTTTAGTAAAACCCTACTGGTTAATTGAGCATTAGGTAATAAATAATTAGCTACTAACGCTCAACTGTTGAATGATTGAGCCGCACGCAGTTCTGACTCACATTCATGATCCCTGCGTGTGAAGAAACGGTCTAATCGTTGCGAATTCGCTGCCGACAAAAAAAGGAAGAAAGAAACCCCAAGCTCGAGGTCATTGACCTGTTGAGCCCTTGAAGGGCCCGTGATGAGATGAGTGGCCGAAATAAAGGGGAGAGAGACTGAGAGGGAAAATACGCCAGACTGACAAGAGCGAGAGAGATAGAGGTCCTCGAAACGAAGGGTGGGCTCAAGAGGGTGGAAAACGGGACTGAGGTGGGACCGTGGAAGAAACGGCCTGCGATCTTTCTGAAGCCCACTTAGGACGTTTCTCCGTATAATACAGATCCATCAATTGAACCTTGGCTGCATTTTCTGCTACAATTTTGATTATGAATCAAAAATGTTCAAACAAGTGGCTATCCATGAGTATTTCCCGTAAGTGTGAAAAAGGTATGCACTTTCACGGCTTCTGAATGGTAAAAAAAGTCTCTCTCTCAAAGGATTTGACAACAACCTTTGTTGGGTGTAGTGATCGATAGATTATAGCTCAGAATCTGAAGAGGGCGATGAACTTGGGGAAATCAGCAGAAATTATGGTGACTGGATTCAGGGACCATGGGTTTTTGGTCTGTGCTGCCTCCACAAGAGAATCCTTGAAAGAAGAATGTTCATCGTAAAGGAAAGAGACAGGGCCACATTGCTTCCCATTTGTAAAAGGGAAGTTACTCAGAGGATCAAGGGCGAGCGTACGCAACCTCAGCCAACACGGTTTTCTGCACAAAACGGTGAACCGATCTCTCAATGTGATAGATTAGGATTAGATAGCGGCCATAGTATCAAACCAAATGGGCCTTGCCTTGAACGAAAAACTTATGGAAGGGTGGTGTTGCTCGGTTGAGAAGAGAAATATTCTCCTCGCTTTTTTCGAAGCGGCATCATTGATGACCGGATGGTAACCTAGTCACGATCTCCAAATCACAAAGAAATTTGTAAAGATAGGCAGTTTTCATTTACATCTATATAGATAGGTAGATTGTATGCAACACCGTTCCACTGGTAGGAAGACCGCGGATCCGTGGAAGACCGCATACCCTACCAGTGCCTAGTTTTCTTTTTATGAATTTTCAAACGTCAATCGTGCACTGGTCATGCCCTGCCTAGGCCGGAGGTGGGCTTTGAAATGACTTTGCCTGTTCATGAAACTTTAAGACCACAGAGAACAGCTGACTGTATGAGAGGGCGGGTGGTATCCAATTTTAACGGGTTACTTTTTTCAAAAATATCAAATTAGTGAGTCAGTAACGCTCATTCATCCATTGACTTTAGTTATGTTCATATAGGAAACGCAGGTGGTTATATAATTTCTTGGAATATTTCTGAAAACTATTAATTTCCTTTGTCAAAATGATAGTTATAAACATGGGAAAGAAGAATTTTTTCATAACTGTAAGTTGTAGATGAACTGTTGCATTGATAAATAAGTAAAAACAGACTAAAACCCAGTAGTTAACTAGACTTAACTACTTCCTTCACTTAAAAGTTAACGAAAGACTAATAACTCAAACCAGGAGGCTATCTGAGTCAATTTATTTTATTTAATTTCATGATTTTATGGTAACTTGAGAATTATTCAGTAAATATTGAATATTCATAAGGCCCTTTTAATTTGCATTCAACGGAAACACCTTCAGCAATCAAAATGTAAAAAAAAGTAAGAAGAATGTGTCGAGGACATTAGCTATCAGTAAAATTGAAGATCAGGACCCTAGTTCGTGAAGTAAACTTTTGCTTAGCGGAATTATAAATATCTGTTCGAAGAATTGGATTCAGCACCCTTGAAAATTTGGTGAAAAACTTTATTCATAGAAAATTGACTTCCAAGGCTGAGGTTTTTTTCCAGAAGGAGGATCGCGGTGGTGTGACTGCTGATGATGTCATTCAACTTTCATTTACACTCATGTTTCTCTTAATTTCAATCAACTGTTTACTCAATGTTTGGTGTCACAATATCAGGCTTAGGGTCATAATTGAATGGAATTCCCATTCCCTAAACTTTCTCCTAGGCTTGACGGTCCTCCATGGTGAAGCACTCAACATGTTCGTAGCATTTTAAACCCTTAACATGGTAGTGACTGCTATTGAGGCCAATAGATCATAAAAGACAAGAAAAGAGTAAACTATATAATAAATATCGCAAATGAGCCAACTCAACTTTAAAAAATTTTCAAATGTCTATTAAGGAAGAGGTAACTAGAAAATGTCTAATAGACCAGATGAAGTTTGAATAAACCGAAAGTTCGATGAAGTATTTCTATCAGTTGTAACACCAACACTGATATTTTAACACAGAATGGAATTGTTGTTTAACCCTCACATCACTTTCGATACTCAATATAAAAGCACTTGATCGATACTCATAAAAATAAAAGTCCCCCGCTCCGCAACTACCGACATCTGTCCAAAGACATTGTGGCAAAGTTGAAGTGAAATGGTCCAAGAAGTATTTATAAACTTCTATATACAGCTCTATATTAGCTTCTTGTTTCCGCAAATAAGTTTGGCGGATTTCAAGAGGCGAGGAGACTGAAGGGGGGAATTTGGACAGGTGCCACATTGAAAAGGCTTATCAGCCGACCTACGGCACCTTTAGGTATTACACAGCGAAATTGGCCGAAGGCTTTGTGATTTAATCGATGGCAGAGATAAACTATGATTAAATTAGTTTAGAGTAAGAAAAAACTTCATTAATGGTGGACAATTATTTTCACCCATTATATATATGTACCCGATTTCCGAATATAGTTGTGAACCAAGGCAGGAACGCTCTTCCAAACGCTATCTTCACGAAAAATTAGAACTCTAAAACCGTTTGCTACAAGTTGAAGAGGCGCATAGCTTAGTCTTATCGGTAATGATGTATAGACCATTAAAATGTTGTAAATAATCCTAATTGTACAAGTTGAAAGATGTATAATATAAGCTTGTTACAGCGATGCATGGGAGAAGTTACTAAATACACCAAAAACTTATAAGGATAGTGGACTAGCAGTGGTAGTTTGTCTTGCTAGCTCTATTTGTTGATAGCGGATTTGTTGAAGCTACGATAACGTTGAAATTGATAGGAGGTTATAGGAATACTCTTTCCCTACCATACTCCAAATTTTGAGCAAAATCGGACACCTAAATTTTAGAAAATGATACCTGGGTGATTTTATTTTTGCGCGGAGTGAAGTAGTACCCTATGGGTACAGTCGGAAGCCAAATGAAGAACTTGACGGAAAACTAGAGAATTCGGGTTTAAACCAAATGGAACCCCTATAATTATTTTTGAATAATACAATGATAATTAATGAAACTCGCAATACTCACAAATGAAGTAGAATTAGCTGAATTTCCACAGTTGACGGTCTCCAAAACTGTCATGTTCTGCATCACAAATCTGGAACGAAATGACTAATGTTAGTTAAGTTGAATTGACAGCATATTTGTGAACAAACTTATGATGGAGAGAAGGCTTAATGATTAGCGCTCATTGAATCCCATTGGAACAACATGCATCCCACCAATATAATTCTTATATTATCGAATGAATACTCAAATACACTGGCATTACAGAACGGTATAACCTCCGAAATTCCTCAATTTCAAGGGCTATAACTTGAACTAAGTTCAGCCCAGCCGGATAATTATACAAAAAGGCATTAGCGAGAAGGAGCAGATTAAATTGCATAACGTTCAGCAAATGAGATTAATTTTAGCACCGTAATAATAATTCATCCAGTTTAAATTAAAATTCACATTTGTGTTGTTTCCAATTCTTTGACGAGCTCATTGTATTTACAATTCACCTTAAGAACTATGATTTCTTCAATTAGGGTCTGACGGTTGTTCCTAATATACAGATTTGAGAAGGTAAATCTGTGAAATCTGAAGCAAGCTTTTGTTTGTGTATTAACAAGTCATATTATTCTCAATTGAACAAGCAATGCATGAAAGCAAAACGCTATGAATTACTAAATTGAATTATTACCGGTTATTATTGCGTAGTCACGTCTTCTTTTAGCTAGTGTAATTACGCATAACAAAATAGGTAGCCTTCAACATTTGAAAATGATTTTAAGTTTGTAAACGAGAAGATCGAACAGAATTGTCAAGAAGAACAACTCCTGTGCCTTAACTCGCTGCATGAAGCGTATTGAAGATGTTATTTTATTTAGACACTGAGCTCTCTGGGTGTTTTTTCATTTTAATTGAAGAGATATTTGTCCAATATTGTACTAAATGATTATTTCACTTCCTGCTGGACTTGGGGTTGCTTGCACGTGACTCTAAAATTCAGGAGCATCATTGACTGGAGTTTTGAGCTTAACTCAAAGTTGTTAGCTAGGTACTGGAAAAACAAAAATCTAAGCTGTATTTTTTGCGTATTATTGAAGAAATTGGAGCTTTTAGAATGGAAGCTTCACGCGCTTTCTATGTGTGCTATGCGAAGGAAGTTATGTAAGTAGCTGATGACATGCGGTAACCTTCCTCTAGTCAGCTGCTCTAAAGAAATCCCTCTTTCTTAACACCAGGATCACTCCACGCACCCTCAATCCCTTATGAAACCAGAAAGCACGGTTTTCTTTTCAAACTGCGCCAGTAATTCCTACCTATGTTTCCACCCACCCAGGCACGTACGTGCTCCGACATGAAATCCGTCTATTAAATTAACCATTGAATAACCTTCCTGTTAAAGGTTATACGCCCCTCCGACCTTTTCTAAAAACTTCCGCCCCCCTTTTCCGA
Source organism: Creontiades dilutus (assembly GCA_031894815.1). Taxonomy (NCBI): domain Eukaryota; kingdom Metazoa; phylum Arthropoda; class Insecta; order Hemiptera; family Miridae; genus Creontiades; species Creontiades dilutus. The sequence continues at coordinate 769,794 of JAVIWC010001314.1, read as the reverse complement.
ACAAACCGCTCTTTTGAAAACTTCTCGCTTGTTTTCGTATCCCTTCTTCATGAATTAATTTTCTCTGAACCCCACCATCCCCCTCCCGGCCGTTCCTATTGATGGAAGGCTTTTCATGCGTTGTCCTCCCCCATAGCCGGCTTAACATTATCCGCACACAAGATAAGCAAAGTCTTGCGGAATTTTCCACTTCACCATAAGCCCTTCAACCTCGATCGCGTTATTTTCAAATGAGGCGCCTCCACTAGCGCTTACATAAAGCGTGTTTTGAAGCAATGAAACGAGCCTACAGCAGTTTCATTATGAGCGTTACACCTTGCTCGCCTGTATGCCTTGAATGATGAGCCATTTACAGCATCATCTCTTCAATACCACAACCATTCCCAACAGGGGGTTAAGGTATAAAACAGGGAAGGGAGGGGAACCATCTTCCAGATTTTCTCTCCAAAATGTACAGTACATGGGTCATTTCAAAATTTCGAAAAAGTGTTTTAAAATTTTCTTCAATGTGGATGTACATGTTCCATGGAAAAGTATGTAAAAGTTGTATGTAAAAAGGAGCCAGGAGAAAATACCAAAGTTCGTATTTCTCACTCCCTACAGCTGTCACTAACCAGAGGTACACAACTTCCATCGTGCTCAACGAAATATTTATTGAGGCTGTTATATCCACTTGCACTATGAAAGAACACACCATCTACAATGGATATCTGCCTCAGGAAAAAAAATTGGATCAAATCAAGTAGCCTTATCAGCTCATTATTTCAGTGTCACACGGTTTTTCCTCACTCCCTACAATGTTTTGAAAAGTACCCCCCAACTACAGGAAAGGGTGTTAATGAAGTTGATTCTGCTTTTTGGCATCCCTTATTCAAGATGGTCCCAACGCTGGTGGTTAGATTTTGCCTAGATTTTCCCACTCAGTTCTACCGGGAAAACCACCCCTGGAGGCAGCAGTGTGGGTTTTTTTAACTGTCCCTCCCTACTCCAATAATATTCTGACTGTCGCCGTAGAAACCTGATCGCACTTGTTGACAGTTAGTGAAGTTGTTGAAAGTTCGTTGACAACATTTTGATTCAACCAGTTTCAATTGATTTGCGGCCTGTGAAGGGAGTGAAAGGCTATAACCTCACTCCATACTCTCTCACTCCCTACACTATCCAGCCAATAGCCCCTTAAATTGTAGGGAATGAGATCTGCTTGTGAGATTTTGGCAAGGAAACCTTAGTATTTACTGTAGCTAAAATTAAGCTAATGTGTGCTGTTCCACTCACCTAAATTGAAAGACTTGAGCGGCGATTCCCATGGAGGTTGGAGGCTCAAGAGGGGGAAAAATAGTAGTACATACCTCATTCCCTACAAAAGTTTTTTTTCCAAAATGGCGTATCAGCAGAACGGTTCAAGATTATGTGTGCTCACTTGGGTAATATGCCCAGAGAACCGCAGTGATTGATTAGAAACAAGAAAATTGATCAATTTTCAACTTTAATGTTTTAGAAAGGTCGATACCCAAATGTGACCGAAATTTTGAAATGACCCTCATAATTATATTTGTATCTCCACTGAGGGTGAACAGGAATATTCTAGTTTTGATCTCAACATCAAATCGGAACTTGGAGTTATTAAACTTGGAAAAACAGAAAAAAAAGGAAATAAAATGTACTTTGAGGGTTGAAGAAGAAACTATGAAGAAAGATTGGGAGTTCCTCCAGTTTAGCCCAAAGAGGTGACGCAATTGTAAAAAACCTCACATATAGATCCTTTTGAAAAGTTGATCGAAGAAGAAGTACAAAGAACTGTTGTTGCACTCAACTACCATCAAATGATTCTTCAGAACAGATCAGCAATAATCGAATGAGCCAAATGTGTGTCAGGAATTCTTGAATAATGTTAGGTCCTATGGTCCTGAGAACAAGTAGGAAATTCTGAAGACTTATACAGACCGACGTATCTAAACTATATTTTCAAAGACTGATTCGTTTACATGATATTAAAGCGATATTTTCAGATGGCGTGGAAAGCCTCAGATAAAGGCATTCTGGTCGTTACCTTGCTTTCCTTTGCCATTGTTGAAAGAATGAACACTGACTCATCAAAGAAGATTCACTTGCATAATCTAACTGAAAGAGCTTTGACAAGCAACTTACATGAAGATCCCGCAGAGCTTCCTCTCGCACATACCACGACAGCCTATCCAAGCATGTACTAACTGAACGAGTCTGTAAGTGGGCACAAAGCAGAGTTCGCAAGATAAGATAAGATTCCGGTTATTACATTGACTCTAATGATTGGAAAATTACTCAACTAGGTCGAAGTAATGATTGTAGCTGAATAGAGAATAACAATGCTGATAATACGAAACCGCTGTAAATAGTATACATATCTAGTGATTGCTACCAATTTTTACCAGTAACCCATATCGAAATGGAGACTTGAGATCTTTTTATCTTTAACGTGTTCCATTTTCGAAAGGTGAAGTAGGGTAGTCAAATCGAGCCACCAAAATCGATTTTACGATCGGCGGTCTCAAATCGATTGTGCCAATTAATTAATCGATTAAAATAAAATAAAATCGATTTTTCGATTTAAAAAAAAAAAAATTTAATTTTATCTTATGGTTCATTTTTAAACTTTTAAGATGTCTAGATTCTAGATTCAAAAAGTCCTTTATTCGTCCACCGTGTCACCCATAACTGCCTCAAAAATGGTGCGAACTTTGACCAAAATTTCGATTCATTTACACTATTAATACTCCTCACGAGCCGACATGGAGCCCGCAAGGTTTTCAGCTTGATTGGACAAAAGCTGTGGATGTTACACCTTACTTTTTCGTCAAAATCGGTAATCAAGTAAATTTCTCAAAAGTACCGTAAAATTAGGAGTAAAACCTGAAATAGTGTAAACGTATAGTTCGAATATAATGAAAATAGTGCAATAATTGTCACCTGCGCATGTGCAAATGAAATATATTTGAACCACCTATAACTTTTCCAAAAATCGAACGAATGATTCGAAATTTTTATGGGTGTTCAAGAATATTATTGGAAAAAAAATTAATGAATTTCAGAAAAATCAGAGGTCTAACTTTTCCTGCGCAAACCGTTCCAAATTTCCCTTAACTACCGTAAAATTACGAGTAGAAACCAAAATACCCTAAAAATCGCCCGAACGATTCGAAATTCACATAATACTACTCTAAAAAAAGGCTCTCTCTTCATAAATGTCTATAACATAGATACATATTATGTCCAAATGAATAAAAACCAATTTAACCTTTGAATAAATCGATTTTAAAATAATCGAAAATCGGTGGTCAAAACTAGTGAAGGGCACGACCAAGATAACTAGGTAAATTCTATGCCAGGGGGAGAAGGCTGAGAACAACTTACATCCCATAAGAGAATGGAAATGAAAAAGGAGTATTTTATTACGAACGGCAACCCCGTGAATTTTACAGTGCACGAGCAAAAGAAAAGTTAATGTAAAAATAAAGACATAGAGAAACCGACCACACACCCGAAAGTGCTAAGTAAAATAATGTCTGAGGTTTAAAGTACGAGTAGATTGCTTTCAATCGCATCAAGATATGGAAATGTAAAGATCTGGGGGTTGGTCAGATGACCACAAACTGAGAACTTGAAATGCTATAATTTATTATAAAATTGAACGGTTGAAAATTACTGTGCCTGGAACTTGCTTTATATATGGTTGGCTCCTGTATTTATGAACTGCCGTATGATTGGTTCAGGAACCGCCAAAACCGACATCAACGACACATTTATGTTGTCATTGCGAATCCAGTAATGTGATTGCATTAGTGTCGTCCACAAGGACTCAACGGGCGCAAACGAACATCCAGTTTTTTCGAGACAATCTCATGGACGACGGTTAGTGGGATCTCTGGGAAATTCAGCTTGAGTTTATCCGAAGTTGAATGGCGATCACTGCGAACTACATTACCGAATTTGGGGACAATTTCATCGGTGACAATTGGAAGTTTGCATCTACTATTTTCATCCTCATGTGAATGCTTTCGGTGAAGGCTTAAAAGCAAGTAATTTCCGTACGGTGCAACCAGATTTGGCAAAAAAAACCTCTTCGATCGCCCCAAAGACCTAAACGGAACTTACGGACGTCCTTCGTAGACAAACAATTGTTACTTTACATGCAGAATTTTATCAATTCTAAAAAATTGAGAGTAAAATACTCGAATGCTTGTGAGTAGTGTTGAAGGTTCGCTTAAAGGTGGGTCACCTTTGGTGAGCGCGAGTGGCCAAAGAATTCAATTCCTTGAATAGTTGCTGCCAGAATGTGAACTGCAGTTGGCGCCACTTCAGAGACATCTTGGATACTGCGCGTCAATAATAGATCCTTCATTAAGATATTGGTTACCAAGGCTGCCTGTGGGGCACGAACTGAGGTCTATATCAACATTATAATAAAGTTCTTTGACATTTTACTCAAGAATCTGAAACCAATTCCGAAGCTTTAAAGTTTTAGTTAAGTTGGAGGCCACAACACTTGATATGCAGCTGAATAACCAATAACACACCCTTCGTTTAATATTTTACCAGCGAAACCTTAATAATCTGCAAGATGTCGAACCAACCCTCAGATTTTTGTCAAACAAAAATCCAAAAATACAGAATCGACTTCAAAATGCTTTACTTGAAATTGACCCAATTGGAACCCCATCGAACAGCAAGACCAACCCAGCAGAAACCCTCAACTTTTACTGGGTCTGTGACTTCAAATGCCGAATAGCTGAGATGCATTTTTTGTTATTTTAGCAAATTTTTGGGGATTTCTCTTCGAATACAGCATCTTTTGCCAATTTTAGAGGTGCCACCGTGTTCGGTATTATTGAAAATAAACCACAATCGAATGCTGTTAATTTGATATTTTCTCCTACTAAAGCATAACATATTGGTTTTTCTGCCATTGTCCTACAATGTTTGTTTAAAAACAAACTATTGACTAGTTTTAGGGCAACTGGTTGTTATGGATAATGATTAACTTTTGAAACGTAAGCTAATGTAGCTGTTTATACAGGAGCATAGACCTCAGGAAAGTAAACCTTTTACCTTGTCATGACACGCCATCGCATTACGGAATCACTGCTCAGCGCAGAACTATATGTTGACATCTGATGTACTGACATATTCGTTAAAGTCAATCACTATGACAATAATTATGGAGCATCCAGCAGCTTTAGCACTTTGACAGCTGTCAGCACGGCGGATATGTTTGATCTGCGACTAGCAACGTCAGAACATCAGCTATTATATATCAAACGTGATAATGCTTACTCAGAACCTAGCTACGGAAACTAACCGTTTAAGGTCCTTCCTGGTAGTTTGGAGACCCCTGCTGTAGACTAGCGTAATAATATGAGGATTGTACAACAGTGCTATTCAACAATTATCACAATTAACCAGTAAACGAAACAATTAACTACCTCGATTAAATCTACTATTAGATGTAACTGCTTTGAAATAACGTATGTATTTAAAAATTGTTTGAACCTCTGAATTCGAATCTGAGCGCCTAAAAATGCATATATGTTGATACATTTTGTTGTTTTAAAACACCTTCTCCGTTATAAGTGATTCCATCTTGAAAAACTCGTTGAAATGGGGCAACCCAAAGTTTTAGAACGTCTCAGTATAGTATCTCGCATCGCTGGCGAGAGCTCTCTTATCTTATTCACTTTATCTCCAATGCGTGTCGGTTGATGTAATCAGTTACTGAACCAGAGCGGAAATATGGGCGAATTGCCTGGGAAAAGTAAAATATGTTTCAAGAAAAGAACATAGCTTTATTATTGTGGAATGATATAGTGAGTTCTTCCTATAACTATTTACCGCTTACACGGCGGAAAATGAAGTTAGTATAACAATACGCAGGCATATAGGCACTATCTGCTGAAGTAATAAATACAAGAATTCATTTGTCGTATCTGATAACTAAGGGCTACATAAGTAAGTTAGCAGCTCTTGTTCGGTCAGACATTCTAAATTTAATATGGAAGCTTGGGCATAGAGCAGATTGATGCATCTAAAAACTCAATGATGAGCCAAATTGTGTATACGGTGTGAAACTCGCTTCAAAGATAGGTCCGAAAACTGCAGGACTAAATATGTAATTCAAGGCCACAAAGGTTACAGTTGTTATTACAAGTCAAATACTGAGCAGCAGGTAAAAGTATCTCATCAGCCAACTTGGATGTTTTGCTTCAACATGGTCTCTACATTTACCTTCAACGATTGAGGTCTCTAGTTGGACTATAGGCTGACTCTTTAAGTATGAGTGTGCAAAAATGTACGACAAAGAAACGACCATGAGGATAAGATTTTTTTCATTGTCACAGTGAAACCTGCTGCCCTGGACCCCTGCATTCATCACCTATAGCAACTGTTGCCTTGATGATGAGGTTCGAAGAAACACTCACACATTCAGTCCACACCATCCCTGAACATCGCCTCGCCACTCGCCATCATGGCTAATCTCAGCAAAAACCATTAACCCCTACCTACACTTACAGCAGCAAATGGAATTGTAACTCCATCAGCGTTCGAGCAGGTGTTGCAATACGTCGGTAAACCTCGAAAAACGCCAGCTGTTGATACGAAGAGAAACACTCCCGTGAAAAACTCCTCTCCGTTTTTCGTGTCTGAGCGAGGAAAATCGGAAAACGTTTATAAGTCATTTCAGTGTACAGTCCCGTGACCCCAATGGGTAATCGAGACGTTGGGGGCTTTTCCAAGAGAAATTACCATTTGGGCCGTCCATCAATCACTTTCTCTGTACAGGCAGAGAGGGCAACCAGCCCCACAGCACGTACAGCTCCTATACAGCTTCCCTTCCAGCAAGGGCTTCTTCATTGCCTTCTAATACTTTATCATATTCATATTATTCTGGAAAATCTCTCTCCCAACCCTACCCCGCCCGGTCGACCCTCAACATAACCGCAAACTGACTTCTGTCGAGCACGTCGTGTTCATACATCACCTTTTCTTTCCCCTCTTTTTTTTTTGGAAATTGAATCACTGATGACTGTAGCGGATATCAATCCTGGGAATGAAGGGAATGCCTAATAAATTGAGTCATCTTCTTCGAGTTATCTCTTTCTCTTATTTTTGGAGTAGCATCGACTGAGATAATCAGCAGTAGGGCGATCCGAATAACGAATTCAACTGAGCTATCGGCAAACGAACAATAAGAGATTTCGAAGTGAACAAGGAGCTGTGTTGACCTATTTTTTTCCATTATTAGAAAAACGACGAACTAAAAACCTGGACGGTTAAGTCACAGAAATCCTCTACACCAAACCAAAACAACAAATCCAACAAATGATCGTGGGCGACAAGTGAATGCACAAATAGTTGACTGGTTTTACACTGACCTTTAAGAAATGCATGCAAAATTCAGATAAATGTCTTTATTTTTGCATAGGACACTGTCAATAAGAAGCAATATTAGAACGACTAATGAACTTGCCATAATGCCGAACAGGATTACGTTTTACCACTGAGGACTCTCGGTGTTTGAGTGGAGTCGTTCAAATATAGGATAATGTTCCTCCGACCCTTATTCACACCCAATGACGGAAAAATCGATGACAATGAAACAATGAAATGGAGCAATTACGCCTTCCCCTTCTTGAGGCTATTGTGCAACGCATAGAGGATACCTGGGAACATACAGGTACTCCAGGCAACAGTTTCAAGAAACAGAAAGAAGGATATCTGTATCCATTACAAAATCAAACCCTCCGATTAAAACACACTGAACTAAAACATTTCGAGTATCTCAACACCAAATGTCAACTCCTTGACTGTTACCAATTTCGATTTTCAAGAGTCAGATAGAACCCAAAGGAAATTGACACACCCAATTTCAAGCAGCTTTCGTCATTCTTGCCTTGGACGGCTTACGGAGTACATACAAATTGGCAGTTCATAGTGCCTGCAGACCAGAGGCGCTCGTTGTTTGTATGTGACACCTGTCGGCCTTCTACGTTTTACCACTTCTTGTTAAAAATGGGTGCTTTGCTACAAGTTTCAGGAAACCATCGGACGGCAAGCCGATTTGCCGTTAGGTAACGAGCTACCGTACTACCTGTTTCTCCCCAAGCAGATCGTAAAACTACCGTACACTAAACCGTATGTATACATCAACAGAATGTCAACTTTCTGCAAGAAATAGGCAGAATATGAAGAAAAAGACAAAGAGGAGGTCCAGGAGAAGTTAATTAATAATTTGGCCATTTGACCCTACAGGTCGAATGTTCACTGTCATGGAGTTACGAGGAGTCTGTAGTAAGATACAAGTTGGAGTAACCCCATATATCCATCCAGGATGAATCATTAACCCCATTATTGCAGTTATATGGTGAGAACCTTTATTTTTTCGGAATCTGCGTGAAATTTAATGATGATTTCAAATCACTTGAACTTGCAAAAATATTACAGCCAGAGGAGGTACTGAAGACTGTTGTTTTGGCAGTTTTTATAAGAAATATTCCAAATGGAGAAATTTATTCAAACAAAGCATTTTTGTTGTTTCTACAATGTACACCACAGTAAGACACACTTTTCAAAAATCCCAAGCCCAAATATTCCCGTCCATGAACCAGGGTGACGCAAATTTTTTTTTGATATGTGTATTATTATGTAACAATGTTATACATAAGATGTCATTTTATTCGTAGCTCTGGTAGGAAAGTAAGACTCTTTTTGTTTACACAAGTTCTTTTGAATTTTCCAACTAGCAGGCATGCGAGTATTGTTTTGTTTAATAAGAGGTTATCGTAGTAATTGATTGGATGGTTGGAAGAGCAATACATATATTTTCACCTATTCTTCATTCTCACTTACTCAAATCATGGTACAAAACATTCTGGCTTATTAAAATGTGAATAAATTGGTATGGAAAAAAATCTTGGACTTGGTTTGGAAAATCTTAAATTAGGTTTGAAAAATTTTGAATTTGGTGAGAAATCTAGAGTTTGACTAGAAAAATCTTGAACATGTCTTATGGAAATCTTGAATTCTGTGGCAAATATTGAATTTAGTTCGAAAAATCTTGAATTGTATCTGGAAATGCTATAGAGAAATGTATGAAAAACTATTAAAATCTTGGAATCGTTTCAGAATGGCCAAAAAAGGATTTCGAAGTTTAAAAAAGAGGAAAAGGGGATTTTCAAAGTCAATGCTTTTGCGCAATTTTCTTCGCGAATTCACTACATTTTAAAATTAACGTGAACGTTTTCGCTAGGAACTGGAGGTTTCGGAGGACCAACAATACACTCGACATGAGATGACACGTATATTTAACAATAACACTTAAAATGCATTCGTAACGTATTTTTGAGAATTTTTCATGTCTTTGTTAATGACAATAAAAACACTTCTATTTGTATTCCACGTTACATAGAAGGTACTGTACGTAGAATGTGTAAAATAAAATATCTGAAATTGAAAATGAATTCATCTTCGACAGCTTCATGGAAGAAATATGTCACTTCGTGTCAACCAACCAAGCGGTTCTATCAAACTTGATTCCAAGGAGAATAAGAGCACTTCCGCAATGGGATAAGCGGTTTTGGTCAGCTCCGAACCGGGTTGTTTGGAAACACGCCGATCTCCTTGTTTAGGAAGCGCCAAACCCTCGGACACCTCGGTTTAATATTAGTGGGCTTAGAAGCGGGGAGTGACAAAAAGGGAATTTATAGCTCGGGGGAGCGGGAGGCCGTTCCATTCAGTCCGGTCATCGGTAAATATAATTTTTTTTTCATCTCCGCAAATAAAACAACGGAGTCACCGAGCGGTCAAAGGAAGTTTTTATTTTAATTTTAATTGCAACAGTCCTACTAGAGTCGATGAGAACCGGCAAAAGAGCCTTATCTTGAATCTGAATCATCCAAGCGGACATATTTCCCCTTCGAAAAAGTGTTGAGTAATGCGTAGGATATGGAGACATCCCTCGCAAAACGGAAGAGAAATACTATTTCAGCGAATTTTCCATTTTCCCATACACTGAAGCAATTTTTAAGTCGTTAAAATTACAAAAAAAAAAAAACCAATATTTTCATTTTTAGAATTATACTGGTGACCCACTAACTAGCTATCTCCCACTAAGTGTTCCTCTTAATGGGGTTTAGAAGCGATATGGTTCGTTATTTTCAATAATAAATCTTTGTAATCGACCACGAAAAAAAATTTACGCCTCCCTCCCACACAAAGGCTGTTGGTTTGCGTTTCAAAATATGTAGTTTTCAAAAACACAAAAATTCGTCCGTCTATCTAACGGCCGAAGCATTGGAACTATTGGAGCAAATTCTACGAAATTCGGCACACAATCGCTTCGTCGACAAGGAATATGCCAGTAATCTCGACGCCTTGATCGATCAACCCAGGAGATAATATTTAAGGATTAAACAATTGAATGATCGATATCCTGGACACTTGCTATGTAACAGGGTAGTTTTTTGGTTTGATTCAGACAGAAGTCAGTTCCTGCAGTCGAACCAGATCACTCCGATACGTACGGTCATCCAATCGCTCACCATTTGGAAAATCGAACAGGTAGACGGTAGGGCTGCAGAACCGTGGAGTGCATTAACGGGAGGACGGAGCAAATATCACGGATGATGCTACACGATTATGCTATCCACAACTCAATCTCCCAAGCTTTAATTCAGTTGAGTTGAACGGGCGGGAGCACTCTTTTGCCAGTACTTTTATTTCATTTCGTTAAATTTCAATTAGATTTCTACGAGTTTCCAAGCGTGCCTGGGAAGTATTGTCTCTAGTAGTATATTTCAGTTCTTACAGACTGATGATCCGTGGAGGAGGGTTATCTAGTTGAGAATCATATTGCTTATTAAGCAATTGTTTAATAGTTTGCAGCGCTACTTGATGCAAGCCTACGTTCCAATAAGACATTAACGTCATCATTTCGAGGAAAAAGTTTTCTTTTGTTCGTTAGGAGCCTAACGAAATTAGTAGATTTTAATTCTCACCTCCGACTAATGAGTGGTAACCTTGTCTACGGATTTCCAAACCTCTTAAGACTACCCTATCAATAGTTCGTAGAATACCTAATTCGTAGCCTCTACAGTTGGGATTACCGTGAACAGTCAAAACAATTAAAAATGCACTAACAGGGTACCTACTTGTTTTCGGACGATAATGGATGGGGAGGCCAACAAATCGGGCGTATGCAATTCAATCCAATAACGCCTTAGACAAACATGGACGCCAAAATCTGGGTTCAAAATCACTAGCACACTCTACTATTCTGTGAAGGTTATTTTCAAACGCCGAATATGCCTAACCCTGTGACTAAGTGTTAACACAAAAATTTCAAATTTTTACTCATCATAATTTTGAATTTAGACAATTTTTGCAACACTAATTTGTTATTTTGCATAGCGATCTCCAGTTTTTATCAGAAATGTCGAATGAAAAAGAAATTTCGTGGACACAGAATGAACCATTTCTCAATATTTTAACAGAGCCAAAACATGACCATTTTTGTGCGAAATATTAAGTATTGACTCTTTTAAAACCTTTATTACCACATGGGATACTTGATTTTTACTATGATGACGAAGTGATTTCATTTTATTGCCATCACAAATACTAACTTGGAAAAATATTGAAACTATAGCTCGTTTTTCGGTGTAAGGAACGGGAAAAGTGTAATTCTGGTCGTTCAAGCCGTGGTTTTCCGATATTTGCTAGTGTCTTTGCAAATATCAATAAATTATCACCACCATGGGAACAGCAAGAAAAAACTTTCAACCTATCTATCACAAATGCATATTGAGATCTTAAAAACAAAGTGTTGTTTATCCTACATTCTTTGAACATTTCCGATCGATTGCGTAAGGTATTGTACCCTTGAAAGTTAGAATGATGGTTATTTTAACACTAAACTTCATTCAGATTCGGAATCTGCAATAAAATACTTGGGTATTGTATTGTATTAGCTACTAGGGTCCTACAATTGTTCGGGGCACAATTTTATTTGGAAAACTTGTTTCTGACATACTCTTAACCTAATTTTTCCAAAAGCTTTCAAATATAAAAACATATAAATGAAATTTTCTAAAAACATATAAATGAATTATACCAATAAAAAAACAAAGTATGAACTTTGTAGATCACTTTGACTTTTCAAAAGTTTCAAATTTCGGTATTAATGCCTCCAATAAGATTCATTTCCCGATTTTTCGGTGCCTTCCGTACCACGAGTTCCTGTTTCATAATCAATATTTACATTTAGTCTATTCAGAAAGAACAGGGTTCATCATGAAGAAAGATACCTATACGCACCTACCAATGTATAAAATTTGTACATACCAGAAAAGGGTAGGTTGCAGGAGGCAAGTTGTATGTACATGGTCCCTGAATCGCCTTCATCACCAATCTGGACAAAAAACGTGAAAAGCAATTAGTAATTGTGAAATATATCATCATTCATATAAGTTGCCAGGGTTATTTCAATTTTATTACTACCCCATCCAACATTTCGTTGGAATTCAAATTGTATTGAAGGAACCTCAAATAAAATATTGCTAGATTACATAAAGAGATTTTACTCACTCATGGGATCAATCGTTCCGCAATCCGCAAAATTCCACAATTTTCAAGTTATTTTCGTTAAAACTTATGCAAATCTTCGCTGAGATAAATTAGAAAAATAATTCATACGTCATGGAAACTTAGATTCTTGGACCTCCAACACGAGTTAAGAAAACTAACTTGACTTCCTTCCTGCCCCTTCTCCCAGTCACCACGATTCCAGATGTTGGTTAATAAATCACTCGCCCCACCAATTGATCCCCATCCGGGACTTTTAATTAAACAATTGAGCCGCGATGATGTAGCGATTTTTCTCAATTTATCGTATCCCTTAAAAAAATGGACATTGTCACCGTATTCCGAGCACTTGAGGAATCTCAACAAGGGAATCCACTTTAAGGCAAGTTGAGGCTGACTAATGGTACATGAGTGACTGGCCTATTCGATTAAATGGAGCGTTGGGCGCTTGGTTAGGTCGTGGCGATCCTACTCGAATGTCGGTGGTTCAAGTTTAGCCTTGGGACGGTTTTAGGACAATAGGATGGGTGTGAACTTCTCTCATAAAGGACTATGATGTTTAAGCCCTTGTATGGGAGTATGATATGTAAAGATAACGTGAGATAAGAGGGCTAGTGTTTTTTGTAATTTGCCAAGACACCTGGTTCCCTTTCAGTGTCAGTGTACTTGTATGGTATTTATCCACGTATACGTGCCCACCTACCACAGCTAAGATACCAACTTAAGCTCCCAGTGCTACATTATAACCGTTATGAAATCAATAATCGCCCGTACTTTCCTAGAATGGAAACAGAACAAATAAGATGTTAACACATATTTTTAAATGTTGAATATGTTTCATGGGACTTTTGAAACGCTAAGGCTCGACAGAATCAGGAATGCGGTACCGAGGTTCTGGTGCGGAGCCCAGATAAGATAAGACCACTCAACTCTATTCAGACAAGAGAACTAACGCGTGTCATTTTTCCATGGGTCATTGTAACATTACAATAAAATTATGATTTACAATTTTACCATGCCCAGACTGAAGTATTGGATTACGAATAATGAAACAAATATGGCGTCATATATAGGATGCCACAATAAAGCGTATTTCCTGAAAACTTGATGAAAATCGGATGGAAACTGTAAAAATTAGCTTGTCGCGCAGGTTTGTCGACTGACAGATCGAAAGTGGTTGAGATTGGTTCAACGCGTAAAATGTTAGAGAAAATGTGGATATTGGAGATTTACTGAGAGTAAGTACCGTAAACAGAGGTGGAAATAATTGAGACCCTACGAATACATTCTATAAAGAAGTTTCTAAAATGCACGTCGTGAAACTGGAAACAACGACCCTGAATCAATAGAGAACTAATATTAATTTATCAGTCGATAGGGTAGCTTTCCATTGTAATAGTTCTCGAGAAGAATATGGGGGAATATACCGTAAGCAGAGGTGGAAATAATTGAGACCTTACGTGTGCATTCTAAGAAGAACCTTCTGAAACATTTCACTTAGCGAAAGTGAAAACAATGCCCCTGAGTCAATAGAACTACTATTAGTTGTTCAGTCGATAGGGTACCTTCCCATTGTAAGTTTTCGAGAAGAATATTGTGGGTATATACCTCAAACAGAGGTGGACATAATTGAGACCATACGTATGCATTCTACAAAGCAGCTTCTAACGAATTCTACTATTCGAATAAAAGGCACAATGGGATCTTAATTTTCAAGCACTGTCACTCCCACATTCATATCTGCAACAAGTTGAAGAACCCAAGATAAACCAATTCATCCCTGTGAAACGCAGTTTGGGTCAATCAATTTCACCTCTCTCTAGACTGATATCGCTCCAACATAAGTAAATTGAAGCACCATAATCACTCACTTGGTCCTAACCAGCAATAGAGAGTCGCACCAGGTGATGTTAGACCACAATAGATAACGGTGGAAATCACCTGAATCAGTTTATCCGCAAGGATGTGACGCATAGGAAAGCATCCATTCATTCCATATAAGAAGAAAGGCTCTAAAGCCTCGCAAACCTTCTGTTTATATGTTTCTTGGACGCCTATTACAATTCATCGACGGAGGTGTGGGGTAACCCCTACAAGAAAAAGAACTAACTGCTTACAAATCCGCTTTAGACCATTCTAAGACCGAATCCGTGAAAAATGTACAGGTTTACGTCTCTGTGTGTGTAAATGACAAATTTTTTGGACGACGATTTTCATCATTCTTTTTTGGTTAGATCCCACTTCTCACCCATCAGTGCAACAAACTCCGGATATTTTGCATTTCACATTGGAAAGCAGCGTGGGCTGACAAGCTACGAAAATTGCATAAGGACCGTGGGCCTCGGGAACACGGTTATGATCAACTATTGTTCATCACTGCCAGTAAGGTGCTCCCATGATATTTGATAGAACTCCATGTACGATGCAAACTTGTATAAAGTTTGTGTATCTTTGGACAACGTACGACGACCCCCTCAACTGTGGAATGTTCATGATCAAATGCATGGGTCAAATGATGCTGTGGAAGGGTTGAATAGGAAACTAAATTCACTTGTTCACACAAAAACAGCAAAAATCTTTCAACTCCAGTTCCGTCGCAAGCAAGAGGCGATTGGAAAATTCCGTGCTTCGAGTTGAGAGAAAATTGCGCGAAACGAAGGAAAAGTATATAAACGTTGACACTCGGGTCGACAAAGCTTTGGCGAAATTGAGAGAGAAGGGCGACATTGGAAAATACCTTCTGGCGTTGGTAGGAATATCTAAATTTGAATTCAAATTCATTCTTGAGACTGGTTGATGGTATTTTTACTCAGGTATATTTTTTTAAGAGGATGTTGCTACTAAAACGTTTTTCACAAGCCAGGTGGACCTGCAGAGGTTGAAGAGAAAGTGACGTCACGAGGAACCATTTCCGATTTTCCCTTATTTTTGTATTTTATGTCTTGATGTGAGGGGTGATAGCGGATTCATTCAAGCAATCCTGATAAACACGAAAATTCCCAGCCAATTTTTGCTTATTTGTTCGATTAAGATTTTTACCTTTTTTTAAAAATATTCATAAGTGTTTATAATGAATGTCCCTCTAACGAATGCATTGCTTACCTATACGTTTTGAAACAACTCTTGCAACGGTCAACATGGGGCAAATAAGGGAGGGCCCTAACTGCCAACCAACGGGTCAATTGACTACCAACGTCACCGAATTGGTTGAGAACGCGAGACGCGCGCAAATTGGCAGGAGGTGCACCATTACGATAATATTATTCTTGCGGACGCTCGAGGACGAGGTGTTCTCGTTCTCTGTTTAGTAGGGAGAAGAGCAGGAACTAACTCGTTGCCCGCAATAAATGTGATCACACCGTTACAAATCTGTGTAAGGGCACAATCGGAAATGGTTCCTCGTCACTTTCTCTTTAACCTTAGCAGGTCCGCCTGGATTGTCAAAAACGTTCAAACAGCAACATGCACCATCCTCTTAAAAATGTACCTGAGCAACAAATACCATCAACCAATCTCATTCAAATTCAGCTATTTCTCCCAACTCGAAGCTCAAAATTTTGAAGTTAGCTTCACTCGCCTCTTGCTTGAGACGGGACTGAACGTGAACGATATTTGGTGTTTTGGCGCGAACAATTGAATTTAGTTTCCTATTCCACAGCATTATTCAACCTGTGCATTTGACCATGAGCATTCAAAGTTGAGGGGGACGTCGTACGTTGTCCAAAGAAACACAGTTCAAACAAGTTTGCATCTTACGGCGATTGTGAACAAGGTGTTCTATAAAATAACACGGGAAAATCACTCTAGCAGTGCTAAACAACAGTTGATGATTACCTACCGTGTCCCCTTAGCCCACAAACCAACCCGTGTCCACACAAAATTTAAGTAGCTTACCTCCTCAGCCCTCGACAGCTTGAGGTTTGCCGTTCCAAAATCCGGTAGATGCATTTTTTAGGACGCCCATCTGAAGCAAGGTTTCTTTAATGCAGGGGCGCCTATTAGAATTGATCCAGAGGGGTGTGGCACAAGTCAAACATGAGGAATACATATGAAGAGTTACAATGGGGAAACCAGGTAACTCGATATGAAGTAACGTTGGATTCATATGTTTTGAAGGGTGGTGTATCCGATGAAATAGCGAGGATAAGGGGAAAACCGGGAAACAGTGTCCCGTAGCTTCCCCCACTCCATCCTCCAAGGCCCTTCCTCTCTCAAATTCCCAGTATTTTCTATATCGTCATATCAAAAAGCAACGACGGAAGTACCTGCCTGATTGGATTCTCAAATCAGCGAGCGACATCCTTTCAAGAAGAAGTGGACGAGCAAATGGTGAGGAGCTGGACAACTTTTTCGACTCCAAGTTTTCTAACAAAAGCTCTAAGGAAGACGAGGCCCATCAGACTACCGAAACCCGAAGCTCCACACCCAAGGATCGTATTTCATCAAGGTACATGCCTTCAAAATAGCATCCCCCTCTCTCATTTTCCATGAGCTCCAATGCTCGTCCAAGAAATAGTGTAAACTAGAGGAAGTCAGTACCCAAGAAGATCAAACCTCTCCTGCGCAATAAACCGCAGACATTTTTAATTGGATGTCTGGAAGGGGGCTGCTTGGGGCGATCCGTTCATGCCTAATAGAATTTTCAGATGATTCAATTTTTTTTTCCTACGAATTTGGTCTGATTTTTAAAAATATCCATGTTTATAATTATGTTCATAAGCGATCACATAAAACCCGGGCTGGAGGACATGCCTGTAATGTATGGGTCATTCCATACCCGAAATGTACCGACCTCCTCCGATTTTGTTCATTCTTGGTGTAGTTGCTTCCTTTAACGAATAAAAAAGGCCTGCCAGGTCAGCTCCTCCAAAAATGAACGGTTTTGGAAGTTATAGCAGCGTGATATTTTGACGATGTTTTCGATTTTTTTGACCTAAACATGGTTTCTTGACTATATCTTCGGTTCCAACCGACAAAATTAAGCGTACGAGGTCTGATTTTCTTCGTAATAAAGTAAAGAACTCAACAGACCCTGCAGAAAGCCGGTATGAGCGTCCGTTTTGTTTATCGGGCGAATAACATCCGCGAATCTTAAAAACGCAATTCCTCCCGAGTCGCTCAGTAGAATTAGGCGTTCAAGCGAGCTCTTAAAATGTTTTCAATTACTTGTTTTACAATGCCCCCAACAGGTTTTGTGTGTAAATTTCATTTGACGGAGTTATAACGATTTTAAGGGCTCTGCACCGCCATTATTTCACTTTATTTCGCCTCTTATCGCTGTAAAGCAAAATTATTTGGAAAACCGTTTGATATATCGAAAATTGTAATAGAAGGAAAGTTGTAGCTCTTGAAATTTCCATTCCACTTCTCCATTCTTCCACTTTTCCATAGCTCCAACCGTTTACGGGCTATGAGCAAAACAAAGTCTGCCCATTCACGGGTATGGGTAAGAAGATAGCAGTGGAAAAGGGAGGTTCATAGTCATATATTTTTCAAATTTTTTT
Source organism: Creontiades dilutus (assembly GCA_031894815.1). Taxonomy (NCBI): domain Eukaryota; kingdom Metazoa; phylum Arthropoda; class Insecta; order Hemiptera; family Miridae; genus Creontiades; species Creontiades dilutus. Next base: position 751,678 of record JAVIWC010001314.1, on the reverse strand, counting down.
GGCCCCCCAACCCATGACCCCTTTATGTTCCAATAAACCTTCGCGAATAGCAAAGTTCAAGTTTTACGGGTGAACCTAGTGCTACACCTTATGGGTCAAATTGGAGCTCTACTGACTATGAAACTCCCTTTGCCACTGCTACCTTATTACCCATACATTTCGAGTGTGTCTGGGTATGGAATGACCCGTAGGTATGCATAATCAATAAGCCCAATATGTGCCGAAATGCGGTTTTGTAGTTGAAATCACAAGTTTCTACTGCTACTTATCATTGTACGGTTGGTTGAGAGTCAAAACCCGTTAGATCTTCTAGAAAAATGGCCACACAGTTGGATTGCCCGCCAAGATCCATTAGGTTCAAGTTTTGATGCGCCTACAACCAAATGCCTTCGTATTTAGTTTGCCAGCGTTTTAAAAAACGTTTTTGTTTATGGTGATTTAGATAGAGAATTTCCCACGATTTTCATCATATTGTCAATGGAAAATTCGGTGGATTTAGCTGACCATATAGCACGTATTCTAAAGAACTTACGTTAGTGGAAGAAAAAGGTGAAATACGTTAAATCTATTCATAGCTTGGTGTTTACCTTCATGAACTGAAATGCAAGCCTGCACTTAGGAGTTGTGCTTTTCATCGTGAAATTCTTCCCACAGAATTTCACGTTCAATATTTTTTCTTAATTTTAGACTTAACACCTATAAGTTTCCATGGTGAATCTCAGATAAGTACATGGACGCACCAATCAACCTATATTCCTCTAACTTCACCCTAATCATAGCATGACCCGTCCTTTTTTTTCTCCCCGATGACAATCAGTACACCAAAATATTCCCGAAAGAAATGTTTCTGTCGTCAGAGAAACTAGGATCTTTACTGAAGAATTTCTAGACCTCCAGGAAAGAGGTCGACGTTCTCTCGGAAAAACTTCAGTTCTTCGAGGATTAAGTTACTCTTCTTCGCTCGTAACTCAAGAAATTCCTGACGTCTCTCGTTTTTGTCAGCCACACCACTGTAATCAAGGTAGAAAAGAAATACGCGAAAATAACAGTTTTTCCAAGAGCTTATGGTCCGGTATACGACATTTTTCGCAACTACATTGTGGTTAATTGGTGCATAATCATTAAAATATGTGGCGTAATTATGGAAAAAAGGTGTTTTTATGAGCTGATGTCTTGGCGTACGCTACTGAGCTAACAAACTCAATACAATCCAAGAAAATACATTTTCTCTCAGAGTTCGAGAAAGTTGGACATGTTCATCACTTACTGCACAGACATCGAATATATTATATTCGATTTGCAAAGGTAGCTAAGCACATATCAATTGTACAAATAAATTTAATTAACAATTTTAGAAGAAAAACTCTTAATATTAATGCTTAACATGCCCAACTACTACCACCATGCATCATTCTATTATTCAGACAGAGTCCAAATTCAGGTGAAGTTGGAGTTTTGGAATGATTTTGCTTTAACACGGCAGATGGGGAAACCTTGAATTCGCGAAGGATCGCGAATAATTTCTGTGAACCAAAATACAAATTTTTACCGTTTAATTTTGATATTTATGAGGGCAATAATTTGGGTTCGTCGCCCATCTGGCAAAGGACAGACAAATCTTATCCCAGGAAAAACGCAGCAAATTACGCCCGATTTCATCATCTTCTAAGCGTGAGCGCAAGCGCATATAAATGCATTTCTCAGAATATTCATTTCTTAAGACTCAATTTCTCAAAATTGGAAGTTACGTAGCGGCCATGAGCGGATTCTTTTAAGAAATGTGTGAGGAAATATTTCTTTACATCATAAATAAGAAGGAAGATGTATTTCCCCAAATTTGGTAACATTCTTGACCGCCAACGATAGAGTTTTAAGCAATATTATTTAACACAAATTTTAAAAATTGGTCGAACTCATAATTCTGGCCCACTCCCTGAAACTAGAGATATTATTTGGTGAAGTAAGCATGGTTCTTATTTATTTTTGATGCGTTTGAGTTGGTGAACATCGACACACGTTGGAATAACGAAACGGCAACGTTTGGGAGAATGACTCATAATGAAAATCATTGTGTTGTTATTGGCAGATCGCAAAACCCTACAATTCACCCAATAATTAGGTAACTACTCCCTAGATAGTTTCCGATGCTGTAGTAGGCCTACCTAGCGTTAGGGCCTGGAAGATATTTATTTTTTGAAATATCAAGTATGGATTTAGGTTCCGAATGTTCAGAATAGGATTTGTTGAGAGAGGCGCTATCTCTTTAGAGAGATGACTCAGGGAATTCAAGTTGCCCCCAAAGTCCAATACATCAACCGTGATGATGATGACCTTTGAAATTCGATGCCAGGCTGTAATTTAACACGTTCAATCCTGACCGTCATCCGATGTAGATTAGGCAAAGAATGTTAAGTAAACCTTGTTAAGACAAACAATTAAAAGCTGTAACTAATCAAATAAAGGTGTAAGTTTTACACCAATAAAATTGTAAAATTGTCTATGAACAGGAGACCATGATTACCTAAGCTCTAATAAGAGATTTTGCAAAATTGATACCCGAGTGAATTTTGTATTGCATGTTCATGAAGTTCATGCACCAATTTCAAGAGAAATTAGGTAAAAGCCGGTGTTTCGTGAATATTTCAATTTCAATATTTAAAATTGGATTTGAACCTATACTTTCTTTTTGTCTTTCTTCTATGAGATTTGGGTTTGAAAACAAGTTTTACGCACCTTGGAAAGATGAGATGGATTCTGTACTGTTCAAAGGACGAATAAAAACACTCACGATTTGTATACACTTTGTGTACGCGATAACGTGAATTAGGTATTTTTAATAGTGGAATAATTATTATTTTTAAATGAAGTGGTGTTGAATTTGGTAATTTGGAACATCACTGATGGGAGAACATTTAGTGAGCCGCGACAATATAACGACACAACTGAACCAGGACACTCTTCAATACTGAACTGAAAAAACCAGTTCCGTGCGTTACTCGGCCTTTTGTAAGGAAAACGGGTGGGGAGGACTAGACGGGCTAGGGGAGGAAGCGATAAGGGGGAGTAGAAAGCTAGGAGCCCAAATAAAAAAAGAGGGGGAACCCGCGATGGTTAGCGCGTCGAACGGAGAGGGGGAACCCGTCAAATGGCGGGGAGAAGGGCAGTCAAATGAGGGGGGAACGTCATCGAAATCCCCCTTTCCTTCCCCATTTAACGCGTATCGGAGGGAAACCAGAGTTGCCAACCGTACATTAATTTCCCTATTTGCACGGTAATTTGTACAGTAGCCGTACCATTACGGCAAAATTACGGTAAAACCAAATGCTACTATTAATCTACGTTGATATTTCACACCGATCCAGTTAATGTGAGGTCATCATGAAGGCAAAGGTAGTAACAATGAACCACCAGATTTACAGAGCGAGAGGGGGACAACTGTTGAGAGCACAATGTTCTTTTTTACAAACCTTATCTCCTTCATGTCGACGCCGCTTTTTCGTTCAATTTTTTTTTCCTCTTTTTTTATCGTTATTTTTTCGTATTTTCCTTTTTTTTCTGTTCACTATTCAGAATCGAGGTTTTCGTGCAGCATCGTCAATTTCTTGTTCCCTTCTTGGGCCCTTATCAAAATGAAAAAATTCTTATCTAATCTCGTCTATTTCGCACGGTTTCTTCCCTTTTCTGGGGCAATCTTCAAAAAACTTGTTTTCCATTTTTTCCACGTCCTCGAATCAACGAGTTTGTCGAGGGGCCACCTCGATTTTGGCGGTCATCAACCCAAATCGAAACCACGTAGTTAATTTTGATCACCTCGTCTTATCAGGGTTGTTATACACATGAAAAGTTGAACAATAGTGGTACGCTTAGCGTACATAATTCGTTCCTGAAGAATGTCCGTACTGCGGACCTAATAATCCCATAAAAAATTAAGGAAATAGCGTTCAATCCGTTCTCTCGTCCCCACACCCACCCATTTCAATTTTGTTTGCACAATATTATTGCTAAATAATGACAACTAAAGTGTAAATACACTATTATTAGAAGAAATATTAACAAATAAAGAAAATAAAGAAAAAATAATGCCATAAACAAATAAATGAATCAACTTCTTTCATTTTCAAGATTTTCAAAAAGTTTACCACCTAATGTCACTAAAATGGTCATAACTCCCTTAATTCACAAATTAAACACAAAGTTGAGGATACCGCCAAAAAGAGCACAGAATTTTCCATCCGTTTACTGAACAACAAAATTCAGTTACACAATTTTCACTGATAAAAAAAAAAAAAAAAAAAACGCTGCAAATTCTTTCACTGGGGTTTATTATTCAATTGGCTTGCGTTCATAATTTGAATTTCTACTAAGCTTTGGAGTGTGCGCGTTTCACAGGATAGAGCGATTATTGAATTTCAGGAGATAGGGATGCATGGAGCACTTAAATCTGTTCTCAAAAAATAGACAATCATATTTGTGTGCATTCTGAAATTCAATAATCGCTGTATCCTGTGAAACGCGCACACTCCAAAGCTTAGTAGAAATTCAAATAATGAACGCAAGCCAATTGAATAATAAACCCCAGTGAAAGAATTTGCAGCGTTTTTTTATTGAAACACGCACACTCCGAGGCTTAGTACAGATTCAAATCATGAACGCAAGCCAATTGAATGATAAACCCGAGTGAAAGACTACTTATTTACCCCAGTAATAATATTGAATAATAATCCCCAGTAATAATATTTACCTACATATTATCAGCGTTTCATACATATCATAATGCTTCAACCCGTGTATCGGCTATAAACTACAAGTATCCACATCGGGTATCACTCCAGTAACCACATTAACTACATTACATCGGCATCACTAGGTTACAAACAAACAATAATAAACCAAAAAACGCAAATGTTGTCACCATAAATGGGGCCATACATCGAGAATGGTTTGACCTACGGACGTGGGGAAGGGCTCATTCGATTCCTCATGGTATGTTCTTCAAATAGGTAAATATTTAGGCCGATTCGACTTGTTTTGAGGCTTTTAGGGATTTTACAAAACTTTTACAGCCCTTAAAGGGCACTTTAAATTGAGTGAGAGAGCTGGCTCAAGAATTGGGGCGTCGTCGGACCAAGATGGATTTTACCTGAAAATTTCAGATCTTTTGCTCCAGCCGTTTGGGAGAAATCGTGCGTACGGCGTATGGCGGACGGACGGAAAATTTTTTTATTGCAGATTCGGATTCTACACCCTTTGAAACGTAAACCATGAAATTTTAAGGGGGGGTTAGAATTTTTTTCCAAAGCGATTACAATGGTTTATTATTGAATAGGTAATAAACCAAAAATAGACAAACAGAAAGAATTTTTTCAAAAGAAAATTATCGCTCTTCAAGCTAATGTTTTACCTGTAATAAGTAGCGCTATCGTGATGCACTACAAGTGGAAACCTAGCCTAAAAACTTAGCTTTCAACAATATATTCAATTTTTATTTCAGGTACTTCACGAATTAAAGGAGAATATGACGTTTGAATTAATAAAAACAACGATTTTCTCCTTCCGAAGACTCTTAACAGAGCTAAACAATTATTCTTACCAACGTGGAATTGAATTAATTCTGGTTTCCATGGTAAAAACTTCAGCTCTAAAGTAGAAAAACCTAATCTTTACCAACGAGTTATCTCAAAAGTTGAAACTAGAATGCATTAACTTTTGAGATAACTCGTAAGTAGTAATTTAATAAAATTAGGTAGGTTTCGTTAAATTTCAGTGTACATTGTGTATTATTCCACAATTTCACATTCCATTAACTTAACGATTACTGTCAGCTAGATAAACCTTGTCGAATTCAACAAACAAGGTCCTTTTTTGCAGTCGGGGTTCGCCAGTTCCGGAATTCAATTTAGACGAACGAGAGCGGGAAACGACTAGAGAATTTTCATCGGGTCCCCGCTCGCTCTGACGAGTTTAAAACGTCGGATTAAAAATAACTCTTTCCGGAGAAAGGCGGTATCGTAAACTGCCGCATGAAGGGAATGAACTTCTTTTTCGACAAATACGATTTCGGGGCCGAATGCTTAGTTTAGCGTACGTTAGTACGGTACTGTAATCGAGAAGAATGGCATAGATAGGTACACAACGGTTAACTTGCTCAACATTTTTGGCGCTTCTCCAGTAAAGTTTTTCTATCCATTTCCGTTTACAATACTTGACCAGCAAAGTCTACAACGATCGCGATTGCTACAAAAGAAATCGAAGCGTCTTGCCATCAAACATTTCCAAGAAATGCTATGATTTGTTTACTCTATTCATAAACAGTTTCTGCTGAAGTAGTAATCCAAATCACCCCTTTCCACTTTGTATCTCATGTGCTAAAAGTACTTATTAATCAATAAAGGATTGAAGAGAATATTAATGAATATTTACTATTTACTTTTGACTTCATTGGACAGTAAACGAGTGGGTAGTTACGTGCAGATTCTGATGCAGCTGGCGAAAATGGTTTCCAACAGCAATAAAATGGATTTTAGAATTTTCTCAAAGTTAGTAACCAGTAAAGTCGGTGAGTTGCAGCTCTAAAATTGGTTCTATTCGATCCAGCATTCCGTTCGACGAAGTTGAAAGGTAGTCGCATGTGGTCTCGTCACTCCTTACCCTCATGTTCAGGATGATTTTAGTAGTATTTTCCCAAAACTTCAAGTGATTTGGGCGATATGTCTAGAAGTTATGAGCAATGCACGTGGATCGGCCGTTTCTCCCAGTGTGCGCATTCCGTTTTCCCACAAATTAGTGGACCGAAATATTTCGAAAGTCAAACAAGCGTCCATATTCCCCGAACAAAGTTTGTCAATGATTTTGTTCACCCAGGATGGACTAGTACTGACTCTGACAATATTGGGTGTAACTTCAGAATCATTATTTGAACTGCCACAGATACAATATTTCCTCCGATTATTATTGTACAGCCAAACAATGGTATCAAAGACACTAGCGGACCACCGTCAACTCAACTACATTTTTAACACTGAATATGAAAGAATGAACTACAAAAGAATGAAGGATGAACTAGTGAATCTTAGTTTGGCAACGAGTGGAGCTTTATATATGCGAACTGAGGCATAATCCTCAACTACTTACTGCCTCGAAACATTGACGATTGCGTCCTCCTCTGGATTACCAGAACAGAACACGATGCAATCCATCAGCTTCTGTCAAGTTTTCGTTCTCAACTACTGATTGAACAAGTTTGAATCGAACGGATTTTGGAATTCTGATTTTTCAACTTTAAAAACAGAACAATTTTGTCAACTTGTTGCACGTGGTTTATACATTGGATAATATTCGGCCCACACGAATACGTGTACCAATAAGTGGGAGCAGTTACGTAACCAGGCCGTATTTCACCCGGGGCAAGAAATAAATTTGGCGCCTTTCCCCCCACCATAGGCCCGATATCTCATGACTCATACCATCTTAATATACCAATGAACCAAAATATGAACATAATTAGTTTGATTTATTCACAATATATAAACTCTTTGACTAAAAAAAAAACTTAGTAAACCGTCACTTTTTTGCCCATTTGGCTCCCCTCTAACTTTGGCGCCCGGGGCAGCTCCTCCGCTCCCTGGATCTGTTTACAGCTGCACCCCCTTCCGGAATGACAATTCTACACTAGCGTGTTTCTATAGCCGCATTGGCTACGGAATATTGTCGTGGGAATAGTTCTACGGGAGCTGAACGCATTTTGGCGGAATAGAGCTCTACAAATTATGGCAGAGAGAAAATCACCTGCACACCTCTATTCCAAAGGATGGGGATGCTGACAGTATTTGATGTCTGCGTCTCGAAATTATATCCTACACTCTTCAGTATTATTGACAAGTTCAGTGAAGTATCACCATAACACTCGTGGGCGGAACTTTCAGCTGGAGAACTTTCCTTCAGTTTTCAACAAACCAGCCTTGTATCTTCATCCATTTGGTATTTTTCAACTTTTAAGCAGCTCATCGTAAGTCCTGGGAGTTGAAGCCTTCTCAAACACTCCTATATATCTTATTTCTGTGTTTAAAAAACAAATTTAGCTCTCATTATCATTATAATATACTTGTATTTTTGATTTGAAGTAAGAGATTGAGTTCTGAAACACTGAAAAAGATTATTATTGTTACTAGTTGAATATCAACCAGAGACAAGTTTGATTCAGTACCCACTGAATGTATATAACACACTAGATACAATTCATGCAAGCTGAATTGAGTACCAACCCCCCTAATTTTTGAAGTCGGTAGAAAAGTCACGTTTACTTTTTTGTCATCATTTAGCCAACTGCATAGCATTGCATATGGGCTACAGCTTGATGACCCCAACGATGATAATTTGAATTACATCAAACTTAAATCGCATTGGAACTGTTCCAACCGGTAAAACAAACGTCATCCGTTCCAAACACTCTGTCAACCCCCTCCCCCCCCTTTCTTCTCAAACAAGACAGAAAATACCTACATTTCAGATAGAGCGCTTTTGATATCGCTTTTCCTCTTTAACTGTGGGGAATCTTAAAACTTTTACACGCTTTTAAGTCCCGTATCGAGAGAAAAGTTTTCTCTTCGGAGAAAACGCCCCCTCTCCCTCCGTCGTCCAACTCTCATAACAAAAACCGATCTCTCTCCTTCACAAACGGAAATGAATCTCGCAAAATATCCAAACTCAACGGTATAAAACCCTGTCAATTTTCCTCCCCGAGTGACCCCGTCGTCCTCAGCCTCGAACAAAGTTTTCAATTCCACCGCATTCCCTTTCCGTACTCTTACTTCCTCTATTTTCAATTTCGTTTCCACCCCGTCTTTCGTCAAGGTTTCGCTCCTATTTCCCCCTCTCTATCGCCTTTTCGCACTTGACTAGCGACTCCCCCCTTTCTTCGAGGCCTTAAGTCCAACTTTTCTTGCATCTCGCAAAGTTCCGCGCAATTAAACTCCACCGAGAGAAAACGACGTTATAAATGTCACCGCCCAGTTTATCAGAGGCAGTTTCCCTCTTCTGGTTCCTCTTCCGAATATCAATTCAACGGAAAACTTATTGAAATTCCGCTGAAGACGCGAAAACTTCTCGGATCGGTTATGGTGTTTGGAACTTTTCGCGGTTATCTACGAAAAAGACATGACTTTGATGTAAAGTGCACCTAGCAATTGTCTGACGTTGCCAATAAAACTTTATTAATTTGGTTTGATACAATTTCAATAATATCACCGTACGTAATGTCACGTTCGATTGCACTGCTTCAAAACTTTTTGAAGTTTGCAGACTCCTATCTGGAGTATTTCAAAGTAAATTAAGAAACTCAGCGACAATTTATGACTTTTTCGTAATTATGGTAGCCTTTTTTCGTACATTCCTCCTTCCAAAGGGGTCCATTATAAAAAAAAAAATAACGTGTACATCCCATGTGTTGCAAGTAACTTCAGTATCTGTTTCCATGAAACCGGTTGCTTGAAATAGGGCTTTCCTCGGGAAAAGAACCTCATTGCAGTTGATACCGACTGTCCATTAGGGGTCCTACCAAGAACCGCATATCAGCTTGATAACATTTTCCATATAATCATAATGGACATGACATGAATCATTTATCAAACAAGTTATTTCAATCCACTGCAAATTCGTGACTTACTCGCCAGTCTTGTCGTAAAGATACGTAAATTACAACTGAAGCAACAGGAATGTGGATTTTCTATTTTCAACAAAACCGACTTTGCAAAATTTTATTATACGTCCGAAAAACTTAACAACACGTGTTTTACAACTAACTTGTGACAAGAAGTGTCGCTTAGACTTTTTTTTTCGGGTCTTCGTTTCCTAGTTATCTCAATGTAAAGATTTTTTTCGTGTTTTCAACTTATTCCGAAAATGGGGTTTTCTCTCGTTTCCACAGTATTCGAAAATCCAAGGATACTGTCGGAGAGATAATTAAATTTCCCATCTTCTTAGTCCCTAACAACAATTTGTTTGAAGGGAACTAGAGGGTGAAAAATTAGCTCGAAAATAAAATGCCAAATTCTGAAAAAACACTTTGTTAAAGGCTCATTACTCCCCCATAATTCTTATGATACGTAATGGCCTGTAGGCGCAAAACCTTAAGCTTTTCAACGGTACAAATAGTTTTTATTGTTTAAGGGGAATCTTCTTGAGAGAATGGAGTTTTATTGCAAAAAAACGTGTATTTTCAGGAACATTAAAAAAAAAAAAAAAATCTTAACGTTGAAATAACCCAAAAAACAAAAAACTCAGTTTTTTTTGTCTCAAATTGGTTGTAAAACACGTGGGTGAAGTTTTTCAAAAATTTTTCAGTCATGAGTGGGTTTTTTTTTTTCAGAACAAATACGGATTTTCCCATTAAAACTAAATTTGCTACAAAATTTTCCCTTTAAACAATAAAAACTAATTAGACCGTTGGAAAGCTTAGGTTTTTGCGATTTATTCAAGACTTACAGGTTCTTACATATCATTAGAGTTAGGGGACTAATGAGCATTTTAAAAAAGTGTTTTTTTTCTTCAAAATGTGACTAAATTTTATTTTCGGACTCATTTTTCACTCTCTAGTTCTCTTTAACAAATTTTTGTTAGGGACTTAGAAGATGCAAAATTTAACGTTTTTTCCAACAGTATCCCCAGAATTGCAAATACCTTGGAAAGAAAAGAGTTAGACGATATTTTTCGACGATAAGGTCGAAAACAGGAGAAAAAATCTTTACATTGAAATAACTCGGAAACCAAGCGTCTAAAAAACTCCAGGAGGCAATTTTTATCACAAATTAGTTGTGAAACACGAGTTTGAAGTTTTTCGGATGTATAATAAATTTATTTGTCCTTTTAGACCAGTGTTTTTCAACCTGTGGGTCGCGACCCCCTGGGGGGTCGCGGAGCCTCTGTAGGGGGGTCGCGAGAGGTCGAGAAAACTTCAGTTTTTTTATACAAGACATAATTTGTGAGACTTAAATAAAAAATTATTATATTTAACAAAATTTTCATATAATCAATCATACAAGTCAGAAAAATGCTAGTTTAAAACCTGTTATTGCAAAAAAAAGTAAATATTAAAAATGTGTTTAAATAGAAAATGATTACATCTGTGCTTGCTTATCTTCGTTCATTTTAATGTGATGGTTGCGCTTGAGTTTGTTCAATTAATTTCTCCCATCGTGGATCTGTTCTTGCCACATTAAGTATTAAATCGTTTTCCAAATTTAAGCGATTTCTTAGTTTACATTTTATTCGCGCCATTGATGAAAATGCCAACTCGCACACTTAATTGCGAAAAATTAATACTTAATTATATGTTTATATCAGATTGCAAATCACGCAAACGCCTAAAATTTTTGTAAGTATTACAAATTACATATTTTTAACATACATGGAAAAAAGGGTTGGGGGGTCGCGAAATATTTTTTTATACTAAGGGGGTCGTGTCATAAAAAAGGTTGAAAAACACTGTTTTAGACGGTAAGGTCAAAAACACGAAAAAAAACCTTAACGTTGAAATAACTCTGAAACTAAGCCTCTAAAAAGAACTCTAGGAGGCATTTTTTGTCCCAAATTAGTAGTAAAACACGTGGGTGGAGTTTTTTTGGACCTTGATCGGACACCATATGTAGGGGTGGGGGTTGCTCTAGGGCCTCGTGTTAAATTCATTTTTTGTTCCAAGAAACTTCAGTTTCATTTCCCACGAACCCGCTTGTCGTGAAAACAAATCGCTATAGTTGATGTAGCTACTGTTTGTGCGTAAGGGACCTTCAAAGCTGCACCATCCGTGAAAACACGACGTCTTTCCATCTCATCAAAGTATCAAGTGAGTTATTAATTTAACTGGAACCCGGTTATTCCCTCGCCGGTCTCGACTTTAATGCGAGCGACTCCGGTTTTGAAGGCAACCGCCTCCCTTTTGGCATCTTATCTCCGAAGCGCACGGCTTCTGAAACCGACTTCAACAAAAGGTCTCTCGCCGCGCGGAAAGACAATACGCTCACAATGAGGAGTCCGCTCTTATTGAGATAGCTTCTTCGCGGTTTCTCTCCTTCCTCCGTTGTCCTCGCTTCTCTCATCTTCTCCTCCCTTATTCCTCACAATTCGTCGGCTCTTCTTTTCATTTAGTCTACCCACAATAAAACAACACAGGTATTTCGTTTGTGTCGCAGAATATGGCAGGTATCCAACTCCCACAATACGATTTCTACTATTACTACACTTCTCGGTTGTGTAATACGAAATTCATATCACGGTTTTCGTGTTCAATATTGTTCTGCTTGAGAAATCTACGGAGAAACCAATACTTGAGATGTTCCTTTTCTGTTTTCATTAGCGTTCTAAGCTTTTCAACTGGCTGAACCTCGGCAACTTTGGATGTTTCGGCAACACGCAAAATCGCGCAACCCCAAAATAGTCAAATAGTGGATGATGGTGAACTGTAAAGTGTGACACATGACACACTTCCAATTTTTGCGCAAAAACGACCGAAATTTGTTTATTTTGCGTCCGTTTTTTTATTTTAGGCACCTGTTTTCGGATTGTTACGAGGATTAATTTTCAAGGTCTGGTTGAAAAATGTAAAAATCAAATTTTCATGAAATCTTGGGTAGAATCGGAATCCGCAACAAAAAATTGGTGTTCCCATTTGAAATAAGTAAGTTAGTGTCAATTGCGCATGGTTGCATTTTTTGTTTACCCCCATTTGAACGATTTTAGGAGGGGGGGGGGGGACTCGTGAGACACCCTGTATACATGTAGAACAATATGATCAAGTAAACATGTAGTACAATATGATCATGTAAACATGTAGTGGAGGAGAATACGTGATGTGAATGTATATGGATTTGGGTAAAAACTATGGAAACGTGGTACGAATAATTTGTTGTAGAAGTATTAAAAACCCCCGAGAGCAGCGGGAGCTCCATTAGCGGCGGCAACTTGACGGTTTTTCCTGGATTAATTAAAAGCATTTGAAAATGTTCCTTGGTGGTCGTAAATAAGGTTGAATGAAAAGAGTTCGAGTGGAGGGGGAAATGCGAAAAGAGTGGGAAGGGGGGTTGTTCGGAGTGAATCATCGTTAGGATTGAGGAGGAATATGGAGGTTAAAGTTGGGACGGAGGGTGAAAGGGGGAATGAAGGGGTGAAAGGGGATGGGGAGGTGAAAGGGGGAAAGGAGAAGTGAAAGGGAGGGGAATGAGGAATGGAGGAAGAGGGGAGGATATTGTGTTAGTGGCCTGAATATAGAGCTGGAGGAGAAGATGGTGTATCTGTCAGTGAGACGGGTTTCGCGTAGCACTAATTTCATACCTCTCACCCCACACTCGTGAATCCCCATCAAAGGGATCTCAGTGGTCCTTTTCATAACGTAACCCCCTCCCCGAACCCTTTAAACACCCTTGACGACCACTTTCTCTTTCTGTTGCCGTAGCAACGGTACCTCTGAGACTGAAAAGGCGTAGGTTATACCGCGACGGAGGGGAAGGGTCCGTATATAAAGAGAAAGCCGAGTTTCCTGAAAACAGTGTTATGAAAAGGAGTCCGGAGGCGGAAGGGGAAAGAAAGGGCGGGGGCAGCAAGGAGGATGACGATAATTGCGAAAAGGCGGATAAGGGGAGGGGAAGAGGGCACATTAAGCTTTTGCACCCCTTTCACTTTATAGAGGTCTTTCAGACTGTGCGTAGACCGAGGCACATTAGGACACGAGTGTCCTCGGCATTAGGGCACCCTTAATCCTCCCAGCTCTGTTAATCCCGACCCCTTTCCCTTCTACACTGTGACTCTCCCCGTAATCCCTCACGTCCTGGTTCAACTAGAGCCATCTTACCTGTAACTGACCTCCTATGCCCGCTGCAATACCCATCATCATTCCACATCGAATAACCGACTCAAACTTCTTCCAACCTGAGTGTGGCATATAGCTTCCTCCTCTAGGAAACTGCAGATATTCTGCAATGTTTGATAATCTCGAAATAAGTAGAATATAAGCTTGCTACGATTCACGAGACAGAAATGTGAAGGGTCATGTTGTCACTGATGAGCTTATGAGCAAGCTCAGTACTCTATATTTTGAATAATAATAATAATTATAATATTTAATGCCCGGTAGAAATTCAATATTCGTACATGAATTTTTTGCTATGCTTACAATTCATTTTGGTAATTTGCCGTAAGTTTCTATCATGTTGACAAAAACAATTACAACACGTGGGACGAATACAATAGATTGGGTACTGGGGTCGCACTGAATAGCCGAAGCTGTGGCTCAGTGTGGAGTTGGAAGGCTACTGAACCTCACGAAATTATCGTAGATACCTACTAATTATGTATACAGCTTTTCAGTTAGTACTGCTTGTATTTAAGAATCAAACTCCCTAAGTTTACCTGTTCCTAAATAGTTGAAAAAATGATGTAAAGTAGACTATGTTTCTTCATTAAGTAAAACGAACATATTTTTTGTTCTTAACATACGTTTTTATTTATTTTCTACCTTCTGTTGACCTTATCTTCACGATTAAATTATAAATATTATCAAAGTCTTCGTTAATTATTTGCTTGCCCCTGTAATTTGTGGACATTTGGGCAGAAGTATGCTTTCTTTTAGGTGGTTTAATTCTATAGGCTTTGCTCCTCCTAATGTCATCATGGAACTCTTGTTGGTTAGTTTTAAAGAAATTGAGCATATTAATGGCATATATTTGGTGAACTGTCATTATATTTGTCTCCCTAACCACTTCACTGGAGGCGAATCTTTTGGGGTATTCGAATAACATTTTCAAAGTTCTTTTTTGCTTAATATGGATGCGGTCTATGAGATATTTATACGTTCCCCCCCAAATTATTATTGCGTATTCTATCACTGGCTTAAATTTAGCGTCATAAATGATTTTTGTGTGTCTTTGGACAGAAAATTGACAGCATTTAGTTTGTAGGTACACTTTCTGAGTTTGTCGTGAAGCACATGTACTGACCAATCAATTTTACTATCCAGCCACACACCCAGGTAACATAGATTTCCCACTTTTAATATTTCCGGGCAGCTACAGATATTCGTTTTCCTCTCCTCGCAGCTATGCAGTTGTATAAATTTATATTTACCGATATAGAAATTAAATAACGAAATACATATGAAATTTCCATTAAATTTTACCAAACCAAAATGAAAAAAATGTCATATACATTCAGTAAAAAAATGCCTCCGTACACCCACGTTGCTTTTCACGAATATTGTAGGTGCTTTTCACAAACCTTGAAAAACGGGATACTAATTTGTGAAGGTTACTTATGAACTATCGGTCCGCGTTCGCGTAGCAGTTCCAGAAACTGCTACAAATTGTATTAATTTATTCACAAACATCCTAAATAATGAATTTCAAGTCAACCAACTTTTCAACTGAACAAACCAGGCGAAATTGACAACAGACGTTAACTAATTCATTTTCATCAGAGCGAAAAAGGTTCGTACAGTCAAAAGAACAGCAAAAATCGAGCTAAAAACAATGAAATAATAGCTCGTGGGCCCTCCTCTTTGCTTGACGACTTCCAACAAACGGAACTTCATCGAATCGATCGAATTTCAACCAAGCTGGAAGGTATTTGAGGGCACTAGTTCAAAAGCACTTACTGTACCATAACAATAACAATACACTACACATAGGGTAATAATAACAAATCATGGAAAGCGTCAGAGAATTGCGAGCTTGTTAGCGTCTATGACATTAAATGTCAAATTTTCTTTTCTTGTCTATAGTTTTTTTTTCACTTTCTTGGTCTTAGATCGGTCTAGAATGGATTTGTATCCAGCTATTTTCTTAATTTATATTTTCATTTATTTAATGTTTGGGTTGTGACCCACCCAAGATCAATTCTAATAGTCGTCCCTGTACTGGGAGACCTCCATGATCGTCTCCGGAAAAATGCTGATACCGCAATTTTCATGATTCTAGACCTCTGATAGTTGTTTTTGCGGGTGGGAATAGTTTTAATTGATCCTGTAACGATTCAGATGAACTCCAGCTTGCTAATCGAGACTTCGTTTCTTGTATTCTTGTGTAAACATCCGAATTAGCCTCCCTGGACAAATCTAAAAAGTACGCATTTTTGGGGTTTACTGAGACATCTTTTACTGAGTGTACACGAACAAAGTCCGCCTACAACTGTGTGCATTCCGTAACAGCGAACTATTCTTGGCAAATTGGTGCTTGGTGGGTTTTGAGTTTGCGCATGCCCAGAGTGTAACACAGATTTATGAACAATTCAACTTGTCAATTTACATCCTAACCCGCATATTCCCTGAAATTGTCATCAAAATCGAATGAAAACTGTAAAAATTAGGCATCCTGATTCCTATTTCTAATTGAAAACAGGACGCGAAAGCTACTTCGCATCGAAATTGGTCTTGACAGAAAATTATACCAACCAAGTCACGAAATTTGAAATTCAAATTGTCAGAATGGTTTTTCTCGACTAGCTTGAAAATTTGACAGCGATTAGACCTCTAGAACCGGAGAAAATGGTTGGTGGATTCTACAATAGTGCATAGACAGTGTGAAGTATTGATGGACGAGCAATGAAAATCATTGAGGTGCGCATTCCCTAAATATCGTCACGATTGAATGAACACTGCAGGAACTAGGCTTATTACAAGGGCCTCCGGACACACGGGCAGACAGAAAGACACAAAACGAGTGGAAATGTTGATTTTGGAAAAAATTGTTCTTCTTGAATGAAATAAATAGATAAATAGAAATATATAAATAAATAGATAATTCAATTAAATAGATAAATTAACAAGGTTCGAATGTTCCATGTTAACAGTTTCATCTTTCGAAAGTCAAAAGAAAGCTTCAGCTACCTTTAAGTAAATTCAGAAGCAATAATGCACAGAAATCATCTTAAACAAACACGGTTTACTTCATACCAAAATGTGAAACATAATGAATAATTTACTGATCACCATTCCCATTCGAATTAGATCGTGTGAATGGGTGAAAACCGGTTAGCGTCGATAAAATTTATAATATAATAAACGCGTATAGTTTTTGGATGTGCAGAACACAGCTTAGGAAATTGTTTTAGTTCGTTCCTCTGCCAAACAAGAAGTTCAAACCACGAAATACAGCTAGCCGTCATTTTTTGAATTCGTCTGATCAAGATACACATTATTTCATTAGTTAGTGGGTAATAATGTTAACTAATTGGTAATTCAAAATCGATCATTCACCAAATGATCGTAATAATAGTCGCTGAAGCCCCACATTATGCTGTCTGGGACACGGGAAGTACCACAATAACGGGAGGTTCGTCCCATATTGACGACTTCCCTCTCACTAATTTCGCCGAGTTTATTGCTCTCGTTAGGAGAGCGCCACATTGTTCATCTCTTCATCCTCATCTGTGGACCCCCCTCCGCGACGGTGAAGTGAAAGAGAAAGTGGGACAGGCGTTTATAAAGTGGGACTAAACGATATCCGAGGGGAAAGAGGTAGAGGGGGGTCATTATAACTCGCAGGAGTCAATTTGTTGATTAAACGACCGTTTCCGTCAATTACGTGATAGGGGGGGTAGGAGGGGGGAGTTGGATCCGCATCGTGAGAATGGCCTGATCTTTTTACCAGCATCACAAGTTATGAATCCATACTAAATGTAAACAACAGGTTTTAAGTAGTGTAATGACTTTATACAGTATTTTTATAACTATCATAAGAACGAAAAAGTAATTTATGGAATATATTCAGCCACCCCTTCCCCCTACTCCACCCATATCAATCATACTCCATGGAATTTTGAATAAATATGTTTCTCCAAGAAATCGAAAACCCCATCAAAAAGTGTGCTCAAACACCTAAAAACGCTAAGTTTTTTTTACGCTACAATTCTTACGTTTATTCGTACGGCGCATAGAAAATGTAATTTTGAAATCTAATTGAAACGTAAAACGACACGATTTGAGGGATTCCTATTTTTGGGGGGTCACTGAGGGGGAGTATTTGATTACTGACGCTTATTACAAGTTGAATTTGGCACGTAGCTTCTTCGTTTAGATGACATGAATGTACAGATCATTAAAGATGTTATCAATCATTTTTGAAGATATAGAATATAAGCTTTTCACTCAAGCTTCAAGGGACTAAAAATGCGGCAGGATGTTCCTGCAGATATCAACGCCTTCAAATGGCGTAGCATTCGGTACTGATAATACTACAGTGTTAGGATTAATATGATGTAATTCAAGCTTTACTCTCCTATCCTTAAAAAGTTGAGCTTTAGAACCTGAAATAACGACGCTTAACTCATGTCAAGGTTTTGCCTGGTCATAGTGTCATCAGTATCGGCTGAAAGGATAGTAATTCAGAATGGTCTAATACCTGAATTTAGAGTGGTTTTTAAATTTATTTTGGAAATGATTGAAAATTGTTCACTTCCATCAAGTGAAAAAAAGGACCCGCTACAAATACGCAGTTGTGGAAGCAAAATTAACCAAAAGGGAAAAAGTTTGTTAAAAAGAAATTTTGAGTGTCACAAACTCTTTACTCTCAAATTTTTGTGTTTAAAAATGTTGCCAAATTGAAGATAATACAAAAAAATTGTTTAAATTGTGAACTTCGACTGCGGTTCATGTGTTGATTCGATGTGAGTAAGTTTTGGTTTGTGATTTTGTGCTTTTTCAGTTTCTCAAGTTCATAATAACTGGGATGGGATGCTGTAATTGCCCCTTCCGTGGGCTGAGGCGATATGCCCGCAAAACCTAGAAGATATCTCTGACCCTAGAAATAGCGTGTAAGTAGCAAGCACCAGGAAGGGGACTTTCCATGACCTTCACAACATTTAAATAAAATTAAATTCACATACCTTCCATTTAGACGATAGTTTTCCCTGTGACACCTGAAATTGAAAATACAGCAACATTAGACGTGAATAACAAATTATTATTTATTATATGGAAGCGAATATAAATTCCAAAGTAAGTAAAATAAATTGTCCATGACGTAGAAGGTTGATATAAATATGTACCTAGTATTTATATGATATCTTTTATGATGGACCTCTTTGAATGAAGGGGTACTGATGTGCTCAGGAATCGTGCCACTATTTGATCTCATTAATTGAGTTCTGAAATTTGAAATTATCTACCATTGGGTTATCTGGAGTCAATTTCAAGGTGTGTAAGCGCGAGTCGAGGGTGTCAATAACTTAAGGTGGATGCGAGGATATAGTTAAAAAATCTATCTTAAAGAAAAAGACAAAATTGTATTTTAACATTTGTAAACGTTTATACAACATTGTCAGTACACAACAGGATGTAGTAGAAGTGAGTGTATTTGGTCCTTTTACCCAGATGAATCTGATTGGGCCTAGCACGAGAAAGCTTGCTGGTATACTAGGGGTGGATCACGTTTGTCGAAAAATTCCGAAATGAGATAATTGGAATTTCTGGAAATTCAGGAAATGTATGACTCGGGTATAGCAATTAATAATGTTGGTATAATTAGGCGTTCGCCATTAATTGAAATGGTTTTGTGAATCCTTTTAATCCAGGTTCTTCCTTTCTAATCCTTGGCCCAACCAGAAGGCACCTTTCACTTTTTTGTGCATACGGAACATGTCTACTCTGTCTCCTTCATTCCGTATTGTACTGACGATGGTGTTAAACCCGAAACAGGTTTAGAAGCGTAAAATTCTCTTTTTTGTGTGAATAGACTATTTCGTCAATCTTGCGGTTTTTGTATGAAACTCTTGAGTAACAGATTGCAGCTTTATAAAAAATCAATTTTCAGAATCTACGTATCTTGAAACATCAATAACCAACGTGGAGGGTTTGAAATTTTCGTTTTCCTTTCTGATTAGTAGAAAGGTTCAATAATCGAAACAGTAATGTTATGTGAAATACACAATCAGCTGGGCTCCACCGCTTTGAACAGATACAACAAGACCAATGCAACAAGAAAAATTCGACCAGCTTGCTGAAAGTAGTCAAAACAAGTCAACTTGGAATTTTGAAATTGAAACAGAAAGTTGGAAACAACTTGAAGATTGGGTTTTCACATTAATTTATTATGCGATAACTACCTGTATTGCATGGTGTTAAATATGAACGTATATTCACATATGCATAGCTTATTCACTGTACTCATCCAGTGCGAGTTTGTTACTACATTTCCTTGGTCAGTGTTGACTATAACAAACTGCATCTCTTGAGCCATTACGAATCGTACATAGTGATTATCTACTTTATGTCACAATTGGCTACAATTTAAGTTCTCTTGAAGTCCGTCACTATTTCTTGTTATATTTCCTAATAAACTGTGCCTTGACTAGGACGATATTATTTAAAATACAGCCATATTCGTTGCGTGAACTTATCAAAAGGTTCAACCAGGCATGTTCGTTTCAATCCGAAAATTCCGAATTCACGAAAAAAAACCTGATTACGCTAATGGCAAAACACTGTCAACTTTGAACACGTCCCAATAAAGGGGAGAAGAGAGAAAAAGACACAATCGAGAGGGACGTTGAAATTGGTTGAAAATCGGGGATTCATTGAGTGACATGAACCTAAAGAGAAATCGCCTGTTAAAACACAACTCCGAGCTCAAAAGGTTTTTAAGCCAATAAGCGGGGAAAAAACAACCGACAAAAAAAACCTTTTTTTTCCTTTTAACCGATCGCAAATCAACGCCCGTTTAATTAATAATGTCACCAGCAGTGTTCATTACCATAACATTAATAATTAATTATGTTAATTTTGTTTACGGTCAAACACGTTGTTTGGTGGTGAATATTTCCATGCGTCTGTTGAGAAAAGTTTCCAAAAAGCCAGTGTTACTGAAGGAAAACGCCGAAATTTATTACATGAAGGCTCATTATTATGTATTCACTTCTTTGTAAATAACTGGTTTGTTTATTATATGTTTTCTGCAGAACGTTATTTAAACTCGGTGGTTACACCCATGTAATTGTACTCTAGGTGTCTTAAAAAGAGCTTCATTTAGGCTTCAAAACTATTGCTTAAAACTGGAATCGTTTGACTCCGGGATTTCGATGAATAGACCGATTGGATTGTGCCAATTATCTAATAATGTTAGGATATTGAAAATTTGAATTTTTGATTGGAGTGCAAATGTGAAAACAGGCACTATGAACCTAATTTGCGAATAAGAATGTAAATATACATTTTACCGTTATATCTTGCGTTTAACTTTCGTCTCGATCGCAGTTTTTGAAAAAATTCTAAACGTCCGTGTTACGATAATAGATGAAGTTGTACTGCTTACACAACTTGGCAGATTGCTGAGTGAAATTGATTATTTTCTGTACATTTATAATCTAATTATTGCTGATTTGGTTGTACCTTGAGTGACATTAGTTTCGTTAACATTTAAAGTTGAACATCTAATTCTTTAATGAATATAGAATTTTAATTAGAAGTCTTAGCTATAGTTAGGTACTTCAAATCGGGGATGCACGAATTATGAAATTCCATTTCAACTACAAGAATAAGAATTAAAAATCCTTTGGAGAATGTTCAGAATTTTACTGTGATGGGAAACTAATATCCTGAAGTAAGTGCAAAGTAGCCATGACGCATCTGTTTAGTCGGGTCGTAATAGGTGTGGAATCAACAAACCTTGCTTGATGAGGGACGAGGAATGAAAGAAAGTCCAGAGATCAGTATAGGTGTAGTGGCCACAATTATGGATGTAAATATGATGGACTCATGGTGCAAAATAAGATGTTCGCGGTGGCCATCGATTTTGCTTGGAAGGAGTATAGGTACTATTAAAAGGGCTTTTATTTGGCATCTTGGTGGTAGCAGGGTAACGGGAATCATCACGTACGATGGGCAGAAGATATCTAAATCAGGTCTATAATTGCTCGAGCTTATGGTTACAAATAATAACACCATACAAAGTACAAACACCAGGTGGTTATCAATTCTCTCGACTCTCTCACCTGTGTCAGACCTCAATACCGTAACGGTTTCTACCAGGATTAGGCGCGAACAGAAACACATAAGGTGTATTTCAGTATGCGGGTAACATTTTCCAATTCATTGTCGAGCCTTCGAGGGAAGGTCAAATAAAGTCTTGACCCTTCTTCCTCTCACGAAACCCGGCGACCTCGAGGTCACGGCACATGTAAATATTAATAAACTTAGTTCCCGGTCTCACGAGTTAGGGGGATCAACTCGTGTTTTGTTCTCAGGTTTTGGTGGTTCTACTGCATGGAACCAGAAGTTTTTGACAGGTGGCCTGGAGAACAAAACGTGTGCGACTAGTGGGCACCATGCAAATGGAAGCTATGAGAACAGTTAAGGAAACAAAACAAACTTAATAGTATCATATCAGTAGAAAAAATAGTTTTTCTGAGAAGTGAAGAATACAACATGGTTTGTAGAGGACACATGTGCTAATGGATCAGCAATAACCTACTGCCAGTGTACTCCTAACTTGTTATACATGGGCAAACACTTGGGAGTTCTAGAACCAGCAGACTCAAAAAAGATATTTTCAACCAGTTGCGTCATTGATGAATTTTGGATCGGCTGAGTCAGCAATTGTGGTTTAGGAAGACTTGAATCGAACGCAGACATCGGCTATGTTAGTCGAACTTAGAGGTATCAACCACTTCGTGGTACACGATGTGGTTGATGAACAAAGTCAAGCATCACTTACCTATCATGCGAAGCATCACGTTCCTGATCCATAAATTGTGGAACCATACACGGATGACTGCTCAAGAGCTTCGTATTCGCTGATGCAACATAAAGCTCTTAGGCCAACTGAGCCAGAAATAACACTTTTGGAGGATAGGTATGCGTTTTATGGCATACGATAAGGGCAATGAGGGGCGGGGTTCCATGAAAACCTGGCTAATGGATTATTTAGCGCGCAGATGAGGCCACTTGAACACGAACGTTAGTTAGTAAGTAAGCTGAAATCGTAATGATAATTGCATACATGGAGGTTCGATTTTGCTGACTCAAACCACGAGTTTGGGGGTGTATGGCGTACTGTGTTCTTTGGTTTCAGATAATTGAATTAAAATCAGTACTGGTGGCTCCAATTATGACCAGATTAACGAGGAACAATGGTGGTCACCATAAAAATATGATCCAAAGGAGCTTCTGAGTTAACAATGGCGTTTTCAGATCAGTTGAATTGTATTCCGCAATCATGAAAATTAAGTTCAAAATAAGCTTTCCTCACTAGGGTACACCACGATGGGGAACAAGACTTAAAGTAGCCGCCCCGTGTAAATAAAACACTATTTCCAGGATCGCTGAGGATATGACGATTTTAGGATAAGGTGAGTGTAAGTCGCACAACCTCCCTGGAAAGGTTTGTCAAAAATCCAACATCCTAAGATATTGAAATAATAATGTTTATACTTTTCTGGAGTATATATGAACGCATATACTACTGTCTGAGATAATTGTGATTCTCCTCCCCCAGATCATTGAGTTTCTCTTGAAAGGGACCGTTAGACAAAGAATGAGCTGAAAGAAACTGCAACATCTGTTCGGGGGAACAAGACTGTCTCACGCCCGACGACACCCCACCGTTTGAAAAACAAGGGGAATTTCGAGGAAGGCTCGCCAAACAACGATCCGGTTTTCGGGGTTTCTAGACACAAGAAACAACGGTTTGTGTGTTTTCGAGGTTTTTCGCGGGTGTTGGGAACAGACGAAATAAGGTTTCCGCGGTTGCCGAGAGAGGTTTTGCCAACGGGCCCCCTGAGGTGGAATGCGGTGGAATGCAGCCCGCATGCCCCGAGCGAATTAATTTGCTCGGTTCTCGTTCGGAGTGCGAAACTCGGATTCCTGTTCTGATTGCGACAAGATTACCGCAAGCCGGAGGGCCAAACTCACCAGCGTCGAACACTTGGATGTGATAATCCACAATGCCCCTCTGAACGTTTTAATTGATGCCGTTAATGGGTGGATGGTGTTTTTGATGTAGGGGGATTTCATATTTGGCGTCCCCCTCGGTAGGTAGCCTTAAGCAATTAGAAAATGGTGTTTTCCGGCTGAAAACAATTGTGACCATTTTTGGTATACATGGTGTGAACAAATAACCACCTATGACCACTGTGGAATAAACCTACACAACCTCCACTCCTCTTCTGAATACCATTCATCTAGAATTGATGTGGTCCGGTAGCTTTGTTTCATTTTAATGCAGCTGTTCTTGTTATGATGCATCTCCTGCTCTCTCACTCTGTTCTCCTACTTTCCCATGAACAGTAAACCAAGTTGCGGACACGAAATATTGTTTGATGACCTTTTTCTGCGACGATAACTAATTGAACGCTGTATTAGACCTCTGGGTCTATTCACCATAGCAAATATTCAACTTAAAACCTCTTATATAGACAATGAAATTGTTCATGTAAAATATTAAATTCGCCTCCATGCTATCAATCCATACTATTTTTTGAAATTCTTATTTCTATTGATAGGCACCATACGCACAGTTGTTTTTGAAATTCAACAAGATTTCTGAACGAAAACTGCATAGTATTCTACTTCATTAGTGTAATTGGATGAATGATGTTAATTTGAATTTTTGGGAAAGAATGAGCATTATATTTTGGTTTCCAGTTAAGATTTCTGATAGAATGGCACTAGAATGACTCAAGAAGGATTTTCATGAAGACAATTTTCGAAGAATTCGTGATTATAAATATTGGTGGCAAAATGTTGAACACACGAGATACATGATATTCAACAATGTTGGTGTATGGTACACGAAATGCCATCATACCGATGAAGGGAAAACTGTAGCTCCAACAACACTTACAAGGCCACAGCTACTGTAGTTGGGATGCTGTTTCAACTAAATCTGTCCTAAGTAGCATGAGGTCGGTTCTCCACTGGAATAATTTTGAATCGGCAAGAAGCGACCTGTCAATGTAATTTGCTGTCACCGATCCCTTTTTCGATCGAAACAGTACAAGTTGAGAAGTTTAAGCTGAAGGTACCTTCGTTATTTTTACGTAAGTAGATCATCATCGTCAAGTTCACCAATATGACCAAATTCAGAGAATTTGGTCATCTTGGTGATCATCATCGTCAAGTTCACCAATATGACCAAATTCAGAGGTGTACGGCATGATGTTGGGCAGTAGGGGACTCCATGAGTAACTAGCTACAATGACAACTACTCTGCCTACCTACAGATCTTTGGTGATCTTTTAATCATCATAGTAACCATCATCGTACATCATCGACATACGAATTGAAAGTGTTCCAAACCTATTTATGTTAGCCTTGAAGGTGTTACCATTTCTTAACGAAATGATGGTCTGAAACAAAAATTCTTTCACTCGACGATCCAAACCCACAATCACCCAAAGAAATTTGCATTCCAGCAGTCAAGAGACTAATCACATTTTATTGGAACCATTACAATAGTATTTATTCTTCATAACCATTACGATTGGTTTATAATTGCGGGGGAATGGTAGGTGAGGCTCACTCATGAGCATTTTGTCGGTCGTCGAGTTGAATGGAATGAAATCTCTCGACTTCAACCGGCCTATCGCCAAGTGGACGAGGGGACAGGATAAGTCAAGTAGGCAGAAGATAAGGAGGATTTTTCTCACGGAGCCAGCCGTCACAGATAAGGAAGTGGGGTGACCCAGGAGGGAAGCTCAGGATCACATCCGTGGGAGGAGACCATCTTGGATTCATGAATTTAGATTTGGAAACCACGTTTAAATATTTGGAAAACCCACAGGCACTTATTGGTACGAATGATGACGTCTTCCCCGCAAGAAAAGTGACCCTTCTCAAAAATTAGCTTTTGGGTAAGCACTATCGTTGGGTTTTTCAAGCTGATTTCTGCAAGAGGAAACATCTGGTTTGATTGTACTTACAACTACGGCCACCAGAAACCACCAATATCTGTTTTCCTCACAGCTGAATTCAGCCGACTAAAGTTTTGACGGATAGACGAAAAGGGGATGTTTATTGGGCGACTAATAAAGTTCTCCTGCAATACAATCAGTTGTTGCAATACAACAAAAACCGTCATTCTGTACCGATTTTGTTTTGAATTTTTGACAAGTAAGGGTTTTTAAAAGCGTCACTTTTGTTGTGGGGGTGTGATATGAAACTATGATTGTAATTATGTCAGAATAAACTTATTCATTATCATGATTTGTTGGTTTACTATGGATGATAGGTTACAAAAAATAATAAATCCGTCCGTTTACAATCCACCTTAGTCCTAGACTTCTCACAAGAACAACTTGGCCTAAGTTTATACAATTTCGACCAAAAAGCAACAAATTATTAAATCTGCGATAAACAGATTTTATTACTTGTGCAGTAGTTCTGCTTCACACGTGTACCAACTGATATTTTTAACGAGAAAATTGAATAAGGCCTATGATATTAATAAACACCATATCCTCTGGCGATTCACGCTCATGTTGATTTTTTGTTTTCTTCAAACCCTTGAAGAGAGCAAATGGTTAGTCTTACTTCGCTCTGGGTGCTCTTAATCCATTCATAAAGCTGACTTCAATCTAAATCAAATGAAAAACTACCTTCATACTTGGAAAGTTTCTAAAACGTGAATTCTACCCTTAAATTTTACCCTTTGGGGTCGATTAAAAGTTATGCTGAGGCTACAGGCTCACCACTCCTTCCGATGTATTACTTTTATGCGAATGATTGCGAATTGTTTCTGACGCAATTTATTTGTGTTGATTGATATTCAAATTAATAAACCAAAATCACTAATGGGCCAAAAGAAAGTCTCTAAATTTCATCATTACTTACGAACAACTCTAAACGGTAGCGTAAGAGAGAGTCAACATTTAAAAAAGCAGGGACCCAAAAACTTTTAAAATTAGAAGTTTTGATTTAGTTTCCAGTCTTCACTTATTTTTCATTTTGGTGGATTTTATTTCAAGAAGTTATTGGTTGGTCCATGACACCAACCAATCCCTAACAAGTCATAAACTATGAAATTAGATTCAATTAAAACTAGTTGCACAGACCCTCATTTTATTTGTGTTTCTAAATAGGTAATGCCTTTTAGCACTGATTTGAAAATCTAGAGAGTTTATTCTGCGCAATCAAAACGAAAACCCAATTCCTTAGTGCGTGTCGACAGGAATGTAAGAATAGAATAAATCAAACACACACGAAATAACCTTGTGTCTTATATAGTTGAGATCGTACGAAGCAAGGTTTTGAGTGGTGGCGGGCGTCACAAGATTATGAGAAAGACTGCAGTTGTAAAGAAGATGAATGGGCCCTTGCAGATGGAAGGGGCCCGAAAATTCTGGCAGACAAAGAGAGAATGAGACAGGAAGATGGGGACGGACAGGGCAGAGAGAGAGAGAAATGCGGGTATATGCCTGGGAAGGGGGTCTCAAATCTCGGTTGAAGGTTACCGGCTGGTAGGTCGGTTGTTACGAATGCCGAGCTGAGCAAGGAAGGAAAGTATAAAAAGTACCAACTCCTCCAAGGGCAGATTAGGGGCCGCAGGAAGGGCAGATATAGGTACTGCGTCGAGGAAGGGCCTCCTTCCAACCAGACGATTCCCCCCTAGCACCTTTTCTTCTGCTGAACAATAGGGGAACGTGTTTGGCAAGAACCAGCTGCCCTCCGGTTCTCCTCGAGGCTCATTTGGATTTCATTCAGCCCCCTTCGCATTGTCCGAACCGACCCAACAAAACGTCAAAACCTCAGTAATCTCGAACACCGCTAAGGAAATTGCGCGGTCTCTGTTAAAAAACGTAAGCGTGGAACTACGTGGGATATCGCAATTTAATTCCTAGTCAATAGCTTCCGAGTCTAACGCCAAGATTTTTAAAGGACGTACTTAAGAGTTTTTAAGCAATGACGAAAGTCGCTATCCGTCAATGGCTTCCGTGAACGGAACGCTCAGATTTTACATTGGTGTTTGTGGCGTGACTTCCCGGTCGAGTGGAATTTTCCATCTCAATTTTTAAAAAAAATAATTTCAGTAGTAAGCCGCATAGCGAAAAATTTTTGTAACCTGCTCAGATGATGTCTTTTCACGCTCGATCGCCTAGCATAAGATGCTAGACGTAGACGTATAGATGCTAGACGCCAAAAGCTGACCATAAAGTGCAAAAAACATGGTTTTTTCAGTTTTTACTGACATAACTATAAGGATTGTCTTTCCAAGCAATTTTTGGAGCAAAATCGACTGCAATGGGTTTCAAACAATTGACCACCCAAACCTCACAATGACCCGAGCACGGCGGTTTTCGATTCGGCACACCTCTTATCACGATCTTATCAGATAAGATCGATGTGTCCTTACATCGATCTAATTATCGATTATTACATCGATATAATGCCATCTTGAAACTATTATCACGACCATTCAAACCCGAAATTGTTGCTTTCATTCCTATTTCTGTTTCTTCTGATCTATACTTCACTAGAAGGATTGATGTAGGATATTCTTTTGTTTTTGAGATGCGAGCGTAGCGAGCATCCAGACCACCAAACTAGACGGTAGGAGATTTTTGCTTTCACACCAGAAATTGTTGCTTTCATTCGTATTTAGATCGATAATTAGATCGATGTAAGGACACATCGATCTTATCTGATAAGATCGTGATAAGAGGTGTGCCGAATCGATGACTGTGCCGAAACGAAGTACGCCCCCCGAGCAATCGTGCATTATTCCACAATCATTTTCAAAAATTAACCATGTAGCTACCAAACAACTTTTACTATCTCTGGTGATGTTTCGGTCCCATTATGTGGACCCATGAATAATTAAACCCCTTCTCTAATTTTATCACTATCGTTTTTTCCACAACAATCCACGTTTTTTCCATAATCCCGAAAACAGAGTTGTTACTATTCGTACATATTGTTTATAGTATTTCGAATCCTTTTAAATTGTTACATTAGAATAAGAAAAGCTGAGCAATTCCACGGACCAATCTACGGTAAGAAAATATCTATTTTGTATCAAGACATGAACAGTACAATTGTGGAACACAGTTCATTGTCATAATTTCCATGTACCAAAAATTTAAAAAAATCTATTTTCGATATGAATATGGTTTACATAATTTGACTTAGGGATACTCATATTTGTCCAGACTAATAAAAGTTGTTTGGCTACTACAAGGTAGTTTTGTTTCTCAAAAAACATCAGCCCTTACGAAAGATTATTACTTGTAACGGATCGGTTGTTTTCACGTTTGGGAGGTGAAAAATGTTCTGCCGCTAAAATCGAAATTTCAACTCTCATTTTACGTTTTATATAACTTTCGGACATTGAAAGCTCAACGCCGGTCGATCCAAGTTCAGCGTTAAACCGCCACGGTGTAATCTATTTTGCGGGCGATCTCCGCTCAACAAGTTGAACCGCGATTTGAACTTGGATCAAAACATTGATTGACACTTGCGTTGGTGAAAGCGGCCCTAAGTGACGTAAGACAGGAAGCGAGAAACGAATCTTAACAGTGAAATAACTAGAAAGTGAAGGCTCTAAAAAAGTCTAGATGGCATGTTTTGTTTGAATTAACTCTGAAATCTACCAACAAAGTTTGATGAACTTATGACGGGATACCCTGTATCCACTCTTAGTATATTAGTGCAATATACTAGTGCATATTAACCATCAATATTTCACTTCCGATCTCGGTTTTTTTACAATGATCTAGTTCAATTTTACATCCCGCGCTGATTATGTTGTGCGGACGATGTATGTGATATTTGCGTTAACCAAATCAATTCGTAGAAACAAATTTGAAGTCCACACTGAGCTACAGGAGTTGATACGAGCCCGATCCAATTGAAATCGCCGCGCGAAATCCAACGAGCCAATGTCCAGATGAACAAACAACACGCGAGCCAACGATATGGACGCCGCGATCACGTGACAGATTATCGGATTAATCGAACGGCATCAAACCCACCGTTTCTATAACACTGACATCCAGCATTAGCCCAACCGGAGGGTTTGGATTTCAATTTAGCTCGGGGAAAGCGTTTAAGTTTGCTCTGATATTCAAAAACCGCGGCTTCGAACTCAATCCATGAAACGGCAAAGTTCGGAGATGCAAACGAACGATGAAATGTGTTTGGATAGCGGATTTACGGCGTAGGGAAAGCGGCAAGTTAACAAAAAAATGTCGAAAAAGTTCGCTTTGACTAATTTTTTCCCAAGTTAGCGCATTCAAACTAATGGTAAGTGGTAGAAGTGTGCCTAGAGGTTGATATTTAAAGATGAAACCGCGAAACGAGAAGAATTTCATTTCATTTATATTGTACTTGAACTTTTGATAAAATTTTATCCTGAATCTTTTATTATGGCAATAGAACACCAGCGAAGTCACATACTATTCTAACATACGGATATAATATGTTTTGAATAATCGTGATCGCTCGTTGTGAGGTTTACGGGGTCACCTTAAGGTTCTGAAATGACAGAAATTGGGTGAATTTCTATTGATGGGAAACTATACCAGTCGATTTTGCGACCCAAATTATCAGGCCTGGTTTCCTGTCAGCACGAACTTCGAAAAATCATGTGTTGACCAATTTTTGGATCGGAGTATTTACGGAAGGTTTGATGTTGGGGATAAGTATATCTCTAGCGGAACCCATTTGTTATTACATCAGGTCCGCAACGTACGTTTCCCATTTGCCGGAACCGAGCATGTTCTCGGCAGTTTCCTAGTAGCGTGTAGGGGTACTTGGTATTCGCCGAATGCCGGGAAATCTCGATCGGGGATACTCTGCCCGGCGTCGATTTTTCCCACTTCAAAGGAGACGGATATTCGCCAAGTAGCGAGAATCTGCGGGCCTCAAAAAGGGGTCAATCAACTTTACCCCCCCAAAATTTTTTTGGAACCCCCCAAAAATTTCAATGACGTAGTCTGCGTCATGCCCCCCCGCTGTAGGCACCCCAGCATTATCACTAGAAATAATAACTCTGGAACGAACAAAGATCAATATTTCGGTTGTTTACACCATGAACTGATGTTAAATCTATTTTTAATGTGTTGGATATTGACCCAGAGTGATTGTTAGCAGTATTTTCTTTCAGTTATAAATAGTTATCTCGTTCTATTCCTGTGGTGATTGTCGTTTTCTTATCTGAAACTGCGGGAAGCTAACGCGAAATTATTCACTGCCAACAAATATCTGATAAAACTTCTTTAATGGTTGTGATTTCTACGATCGACGAGGCTCATAACAATTTGCTGTTGATTCTCAAGCTGTTGGTTGATTTACAACCGATCAGAAGACAGAGGCATTAGCTCCTCTAAAACTATGTTTCAGCGAATGGTCATGGAAAATGTAACTGCTGATTTAGCACCAGAGTTTTTTTGTTGTTGTTATTTTTGATATTGGTCAAATACTTTAAATAATAAGAATTTGTAATCGTGTAGGAAAAATTTTGTATCAGTAATATGTTTCAAATCCGTAAAAATTCAGCCTTTGCAAATTCAATTTCTTTTTATTGTAATGTAATGAATACCTAATAATGATGATATGGATTGTTGGTGTTGCGTTAGTTTGCAAAATGTTGATACCTTCGCTTGAAATCCGTGTCCCAGTCTCACAGGGGGGAGTCTTGGGAGACATCTGCTTCTTAAACAATCGCGCACAGAACAGCATCTGCCCCTTTTCTTGCGCCCCGCCTTTTAGAAACGAGCCCAGCCCTTCCGTTTGGAGCCAGTATACGAAAATCGGTAGTGATTCCTAGAGACGGGTTGAGATCAGATTTTAAAAATTTAGTCCATTCCGAGAGGGCAAATTTTTGTCAGGCATATCAAAATTGGAGGACAACAAAATGACGCCCGCAAAAATGCTTAAAATGGCACAAATTTGGAGCTTTTTTTGGATAAGTCCTGAACAAAGATTGTCATACGTAACAAAGTAATAGAACTTGGGCTATCAAAGCCATTGGGCCCCTAAAACTGTTAATTATCTCGAAAAAGAAGAAATAGGGATGATTTTGAGTGAGTCATCTGCCCCCCCCCCCCCCCCCCCCCCCGTCTAGACTTGTGCTTCTTTAAATCACTTGGCCATCTCAATATTGGTTTGAGTCAACTCTTCCAGAGTTAAATCGAGTCAGTCATAACAACTTTTGAAGGGATACAGCAAATTTGTTGTTCAGTTCGTTTTCTATCAAATTGAAACAAACAACGCAGTTTCTTCGAGTTTCCCGGTTGAAATGACACGAAATTGATGAGTTTTGATGTAAGACAATTGGAAAATGGCTGAGCTCTAACACTTTCGATACAAACATTGGGAAGTATTTAAAACTGAGTTTAATGAGCTTTGGCAGACTGGAATCTGCAAAAACTAACACAACGCTGGTAGGATAATCGAGATTGTACGTGCTTAAAAGTTAGAATGTTCTAAATTACCTCAAAACGGCACTTCCAGATCTTCACAGATAGGAGCTTAGTTCGAATAACACGAAAATCTCAGTTGGAGTGTTTTCACTTCGGACGGCAGCATTGGGGTCGATGCGTGATTTTGAAGGGCAAAAATCTGAACGGAGAGGACTGTCTAGGGTGGGGCTAGTTCTTGAATTAGCCTGAAGTTCAAATGTATATACCATTCTAGTTAAAGTGAAGGCAGATAACTTATCAACTGTGGGAGTCCGATAACTTTGCTTTGTGCCCCTAAATCTTTTGGTATACTTCAAAATTTGTGAAATAAACGCATTTTGGGAATTTTCCGAAAAAAAAAAGTCAAAGTTCGCAATTTTAATCGTCTTTGTGAGGCCGGCATCTTGTATTTCACCAATTTTAAGCTGGCAGCCAAAGAATTTGTGTGTCAGATATAGCTACGTTTTCAAAATCCAATCTTAAACCTTCTGTAGCAATCAGTATCAATTTTTCAGCATCTGCTCCTGGATTATCTTTCTGAGCACCACCTCCTGGCATCCTAAACTACCCATTATGTTCCTGTTTTCGTGAGGCTTCTAAGTGTAGAGAATTCTTGTCGTCAGAACTCAATTATAAGAAATAGATTGTTGTGTCGTCATCCTAAATTTTTCTGAGTTTCACCTTCATATTACATTTTGTATTCCATTTACAATATGGTGGGTTACATGTTGCAACCCGCAAATTTTGAGTTGGCAATCAACAACTGTGTCTTACATGTAGGACTACATATTCCAAATCTGATTTCAAACCTTCTCTAGAAATTACTACCAATGTTTCATTCTCCGCTCCTGGGCTATCTTGCTTCTGCCCGTTCGGTAGCTCTCTGCATTTATAGAGACTCCGGCCCTTCCGAAGCATGTACCTCCCAGCCCTTACTGAGCATCCTCCGTACTTTCTGAGCACCCCCTCCGGCCTTTTTCCGAACAGGCCGCGGCCCTTCCGAACGGCCTCCCTTTCCATCCCCTCACATCTCCCGTCCGCCGTCAGAGTGAAACAAACATCCGGGAAAACGCTCACCGCGCCTTTACATCACCTTTACTGCCTTCCCGCCCCCTCTGGACCCTTCGCATAAAACATTCACCCTCAAGTGCCCGCAAGTGCTCCCAATTTATTTAGACCTCTTCCCCCACGACCCCCCTTTTTCCTCTCCTATATAAGGGCGACCCCGGAGGGAAAAAAGCGGCCCTCCCGCCACCCCTGTTGAACAGGGTAGACGAAATGGCTACTAAAAAAGGAAAGTAGAACCTTTCCCCTCCCCTTCCCTCTACTTTCCTCCATACGCTGTATATCTTCTTCCCAAGGATAGCACATGAGGCAGCGGGCGGAGGGTTGACTGAGAGATATCGTTTTTAATACCTTTGGATTGAAGTGCGTTGGGTCGCCGGGACACTTAGCTAAATTGAACCTCCACATGGGCTCCCTCGCGCCCTTCGGACTGACCTTTTTCCACTTTTTTTTTCCTCTCTTTTCCCACTTTTTTCCTCCTTTTTCCACCGATGCCCGGAAACTACTCCCGACTTTTTTTTTCATTTTCCCGGTGTAAAGGAAGATATACGATCCATCACGTTCATGACCCTTAATGACCGTTCCGTGTAACTTGCTCTGGGATTAAAAACGTACGATCTTCCGCACTATTTCTCACTTTTTCTTTCTTTATTTATTTTCATTTCGTTAACTTTACCCGATGTCGAGGCATGGTTATAGGACAAGATCTAAAAAACATTTATAGAACTTCGCCAAGATTCTATAAGAAACTGTAATTCTAAATTTATCTGCACATGTATTTCACAGACCACCACTACCACCACCTAAGGGTCCTAATAAGGTGGATCAATCTTTGAAACCTTTTTATCCCTCCTTTCTACGAAAATTGCTTCATGGAAATCGGTTTTGAGGTATTCTGAAACGATATCTGAATTTAAACCTTTTTTTGTATACAGGTTGTCTCAGGAGTTATGCACAATTCGACTCCTACGTGTTCTACTACTCATTTCCGAACAAAAATGCCTCATAGCAATTTTTTACCAGAGGCCTCGTTTCCAAGTTATTCGAGATCCAAGATTTTTTTCGTGTTTTTTATCTTATGTCATTAAAACTGTCATAACTCCCTCAATTTTGGATATAGCCCAAATATGATGACACCGTTTGAAAAGAGCGTTAAATTTTCTATCTACTTGATGTCAGAAAACCATTTTTTTTTAATTGCATTGAAGATGTGCAATTGCTGCGCGAAATGAAAATTTTGTCAAAATCTCAAAATCCTCTGTTTTTTATCTCCCCTAGAAACCCCATTATTGCTGACGCAGAACTGTGCAGGCCTGGTAAAACGTGCGCCAAAATGTCAGCTTTCCAACGGTGTAGTCGTTTTGATTTCTAAAAATATTTTTGGTTAAGGTATTGTTGTTTTAATGCAGAAAAACGTGTGTTTTCTGTTACAATTGAGTTTTTTCCAAAAGTCTCGACGACAAAAGGATGGAGGCGGGATATACGTAACTTTTCTCGCTGAATCGAATGGAGACAACGCGAGACCTCTCAAGTGACGATTTAAGTTAGTTTTGTCGGATGCGTAAGCCCGTTCGTTTGTGAACAGCGTCGACGGCATTTCTGAACTGACCGGCCAAAGTGAAGATAATCGAAGGGCCGAAAGACGGCTATTGTTTGTGTTCATTTACGATTGATTGCGATGAGTTGCATTCACATTTTTGCGGACACTATGGACCCTTATCAATCCAGGCTTCCGTATCATGACGAACTCTTCCCTTTCGTCTCTTGCCTCGCTGTATTTCCTTCAGCGTGGTTTCCCTATTGCATATTCCCATTCCTCATGCACTATAGCTATTGAACGTAGCTGGTAGTAATAACCAAAACCTTAGTGACAAAAAAGGATTAGTAGATTAAAGAAAAGATAGTTTACCAGATAAAAAAAGGATCAGTGACATAAACAATATTTTCTACAAATATGTTTTCCTCATACTATCCGACGTGTTTGCAAGGGTGTGAGTTGTACACAGGAGGAGTGTGACTCCCTTGCTGCTTCAGAAGCATTACAGTTGGCAAAACCGTATACAAAAATCATGTCAACGTACTCACTTGTGGTACAGCTACTCTGCTGAAAGTAACTCATCTCAATCAATCTTAAATGAACACAAACAATAGCCGTCTCTTGGCTCTTCGATTATCCTGACTTTGGCTGGACAGCTTAGGGATGCCGTAGATGCAGTTCACAAACGAAGGTTCTCATTCATTAAATTCATTTTAATTTTTAATTTTTGAATATTTATATTTTATTTTATATCTTAACAATCTTGTTTAACCTGTAACTCTTTATATGAACTCGATTTAAACCCCAATATCTTACCATTGTCCTACAACTGGATAACAAGTTTGAGTAAACAAACATTTTACTAAAACTGAATTTGATCAGAAACAACCATCAACATCAACATTGCAACACCCAATGCTACGGCCAAATCGGAATGGGGTTGGTAATACACGGCGCACAAAGCAACCCCTCCTTCAATACCGGGGGGCCGTGCGGGTCATTGCATATCTTTGCCCCTGACCAAGACAAGCCTCCGTAGCTTTCCCGTTTCTTTCGGAAACGAGGCCTCTGGCGAAAAATTGCTAAGAGGCAATTTTATTCGGAATTGAGTTTTAGAACACGTAGGAGTCGAATTGTGCATAACTCCTGGGACACCCTGTATATGTAAACGTATATTATACTATTTGCCAGACAATAACTCTAAGGATTGAGATAAAAACTTAGTTCTTTTCCCAAAAGACTAATCATTCTAAAAGGAAGAATTAGTTCATTGGGCTACCTTTTTTGAGCAAATTAAATTGGTAAAATTTCAAAACAAATTTTACATAAATAAAATGAAAAAACTAACAAAAAACGGTTAAAAATTGTTAAACTTATACTTTTTAGCAGAATATAATTAGAGAAACGTTTATCAGCTATGAACTAGGTCATTTAACAATTGAAACTCTTATATATGGTGAAAATTGTAATTGAGTTTCATTAAAATGAGCTAAATGTAAGTAAAAATACACTGCCAAGGAGACGGCACAGCAGCTTCCTCTTTACATACTTTATCATTTGAGTTAAATTGAATCAAAATTCTAAAAGTTATCTGTTACAAGAATTTCACATTAGCGCATGCGCAATCTGTATTTCGCAGATAGTGCAGTTTTCAAACTTTATCTTGTGTCCTAGAGAGTTTAAAAAAAGTAAATTTGGCTTATGATCATATTTTGCTTCCTCACCACCACAGTAAATCGGAAGTTCGTATAGAGAGAGGTCTTTTTTGTCCTACAAAATCCAGATTTCCATCTGCTTCTTTGCGTTTGAAATCCCTGTGACTCCTAAAGTTATATAGATTAGACCAATTTTGATGTAGATTTCTGGGTTTGTGCGGATTAACTCCTAGATGGCCTCTATGAATTTCATTGCCGTCAAACTAACAGTCAGACTAACTGTCAGACTAACGTTTTCGTTCGAAATTGAGCGACGGTTGGGTTTATGTGTCAATATATCATAAAGATATGTATTGGAGTATAAACAATTTCATTTTTTATCGGAAATTACAAACCAAAAGCGGGACCACGGTATCGAAGAATCATTCTTAAGGATAACAACGTGTTGAAATAACTATTTATACGCTTTATTCACAGAAAAACACCTAAATTACCCTTAGAGAATCAATCACTTTTGAGAAATCACCACGAAGCCTCCCGTTAGAGATCTCCGCCCACTCAACATATTCAAGCAGCGTAATCTTACCCTTTTCCAGACCGTTTCAAAAGCCCGGCAACAACTTTTTTTTTGTAGAAGTTTCCTCCATAAAAGGTCTCTAATACCGAAATACGCAAATACTTTTCCCTCTTTTAATGCATTTTCGTATTCTCACTTCCCCGAAACCAGGGAACGCCGGTTTTCTAGGGTGATGGCGTGTGGACGGAAGGGGGGGGGGGGGGGGGGGTCCGCCTTTTCAACCTCTTTTCTGACCCTAAGGAGGAGAGTCATTTTCTATAGAATACCTACCACACTCGGAACTTTTTTTCTTCTTTTTTTACTTCCGAACGAAAACATCAATCTTCCCTTTTTCCGAAAAGTCAGCAACGCTTGGAACTCGCCGAGGGATCTTTTCTGGTGTCCGACGGAATAGGGAGAGAGTGAGAGAGAAGTGCGGGAAAACTCGTGAGGAAACCCGGTAGGAAAACCCCTGTCGTCCTCAACGCCCAAAAGCTTTTTTTTTTCGAAAAAAAAGGAAGAAAACCCAGCATAAAAATGCTCCTTTTCATGGGATTTGGTGTTTTGTGAGGGACAAGATTACGATATCATGTTTCTTTTTGAAAGGAAGAAGTGATATTTCCTGTGATGCTCTCCCTTGTTTAAGTTTGCATTTTCTATTCGAGGCTACGGAAGAGTTGCGGTTGCTTCAATGTTGAGTCGGAAAATAATCAATTGCATGAAATGTCTGCTTCTTAAGTTGAACAGAAGAGAATTCAGTTTTTCAGCTCATTATGCTGGTGACCATAATGCCATTCGTCTGATGTCCCAGAGGGCTCACTACCAAATTTTAGCTCCAAACGCAGAACAACAGAGTATTCATTTCAATCAAGTGATTTGGGTGGCGTCCGCAATTACATTCCTATCTTGTCTTAAGGGCCTTGGCTATTCCACTTTTCGAATATCAACTTCCTAAGTCGAACAGGAGAGAATCAGTTTATTCAGCACATTAGGGTGGTGGTCATCGTTATCCTAAACAATTTTAATTTTATAGGTTGAAAAAGAGAGAATACAGTGCAATCAACGGATTATAATAGCACCTGTCATTCCATTCGTCCCTTTTCTTATTTAGGGTCCCTATCGAATTTCAACTTGATGAAGAGAAACAAATTTTAGCTCACTCAACTACTTTTCCCTTACTTCTGGGGACAATGATCTTTTCTTTCGTACAACGTTTAGAAATTGTTACAGGTAGATACTTTATAAATTGTTTCAGCTTTTAATGATAACAATAGTCAACAAAATAATTTACCTGAAATCTTGAAGTGCTTTCAATAGCTCAAATAGCTAATACGATAATACACTAACTCCTTAATCATTACAGCTGTCATCACTAAGCTAGGTGCTATCTGTATCGTACCTGCCTGTACTTACCAACACAAAACTTAAATCTTAAGCATATTGCACTATAAAACGGGTCAAACGTTACTTCTTACTTACGATATCATTAATTTTACAATTATTAAGATTTATTATTTTACTACAATAGAATAATACAATTTCTTTCTTTCTGGAACTTTTCCTTGTTGTCTAACATTGAAATAAGTACCCATTATATCATTATTTCAGTTGAACTGATGAGTGGTACCTTACAGGAGGTACGACCTGAAATAGATATCTTATTTGACAGATTCACACTTCAATCTGACGTTAGTCTCAAACCAATTATTAAATGTACAAAATAAGCGTAGGAAGCTTTATTTCAAGTAAGAACACCTTAGTAAAGAGTACCGTTCTTATCGAAATTAAAAGGGCTAAACTGATTTCTATAGCAATTTTATAGATCAGTAGTAAAAATAAAGAAAATATATAGATGTGTGATGGGTTGAAATATAAGTTGTCAATTTACGATTCATAGACGTCAGTTAAAATCCGGATTTAAAGGGAAATGAAATCATTTGTACTGGCCTTGGCTCACAAGTGGCTTTCTGAGGCCTGCATCGTGTCAATCATCGGGCGTTTGTACAGACACCAGATTTCTGTCAAGAATAACCAGAAGAACGGTTGAACAGCTCGTGCGGACGAACTCGTTTGAGGAACCATTCATCTCGTAGTATTCAACTATCACTGAGACCTGTATCCTATAGTGGTTCTGTTATTATTTAGCCATAATAAATAAATGTTGTAGGGAAACTAAGCTAGGATGCAAACATCCCTATCAGCAACCATCAGAGAGGCAGAGAAATGACATCCATCAACCGAATGGTGATATACCTACACCTAAGTCATCAGAACGAACAGAAACATGGCATTGTAAGCAAGCCTTATTCCTGGGACGTTTTCATCTTGAAGCATTCCCTCGGCGCAGCAACGAAATTTAATTTCAACTTATTCAATTTTGAAATGTATTGAAAATAACAACTTGAAAACTATCACTACCAACTTTTCATAAGAAACATAATGTTGAAAGATTAGAATACTCTTCCTATGAAATTCTGCTGACAGGGTTAAAATTCTTCAAAACAGATTTGAATTATGAAGTTTTCCGGGAATTCCGCTTCCCAAATATTTTAGACTATTTTAGTATCTGCATACAAATTCTGTACTAGTGAGAAAAGCTCATCAATAGTCAGGAAAAGCTTGAAATTCACATAATGTGTTGTGTAGCGTGTAGATTTTCAATTATTAAACGTTTGAAACGATAATTGAAAAGTTGGACAATTTGTTGATTTGCGTTTCAAGGTTTGTAGATAGAAAAACCGAGTTGTCTGCGGAGTAGGTATATATAATCTTTGTAAAAATCAGCCATCCGATTTCTTAACCTCTTCATTAACGAAGTCGTAAAAACAGATGTTAAGGAACCTGGAAGAAGTAGATTGCGCGGTAATACCCCGGAACGGCGAGGGATGTCCTGCGGAAGGAATTCCTCCCCGAAGGAAGCCAAGCTACCCCCTTCGCCCCATAGATGCGAAACGTTCTCGCCAAACTCCCATTGCGAAGCAATTAACACGAGGGGCGGGGAGGGAGGCGACCATTAACCGAGTTGC
This sequence comes from Creontiades dilutus, assembly GCA_031894815.1. Taxonomy (NCBI): domain Eukaryota; kingdom Metazoa; phylum Arthropoda; class Insecta; order Hemiptera; family Miridae; genus Creontiades; species Creontiades dilutus. Next base: position 711,472 of record JAVIWC010001314.1, on the reverse strand, counting down.
GATAAGGGAGTGGAACAAAACGGGACAATTTGTGAAAAAGAGCTTCGCTAAGTCGTTGGAGGGGTGAAAAAAAGGCCTAAACGACGTTGGAAAACGACGAGATCTCTTTTTTCCGCTCCCGCTGAGGTAAAGACGAGATAGCGATCTGGGGGCCCTTTATGTTCTTTCTCCCTTAAAATTGCGTGTTGGCTGTAGGAAGGTACCTACTTTTAAGGCTATCACTGTATCAATATCGTGTTGTAAGCAGATTATGTTAAATTTTCACTTAGCTTGGTGGGATCTTTGTCGTGTTTAATAGATAATTGATATTCATACATGCTCATAAGCCTCAAACAGTCAAACGTCATATTCGGCATGGAACTCCACCCCATGATTCAGCCTTAAGCCTCTTCACAATCTAAATTACTGTGCTGACTCGTATGCGTTTTGAAGAAAGAGTTGGGAAATAACATGGAGGGAAAAAAGTAAAGAGCAAAAGCAAGAGTTAAAGCTGGGAGTTCTGTTCGGCATAAGATCGAGCACAGTCACTTGCAATCCCATGTTCACTCCACCCAGCCAATGCGTGCGACCAATGCAGTACTGTTGGGTATCATGCCCAATAGCAGACCATTCGTCAACAGCTGTTCCAACCACTGAAAGTTATCTCGAACTATTCCATCAAATGTATGCACTTTAACCTGGACCAACCCAATGCTTGAAACAGCCATTTTGAAATGGCTGTTGTTCAACCTTGATTGAACAACAGCTTACTACTCAATAATTGAGTAAGATCTGTCTTGATCGTGAGTTTTACTACAATTATTGTAGTAAAACTCACGATCAAGACAGATCTTACTCATTAGACCTTAGTTGGACCGACGGTTTTTGGATGGAAGAATCGAACATAGTTCCTAATTTGGTATAGTTTTTGACAGTCTGTTTGCCTCCCGGTAAATATTCAGCATACGCCGCGTATTGAGCTGATTTCAACTTGATCTACTAAAATACGTTGCTCTTTGCATTGTGATGATTATATGCATAGAGGGGCTTAGGCACCCATCAACACTACTTGCACCAAACACTTCAAGAGACTGCTTGTCATATGGCATCATACGCTGTTTTTGACGTTTCTAAGTATTTTCTTCGATACAACCCCTGCGGAGCGCTTCCACAGGTCGTCTAGGTTTCCTTCATAGTAGTATATATTGCGGGTTTCTATCTGAATGACCGCTTTGATTTCATAAGCTTTCATTCCTAATCAAACTTTTTGGATTTTTATAGTAAATTATGCAGATGGAAATATGAGGCTATCAGCTCCATAAATGTTCCGTAAACAGAAACACAACAGTAGCAGTAGTGTGGAAGTGTTCAACCTTCCATTATTGATACGCAGGAATGATCCCATGATGGTTTTAAGTTTTTTGTCCAATTATGATTTCTGCATACATATTAAAATTTTAGCTGGACGATGATGGATCACTGGACAATTTAAAAGTAAATTTGAATATGTCATAGTCGATACCAAAGCCAACATTTTTGATGCGAGCAAGTCTGTATTTTCACCTGATTTTCACAAACCATTCGGGTCTATGGATCAACTTTTATGAATTCTTTTGAAATAGAATCAATGACCTCCAGGCGCACTATGAGCAATGTGTGGAAATAGTTCCAAATTTTAAGCCCTCGTTGTGCTTGGATGAAATTTCCTGGAAACGTGTAGATTATGGCTCTCAACAGTTTGTTTATTTGATAATTACCGGCAAGCCCAATTACATGAAAGAAAAGAAAACAGCAAGATAATAATTCACAGAATCAAGTAGAAACAAGCAGAAGTAAAAATAGATATGGTAGTTAAACATAATGATCAAGCTAAGCATAAGAGCAATCAAGCACTATATACTGAATAAGGGAGATGATAATACTATAGATCTCAGCAGTGCAGGGGAGTCACAAAAAACGTCATAAGATGGGTTAGCCTGAAGACACAAATTAGCAAGACAAGGAAGATGATGAAGGGCCGATTAAGTCGGTAGTTCGTTGGGGAAAAGGGTATTTCAAAGAGAGTAGACTAACGCGCCGACATCCTGGGAATTCGAAGATTCACTTTAGCCAAAAGAGCCGGGCAGTCAAGTTGGTTTCTGAGCAGTTTGTGGAATAGTTTTAGATCTGCCAGGCATCTGTGAGTCTCGAGGGGCAGCAGTTGGCACAACTCAAGCAGAGGCTCATAATCAACGTCGCCGGCCAAGATGTCAATCTTATAGGCGAAGTACCTCAGAAATGTTCTATGCACTCTCTTCAGGGAATACTTATGGATGGATTAACTGAGCGACCAGACTGGAGAGGCGGATTCAAGAAGTGGTAAAACCAGGGACTTGTATAGAAGTGCAATTGTCTCAACGTTGGAGAAATCACGTGTGGTTCAAAAAACCCAAGGCTCTAAGCGCGCGTCTAGCAATACCATCAATGTGTCCAGAAAAAGTAAGCTGGCCATCGCAGAGCTCTCCAAGATCAGTCATATTATGAGTCCTGTGAAGCGCACATCCACCCAAAGCAGAATCATATAAAATGGGCTGACAACTCCTAAAGTATTGCCTTAATATATACCCCAAGAGATCAGATCTGGCAAACATCATCCAATTAGATATCCTATTAAGTAACCGATGCCCTCGTCTTGAAATTTTACATGGTTCCCTCGAAAAATATGTACGAATATGTACAATCATTATCGACGAACGCTTTCGTCCAATTTGTTTGAGAGTTCCTCGTGTAAAACTGACGATATTACGCTTGTTGAATATAATACTCCTTAGCAATATGATTCAAATGTCGCACGTAAAAACGATGGTTTTGGTTATGATTTGGTTGAAAGTATTTTGAATAAATAACAAATTCGCACTTATTCTGTTTATTTAATATTATCGATTTGGTTACAGTGACGAAGGTTTGTTATTGAATGACACTAAGATCGACGATCTATTAGTATTTTCGGCGGCGGAATTGAAAGAGCAGGTTGCGTTATAATTTATCAATTAACCTCAAACAATATAAATGGTCCGGCCGTACGTTGTAGTAATTAAAAGACTCTCCGGGCGTGAAGAGTGGCTCCGTGACTAATAGTTGGGTTATTTTTCCACGGGGTGTCGAGCTCGTTCATCAATATCCCACTGACTCGCTCCGCTTCGGGCATTGGGTTTCGGTTCACTTGTAATCGGATAATTTTCGAAATCCTCGATTCACTCTAACTCCGTCAAAATGATTGTAGGTATTTATCTGAATATTCGATTCTACACATTTACGTACTCCTGACCAATGTATTCAGTTGGTGCACAGGATTGTAGATAGTGAAAAGTTTGATAGTGAAAAGAAGGTGTAGATTTAGAATAGGGAGGTGTTTAAAGTAATTGTATAAGATTCCATAGTTAATTCAAATTTCCGAGACATCGTGAATCAGACTGGAGTATTGAATGTCAAAACCAATAAAGCAATAAAAAAATGATGGATGAAGATAACTGGCGTCCATCTACACCAAAATTTGCAAATTACCCAAAGAGTGAATTTCGGATAAAACTCTAAATTAAACTAGATAAAAAGAGTTTGCATTTGCTGACGGACGGCACTGATTCGATATCGGCATTACGTTGGTAATGATACGATTGACATGGAATTCGTTAGAGTTGGTCAAACCATCTTTTCTCAACCACAGTCCGAATTTGCACAATATCGGGTGCTTAATTAATGTGTTAAATCATTGGCAGTGTGAAGAATTGATTTATGAGAAATGGGACTCAAATATGGACTAACCCACACATTCCCTGGAAATTTCATCAAAATCGAATAGAACTTACAGGTTTTGCAAGGATTTGCGGATATTTCTAAGACTGAGAGATTTGGGGTCAGTAGAGAGATACGGAACGAAAGTTATTGAGAGTGGTCTAACACGGACATTTGATCTTTGCCAAAAAAATGTTTCCTCATCCTAAACTGAAAAGAATTCTTTTATTACTAGAAGCACCCTAAAGAAAGAAAAACGAAGATGTCAATTGATTTTTTCTTGCAAAATCATCCACATTATTGCTTTCCTTTAATTGATTTAGAAGAAATGGGACTCAAATGAGGTCTTTTTACAGCTTAAACCCACACATTTCTTGAAAATCTCACAACTGGATAAAAATTGCAGGGATTAGGTTTTTGGCAAGGATTTGCTGACAATCCCAAGACAGAGAAATTTGTGGTCAGTGTTAAGACACGGAACGAAAGTGATTGAGTTTAAAACAGGTATTTGGTTTTCGCTGAAAAAATATTTTCTCTTCCTATACTGAAGAGAATTTGGATACTACTTATAGGCAGACTCGAATGAAAATTGATTTCTTCTTGCAAAATCATCCACATAAATTAGTTTTCTTTAAATATCATCCGGCATGGCTTAGTTAGAACTATTCGAAATGCAGGGGGACATGCAAACTGTTTACAAGTGGTTTATTGATAAATATATTTTATATTGTATCAACTGTCGGTTTCTCGGCCCGAACCTCCTGTCAACTGTCGGTTTCTCGGCCCCGGGACACCGCACGAGGAATCCTGCATTGTTTTTTGTCCCATTCGCCAGCAGGAACTATCTCCTCCACCGCCCTCTTCTCCGAATGCCTAGGGAGGCCAATGTATTGTGTTCAGTGCACGGTTTTGATTTTTTTGCCGACCCCATCTCATCTATTAAGTCCTTATTGTAGCCATAAAACTGTTTAGACAATTTAATATCTGCATTCGTTCCTTGTTTACGCTTTGTAGTCCTTTTTTGATGCTGTTGATCTTTATGTTCTATCATTAATGTATGTTTATCATTGTTTTCATTATTGAATGTTTATTTTCGTTTACAATCTGTATTTCCTGTAACTGGGTTTGACCCGTTTCATATAAATAAACAAACAATATTGAAATCTTTATTTTGCATTCTTCCTTGTTCTAAGCATTGATGGATATGGATGATATTTCAACACCAGGATGAGAAACATATAGGAAACATATGAGAAACATATGAGGAACATATATAATAGTTATCCACAGGAAGTGTAGTTTTCATTTGACCCTACAAGGTTGCTGGTATAGCAAAGTCAGGGAAGAAACTGATGTTTTAGCTTGAGCAGATGTTCCTTTCATTTCACGACTCCCGTCGGGTGAAACTCATGTTGTACATACAAATTACCTTGTAAAAGAAACGCCATGAAAGTTTCACGTTTCAACTTTCAACGTAAATAAATTGCGACCATCCCTCCACTCTCCCCTTCTAGTGTCCAATATAAGGTTTTTAAGGGAGGCTAATAAAAATAACGAGGAAAAAAGGCTCGAATGAGAGTTCCGCTGGTGTAGTTGGTATTAATATTCAGAGAGAGTTAGCCGACTCAGTGTGGGAAGATGCCCCTCGCAGTTCAGGGATGACTGACATTAAAAGGGTAACGCGTTGTTGGCTGCTTAACCACCGGTGAGTCGGGCGTGGGCTTTGACTGTAAGACCGAAATTTTGTTTTCGTTACGTTCTATGTTTACTTTCGAAACGTGCAAAAGATTAAAGAAGCGGTACGTAATTAACCGTAATGGAGGGGAAAATCACCAGCGAGGAAGCTGAGTGAACCGAATATTATATCTGGAAAAACAAAGCCCCTCGTACCTGTAGTTAGGCTTAGTAGCGACTTTGCTCACTTATCACTTTTGCACTTCAAACTAAGATACAAGGTGATTCTCAAACTACGGGCGAATTAGCGTTAATGGCACGCTGTGCTGTTCAAAATCTGCCTGATCTGTTTCTGCTTCCCCCTTATCTGCATACATCTATTGAGTACTGCATTGACTAATAGAAAACCCTCGGAAAATAAGATAATTTTCACGTTCTCTAGGGTTAAAACACCCTGATTTGTCATTGTCATGATCTGCAACTGTATCGAGATTCCCAATTTCGAGTTGGTTTTTCGAATATTCTACCTAAGTCTTTAGTTACATCTGAAGAGCAGCTGTCAATGGTTTTTCAACCCCTTGCTTCAAGTTTTTAATGTCCTAACACTGCACTTTATTCAGGTCAAGTTAGTCTAGGGTCATTGTCATGGCCCAAAAAGAATGTGTTGCTGAGGGAACAAAACGGGGATTTTCGAGGAAGTTTTTGTTTTGGTGGTAACAGTGACTCGCAAGCAAGACTCATACTCGCCCTAAACGGTAGGTGGTGTGTTTTCTGATAGAGCGGGAACACCTGAAAGCAGGTTAGTATGTTTATTCAATGCCATTTTAACGGCCCTAGTTGGTTACGTATTATGTTTGATCCCAAACACTTATTGGGAACCTAATCGTTCTTAACCCACTCAAAATCCTTATAATATGATCAAAATCGGATGAAACTATAAAAATTGGATTTGTTACAACCATTTCTCGTCCTCACATGCTCAGTAAATACTAATTATGATCGTTTGAACTTTATAAGAGGATGATTAAACTATTTCCAAACTACTTATATTAGACGTAGTCTGCCATACACTATTTAAATTCGGCGCTTGGCGCCTCTATATTTTGTAATTGCATTCTAGATGTCAGGAAAAGAGCCTCCTTTATAATATAGATCTACTCATGATGAAACCTAGAGCAACCAATTTGGGGGGGGGGGGGGGGGTTAGTATATTTATATTCTACGTTGGGTTTTTTCAAGTAAAAAGTAGATTTTACAATCATGTGTCATATCCGGCTCACTGTAGGGGGTTGGGGAATGTAACATGATGGAACCATAAGTCCATCCAGCCGTCCAGGTCCGTCTTCTCCATAAGTTCCCGTTTGTGACTACACGCACAAAATACATATTACCTACCCCCATACCCCAATTAACACAATAAATGGCTAGTTGTCCAATATATTAATAAAAGATAGATCATGAAATCAGAAGAGAAAAAGGGAATCTCGAATGTGATTAGTGTACAAAGGTTAATAGGAAGTTTGTGTAAAAACTTGTTAGATTTCAAAGCTTCAAAGAAACAAATCAGTAAAAAAAGGTTTGAACAAGAGAACTCCGAATGGCAGTGGAAAAGGTATAAAGCCGTACCGAACGGATCCGGTGGAATCGACGGCTTTCAAAGACTCAGAACGCTCTAAAATATCGTAATGAATTTTTTAACTTTCTGATTTGAAGGATTACGACGCGGGGAGGACCCGAGGTATATCAAAGGGAATGACAAATGAAAATGAAGGAACGGGGGAGAAGGAAACGTAAATAAAACAGAAATGAAAAAAGAGGGAGAAGCGACGCGGAGGGCGATCGAGTTTGTAGGCTTAGAAAATAATCTGCGAGGCCCTCACCCGGTTATTGATGGAAAAACATAGACGGAATAAAATGGGAAGATGAATGGGCGCCTGCCGTTACTGACAGTAGGTAATTTATGGTCCGGTTCGTCTGGAAGCTGAAGGGTTTTTCGGATTTTTACTTGGAGGTAACAAACCCTTAGAAGGGGGGGAGTAAAGACAAATGAAATGGGGATAATTCGATAAACGAATCAATCTTGATTTTGAAGTCGAGACCTGAGCTTATTTCTTTATAATGTTGGTTATCAGTAGTTTAGCTGGGGCTAGTTGAAAAAAGAACGTAATTATATATACGAGTTTAATGGATTAGGTTCAACTGAACCGATTTGTGATTTCACACCCTCCATTTTTGGTTCGTCATAACTCAATTTCACACGTTCAGATACTACTCCTCCAGCATATGGGGTTCTGCATCCAAGTCGCTACTTGATAAAGTGCAAAGGGTCCAAAACTGTTTTCTCCGCATTATGACAACATACGACATACGTCCGATATACGGACATTCATAAGGACCTCCAAATGCCACTGATTATCGAAGTAATTACCCAGTTGTACATCAATCTAAACACCACACTATCCAAAATCGCGGCTACAGAAAATGATCAATCAACCAATTCCGCTGTCGACCGAACGCCGCCTTAAAAGAAAATGATGTGTCGGCTTCTTAACCGCCTTCTAGTAGACTACAGCACCCATTTTCATAAGAAAACAAAATGTTCGATAACAAAATTACTCAAACTAATGTTGGCTTCAAGGACCGACATTGGTCAGGACCCTTTAACAAGTTTCATGTTAATTAGTGTCAATATCTGTTATAATTTGTAAAAACCTCAACCAAAATGTATATATTTATTACAATAGAGTTGTCTTTGTTAAAAAATACACGTTTTTCAAAATCAATTTGAATGACATACGAATCAAACTATAAATAAATCACTCGCAGTTGTAACACCTCGTTCCAGTGAATAAAATGGGATTTGTTTTAGGAAGAGCAAAGTTTATTTCCAAGAAAGAATGAGTTCTAATATAGATCGATCAGAACTTCAAGAACCTCTTCAGTAACGCACAATACGTGAACTTGCAATACAAAGGACGCACTCTTTATAAAAACAGGTGAAAGGGAGGTTGAATCCCGTTGATCAAGAGAAAGGAAGGGTTTGGCAGAGACAACCAATCATGTGCTAAACAAAGTGAAAGGGGATTGTAGTTAGGCAGATTAAGGAACGAGAGATCACTGACAACTCAAATCGGTTTAACATTGTGAATACTACAGTCAAGATGCTTGCAGTAAAAACGGTCATTATGACTTTCTGATATCGTTAGGAAGTCAATCAGTAGCAATAACCCAGCCTTCCAACTTTCTAAGACTCGAAAAACAGTCGTTATTGCCGAAAAACTATGAAATTTTCGCACTGTTTTCGGACTGTGATCCATATTGAAATGAAGAATCAGTCTGACTGGTATAGTTCATCCAACTAATTTTAGAAGAAGACTAAATTTGTTACAATTTGGTACCAAATCAAGATTTATACGATTTTTAGTTCTCAAGATTCCGTGAGATGAACGTGAGAAAAGAGGCAACTGAAATCATTTTAACATTGTGAAGATACCAGTCAAAATGTACATGAAAAGGGTGTTGTGCCTGCAGGAAAATCGGTCGCTCTGATTTTTAATATGTCTTTAAGAAGTCAACCAGTTGTCTAATTTCCTAAGACCCCGGAAAATGGTAGTTGTTACCGAAAAACGATGACATTGTCGCACTGTTCTTGGATTGCGCTCCATACCCACATGAAGAATCTGTCTGACTGGTTTAGTGACCCCACTAACTTTAGAACCCCCCACTAGCTTTAGAACTTGCTACAATGTGGTAGCAAAGCGAGATTTCTACGATTCGTTGTTCTCAAGATGCAACGGTTTCAAATAGCGGAATATCTTTTAAGATACTTATTCATCCTCAAATTTCATAAGAAATGGAGTTGAAGCCAATTAATTTGCTGATTTTGTTTTTTCCAAAACTCGCTGGAGGTAATAAGTTTTGGAAAATTTTAAAATCAGTTTTGTGAGGTGATGGAATGGTGTAGTTGCCCCTTCCATTGAGGTGGATGCGGTAATAATGATCCGCCACGCTCCGAGGATGACCCAGACGCTTGGAAACAACTGATTCACCTCCCAACGCCACGGATTCTAAAATCGGGAAGGGCCAAACTAACCATATCTATCACAGTTTTCGATGCTGAATTTGACTGTGAGTATTCTAAACTCGGAATATTCGTAGAACAGAATATTCAACGCCTTTGAATATAGACGTATAATGTTTATTCTACTTATGACTGGTAGGCAATTCTACTAACATAGGTGTCAAAATCAAATCTTTCAACATTAATGCATAAAAATAATCCTTTGGGCAGGATTAAGTCGGTACTTGTTATCCGTTCCCATAAGGCTTATACAATACTACCTCTACAACACAGGTCAGTCAGATCAGGAACTAGCGACTGGTGGGATCTAATAAGTTCTTGAAAAATAACGCGTTATTTTCTTAAAAGTCGCAGGAGAAGCGGTATACAGTGAGGGTCAAAGAAAACGTCCCCTAACCCCATGTTCCAATTTAGGAGGTCCGCGCTGATATTCTGAATACGGTCTATTTCTAATAACTGTTTATCGTGACAACTCCGAAAAAGGAAATAACTAGTTATTTTAACTGGTTACATTATTATCGTCCCATCACTAAATGGAATTCGGAAATAAAATATTTCGAAAACTCGCTTTAGCCGAATGAGCAAACATGAACTATAGTTGTATTTCATACATTGTGACACGAACTTAGTTGTTCAACCGATTCTCAATGCCAAGTTACAGTGGGTGAGAAGAGCCTGGCAGGACAACTTGGCATTTCTCATCGATCTTAATCCATAAGCTGGCTCCTTGAATAAATTCCCCTTACAAGGAGCACTCATATATAATTTATTACATCAAGTAGTTCGCTGTATAGGTTGTTGGCGTAGGGGTTTCGTGTAGGTAAACTGAGTTGACGTGGTTGGTTTTCAGTTGAGAACTACTACGTATTTTCTGTGGCTTTCAAACGGCTTTATTAGACGTCTCAGGGTCCTTTAAACCATCCCCTCCCTTCTCAACCCCTATTCCGAACAAGATTATGTCGTTAGGCCATACGGCTCGTTGTGTTCCATAGCTCTCCGTTGCCGAGCCATTCGCCACGCCCTCTCATCGATCCTTCCTTCGCCTTCTCGTGGTTTCCTTCGCTCTCTAGCAACAAGTTCCCTCCAAGACTTTCGTGATCCCTCGGATAGAAAACTAGGCAACGTCTGCTGCGCCAGACAATACGTTTCCCTTAGGGAAGACACCGCATTGTCCGGTAAAAGAGAACGATGAAAACGATTTCGTCGTGTCATTCTTCAGTTACTGAATGAAAGTGTTTCCAACGAGTTTCTGACAATACTTCAAAGCTGAGGTATCACCTATTCATTGGTATCACGCTTCCACAAATCGCCAGTTGATAAAAAGTAACGTAGGGAGATAAATGCCCCAATGAATGTTCTTACATAAAAAAAGGAGGTTCCGCAATGCCCGTTTGTTCAGGTACTTAACGCATAATATCGTTCTCTAAAAAGTCAGAATGATTATCACATCTCCGTGAATTTCTTGAGTAAAGAACCTCAATGTGATCTCTCATGGGATCTCCACTGAGGAGATGATCGAACCCACCATGATCTCGACCTTTTCATCATTAGGTTTTTTCATCTAAGGGCTCTGGGTCAGTTCTGACCGAAATCCCATGCCGAAAAGGGAGGGGTGGAATTAGCTATGAACTGTGTTAAGTCAAAAGGTTTTCTGGATTGGTCAGAAGAGGTGAATTGTTCATGTGCTGAACTGCGAGTTCCAAAACAATACAAGAACTCTTTGAACTGGTTCAAACGGTTCTGAACGCTCGAACAAACAGGAGACAAACGATTCCGAAGGAGTTCTGGAACTAAAGAAACCCAAAATATGTTGCTTGGTTCGTTCTGGACGGTTCGAGATTGACAGCCGAAACAACCATTTATTTCAATATGATAAGAAGTAATTGCTTTGATGTAGGAAACTGTAATCGGATAGTAGATCAACGTTATTTAATACCTGTAGCGTATTCTGTTGAAACATAGGGCGCCTTTGATCACCGTAGTAGGTACATAAGACTGCAGAATTGGGCAGTAAGTTTTTGAAGTTTAAGCCTTCCTTTCAATTTTCACTTATAATGACGGGTGGAAACCCACAACACCGCCAGACAGAACACAAATACCAGTAACGCATTGGAAACTAATGTTCTTATGACCTTTCTATTCTTTTAACCCCCTCAGGTTGCGAGAGTAGTGAAGTTGCGGACGAGAGAAGTTAGATGCACATGCTTTCGAATAATGAAATTTTGTTCATGTGCCGAAGAAATGCACACATACCGACCCCATTGCCAGTTTTAGAGTCATCAAATGGGTTTTGAAATGACACATCATAACAGCTTCCTGCTCCCCTTCATCACTGTCCGAAAAACCCCCAAAAATGGATAAATGAGCAGTTTTAGGAGAATGAACAATCTCTTTGAGGGTTCAAATTTTAAGAAAATATTATTAAGTCATGTAGGGGTTCAATATCAAATGTCGGTACTCGATCACATTGTTTCCACTGGTAACAAAGAAATTATCGAGAGGAAAAAAAATTGTCAGGGATCGGGTTACCGGCTTAATTATTACGAGCATTAATGGGAGGGGTATGTTCCAATAATAGAGGCCCGAAAGCTTGACGTTATAATGACATAATGGGGCTGAAGTTCTTCGGAAAAACAACGGAGAGGACGTATCATATCACGATATCGCCAGAGTCATCTCGGCATTCCTGGGAAAACGGAATTCCAAGGGGAACGAAGGAATTCTCTCCGTTAATTACGGAACTAACGACGGATTTATTGGGTCAACGTCAACCCCCCCGATCGTCCGTTGAAGGAAGACGGAGAACTGAAGGGATAACCGAGAGAGTAACCGAGAAAAACGATGAGCGGAGATCGAAATCTAGCGTGTAAGAGGAGAGGAAATAAGAACTTTTCAAGAAAAGATAAATCTGAGATTATTGGAACGTTCGATTTGACGGTATTTTTTCCTTTTACCAGCGTCTGTTCCCCCGGTAGGTAACAGGATCGTTTGAACGCGAAAGATATCGAAAACGAACGAATAAAAGACCTAAAAGAGCGACCGTTGGTCGGAGGGAGCGATGGAGAGAGTTAAGGAAAAGACAGTTTTTCATAAAGGGAAGTTGTTGGAGGAGAAATGAGATAATAACTCCTTTTTCTGTCGGAAACCCCGGAAGATGAGCGGAATGGAATGAAATCAAAAGCCTATTGGTGTAGAGGGGGACCAATCGAGGGTAACGATATCTAACGACCAATATTTCTTCCGCATTTTCATTAAGCAAGTTATTCCCACTCCTTGTTCCGTAGTTTCTTCGAAACTCTTCATTCCCCAGTCAAGGGTGATTGAAAAACTTTTGTGTCAATATTGTCACGCTTTCATTAGCTATAGGTACGAAGGTGTATGAATATATTTCAATGATTAGGTGAATAGGTTTTAATCAAACCGTTATTGGTTCTTAGTTGTGGTGGGTAGAGAGAAAAAAGTTTTTTCACCAGACATGGATATCGACTCCTTAGGTACGTATTCAATGAAATTTCGTATTTTTGTTGAGGGCATTTTTTAAACCGACGAGTTGGTTCAACTCTATTACAGTTGGAACTAGAGGTAAGTCTAAAATAGCGTCACTGGTTAGAATCACCTGGTACTGGGGAGTCACCGTTTTGTTCGTCGTCTAATATGGAGGTAAACATACCTACTACCTAAAAATTCCAGTAACAAAGTTTAAAATAACGCAGTTCCATGCTACCTGGTAACATGAACTTGGAGTAAAAGCGTGATCAGAAGTGATTTCAATTTATCTCCTCAGCTCATTAGAGGTGGTTAAAATCATCCATTACCGGTGAGTCACCATAAGTCCTAGGACTCGTCCTATCACCTACAGACTTGCAGTGAAAGCCGGCCCATGCTACCCGATCACCTGAACTTGGCTTAAAGGCGTAATCAAAAGTGGTCAAAACTAATTTCTATGGATTCCAACCTTGATTCAAAGATGAGAAGACACGTTGAGTCTCTCGAGCTTCCATTCAACAAATAAGGGATTAATGAACGGTTAAACATTTCAATAATAAGATAGTATGCTCTCGGAACTCGAATGCCTGTGATTTAGCCCTTCCGACCATAAGAGAAGGTAATAAATTCGCGCATTTATAGAGTCTCCATTCGATTCAGCAACAATTTAAGTTTGTAACGCCCTCCATATCTTTGCTCCGAATAAGCTAGAATGTTTGAATAAGACTACATTTTGTTATGGATAGGGATAGTTACCTACTGCTAACCTCCATCATAAGCCTGAAGCAACTAGTACTGATAACAACTAAAAGTAACAATATTATTTGATAACGAACCACTCACCCTGTAATCTTGACTGTCCTCACGCCCGTTTCCCTTGCACTGCCCCTGTAGGCTAAATGGTTAGTGGCTCAAGGTTCTTTTCAATATTACCCCTTAAAAACGTCTATTCACCTCTGATTTGCCTCTGGCGAGACTTATCTCACCCAATCAGCCCCCACTCCCCTCACTGCTCCTTCAAAATGTGGGGAGGATTATGGATAAAGGTATTCCCCTTTTCGCGTTTCTAGAAACTGCTAACCAAAAGCATAAAACCCGAAACTTTTTGAATTCACGGGTATCCTGTCGGTGTTGCAGGCAAACTCCTCAGCCCAAAGAAGGGGCAACTAGTTCTTCCCATCACCTCTTTGTTTCAAACTAGGGATGAACAGAATTGTAGAGAAATGTTAAGAACTTACCGTGAATTCAACTGGTTCTCCGTGATCCTTGATGAATCATAGGCACACCTGTAACAATGAAAATAACACACATTATTTACAGTGCGGTGCTTCAACAGTAAATGTTTATATAATTAACATTTCGACACCAAATTACAATTTATCTATTTATATGAGCCTTACAAGATGCAGTCTCTGTTGTTGAACGCGAGTGCTGCTGGTCTCAACTATTAATTATGATATTTCTAGTCTGAGACGAATAGCGTCTATATGGGCATAATCTTTGCTTTCTTCCATAAAGTTAATATTAAAATGAAACTCAAAAATAAAATGTTTGTAAGATGCTGAACAATTTTTTTTTTGGTTTATTATGCAATAATAAGTAAACCATTGTAATCGCTCTGGAAAAAAAAAATTCTAACCCCCCTGAAATTTTCATGGTTTACGTTTCAAAGGGTGTAGAATCCAAATCTGCAATACAAATTTTTCCGCCCGTCCGCCGTACGCCGTAAGCACGATTTCTCCCAAACGGCTGGAGCAAAAAATCTGAAATTTTCAGGAATAATCCATCTTGGTCCAACGAGGCCCCAATTCTTGAGCTAGCTCTCTCACTCAATTTAAAGTGCCCTTTGAGGGCTGTCAAAGTTTTGTAAAATCCCTAAAAACCTCAAAACAAGTCAAGGCGGCCTAAATGTGTACTTATTTGTAAGAACATACCTCGAGGAATCGAATGAGCCCCTCCCCTGGTAGGTTAAACCATTCCCGATGTATGGCCCGATTTATGGTGGCAACATTTGCGTTTTTTTGGTTTATTATTGTTTGTTTGTAACCTAGTGATGCCGATAGCGTCGAGTTGTAGTGAATGTGGATACTGGAGTGATGCCGATGTGGTTACTTGTAGTTTATAGCCGATACACGGGTTGAAGCATTCTGATATGCATGAAACGCTGATAATATATAGGTAAATATTATTCAATATTATTTCTAGGTTAAATAAGTATTCTTTCACTGGGGTTTATTATCCAATTGGCTTGCGTTCGTGATTTCAATCTATACTAAGCTTCGGAGTGTGCGTGTTTCACAGGTGGTACAGCGATTATTGAATTTCAGGAGATACGCATAGAGCACGTAAATCTGTTCTCAACCAAAAAACGCTGCAAATTCATTCACTGGGGTTTATTATTCAATTGGCTTGCGTTCATGATTTGAATTTCCACTAAACTTTGGAGTGTGCGTGTTTCATAGGATAGAGCGATTATTGAATTTCAGGAGGCACACAAATATGATCAACTGATCAATCCAAATAGGTATTTTGGTTGAGAACAGATTTACGTGCTCCATGCATCCCTATCTCCTGAAATTCAATAATCGCTCTATCCTGTGAAACACGCACACTCCAGAGCTTAGTAGAAATTCAAATCATGAACGCAAGCCAATTGAATAATAAACCCTAGTGAAAGAATTTGCAGCGTTTTTGAAAACGGTACAAATTATTCAATAAAGTTTGAAGTTTGATTATTTTGAACCGTCCCACCACAACTATTCTTGACTGCCTTTAAAAGAGTCTTAAAAACCAGAAAATGGAAAAAATTAGGATTTCAAAAATTGAAATTTCAACGTTTTCATCCTTCGAAATCAGATGAGCACGGACTGTTCTGGCTTCCCATCTCAATAGATTTGATCAAAAATACTCGCGAAGTACATCACACTTGCCTATGTCAGTAAAAATGTCGATAACGCAAGTTTTGGCATGTTTTGCACCAGTTTTTGTGGCCAATACCATATTTACACAGACTGGACAAAAAGATGGAGGATAAAGATGAATGAAGCGAAATCGGTCCATGTCGACTTCACCAACCGTAAGCTAGACTTTTTACCGGTTCACCTCAATGGCAAGACCATACCGCACGCTTATCAAGCTAAATACCTCGGGATGACCTTGGATGCTAAACTGCGGAGGAAGGAACACGTCAAAATAAAGAAGGCTGAGCTGACGATCAAGTTCCGCAAAATGTACTGGTTGATGGGCCGGCAATCAAAATTGTCGATCCATAATAAATTAACTCTGTACAAACAAGTCCTTAGGCCAGTTTGGACTTATGGAGCGCAGCTGTGGGGCTGCACTGCCCAAAGCAACCGTGACCTCATCCAGAGGTTCCAAAATAACGTACTGAGATGCTGTGTGGACGCATATCGGTACACCAGAAATACCCGACTACACAAAGGACTTCACATCCCCACCGCCGATGAAGTCATCAAAACCCAGGCCATAGCCCATCACAAGCGGTTACAAGGGCATGTCAACGAAGAAGCTGTCCAGTTGCTCGATGTTGATGACCTACTCAGACGTCTCAAAAGAACGAAGCCTCAAGACTTGTGGAAGTGAAAGTGGTCCCCTTCCTTGCGAAACCGTTGGGTGAATGTTAATAAAGTGCACCGGAATCACACCTTTCCACAACTCATAAGACTTAGTGAAGTACCTAAGTTTTGTATGACTACAAATTATTTTGTCAAAATGAAAATTGCTTGTAAATCAATATTTGGTGCAATAAATAATAATCAGAAAACATATTTACATGTGTGGCAACCAAGCAGATGACTAGAAAATATAGAGTTTGTAGAAAACTCAGTGTTTTTTGTTGATATGGCTTTAGTAAGAAAGAACTAGACCAAAAATGGAACCCATGTGTGGAAGAGCGGATTTTTTTTACATCAATTTCGAAGCCTTTTACGGTCCATACGCTTTAAATGCATGTTCTACATAATTACACGTACGTTCCTCTAGGAATCGTAGGAAATGCTTCTGTTGACAGGGGGAGGGTTCCCTCCTTGGCGAGGGAACGTTGTGCATTACTCGGCTGGGCCGCTGCCAAAGATGCCCGAGAATAAATTCTGAAAACGGAACCGGTGATTCAGCAACCGCCATAAATTCCTCGGCAGAATCCAATAACACCGGTCAGGGAACCTAATAGTAGGTATTTCCAAGCCCGGCATCCTTCCTGCCTAGCTATTCCGCGATATGAGGGGCTCTCCCTCGGAACCGGGATGGATTTCCGTGGAACTATGAGTCCAAATAAAGCCGCTCGCCCTTCCGGAAACCTTTCTGCTACATATTTCCTCGTCAAACAATCCATAGTATCCATAGGTTGAATATTTCCAATAATAAACCTAAATAAATGGTGATGAATGTCAAAGAGGGGACATTTAGTACGGACTAAGTCACTCGCGACGAAGTTGAGGAAACCCATTCCAGTAAAAACGGAGAAAGGTAGAAAGTTGTATATTTCCCGCGAAAGTAAAGAGTTACAGTTAAATTGATTTCGACGGTTAGGTCATCATCTAACAACAACAACTGTTCGTCGTAACAAACATGAACTGAAGTTACATCACAGAAAGCATATCTTAGAAAGGGTCAAACGAAAGGAGATTGAATCCTATTGGCCCAGGGAAGTGAAAGGGGCAGGGAGGACCAACCAATGCTACTCAAGGCTTACAAAGTGAAAGGGGCGCAAACATAACATTATGGAGAAGGGGAGACAAATTTATTATAAGAATGAAAACAATAATGGTGAAACATTTTGAGGAACGACGTCATTTAAACATTTTCCTGACCTATTACTCTTAACAATTTCGAATTTTTCGATCTCTGTATGGAACCGATCACAATTTGATGTACAATGTAAATGCCACAAATTGTTACATAATGGTGAATTATTTCTGTATAAGATAAACAACCTATGGTATATTTAGACTAAAAGCTTCCATACCATTTTGTTTCATATATTAATTCTGCAGATCGACCGGAAAATAAACCAGCCAAAAGGTATCTTCAGTTGATCTGTGCACCATGCAATTGACTACTAGATATTTAAAATGAACTAAATTTAAAATTTTCGCATTGTAGATCGATTAGGAAAGATTTCATATTAAAAACAGGTACAGTGTTTTAGCTTAGTAAATTTCAAATCATTCAAATTCATTTTGCTTGAGGAGCGAATCGTAACTGCGATTAGCTATTCAAATACTCGTGTTCAAGGCAGATACGTAGAAAACTGTAAGAGAGCTGCAAACATGCGTTTCTTACTTCGCAAATTATCCCCGATTTCATAGGAAATTCCTATCGAGTCTTTTTTCTCATCTTGTATGGAAAAACTTAACTTCTGGCATCGTTATTCGATTCACGTTGAAATTTTCTATTTGGAGAATGTTGAATTTCAAGATTATTTTGGAAACTACGAAGAATCCTATCGAATGTGGATGATTTTGAAGGAAAAACCTATTAAACCGATTACCCAAAAGTAGGATTACCGCACACACTACTTTTCCGATCAGGACGGCAGTATAATACGAACACTACTTACATATGTTTTCGTAGTTTTTTGCTCTTAAGTGTACAAATTTAACCCCAATACAAGAAAGTCAATTCACACAGATCAGATCGGGTCCAGCGTCGATTATTATAGACGGCATTTTTTCCAGACGCACGTTTCTCTGAACTTCAGGGTGACACGGGAATGTTATGAGATAAATATAAGGGCTTTTATTCTTTTAAATACAATAAATTAATATCTTTGTACGACCTATCTGGGTTTTTTCGGCGGAATCGCGGTGCTTTCGAAGAGCAAACACGAAAGCAACAATGACCAAGAGCGCGATAGTGGGGACTTTATGACGTCAAGTTCCCCCTTCGGCGTGACCTCCATTCTCCCGACTTCTCCCCCTCCCTTTTATTTCGGGGTCTCGATAAAATAAATCAATTTCGGACTTATCCCCTAAAACACCACCGGATGGTTCGGAGAGGCGTTTGAAAATTGGAAATTCGGGTCTGGATAGCTACTGGGAGTGTTAACAGGGAGGAATTGAGGAAGGGGGATGAAGGGCCTATGCCTCATTCCACTGGCGGTGACCCCTTTTTGGAGATAAGCCCCTCCCCTCCCCTCCCTACTACCTCTTTTCGGGCCAGAGCTTTCGCCCATATTTGAAAATGATTTACCGGCAGGAAGCTACCGGTATCTGGACGAGGGTCCTTCTGCCCCTCCGAACGCCCCCTTCTGGCCCGTAATTATTTACGGCGTTTTCCGACCCCGAAATTGATCGGCAGAACGCGATTATCTGCGGGGAGAGGGGGCCGTGGCCCCCTTTCAAAATGCGGTTTGTCGCGATTTTGAACGCCCCGTCGATCTTTTTTGCGTGCAGTCAAGTGACGAAAACTGTCAGACCGTCAACTAGTAGATAAAACGGGAGGTGAAACTGTTTTAAAGCGGGGCAAGTTCGATAAGGGTAACTATAATTAATATCCCATGAATACTCGGATATTAAAAAATAATTGAAGGAAACCCGTATATAAAATAAAACATTTAAAAAAATCTCTCAATATGGTGCATATGGCTTTAATTCCTCGAAATTATTCCGAGATTCAAAGTTCCAGTCATAGTGAAATTTCCTAAATTATTGTATTAGAAACACAATTTGTTAAATTGGGAAATTTGAGAACAAAAATAATGTGTTAAACTAACTTTTTTTTTTTTTTTTTTTTTTTTTTTTTTTTAATATATAACTTTATTTTAGTAGCAAAAACATGGAGCAGGTTTTCACATGGCACATGTGAGGGAGTTTTAAGCCCAGTGGCTTTCTCCCGAACTAACCTTCACAGTTCAATAGATGCAAGATGGTACACTTCAATAGTTACAGTTCAGATGGTACAGTAATAGTTGCAAATTGGGGAGATTACATGGTGTTGGAATAAAAAGGTTATGCCGTTTCCGTTTGAGTCTGCGATTTGGGCGGTTCGGAGGGGTTGACGCAGGTATTCTTTTGTGGTGGCTGAGGAGCCTGCGATGGAAGGTTGTTGTTTGGAGGAAGTCGCTCACGGTGGGCATGTCCAGGTCCTGGTGCAAATTTGAATTCCTGACACAGCAGGGAGGGATCACCCTCAAGATCCGATTTTGAAAGGTCTGCAGTCTCTTCACTTGGGAATCAGATGCTCCACCCCAGATTTGACTTCCATACTGCCAGATTGGTCTGATTAAGAGCAGATAAATCAGTCTTTTCGTGGCAAGAGTAAGTGGGGATTTTTCTCTGAGAAGGGGCTTCAGCTGTCGAAGACTAACTTTTTATAAGAAATATTACAGTGTTGGAATAAATTGTGAATTTCCACAATTTTTTTGTTCTTTTTTTTTTTTTTTAGTTGTAACCTATTTTAACGAAATTCCAGTGAAATTTTGTACATAAAGTTGGTTCAGGTTTGATTACATTTCTCTGAGTAGCAGGTATTCTGCTAAAAAATTACATTTTTTAGGTTTTTAGACAATTTCTCCACTTTTAGTGTTTTTAAACACATTTTTTGGAGTTTGGCCAATGTGCTGGAAAAGTGCAGTTCAACAGATCCTCATCATGCTTTCTTCTGGAATGCTTGATTTTTCAAAACATCCTAACACAGTAAATAATTATTAATTATTATTTAACAGATTGTATGGTAATTAATTATAACTAAGCCACATAAAGGACGGCACCAATCTTTTCCCGAATAGGTACAGATTAGATAAAAGTACAAATAAAATTTACCTGTGGTAATTAAACGCAGGAATGTTAGGTTCAGAGCTGCTGAAACTCTATGCATTCTGAAATCCTAACCATAGTACCACGGTAGTGTTAGGGTAATAAATCACTAACTGAATCTGTCTAGGTTTTCAGACTCCTTGAATAATAAGTCAAATTAGGACACAGAAGGGATGAAGTTACAGCTTTAAATGTAAAGTAATAATAGCTATTAAAACCAGCCAAAAAAGTGTCCTCTTATTTCAAATGTGTTTGAATTCTTGATTTTACCCATTCTCTCTTTCTACCCTTAAATGTTACTCATTGGGATAAAGTGGTTGTAGTAATACCACCGTCGTATTCCAGGCTGTTGCATCATTTTTCAACCAAATTTCATTAAATTCAGTAGTTCATAGATAAGCTTCAAAACTTTAAAAACGGATAAATTTAAAACTTTTCCTGATTTTTGAAAACTGAAACGTGATTTAGCAAATACTGGTGCATAAACATTTAAAAACGCTGCTGATTCTGACGCATGGGCATTAGTTTTTGTGATAGAGTGTGATTACTCGTGTCGTTGCTACGTTTGGGAGTGTCACTTTTGGGTTCGGGAATTGCGATTATTTGCTACTGATTAATTTCTCCAGTTCTGAAACCTATATCAGTCGATCTTGCGACAAAAATTTCACGGAAATGGCACTCCACCTATATAAGTAAAAACCTCGAAAATGCACGTTTGTCATAATTTTCCAGGAAAAAACTCGACCTAATAAATGTTTTGACGTTTAAACCAAGATTTAGGATCTGTATAATTTTGCGGTTACAATTTCAAGAGTTCCCTTTCTTCTGCCACCGATTTGTTGGGACCATGTGTTTGTTATAGGACTTTCGCACAGGATTTTCCATAGAGCTTTCGAGATGGTGCTTGGGGAAACCAAAATGCATTTCCATATTATCAATGCTTAATTTTAGCAATTATTATGTTCCCAAACATGTTTTGGTTATTTTATCGTACATCCACTTCTCCAGGAGGTGTTTTTAACCCACGTACTCGAATAGTGTTTTGAGAGCGAGCTGAGGGCGGCAGACGAAGGTTCCCCCCGCTATCCGATCAATTACTGTCAATTAGCCGGAATTGACTAAATAAGCTCCGCCAGCCGGAGCCCCCTTGGGTCCCCACAACGAGTTTACAGCAGCCGAGTAATTGAAACAACTTTGAATTTATCATAATGGTTAGCTGTTCAAAGCGTCCTAACACACAGGCGGTAGCTACCAGAGAGGGAATTCCCGGTAGAATTATGGAATTCTGACATTAGAAAAGTTTCCGAGGTCTGCACCTTTTTACGAATGATGGCACTCCCACCGCGTTAAAGTTCTGAAGCTTGAAAATAAATCCAAACATTGAACATAGACGTTCTTTCCACTTTGGACATTAGCGTGTGTTGTGATGTACTTGATGGATTTTTGGGATTGAACATCAAACGAGTAAAGATATCACCGAAAAATTTGGAATGTTAGTAGTAGAAAAGTAATATGGGACTTGTTGAGGTGAACCCAAGGAAGATATAAACGGTTATGCAGTTAACTGATGGAGGCTATATTTCAAATCAATGCGTACATGCTCAATGAACGAGTATGGAAATATATCATTCAATTCGTATTCGTCGATATAGTGAATCAATAAAATAAATAAGGTGTTGTAGAATGAAATCTTAGGGCGCTTCTGCCGAAGTTGAGGTTTTGCGGGTAGTCAACAATATCACAAAATATGCTGCTTTGCCACACTACTTAGTTATGAAAATGAAGTCACTTTGATAACTATGATATGAAATCAGTCGAGTTAACAAGGGTGTAAGAGCAAGCTAAAAACGAAGGAGAGAACTGACTCCGGATTCTGTCAACCAAAAAACGGGAAAATTTTGTTTGGTGGGGAAGTGAAGAAAATTTAGAGTGGGGAATCATGGGAGCAGAGAGAGAGAGAGGGGGGGGGTAGTAGAAACCAATCTGGGACGGGGTTACAACTACCCCGGGAAACCCCAGGGTGCTAGGGGGGAGACTACAGGTGACCTACCGTTTGCCAGAAAAAGGGCTTGGGAAAAAAGCAGCTCGGGGAATTTGGAGTCCATTAAAGGCTTTAAATATGTTCACATACAAACGGGATTATCAAACAATGAGGTACCAAAAGCGGCAAGTATGGTCACCGTTACCTGTGGGCCTTGAATAGGAGTCAAGTGAGGTTTTCAAGAGGTAATGACCCAAACACCGAAAATCTCTTCATGTTCCCAAACTATTTCAGATACATCTGAACAGGACTTATTATTGAAAATGAGTTGTATGGTAGATTAATACCATGAGAGTGTTGTGTAAGCATACTTTTTGGCTATAATCATCCCTTGGCTGAAAACAAGGGCTATTGCACCTGTTCATCCAAGAGTAAAGTTCTGAAGGGATCACAAAATGTAGCGAAATTTATATTTTTTAATCATGATAATTCAGGCATCAGTGTTCTCCTCCCATTTCTGTCATTCCTCCGGATGAGTCCAAATTAACCGCAAGCGGGCGTCTTTCTGTTGCCTGTTGTCGAGGGGAGCCGGAGAGATGGATGATCGAACTCTCTAATTGGCCGTGATATCGGTTTCCATGGATGAGCGGCGGTATTGGCTGTTGGAATTCATCCCGGTCCGATGCGAGGGAAAGTGGGAATGGCGAACTGAACTGAGCACTCACCTGAGGTCACTGAAGGTCAGGCAGGCGGTACGCGAGGCCTGAACTCTCGATCCTCTCCATTCGCGATCAAATGCCGTGATTCGAGGGATAACAATCACTCGCACGTCTTAGAAACAATTA
Organism: Creontiades dilutus; assembly: GCA_031894815.1. NCBI lineage: Eukaryota > Metazoa > Arthropoda > Insecta > Hemiptera > Miridae > Creontiades > Creontiades dilutus. The sequence goes on along the minus strand of JAVIWC010001314.1, from coordinate 687,880 downwards.
GTACGTGAGGTTGATGTTTCGTTAACGATCATGATATGGGCTTCAAAAACATGCTAACGTTCATCGTTGCATACGATGATGGTTTCCTAATAAAACGAAAGTTTGGAGGTAAGAGCTAAATTGCAGATGTTTCCCAAATCCTGATAACGTTACATACCTGGTAGATTTCGTTGGGATGATCATAATTTCACTTCAATTTTGACCAGAACAGAGATTGCCCAAAGTCTGACAAGCACAAAACGAAAGATATCTCTGGCAAAATGCTAAAAACTGCGGATTTTTGGGGACCGATGGAAAATCAGTTGAAGAGCTTACATGGAAATGCACTCAAGTCCAAAAATGGAATTTGACAGGCGAAGCAAAAACACGGTGCGATCTGGCAACGGTTGCTAAAACGAAACTATTAACTTGAGGCGATAATGCTTTTGCCAAGCCGTTAGTGTGACTATTCACGTGCATTTCAACAAATATGCATATTTATTTTTGGATTTTTGCACGAGTGCAGTGTGCATTTCCAGGTCAGCTACTCAATCGTCCAATCTCAGATACAATAAGTGAATTCTACGTCAAATTGGAACTTGTTCAACTTCAATGCAATGGGCAGCAAAGTGAGGTTTCCATCCTTTGTTACATTCCAAACGTTGCTAGTAGACTGTTCGAGAAGATGTTTTCAATTAAGCAACAGATCACGTGGCAAACGAGCACACGTTTTTGATATAGAAAACGCCACTATTCATACCTTTCCCATATTTGGGAGTGAGGAAGAGAAAAGTGCTTCCTTGAATTTGAGAGGGAACAGCACATGAGCATGGTGAACAGGAGCTACCGATTCAATAAGAGGGCAAGAGGAAAAAGGTGCTCAGTGTATTTGCGAACCGAAAGATGACTTCGGATGGTATGATTTTGATTGGCTTGGCTATCTTTTTCATCTGCTCTGATACCAAATCGGTGGGTCTGATGCGCTTAGCAGTGAGCCTTCGGCTATTGCTAAGGTGCCATGGCAACACTAACAATCCCGCTAGAGATAGTTAATTGCATTGAGTTTTATAAATCAAACAATTAGAAATTCTAGTCGATGAACGCGGAATCGTAATCCTTCCATAGAACGGCCATGGGGTCAGACTTTTCAGGAATATCTCTCGAAGGGTACCAGATTGTAATGATCTCATATCACCATATGATCATATTAATGGTTTGTCCAAAAACTGAAAGAGCGATTTCTTACTTGAAGACAGTAGTAGCAGAGAATGAAAGGCTTGCAATAACTCTCAGATGCATCAAAACGGTTGATTTGTAGAAGCTCTGTACCTGCTATCTCTCATTCATCGCCATCACTTGCTGCTTATGGAAACTAGTTTCAAAGAACCCCATAGGATGCCTAAAGCTTCATCTGTTTCTTCCAGTTCCTGTATTCTCTCAATTTCTGTATCCGAAGTCTTTATGGTCAGACCCCACACGAATTGTGAACTTAAAGCCTGGTTTTTCATTCGAAACAAGGGGTTTTCAGATTATTTAATATAAGTGTCTCTTTCTAGGAGCTTTCTCTGAAATATTGTTCAAGTACATTGAAATCTTGATCATAAATTTGAATCTTTCGAGTAATTTTTCACTGTTTCCAATAGTTGATGAATTTGTGTAATCGACCAAAAAAGATTTAATGCACACACAATTTGTTGGGTTACGTTTAAATATACGTTGATTTAAAAAATTAAATTAAAAAAAAAAATCCGTGGAAATTCACACAATCCGTAAAAGTGTCATCGGAAAAACACTCGGTTTAGTTTGGGGTTTGCATGGGATTTACAACAGACTGTTAGACTGGCAAGGGTATCTCACCAATCGCAGGGTTGTCTTTAGCTGGAGGATTGAGAGTGGATATTATAAAGTGGTTGGCGATAGCCTCAGAGTATGGTGGGTACTATACGAATATACTAGTCATATTGCTGTCTCCTAAGCTTCAATTCAGCCGAGTCACGGGTTCACTAGAGCATTCTTTTTGCCGGTGTTTTTATTTTATCCTGTTAGGTTTCAGTAGTATTCATGGGTTTCTTTTCTGAGCGAACCTAGGAATGGTGTTTAGCCGTACAGTACAGTTCTGGTAGTCCTGGGATCCGGGGAGGAAGGCTAACTTATACGGAAGAATATACCTTTGTGTAATAATGTGCAGTTTTTTCCAACTTCTTGCCCGAGCAGATTCTCTACCTCGGTAAACCCTATGTCCCTAAAAAGTCACAAATTTAGAATTTAAGTGACCAGAATCGGCAAAAACACACCAACCCCATTCCAAATCCACCTTTAGAATAACGGAAATGACATGTCTCCGAGTTCTACAAATTACACAATTTGGCTTCAAGGCCCCCCTCTATAGAAAAGTAATATTTGTAGCAGGGTTCGAACCATCACCACAAACCCGAGCAAAGTCAGCTCACTCCTTCCAAATCACTACACCCCCTCCCCGTCTACTTCCTCGAAGCCTTATTTGTTCCTTTAGCCACAAAAGCCACCTTATCTCCCTCTCCCGTAGCTTCATTACACCGATATCTTTGCCCCATTTAGCCCGCCGATTTATTCTTTCTTTTTCCACCCTCTACACCGTGTTTTTTTCCTCTCTCTTCCCCACACACAACAGTTCTTTTTTTTTTTTTTTTTTTTTTTTTGCGCCCTTTTACCTTTTCTTCCACTGTGTAAACCAAAGAGTTCTAGGGGCAGCCCCGGGGTTGAAAGGGTTAATGGAGCAAACGGACTACATAAGGCCCCCACGGACACGGATTTTATAGAACGTACCGGGGTGAACCTGGTCACCCGAGCGCTGACCAGAACAGTTTTCATCTTCTTTTTGTCCCTAGCCGAATCTGTTATTGATAAAACGAGATACGCAAAGGTGAATGGAAACTAGTAAAGGCGATATCACGCGATGAAGCGACTATGCAACTGGCTCAGCGACTAGGCGAGTGATCCCATCTTGTCCAAAGCCATAACACTCCTCCGTAAGCGACCACAAGCGACTAGATTCGCGCGATTTCAAGCGACGAGCTATTAATCCCGTTATTTTGGTACGAATAAAGAACGAATCAGAAGCCAGGAACCCTACAACAGGCAAGTTCTTTAAAATGGGGAAAACCCACTCTCCTCCCAACCAAGCGTGGAAGGATGAGCACTATAAACTCAAGAAGATTCAGTCATGACTTTCACTTCCTTGATCTTCTACGGTGTTCATCCAGTTCTTGGTTAATCATTATTCAATATTTTTAAAAACTCAAACTAATACACGAAAATAGCTTGGCCATTATCAAAGAGGTTAGTAGCACAACTGAACTAAAATTGGGCTCGAAGAAAAATAGTTTAGAAAATCGATAAAATCAGATGAAAATACAGCAAAAATAGTGATTACACCCCCTTTTATGATGGAAATTGGAAATTCTGAAACATGTTTAATTAGTAAACAAAAATTCTTAATTCTATGAAAAAATAACGATATTAGTCGGTCGGATATTGTCGCTTGAGCAGCGATTGAAATGATTGGCTGTTATTCCACCCCCACCATTTCCCCTCCTGTAAGTACAAGCAAATTTTCCAAGATTTTTTTTGGACAGTTAAACTGAAATTGGGAATGAAGGAAAAAACTATTTAAAATCGACTAAGAAACCGTCCAAAAAATTTATGGAAAAACACAACTTTTTTTCGTGCGGAACTTCAATAAAATTTCGATCGAACTACAACAGAATCACGAAAATTGGTTAAGAATTGCAGATTGAGCAGCGTCAACAAAATTTATCAAGCACTCAAATTCGAACATAGAAGTACAACTATTGTTTTTACATTTTTCGGTGTTGGAATGGTTCGAAATGTATTTAAATTCAGTTATTTTCTCTCATGTTGGAGTTGTCACACACCCTCCTGGATGAATTCTAATTGTCGTCCATTGCTTTATTGAGGAAGCCTCGAAAGCATATCCTAAAAAGAGTATGTCAGATTACGATTGACTAAGAGGTTCAATAACAATATCGAAATAAACTCTCTCAAATTGGAAGTACTAGTCGAAACTTTGAAAATGGTGATGATAATGAAGATACACCTTCATTAGGATGCATCCTAATTTAAATATCGATTCAAAGATGCTCGTGATCTAGATGAAAACCACGAATGAGCGACGAATGAAAATCTTAAATGAAACAGCCACTTCTCTCGTTCAGCGGATCATTCCAAGTGGTCTCTCGAAATCAACTATAAAACCCCCAAACTTCGCGCTATCAGATGAATAGCGTCTCAAGTCTTGCTCAAATCTTCTCGTTTCAACTTGATACTGATAGTTCGGGTCTGAGAACGGGGCTCGTGAGTGCGAGAAAGCCGCTCATGGGTGTTTGTTACAACTCTAAAACAGCCGGGGAGAGCGGGAAGGGAAAAGTTGTTCGGAAAAGTGAAAACAGCGAGTTGGGAAAGAGGTTTCTGTTCCCGACAAGCAGAAAATAACTGTCAGGAGATTTGTTTTGAAACTTAATACGAACTCTAAACTTTATTTTCATCTTTCGGGATTCGTGTTTATCTTATTTCCCCTCCTCCCTTTCTTCGGCGAGGGTGAAACATTTTCAAGTATCTACTTCGCAGAATGAAACTGAAGGCTGCAAACTGCTTGGTACACGACATGATGCCACTTTCGGTGTTATGGGAGACGAGAAATCTGTTATAGAGTATAGTATACGGGTGTGCACGTGGGTATTACCTTTATCGGAACACGTGAAATAACCGTATTAGTAGTCAATAACCGCAAATCAGGATGCCCAAATGTCATACAGATGAACGATTTTCAAAAAGACGAGCGGACATCTGCATCAATGTCCGTTTTCAGGTCATATTTTCTGGGGTGATGAGTCACGTTTTGAGGTTTTTCAAGTAACATCGATTCGAAATCTAGTTATAAAGCAAAACAAGTGAAATTGGCTTGTTTCGGAAAATTGGTATATATCAAAGAATGACGAAAACAATGATTTTGTAAAGTGTTGATAAAGGGAAGGAGGAGAAAAAAAAATTTAGATGGATTTTCAATTGGTTTTCTTGCGGACTCACGTTACATCCAATTTCCGGCGGGATAATTCAGTTTGAAAAGGGTAGAGAAAACGTGAGTTATGTCGGTTGTGGAAAACGACTGTTGGGGGGGGGTCCCGTAATTCGGCAAAACAGGCTGATTGGTGCTGGCGGTAATGTAGTCCGAGTAATCAACTATCCTCCCTGGGAAATGGGCCCTGCCTCACCTAACCCGGCGAGGTCTCGGCGTCATTTCCCCCTCCTCTCGCAGTGAAAATGCCGCCTCTCCCCCTTTTCAAGCACCCTCTAGGCTGTCCTGTCTACCCTGACGGTGGGGAGAGGGAGGCCTCATCGTGTTTTCACCTTTCGATAGGGTCCCGTCGACCTAGGGCTGCCAACCATACCTAAATGATCGTATTTTTACAATAATTCGAGAGTATGTAGGATGTGTGAGTGGGTATCCATCCCATAACTCAAAACTACCATACAAAGAAATACCTACAATTATTTATCATAAATATTTTACATTATCTCTTTTAGGGTTAATGTTTAAAGGGAATTTTAAGGGATCCTGCATTAAAGGCACTTCATGAAGAGTAACGGGAGAATTCAATTCTTATTAAATGAATGGAAGGGTTTTTTTTTGTACCTCATAATATACAATACGCAACAATAGTCAGAATAGTATAATTACAACTTACATGTGAATACCAATAAACATTTTGTAGCTGCATAAAAACTCTGCCGATTCTAAGACATGGGTTTATTTATGATTATTTTGTGAATAATTAGTGATTTTTCGTGTCATGTTTAGGAGGTAGCTTTTAGGTTCAGAAATTGCGATTATTTGCTTTGGGTGAATTTCTTCAAATCTGAAACCTATTCCAGTCGCTTGTGCACCGAAAATGACTAGGGAATGACGCCCCACTTCCATATGCTATTGAAAACCTCGAAAAACAACATTTTTGCCACGTTTTTGGCTTGTGAGGCTACCGGGCTGGCTTGAATTTTGGGCCATCTAGACCCCAAATGGAGTCCATGTGCGAAAAAACGGATTTTTACACCAATTTTACGGCCTTTAATTGTCCATACGGCGGACGGACATTGCAGATTTGAAGTTTATATTCATAGAAACGTAGAATGACAAACTCGGTGGAGTTTACAAAAAACTTTAGCCATACAATTACAAAAGCTTATTATTGAATAAAAAAAAGTATTGAAGAAGATATAACTTGGTCAAATTACGTAATATACATCTCACATTATATTTGTTGAATTAAATTTTCAAAAATCCTTCTCGCTTAAAACGATTTATAAAAGCTTTCAGTGGTAGTTCTTCGATAGTTTTAAGGTAAAGTACTATAAAACTTTATACAGCAGTAATTGATACTATTTTGACTGGTCTGTAGATTCAAGATCGTAGCTGAATGAGCGTTTCCATGTAAAACATGAGTGTCCTAATTTTTGCTGAATCTAAGTAATTTTTTCATGGGCTAGACACTGCAGAATGTAAATGGAAGGCGAGGTCAATATAACCAAGCGCTATAGAGTGTATTGTACATTCCTCCTCGAGAATCCTCTTAACGCTTCCTGCAATGAAAAAAACCGAGTTTATAGGTGGAGAATGACCCCGAGAATAGTAAAGAGAAGGAAATAAGTATTTGGAAGCGCCCTTAGTATGTAGCACGCATGTAGAACCTTACTTGAAACGTTCAGCTTGAGAGAATGAAGCAATAAGACGTTAGATCAAAGATTGCTAGCCAAACTCTCACAGTGGACTCTTCAAATACTATAAACTTTTTTTTGACCATACCACCCACTTCCAGAACTAATACCAACAGGTGGAATCAAAAGCCCAGTTTTTACGGGTATTAGGTTGTATATGCTGCAAGTTTTGTACTGATTTTCGACATGCCCATAGTTGATTGAAACTGGTTGAATTTAGGTTCCAAGGTGTTTTGATTTTGAGGGTACGATTAGGGTACGAGATTGTAAATGATCGTTGAAACGTTGATGTACGAGAATGTACGGTAATTTGTCAGAGGTTTGGCTGGATATTTTCTGATCAGAGGTTGGTAACATTGCTTCGACCTCCCTGCGGATCACTCTCCGAGATAGGGGCGGGTTGTCCCACCTCGGTAAAACAAATTGAACGAAACCAATTTGTACCTTACAAGAGGGGAGGCGGAGAGCGGAGCGAAGTCCCCGGCCAATTTGGATCCTCACCGAACATAGTGCTTAATTCCCCCACCCCCGCCCCTAACCTTCCCAAAACCTCTTTCCTCCTTTTTCCTCCAACTCACCTCCTCTCATTCCCACCATCTATCACCCCCTTTTCACCATCGTTACCTACCTCGATTACCCAATTACCCTAAAATCCTCTTTACAGTCGAGTCAAAAATGAATTAATCAATTTTAACCGTCACCAAATCAATTTATCAGGTAACCGAATAAGTGAACCGTCGGAAAATTGAACCCCTTCAAACAACATATAATAATGGCCGAATTCATAATCCTGACTTTAGTAAAGATTTCTCCTTACTTGAGAAAGTAGGTACAGAAAAGGTGATTAAGGAAATGCTTGAGGTGACCTACCTTCTTTTACCACCCACTTGATTGAGCATTTGCTTAGTCAATGACTATGAATAAGTGCATTGGATAACAGGAAAATTGAAACCCTCCAAACAACGTATAATAAGGGGGGATTCATAGTCATGACTTTTTTCCTTACTTGAGAAAGTATAGAAATGGTTCTAAGGAAATGCTTAAGGTAGACCCCTGACCTACCTTCATTTTCCACGCACTTGCTTGAGCATTTCCTGAATCGGTGGTTATGAATAGCGCAAGTAGCCACCACCCTTCCCAGCATTTCCTTTCGACTAAGTAAGGATTATGAATTCCAGCCTAAATCTCACTTGTTCATACAATTTTCGTTTAAAAAACCCCCCTGTTTTTTCTCCATAATTTCCACAGGCCTTTTGCGTTGTAGGCCCTTTTGAGCCATTTCTGTGTCTGTCTGTCTGGCTGAAGTATCCACAGATCCTAATGACTATCCTAATTTGTACTGCTTTCACCCAATATCTATCAAATTTTCAGATTTGGCTATAAGTGATTCCCTATCAGTTTCGTTTCGAACTCCGAATAGTGGCTTTCAAAAGCTAAATTTAAATATCTTGGGTTATAGTGTCCCATTATAGGGGGAGATCTCCCATTTTGGCGAAAATACAAACGTGCCAATGTTCCGAAATAATATTTAAAGTCGGAAGTATTGTTTTTGAGTTATATCGTAACGATCAAATAATCAATCTTTCTTATATTATTAGTGGAGATTGTAAATGGGCTTTTTCTTAAGTATAGATATATAGTCAGGAAAACCTACGATAGCAGCCGTTGATGTCCTCAAAGTTTCATAATTTCGCAGTCGAAACGGGACGGAGAATTCCCTGATTGTCCGAAGCCGGGCCTCCGTCCAATTTCCCCCGCCCACCCAAATATAACTTCCAACGGAACGGGCCTCGTAAACTTTATTTTTTCCTTGACTCATTCTCGGAAAGGAATTTCACCTTCGCTAAAAATACGCCCAGCCGATAAGCGGCTTCGGTTTTCAATCAAGGAATGGCAAATACCCGGCGATTCCCCGTGGGAAATTCGCGTAAAGGGAGGAGGCGGAGGTTTATCAGGGATCGATGCACCTGCGGCGAGGTCACAAGAGCAAACTGGATCGTTGGGAGGATGTTGAACCGGTAAATATGAGTACTTCGTTTGTACGCCGTAACAGACCCTAGAAAGCTTTAATATTATATTTATTTTTAACCTTTATGGGAGCGCGTAGGCGGTAGCCTACGTACTCGCAAAATAAACGTGGCCAGCTTCGGCCTACGAGCACACACAGGATCGGGACGGGCATGTATTCTCAAGTGACAACACACAATGCTAGATCGCGGATTAATCATCCTGTCATAATAATTAATCATCACGCAAAGGCGAAGGCATCCAAAATCCCGATCTTCCAAGTCGATTATAACAACAATCCAATAGTATAGTTCAGGGAACCACCGAAACACCAATTATATGGTTCAGGACTTTATGTTCCTGCATGAGTTAACGTTCGCTTCAGGTTTGATGGGCTTCAAAATCATTATGATGTCAAGCTCTTAGAAAATACCCGTAACATGATGACGACACAAGTGGAACACAGGCGGCAAAAATCCGATCTTCCAAGTCGAGCATTACAATCATTCAATTATGTATGTATTAGATACCATTGCGTTTGCTAATTTCGATTACCTATGTTAACATTCAAGTATGTAGAAAAGAACATTTCAGGGGCAAATTGAAAACATAACGATTGTGTTGTCCAGTTTAAGCACAAAAACCCTTTGTACTTTGGGGACCTAAAAGAAACCTTAAATATAATTTAATTAAACAGCCTCTTTGAACAGCTGAAATGCATGAAACTATGCAGTCGTTCCATTTCAAAATAAAGTAAGAATAATTTTTATAAAACTGTGAACTAAGTCTCAATAAATTTGTTGGAAACTCCTACAAGTTTCCCATGCTGGAAAATACCTTATGGCAACGTCCGCCGAATCAAATAACTCAAGAAATGTAAACACTCTTTCCCTCCCAAAGTAAATAAGAAATCAAAGAGGAAACCTGCGGATCTCTTACCAGTCTAGGTATACACTCGATTTCTCTGTCATGTCGCATCTCGAAAGTGAACCATTCGTTTTATAACCTAATTTTGTTTTGTTTTATAAAAATATAGAAATCCCTTGGACATAACTTGGGTCAACTAATCTGTTTGGTTCCAACCACTGCTACTAGAGAGATTATACTGTTTAGTTCCAAAATTTACTGCTAGAGTGAGTTGGCGTCGCTCGTCACTCATTCCCGTGCAAGATCACTTCCTTGTAATAAGTGTGACACGTGTCGAATTAGGATGGGAGGAAGGGCAAATCGTGGAGCCATGTTATCTATTCAGTCATTTACTTAATAATTCAGTCTTTATAATGAGTTAGTCTTTGTATTTTTGTAGAATTTTGCAGTTATTAACTTGAATGTAGAGAACTTGATGAGATAGTATACATGGTTGTGATGGATGTGGTTAGTTGGCCCTTCCCGATTTTAGAATCCATCGCCTTGGGAGATGAATCAGACGTTTTCAAGCGTCTGGATCATCCTCTGAGCGTGGCGGAGCATTGTATCCGCATTCAGCTCAACGGAAGGGGCAACTATACCATTCCATCACCTCACATGGTTCATCTTGAGAATAAAGTATTGAGGTTTTATATCTTGTTTTTTTTTTTACACATTTCTTTCCAGAATATTTTTTTCTTCAAGTTAATAATATTTCTAATGTAACAGCCTTGTACATTTAGTTCGTATGTGTACATGTTCAAAATACCTACCTACTCCGTGTATATAACATATATGGTTTAAGAGAATAACGTAGCTTTCTTTTCCTATACACCTATTTACCATCATGAATTTGTACTTTGGTATCCTAAAATGCCAATTTCTGGAAAACGGTTGAGCGCACGATTATAATGCCCATGATGGGCCTTTTGATTGGTTGTATCTCCTCACCTCTTCCTTTCTCTAGACCAATGGGATTCCGGCACCCGTTGGCCTGTTACTATATACCTACACAGCTTCTGTGCCCTTTCTGTTGTTGGATCATTTATTGTTTGTAGTTGATGATGACCTAATCATCGAAACTGTAGGTCTATTAGGATTTTACATAACTAATTTCGTAAATTTTTCAAAACTCCATTTCCGTATTGATTTTTGTATCTCATTTTGTGGTGGCCACGCCAAACGAGAGAAAATAAATGACATTCAATGATACTTTCGATGTAATCTTTGAGTTGAATGCTTGAGCACCTACAACGCTATATCGACAAGACGGTTACACCTGAAAATTAACGAGGCAAAATGAAATACCAACCTTCGCGGCTAAACATATGACGAAATTTACAATACATTCGGATTCTTGACTAGAAAATTCCGTATCAGTCAGATGATTCGAGATTAGATTAATCAGATGATTTGATCGCCCCAGTATATAAGGAAAATGTTGCTATGTTCTCCACTGTGTATTTGCGTGTTTCCGTTATTTGTTCTGCTATAGTTCAATCCCTTGAGGAGATCAAATGAATTGATACATATCTATTCGAGTGAGATAATTTGATTCATATTTTTTAAAACTTAGCACTTCATCGTGCTGAAAAAAATGTTGCCCAAGGTTCTCATGTCTAGTGGATTTTTTTCTTTTTTTTGTACAAAAGAATGTCTTTTGTAAATTCACAATTCTAAAGTGAGCAATGATGACACACAACAGCTACAGACATATATATGATTAGGTATGAACAATCGACACAATTCAGGATAAATTCAGAATGCCTGGACTTCTATGAAGACAATGTAGGAAAAGGGTTATTAAAATACTTCCATTAGCTTAATTGTATACAAAAAATGTATGAAACTAACCGTCACTCATTAGTTATTTGGAGATTTTACATGTAAGAGAATAAATTGTGAATGGGGCAATTAATTCACTTTGAGCGTAGTTAACCGTTTGTACCTAACGACAAATTAGCGTTTGGAGCAGATCCGAATAAAAAGTCGTATAGGGTTAATTATGACGTCGAACGTGTTGAGAATACTCGTGCTTCGAGGGATAATGAACCGAATCGCAGAAAAATCCCGCATCTTTTTTTTCCCCTCACCCTCTCGACCGCCGGCAGAATCATGACGGACCTGACAAATGAGGGTCGAAGCCCCGACCCGGTTCGTTAGTCAATGAGAGCTGGCTTCCCTTTCCTATTTTTTTGTCCGTGTAGCTACCACTTTTTCTGTCGGGTTTTTGTCGTTTTTTCGTCAGACAGGTTCTTTTCCTACAATCGAAACCAACGGGGTTGGTTTCAGGGCGGTACGTACGGTTTCATTTTTTCTGTCGAAAGCGCATTGTAACACCCTCATTACGAGGACAACGTGAAAAATCCTACGCAAGGGGCACTTGAAGCGCCACGCTCAGTGTAATGGTGTTTGCTCTCTGCGCGTAGGACTATTCTTTTTGATTAAACAGTCGTCCGTTTTTTTTGTTTGCACTTTTTTCTACCTTTTTTTCTCTTTCCGTTTTGTGTGGGGGGTGCGCGATCAGACACCTTGACTCGTGGGATACGAACCCCTCAATCACCTCATTGACCTGAAACCCGCTCGGGCGTGACATCTATCTCATCATTGAATACCCTTTTTTTTTCAACTCCTCCCACGCGTCTAGAAAAAAACCTAATAGTGTCCGGTCGCACGCTATCTGGATCCTGTTTACCGACACATTAAGACGAAATGTTTGCTTTAACAACATCATCGCCCGACCTACCCCCTGCTTCGGTGTCCTTTGAAAGACCTTTCGACCCTTCAAGGCCATATTTGCTTTACCACCCTTCTCATATCTTTGGCTGTATGATGAAGATACCACACATAAAACGCATCCATTGATTCAGCATAATTTTTTCAAAAAGAAGTATCTATTACAAGCTCATTGATGAAAAACCAAGTTATATCTCCAGTGGTTTCAACATAAACCATTTTTCGATCCAACGAAATGGGCAACAAATCACAACCCTCATTACAGGTTCGTTTATCAATAGGGGTTTTCTGAGTATTTTAACTAATCAATATAAATTGCGATGATTTTTTTGCTCATTTTCTTATTGGCAACCTCACTTTTAGCGATACACAATCATGGCAAACTCCTACAAACATGAAGGTTGATTTCAAGCGGCCATTAGCTCGTGAATGTAGCTACCACCGTATTGTGGGAACTGCCTGTGGCAATGATAGCCTCACAGTCTCTCATTTTTGTTTTTCGATAAGTCTTGACAAGTTTTTTTTCTGCACAATATAAGTTTATATATATATATAAACGCTCTTTACTGCATATCTACACGATTAAAATGCCTCTTAGCAATTTTTTTTTAAACCCTTGGTAACGGGTTTTTTTTTTTTTTTTTTTTCAATTTCAAGATTTTTATCGTTTTTTCGAAATTTACTTGTTAAATTTCAAATAGGGCACAAATGAAGGGAGTGTGTGCGCATTTCCGAAAGAAGTTTGTGCTAAAACCTACTTTTTAAGACATAAAAGCTCCCTTTCTAACTAATAACTAAGTTGTTCTAACTGTTCATCAAACATTTCAAAATATTAAAAATTGTGTAGTCATTTATATCTAAATGACAATGTCTTTATGTAATTAATAACTGCTTTTTGTATCTTCTATGTGTGCTGGGTTACCACCATAAAAGGGCAGGACTATCACACTATCGCTCTTCAACCCTCAATATAATGGAATATGGTGGTGGATAACACCTGATTTTTTGATCAGGGATATCTGAAAGTAACACCATTTGATTCTAGGTGAAATACTACGCAGAATCAAAATCTAAAATCGTTAGGTTTTGAACAGAAATTTTTTCAAAAAAAATTTTGTTTTGCGTCCTAAAATACGTAATTTTTTCCTCTAACTAGCAAAGTAAAATCAAAATTGATTTTACCGTTGGAAAGTGATATTTAGTCACAGTTATTACCGTTATTACATGATTCGCTCCTGAGTGTAACGTAATTTTGTTCTGAAAATTGCTATGAAGGGGTTTTGAAGGGTGCTGATATGATGTCAGATAAGCGAAATTACAACCTTTGCAAGTATTCCATCAGCAAAAAACCCTCTGTTTCTGTTGGCCGGATGGAAGGATATGGCGAAATCATGAGTGATAATGACTAACTGACTTAGCATATAAGCCATCAATACTGATGGACTGGTTGGCCTTACTGCGAACCCCCTACCTTTTAATCCTCACTTAAGCATATTAGACAAGAGGAAAACATGTTAGGTCGTTCAAATGTAAGGAATGTACCCTTTATAACCTCCTCTCCCACCAGTGTGTTAAAAGATGGAAAACGCTCCGTTATCACACCCTTATCATTCGGAATTTTATGTTCGATTTTTAAAATCACATAATATCTGGTCCCGATCAGCTGACCAATAGATACTTATTGATGGGTAGATGATTTCATTAGTAGTATAGAGATAAAAGATTGAAAATATATTTTCAAAGAACACCATACGCACCGATCTGGGCCAAAATCAACGTAGACATCTGATTTGGGTTGTAATGCAACTCAAACTTTTCGTCAACCCTTGGCATTCAATTAAACTCTTAATAAGTAATAGATAAATAATAATTAAAAGTCTTTATAAGTATAAATTGAAGCAGTTCGGCTCCCAAATTTAAAATTAATTGGTCTATTATCTCCCTCACTCTAGAATTTTACAAATTCCCTTGAATCTTTTATTCAATCTGGTTACCAGAGGGGATAAACTTCGTTACAGCTGTCGTCGGAACGTTGTTACTGTAGAATTGCTATTTATGAATACAGGTGTTTAAATAAGAGATTTCAGACGAGGGAGCGTGAAACGTAGGGTTGAAAGTAATGAAATTAGTTGAGATGTTTGGTGGGGGTAAATTAAGAGGCGGCTTGACCCAGTTGGTATGTTTGCTGGAAAGTGAATCGGGTTGCTAAGCGAACAGGTTCCCTGAGATGAAATTTCAACTTTACTAATACAAAGGGTTGAGCTCCCTTCTGGAAAAAATACGAACTAATATTATAGCAAGTTTTAATTCGTTAGACTTGGTTTCACAATACTGGTAATTCGTGCATCGGATTCCAATATGAAGGTAAAACACAGACATTGGGTTGATCTTACAAATCAAAATTAATTTTGTTTACTGCATCAACTTTCCTTTCAGATCCCTATTCCAAAATCTACAAACCTAGTTCAAAGAAATGAAGAGCCCAAATTTACAAAGATCCGCATCTCCTGCTTTCGAAACGGAAATAATTGACACAAGGTAAAGTTCCGATTACTTTCTGCTATGTAGAATCCATCTTACGGCTCGTTCCACAGTGGTTATACGGGAAGGTTACTTACAGGCTTTCCGATGTAATCCTAACTTACCTTTAAAAGCTGTAGGAATACGGTGGAAGGTTTTGCTCAAATTTTCCCCAGCTAACCTATGACCTGTTAAGAGGTCATAATGGCATTGATTGGGAGTGGTATTGACGTTTTAAGAACAAATTCTATGTTCACTTTCGTGGTTAGTGTGTGTAAACGTGCAGTCAAAGCAATTGTCTTGATTAGATGGTTTTGCAATACGTTTTTAAACACAAATAACCTTAATAGCGTAAAGTTCAGATTACTTCCTGCTATACAGAATCCATCTTATGGCTCTTTTCACTGTGGTCGGGTTACACGGGAAGGTTACATACAGGCTCCCCCCTGCCTATCTATCAACCGCTACAAGATAATGATGGCAGTGATTAAGTTGACTTACCCCTTCTATTGTGACGTCACAAGGGGGAGGGAGAAGACAGGTTAATGAACAGATCAACCTGTTTACATTCCTTCCTCCTTCGGAGGCAGCCGGTGATTGATCGCTTCCCATATCTCCCGGCTCACGGCCCTTTTCTCGGGGGAGCTCCTGGGAAAATTTAAATGTTAAATGATTAAACTAGAGGAACACTCGCCCTCCCACTTTCACAAACAAATATATAAATGCAAATTTCCTCTATAATACACTTCCCCTCTTGCATCAATATTGGTACAAAAGGGGGTAAATTGAGGTAACTTTTTCAACGTAGAAGTTTCTTAAGCACCAAGACTTTGGACGTAGGCTGTACATTATGAAAATGTTGAGCCTCCTTCGTAAAGCATCGCATATCCAAAATTTACATTTTCGCTGGTTTAGGATAAAGTTTCGACTGCGTTTATTCTTTCATTAAAGGTACCTACGGTATAAAGTTACAAAATTGATCATCAACAAACTTACGAATCATCTTACAATCATCATTAGTCAAAATATTACTTTGAGCCAGGTTGTTTCAACGGATATAGTTCAATGAAAAAGCAAAGAACGGCGTAAATCAATACACCTGGGTCCAAATTATTTTGTGCCTACGAATCATTCAATATTACAAAAAAAAACTACAAACTTGGAGAATAGCGATACCTGTCGTACTTTGTATAATATGACCAGTAACTTCCTATTCTGAAAAGCTATTTATTCGATCTCTAGGTTTGATATTCAAATACTTATACGTAGCATCGTTGGTCCTTTACATTATTTAAATTAACCTTAGAGACATTGCCGGGAATCAATGAGGCTACTTCAGATTAATTAATTTTATATTTACTAAAATTCCAGCGTTTCGGTTTCATAAGACTTATCTTCAGGAACACAGATTTATTAATGTATCCCAGGTTAAACAAACATCATTAAACAAACGTAAGTTCTTGTTATAACATCAAGCACATACAGACAATTGAGTTAAGAGAATATTAGTTCTTCGTCCCCATTTCTTTGCTGAATCCTGATTTACATTCGACAATTATTCAGCCTGTTTCTACTGTATGGTTACATGAAGATTATTGAGATATCTATAAGGGCAAATTATTGGTATTGGCTAAAACCAACGGTTACCTAAGATATGCGGGTACAATATACTTGATCACCCACTCATCAATAGGTATTGAAAGGAAGCATTTTAAATAATAATACGCAAGTTCAGATCTTAACCAGTTAATAAAACTACGCGAATAGATGTGAGTACTTTTAATAAAACAAACTAAAGTATAACGTATTAGTATGCTTCCACGAAATCGGTTTTATTTGGAGCGAACCGAATGAACTTGAGAATGCCTACCACCGACAATTCGAATAATATCACATGTTTCACAGAGAGTCATAGGGTTCAGTCTTTTGGTTTACTATTTTCAATTATGAACCTTTGTAATCGACCAAGAGAAAAAATCTCTGTCTTGTGACGGGTACGTTCAACACGTAATTGCGGATTGAATGCTTGTATTACGTACACGTTATAAGTTACCATGTATAGGGCTTTTCTTCATAAGTGTGGACTATCCCCACCAAATACGAACTGTAGGCAACCTTGTGGATGAAGTATGAGGTATTTAATCAAACGTTATTTATATATTCCAATGACTGCCACTATTCCGCTTCGAGTGTCGCCGTTCCGGTACCGTTCGTATATTCCAGACTTCCTTTGTATAAAAGCAGGACCCCGTATAATATTATCATAGCAGACTACCCCGAGCACCCGTTGGGTATCTGAGTCTCCGGGTCGAAGGCTTTGGAAGCACCCTAGGGACGAGTTTAAAGGAGAAATAGGGCGAAGAGGTGAAGGTGGGCGAGGCAGAGGAGGAGGTAGGAGGGGAGAAATCTTGGCGACGTTTGAATAGTTTCCTCAGACACAACACGAATAGCTTACGAAGGCTGAATGGTGAAAGAGGATGAAGAGGGGGAGGGGTCCCTTTGTATTTCATCCCTATAGGTCGATGAGACGTCATCAAACTCGGATGTTCCCAAAAGCCACAGGATATGCGGTTTAAATACTGCCCATCCTGTCTAATTTCGATACTACTACCCTTATTTCAAATGCTTAACTAACCCAAACGTAGCAACAAAAAGTTTTTACCTCTAATTATGTAATCGAATAATTAAATGTGATTCAGCTGCTGTATTGACCACATCTTTGTTCGACAGACAGTATTAAATACTAGGGCAGGGTTGCCCACAGGGGGGACCTAGAAGGAAAATCATAGTGAACCTAGTAATTAATTTACATTTTTATTTTGGGGATGGGGTACCAACTTACATAGTGGTGCTTCATGAAGCTTGGGGGGGGCTGACTAGGGGGACTTAAACAGATAACTCCGCGATTTAAGACATTTTTGGACGAAAACAATCCATGAAATTTCAGGAACAAACATTTGAGGAAAGGAAATAAATCGCCAATAAGTTAGGGTTTCGTTGATTGGTGTGGGCGATTTATTTGATCCCCGTTCTCATTCTCGCTGTGCAGTTTTATCACATAGAATTTGGATTTGGAAGACCCGTCCAGTGGTTTTTACAGAACTAATTATGGAAGTACAGGGTCCGCCAGGGAACTGTGAAGGATATGCAAACACTGTTGTGCACTTATTTTTTATCAAAACTCGAATTTTATTTTTTTCGAATGTGTACCTTAGATGCTGCCATTACAAAACCAGTTAAGAAAAAATTTCGGACGCCAGATAACTAGGAAATAATTTATTCGAAACCTTGTAGACATGAACATAGGAAGCACAGTGGTCGGAGAGCGGCAAAAACCTCAAAATTTCAATTAACTAGTAACTCAATTTTGTTGCGTATTTCTAAACTCTTTCCAGGATTAGTGCGGAACTAGGGGTTTCCGAATCACATAAGAGTTATTAGTGAAAAAACCTTGATTTGATTCGATTGATTTTTTATATTAGTACATGCAACCCAGAGAAACCGTCTGAGAAACAGATAAATTTCCTCCCTTTTGTTTCAAGTTGGAAAAACAATGAAATGGAATAGAAAAAATGTATTTCGGCTTTTTATCGAAGATATAGAAGTTTTGAACATATTTTCAACCATTTTATCGTGAACAGTCATTTTTCAGAACTTCGTGAGGCAAGGGATTGCCAAATAGAACATAAATACGATGCCGCACAAGTTATGAGATACAAAAATGCAAATAAAGGAGTGAAATACATGTTTTCAGCTTTAGTTCTAAATTTAGTTTACAATGGTTAGGCATCCGCCAATTGAAATATGAATTGGTCCAATATTTTAATAGTAATATTACAACAGGGTGCATCAGATAAGGTGCGCAGTACTTCACCCACGTATTCTACAACCAATTTCCAGCAAAAAATGCCTCCCAGCAATTTTTTCATCTCGCTTAGTTTTTGAGTTATTTCACTTTTAAGATTTTTTTCGTGTTTTCGACCTTGTCTCAGTAAAACGGCTATAACTCACTTACAGTATTATGTGTATTAAGTAATGTTGAGGATTAGAAAGTGCGTTAAATTTACTTTATCTTTCAAGCCCAAAACGATTTCTATTTTTTTTTTTTTAAATTACATCAAATTACGAAATTTCCAGTAGTGGCCACGTGCATGTCTCAATAGTGGCCACTTGACATTTTGCCCTCCTTATGTGTTTAATATCATTAAATTCAATACCAGATGAAAAAATTGTTGGCGAAAAATCACTGTACAACAAGCAGACTTCAAGAAAATTTGAAAAAATAAGGTTTTTCAAACTTTTAATACTCTATTCTAATCTGCATTTGAGCAGATGCCTGTAGCTTAAAAAATGAGCCAAAAGGTCAGCTTTTACTTTACATAAACTAAGCGAGAACAAAAATTGCTTAGGCATAGGCACTTTTTGTTGGAAATTGGTCGTAGAATACGTGGGTGAAGTACTGCGTACCTTATCAGATACACCCTGTATATTCCTCAGTCTTATAACTAAAAATTTTACTCTAGTATGAAGTAGGTGGCGATGGGATTATAATCAATAAGAGCTGTAGGCTTGTGTGAGGATATTAGTATACAGGTTCGTACATCCCTCACTACTGGAGGACGACCTAACAACTCTTGACATCGTGCGAGCAAACAGGAGGTGATGAGAGCGAAGGGGCCCCTAATGCGATGAAATTAGATAGGTGGGCAGGCGAATCGTTTGAGATGAAAGCTCTCGTAATTATCGGGATAAATATTTGTCGGCTACCGCAGGCCTTTCGCGTGAGACGCGGGAAATTAAACCCGGGGAGGTCAAGTTAGTTAACCCTTTGACGCCCGGGAACCCTATTCCATCGGCGGGAATAGAATCGGATTGCGGACTCTGGATGGTTTTCATCGAGGAATTCTCCTCCCTTCGCTCGTAATTTAGCGTGACGTGGAAAAAAACCCCGTCGAATGACCGAACATGATAAACTCTGTCGTTAAATGTCTCTCTATAAACGTTACACTGGTCTGTTGATGCTTATCAATCTGGTTGCCGCAGAAAGTACCGCGTTAACAAATCTTGTTGCCATTCTCACATTAGCAATATCTATTGGAAATAAACTTTAGGACTAAACCTTGGATGTCTTCTTGCGTCTTTCACCAATATACATTTCGATTAAACCCAAAGGTAATAGTTGAAGATTACTTAACGGAGTATGGTTCTAAGTGTTAGTTGTGAGACGTTCCAGCTGGAAATGCTCCATGGATTGTAGTCTAGAAGTGAAAAGGGCTGGATCCGATAAATCTCGTCTACGGAATCAGTTCTATTTGGAACATCTAACCTCAAATACTGCTTTACTCAGTGCTGCCTTCCAAATTGTATCTTAAAGACTTTTTGCACACTTCTACAGTTATTAGTACACTGAACAATAACTGACTGAAGCACAGGTAAATTCACATAGTCCAGTATACGGGGTAAAGAGTAAATGGAACCGTTACAACAAAATGATAAGAGATTGTCACAACTTGTGATAAGAGAGAAGCAAAACAGTTCAGGGGAATAACGATTCCAAATGATATATAATTGCGTGAGAATAATCGTGTATAGGGCCATCCTTAGACCTTGACGTACAATTCTCGTATTTCAAGAAAGTCGAAGCTATCCCTTCTGGCGCTCGTAAATCAAAAGGCTCTTGCTGAAACTCCTGGAGTGGTATGAAGTTTTCAAGAATTCCAGGATCCAATCCACCTCATACAAAGTGGAGAAGGTTGGCATGTACACGGTTGATTCCTTGAAGAATATTATGAAAAGAAAGGGCCGATGAAAACTTTACCATAACGCGAATTGTCAAAGGGAGCCTGCCGCCCACGGTTGGTGTTTCATCGTTCCAAGTATAATGGACCGTGGTTTTCATCTGTGGTGACTCCGAATCCAGAAGAAGCTCTCAGTAAGATAAACGAAGACTCCCAGAATTTCACAAGAAAACTCTCCTACTGAGTTATTCATCCGAAAAAGAAGCCTATGACACCACTATCTACTTGTCAAAACAGAAAAAGGCGGATTTCAAGCATTTGATGCAGTTCTGTGGTGAAAATGCAAAGAATTTCCACGCGAAACTGACCTGCCGTGGCAACTGATAGCCCGTTTGTAACCTGTATGTTTGGGACTTGAGTTCTTCATCAATTTATTTTAGAAATAATTACATGATTTTTTGAAAGTTTGTTGTTATCATCCTAATCCCTAACTCCCAGCGTTTACTTCAGTCTTAGAAAAACTTAATTCACGCTACACAGTGATAGACAATGAGGTTTTTAGACTTCAAAATTCTCATGCGGAAAATTGAAAACAACCCCGTTCTTCCCCTGGGGTCTTCATTTACAAATTGTTTTTACGTATTATGTAGAACAATGAAGTGTCTACACATTTTCAGAGTCATTATTTAATTTTCTACTGATATTCAATCCACGAAGATATATCAATACAACAAGAACAATATATACCTATATATTTTCATTTTGTTAGTTGCCTAGTTTTAAAGATAGGTACTTTTCCTTCCTACTACGTTGGATAGCTAACTTCTTACTTCAAATTTGGTTTTTAGAACCCGAAGACTTTTCAGTAATTTACAAGTATTTCGAACATGGTAAGTTGACTAAGATTACAATGGCACAAACTAGTAATGGCGATAGAATTACAATTCAGCCCCGTCCGTGGCATTTTTCCGTTGAATAGGGGAATAATTTATCGCCTGTTGTGGGAGACAATGTTTGGTAAACAAAAAGGCTTCGGAGCGAGCCGATGTTTTGCATCTGATGAACTGCGCGAATTCATCTCAAATTCCGACTGATGGAACTTCAAAACTTCAACAAAGTCTAAGAACTCCGTCATCCAAAATAGACGCTCCGGACGCTGAGGGCAGAAGGCTGTGAAACTTTAAAGATACATATGATGATACAAAAAGACGAAAGCGTCAGGTCCAGACGGACCGCTGGGTTTTGTTTTTGTGATTTAAACATGGAAATCTGAAGCGGAGTTTAGGTTTCAAACGGGTTTCAAACAAACGGGAACGCATCGTGTATTCGACGTGGTGGCCGGGTGAGCCGTGGAAGCGATCTCCGATAAAGAACCGAAATAGGTCGAACAATTGAGAGCCGAGACATGAAATATTCATAGAGGTTCAAATGCATCTGAACCCTTAGACTTCTTTAGCGTTCACGATGGTTCAAGGGTTCATTCTATCCCCGGGAACTCATAGATAGACGAGTGGTCTGTCAGTGCAGATCAAGATAAGTACAAACGAACATTCGAAGAAATCGGTCACAAACGGAACCTATGTTTTAAATACATACATACGCTGTGAAGGGCTAAGTTTAGAAAAAGGTGTAATGAATTGAATCGCATTATAATGTCATTCCGATGAATATTTTATGGATAATTTGCTCCTAGATCTTGTGTTGGTGTAATTAATCTCCATCAAATTCGTTACACCACCTTACGTCCATCCGTTCGCTCTCCCTAAGATCTAGAACTTGGACAAAGAGAAGAATGTCAATGTGAATGTGAATACGTACGACCATTGTAAAACTATAATATCGAATCAACTGATATAATTGCAGTAGAATGATCGTATCTAGAAATCTATTCATTTATAACTTTTTTTATATGCAGGATGTAAAGCGAGTCGTGCCTCGCGTTTTCTGCGACTAATTTGCTACTAAAATAGGCTCTTAAAATTTCCTTTACTCCCCTTAAAATGATAATTTTTCTCGCATTCAAAATTTTATTTGTGTTTCCGACCTTACTTCACTAAAACTGCCATAACTGTCCTAATTGTTACAAAAAATTCCAATTTCAGAATTTTATTTCAGTTTAATATTCTGTCTTTTCAACGCACAACGAAAACTCGAGTTCTGAACGAATAGAATCTTAAGAATTCTTAATTTACCTCTGAAAATCACTTATTTGTAGAGCGTGATAGGTCGAAGCGAGAGGCGTTTATAAATAATATACTATGAGTACATCTAATAAACACAAACTGGTGATGTAGGCTGTCAAATACAGAAATAGAAAAATCTTTGTGTAATAATTTATAGCCCAGAGAGATGCAGAATCACGTAATCTATTCTGTGTACTAAAATATTTGGTTCCAATGTCTGTTACTAAAGCATATTTTCGCTTGGTAGTGAAATCTATGATAGGAATGTTCTATCTTCATTTGATCTCCCGATATGGTATCAGCGTCCTGGAGATATATAAGGTAATTTTAAAATGACTCTCGGATATAATCTGAATCTCTTCGTTATTCACACTTTCAAAATATATTACCTACTAACCGGATTTTCTCCACTCGTTTTACTGGTCCGGCAAGGTTACGACCTTTTAAAATAAAATAGAATAATGAAAATGCGTTGTAAAAAGAAGGGAAAAAAAGAAGGAAGATGGTATAAGAGAGGTTTCCTCTTGGAGGCTTAAGGGGGAAATGGCTTTATGCCGACTACCCGCCCCTAACTTGGAGTTTCCATCTTATAATTAGAACCACCCCCCCTGTTCCATTCAAACGGCCATCATTCCGCCGTTTCATTTCGAAAGCTTATTATCGGCACCGGAGATGATTGCAGAGTCAGGTGTGGCCTTGAATGGCAAATGATTACGAGAGAATTTTCTTCCTCTGGAGCAGCTTTTATATCCCGCTTAACTTGCTTTTTCCAGGGGCTTCTGCTTTTGCTTCTGCCTCATCAAATCCATATTCACCTTGTTCACGGGTGGATTTAGGCCGGGTAGTCTTCCTTTTCAGATGAATCAGTATGAGTTTGATTAACATTAACCATAGAGTAACGTGAGAGAGAACCAGAAATCCTGAAAATGCAGAAGAGGGCTGATATTGCACGGGTTTTCTGCAAGTTGTAAAGAAGCATTTTTCTGTATTATGTTCAGGAATACATTTGAAGAAAAATACATTTTGCACTAGAAATGCAAACTTGTGCAAATGCAAACGTGCGCTCAAGACTGTGCAAAGTTTGCTTCTTGAACACACAGGTGTACCGCCTTAGTAATCGTCTTCAGAAACAGTTGTTGTAGGCAGGAAAACCTTGGAATCCTGTATATGCAGATACAATTGGCACCTTTTCTGGTGATTTCTCAGGAATCAGCAAATGGATTAGCACTAGCCCAATCGGATGCAGATCCATAATGCGAATGATCAAGCTCGAACTCTGATTCAAGTTCTGACAAGCTTGATTCTCATCGTCTACTCCCTTATCTAGAGAATGGTCGTGTAAGGAGAACAGCCGTGTTTTGCATATGCTAAAAGCATGTTTCGAGCGCACAAATCGAACTTTCGGGTATTCTGAAGAGAATCAGACAAGGCTATATGTAAAACCCTAGAGTTTAAGATGTTAAAGCTGATAAAGCTATAGCATGCATATTTCATTTTGGGTCCAGAAAACCATCAGTAAAGTGCCTCATGGTTTTATTACCATATTCAACATTGGAACTAAAGTATAAATTATTCTTTCAGGGAAAAGTGAACCATTTGGGGCATAATTGCATATTTTATTAAAATCCTCGAAATATTCTATTCCAAACAACATTAACTGCATTTTTCGTTCCACGGTAATTTTGAAGAGCTCCTCCCAAATTATGCTATTCAATGTTCACATATCCCATGTTTTACAGTATAAATTCAATTATCTCAGCAATGTTTAGTCATATTCATTTGATCCTTTTTTTAATTTTTCCGCAATTAGGTTCTCTATTGAACGTTGAAGCCGGTTCTTTCAATTTTGTTTTCGTTGTGGAGTAGGACATTTCTGTAAAACTCGACTTTGAAGTGAGGGTTCTTGATAGTCAAGGAAAAGCTTTCGTGAGGGGGAGAAAAACCAAATTCCTAGGTTTGATCGAACAAATTAAGAAAAAAATCAAATGTATCGGAAAAACCATTTTTGAGATCATTTAATTTATATTATACGGAAATTGATAAACGGTGGGAAGTTAGAAATTTTTTTGTTTTGACCGGTATGTTGCTGGTTTCAATTTTTCCTCCCTCAAATCAAAGGCCATTTACCCATTCTACCACGTTTAAAATGTTGGAATTTTAGGATGAACATAACGCGCCGCTCAAACTGGCGTTTGTCCCCTGTCCTATGTAAATATTAATTATGTTAGACTTTAACTTACCAGCCTGGATGGTAATGAGCTGTTATTCGAAAACTCGCATTTCAACTTTCTTCCAGCTGAGAACGGCAAACGAAAAACATTGAGTATTGGGGTTGGCGCTATTCCCAACGTACCATTCGAGGGTTAATGACAAATTGGGAAAAATACATGTGACTTGTTAGAGAGAACGCGGTTAGAGCACTGGCAACGGCTTTCCAATGTTTATTTGCCTTCGGATATCGAGAGCTCCAGGGTCGACCTCTCAACGGGTCACTCACCTCGAGCTGCTCAACCGATCTGGGTCTCAACTCTCAACACGAGTCTCCGTGCTGAGGGAGTCTGTTCCACTTCCATCTATATTTAGAGGGTGCGACCCCCCCATCTGGGAACCGCAGTAAAAACGAATGACGTCATTTCTGGGAATGTAGTGACGTCACGTTGAGAAAACCCGGGACGAAGGCTGTCCCTGTTCTTTGCTCATCAAGCAGAGAACAATGGGAAACCAACAGCGATAATTGCAACAGTAGACACTTAAGCTACTTCAATTATAACCCTCAAAAAGTATACACTCATTCCATTCACTAACTCCATACACTCCCCAGAAAACAAAACTACAGTGCCACCAAAAATACAGTACAAACCCTTTCTTAATGCTTCACTCGTACCAACAATGGGCAACTTACATGTATAGGGGATTCTCATTTTCGATTAAAAAAAAATCGGAATCTGATCCCATGGAAATTCCCAATCGCCCTGGAAATTCAGCACAAAAACTCCCAACAGTTTGGGCATAAGACGAAATTTAGCTTTCTTTAAATGAATATTTTGACTTTTGTCGAACCAACTGTCCCAAACAGTGAACAGTTAGAGAACTCGTTCGG
This sequence comes from Creontiades dilutus, assembly GCA_031894815.1. Taxonomy (NCBI): domain Eukaryota; kingdom Metazoa; phylum Arthropoda; class Insecta; order Hemiptera; family Miridae; genus Creontiades; species Creontiades dilutus. The sequence goes on along the minus strand of JAVIWC010001314.1, from coordinate 661,943 downwards.
AACTGATAGTCGGCAGTTTGTAATGAGTTCAGAACCAGTTTAAACAGTTCTAGACTTTGTTGAGCCAACGTTCCAGAACTGTTTAGGATTAACCACGCTCCCTTTTGATTTGTTCATTAGGTCACAGAACTCGTTGGAAACGATAGCCCGCTGGTTGTTTGATAGTTCAGAACCAGTTCAAGGATTTTTGCGGAACTCGCAGTTCGGCGCATGCGCGATTGAACTTAAATTTCCTCTTTTATCGTCGTATCGATTCAAGCTTGTATGCGGTTTTTAATGACCATTACATATTTTTATACCATTATTCCCGTACCAGCGAATAGCATCTTTAATTTTGATGAATTAAACACAGTTTCAAACTGATCCCTGCGTTCTGAACCGATTCGGGACCCCTAGCCGAACGAACCTTTTGGCACTTCCAATCACACGCTATGTTTCACAGGGCACCTTCCGAGATCATTTACAGCAGATGAAATGTACTTAACCCACTATTTGAAGCTTATTGGTATTGTATTGAAAGACAATTGTACATGGGTTACAATTAAAATTATAACCTCATCTAAATAACATTTTGAGAATATGTGGATGTCACATAAATGGTAAAGTTTCAAGTAAACCAATTTCGCCCTTTTTTCGGCAGGAATGTGAAAGGTAATAAAAGTTAGGGGTTCGTAAAACATCCCATCCTCTCTTCAAGTGAATTTACGGCATATTTCGGTTTAACGGCAAACTTTCCGTTGAATAAAAAATATGACGGTATAGAAGCCGCAACAAAAACGTGGTAGCAGAGAGTAACTACCGTCTAAATAGTTTGATGGGCCCTTCAAGGGTTGTAATAAACTGTATACATGAATGGATGGCAATATTTTTTATTATTATTATTTTTAAACCGAAAAAGGGGATTAATGGTGGTTCGGTTAAGGTTATGGTTTCATTCTGGACTCCAACCTATCAGAATTCGGTCAAAAATTGTGGTTGTTGTCAATGAAATTGTTGGAAATGGCATCAAAATTTTATGTTTTTCAAATTATACGGTGGGGGACAACTATCAACCAGTATTCACCTCGTTATAATTATCAACAAGGATTCACCTCCTAATATTATGTATATTTGTAATGTTTGTAATTTGTTGTGTTGTATATTATACACTTAGTATGCAAAGGCTACGTTATCCAAAGTCATTAAATCCTCTAATATTAGGATTAGCTTTGTTTTGAAAATTCAGTCTGCGTATAGACAAGTTTCCTTCAGTTTTTCTTGATGTTGGTCACATCTTTCTGGTGTTCCTATAGCAACCGGTCGGGAAATGAGGGGGAAAACTCGATATTGCCGTCAGAGATGTTGTGGACGCGGAATGAAAGGAATGATACAGAATGAGAGGGCTGAAAGGGGATACGACTTTATTTCATTTTTCGCTTTTCGTGGTGTCCAACACATTCTCTCTCTGTTCCTCCCTTCCTCAACAGTCTCTCCATCTCTGCCTGCCTGTCTGTCTGTATGTCTCTCTTTTTCTCTCTGCCTGTCTGTACGTCTCCCTCCCACTCTCTATCTTTCCATCCCTCGCTCTATCTAACGAAACACGATATAAGATCAAATTTGAAACCATGGACCCCTAGGTTTCTGATTGAAATCTGTTGATAAAACTGTCCGTCAAGTTATTCGGACAGCTTAGCTTCTTCCTCACGTAATGAGAAAATATACGAAGAAATAGCGATAAGTTGAAGAATAAAGCCCAATGATACAAAACAAAAAACCTACATTTAATATAGGCAGTCATTTTGAATTCACTAATCAATAAACCAAATTGTGAAATTGCCCATTGCAAACCATAGGTGTTGAACATTATTGGACCATACAATTCACTTTTCATGAGGCAACTCAAATCATATTATGATGAGACAACAATAATAATTATTGCTATAATCCACATGAACAATCTTTATCTCAATTTTCTTACGAGCTCCAAACCATAACGATTATGTCAAAAATATTTATTATTATGAATTTTTTATGAAGAATAACCAATACAAAAATTTCTCACGCAATATGCTTACGTTCTAATAATTTATACGTATTGTCAATTATTATTTTGGTGTGGAACGAAAGGAAGAAGTGGATGGTGGACTCCTAAGAGGTTTGGTAGTTCAGTTTATTATTTTCAATATCGATCCGTAGTTATAACCGAACAAGAAGAAAAAATTATTATTCTCCATCTAAATCGGTTGGTTTACGTTGCAAGGTACCTAAAAGAAGATTCCTAACATCAAACGATTAAAAAGTTAGTGGGTCCTCTATATACCGTGCGTTGTCCAAAGCTTTTTTTCGATAATGCTGGAACAATGTTTACCAAATTTGGCTAACAATCAGACATCGGCCCGAGATGTAACTCTGAACCATTTTCGATCAACCCGAAGGGGTTACATGGTTTCGTTCAATATATGAACATTTCAAAACCTTAATTTTTATTCCAATATTTCTAAGAAATTATTGAAATCATCCGTGTTACGCGCATTAGCTCTCCTAGCGTTTCTTTTTTGAGCTAAAGCCCTGTCAAGATTGCCAGTATAGAATTTTTTCGCACAAAAATCAGACTCTCATCGCAAAGCTGAAACTTCTTGGGCCAAAAGGCGAGAGGTAGTGTGCGGTTCATTGTAAGATAGAGACAATTTTTTTGCCACACTAATAGAAATGTGTGTTCTAATTGTCAACATACCAGTGAATTGCGTATACAGGCTATTTGAGGGTGCCAAAGCCACATAATATGATATTATCGTATCACGAAAAATTAGACTTCTCTTTGTGTCGTAGTCCGCTGTTTTTTCTGCGAATGCATTTTATACCAACTCTTTTCATTTAGAAAGTGCCCAAACATTATGAGTCACGCTCGATAACATTTTTTTTTAAATCACTAGGTATGGTTTTGAATCAGTTTTTTGGCTCTCCTGAAAAGCTAGTGAAAATGTGACACAACATGTGGTTTTGAAACCCTCGATTTAGTACACAAATAAAAAATGTAAGACGTCATCATTTTGGGGAAAAAGTTCCGTTTTATCCATCAGGACTTCAACGAAATTCGGAAATTTGAATTGGCCCCTTTGGCTTATTACGTCTTAAGTCGCAATGACAATCCTACAAACGAATTTCCAAAAATCCCTGGCTACTCTCTAAATGATACGCAGATTATAATGACGAACATTCAAAATTACAGTTTTGTTGTCTCTACGGTTTGAATTGCTCTCAGCAGTCAAGACAATTCAAAACACCCAAACACTACACTAGTTTTTTTTTAAGATAATGGTTAGGAAAATAAACAAATTGGTCACTTGGACGCCAAAAATCGTTTGGTTCGACACTAGCGTACATGGTGTTGATCCCCTGTACTACTTTTGAAGTTTATGATGTTGCACCAGCTTTTCAAACGTTGATCATTCTCAAACCCTTTCCTGTTTTCTGTAGAGGATTAAAACTCATTTAAACTGGATGAAATATAGTATTTCATGATTCTGAAAAAGATTCCACAGGAAAAACTTGAATTCCCTAAGACACGAGTATACCAAAACGTTAAGTGCTTATTTTGTTTAATTATGTCTCCATTTTACAACGAGAGAAACTGCCACTGAAATATAGCAGGGGCTATCCTACGATTATAACGCAGTCAGGAACGCAAGAAGGAAGCGAGCCGAGGTGAGCGAACGTGACGCCACTGGACTGGGAGAGGTCAAATTGTTTGAACAGGGTCATTGAATACAAATGTTTACCTTCTCGCTCTCCATCCGCTAGTCCCGTGCATATTACTTGGTATACCGGGTTACCAACGCACATTGTACTCAATAACGAGCGTGAACGCTAGTCAAATTTATTCATGGTTGAACGTTTGGCAATAATGCGCAAGCCAATAATTGCATATGGCAATTTTATCTTAAAAGATATCAAACCATCTTCGTCGTATCATGATAGTCATACGACCGCAATTAAGGGTTTATATTCACGGTCTTGACGTTTTGTACCGAATAAGTTATGTTTGCCTTTCTTTTCGTATGAAACCAGACAAATTTTTTCAAATATTCAACACTTACTTATCTTTGGATGTAACGAATGGAAATAAAAAATAAATTTTCCCTTACAACAACTTACAATATTTTATACCCAGTACTTTTTACTAATATCAAAGTCATTGTATAATAGTTCTTCAAATCATTCATTTTCTGCCCTTTCCAGTTGTATTTGTTTGTTGCGTTGTTGTGTTAAGAGTACCTATTTCATGAAATCGATCCGCTGTTTGAATAAAAACTAAATAAACAAAAAATTATAGTACGTCAACATACCTGTAAAAGGTTCTCACCCCATTGCTCTTTCCAAATCGCCTTCAATCGGGACACCACCTGAACAAAAAATTAGGGAAACATGAGTCAATTGATCACATATGTTTTACTGATTACCTATGAAAGATTTGAGATTTCTCAAGCTCAATGAAGAGACATACTAACAACTATTTAAAAACGAAAATTCTGAAATATAGCACTGTGTACCTCTTCATCAACCGCTTTCAGGATACTGTATCAGCAATTCTACACCATTAGTTTCACTGTTTGAAATTAATTTTAAATGGTGGCTCAATTTTTCGGAAATCGTAATAAAAGAGATTATTATTTCAAGAAGGTTTATCATTTCTGTATTAGATAATTCTCCTTTGGATCGCAAGACTACCAGAGACTGTACATCTAAAGATAATGTACGTGGACCTTCCTAGGTCCGCTCGGAAACAGACGTAGAATCCAAATAAAATTTGACAAGATAAAATCACCGTTGCCTGCACTACATTAATAAAACTTGGCGCTTACATGAATTGTAATAGTAATTGTAAAAGAAGCCTAATTTATATTTCAGCGAGATAGACAGATTAGGGAAGAAATTAGCCGCAACAGCCCTCAGCTGATCAGTGTGTCTTAAGCATCGTTTACATTGCTTGAGCGTTTGTCGCCAGCAGGTTCTTCGACCTGCAATTCTTTCTAGTCGAGCTATGATAGCGCAGAAGGCTTGCTCGAGCCCAAGGCTTAACCACCCGATGTCGATTTTCCGACGAATCATTAGAGGGATGCCAGGAATACCACACACCGGACCGATGTGCATTTAATCGAATTTAGTTCTAGCCTAGTCTAAGTTGTTGGAAGTGTCACATCTCTCTATGTTGACGTTCGATTTTGTCATCTTTTAAATGGTTTTAGGTTTGATTTCGACCGTAACTGCAGCTCTCGATAATAACGGGAGTGCCATCTGATCGCGGGCAATGCTCGCGAGCGACTGATCGTCGGAAATACTCGGGCAGTGTCAACAATGGTGATCGTTGCGATCCTGCTCGTTCAAAACCGGAAAATACTGGATTCTCGAAGATGCACTTGCTGGGTTAAAGGGGGCTTTAAACATAACTTCTTGAACACTCAACCTTATTAGTTTCTTTGTACGAAACAAAAGCTGCTATCGGTATATCAACAATGATGAGATATACTGCATATTAGCTCATCGTAGAAATCCACGAATAGAATAACTGAAAGTTAACTAGATCTAGAATGCCAATATTTCTGTTGTGATAAGGAGAACAGTTTTGGTTTGTACTTTCCTTTCTCTTTCAACTACAGTGAAAATAACAAGCTTTCCGTAATAACTCTCATCATTTTTCGACGGCGGAGTTCCAACGGCTTCGGAGCCGCTCCTCACTCAGCCTTATCTCGCGAGGGCGAGGTCGAGATAAGCCCTCATCTCCCCTTCTCAGCCTTTTTGCCTCTCCGGCCGCCAGAACCATTTCGCTCATTATAACGACCGCTTGCCAGGTCCGCGACAGCTGCCCCCCGCCCGGAAAATTAATTAGCGAATTAACTCGCGGATTCAGAACTGATAAGAGACAGCTTTCACGCCCACTGATATCACTTGCACTGTCGTCGGACTGGGGGATCTAAAATCCCAGCTTAGATACTTGTCTACTAAAAACTAGGAATGTACTGGCAGGATGCCAAGCTGGAATGCAGGAGCTTTCAGCAGTTTCCTTGTCATGCTAAATGCTTGAATATATTTACGAATTCCTGCCGTTCCCTATATTTTTCAGAATGATATAGAACGAGTTATGAAATGAAACAATTTTACGACAATCGGTTTGTCAAACTTTTTCGAATACTAGCTCCTCAAATCTCTTTAAATCATATTCATATTAGATCTTTTAAATCTGCATACTGAACAGATCTGTATGAAAAAAAGTAAAAAAAAAAAAAAAAAAATGGAATTTATACGAATTCGCATAGCTGGTGGCCCACCTAAAACACTGACCCCCCCTGAAGTATAATTATTATAATTAATAATAATTATTTTAAATAATTTTGAAATGTCGGAGTAGAGAAGTGTTTCATAAAAAACACAAATAGAACTCCGAAAACTAGAATTATGACAAAAGTCTGTATACACTCATGAATTTCTCATAATTTTTACAGGAAATTTTAAAAAACTTGAAACATTATTAATCTTTATGATGTAGAAGTCGAGCTTGTCATAGGATTTATGTCACAGACCATGATCCGATAGATATCAACGCCTTGAAATGGATTTTGCGTTTCTATAGTGCAATTTGCACCATAATGGAACGATGATATTGATATTTATAAGAGGTGCTTCAACCGTTATTTCTCACTCCAAATTCCCGACTACACTGTAAATTTGAGTGATATCAGACCAGTAGAATGCAAGAATTATGGATTTTATGGGTTTTGATGGCTTAATGGATGTTAGGACCTAAGTTTGGCGTGCTCAGAATGAATTACTGATTTTTGAATAATAAAAATCATAGAGGACCCTACAGCCTGATCTGCACGTTTCCTGATAACTGTAAGGAATTGAGCTCTCCAGGATTAAAAACACAACAGACACACAATCAGATGACTGACAAAAGTTGTTAAGAATGGTCTGCAATGTGAAAAGAAAGTGGCGAAACATTTTTGGCCTCCATCCTTTTTAATGGAGAAATTCAGTTTATTAATGTGATTATTTCCTATTTTAGTACATTAGGGCATCAGTTGTTTTGAAAGATTGATAAAAAAACATGCCAATGGGATAACAATTTTTGAGTGTCTCGGAAACGAGTCAAAACGATTTACTGAATGTGGCAAGTATGCAATTGTGAAAAACGAAGGAGAATACTACGGGTCTTTATGGTCGGAAATGACCAAGTGAATAAAATTCAATTTTTTCTCCCGAAGTGTTTGGATTGTCATTGACATTCACTATCGCTCTTTACCGTCAGAACTGGGATAATCCAGATGTTAAAACAGGGAAGCTGCGAAGCGATTCATAGAGAAACTCGAATAAAATTCCTAAAATTACAACGATGCCGAACGTTTGTACGTTGAATAGCCGAAGTGAAAACCGTCGGCCTTATCCCTCCGGTTCTCCTCTTATCCGCGAAATGTCAAAGCTCCCTCCCAGTTTTATTAAAACGTGACGTCGATTTGCTCCCGCGGAAAAGAGAAATACTACCCGTCTCTCGCTTCGCTCACACGAGGGAAAATAAGGGAAAAGGGTTTATCCGGAGGTAGACACGAGTTTAGGAGAGAAGGTTGATCTAAGGTGTGCCGGTTGATCCCCTTTCCAAAGCCCCACTCTAATACTCGCCCTCCGAAAATCTTCGGAAACATGACGAAAGGTGACAAAAAAGCTTTGGGATACGAAAAAAAATATATATGTACTCGATCCTTATGACAGACAGACGCTAGCGTTCTGAGAGTAAAATTTTTCGTGGAAAGGGACCGACAAGGATAACGCAACGTCTTTTTGTGAAGAGAGAAAGAGAGGAGGCGAAAAAGATTTGGTCCATACTGTTGGATGGTGGGGAACGTCTACCCTCTCAGCCCATCCCCTATTAGGGCGGAAGGGTGGAGGGCTCGTTGCCTGGAGACTTCTTCGCTTTTCTCTTTGACGGTTTTTCTTTTCACCCCTCATCTCTTTCTTCGGAATCCTCGCGAAATTTCTTCAAGCGAAATGAGGGGGAGCCTCTTCCGTCGTTCGGCCGATTCTTTTTTTCCGGCCCATCGGCACTCGGTGGTTCAAACCGGGATGCTGACCCGACCAAATTATTTATTGAGTTATTCAGCTTGGTCCGTTTCGTTCTTTCATTTCGAGGACTGGCATAGATCGATCATTGAAAGGGTGGTTTCAAGATTACAAGCATTATTTGAGACTTGTAGCTTTATTTTCCTCGAAAAAAGAAAAACCGGTGTTAAGGTGATAAAAAACCGAAAAGGGGTCATAGTAGCTCACAAGTAGCAATAGAATTTGAGTAAACTTATGTTAACTTAACTCATGTTGGGTGATTGTGGAAGGGAGTGCAATTTATCCAGGTGATACTAAATACCTAGTACAAGGAGCATAAATACAGATACATGATTCTCTGACTCGCCATCATGATCAAAGTAAAAATTCAAGCAATTTCGAAAAAACTATCCTCAGCTCGGCGAAATGGCTGGGAGGGTAAGATAGTTTCTGAGCATCATGGTGAATCAACGAGGGGATTCCGTGGTTTCGAAGTATCACGAGGTTTTATAAAGGCTTCATGGTACCGTAGCTTTTCTTATTGAGTTGTTACAAATTCGTTGAGCGATGCCAAGATGTCCATCGGATATCATATCATGCTCCAGTAAGGTGTTTTCCATTTACAGTAAGTGTAATTCCCTTAACTGACACGCTGTTCTATAGGCGCCAAATGAAGGTATAAAGACTTTCTTAGGTTGAGACTTAGCTCGACTCTCTCCGAGGCTCCATTGAATTTCGTGATTTGAGCCTGAATTCCAGCTCTAGATGTAGCAATCAGTACTACAAAATCTGCAAAGGCTAAAAAGGTCCAGTGCCGACCCTTGTAGAGGTAACCCATTCTCTTAGAAAGAAGCAGAACATGATTCTTAACTAAATTGAAAAGAGTGGAAGAAAGGAGTTCTCCTTGCCTTAAACCTCTAGCATTGTAGAGCCATGGACCTGCCTGCAAAACCAAATTGATAGTCTTCTTCAATATACCGTAGGACTCTCTTAGGATATGCTTTTATGATGTTCATGATGGCAAAATGAGTAAACTGTCAAACGCTTTTTCCACATCTTCGATTACTGTGTGAAGTTCTCTTCCCTTGCGGCTAGCATCAGTCATCAACATGTTCAGTGCTACTATATTCATTCATAGCCCATATAAACTTCTGCACAGCCCTCTCTGCTGCTCAACGTGGGTTACACAGTTTTCGGGCCTCTTCCCTACGATTTTATGGAATTGGCGAACAACAACTGATGGAAAATTATTCGTCAGCAGTCATCTTCGGTTTCTGGATAATCCTTTTTAGCGATCATTGTTGTCCTCGTTTGAAGAAGGATGAGTGGTATCACCCCTAGCACAGAATGATGTGGTAAAACAACACTCTTAGACCGTAAGGTACAGCTCTTCACACATTTGCCACCAATCCATCACACCGACAAGCACTACTCTTCAGTTCTCACTGACCACAACACAGTTGCCACAGTCGATCCATGGGTTGGGTTGGTTTAATCTAATTCGGGTACACTCCCCAAAAACACTAGTGTACCAGGTTTCCATGAAATAAGCCAAGAAAAATTGGGTTTGCCGCTTTTTGGGCATTTTATGTCACCGAGCGGCCAAATCCACATAATCCTTGAAAATTCAATAAAAATCTAACTAAAACCCGGTGCAGTTTTGTACATGATAAGAAACGGGCACAAACAGACAAACAGGGAACCATAATTGATCAGCAACCTGTGAGAAAGAAAATCAATATTGAAAAGAGAGAAAAGAGTGTTTCCTGAACGCAAAGTTCCCTACTTTCGGTAGTGAGGAGGCAAATATTTGATTAAGATAACTACAGTTATCTATGCATCTCAGGTTCTTATTTTATAGACAAGATTTTCGTTTTTGAGGTGTTCGATTCGGAAAATACGGGTTTTCTTGTTTGTTATACACAACGTGAAATGCCATTTACGGTGAACAGTAACGTTGAAGGTTCTTGCTCTGTACGAAAGGAACTGAAGTAGGTTAGAATTGGAGGGATTTCACAGCTCAACAGGGGGGATTTCACAGCTCGACCGTAGGGTAAAATAAAAGGCCTGGCCAAGGGTGTTACAGTTACTGTCGGTCGCTTCCCCTTCGGTTTTCCCCTCGTCGGAGAGGCACATTGTGTCTGGTGCCCTGAGTACACAATCTTCCCTTTCTTCGGCCCTTCTCTAGGCCGAAATGAGGGCCTGTGCCGTATTGGCTTTCAAATATTAGGGTTCTATTCCCCCTTTCCGCCCTCGCCCCGCCGCGTCCGCATCACTTCAATTGCAGAGCACTCTGAGGCTCAAGGCATTCCTCCTTCCCGGGGCAACATGTGTGTGACAAAGACTCACTTTCTATTTGAGTTGTCCCTTCCAATCTACTATCGACATGGTGTTTTTTTGTTCCCCCGTATCTGGGACAAAAGACATCTGATGCTCAAGCTTCAAAACACAATCACAACAAGGGTCCTATTATTGAGACTGTTCCAATACTACCAAAACTGTTCAGATTAATAATAATTAAAATATTCTGAGTAGAATAAGACAAAAAAACGGAGCAAATTATTACAAAGAGGTTTAATATTTCTCTATTAGAAAATCCTTCTAAGTAAAGCACAGATTTGTGTATACTAGGCTGGTATGTGGTACATTACCTATATACACTCGGCACCTATAGATTCAAATATTGCAATTGCATCCTAGGTGAAAATATTTGGGCTGCCGCCAGCTAGGCGATTAAGTAAGAGGTTTGGAGAAAAATGACTTCAAATTTAGGCCTCAATCTTTGGTTTGGATTAAAATTTTATATAGTTGAAGGAAGAAAAACATAAAATCCTTGTGAGAGTTTAAGCATCGTGTATTTATGCGCATTTAGAGAAGAAATTAGGGTGATAGCTGGCATGATAATTGAGCTGATAATTGATTGCTTTTGATTGTTCAAGCTGTTTAATTGTGTTCAGTATAATTCTCCATTAACCTCTCTGGCCACTCTAACTTCAGCGATTTTTTAAACCCGCTCCTGAATTATATTCTTTCAAAATTCTTTTTGTGTTGTGCTCACAATTCGATGCACTAAAATAAATGAGTATTTTAGAAAAATCGATTTTTTTGTGGACAAAGACCAACTTAACTATATCTTTCATGTGAGTAATACAATTAGAACATCGTCTTTAATTTTTCCATTTCTTAATAAATTCTTTCCACTAACAGCCTTAAAAATGATGTTTCATGCATGTGTTTACTCTATTTTAACCTACTGTCTCCCTGTGTGGGGCGGGGTAAATCAAAACACTTTTAGTTCAGTTGAGGTGACAATAAAGTCAGTATTGTGGCTTATATTTAAATCTGGTTATCGAACCCAAACTAAACCGTTTTCTTAGTTTAGTTTTAGTGTGTCATGTCATCTGGACATATAGGATCCCCCTATGTTCGAGGAAATTGAAATACTCCCCCCCTACACTTACTTATGTGTTTAAACTACTCCAATACTTTTTGAATGATCAACTTCCAAAAATCCTTAGATTACATGGCGTAACTCGACTTCACGCGGGTATTATGATAGCGATCCCTTACCCCAAATGTGATTTCTTTTATATGATCAGCATATATATTATTTAGGTCCTAGACTGTTCATAGAATTACCTCCCAACATTAAAGCTATACAAAATTGCAACCAATTCAAAACAAGTGTTTTTGAATTTCTAATGCAGCAGTACTTGGATGATTCCACTGTTCCAATACCGTTACTGAGCTTTTTCCTTTGATATTGTACATGCTTTGCTTTCTGAATCTTTTCCTTCATCTTTCTTTTTTTTTTTTTGATTTTTTCTAGATCTTGATTTTGATTCATTGTTTATTGTTCATTAATGTAAATTTCCTAAATTAATTTATACGCAACTCCTGATTTCCGGACAATTTTCTCAAATTTTGGAGATCAGTAGTGGCCAAAACAAACATTTTTGTTTATTTTTGTCACTTACATTAAACATAATTAAGTATAATTTAAGTATTTAATACTTTACCTTTAATATTTATGTTTTAGATGTAAATAAATAAGTAACTTTTGATTTTTGCATTAAAACTTTTTCCATATGATATCCTCCATTACACAAAAAAGTTGGGTTTTTATTTAGTAAATGTATGCAGTTCTAATAAAACCAATGGAGTTTGAAGGTACATTTTAATAAAATGTGCTCGTTTTAATTAAATTTTGTTTATCGCTTTATTTCTACTATTCATTTCTTTTCAATTATTAAATGGAAGCAGGAATGTGGAAAACGGAGTAAATCGAAGAGCGAAAAAGTATTAGAAACTGTAAATAAAATAATGAAAAATCGAAATTGCAGTCTCATAAAGTCAACATTTAAATTGTTCAACAGTGAAGCACATTTTTCAATAAATCGAATGTGAATGGGAAGCATTGAAATGAAGAGGGATTGACGATGTAGTGAAACCATTTCAAGTGAGGTAGGTACTACACGGTATTAACATTATCCCTTTCAGCGTGCGCTGGGATTTCGGAATGAGTAGATCACGCCTAATTGATTCGATAATGAACCGGGAGAGATAATGAACGAGCAGAGATATTTCGTTTTAATTTTAACGTATACTTCATAATAATTACAATGTTTTCGTTTCATTAAAAATGTGTATGAGGTGTGAAAGGCTTCATGACACATCAATAGTATTAATGACGATGTCATTTTGGTTTATTATTTTCAATTATGAACCTTTATAATTAAAACTTTAAGCCCTCTCTCAAAAATTGTTGGTTTACGTTTCGCGATACGTAGATTCTAGAAATTGAACAAAAAAAGAGCCCGACCGCCGTCCTTTTCTACAAAACTATCGGGCCAAATTTTACAAAATTAGGCTCGAAAATACCATATTAATGTGACAGTAATCTCGCCGATTTGATATTAAAAAGTAGAAATACTGAAAAATTGAATCCCAAAACTTTTGGTGTAAGAGGGTAGTTTTTGTTTTAATCAGATAGAAATTAGATCCCTGAACCGAATAAGAACACTTTGGTTGTAGTACGAGCTCATCATTTGCACCAATCTCAGATTTGTCTTAAACGCGAGGGTGGATACTATGAGAGGCGACTGACTTGAAGCAAAATGGATACTATACGCAGCCTCCCAAGCTTCAGTTCTATTGAGGAACAGGTCTAAAAGAACAATCGGAAGAGTAGTACCAGTGCCTGTGTTTTTATTCGTTCAGTTTCCAAAAGAGAAAGTTTCCAATTCGACCTATTGTGGTAACAGAAACATTTTACCTATTCAGCGGCCCTTAGAATGTGCAATGATTCCATCTCCAAAAATGCGTATATGAAAAAGCGTATATGAAAAAGCATATATGCCTCTAAGGTCACTAAACCCATAACTAAATAGATTAATAAGACGGCATACACAAAAAAACGTAATGAAACGTTAGAGACGAATCATTTTGAAAAATGTAAAACGTTATTGAACCTGTTATTCAAAACTTCTTCCAAACAATAGATCATGGAAATGTCTAGATAAATGAAGGATAATAGTAGAAATGTACGCAGAAAGATTATTAGAATAGAAGTATAGAAGTTTTAGGAACAACCCTTCTGACATGCACCCCGAGCACTTCCAAGATTACACCCTTAACAGGCTACGTACTCAATTGCAGCTTAGCACAATAAAAAGCATAGAAATTACCGTTATGAGCAACTCAGGTGAGCTCGGCCCTATTCAAGTATGAATTCTAAGGAGCCTGTACACTAAATTTCAGCTTCACACAATCAATTTGGTAGAAATTCCTTATTGAAGCGACTCAGCTGATCGGACCTGCCACTCACCGGATCTATGCATCTTCAAGTGTGAGTTGTGTGGAGCGTTCATCCTAAATTGTAGCTTACTGCAATGAAATGCAAAGAAATTATCTTCATGTGCCCGGTCCTGTGCATCTTTGAATAAAAGTACTAAGGGGGTTACATGCATAATTTCAGCTTCATAAGAGTAATAAGGAAGAAATTCCCTTTTGGAGTAACTCATCAAGGATCTATTCATCTTCAAGTACAGGTTCTACGAAAGCTAAATACTAAATTGCAGTTGCCTACGATTAACAAAATTTAGGTTAAGAGGGTTAATATGGTAGACACTCCGTTTTGAAGCCACCCTGCTGATCGGACCTATGCATCTTCAAGTATGAGTTGTGTGGAGGGCTCATACCAAATGTCAGCTAACTATGATAAAAATCCTGGAAATTGAATTTGGGAGCAATTCAGCTGAGCCTGGCCCTGTGCATCTTCGAGTACGAATCCTAAGGAGGCTACAATTCAAAATTTAACTGAATGCGATTAATATGGTAGAGATTTGTTCTGATGCTGATCCCGAACCTGCGAGTCTTCAAGTATTAGTCCTAAGAACTGCATACATAATTTCAGTTTTATACGATTACCATGGAATAAATTCCCTTCTGGAGTTAGTCAGCTGAATCTCCATCTTCAAGTACAATTCCTAAGCAGGTTGCATACCAAATTTAAGCTGCATACGATTAATGTTGTAGAAATTCCCTTTTGAAGGAGACCTGTCACCTACCGGACCTATGCGTCAAGTATGAGTCCTATGGATTGTTCATCGTAAATTGCAGCTTACTACGATGAAAAGCATAGATATTAGATTTAGGAGCAACTCAGCTAAGCCTGGCAATGTGCAACCTCCATTATAAATCCTAAGGAGGCTAAACACCAATTTTCAGCTTCATACGAATGATGTGGAAGAAATGCAGTGTTGGAGTAGCTTATCTGATCCAGGACCTATTCATCTTCAAATAAAAGTCCTAAGGCGGTTACATACCAAATTTCAGCTGCATACGATTAATATGGTAGACATACCACAATGAGGCCTTTTGAAGCCACTCAGCTGATCAGGACCACATTATCCACCAAGGGTGAGTTTTAAGGAGGTCACATAATAAATTACAGCTTTGTACGATCGATAGCATAGACAATTTTGCTAGAATAGAGAAGTGCAAAACGTTGCCATATCGTGTTTGTTTATGGTATTGCGTTCGCACAATTCTTTCAAGTACTCCAAGCTAAAAGACATCATATCCATGTGTAAAGGTTATTTTTTGTGACGGATACACTACAACAAATTAATTGTGTTATCGAATGGTGAACGTCAAAATATAGGGCGGCGGGCCAAAGCGGGAAGCCGCCCCGCTTTCAAGTGATAGAAGGATGTAGCAATTACCTTATAGTTGATCGAGGCGGAGTGTGGCGGTGGTGGGGGTTCGGTGGAGTAGCGGAATGCGGGGGCATGAGAGTCCTCAGCCCGAGTGGGAGGCGGAGGGTCGGAGGACTGAGGGACTGAGAACTGACTTCCATCGTCCGCGGCGAACTCCTGGATGGCTCGGAAGGAGCTCCGCGGAGCAGGAGCGCAGGCGCCGGAGCCTCCTCCTCCTCCCGCGGCCTTTTTCAACCAACATGGAGCCTGAAGGGGGGAGGCCTTGTATTGACAGCGTCTACGGGCCGTGTCCGACTGATCCCGTGACGTCATGGCCGATGGAACATACCATCTCTTTATTTCATGGTCACAGAGTATTAACCTGAGAAACCTGCCACAGGCTAGGAATAGATTCTACAACTCATTTCTTACCAAAAGTGTCTCAAGGAAATTCTCTTTTAGAGGCTTCGTTTTCCAGTTATTTCAATCATAAGCTTCTCTTTCGTGTTTTCGATCTTAATTCACAAAAACGGCCATAACTCCCGAAAAGTCCATTTTTTCCTGAAAACGTCAATTTTCTTAGGAAAAGCCACCTTTCCCCGCATTCAAATATTCTCTTCTAAATTCAATTGTACGATTGTTTAATTCTATTGTTCAATTGTACCGTTGAAAAGCTGAGATTCTGGCGAACATTTTAAGACTACAGGCTAAATTTGAAGAATAGAATTTTATCAGACCTATGAAAAATTATGAGAGTGTGAAAAAAGTGGTCATTCTGATGATATGACAAAGTTCACGTTTCCGATTGAATTTTCACCAATTGAGCCAACATGATATATTTTCTTGATACACTTAGGAGATAGAAAATGTAACGCTTTTTCCGACGGCATAGTCAAAGTTGAATTTTCCCAAGTACATAAGGGAGTTTTGGCTGTTTTAGCGAATTAAAATCGAAAACACGAAAACAACCTTGAATTTAAAATAACTCAAAAACGGAACCAAAAAAAAAAAAAATTAAAATAAAAAATTCTCCCAATCGGAAAAGTGAATGTAATCAAATCTTGAGAATGTCCACTTTTTTCATACTCTGTACAAGACCGAAACCCAATACACCAGCAGAAGCTTCTTCGAGATAGAGCCATGCCTACGTCTAATTCTTATCTTCAAGAATTTCTTAGTTGCAGTTTTTAATTAAATCTTTTGAACTAATAACTTAACTCTTATGAGAATTAATTCTTTTAAAATCTAATTCGACCTATAGGAAAACGGAAAATTTGGATTCAGCCTTATGTAAACAGAACAGATATGACCGATTTTCACAAAATTTTAAATTAAATTAAGCATGAAGTGGAGCAGAATGACATCGACCGCACCATTTTACCTACACTCTGAGCTGAAATTGTAATTATTAATAAATTTTGGTTTCTTATTTTCAATAATGAACCTTTGAAATCGACCAAAACAAAATTTAAACCCCCTCAAAATGTTTTGATTTACGTTCAATCAAGATTTGTAGAATCCAAAAATCGAATGGAAAAAAAAATCCATCAGCTGCCCGACGTCCGAAGCTTTTCTCAGTAACTTTTGAACCAAAAATCAAATGAAACATGAAAAAAACAAACATATTTTTGGTCTTGTAGAGACTGAATTCTCGCCACCGATTTCATTCAATAATAAAAAGTAGAATAGAAGGGATGATATTTCAAATATCTGAATACCGCAAACTTAGTATCAACACTATTGGCTTCATGCTCGTTATTGATAAAGGTGCATTCAAGGAGTTAAATGAGCTCACGTTTCCGTGCGCTCTCCATAAGGGCTAGAAACTTCGACTGAAAAAAAAGATAGTCAACATGAATGTGAATGCGAGTGCTTGGACATAGCAAAAGTCGCCTAGCATCTGTAAGGATCCAATCAGCCGATATAATTGCAGTGGAGTTTTGTTTCAAGAATTCCTTTCGAAATCGAGTTTCAAGACTTATTTAATATAATTGTGGACAAGTGATGATTGGGTGGGTGTTTTATTTGACTTCGTTTCAGTTGCTCTACTCGTGGATTTCGACGTCGTGTCCTTACAATGCACTGCACCATATTACAAACATTCCATGTCATTACATTCACCTTCCCCCTGGGAAATATAAGGTCGTGCGTCATAAAAAACACTCATGGATTTTTTCTCATTTCTGTCCTAATCAATGTAGAAATCTTAAATTTAGATGGTAGCTTCTGAGGAGCGTCTTACATCTGACGAGGGCGGTAATGATCTGCTGGTTGGCTAAGGGTTTACCTACCCTTGAGATTTGGGAAATTTAGGAATATTGTGGAAGAGAGAGATATGGAAGGAAGTGCCCCTATAGAATGACCACCAGTTTAAGGAAGAGCTCGATGATGTGGGTGGTGATACTGCGAAGTACTCCTGACTAGATTCCCATATCTAGTAACTTCGTGGCACTTTTCCCGCACCAGACTTCTCGCCATGACACTTTTGCAAACATAACCTTGTTGTTATTAGACTTCCTTTCAGTTCAGATACTGCTTGCTGCAAGTGCTTCATATCAAATTTACTTTCCTTAGTACTCCGGGTCTGCTTCCTGTCCAGTGGACAGTGTACACGCTGCCACTGACAACTTGGACATCCAGGATTATGGCAGATCCATCGGGGTTAATTTCAACTATATCAGGATTCTTGCCCCGGGCACTCGGCATGCGGTACAGTCTGTCCCTCTCCCCACATCCCAGCCACTGGATTACAATGCACTTGCCTGCTGCTTGGCAACCGCATCATGACGGAGAATGCGAAAACTGGAACATCTCACCGCTAGCTGGTGGCTAGCTTAGCAATATTAGCAATATTATACAATAATATATGGTTCGTATTTTGTTGAAATTAAGCATTTTGTGGGCACAGCAACTGTTGACAATAAAATATGTCGGTAAAGACAGTATCTTGAATAACACAACCAAATGTTTGCCGTTGGACCCAATTTTCAAGATTCCAAACAGTTCAAGTGATGAGGATTTTGGGAGCAATAAATGACAATCCTGGAATGTTTGCCTCAAAACGTATTTAAATTATTTTGGAGACATCTCAAACTTCATTATAAATTCGATCGAAGAATATTTTTTAAATGATAAAGTCTTTTACTAATTTCTGTATGTACACTTCCAACTCGTTTTAGAATATTCACATGTTACGAAGCTGTTTTGTTAGTTAAAATGTTTTCGAGCCGTCGGTAAATGTTGAAAGATGAATTATTTTCTCCTTGTTATGGATTGAGAGATGCGTCATTTTTACATGGTATCTAATGTGTAATAAAATATTCGAGAAAAGTGCATATTTTAGATTTACAAGTCTACGCAAAACTATTTGAAAAATAGACGAAAATTTAAGAGGAGTGCAGTAAAGTAAAAAGGAAAGTGAAGTAAACAAGGAGTTTCACCTTGGATTTTTGTCCGACTACCCGGAGTTGTCGCGGACATCACCAGCCGTCCTCTAGAGAGGATCGGAACTAGGTCTGACGATTTCGCTCGTGGCTTCCCATTGCCGCACGCCCGTGGGTTGGGAACGATTTGGATTCACGTGATATCGAGATCAGAGGTGAACTGGCTAACGACAGGACAAGTATACAACACTTGATAGAATTTTGGCCCTAATCATTGGTGCTTGCCGGATTCGAACTGGGCTTATCAGTACTCCCACTGAAAGTAAACAGCCAAAGGACTGATGCCATAGCTCGCCCGGACAACCTGTCCCCCAGAGGAATGCAGTTTAGCAGTTGAACAACACCTAAATCTCCGATAGAGGAACACATCATGGGGATGGGGCTATAACGTGGATCTTCTGTATATTTTTTTTTGTAGAAAATTTGAGGAAGTTTGTCTAAGAATGAATAAAAAAAACTGGACAGAAGAATAACCACGTCAGAAGGGAACGAGAAAAACAAAATTTGAATAACCAACCAGCCATCCTCAGTACTCCTGATCCGATGACTTGAAAACTGAGTGCTGCCAACACGTATGGCAGGTCCAAGACGACCAATTAATTTAACTAGACAGAAATTTCAGATTAAATGCATACATTCATGAATGTATGAAATGTGTTTCACATTTTCTTTTCCAAAAAATTACGACAAACACCGCCATTTGGTTGTGAGACATTTGAATGTGACCCATGAAGAATTTCACGTGTTTATAGGCGTTAAAATGAAGAACAACCGAGATCTAGAAGAGCTACTGTGCCATTCAGCGAGAAACATTCCGTACTGACCTACCTCCAAATCATAAATGACAATTTTGTTAATGAAAAAACCGAAACCAATTTTTTAAAGTCGTTTTTCACAATAAATGTTGTTCACAATTCTTAATTAGATGATTACTGTATAATTGCATATCATGTAATACTTTTTGACTTAATACCAGTTGAAGAAATATCAGAATATACCGGGTTTTTTCTCAAATCTACCGGATTATAGTATTTAGTTGTTGGCAACCCTGCCGCCCCAGATTGGAGTCTCGTTCAAGCGCTTTCGTGTTTTCTGCGAAGCACCGGCTTGATTGAAAATTTTGTAGATCGTGTCGCTCTAACGATCACAGTTTATTCTATCTTTTTCTCACAAGTTTAAAATAAAATAGTGTCAATCTGTTTAGTTTTTCCGAGTGCGGCCGTAGGGCACTACTCGACCGGGATGCGTTTGTCTATTTTAGAAGAAAATACCACAAAATTGTAAATATGTAAAGAAATTATTATAATTTCAGTCAATTTCATAGGTATTGTTCACTTTGCGGAGTTTTATTGTTTGGTTTTAGCTTATTGTACGTAGAAATATTTCGAGTCCCTTACTATAGAATAAGAATCCTAATTTCTTTTCTTCGTTCAATTGCAGTTTCTATGGAAAGAAAAACATCCAATCTTCGATGCCTCCTTCATCATTATTTATTATATCCGTCAAGTTTAACTGTCGTGAGATCTACTCTATCGCACACATTTGTAATGTTCGAGATAACATTTAAGTTCAACTCAAAATCATTGCTACCCTAAAACCTGTGTTGACAGCTTACTACTGAGGAATATAAGTAAATATAAATGAAGGAAATTAGCATTGAAGACAGTACCATAGTAACTAAGTAGCATTCGAGTGGAATTTCATGGTTTTGAATAAACCATTACGTGAGTCATCGTTGGGTTTTCGTGATCAATATTTGTGGCAATATTTAGAAAAAACGTACTTGTGTATTGTTGGATGTCATGGTTTGAAGGTCCAATTCAGGCAGGTTATCCTCGCGGCGATCACCGGTGAATTCGGTCTGCCAACCGCAAGCGGCGGTTTCGGATCATTCCGTCCGCCCCCGGCCCAAACCGCTCGCTTCTGAGTGTTTTTCGCGGTTGTTCACGACCGAACCTGTAAATAGAATTCGGGTTTTCCGGTTTCGAAAATATGGGAGAACGAGGAGGAAGAGGAGAAAAAAACCCAGTTGATTTTCGAGGGTTCGAAGAGGATGAAATTACTGTGGAACGTTTTCGGCAAGGGAAAATGCCGGCCTCGTGATATTGATTCGGGAGCGGCGGGTTGTGCTCGCATAGGGGGAAGGTTTCATCGGGGGCGGCAGTGGGGGAAACGGGGTGGAGAAAATTCTCGAAGGAGGGGTGAAAATTCCCATTGCTGCGACCTAGTGGGCAAAGCTGGTATTCACATTTTCCCATCCACAGATACATACTATCAAATAGGTACGAACGATTTTGTTTTATATTTCAATTGAGAACCTTCATAAGAAAGCGAATAAATGGTACAGGGTAAAAACCATCAGTCATGTTTTCTCCGAAAATGAGTTGGTTACGCCATTCGATTCGGAATGGTGAGTATCCAGTGGTATAGGATCAGGTATAATACCGATGTAGTCATCGGTTAAATCACCTCGAAAGTTTCTCTGAACAGCGCAATTTGTCAAACGAAGTCAATCAGAAACAACTGAGTCACTCGCGATCTTTTCATTCACTTTTCTCTCTACCATGTGGCAGTTTTTTACAAAAGCTGATGCTGTTTTCCAATTACAATATTACAGTACAACAATTACAACCTTCATTCAACAGACCAAGGTAAAATAAAGAGATATAATGAACCTCTCCAAATTCTGTGGATTAACGGCAGTTTTCCAGCAGCTTCCACAAGAATTAAATTGTTTCCTCAGCAACGCCTTAACCGCTTTATAATATTATTCAGTTCGGATTCTTGTATGTTTCACATGATAATGATGGTTTTCTCAGAGTAAATTTGGGAGTTGCCTATAATTTTCATAATTAAATTTTAAAGATCTGAAATTTGTTTCGAAACTAGACCTAAGTTCTTAATCGAATTAAATCAGATGGAAGTAAATTGGTAGTATCTTTACTTGAAACAATTCAAGTCTATAAGCTGTTTGAATAACGCTTGAATTGATTGTTTATTAACCCCTCTTTACAGAAAAATTTGAAAGAATTTTGAAAAGTTTGAATACTACACCAAAATCTGAATTGAACACAAAAAAAGAGAGAATAACACGGTTAGGTCGAGAATTCTGGTTTAACCAGCTATTGAAAGGATTGATCATCAATCCACCCCCCCCCCCCCCCACCATTTCTTCGGCTGTCAGTAAAAAATAATTTTCCGAGGTTTATACCCGACTAAATTGAAATATCAATCGAACAAAATAAGAATCATGACCATTGGACGAGTAATAAAACCTAAATTTTTTCGGGTTTCCCGCTCAAATCTCCATTTTCCATCGTGAAATTTGAAACTTCCGAAGTTCTTTACACAACTAGAGTGAAATTGAAAAATTGGGATCGAACTAAAAAATAATTATTGAAATTGGTCTAGAATTGCAGGATGAGCAGCATCGACAAAATTTTACAAACTCAAGGACACACACAGACACCTATTGTACTTTTAACGGGTTCGGTCTTAAAACAATCTGAAACGGATATGAATTCAGTTTTTTTTCGTATGTTTGGGTTGTTCCACACCCGATAGGACCGATTCTAGTAGGCCTCTCTCTACTGACAAGGCCTTGATTGAGAAGGGCGTCTAAAAATGGACGTCATCGGAAAAACATTGGTCATATTTGGATTCTGCACACCGGAATACATCGAGTTCAGTGGTTTTTTCTGCTACACTGACTCACCACCTTTTTCTGTAAAGTGATTTTTGACTGACAATGTTGACTATTTTTAGAAGAAAGTTTGAAATTTTGAATTTTAACTTAAATTTACTAAAGAAAACAAATCTCATCTGAAATGCACATTTTCAATAATTTTATAATTTGATTTTTTGGGAAATTGCATATTTAATAATGCTAATACCGGTGTATTCAATACTAGCCGTTCACCCGTACGTTGCACCGCAGCCCACATAGGTTATTGCTCTCTCAAGTGCTGACACATCCTTTCAATCCCTCCCAGTAGTTCTCCAGGGACTATGTACAACATTTTAGCTGTCAAAGATGACATGGAGGTAGTTATCTGTAAAGTTCAAAAAGCTCCCAATTGCTTCAAGAAGCAGTGCATGAAATACCTACAATAGATAACTACGAAATAACCGAGTAAAAATCGTCAAAACAGTTATAATATCCTTTGAATATCCCCCTAATAAAAAAGTTTATCGTACCCGTCAACAGGGAAACCGACCCTTTCGATTGATTCGGAAAACATCGGAAAAACGATGTTCAACTCAAATCGTTCTGATATCTAGAACTTGCTGATCACAATGGCACAACCCGTTAAAAGAACCTATTCAAAGGTTTGACCTTCTGTAGAGGACAAATAGACGAAGTTACAGACTTATAATATAAGTAATATAATATAAATACTTATAACATTCAATATAAAATTAATGCATATATTTTTAAAAGTGTTAAAATTACGTTTTTTTTTTTTTAAGTTTGTAGTGTACTGATTAGAACGCTTAACACAACGTTCGTGATTTAATTCTCCGCTCAGGAAGCTTGAATTAACGTTTTCCTTGATAAAAGCCGCCCCTGTCATAAATCCCAGACTCCACCTAATTAAACCGCTCGTTGTTTGCAAACCATAAAAGACCTCGCGTCAGTTTCTTTTGTCGCTAATCTTAATTATTATTTTTCTAATGAGGGAACCTGCAGGGAGCGCCACCTAATGACAAGATTTAATCCTGCAGCAGGACCTCATGAGCAAATTGCTCCCGAGCACTTCCTATAGACAGTGGAATCTTTGTTTTTTTTGGCCTCATTTTCGGGAGAAGAAAAAGTGTATTTGGCCAGACACGGCATTTTGAACGTAAAATCGACTGGGAATTTTAATAGCTTTCAAGATATTTTTTATGAAATGTTGAAGGAACTGGCGGGTTAGGCTGGGGATGGTTCCTCATGAATCTAATCACTCACAAATCACTCTGCGGATGAGCTAACGTCAAATCACTCAAGTCACATTTGCTCATTTCTTAGTCACTCGACCTCGTACAAATCTGAATTGTAGTCGGGATCAAATCGATTTTAATACGATCGTACTCTTTAGTAGCTGTAGCGCATGCGTGAAATCCGTGTACCAAGTCAATTTCTAGTTTTGGTCCGATTTTGTAGAAAATTTCGAGGAAGTGTGCTGGTTAAGCTGGAGATGGAGCGTTATGAGTTCAACCGCTCACAAATCAGTATTCATTCTGTAGATGCCCACACGTAAAGATAATCAACTAACACTAAATTTTATTCACGGCTTGGTAGTACGATTTCACCTAAATTCTAAGAGTGTTGAAATCAACGGTTTAGGAATTTTTTAAGTAGATATCAATTTCAAGATGATTCTATCATTCAAGTATTCAGCTTAGAATTCTCGCTGAACAAAACGCGATACAGTTAATATCGCTTGAAGACAGCTTTTGCGCATGAGCAAACAAAATCAATTGAGCGGATTAGACATTTTTCGGTCCATCCGTATTTACAACTTCCCGCAAACCATATGAATCCACTTGGGAATGAAATGAGATTATTTAGATCATTTCAATGATCCGTAGGTACATTCACGTTAGGGAAACAAGGAAGCTTTCTGGCTACGCTGGGATTTGGAAAAAGTATTCCGGGAACTCGCAGGCGTGACATAGAATATGTCTTATTATGAGAATATGTCTTACACTCAATAGAAATATTTCCCACAAATTTTGGCTAAAGTTTCAGCAATTTCAACATATTTTTGATATCCAATTTATCGCAAGCCATCTAATGACGAAACGGTAGATGATGTTGGTGCGCCGAGATGCTTTGTCTTCACTGAAGTTTCACAGATAGCAGATCAAGTGCTGGAACTAACACAATGGGGACCTCTCCGGAGCGTGGGGTCAGATAGGTCTAGATAGAGGCCGCTTCGCCAGGATTGAAAGCAAACAGAGCCCGCCGGTGCCTCGTTAGGAGATGTTTGTGCTTCGACTGCGTACCATTGTAAACTTGTTATTACTGAAGCCGTAATGTGTAATCAGGCATTCCGATTTCTCCGACGCCCACATAAACCCTCTTCCTGACGCGAGGGTTGGCTGATTCCGACCACTGATTGCCCTATGTTCTTCTCAAGATAGCAGGTTTTCAGGGTCGAATTTAGACTGCCAATTGCCACAACACTTACTGAACTTGCATGTGTGCTGATTGCTCTTTTTCGCTTTGAATCATGATAAATTATGTTTTCAAGGATATATTGCTGCCCCCAGAGTCGCACAGCGCTTGATTAATTGAGTCGAAAGGAGCAGATACAGTAAAATCTCCATAATTTTAAGCCTCGAAGGAGCTAAAATTTACTACGAATAATGCATAGATAGGATTTAACGATATTTACTAATTGGAAAGCAACTTTTTGGGATATCTTAAGAAGAAGGACTTCAGTAAAGTATAAACTGTAATGGATTTGAAGAGAAAAATTATAAAGTTAGTAACTTCTTGAAAACAGTGGTTTGTGTAGCTTTAATCTGCAGGTATAACGGATAACGTTGGTCTGAACAAGAAGGATGTATGCTTGTACGCTTAAATATTCCATATTCCATTGACTGAGAAAGGTAATAATTAAGGGATCCTGCGAGATATCTGCGTTAAAAATTTAAATGCTGACACAAAACAAGGTTTTTCAACACATTTTTCGAGCTTACACCACGAGATGATGCAGCGATTGTTTAAACGAAAATCCAAAACCTAAAAATGTGTTTCAGAAAGAAGTCCACAGCAGAAAAGGTGAAAAGTATTAACGGTTATGTTTGTTTTTACTCATATACTTAAAATTGCAGGAAAATTTATAGCTTTTCCTCATATATCTATCTAGGCGATTTGGGTGAAAAATATTAGGAAAATATAGGCAAATTTTCCAGCTTAAATTGAAAAATCATTCAGCACAAAAAAAGGCGACGTCAAACCCAAACCGGCCGATCAAAGCAACATTCAACGATACTTGTTTTTTATTCTCAGTGAAAATTAATTATTTCTAAAAGTAAGAAATTACCTATAATGTTACTTATCATGCGATTTGCGAATGATTAAAAAGAAAAATCTTTACCGTTTGGGAGATATGGGATTCATCCTGGTGCAAATCCAGCCAGTGGCCCCTTCACGGCCTCCCTGAAACAATAACACTTGACATGAATTTTCAATTCAACAGGCTGTCCTAAGATTGATAATGTCTTATAGTGGCTTAAATACAGGGGTTTGAAGAGGGCGGAATTTTGGGGAAATTGCTCCGAGTTTTCATAAAGATTGTGTCCTCTGTCAACCACTGCTCCAACCTCAACTACTTCAATTTGAAACTGAACTGCTAAATGACCAAAATTTACTTCAAAACATCTTTTAAAATGGCAAAATTATTACACAAAGGTTTATTATTTCTGTATTAGATAATCCCCCTGTGCGGGAAACTGGTCTGTATAACGAGAGGTAATGCTTCGTGGATACAATCGGAAACACAAGAGTGAAATGTAACGAGCTAAAAAAATACAGGCAAAAAGAGTCCTTCCATTTGTTCCCTTCAACAGAATTGGAGCTTGGGAGATGGCGTCATGGTTAAAATAATCGTATAGCATCAATCGTGCTATCTGGTCTATCATTAGCCACACGTCTGGCCAGCCACTTGATAAAGAACTTTAAGACTTTGCAGTGTGACCGTCTACCTCACCGATTGTGTAGCAACCTGATTGGTTAATGTCTGAATCAAAGAAGAATTACCTTGTTACGTCAAAAGGGATCGGTCTAATTGCTTCGGAGAAAAGCTGCAGATTTCCTACGGTGTATTGACGGATTTATTAAAATTGATTTTTGAAATATATATAACTTGAAACGTAGCCAACTTTTGTCGTGGGGGGGGGGGGATACAATTGTTTTTCCTTGGGCAATTATAAAGTATTCGAAGGGTTTTTGTTGAAAATAATTGACCAGAATCAATGCCTCAACTCGATCATCGGCTGAATAAATTCCTCTCAACAGAACTAATGAATGGAATAGATGAGCAAATACTTCTGGTGGAAAATCTGGCATCTCACAAACAATTTTTTGAGAAGCGATTCCTTAATTGTTGATCTCAAAGTATGAATAATTCCTTTAGGCACAATGTAGTCAACTAGATGTTTCATCCAGTCAACAACAATACTACAGGAGGAATAAGTTAGTGATAAAAACAGTGTTATTCTCAACAGATGAGAATATTCTTAGAAACAGAGAAAAACTTGCATGAATACAAAGAAATGAATACGCTATACATTTAGATGGGGTATCACATCCTCTCTCTGTCACCAAACCTCTTTTTCAAGGCAAGTCGGTCGTACCTACGAGATTTTTCCTTTTCCAACCCCTAAAGGCAAAAGTTGAGGTTCGCATCCACTGAGCTTAATCCCACCCCCTTCAACCCCTTAATACCTTCAAACCTCCCCTGATCCAACCCCTAACTCCCCCGGCTCATCCTCTTTTTCCTCGCCGCGTTCACCCACCCCCATCTCGTTCTCTTCTCCCCCATCCGGGGGCTCCATTTCCCGCAACTTGAATATGGAAGCGGCCGCATCACCCCATTAGTGCGAACTTCAATTACCGCGTGACGCCGCAGGTACCCTAAATTATTGGCGGTATGGTAACTGGTAACCCTAATTGCATTTATAATGTACCCTAATCCGGAAGGCGGGTCACGCGTGTGTCCTTTTCTTGTCGGAATTTCAACTGTGAGGCTGAACCACAATCAGAAGGAAAGTTGGTACAGAAGGAACAAAGGTACTCACCGTTTAAAATGAAAAATTGTAAACCGATATTGCATTATCAGTGTTATTTTATAGGTATATACTCCAAATGTTGACAACGAGAAAATTAAGAAACATTGTATGGACCAGGTTTCAGTATTGCTGGCTGTCAGTCTCTGTCAGCTACTAACCATGGAATCTCGGTTGCAATTCAATTTAAAATGGACAGTGAACAACTTTCTTTTATTATTTTCAATAACGTTCTGGATTCCCCCCCTCCTCGACAAATGCTGTTGGTTTATCATGATAAGTAGATTTCAAAAATAGAACAAAAACAAATTTAAAAAAAATTAAAAAGAAAAGCCCTACATCGATTGTCTTGATCAATCAACCATGTAGGTACTTTCTTTGTACGATTACTTTGGTTGGGTGCCTCCCCTTTTTGACTGAGTTTGAAGAAATCTGCCAACAATGCTGGACCATCAATTTGATGTCGATAAACGCACCGAGAACTACTGATGATCGGTGCAGTGGGTTCTCGCATTAGTTGTTGAGAGATCCGATAAACCGACCCGATAATTATTGCAACGTTTATGTTGAATGAAGACTTCAATTGATTAATAACTTGATGATAAATGTAAACATCCAAGTGGCGAACATGTGACTGACCCAGGTTCATTTGAATGGGGCACATAATGCGCGTGAGTTATTGTTAGCTGTAAATTATTGGGGAACGCCAGAGCGGTATTGAAACTCGACAAGGGGGAGGATTGAGC
This sequence comes from Creontiades dilutus, assembly GCA_031894815.1. Taxonomy (NCBI): domain Eukaryota; kingdom Metazoa; phylum Arthropoda; class Insecta; order Hemiptera; family Miridae; genus Creontiades; species Creontiades dilutus. The sequence goes on along the minus strand of JAVIWC010001314.1, from coordinate 633,704 downwards.
GAGATGATTGAACGAGATGAGCGACGCGCCTCAAGGTCCGAGGACCCGATATCAAAACAGCCCTCAGCCCCTGCGATTATATCGGGCGTCTATCGACCTAATCCTCATCTGCTTGCGTAATCCCCTCCTTCCCTCGCTATCCACCTTTCCCGATAATCCTCATTCCTCCCGTCTTTCAATCCTTTTTCTTTCAGCCCGACATTGATCCCCTGTCCCGGACCAGCCTCATAAAATTAGATTAGTATGCCTTGCGGTAGACAATTTTCGAGAGGCAAATATTCTTTTCAATACTTAATAACTTTTTTACAACGAAAAAAAAATTTCAAATTAGATAAATTTATAACAATAACCCCTTTAAAACATAGATTTAAACTTTCTGGACACTAAAAATATCCCATAAATAAAAGAAAAAAGTTAAGAAAAAATATGATGTTGGTTGAATTATTTTTACTATTCCCTTTCTCTGAATTCTGAATATCCTGAAATCTAAAACCAACAAATTTTGTGAGGAATAAAAACGTTCGTTTTTGACATACCATGTCGTTGCTATCTACCGCTGTCTGGGAAATATTAGCTCCTTCTTCACGGAAAACAGTCATTCAGTTTTTCAGTACTCCATTAGGTGTCGTACTCAACCTAGAAAGCCGGAATTCGAATGGTAGGGCTGTTTACAGCATTTGCTGACGTAATTGATCCAGAAAGCTGAATCTTAATTTGAATTTTAGCTTCTATTCGACGTCTGAAATCTGACGAGGGCGCTCCTGGTCAGCTTGAACCCAAGGGCCATTTTCTGTCCTAATTAACCATAAAACCAAAAATCTGATCATTGTGACATTTAAAGGATATGGGATGTCTTAGGGGCAGGGCTTCCTGAGCTAATAAGGAAATTTTTCTAACTCCGTTGAAAACGCTGCAAATTCTTTCACTGGGGTTTATTATTCAATTGGCTTGCGTTCATGATTTGAATTTCTACTAAGTTTCGGAGTGTGCGTGTTTCACAGGTGATAGAGCGATTATTGAATTTCAGGAGGCACACAAATATGATCAACTGATCAATCCAAATAGGCATTTTGGTTGAGAACAGATTTACATGCTCTATGCCTATCTCCTGAAATTCAATAATCGCTCTATCAGCCAAAAAAATCATCACAACATATTCAAAACAACCACTATGCTCTGCGCGTCTATAAAGTGAATTGGAATTGGGTGAAGGAATTTTACAGGGATGAATTGGTTCTCCTTGATCTACTCCTGTACCCAATAGATGCTTGAGAGGCAGCGTTAAGGTCAGAATGTCCGTGCAGCGTCCATGAAGCATTGATTCCTCAGCTCAGTTGTTGTTCTTTTATGTTGTCGGATACGAAGATTCCAAATATGCCATGTCCATCAAATTCGACTCTACGTATTCTGTTTCTGATATTTGATCATTTCAATAGAAACTCATGGGTAGCAATGGTAAATTATCGTAACTCGAGAATTGGATATGCCATGTTCGTCCGATGGTTCCCATCTGACGGGTTCATTACGTGGTTAGTTAAAAGCATCTCAGGACAATACGCCTGGTTAGGTTTAATTCGGTAAAATTAAATGGTTAGTTATTATCGCGAAGTGTAAACTGTGTGCTTTGTGAAAACGTATTAATAATTTGCTCCGAGCCCGCAAACTTTAAAAGGGGTTTGGTTGTGTATCATGAACTGTCACAGGTAGAAATGGGTTCTAATTGAGTTGAAGAAAGTTCCAGACAAACTCAGCCTCCCACACGTAAAACGTGAACTCCGAAATCACAACTTTACTCGGCAACATGTGAATATTTACCTCGCCGAAGAGCTTTGTCGAGTGAATCGCCAATTTCGAAAACGTTGTTTGGTTTCGCGCGGCGGGGTGGGAATATTAAAACGGGTGCCGGGGGGTAGGACCCGCGTAGGAGTCTCCGATTGAGGAAATGTACTCCAAAGTGGATACGAAAGGCGGGAGGCGGTTTTTGGTAATGGGATTGGAGAGGGGTGGATTTTCGAGAAGAGAGGGACGGGGTTGAAAGTGCGGAGGTTTTTGGAAATTAAGGGTGTGGAGAGAGGGGGTAATGTGGAGCGAGGGTGTCGGTAATGTTGTCTGTTTGGGATTCAAGGTTGACGCCCCTTCGTCCCGGTTCCCTGGGAAGTCGGAAATTTCATTTCCGGTTTTCTCTCCGAGTCGGGTAAATGGTGTGGGCGGGGAGAGGGGGTGTATTCCGTCAACGTGCCCTCACACATGGCTTCCCTCCTTTGAACGGTTTCCACTATGATACGGAATTATTCGCGAAATGAAATCGTGTAACACAACTTGTCTTGTCTTGGTGTACACTAGTGAACCATTTTGTTGAGTAATGTACCACAGGGACGCCGAATTAAATTATCACACTCATAGTTATAGACACTTATAAATATTTTTAAAAACAATATTAATAAAAAAAAAAAAAAAAAAAAAAAACACAGGAAAATTGGCTGACGATCCTAGTGGATACATATGAGCAGCTCTTGTGTAGATCGGCTATCTCCCCATCCATCTTCCTTCCTGAACACAAATTTGAAATTTTCTTGGATTACTGCACAAGAGAGGCTTGTTGGACCGAAATTGGGATTGAAACAATACATAAATGCATAACGATTGGTCACTATTACCCCCTCCACTCACTCCCTACCACAATAAAGGGTGAAAGTTATGAAATATGTTTTAAAACTAGAGGAAAATTCTTGATCGAACGTAAAAAGAAGCAAGGACATCGGCAGTATAAGCTGTGGAAGCAGCATTTGAACGGATTGTCTTAGGAAATTCGATATTTTTGAAGTTTGTAGCACAACTAGCATAATGGAGTGAGACGCAAAACATATTGAAAATCAATAAATTCATATAGAAATTGCGAACATGTAATTATTTATCATTATTACACACTCCATACACCTACTTTCATAATGTAAATTAAAAGTACTAAAATACAGTACGTAAACTATTCCAAAATCTGCTTGCTCTATAACACGAGTGCACACGAGAACCTAGAACACTTTTGGGCGATTTACCCCATCAATGGAGAGTTTCGAGTGGCAAGTTTCGGATCGCAACGCCTTTCCCCATGATACCCCGGTGAGCATTCTGAATGGTGCGATTGGGTACCTGGCTAGATATTGCCAAACAGTTTGGGCATAACACCACTCCAAATATGATCTGTTATTTTGCTGTTACCGATCCGTAGTTTAACCCCCTTACTCCCCAAAGATATCGCGATCATGAAAACAGTAGAAAGTTCAGCTAGTTGAAAGGAATTGATGGGCACACGACGCACTTCCAGACAGACACGAAATTGAAATGGTCTGAAATTGACTAAAATGCAAAACGCGGTTGGAAATTTTGATTTGATTGTGAAAAGAAATTGTCATCCCCAAAAAGTGAAAACGATGTTTCCGCTACCTGCAGACTAGAACTAAGAATCAATATTTTTGAATTTACAAATGAATTTCAACTTCATTCAATATTGACTGTTCTGATTCGACCGATCTAATAAATTTGCATTAGTTTACAAGTAGGATCACACTATACGGTTCGGGGCTGTAGCCAGTGTGGTATTAGTCTAGATCGAACGAACTTGGACGCCTTAACATCAGCTGGTGACCTATTAATGGTTATTGCTTTAGTATCTGCCTTGACATAATACTTCTTTATTGGTAATCGTTGGAAATATTTGAAACTCGTGAAGGGGGATTATTTCTTACTTATTTCATGATGACAGTCAAAGCAAATCCAAGCTGTTCATTATTTCATTGAAATCAACAAAGTTTCTATTTACTTCCGTTTTCTTCAATAACATGGGTTTTGACTCAAATCCCTAGTTTGTTATTTAAATTCCTTCGTTATCTATTGTTCTGTAATTGCCGAGATCGAACACAGAATTTGAGTTCTTTCATTAACCAATAGGTTGAAAGTGGAGAAAAGCGTAGGTATTCCCTTGTATTGATAAGAACGAATTACAGTTTTCCTCGCCTTGGAAGGTCTAGGAATAATATTTGGAGGCTAGGACCCGAGTACAGGGATGGTAACAATAAATAAGACAAAGCATTATCACTGTTTTGACCAGCATTATTCGCTTCTGCTTTCAAAAGTGTGTACTATAATGTTCAATATAAAAATGTTATTGGGGTTTAGAAAATTATAAACAGAAGAAATAATAACATAATAGAACTATTCTCAAACTGGCTGTTCAAATTAGCTATGATTGTTACCGCAAGTGTTAATTGTTCGATCACTTTCTATGGGATTTCTCTGACAGTGTATCAACAGGGTGTATCCCAGGACAAGAAAACAATAAAAATAAATATAAAAAAGAAAAACCTCCGCCGGCCAGAACACTAAAATGCTTCGCCCGGATCTCGCATTTTTGCTTCCCAGCAAACTTTCTGCGAAACAACCATAACGGCAGAGGGTTTTTACGAGTAGCACGGAGTTGGACGGCGAGTGTGAACTCAATTGAAAAATATCTCGACCTCTATAACTTTCTTTTTTCATATGGGAATGTTGCTGGATTTTTTTTTCTGTCCGGATGCTTTTAGAGCTGTTAGGCAGAAAGCCGGGTCGGGAAAGGTTGAAACGTTGGTTGTTTCGCCTAAAACGGTTGCACACAATTCAATTCGTTTGCAGTCATTCTTTGATAGTAGGCGAGTTCTAATAACGAGCATTAACGAGTTCGGCAACGAGTAAGCATGTTAGGCAACAAGTAGGCATGGAGATGAAATAAGTTTTTGGGCTAACTAAACATTATTCCGTGACGTTTTGCCTTCTTAACCTTGATTTGAATCATCTTAACCAAAATATGTACCTACTATTTGCAGAATTACATGATAGATTCATAGATTATTATTTTAATCGTGCGGCTTAAAGAGATAGCAACCTCATTTTAAAATTGCATGGTTGACGAGTGACTCATGTCTTCAGGCAGCTTTTTGGCTGTATGAAGTACCAGCATAAGTGTACTCACTCTTGTTTCATCCCCATGTCTGTGTTCGCCATGGAGCTCTAGCAAAGATTTTGCCCATAGACAGCTTCTATCACTGTAAAATGAAAACTAGTCGTGACTAACAGTCGGAACGACTAGACAGAAAACTTGATAGTAAAGGTATTCTATTGATTGTAAAGATATCCAGTTCTGGGATGATCACGCAAACAAATACCATTGACGACAGAGCCATCCTTTTGCCCGATCACCACCAAATTGTTTTCCAAATCGGTCATGAAATGTTGGTACTAAATTTCGTTACCTAATCAGGTTACTCGAAGGAACCCGTCAGACTAATTTTCTTCTTAATATACCAGAGGTGGTGACAATTCAAATGGGGCGCCTTTAGGACATCTAGAATTCAACTGGAAGGTTTGGAGACGCGCTGATTAGTCGAGGGACCCCGGAAGCTAATTTCTTTCCTAATCGAGCTACGGTGCTGGAATTGAAATTTATGGACCTTGGGGATATCGAGAACGCAATTACAAGAGTTAGAGGGGCTCTGATCAGTTGAGAGATCGCTGCGATTAAATTCTTTCCTCCTTTGCCAAAATGTTCTGGCGTTGGTACTCATAGCTGACGGGAATAGAAGGTACTATATCTGACTGCTGCAAGGATCTTTCCACTAGTTTGTTCTGAAGGGGTTAGCTTGTTTCTGAAGCCATTCTGGCCCAATACAATCTGGCAGGACTTAACGGATGCGGCAGCAGTGGGTTTCGCTCACTTTTTCTTGATGATACATCAGACCCTCCTGTCCCCTCTGGGGTCAGCCACACTCCATGAGTGTACCCCGGATGAAACAAGTGGAGGTGCCAGGTTTTTATGGGACGCGTTACTTATTAGTGATAGGATATTAGGTTAATGTCACCTAGGCACTACTTCAACTTTCCTTTTAACTTGTGTCTTCCCATTATCATTTTTTGTTAGGTCCACATCTTATTAAAAAAGGACTGAGTATACTGAATATCCTCCCAAATTATCAAGAATCCTACCTTAATACTAGATTCCTAAACTATTCAATTACACTTCATATCACAGATCCATTCTCTACTACAATCTAAGTCACGTCCACACAATAAATACTGTCATAACCAGTTATCACGGACTTCCATACTATCGAGCGGAGCTTCTAGTAGTTTTCTTTAGTTTGTTCTGAACCATTCCATGTACCGTTGACGAATATTTGAACCAACAATTTTTATGAAGGTTGCGTTGCATGTTAGATTAAACGTTGTGTGGTATCCTTGTTCCATCAACAATTGTAAATTGCTTGTATAAGATTACGTCCAAACGCCCCTGTATATCTTCTGACAAGGGCTGATTTTCAAGAGGGATTACTAAATTTGTGGGCAAATGTTGTTTGTTTGTGTGTGTGAACGATATTTAGGTTCTCCAAAAATTTCATTTTTCTGATGACTTATGCATATTAAAAATTTCATTTGTATAAAATTTGTACACCTTTACCCGATTATTTCGCTCTGAATCGTTTGCTGCTGACTATTTCCAACTCTTCCATGATGCCATTGCCTCAAGGATGAGGCTTCAAGTTCTGGCTGAACCCAATATCTTGTACTGATGGAGACCCATGCATTCATCGATATCTGTTCAAATGCAGATGCAAGTTCTTGGCTTGTTATTTTTAAAGCATTTATTGCTCTCACCGTATAAATGGTGGCTATGCGTGAACTCCAATGTAGGCGTATGTTTTGTTTTGGAAACAACAGAGGACTTCCGATGAATGATGCATGCATGTTTATAAACTCTTCTTCCGAATATCTAGGGACAGTTATCTGCTCTCAATATTTAGAGGCATATATTTATTTTGAGAACATCAGTGTACTGTCTCATGTTGTAATTTGACTCTGGAAGACGAGATCTGTTGCAGAGTTTGCTCGGTTGAGAACACCGTTTGTTGATAACGAAATAAACCACTGCCAGCTAATGAACAAACTTTAGAACTGACTGACACACTGAGTGAATCGCCTTAGGAGCTGTTCAGGTCCGTGATGTTGGAGGTCCATTCCCTCCTTAACCCGCTAATGGCCGAGTCCAGGGTGACTCACACGTCAGCTGGCCCGAACTCTCGTTCATCCTCATTTCCCTCCCCGTTCTCTTTATCCGTCGCTTCCTCTCTCCACCCTTCTCCTCTCTTTCGTGTCCTTCCCACCCTCGTCCTCAACCGCCAAGAGTGGAGAGCCCATTACTCAGAACGCCCCGTGAATCAGAGGGGTTTGCCCTATTTCATTACGTCGCTCGTCTATTTACTCCTCGTTCCGCCAACAGCTACAGCCACAACTCCGAGCGTTAATCGGACGATCTCAACTTCGAAACTTCAATTTTAGTAAACCCACATCCCATCCATGTTGATGAAGATAACTTACTATAATCATTGCGTAAAGAACTAAGCGTACTATTGGTCTTTGATAACTATTTCTTTCCACAACTATGCATTTTAGGAAAACTGAATGCACGTCTATACAAAAATTATAGCAATATTTTTGCACAAATATGTGAAAACACGCCAACTGCTTCAAACTCTTGTATCTTTGTCAGCGATGTATTTTGTTTTTCAATCTAGACTTTTTTGTTGCTATTTTAGCTCTGTACCACTACCCTTCAACTATCATGCAATCATATACAAAAAGTGCTCATGTATTTTGTAAATTTCAGATCTTGAATGTACACGCTCCATTTCATCACACCAATCAACTGCAAGAAATGATCCGACTGAATGATCCGATTGATTCAATGGATGTCCTATAAACTCTATACATAGATCATACGGTTCGAAATCAAGGTTCAATCACTCGTTAGCTACCCGTAAATTCCAATCAGAATCACCGTTTACTCAACCCATTACTGGATCGACATTGTCAGTAAAGGTATTATTCAAAAGGGAAAAAAACACCTATTCGTTATCGTTTATCGCCTGTAAAAGGCAGGCATCAATTGATACATGTATTAACAAAGGCAGACAACTCCCAATAACGAAGTATGCTTTGGGATTTTCCCAACCCTACATATCCACAAACCCCACTCTCTGACAGCATTCAAATACGTCTGCCTTGCTCAGTTCTTTCTATCGGGCTAATGAAAAACGGGAGATCGTGGTTTTCAAAACGTTATCTCGTCAATTATTCGAAGGTTTCGAACGATATTTCAATTCCAACCGTTATCTTCCATCGCTCCCAATTGATAAAGGGTGGCAGTTTTTAGAGATTAAGCGCAGCAAATTATCAAGTGAATTTATATTGGGCCGGCTCAAATCGTTCTTTCTAATCAATTATGTTATATATAGTTCTGCTAGGAAGAGGAAAATCGCACACCTTAAATGCTAGTTCTAATGCTAATTTTTCATATGAAGTTGTGGTTTTGAGAGTAGAAGTGAGATAGCCACTTCTTTTTTCATTAATTTTATTGTTCGATGAGTAAGGAAATTGATTGAATATCGAAATTGCTTCACCGTAATTGTTATAATACTCCGATAAGAGTCAAAACAGTCAATACTAGAGAGTAGTGGGTGATTGTTATCATAAGCTGCTACCATTTGCCAAGGTGGTGATGAAATGGAGTTACCACTTCCAAGGAGGAACTATTCATGTCACAGAAGGGAACGGAATCATACCGACTCCACGAGAAAATCAGTGCTCTTGCTCCGCAGATGAACAAGAAAGATGTTCGTTTACTGAACCGGTGATGAACATCTTCTTCCCACTCTCAATCAAGTACCAGTCGTAGAGTAACTTCTCAAATGTCAGCCACGCTTAGCGGGTAGTAATTCAGGGGCGCCCCCCCCCCCAAGCGTCATGACGCACCCCCCCCCCCCCTAAACTTAGAACCAGCTGGTAAACTCTTTCCATAACAAAAATGTAAAAAATACTCGTAAGCACCCCTGATTTTATCTAAAACTAAAAGAAGATTTATGAAGGTATTGAAAACCATGCCGCGCGCCAGCGCCAAAATCACGGACAATATTCGAAGATGTCATTTATACATTTCTAGGTTCATCATTATTTACGTTTTAGTGATGTAATATATTTTTGAATGTTGTCACGTTAAACAGTGTTTCAATCAACTTTACCCCCCCCCCCCCCCCCAAGAATTTCAAGGACGCAGTCTGCGTCATGACCCCCCCCCTGTGGGCACCCCTGAGTAATTGATGAAAAGCTGCTATAAATGGCTAGCTAACCAGCTATATATAAGCTTATGAATGGGTTGTGTAGTAACATTCATGCATCACCTCGTTAAGGTCGTTGATCAGGAGCATAGTGCTGTTATGATGTAGCGGGACAGTATTTTCCTGTCTCCGTCAGTTTGGGGAAATATATAGCAGTGATAGGTGTGTATACGTTAAACCACGTTTATGAAACAGATCCCTACAACCTACCCAATCCTATCAAATACGTAATATATGGCAGTTTGCCGGTATGTTCGCCTATAATTTGTGTTCATCAGTTTGATTGTGCTGATTATTTTATAAATTCCAATTGTTTGAAACTTGTTTTAGAGAAGGTTTTTGGCTATTTCACAATCTCATCTTATTTACAGGACAGTTTGTCTGTGCGTTGCCCTACGAATTTTAATTCACTGGTTCAATCGGGCTGATTAGTGCTTTTGCATGACTTCAGAGATTATAAACTACTTAATCATTATCATAATTAATTTTGTGTGAAACTTATTTTCTATGATAGATATATTCAGTGCTATAAGGGGTAAGTAAATAAAATAGAGGCACCCACCTCTTTAAAAAAACATGATAGGTACATAAAATTGAGCTTTGTGTGAACAATGTCCGTACTCGACTGTTACCGGGCGATTAAACTAAGTAGGCAATAAGGAAAAAATATATATTAATAAAACAAATTGTAAATAATTATTGTAGGGGGTGCAATAGTAAATATTATAACCTCTCAGAAACCTCCACATATATTTTCAAGGTAGTCGAGTCATTTTTTCGGTATCAAATCAATGTGCCGTCTTACTTGGGTTTTGTGAGCGAAAAGTTTCTTTGTACTCACATGATATCAAAGTTAACTATCGATGTGGTTCATTAGAATCGAGTTCTTATCACATGACCAATAAGGCGTGATGTTTGTGTATCTACATGTACATTGCTAGTTAACGAAGGCATAGCGTTTTCTGTCCACATTATCTGAATGTTTCACTCTCGAACCCATTGCGAGTACAGAGATTTACAACATTTAAACGAGTGAATGGTGAATCCGAGTCGTTAAGAGTATTAGAAAAACCTTCTGCCCCTGAAATCGTTGGTAGAAACCCCTTTTTATAGAATAGATTTTTTTTTCTCCCATTCCACGTGTTTGCTATAGAGGGGAGTGGAATCCTGCAGATCTACCGTTAGCTCGTCCTGATGGAAACAGGGAGTACCTAGTTGATGGGTAGAGAGACACAGTGGGCGTAAACCGCCCTGAGCCGGTGCGAGATTTTAATCCGAACTGGGTAAGAGGCTAAAACGCAACTCTAAAACGAACTCGGTACAACTTGTATAAAAATAACCCTTTTCTATAGAGCGCGGACATACACTAATCAAAAGATAACCATTTGATTCAATCAACAAACCTATCTCATCTAAACCTATTCATGAATTAGTAGTACTTTTGACTACTAAGCTTTCTTGTGATAATTTTGATAGTTTTCCCTTCTACCCGAATAAATGGGCGAAGAGGGAGATTTCGAGGACAACACATAGATCGTCGAAAAAATTAAAGTTGTCAAAAATTCAATTTATGCCCAATTTACAATATCAATTTAGCATGAAACCGCATTCCAATTACCTAGCTTCTTTATTCCGTTTCATTGTTAGGAGTGATCCTTTAGTACTCATTTCGCTGTATTTTCTTGCTGAGAAATGCAATTCACTGAGGATTTCGGGAGGATAGAAACTACGTGCTTAGCTGCTTTAACGGTACAGACAATAAAAATGTGCAATTCTATTTAATTATATATTTAATTTTTTTTTAAACCAATAAAAAAACTACTGTTGAATCTTCTAGAATTTCGATTTGGTATTGAAGAGGGTATACGATTTTTAGATTAAAAAATTTGTTATTATTAGAATTTTGGATTTTAAGCATGTCGAAACGTAAATCATAACAATTGAAAATCAATATTCAACAGTAATAAGTGAAAACATCGTTATTTGAACGTTTTGGTTGATTGCAGTACCATATTTCATTCCTTAAAATTCGCTGGATTTGCGATGCACCACTATTATTTGACTTTCGATATTTCGAATGAAAATATTCCTCGTATTTTGGGGTTTTGCTGTGTTTTGGAGTGATATGTGATGGGTACCGTTCTTCCTTCCAGTATCTTGAAATTTCTACTAGTGAGCTACTAACTGAAATGTTTAATTTCAAGCGTATGATTATTCCATTCTAAACCCTCCCTGTTATAAATATAGAAGTGTGGAATATTTATCTAAATTTCGGGGTACTCGACCGATGTTCTACGCGGGACAGGTGAACTGCGCAACAAGTTCTACATTTTATGGGACAATCAGACAGGAAGAAATACGGCGTGCAAATAAATCTGACATCGGCGCTTTTTTTTCCCGGGGATCGCTTCTGCGAATTTGCCGGATTTGCATTTAAACTCTTTTTGTCGGTTCGTACAGTGTGAAGACGAGAGGGAGCTTAAGGGCGGGAGAAAAAAGGAGAGAGAGAGAGGGAGTGATGGAGGTTGAGTGTAGGAGAAAGAGGAAGAGCTTCGGAGTGAGGGAGAGAGAAAGAGGGTGAAAGAATGAGGAAGGGCGAGTGAGATGGCGTTCGGGGTGAGGGAGACTCTAGAAGAAAAGTGGGGCTTTCTGAAGCAGAATGGGTGACGAAGTGAGGGGTGTTATTGGCAGATTGGGAAAGCGGAATTGTGACTGGCGGCCGGGGAGTGAAGAGGAGGCTGACTGAGTAGACGGGAACGGGAGCGAGAGAGACGACTAGAGAAGACTAAAAGAGAGCGAGAGAAACGAAAAAAGCAAGAACGTAATGGGCGAAGGAGAGAGGGAAGGGTGTCAGAAAGACTGACGGAAAGGGAGACAGAAAGACTGAAGGACGAAGGGAAGAGAGAACTAAAAAGGACGGAGGTTCGCACAGATTGATTCCTTCACTTTACTTCGGGATTTACATCCCGCCTCTTTTACGAACCCCACAGGGGAAAACGAACTAAACCGCTTCCGGGGTCCTTATTTGATCTTTAGTCGAAATTCCGATGCTGAAAAAAAAAGAAAATTACATTATTCTCAATTCCTTTGACCATCTATTACGACAGGTAACGAACCAGGGAGTACCTGTTGATATTGCTCCGAATACCTGTAACACTGCAGTCTTATTAGGAACTCTTTACCGACAGCGATGATGATTTTGAAAAGGACTTGTTATGGTTCAAAATGGTTTTGCAAGTAGGAAGAAAGCAAGCTCTGCTAAAACTAGTTCAACTTGGGAGTTTCCATTTGGGAGTTTCCATACAAATGTCAGTGTGTTTGATGTTTGGATGTAAACACGATAAGACCATCTATTACAACAGGTAACAGGTTCTGTTGGATTTTATTTTTAACTTGAATAACTATTAAAACTCTAAGAATTTTAATTAAAACAGGGCTAAACACACACTAAAACAAAAAACCAGGGCAATCAAAACTTGTGGCAGGGTTGCTGTCCAACCTAGATATCGTCAGTTATGTATCATAGTACCCTGTATGGTTTAGTAGGTTAGTTGAGCTCTTCCATCCCCTTTGAAAGAAAACAAAAGTTGATAAATCTACAAAGAGAGAGAGGTCTTTCAGCCAAAACATCCACCCTAAATAACAACCCTAGAGGTACATGTAGTATCCAGACATTTAGTGAATTTATCCACTCATTTCATCCTGCATGAGTTAAGATTATCTGCAAAGCTTCTCTCGATTCTACATCTCGCTCTTGGAGAGAAAACAAATGTTAACAGATCTCTTCGCCAACAGATGTCCTCTAAAATAATAAACCAGGATACCATGTTTTCATTTGCTTCACTGTTGTCAGTCATTGTGTTTGTAAGCGCCTGATGCCACAATCTGAGCAAAAAGCTTTGTGGTTTGATTGATAGTATAAGTGATAAACAACAGGTTTTTGTCCGTTTTTGACACACATCAGATAGTCATGATGGTGAATAGATAAGCTTATGAACTGATAAACCTGGATACCGTCAGGTTTGTATGATGGTGTCTATGCTTCATGGTTTGTCCAGTTATGTCATCCTGTATGAGCGAAGAAAATTATCAAAGCGTCTTTCTATTCCCGCTCTTTGAGAGAATATAAACGTTATTCGACTTCTAAACGAAAAAGCTCCTTCAGCCGGAGTTGTCGCCCTAAATTACCGAATTGTCGTCAGGGAGGTATCGTGTCGGGCAGACTTTGTAAGTCAATCCAGTTATCCCGTCCAGTATGGACAAAGAAAATCTGCAAAGCTTTTGATTCTACCTCCCGCTCTTTGAGGGAAACCAAAAGTTATTCAACCATAAAGAGGAAGAGATCCTACAACCGGAGCTGTCGCCCGAAATAACGTTTCGGTGAGCCTGAAAGTTGCGACCGGCCTCGGAACGCGAAAACCCTCCCTCATTCCTCGGGTTACCATCCGTCCTGCTAATTTCCGAATTACCATATCGTTTCCGTTAAAGCCCCCGCTGCCGTTACCTCTGACCCGGCCTATTCGGTGGAGAGGAGGTAGTTTCAGCGACGGTTTGCATCGCTTATCATAAATTTGTCGACGAATAACCGTTGTTAAGGCCTTTACCGGAGCCTATTTGCGAGGGACGTGTCCCCACCAGTTTCTGATGCCCATGTAATATATCTCTTGTTTGAATGTACACACGCCACTCTTTCACTGTTGAGACAATCGTGATCACAATATGGTTGTCAGGTTTTGCAAATTCAGTACAGAAACAATACCTGCCATCAATTATATTCAGCATCGACCAATTTCGTTTTTGTTTTTGTTAGTGAGCCTACCTACGCGAGTACAATTGTTTTTGCTATCAGGGAAAAAACCAAAATCAAAATTCCCTCTAGAATTTTACTTTTTGGACCATTCTGAAAAACTTTCCTATTATGCATCTCTCTCCTGTGTGCATATTTGTGCATTTTTTAATCTCTGTCTCATGTTGCTTCCCTGTAACAAGCAGTACTTTCACAGTTCTCTTTCGATTTTGATGGAATTATCTGAATGTGAATGATGAATTTATGATCTGTTTAACATAATTTTCTCTCTGCCTAGCTGTCCAATCTCACTCAAATCGGAAATTATCCAGGGAAAGACGATTCAACTATTCCATATGAAGTTCAACATGGTAATACGATTTGTAGCTTTCGTACTTTCATTCAAATTTTATGAATCTCTCTGGGAATGTGCGAGTTAAATTGTAGAAGTTTATATCAGTTTCGTTGACCACAATTGAATATTGCACAAAGATCTATCAAACATTTCGTAGCTTTCTTATTGACCGATCTCGCTTAAATTCTTGAAGTAAACTGGTCATGGTATTTCAATCTAATCTAAATTTTAACATAGCCTTGCCACTTTGAAAATCGTTTGTAAAATTCATTATTTTAAGGAATTTTTTATCAAGTTAATTGTTGATAAAATTGTATTATTTATTTATTAGGGTATTTAATACCTGCTCATCATAGAAGAGCATGGTTGGTATAAACATATTTCCAGAAGTGATTCAATTTTATTGAAGAGTAGTTATAAATCACTTTTCCGACCAAGTCGAACACTATAATCCTGGATTTTGTTCTACAGATATTGATGTCAATCCATTCTCACCTGAATACTGGCTTAGACCAAATGACAGGTGGATTTATACTAGTGGATATTACCAGCGGTGTAACGATTTTCAGCGCCCCCCCCCCCCCCCCCCGCAAAATATTTTCGGGGACCCACCCCATGTTTTTTTTTTTTTTTCTTTTCCCAAACGGTCATTGTACAATACGCTACGATAACCTAACTAAAAATACATAATATAATAACAATTTAACCTACCTTTACGAATAAAAATCAACTTTTTCCCAGAGACACATCAGTTCCTCCAGTCATTTTTAAGTATCAATATGGTATACAATTTATATTATAACAATTCGAAAACCAAAAGATGATTGATCAATGAACCTACATTACCGTTGATGTTTATAAACTCGGTGTTACATAATGGAATTTTTCTGTGTATCGTTAGTTACGCTTTATTCTTTAAAATTTAAAAAAATATGAATTTTGCTAAATTTTGTAGCCCCTCCCCCCCCCCCCCGCATCGCGTGGTTTGCGGGGGTGTACGTTACGCCTCTGGATATTACCACTTTAGTAAATCCAATCTGAATCATCTCAAAATTATTCAAGTGAGAAATAAAGAAACGAATGAAAATATGGAGGAAAAATAGAGAGAGGGCCAGGAAATTATATTTGCCCCCTCGCTCACGACCCCGTGAGAGCTTTGCACACTCGGTCCCCATATTACTTTTCTTTTTCTCTTATTTCACGAGAGAAGGTGATGCACAGTTCGCTCGAGCTGTTCGTTAGTATTCAAGTAACGAGTTTCGTGGGAGAAAGTTAGACATTTTCAGGACGTCCGGCTTAGGGTGTTCTTCTCCAGCTATTAGTTCTTCATCAGTTGATTTTGATCATTTGAAATTATCGCTCGAATAAAACATATTGCAGAATAAAGTAATTAAAAAAATAAAATAAAATAAAAAATCAGAGAATGGAACAACCCGTATTAATCCAATTCATGTATCCGATACCTGGATGTCTCATTGGTTCAATCATGGTTGTAGTATGATTAATTGCAGCCTAAGCCCATCTCCAGCCCTTGTTTTCACTGGGATTGAAACAAAATAAGAAGAAGTTTATTTGAGCCCTCGCTAAGCGATACTTATACGGTTCATTAAAGGGGAACTAAACGTAACTCGAATCAGAGTCCTGAGAACCCTTGCATGAATTAAAGAGCTTTGAACGTTGGAATTGAATTTCGAGTTTAGAAGAATTCGAAAGCCCCAGGTGGATGCAGTACAAGTAAGAGGGACTTCCTCAAGTACATGATTGTACTGCAGTTGATTTTGAGATCTGGATTTGGTTCCCACGGTAATGTAACTGGGTTCAAACCCAGGTATTTGCAGAGGACTCAATCCAAAAGTGAGTTAAGGGTTTAAGGTGGGTTAAGGGTTATACGAAGAACGCAGGGAACAGACACTATTTATCAGTAAAAGAAACAAGAGAGGCCCGATATCTGAACTCTAGGAAATCAAATCAGAGCTCTGAGAACCCTTCCATGAATTGAAGAGAGAAACGATGGGATTAGGTTTCGAGCTTAGAAGAATTCGAAGGTAGGTACATGATTGTACTGCAGTTGATTTTGAGATCTGGAGTTGGTTGTCACGGTACTTATAACAGGGCTGGATCACAGGTATTTGCTGAGGACTCAATCCAGAAGTGAGTTAAGGGTTGCTTGAAGAAGGCAATAGATGACAGGCAAGACTCTTAAATCGTCTACTTACTTAAAAAAAGAGGCCCGAAATCTGAACCCAGGGGGACACCTGTTTTTGTTGGAAAGGGCATGGAAAGTGTACTCGAGCTCTCTGAAATTCTCAATCCATTCCAAGAATGCTCCGTAGACTATGTAGATGGTATAATAAAGCAGTAACGGTTTTGAGAGACCCGGTCAATAGCTTTAGCTAAATCCTTCAAGGCCAGATCAACCTGCGTACCCGCCCCAAATGTAGGCAAGCCCAAAATTTGTGAACTTGATCAGATTACTACCAGTAAGTCTACCTCTAACAAATCCATTCTGCTCCAAAACAATAAACTCAGAAGATCAAAAAATGTTTTAACGACTAGCTTTTTCGACAATTTAGGCCAGATGAATTTAGAGCCAGATTTATGGATTGGGAGACAAATTATTCCTTTCACTCAACAGGGAATTTGTCCATGGTTAGAGATTTATTGAGAAGCATTGCAAATTTAATTACTTTGACATAGTATATGTCATCTAAATTTTCGTTAGCAGAAGAACATGCGTGAGACTCAAACTTATGACATTAGAAGGGAGGTATGTTGAGCTTTGTGATACAATTACGGAAATAGTTGTTTTAATCTTAATCCTGCTAACCCCAGTCAGGTGGCAGAAAGCCAGCAGATCCTAAAGGGCCATACCATCTGAGATTCTCTCCGTTTTCCGCCCGGCAACCGGGTCAGAAGGGTGGAGCGACCCCGGCTAAGTTAATGGAATAAGTAAATCACATACAGCATGTGTAACCAAGCGATAATAGTACGGTTACGAGAGCTACATCCCCTTCGACCATATCATACCACAGGCCATACTGTACGGCCACCGCACGGGCCCTGCTATCCCTTCATCGCATTACCGACCTCCGAACCCTTCCTCGATACAACACCGGGTAATCAGAATTAATAGGATGAGAATGGCGGCTCAAAGGGGATTTGAGGGTGAGTGGAGCTCGTGTTGAAGCCAACTCACCCATCAATACTGAGGTTACTGTTTCATCTTCGCTCTTTGCCATTCGGATCTTGCCTCATATCTCTACACCGTAGTTTCCAGTTATTCCATCTTCATGGAAATGAATACCACTTTTCGAGATTCTTTCATTTGTGAACAAGTATTAGTAATAAAATTTACCTACGGCTTCATAAAACTTATTCTATGTATCATTCATTTATAAAAAACAACGTCACACTCATCAATCAACCAAAATCGAAATCTTGAATACAGAGTACACCCCATCGGACAATGGGTATATTTTCAGAGTCACCACTATGTATAAGAATTGAAGCAACTGTTGTTTCCAATAGTGATCCCTTATGATCGAACAAGCAAAACAAAATTTTAACCACCATTCAAACATTGTTGATCAATATTATTAGTGGGGTAAATAAGTATTCTTTCTCTGGGGTTTATTAAAATTCTAACCCCCCCTGAAAATGTCATGGTCTACGTTTCAAAGGGTGTAGAATCCGAATCTGCAATAAAAAAAGAAAGAATTTGCAGCGTTTTTATCAAGTTTATTATATTATTAATTAGGACGGAACTCACCATAGAAATCAGGATGGGGTTTGAGAATAAATAACGTAGAATGTTTAGCGCTTGAAATTAAGCTCCAAGTAGTTTAGGGGATGGCTTCCATTATACTAGTGTAACCTAGGGATTTTTGACGTCCAAGATTGGCTAAGCTGAATTTAATTCATTTAAAAAGGGCTGATAATTTTACTTATCCCAACCATGATCTTCTGATAACTAGTATCAATACTAGATGTTTTTCTCTCCCATTACAAAAATCACTCCGTCTTAAATCTATATATTTTTTAAAGTGAGTTGATCGCTCATCAATACAAAACAGTTCGTTTTTAATTGTCTCGTTGTTGTCAGAAATTCCTATAGTAGTTTTTTAGTCTTCAATAGTCTAGGAAACCAAATGGTAACTTCCAATATTCACTATGGTAATCTACGGATTTAAAAATCCGTAGTCAGGGTTGTCACTGCAGCTGAAGACGATTCGAGATTATGACGTCTAGTCTTACTGGGACTCCAGCTTGCAATAAAACAATTTTTGTTAAAAGGGTTATACACCCATTCTTATTTCTTTCTATCAGCACTGTTCACATATGTATCTATGGGATCAGTTGTGGAAACGTAGGGGGCTTGTGAGGGACAGGTATAGTTTCCCTCCCGTTTATAGAAACTGCCAGCTCTGAGCAAAAACTCATAGTTTTTGAGCTTCAAGGATACCCTCTGGGTGTTACAGGTTAGATACCTCAGCCCATGGAAGGCGTAACTACTGATTCCAACGCCATTTCGTTATATGGTAGCAGAGTGAGGCTTTGAACGA
The DNA here is from genome assembly GCA_031894815.1 of Creontiades dilutus. Lineage (NCBI taxonomy): Eukaryota > Metazoa > Arthropoda > Insecta > Hemiptera > Miridae > Creontiades > Creontiades dilutus. The sequence continues at coordinate 614,804 of JAVIWC010001314.1, read as the reverse complement.
CTTCTCTTCTTCATTATTGACTTTCCTGTCGCCCCATTCCCTTGCGCATCTTCATAGGAGAAATAGGCCATCAATTATACCATTAACTTTATTTATTGATTCATCATTAACTCGGGGTTCTTAACGATCAACTATTTACCTTGCTGCTCCTATTCGTAGTATTGTTTTTTTTTGTTTTGTTATTGTGTTTATGCAACCTACATTTTTACATTGTTTTCATATTGTATACATTCAACTATCCAGCGTTAAAGCAATATACCATAAGTGCTAAAAGGTACGTTAGGTTTCATTAATAAAAGTCATTTCCCTCACAAATGAATTAATCAAATCTGTATTTGTTTTAATTCGTGGTTCCGCTTCAGTAATAATGCTGAAAGCCTGGTTTAGAGTTCGATATCCATAACAAGTAGTTAGACCTAAAGTGCAGGGTACCGCATAATTTAGCAGAGTGCGATACTTTTCGAAAGCCTCTCTACCCGCGGGCAGCGAAAATATTGACCTCAAGTCCGGATATGGGGAGGACGATGGGGCGGAGCACTTGAAAAGTTAATCCGAGGCCAAGGGAAAGTATAATATTGTTGGCAAAGTTAGCCCTTTTGGAGAGCGCGGTGAGGGTTTTTTTTTTCGAAACGAGGGAGGCAGGTGGTGGGGGCTGTGTGAAGATTGTGAAAAAGTTGAATGAAAACCAACTCCAGGTCTACAGATGAGCCTTTTGTAGCAGTTTGTTTTCTTTTCAGGGGTGAGAAGTTGAGGCGGGAGGGGGTGGCTAGGAGCTGATCGAGGGGGTGGCTAGGGGTCGATCGAGGGGGTAAAAACCTCGGGAAGTTGATGCTTTTTAAATCAACATCCGGAAAAACTTCCGGAACCCATTTTCTTTTTTTTCCTCTCTTTTTCCGCTCCCACCACCGATTCTTACTTTTTTCGGTAAATTAATCAAGCGCTATTAAAATTAAAGCGGTTCAGCGGGTTCCTTCTCTAAATTCGAAGATATCGATTTGAGATTATCCCCGTTGGTTGTGAGAGTTTAGGTATAAAGGGCGAAGGGCACCCAGGTGAGAATCATTTATATTGATTACTATATCTGGTTTATATTGAAGTTCCTGTTTAAGGTGGAGAAACATGGGGATTGAATATAAATTCAGAAATAGCGTTGATTAATTTTTTCAAAAGTAGTGTATGCAGACCAGATTCATCAAGAAGTTGACAATTCCTATCTACTTTTGGTTTATTATTTTCAATATAAACCTTTCGAATCGAACACAATAAACTTTTAAAAATAAATCCTCAAGATTAGTTGTTACAGAACAGAACATTTTTGGAAAATTACCGTAAGCCCTACAATGAAACACAAGGAGTGACAATGTACTTTTCACATTCCCTCAAAGATGAAGATGAAGGACAGTTCATGTTATTTCTGTTGCTCTGATTAATGGTAAGCTGGCCCATATCTTCTTTAACTGGTATTGTAACTTAAAGTCGCTCAAAGCTTTGTACCTAGTACTTGAGTGATCCAAGGCGCAATAAAATTGGAGTCACCAAACAATCAATCTATAATTTACTGCTTGAGAATTGATTAACTCTGTGGCGTGAACATCTCCACGGTAATGTAGTGGTAAGTACCCCGCCTGTCACGCGGGAGATCGATGTTCAATTCCCCGCCGGGGAGGAATAGATTTTTTGTATTCCAGGCATAACAGTATTCCTAATAATTTATTAATAGATAATATATATTATGTTCCTAATCATTAATTGAAATAGATATATTTTTTATTCATTATAACTACTGAGTTACTGGCTATATCATTTTCATCTCTCACTCTAAATCCCAGATATTGATTATTTGTTTTGTTGGTATGCCGACTAAGTATATTGATTCGGCTGGTATCTCTAAGTGTATTCATACGGTCATTGTAAGTCAGACTGTGTTTTTTGTTATCCTGAGCATAAATTATTACCAGTTGCATTTATGTCCATAGCTTGCTATTGGATCCCCCCGAATACTATAGTTCCTCTCTCTGGAGATGCACTACAAATGAAAAACTTTACCGATTCCAACAAATAGGTTTATTTTTGTTCAATAATGACTAATTTTCCGTGTCATTGTGAGATTTATGGGGTGACTTTTAGGTTCAGAAATTGCGATTATTTGCTACAGGTGAATTTCTACGGGTCTAAAATAAACGGGTCAGCAAATTAGACAAAAATACTTGGCTCTAGTACTCGACACCCCATGGTGACTGGTGAGACTCATTGATTTTTGAGACAATTGTTGACAGTTGTTGTTAAAAAGTACTAAAAAAATTATGCAAGACCCAATTTAACTTGATCCGCAAGAAATATTAACACCCAGTTGTAGCTTAAGAGAGAAAAATTGCCAAACATAATGCACAATAATGGTGAAATTGTTTAATTGATGGAATGGCTCGTTACCTGTACGTGGAGCATCACATTTCAATTGTAATTAGGTGTGAAGTTCCTGCAGGTTTCGTTGAATTGTTGTAGTACACCGAACATTAACTGACCGATGCGTAGGTAAATTCTCAAGATTTCTCAAGATTCACAACACGCGGCAAAGAACTAATGGGGCCGTAACGGCAAAATTATTAGAAGTTGTACCGACATATAATAAAATAAAAACGGAACCCATGGAGTAAAGTAGTAGTAATAACGAATAGAACCCAAAAAACGTATGTAACGAACGCGTCTTGAAAACGAAGAGGACTGAAGCAATTTCACAGCCTCCATGATTCTTTATTTTTTCGTCTCAATTTCGACAACCAACTTTCATTTAAAAACAGTAATAATATGGATTTTCCGAGTCAATTTAAATGTTTTCCCAAACAAAATAAAGGTTTTTCATTTCAAAATGTATTCTTTCCATTAGTAGATCTTTCATTTCTAAATGAGGACAGCCTGCCAGTCCCTTCTATATCGAGTTTGATATGGACTATTCCTTACGCATGATCAGGGACATTTGTGCCGTACGCGTGAGTTCCTTCATTATGTAATCCTTATCTCAAGAGTGCATCCCTTTTTTTATGTAGCGAATTCTAACAATCGGTTCTCCCTCATTGTCACTCCGAACCTATCCCAGTCAATTTTTGTCCGAAAATTCAAGAAAATGAACACGACGCAGAAATTAACAACTGAATTCTGGCGAGGTAAAATAAAACAACGATCTTCACTTGTCCACAATTATATTATGCAAAACTTGAAAAACTCGACTTTACAAAGACGGTGTGATGCGGACAGAGGAATTTCGTATTACTCGTTCGTTTTATTCAACACACCTTGAAACGTAAAACAACCAATTTTGAAGTTGAGCTTTTTGTCTTGGTCAATTATAAAGATTCATCACTAACAATAATAAAATAAAATAAGGTGAATTTGGAACATTTCTTTAAATTCTTAGGGAGTGTATGTTGTCCGGATATTTGGAAACAAATACTCGTTTGAACGATCACATTTTTAAAGTGTCCTTTAGTTTATTTTGTAAGTCTTAAGATAGGATGATGCTATAAAAGAGATGGCGATAAAGACGGGAGGGAGTAAAGGTAGGGGTCGCTGAGAGTAGGGAGCTAATTAAAAGCGTTTAGACCAAAAATTGAATACGAATAAGGTACTAAGGGTTTTGTAGGGTCACACGAAGGGGACCAGGGAGGGATCTTCATGAAAATGTTTCCATTTTCAGAAAAAAGGCTCGAGAAGAAACAGAGTGACATCATTCAGTTCCGTATTCAGGTTGTCCTGCTAACCCTTGCCCTTGATTCACAATTTTTTGTAACTCGGTACATTGTAACTTGAACCAATAGGTTTAATGCTTTTATGATAATTACTGTCAATAAACATATGGTGACATACCTGGGGAACGTTGTTATTGGGGAGAGGAATGGCGAGGGGGTTACAATGAAACCCTTCATCAGAAAAGACAACTTCGGAAGACCAACAGGTATTATCCAAAACCTGATTTAGTAAAAAATGCAAGACGAGTTCTTTTAGCTATTTTTCAGAGAAAATAAAACTTCTCAAACGCATTTTGAAAAAAAAATTGTTTTAAGGAAGTTGGGTGGGAAGGGGTTTGATGATTTTCTTAAATGGTTTTGTTCCAAAAAAGTTATTCCGTTGAATTCTGAATTTTAACGCATACAGTGAAAGTATATAATTCCGTATTATATGTATTATTATCTGTCATTCCACCCATAAGTGTCAATGTGATAGAGATAACTACTAAAAACTTTGTTTTTTCGATACTAAAATCAAGTATTTCAAAAGAAAGAATAAGTTCGTTGTACAGCAGTATTTGAGCACAATCAATCGGTCCAATAATATAAAATTTACTAGCAAATGCAATAAAAATAGCTAAAAACTGCAAAAAAATAGATTAATTTAAATTTTTTTACCAGAATGATACTCCAAAAAGTTATTAAAATATGTACTAGGTACATAATTTATACTCAATATTTCATTTTTAAAAAACTCAAAATCGGTAGGATCAGTTACTTTGCTAGAAAATTTATAATTAACATTGTTTGTTCTCAAAGTTGTGAGGTGATGGAATGGTATAGTTGCCCCTTCCAATGAGCTGGATGCATTGATAATGCTCCGCCACGCTCAGAGGATGATCCAGACGCTTGCAGGCGTCCGATTCACCTTCCAAGGCGACAGATTCTAAAATCGAGATGGGGCCAACTAACCATAACCATCACAAAGTACCTAATTTAAATAAAATTCAACATTGATATAAGGCGATTGAAAAACTCATATGAGTTTTTTCATTATTTGCATAAACATGTACATTAGGAAAACATACCCAGCTAAATATTTCTCAAAAAATACTAAAAATGTTTTTTTTTTTTGTCTTGATTTTCGGATTCTACAGGCGATAGCTTAGAAAAACTCATATGATCACCCTTGAAAGTTGGAATTTCATTTTGAACATGAAATTGGAGTTTTTCACAAAATTTGCATAAACATGTACATTAGAAAAACATACCCAGCTAAATATTTCTCAAAAAATACTAAAAAAGGGTTTTTTAAAACTTGATTTTCGGATTCTACATATCCTGAAGCGTAATATACAATTTTTCTTTCGTGTTCGATTAAAAAATGTTTATTATTGACAGTAATAAACCGAAAAGACTTTCTTTTTTTAACTTTCATCCAACTAGATTGATTAAAAAAACTGTGCAGCGCCCGGTTAACTGAGCAAGCGTCAACTTCACGCCCTGTTAACTTAGCGGCGGAGGCGTGAATCAACTCGTGTGGTAGCTGACCGTGGCGGCCTCCAAACGGTGGCCAACACACCGCCCCCATGTGTCCGCTGGCCGCAGTCTGTAGGTTAATTACATTAGCGGCTCGCGTGGCGGTATCAGATGATCACATGCCGGAGGGAGCATCTGCTACCCGAACCGCTCTGACTCACCTTGAGGGTTAAAGAGAAAGGACGTGGAAGAGAAAGAGATAGTGTGTGAGGACGGGGAGGGTTCAACTTTAATTTTCACCCTTTGTTCCTACCTTTAACCTTTAATATCTGTCATCCTGAACTGAATTAACCCTTGAAATGAGAAACTCGTGCTGTTTTATATAGGAGGTGTTGGAAGAAATCTTGGTAGATCTGGTGATTCGTGTATAACAATGTTTAATACTTGATTGTCAAGGATATATAATCCCAGATTTATAATTTCAATGACCTATTGTAATATTCATGCCGAGTTCCTAGGCCTATACATACCTCGAAAACAAACGGATCCTTTGCAAAACCCAATTTATAATGACACAGGAAGTCATTTTTGTCAATGCCAGCTGTTTTACGTTTCATGAAGTTCGGCTCTAACAAACTGTTGAATATTTGGAATTGTAATTTTCGATGAAATCCACTCTTAAAAGCAAATATGGGGTCAAGTGCCTATTGCAACTTTCAATTTATTTATCTCGTCTCATCAGTTTGGCCAAGACAATTTTGGTCTTTATTAATTTCAAAATCAAAATTTCAAAATCTTTAGCGATTTTATTAATTTCAGTTATCAATTTATGTTTTAATGCCAACCTCAAAAGTTCATTGGGTGAACGTTTATTCTGTAACTACGTCATAAGTATTACTAATATTCATTCTTGTAAAGGTATCCATAACTATAATTATTGCCATTTTTGTGACGTAGTTTCAGAATAAATGTTCATACAATCTTGAAACTTCTACAAATTATCATTAAAAATCGTATAAGCGTTTTGTTCACCTATACAAATGTTATATTTTATTTTATCAGTTATTATGAATATGTTGAGTGAGCTTACCTCAATAAGCCGCGTTTCAGGCAGGAACGAAACTTGTTTTCCACCTGGAACAAAGATAAATACATTGATAATTGTGTTGTAAAGATTTCAGTACAATTTTAATGATAACCTGGTCATCTATTATCTACCAATCATTAAAAACGCTGCAAATTCTTTCACTGGGGGTTATTATTCAATGATTCATGATTTGAATTTCTACTAAGCTTTGGAGTGTGCGTGTTTCACAGGTGATAGAGCGATTATTGAATTTCAGGAGGCACACAAATATGATCAACTGATCAATCCAAATAGTTATTTTGGTTGAGAACCGATTTAAGTGCTATGTGCATATCTCCTGAAATTCGATAATCGCTCTATCACCTGTGAAACACGCACGCAAATCATGAATCATTGAATAATAACCCCCAGTGAACGAATTTGCAGCGTTTTTCAAGAGCGATTACAAAGGAAAAATATTCTATTTGAAAATTTTAAATTTTGTAAGACGGAGCATGCATATCAGAATGCGTCAACCCGTGTATCGGCTATAAACCCTTTTAGAAGTTCACTCCAGTATCCACATTCACTACATCACTAGGTTACTGCGATCAAAACAAAACAAAAAAAAAACTCTTGTGTTAGTTTTGATCGCAGTAACCTAGTGATGTAGTGAATGTGGATGCAAATGTTGGTACCATGAATCGGGCCATACATCGGGAATGGTTTGAGCTACGGACCTGGGGAAGGACTCATTCGATTCCTCATGGAAAGTTCTTCAAAAAAAAGTCCAAATTCCGCCTTGACTTTTTTTGAGGTTTTTAGGGATTTTACAAGACTTTGACAACCCTTAAAGGGCACTTTAAATTAAGTGAGAGTGCTGGCTAAAGAATTGGGGCGTTGTCGGACCAATATTGATTTTTCCTGAAAATTTCAGATTTTCTGCTCCAGCCGTTTGGGAGAAATCGTGCGGCGTATGGCCGGCAAATTTTTTATTGCAGATTTGGATTCTACACCCCTTGAAACGTAAACCATGACATTTTCAGGGGGCGTTGAATTTTTTTTTTTAAGAGCGATTACAATGGTCTATTATTGAATAATAAACCGAAAGGAATTTAATGCATAATTGTTAATGCAGCTAAACCAATAGTGATCAAGCGTTCCAAGCCATACACAGCCCACTTTTTTCTACAATTTGCTGTTTTACGAACACATTGATGATACAGGGTTTCTCAAGTTTTTCAGGAACGCGTTTCAATTTGGTAAAACCCAATCTTTTTCAAACTTGTATCAAACTGCTGTCCACATAGATTCTGGTTCCCATTGATGGGAATTCAAGTTTTTTTGGTGAAAGCAGCCTTTAGTTATATATTAACAGTTGGGCCATATGACAATCGTTCAACAGTCTCTGCCCAACCATTATGAACGGTGAGAGACAACACCTGGACATTCCATGTTGTGAAAGTTACACAAGTGTTAGACTTGTTGGGACTGTGGCTCCATACTCGAAGTACTATTTAATTACGTATTGAGAAACCGGTTTGCACGATATTGTCCCTAGTGTTATTTCGTTTAAGACTAAGAGTCCTACACTATTTTGTTCTATTAGTAGTTCCAGAAGAGATCCTAGAAAATTGAGAGCCAGGGAAACGCAACTAAAGGTACACACTCTTAAAGGGATCACCTTCTAGAAATTGCAAATCTCACAATGGACGGCTTCCATAATCTTTGGATTGGAAGAAGATTGGGGTTATAACGGTTTTCTGAGTACGATGTGCTTCTTGACTGGCAGACTAGAGTACAATGTTGTATCAGTCATAGTAAGTGATTACAATCCTTAAGTTCGCTGGGTGCGTTCGGATAGTGTAACAGTCATGAGTTACAACAAATCAGTTCACTCATGATACCTGGTCGTCCTCGTTCAAATTGGAAACAGGAAAAGGAAAATACGTTAGCTACTGTAGACAGTAGGCTTAGCTTAAGGTGATGGGATGGTTTGGGGAAAAGTGTTTGGTCCTCTGAAGTTCCTCCTTAACTTCTGGAAAAAGTTTCAATTAGTGAAGTCTGTGCCAAGAAGGTTTGCAGGATGAGAGGGTCGGGAGAGGGGTATTGGAGGGAATAATTGGGTGGTGAAAGGGTAGATGGGAGGGTGAACTGTACCAGGGAAACTTAAGGAACACGAAAGTTTTGAAGTTGCCTGAACTCCTCCTCCGACGCTAACTACGAGTACAATGGTTACATTCCATTATACTCGCTTCTTTGGGTCTAACGACTAAGACAGTCGTTTGATCCACATTTTCACTTTTGCTTCAGCGAAGAAACTTTGTTTACAAGAGAAGAGAGAGGAGTGAGGAAAAGAGGCTTCGTCGAAAGTATTTCTGATTTTTTTTTTGTTCTACGTTTAAGAGGGATTTAGGGAATAGAATCTGGGAAATTTTCGGGCTCAGTAAAACTGTTGAACATGCCTCTCTGATTCAGTTTTTCTTATTGCTCGCCAGTAACGTGACCATCTTTACCAAGCATTCGGCAACTAGAAAATCGGATAGCTAACCCAGCAGCAGTCTTAATTCGTCCACCACATCCTAACTTAACTGGCAGTTCTTGCATTCTTGTGAATGTCATTTCTCACAATAACGGCTTCACTCAGACGGAATATTGTACCCGTTCCCACTTGAAACACTGGGAAATCGGGTTACTCTGATCCTTAACAGAGGCTGCCGTGAGACAGCTCAGGTCCATCATGCAGGGAGGTGTAATACTTCGATAGTTGCCCATAAGGGAGTGCATTTCAGCGAACAGAGCCTTTTAGCTTTGACTACAACTGATTTAGAACAATATTCGTTCGTTGTTGAAATCAGTGTACCCACGTAATAATACCTCCTATAATATTATTGAAATTGATGTTTATCAATTGCTGGTTTTTGGATTTAGCTATGGCTTTGCCCCGGGGTGAACATCGCGGTTATCAATGGTGTAAAATATGAAATATATATCAAAATAAATCAATCGTGATTCATTCGTTAGCTAAGCTATTCCCTTTGTTAGAAACTGCTGCCCTCCAGTATTAATGGTTTTAATTTTTAGGACTTTTGGTGTTGCATGCTAATCACATCAGCACTTGGAAGGGGAGGGGGGGTTAGGTACTGCTCCATTACATAACTGGAGGTATTGCAGAAGAAATAACCGAGACTGAGGAATGAATCAGTTAAGTATCGAAGAAGTACAAAATTCGGATATCAACTCAAATCACGGGCTACTGCAAATGTTGAAGTGAAATATATGTATTAACATTCTCCATCTATGAACGAATTTTGTCGTTGGTGTCCGACATGTCAAACTTCAATGAGAAAGACAGATTGGGATAGAAATACACTGCCAAGGACACAGCACCTTCCTCGTTACATCCGTTATCATATGATCTAAATTGAAGCAAAATTGTGAAAGTTATACCTGTTTCGAGAATTTCACGTTAGCGGATGCGCAGAGCGTACCGCTGATTATATTGAGATGAAATTCGTATGGGACCTTAAGAGGCCTTATCCGCATAGTCCCTCAAAATATGAGCCAAATTCATTCAAAATTGTGGAAGTTATGACTGTAACAAGGAAATGCGGACAGACTGACAAACAGACAGACACGGAAACAATTTTGTTCAGTAGGATATGAAATTCAAAATGCGAGTGGAAATTTTGAATTCGGACAACAAAAATTGTTTGGATCCCCAAGTGCTTCCGCAGACTTGGAAGCAAAAACACTGAATTGTTGCCGTTTTGGCTGGAAAACAAAAGTGTTCATCTACTATTTTGCCAGAATATCTGCCCAGTAAGACAGTGAAAGGGTTCTGATTCTATTTAGGCGATGGAACTTTGTTTAAAAGAAAAGTGAAGTGGCCAAGATGATAAAGCTAGAGATATTTATTGTTACTTCATTCAAATTTTAAGAAGATTTTTGCAAAGTATTACTCGAGTTTACCTTCAATGAGAGGCTTGTCGTTAATGCTGTTTCTGCATGTAGAGGTAGATAGTTTATTTACACCATTTCACGTGTTACATTCTTCAATTGAATAATCAATAACTGGAGCTGGATAGTGTAACACCCGGAGTTGGCTCTTACTCTTAATTTTAAGAAGTACCTATAACACTATATTTACACCACATTAACCATTAAAACTTAGATTCCACTCCCATGGAGTGGTGTGCTTAGTAGATACTTCATTTTTATTACTGTTAATGTTATAAAATCATTAATTTTCGCTTATAAAGTACTCATACGGGTTGTTTCTCATTAGTTCACAAGTTTCGTTTTTGAATAGCTGTTCACTATTTATCTTCATTAGATTTCCAATTTTTTCAAAATCTTTATTTACTAATTGTATGTCTCTGTATTTTGTCGTCATTTGAGCAAATGTATTTTTAACTCTCGGCAACTTCGGTCTATTTGATTTTGATCGACGCTGTCTCACATCAGCAAAATATGTACTTTTGTGTTTACGAATTGCTATACCTTGCTACAAATGCAATCTTTGCTTGTGGGTTCACAGGTAGAATACCTTTCTTTCAATAAAACAGTAAATTGGAATAAATTGCAATATAGGTTGGTGACCTCAAATCAATCCTTTGTGGGCAGTGGTAGTTCCTTGAGTTTTTGAGATGACCGACATTCCACAAGTTCGCTATTTTCTTACCTCATGTTTTCAACCTTACAATCCTTTCGATTTTCATCGTGAACAGGAAATGTGCTTTAGCGGGGAACAAGTGGGCACCTTCAGGAGCTGCGGGTAATACGGGAGTGTCTTACAGGAGCGGCTAATTCGAATGGATAAGGCTGTTAGTCGAAAGGGGATGAGAAAACGGCCGTTCCGACCTCCCCTTCTCTTCGCAACAACAAGTCGAAGTAATATCTCCAGGGACCACAAATTAGAATACCCCAACCACTGCCCCTTTCTCTCCATTTCACCGCCAGACCGTGTTCTGGGTGGCCCCGGCGAAATGTACACCCTTCAACCGAGTCGCCAAGTTCGCTTAATTCCCTCACTATAACGAAGGGGGCGGTCGTAAACAGTTTCTATCTCGAATTTAATTATATAATTCAAATTTCAATTAATTTGATAACCTTAAATGCTACCTCAGGCAAAGGGCGATGTTAGACGAGCTTATTTGAAGGTTAGACTAAACATATTAACACATTAAAAAAACTATGATTAGAAATTTGTATGTACCTGGGGCCAGATGTACTGATTTTCGCCTTACAGTACTCCTTTCCGCTATGTGATACTGCTGTACACAGAGACAACTTCTCTACACCTCAAACCTACTGCATTTTGAAACTAGCTACCTATCTAATAGATACCGAACGTGTAAAAGTGGCAGCATCGCTTTTTCCTTCCCACTTATCTAATCACTCATATCTCCCACAAAATGATGTCCACCCCAGACACTGAACTAGAGATAACAGCAACACCTCTCAATCATAAGGGGGAAGAAGAAGTTTTTGCCTTACCAATCTGATTATTATCTCTCGTTTTATTAGGCATTAAAACTTTTTCTATTCAATATCCGGCGACATTTTGTGCGATATGACGGGAATGCTAGTCTTTTGTGTTATTTCTGTGATTGATTGGCCTCTTTCATGAGACATAGTCAAATTTTTGTAGCCAGTGACAATTGTTAAACCTAATGCGACGTTTTATTAAGCATTAAAACTTTTTCTATTCAATTTCTGACGGCGTATCGTTTAGTGGACTGCTCTTCGAAAACAAATCTGGGCACCCTACCTGTAAGTAATACTTATTACCTAGTTAATGGGTATTACCTATGCTTACGAAATTGTGGAATACGTAGGTAGGTAAATTTCGCAAATGTACATGTTTATGCAGAAATGACTTCCGATTTGATCCACAAAATTAAGTTCCGGCTGTTCAGCGTGGTGATATGATCGAATTTTTCTAAATTACAGTATTATATTTATGTGGAATTTTGTTGAAATTAAGCACTTTGGGATGATAATATTAATAAAGAATTTGTTAGCAAATTAAGCGTTCCTATCGGTTTTTAGCTTATTTTAATGAAAGAAATTGGGTTCCCTTTGCGAGACCCTAAAGAGCCTTTGTTCCTTATTCTTCTTCGATTTTCTGGGGAAGCTGAAACGTCAGAAATCTGAATATCGAAAGCTTTAGAAATGATGTTCGAAATTATTTTAATTTATGTTCGTTATTGATGGACCCTTCAATGGATGTAATGAGCCCGCCAGAGGGCAGCCCGAATGTGAATTTGCTTGGGAATAGTCAAAATCGCCCAGTATCAGGTTCGGATCGCGTCGGCAGATCCTTCCAAATTGGAGCAAGATCGGTAGGCGGGATATGAAAACATTAGGTTTAGTGGATTTTGCTGTTAAGCATATACAGAAGTATTGATTAATGAGCAATTCGGCTTTCTGGTACTACTAAGCAGAGCCTAAACATCACATTCCTTGTAGGAAACACCCGCTGTCTACAGGTGGACTCAAAAGCAATACGCATAATTTAATAACTCGGAATTCGCATAACAGCATAATAAAAATGTGGATAAAGGAAACTGTTCATCACGAGCACTGACCTAACACAAAATTGACTGAGACGAAGAAGTAAAATAAGGGAGATTGCATTTGTTCCCTACTACTCTAGTTTGGTAGGAATTTGGAATAGTGATGCACTATTTGATCATTGTAGGGGGTGATTGGGACGCAGATTGAGTGTTGGGTGCTACATTGAGATTGATCATGGCAAGGAGGGATTGTTATTGCAAGACATGTTTGATGTTTCAACAGCTTATGTTAGAACGAGATATTTGCCATCAATCTACGGTTCTCCTACCTCGGCAGGTGACGTACTGCTAAGAGGTGAGAATAGTCAGTCAAACTGGAAGTAACACCTAATCTATCTATTCTATTTATGAGCCAAATAGGTATGTAGGAATGCATATTGCATCATATGCACCATACCTGAGCAATACTGGGCCAGCATTAGCATAATCCACAAACGTGAGATAGCAGAAAAATGTTTTATGTAAAACCCAATACCCACACTGACCACTTACTTCTACAACATTTCTTTCCTATATTCTAAGAAAAAAATTTCTTTTTTCTCAGGCAGACATCGCATACCAAGGTAAGAATGAAGGACTTTCCACTACTAATAGAACATCAAGTAGAAACATTAACAAACATAGAAGTTACCTTCACCAAGTCGGCCTTGGAGTAATCGTGAGTTTTCTAGGTGTTTGATATTTTCTGATAGTATTTTATTTTGGCTAAACTGTGTTTCGTCAAAACACGAAAATCCGCGTTGGTGTTTCCTCATCACCAAAAGTAGTTACAGGTATCGGTTCAACCGATACGTTGAAATTACACTTAATTATATAAATACATAAAGCGGATATGTACCCATGTACGGAAAGAAAAATGAAGTCGAGCACTCAGTGAATTACACCAGCATAAGAAACCGGAATTTCCCCTATAGTGAAGAGTAGAGCGATTCAACCGTTTGAAATAATCATACCTACCAAGTTAAAAAAAAAACGAGTTAACCGATTTTTGTTGATTTTACTAGAGCATATTCAGGGTATATTATGTTATACTTTCATTAGGTTTAGTGGTATTTGGTTACTGGTAACGACTTCAACGAATGTCATGAATGAATTTTCCGAGAGTTGCTGTTCAATCTCTTCCTATGTATGAATTCTTGAATATACTTTTGGAGGTCGGAATCAACTCTAGGTCCCTTGAAATGGATTTCCATTATAAAACGTGCACATTATCCAATGTGAGAATTTTCGTTGAATATCGGATTATATTTATAGCAATTTTTTAGCAAATTTTTGCACAGTAACTGTTAACTATCCCTTTTAAGGGGAAACTATTTTAAAGAAGAATAACATATATTTCTCATTTATACTATTTTTTTAATTGTTTTCAAAATTTCCTCCAATTTCTTAAAGAAGTTAAATGAATTTTTTATAGTCATTTTTGGCAAGAAATGTTGAATGTCGAGTTTTGAATTCATAAAATTCATTATAGTAATTTTCAGCTAAAAATACACATTTAACGTTTTTTGTCATTGTTTGACAATTATCGCGATTTTTTTGAAATTTTACCAACTTCATACTGCTCAAATGTGTTGTCCTTCGACCAAATCTTTCTTTTCGAATGCTTGATTTATCGGCGAAAGAACGGAATTTTTTCCCAATCCTAAAGAGATTTACCGCTTATAATGGTATATATAGCTTTTCCAAGTCGAATTGAGAATTTTCCAAACGTAAAATGAAATTTTCAGGGGGGTTAATTTTTTCCAAACCAATTTTGAGAATTTTCCAAACAAAAGAATTTGAGAATTTTCCAAATCAATTCGAGAATTTTCCAATCTAAGAAATTTCATGCTAAAAAGGAAGAGCCTGTGTGTTTTCCAAACCGGAACAATTTTTTAAGGCAATTCAAGACTTCTATTGAAAACAAAATTATGAAGCTGAATGAAAGAATAGCACTTCATGAACTAATTAACATATGAATCAAAAAGACAAAATGAACGAAGAATACTTCATAAAAACTACGGTCTTGTTAAGAACAGAAAAAATCGAGGCTACTTTGCGTTTGGCTGGTCTATTGAAGTCAACAAAAACAAAAATTCGTTCATTTTGACATTCTGATTTCAATGTTAATTTGTTCATAAAGTGCTATTCTTTTATTTTGCTTCACTACTATGGTTTTTAATAAAAGGGTTGGATTGCCTTAAAAAAATTGTCAATTCGACATAAAATTCTTATAGTGAATTTCCAGTAAAAATACACATTTATTTGGAAAATTTTCAAATTGTTTGACAATTATCATTTTTTTGAAAAATATTTATACTGCTCAAATGTGTTGTCCTTCGAACAAACCTTTCTTTTCGAATGCTTGATTTATTGGCGAAAGAACTCAATTTTTTTGGAAAATTCTCAATCCTAAAGAAATTCAATTCGCTTATAATGGTATATATAAAAAACTATTAAAACCAAGAAACAGCTTCATATATTTCCGTTCGTACCCTCTCATGTTACGTGTCATCTATTTTTAATTTTAATAATAACGATTGTTGATTTTTAATCAATTTCTTCATGGTTATGGCTTCTTGCAGATGCCATTTGAAGAAGAACAAACAATTTTTATATCCACGAAGCGAATTCTCAACATTTTTTATTTAAAAACTTTCTGAGTGATTGTAATAATTTCATTTTCGACAAAATACCTATTGTTTGATAACTGAGTATATTAATACTTACCAAGCCATAAATAAGATGATATACCTACAACACAAACACTAACTATTAAAAAACGACCGTTTCCGTTTATATAGGTTTATGAATTGTGGTGGCTTAAGTAACTTGCTCAAGCATTGCCACACAAAATTTCAATCATCTAGATAACGCTTCCCTGTAGACTACAGGCGTATTTATGTATAGAAAGTAACAAACTGATTAATCTTTTATATGAGATGGAGATTTTTGTGGAACGTAAATTGCGATTCGGACTGTTTGTACCTCGCTGATTCTGTAGGAATTCACACTGAGTGGTTGACTTCAAAGGAGCTTTCACGCGTTGATTCTTATCGAACAGATGTTTTAATTTTCTTTGATATTTGGTTGTATAACATACCGTTTGGCATTTAAAAACCAGGACGATCCGGGGAAATTGGATTATTAAAACGTTATCAAGGAAGAAGAAAAAAGTACAATCACAACGGTAGAAAGTTCAAACAAAAACCTCATTACAATTTCGGTCTTTATGATTAATGAAACCGTTATAAAGCGAGCTGGAGATGACATATCGGGGCGGCCCACGCGAGGATACGCGAGAAAATGTGGAATTTAACGATAACGAAAACGGAGAGTGGGAAACGTTGAGGATGGCGAAGTGGTAGTGTGTGGGTGTACGTATATGTGTATATATATGATGGGAGGGGAGGGGTGGGAGAAATATGGGTATAATGGTGGTGGTGGGGGTTATGTGTTTCTGTGTGTGGTGACAAGCGTTGTGTATATACTATGGTGGGGAAGTGTCGAGGGAGGAAGTGTGTGTGCACGAAGTGGAATATTTAGGGTAGGAGGGGAAGAGCTGTGTGCAAGCGGAGAGGGGGTTTATTTATAAAACCCTTCGGATTAACGCTGTGGAAAACGCACCGTTAAAGGATAAACCCAGGGACGGGATTTCGCCATAGGGTTAAAAAGATGGAAATTCGCGTTTTATCATTCAAACCCTCCCCTCTTTCCCACTCGTACAGTCAGTCGGCCCGGTTCTTCGCTCCTCACAATATTCCGCACTCAGACGTGAACGCGTGAGCATATATACACGCGTCGAAAGACACACACAGACGCCGGTGAGTGTGGTTTAATGTAGAATATGTCCGTCGAGGGGGTTAAGTACATAAAGCAGATTGATGTTGATTGCGCGAACACACACACCGTCACATTCCCAAAGACGAGGAGGAATTTTTTGACGTTGGTTACAATGCATGTTTTATCTGCTTTCGGAGGTATTGGATTTTCCGGGGCAACGATAAAACAAGCAAGATTCCCAGAGGGAGAACTGGGAAAATGAGAAGCGAGGTTGCAAAAACGGGTTTTCCAAAACAGCTCTTGCCGTGTAACTCTTACCGCCGATTAAAATACTATCCTAAAACTGATATTTTTCAAAAAATACGTACATTTCTAGTATGAAAACAAAGGTATAAAACACCTACTTCAATACACATTTCGGATTTACAATAAAGCACATACGATGCATTGATATTGGAACGCGATAGGAAAAGTGCCTTCCATCGATATTACTGTATTTCATTTTGGTTTATTTTCTTAAATTATGAACCTTTGTAATCCACCGGGAATATAACGCTTAGGAAACATAAAAAAGCCCTGTTTTGGCAGAGAGCTATGGCTTTTGACAGATTCAGTTTCTATAGAGAGCTCGATCCTCCTTTCAAGTGTGTCAGTCTGGTGAAAGATTCCACCTTTATTCCAGTTGTTGGCCCTTCAAGCTCAGAGGTGAGATGCTTCATTTGAATGCAAAACCTTACGCTACCGAACGATGTGAAGAGTGTTCGCTCTGTAATTCTCACGAGCAAGAAGAACTCTTCCATTTTTTATGTATCTGCCGTGTTTTGATTGAATTCAGAGTTCACGTATTTGGCCAGCCAGTTCTGTCTAGGGCTGAGGCATTCAGACTACTGAATGGTGAAGGTTGACAGCAATTGGTGTCTTACTGTAAAGTAGCATGGCGCTATCGATCATTATTGGTGCAGGAGTTCAATTATTGATTTTTGTTCATTGTTCACTCCAAGCATTCGTGGCCTAATATTCAATTTTAGTTTTAATCTTTTTAAAGAAATGATTTTTTCCATTAAAGATTTGGTTTTCCATAATTTTGTTTCACATTATAGTTTCAGATTATAATTGTGGACAAGTGAAGAGCATGCTGGTATTTTATTATACAGGGTGTCTATACGGGCCCATTAAGGAATTACGGCCATACGGTGCGAGCTATCAAAGAATTGAACTAGACCTTTTCTATAGCATTTCTATTCAGCTTGAAGGTGGTGGAGCCCGATTTTCATTTTTCGGTGTTTTAGTGCCTCAAATCTTCTATTGAAACTTGAGGTTACCTGTTGACCCCCCCTTTTCATTTTAGTTTTCGATTTGAATTTGATTTCAACTCGATTCGAGTTGAATTTGAAAGAGAAAATGCATCGTTGAAAATTTTTTTTTAGAGACAACGAAAATCGAAGAGTCACTATCGGTCTCCAGTTTACGATTATCTCGGCCGACGTAATATTGATGTTGATTGAAAACTTTATTGATGGCTATAGGATGTTTATATACGCGGGGGAGGAACGGGACACCGGTTTACATCCCCCTCGACAATTTCCAAACCTTCGCAACGTAAAAGAAGAGGCGGTGAGACCGCGAACGGGAAAAGGGCAGAGGTGGGGCGCTACGCCTCACCTAATTTATGGGCTTTAATATCGTAAGTTATAGCCCTTTAGAAACGCACTTATTTAGTAGGTGGGATGGAAAGGGGATTGTTTAGGTATTAGGCCCGAAGGATCCCACGGAAAAGGGAGGAGAGAATAAAAAAAAAAAAAATCCCCCAAGTCCCGGATCGTAGGAACGACATTTTAACACTTTTTTTTCGCTCTTACACATTTTTTAGCTCCGTCCCGTTTTCCATGGAAATTGCTTTTCTCGTGTAAAAGGTGATTCTTTAATCCCCTTTAACAAACCTTTTTTTTTCCTGTGTGGGTGTTTGCTGAAGATGAGAGGAGTTTTCCCGCTTTTTAAAAGCCACACATCAAACAAAATTTCATCAATTTTCGTCGCTTTTGTTTGATTATTTTCTATAATGAGATTCGTGATCGGCCAAGGGCACTGAGTGTACGGGTAAGACTTGAGATTTGTTAATTTGGTATCAAGAAGTCAAAAAGTGTGTCGCTGTGGTAAGATAACCAAGAGAAACGATTAAATCTACGTCTGTGCGATAATTAATAAGAGATAAGTATTGCCTCTCAGTGATTACGTGTAGTTTTGGACAAGAGACAAAAGGTAAATGTTGGAAGGTAACGTCTTTAGTGAATGGTTGAGGATAATAGAGTCGATGTGTCTGCGTGGTGTCCGCCCCCTAATCATAAGCATTATTTTGGTAGTTTCTGGTAAAAATGCAGATTTAACTATTAAAAAGCCTCAGTCTGCAGCTCATAGTAGTTTTTACAGTATTTTTAAAAATTCGCCCAATTTATTGTCCTTAGAAAGTTCTTTGCTTTTTTTAGAGGGAGACCAACAGCGGGTTTCTATTATCTCAATACAGATGAGAATTATCGACTTGTATTAAACGTCAAGAATCGTGTCAGATTGCCTCAAAACGGATTTTCATGATTAAAATTTCGAAAAAATAAAGTCTTTGGAGTCGTTGCAGTAGGTACATTTTCTTTTAAAATTCGCGAAAATGAAGTAATCCATTCGAAAACACGAGATTTTCCTGGCAGGATTACGCAACTTACCTCTCGCTCTACAAGTGTTGGGGGGAAAAAATAATAATTGGGTAACCAGGTTGAGTTTATTCAACCTTTTCCAAGCTCCTTAAGCCCCCTCTTTTCCTTTTACTCGGCTCTTAACAATCCCGACGAATAAAGTGAGAGTGGAAATCACATCAGAACTCTCGCGACTCAAAATGAAAATCGCATTAGGATGAAATGGGGACTCTTCAAGGGCCCTTGGTTTCCCTAATAGGAGATGAAAGGTGTTTGAGTTTGAAGCCTATTTCTCGCAAGCTATTCGCCTCTGAAACGGTTGGCCCCTTGAATTATTCGCGAACTCGAATAAAATCGACAGCTCAAAATTAAAACTCAGGTCGGCTCATTACGGTTTATTATTCTCAGAAATAAAGCTTTAGTCAAGGATTGCTGCTAAGTTATTCTATTTACTGTCACTTGTATTGCGAATATATAATGGCGGTAATTTTATAATGTGTTCAATAATTATGCCATCCAGTTGAATGATTAGGAGGTGAACAAATTAAAATTGACGGATTTTACGCTTGCGCTTGCGCAAAGTGAATAATCAATCTGTTTAAACCTCCCAAGCCCGGAAATTTAACAAAATCGGATAAAAACTGTAGAATTCAACATGTTACGTTTGTTACTGGAATTTGTGGATGACGGTAAGCACACATGGCCACAAACGTCCCGAAAAATGGTCTCAAAAGTAAAATGCAAATGAAAATGTTGCATTCGATGAACAAAATTTAATTATATCCTGAAATTGGAATCAATACTTCCGCTATCTGCACGTACACCCATGAGGAATAATAAACCTTTGTGTAATAATTTTCAGTGTATTTCTCAGTCTTCGCGTATTTTAGCCATTTTGCCTTCTCAAGTACTCCTTCATTACTACTATTGAAGATTTGTTAGAGACACAGGGTTCCTGCGCTCGATGTAATTAAAAGATTTTGAATGAAACTAGACCGAAAATGATGTCAAATCTCACCAATCGCACTGTCCTACCTCAACCTGTTTCCCAGATAAGATTTACTGTAGGGTTTCTCTAGAAAAATAACTTTTCTGTGCCATAAAAACCCAAATTTCTCTATTTTTTTAAAACAAATTTTTTTAAAATAATTATTATTGAAAACAATTTTGGATACAGCGTTGAATTTCCCAAACGCTAGGTGCATTTTCATAATCGAAAAACAAAGTTATATGAACCTCAATTGCATTTCAAAAGTTCAACATAAAAATTTTCTAAAAGTTTCCGAAAATACTTAAACTTTAAATCTCTTTCCCAAACATATTGGTACTTAAGTAATGCATGCATTAAAGGGATGGCAACACGACAGCACTTCTAAAAATACTTAGTTGTAAGCTGTTAATGATTTTTAAAAACTAGAACAAATTCTTAATCGAACAAAAAAAGAACGGATATTGGCTGAGAATTTCAGTACCTACATATGAGAATGAAAATTAAGTTAGAGTTGAAATTTTGTAACAGGAAAGTGCGTTTTCAAAAAAAAAAAAAAAAAAAAAAAAAAAAAAAAAACAGAAATACCAGTTTGAAGGTGCATAAAAGTTGGACATTCCCCAATTTTCACAGAAATACCAAATATATCGAGCGAAAATATGGGGGGGGGGGGGGGGGTAACAATCACAAAAATTGATTGAAAATTGGGTTCCAAGCATGAGAAACTCAAGGTAGAGTGCAGCTCGTAAATAGTGACCTTACTTCTGTGGGAGACAGTGCGGTTGTGAGCAGTAGGTCCTACCATTTTTCGTTTATTCTCTGTTTTCTGTACATATGTTCCAAAGCTACAATCAATCTCTCTAGTAGCAAATATTGACCCAACAGATTAAATGAAGGAATACAACTCATCTAAATACATATGACTGATTTGAATGAATCGGCCTAGTTTCCCATAACGTAGTCAAACTCAAAATTTCTGCTTTTTTATGAACAGAAGTTTGTTAAACAAAGAAAAAACATAAACAGTATACACTATTAATTACTATTACCACTCCGTTCAACCCCTTCTGTAATTAAAATTAAAAAATCTGATTATGTTCCAAAAAAAAAAAAAAAGTTCTTAATCGAACAAAAAAGAATCAGAAAAAATGGCAATATTAGCTGAAGTTTTGAACAGTGTTGAATGGATTGCCTATTGCCATTCCGTCCTCCTCCCAACAGAAAATTCAAAATTTCAGAGATTTGTAGCTCAATTAGACTAGAATTAGGGTCGAACAAAAATAGAGTTCTTAAATCAATAAAACTAGATGGAAATAGTGAAGAAATAACGATTTGTCAATACTAACCTATCTCCTACATCACGACTGATAACACTAAAACAAAAGGAATAATAAGAAGCTCGAAATGACGTAAGCACCAATGTTCGTACAAGAGCTATGATTGAAGACGAAAAAGCTTCACGTATTGTGAATAGAAAGGTGAATTAACAATCCGGCGCCATATTGCTCAGGTTCGTTCTGCATTTTTAAACCAATATGAACAAGGTAAGGCCACTGAGTCAGAACCATCCAAAACTGGGTGTCACGTCTCCCAAAATTGGGCTGTTATCGAGAAAAAAACGTAACTATCACATTTCGTAGAACAGCACCGTTGCTGAAATTCGGGAGTCACTCTAGGGCGTTGAGTACAGATCTTATTTATACTCAAAGCTTCCGAGGTTGAGGTTATGCGGTTCTATCGAACGGGCCCTGAAGAGCGTTGGAATGCAGAGCTCGGTCGAATGAATGCGATGATCGACAAGTGACTCGAATAGGACCAGGAGACCAGAAAACTGTAGGGGGCGGTGAACTACTGGTGTTGAGCGCGAGCTCCTGTTGTTCCCTGCCGTCCTATTAGCTCTTCGCCATATTCCGTTGCTCCATTGCCGTGGACACGACTCCGGCGTTGCGTCTCGAGACCGACTCGATTCGACTTTTGAATTTGTTTGACTTGTTCAAAGATCTTGCACACTTGATTGGCGGACAAATAGATTGGTAGGGATTGGGGGGCATTTCTGGTTAGCATTAATTGTTAAACTTCGCTTAAAGTTAAGCGAAAAGCCCGGAATCCGGGCCTCTATCCAGAAAATGTTTAATTTATTATTTAATAGAACCAGTCAGTATAACCACTCAATAATATCGGATTATGTGAGAGAGAGAGAGAGAGAGAGAGAGAGAGAGAGAGAGAGAGAGAGAGAGAGAGAGAGAGAGAGAGAGAGAGAGAGAGAGAGAGAGAGAGAGAGAGAGAGAGAGAGAGAGAGAGAGAGAGAGAGAGAGAGAGAGAGAGAGAGAGAGAGAGAGAGAGAGAGAGAGAGAGAGAGAGAGAGAGAGAGAGAGAGAGAGAGAGAGAGAGAGAGAGAGAGAGAGAGAGAGAGAGAGAGAGAGAGAGAGAGAGAGAGAGAGAGAGAGAGAGAGAGAGAGAGAGAGAGAGAGAGAGAGAGAGAGAGAGAGAGAGATTGAATGATGTTTTTAATTAATTATTAACCTTAATTAGGACCTTCTTCCCACGGACAATTGAAATAATATCCATCGTTCAATCGTATTAGGTACGCAATTAAATCTTTAAAAATTAGAAATTCACTTCCACAAACTTCTGAGCAAGAAGAAATGAATAAATTAAAACAATTTAAGCAAGATCATCTGATCATCTCATGTTGATAATAGTAGGTAACAAAACTTTCTTTCTACTTTTCTTCAGAATCTTCTTCAAACTGTTTACTCGGATAAAAAAGTCGGTTGATGTTGAAAATTTTGATTGCCTGGAATTAAACGATTCGCTGTACCAAATTGTGTGGTGATGCCGAATTTAGAGAAGTGAGGCAGCGTTAAGAGTTGACAGAGAGAGTGAACTTCTTGACGCAATTTATACTTTTCAGATAGATAGTCGGGTTGCCATTGGAAAAGTTGGTCAACTGCTCAAGTATGCGCAATGGCGCAAATAGCAATTTTGAAATTTTTGAAATCTACGTCAATAATATGAATTATGCCGTTTGTTGCGAATTTTCCAGTGGAAAATTAGAGAAAATAAGATGGTTACTTGGTTGTTGATAGTTGGGCTGATATAGTTGGCCTGTATAGTTTGGTTGTTGATAGTTGGGCTGATCTTTGATAATAGCCATAGTCAGTGTACCATACCCGCATACGGTTCAGGTCTTCATTCATGTTCCGGATACACTCATACATTTCATTCACTCCGCATGATATGTACGACTGATGGTCATCAACATACACTGAGATAGCAAGAGAGAAAGAATGAGGGATCGTCTCTTGTCCTGTCTGTATGTCCATACCGACTTTTTCTTTCAATTTTTTTCTTCAAAATTGTTCAATTTCCCTTGTCATTGTGAGCTAGATTGCCTTTTTTTTTTTTTTTTTTTTTTTTTTTTTTTTTTTTTATGTATATTGAAACCGTAATTATTAATAATAACACTACAACGTACAACTTCTATTCCCCCACGAGCTCCCAGCATACAAAAACAAAAACTCAAATTTCCTTATAAAAACAGAATCGAATGTATAGGAACCGAAATAAGATCCAGCCGTGAACATGACGGCCTTGCAAGGGAAAGAATAACAATGTTCATGTACCACTAAAAATACAACCCAAAGCCCGCAGTTTCGCTCCAGCTTTTTTCTGACGGAGTCACGGCCCGGGGTCGGAGGCCTTTTTTGCCGTTCCTTTATGCAAGCTGTTTTTCTTCATTATTAGCTCTCTCCGTCTCGTTTCCCATTCGTCAGTTTCATCATATAATTTATCGCCCGTTTTCTCACCACCTCGCTTCACTATTCACGCCGTTTCCCCCCTCCCTCTCTTTTTTTCGTATTTTTTCTTCTCTTTTTAATAATAGTTTTTTTTCCAACCCGCAAAGTATACAAGAGACCAATTTTTTCGGTCTCGTGTAACGTCCGGTTTTATCTTCCTTCCTCTTCCGTCCATTTATTTCAATTTTCGGGTTTCCCTACCGGGCGGAGCGAAATGAGGATTTGTAGAGGATTTTTTCTTCAAAAGACCGATGTGCTAACAAAAACCTCCATTAGGCCCCATTTTTAGGAGTTGGGAGTTGCGCAGAAACAGGTACCTAGCGACGACATTACCGCATCGAACTAGAACCCTGACAATGGAACTATGTGAATATAAACTTAGGTATATAAATTTTGTTTCAAGTTCAAATTGTCAAGAGACAAATATTTCCACTCACCCAACACCCTTAATGATAAGTGTTTGGAGAAACCCCAAAAATTGTAAATATGATTAACAATAAACCAACGAAGGACGACTCAAGAGTCGAGGATTGTGGGTTTTCCTCAGTCACCGCAGAAGGGATGGGAAATCCCACATGGAGAGCAGAACACCAGTATAAATGAGCCCGGACTAGCCCAAGGGAATTCAGTCATATTCCTTCTCTTCGGGTGATCTTGCTCCACGCTCCCTTCGTCCTTCCTTCACGGAAATACGTAAATCACCATCACGTTCAAAACTCTTCCAAATTAGTTCACCCGTTCAAAATTCACAGGCTCCAAATTTCGCAACTCAACACCACATTTTCATCCGTCCAAATGTGATGTCCTGTTAAATTCACAACAATAAGGGAAAATTCCAGCCAAGGCCCATGATTCTATGAACAAATTTTGATGTTCTTAGAAGGCTTGGTTTCTGCGAAAGGACGAAGTTTTAATCTCGTTAACCCCTAATAATTTCATAATTTGATTGAAAAGTTTAGGAATTTAGAAGAAAAGATTTTAGGGTAAGAAGATAAAAGAAAGAAAATAAGATTTTTCAAAGGTATGAAATACAAATTTCCAAGTGTACTTAACGGTCTGGCCGCTATGGAAATTTCCGGAGGATTGACTGCTTTGGATTATAATTTGAATGATAACTCATCGGCATTACTCAAGAAAATAAAAATCCCTTCCAAATATCTTCAGGAAATCCACTTTCTATCAACAATTTTTGGTTTACGAGTATTGTAAGAAGGACTGATGTAAATTTTGCTCCAAGCCGAATACTGTAAAACTGAATTACTGCGTTGTAGTCATCAACTCGTGGTAATGTTATTTAGTAGCAAATAATCACAAATAAATTATATACCAACAGATTGGCTGTAGTGGTGTAATCGTCTTTATTTTACGGAGTTGTTGTCACCTTTGATAATTGGCATGAATGCATTAATTCCCCTTCGTAATTCGAGTTGGTTAAAAACAAACGAACCATTTGATTTGGTCAATTATTTCAATTTGAAACGAAAATGTTTAATTCGATATGGGAAAATTAGAAAATATCTTGGTAATCTTTCCTTAGAGTTTTACTCTCCCAACATTCAATTTCAAAAGTCCGGGTTGATCAAAATTAACGCCGGGAATTCAGACTCAACGAGGTCTGCTCATGTTGGGAGAATGAAATAACATGTTAGTACGTGTAACATGTTTTGATGAATGCATGATACTTTTTTCCCTCTCCACTTTTGCTCCAATACCTTTATATTTTCCTGCATTTTTCTTTGAATTACTTATTTCGGCTTGACAAAAATCTCTAAGTTCTAGAAGGACTCCCTGTAGGCAATGGGTACGAACCGTATATTCCACTAGTAGTTTTACGTAAGATTGCACGTATTACTCGTACAATCTAAATAAATTAAATTTTTTACAGAATATCAGTATTTTAACTAGGTAGTAGGAATGGGATATTGTTTCAATTTTTAGCCTCTCCATCACTTAACATAAATAATTTTTTATCAATTTAAAAGTGTTCGCTGAACAATTGCCGTAATCCACCCTGAATGGAATTTCATTTATTTGACCCAGAAGCTGAAATTTGTCTTATAGTGATTATTTTAGTAGTTGATTAAAATAACGTAACTTCCCTCATCACCTAAGAATGAGATTTGATTTAAGAGTGAAAATTCAGATCGCCATCATTCCAGCAAATCTATATGACTAAGGGAGTCCAGAACACCTCTACAGAGAATGACTTGCTGGAGGCTGAAAGAACCCTACATGGGGCGGAGGAAGTTGTTCCCTCTTTCTGAAGTATTGGTGGCTGGTACATCCGATTGAGGATGTACAGGTTTGAGGGTGGAAGTAAAATTCATGTTCCTTCCAATGATTTGTTAAAGGGATTTAATTTGTTCGACTACTTTCGATAGCAATTGTGGGCTATCAGAACAATTAAAAGAATGATTGCAAGAATGATGCTGGCAGTTATCATCTTATTTTCAGTACGTTTGTTACATGAGATTATAAAGATCAGTTATGAATTTTATTTTAAACTCAATTTAAAATAAGATATATTCAGAAGATTATCTGTTACTTACTGCCAACTACCGGCTATTTCCTATCTCAAATTAAATTAAATTCATACCCTACTGGAAATAAGATGACAATTGTAAGCATCCTTGCAATCACTCTTTTATTAACCCATTGCCAGGCAGATGGGGCCACAATTGCTAGCAAAACTAGTCGACAAAATTGAATACTTTTGAAAATTTTTAGAAAGAATCCTGACTTGCTCCTACCCTCAAACTTATAGGTACAATATCTTGAAGGTTAACAGCTCTAGAAAGCAACCAGGTGTCCGGAAGCGGCCTCTCTTGACTGTTTCATAGATACCCGCAAAGGTTAGGTGGCCTCGAGAGTAGCCGAGGAGAGTGGATCCGGGTCGGTCAGGGCAATTTGGCCCGTCGAACGAATGTCTTATTCATATATGTAGTAAACTTATATTTTCTAGCTACAAAGTTATATGACAAGCTGCAAGGATATGCATGCATACGAGCTACATGTAAGCTACAAGTTGTAAGCAAGTGCATCTTTGTAGTTTAAGGGTCGTGATGCAGGACAAGATGTTTATTTCTGAAAACCCTGTGGGAAGTGAAAGATTGATTTTAAAAAGTTCTCGGTGGTCTATCCGATGAACTGCGATAGAAACTAATTGAAATAGTTTTCCAACAATGAGTGATATTTCACTCTCGAGGTAAATAAAGAGTTCAAGTCCATAGTAGTCTGAGTTGTGATTTTTGAGCCAAACTCTTCAAACTTTGGTCCAGCGATTTTAAACGTCATCGAGTGGAATCTGCCGAAGCTTCTGTTGTGAAAGCTAACGTAATAACAGTAGTAACCCGACTAGCGGAAGAAAGCTAACTCAAAAATCAAGAAAATCGGTTGACAACTATAACCTTAGTCGTGACGGCAAATTTTAATCATGGCCTCTTCCGTGGCGAAATTAGAAAATTCCGGGGTTCGTTGCACAATAAAATTGGGATAGAACAAAAAAAGAATAATGAAAATTGTTAACAATTGTATTTTGGGCATGTGTTTTATAATTTTTTCACGGGTAGAGGTGTTTGAGTGGTCTGAAACGGATTTGTATTGAGTTATTATTTTTTTCTCGTGTTTGAGTTGATCCAAATCCTATGGATCAATGCTAATAGGCGCCCATCTACTGACGAATCCTTGCTCCAGAGGGACGTCCTAAAAAGACTCATTAGTGTTTTAAGACTGCTATTGTCTGGTAGAAAAAAAAAGAAATAAGAGGTTTACAAGTGTGTACATGTGTGAGTGCGGTTACTTAGAAGTTTGGCATTATATGTGGAGTAGAAAATTAGACTGGAGGGGGTAAAGGGAATATATATATATATATATATATATACGAATGAGGGAAGGGGAAAAGGACGAAAAGGGGGGTGTTCTAAGGGAGTCGAGCTCTAAGAGGGAGGGGAGGGGGTGTTCTAGCGGAGCGAAGAGGGGCACTTGGTCGATATTAGGGTGTGGTTGGAATCAGGGGGAGAGGCCCTCGGAACTACACACACCCCCTGCGACCCACCCCCAACCCCCTTTTCACTGTAAGTAATTAATAATAAATCATCCCCCTTCCCCTACACTTTCGATTCCCCTTTTATTTTCATCCCTTGCGACCAGGTTGCGAAAAGGGGGGAGAAGAAATTTCAGAGGGGTAAGGGCGAAGTTTGCCCTCGTAAATATTTATTCTAATATCGCGTCACCGTGACCGGTTTCAAACTCGAAACTTTCACGGTAAAAATGAAGTTTGAAAATTATTTCTCGTTACCGAAAATCTTCCGATATTTAAGACCTCTCCCTCATTCCGCTCTATAACATTGTTCATTCTGTCATATAGCACACTAATCGGAAAATGTGGTAATCATTCATAATCAAAACTCACACAAGAGTATTTCCACATTTAAACCCAAATATATGTGAACCCATCCAATAATCGTGCATCCACTTGAAACGAACCAATACTTTATCGTCCTCCAACTTTTGAAATATCTAAATATCACGTTTATAGGTTTACAAAAGTAATTCACTGCATACATAGTAAACAAAATGAGATGAATATCCATCAACAATTCAATCAATAATGAATAGAAGTCCCATTATCCGAATGATTATTTACAATCATGCTGGACGATTGAGTCAATAGAATTGACTAGTGTACGAGGAACACATTTTTAAAAATAAAACCGAAGAATACTGTATTGTATTACATTGTCATAAAACATGCAAGTATAATATACTTTCACAGGAAAAGCCTATTGATTGTATTACACGGTTTTCGAACAGAGTTATTATCGGTCTCAAATAATAGGTAGTGTATTTCTACATACTATGAAGTACAAATAACAAAATTCAATACTATAAGTAGAAATTTCGTTCAAAGAAATTGACTTCATCATCCAAACATTTTTACTAATTGCACATTATGAATTTTCTATTATAATGTTGATAAGTTGTTAATTACCGAGTGATTCTAACTTTATGAAAAGACACAAATTAATTTATGTTTTGATGGTGCAATTGGTGTTGCATTACGAGGTTATCAATTTTAAGTGAATCATAGTTTAAAAATTGATGTAATTTTCCTCCAAATCACGTATGAGGCTAGTTTATTGTGTATTTGTTCCGTTATTATTGTTTTAGGTGAAAAAACCGATTGTACTTTCATTACGGTCATTAAAGATTATTTATTATTATATGTATGTCTGTCTGAAAAGGGTTGATGACGAGGTCTCGATGAAGAAGAAAAACAATCAAGAGGGTGTTCGGTCCCGGGAATGAGACCGAAAAAAAAAAAATATTATGGAGAGAAAAAAAATCGGTATCGCCCTCGTCTACTGGCCTGCGAGAAAACATAGAACAGCAACAAGTAGGGAAAAGGGGGGAGGGAGTTTCTGGCGGGACATCTTCAGAAGGGTAGTAGGTACCGGCCCTTCCCTATATGACGTCACTACACTTGTTGATATGTCTTATTGAAGGGATGGAGGCACTTAAGCGACGACGACGCACTTGAAGAGAAAACGGGAGAAAAAGTGAGTGTCTTTATGCCCTCTCGAAAATCCCTCTTTTTTTCCTCCCGAGCTTTTCCCTTCGCTTTTTCCGGAATTCATTGGACCCCTCTGGATTTTCCGCGGAACGATTCGCGTATGAATATATATATATATCGTCGACGAGTTCAACACATTTCGTGCTTTTTGAAATATCTACCAGCAGTTAATGCACACAATTTGGCCTCTTCAAAAGACTCTTTAATTCGACCAATACCACTTTTGGTCGAATTGAAAAAAATCTACAGATTTTGAAAATGGAAATGAATTTGGGCTTTTGTTCTTAATTTGGGCCGATTGAACAAAGTTGCCCGAAATTGCCGTGACGAAATTATAATGTATTATGATGTTTAAATGGTAGTGGTATGAGATTAACATGGATGGGTTCTGTTCTTGGAGGAATTCAGTGGAAATTATTTTTAGACCATATCTTTCAGAACTCACGATTTCGATGCACGATAAAAATGAATTGAACAGTATACCTGTCACAGGATTTTAAGAAAAACGCAATTTTAGAAGGGTTTTGAGGTTTCTAACACCAGTTTAGGTGGCTGAATTATTTAAATATGATTATGATAATTTTGGGTTGAAAATGGTTTGATGTAGGTATATGCATGTGATTTATATACAAACATTTGGGGGTTGGGATTGAAAATTAAATGGATCTAGAAATTTAAAAGTTTGGTACTTGTATGATGTTGATGGAGGTTGTTCGTGGTTCGCACATCTTAATTGTGCGGTGAGTGGTCCTTTTCTGGCTATTTTATGTAAATGCATTTTTAAAAGGTGTTTTTGGGTTTTTTGGCAAAAAATATTCTAGATAGTCGTATTGGAAATATCTGGAATGAGGTGGAGTTTTTGTGGAATTAGTTGCAATTTCGGGTAGAAATTTGGTGATGTATTTTTGGGGGGTGTGGATGAAAATTAAACGGGTCGGTAATTTAAAAATTTGGTACTCACGTGATAATGAGGGAGGTCGTCCGTGACAGATCCGCACATCCTGGGTGAAATTTTTGGTGAAGAAAGTGGCTAGAGGGTGAAAGGGGAGGGGAGGGGGGTCGGAGCAGCGAACGAATGGGGGGCACACTGGCAGGAGCGAGTTCTCTCTAGTAATAAGGGGCAGCGGGGGTGGATCCCGGGTATATATAGGGGGTGTCTCACCCCTAAACAGGGGGGTGTCTCGCCCCTCTCAACCCCCTACGCCCCCGCTTCCCCCGCCTCCGGCTCGTGGCCGCCCTCCCTTCGTCGGAGGAGGGGGTGGAAAAGGCGTCTCCATGGCAACCCCTCCCCTTTCCCAACCCCTCCCGCCCATCATTTCGATCACGTTTCGGGGGTGGTTTCTACCTCCCCCCTTCAACCCCCGTCCCTCAACGGGCGAACGAAAAGAAAATTTCGTGTTTCACTACATAGAGTGCAGCACTGCAGTGTCTCGACACAAAAAGGTCCTGGAAGGGGAATCAGAGCTGCGAGCAGTCTTGTAGTGTTCCGTGTCTCGTACCCTAGCGAATCAATTCAACTACGAGTACATAATTACGATCATAATCTACGATAAGGCGAAAAACGTGTATTTTACCAAAAATCCGATTTTTAGGTATATGAAACCATTCAACGAAACTTATGCTGATCCAAGTCCTCAATAACAAAAAACCTCCACCAAATTTTGATTCCAGTTTGTTCTGTCAGATATAGAAAACCATTAAATGGAAGAATGTTTGATTTGTAGTTGATTCGTACCGACCAAATTAAACATCTTTCCAACCAAATTAAACTGTTTTTTGAACAAAAGAAACCATATTCCTATCAAATGAAACTCTTCCACCACATAGTTGATATTCTCACAAAAATTAAAGGAGTTACAGCGAGACCCACTCGTATTTTCAGTTTTATGAATCGACTCGCGATTTCTGCTCGACTAGCTGCATTGATACGCACTAAATCACTCGCGACGAAATTGCGGAAATCCATGTCACGGAAAACACAGAGTTTGTCTATTTCCACAAAAATTAGGCATTACACCTGTAAATCTAAAAATTAAGAGAGTTACTGCTGTAATTCTTTAAATTTTCGTGGAAATAGATTCAATTTTTTCTGCTAACTCTGTGTTTTTCTTGATAAGACGAAAAACGTCTATTTTACCAAATATCTGATTTTTACTTACATGAAGCCGTCTTTGAGACACAACTTATCCTGATACAAGTCCTCAACGTCAACCAACCTCCACCAAAATTTTGATTCAAGCTTGTTCTGTTGAATATCGAAAAAAAAAAAAAAAATGAAACCATTTGCAAATCAAATGAAATATGTTTTCAATCGTCTAAAATTTTCACAAAACTGAGCCGACCAAGTAAAACACACACACACACACACACACACACACACACAAACGAAACATATGCAAATCACAATGAAATATGTTTTCAACCAAAAAACTGTCAGAAGAAACCACATTTCAAAATCAAATGAATTTTTGGCATACACACATCACAGTGAAAGTCTCACATCATTACCGTTTCATCTCATGTTCACATATTTCGCTAAAAACAAATACTTTGCCAGATCCCAACTCACCAACACATTTTCCTTGAATCTAATGAATTCAAATCTGTTGAAAAATCTTGTTAGAACTAGTCACTTTTTTTATGATATCGAAATCTGAAGCCATCTCATTCATCAGCGTTTCACAGTGGGCTGAATCAAGCTAATTTAGGCGGACAAAATTCTGAAACTTGTCCATGTGGGTTCCCAGATCACGGAAAAAATTATTTAAAAAATCAAATTAATTTTTTGACATGATTGGCGAGCACACAGTGGTCTAAAATCAAATTGATTTGCTAAAATTTAAAACTTTCCTAAATTCAACGATTGAAGTCCCAGAATACGGGAAAAATTATATTTAAAAATCTAATTAATTTTTTGACACGATTCGCGAGCACAAAGTGGTCTATTATCAAATTTATTTGCCAAAATTGTACTGAAAAAAAAATTATGTATCACCCAAAACGCAAAAAATCGCAAAAATTCATTGCAACATTTAAAAACTAGAAGGATTGATGAAACAAATCCTGCAAACGAATCCGTGGAATAACTTGGCGTTAATATATAGTTTTTCGTTATTGAATAGGGGCATACATTTACAAGTTGCTAAGTTAAATCCACAGGTAGATCGCAATGTATATTCTATAACGAATGCAGAAATTTAATGTCTTAACTGTCTCAGCAATGTCCATTGTTGAATAAAAGCAATAGAACTTCGCGCTACACACACCTTTAACATAATGAATGGCCATCGAATAAAGATAATCCCACTGCCGATTATCAGGCACTTGCGTAAACATGACTGATTCAGTCCTTTACTATTTGTTTGTAAACACGGTATGGAGGAAAATATTAGTATTTACAGTCTCACTAACTAATAATAAAAAGCTAAAGCACTCAGAAATTCCAGACTTTTGACTTGACTTTTGTCCACCTAAATTGGTGATTTAGCCCACTGTGCGTCGAAACAGTCACCGCGACGAACTGCTTTAACTACGTCAGAAACATGATGATGAAACAAACTGCAGTTGCTTGCAAAATCATGAAATTAATTTTGCAGTTCTTCGTATTAACTTATTTAGTAAACATTTGAAGTAGGATGTTATTTTTTCTGGGCTCATCGAACAATTTTCACTTGATTGAAATAAGGTTTGATTTGTTTGAAAAATGAAATTTCGTTTAAAAGATGTTTTATTTTATTGTCACTTGGTTTCATTTGGTAGGTACGAACTTTAATTTGATTGGATCAAGGTTCCATTTAGTCGGTACGAAGTTTCCTTTCATAGAAGAAATATTTCAACTGACTGAAAGACGCCATTTACTGAAAGACTGAAATAGGATTCCACAACGTATGTTCGATCCGGAGTATCCCCAGTGTTCGTTGTTTGGCAATGTTTCCTGTGTTTCATGGATCAAAATTATGAACTTAAAATAATTTACTGTCACAGTTCTTGTTTTGATATTTAAAATGGATGGTAGCTTATACTCGAGGTTCTAAATTTTTTAAATTAATTGAGCTTTATTTTTAAATTATTTTTCAAAAACGGAGCTTTTGGTTTGGATTTGTCAAATTATTTTATTGTTATGAAGGTGGAGGTGGGACAAGATTTACCCGTAAACGTTTAATAAGGAATAACCGTGAAAGTCCACTATTATCTTAATTGTTCTTTCTTTCTTGATTTAGAACTATTTGATAAACTCATCAACTGATGTAGATAAAAGTGTGACAGTGAAAAAAATGACATCACTTTCTTGACACATTTATTTTAACTACTCATTTTAAAAACTGTTTCTAAAACATTTTATCTGACATATTTTGGTAGAATTTTAGGGGGCAATGCTATAGCAAAACCTTCAAACGTTCAAAATTTTCAAACGTTTTAAATTGAAAAAAAAAAAAAAAAAAAAAAAAATCCACGAGGAGCTCAGACAAGTATAATTTTAATTTCTTGTCAGTAAGTAAATGTGATTCATTGTGTTCTAGACTGTCCTTTGGTTTCGGTCTGCAGGTTTGTCAAGTGGGCTACCAATTATTCCACAACTATCTAATCCTAATTTAATCTAATCCTGGACTAACCTATGAAGGAATAGATCAGAGCAGGGTGAGATCTGTGTGTTTGTTTATGCATAATCAATGGAAGCTTATGGGAAATGTGTAAGCTTTGCATATAATATCCTAGATTTAACTCGTGCGTAGGACGGCCCCCTGGCATTTCAATTTAATTGTAAATCCATTTCCCACGTATTGCGGTCGCGGAACGATACTAACGAGCCAGTTTCGGGTAAACGCTGAAGAGTGACTGCTTGTTAAGACGTTACCTTGTTAATTTTGGTCCCTTGAATTGGTTGTTTCTTGAGTGGAACCTTGAGGGTCCTTCGTATTATCACTATTTCCATACCTGGTAATTGAGTCCTAGATGTCCCAAAGACGGCCTCAAACATAACTCGGCGATCACCACTCTTCTGGTCCTAATGAACGAATCAAAACCTGACATCACAGGCAGGCTCTCGAATTGAACTTGTACCGATTCTTTGACTCCGCTGCAGAAAACATGTCTTTCTACTTTCTATCGGGTATCAGCAGAATTTGTCAAGAGAATGCTCCAACTCATTCATATAATATGTGATAGTGATATTATTGTCTTCCACCAACCGTAAAGTTGAATTACTTGGGGTCCAAGCACACGCGGGGATAGAAGGAAATTTAATTGTTGACCGAATGGCTACGGAGGGCGCCGATTACGGACAATTTCTACAAGTTGGAATAGAGTTGGAAGATTTCTTACATCCTATGCTCCGATTCCACCGATCAATGTGGCAAAGAAGGTTTTCTGCAACCCCTGAGGGAAACTTTTATAAATCGGTGCAACCTATGGTACCTGTTCGACCATGGTTGGACAGTTGGCAGAACCATAGCGCGACTGAACAAATCATGGGGTTCGCGATGATTATCTCTCCATAATAAATTAATGGGATACTCCAACCTGTATTACATTAGGTCATCCAAACGGAAATTCGGAGCACTTGATTGTGGAATGTGTGGAATTCAGTGACAGAAGAGTAGATTCAATACCAGAATTGATTCTATCCAGTAAAAGCTCTAGGATACAGCCCAACAAACGAGGAAACTAGGGACGGTCACATTGAGAAGTTTGCCACAATTTCCAATGATGCTCTGCGCACTCCTAGTTCAACCTCTGACAACAAGATGACATGAGCTGTACCTCCTGCAAGTTTGAAGCCAATGTTCAAAACTATAACGGACAAAGAGGGAAATCCTTTTAGTTACTTCACAATTTTATACAAGAAGGACGTTATTATTTGTAACAATTCTTTTATTATACAGGGTGTCCCAGGAGTTATGCACAATCCGACTCCTACGTATGCTACAACTCATTTCCGACCAAAAATGCCGCTTAGCAATTTTTTACCAGAGGCCTCGTTTCCGAGCTATTCGCGATTTAAGATTTTTCTCGTATTTTCGATCTTATGTCATTAAAACTGTCATAACTCCCTCAATTGTGGAGATAGCTCAAATTTAATGACACCGTTGGAAAGAACGTTGAATTTTCTACCTATTTGATGTCAAAAAACTTTTTTTAAATTGCATTGAAGATGTGCGATTGCTGCGCGAAATGGCAGTTTTGTCAAAATCTTGAAATCGCCTGTTTTTTATCTCGCCTAGAAATCCCATGTATGCTTGACGCAGAACTGTGCAGGCCTGGTAAAACGTGCACCAAAATGTCAGCTTTCCAACGGTATAGTCGTTTTGGTTTTTAAAAATGTTTTTAGTTAAGGAAATGGTGTTTAACTGCCGAAAAACGTGTGTTTTCTGTTAAAATTGAGGTTTTTCCAAACGTCTCGATGAAAAAAGGTTGTTGGCGGGATATACGTAACTTCTCTCGACAAAAAAAAAAATTAGTAGATAAAAAACAGATAGTTTACTAGATAAAGAAGGATCAGTGACATAAACAATATTATCTACCAATATTTTTCCCCATACTATCCGACATGTTCGCTAGGGTGTGAGCTCCCTTGCTGCTTCAGAAGCATTACCATTGGCAAAACCGTCCACAAAAATCATGTCAACATACTCACTTGTGGTATAGCTACTCAACTGAAAGCAACTCATCGCAATCAATCGTAAATGAACACAAACAATAGCTGTCTCTCGGATCTTCGATTATCCTGACTTTGGCTGGACAGCTTGGAAGTGCCGTAGACGCTGATCACAAACGAACGTTTTCATTCATTAAATTCATTTTCATATTTCATTTTTAAATATTTATTTTTTAATTTAAATCTTAACAATCTTGTTTAAACTCTAACTCTTTGTATGAATCGATTTAAACCTTAATATCTTACCATTGTCCAACAGCTGGATAACACGTTCGAGTCAATAAAAATTTTACTAAAATTTTTGTTGGTCAGAAACAACAAATTATCAACATTGCAACACCCAATGCTACGGCCAAATCTTAATGGGTTGATGATACACGGCGTACAAGGCAACCCCTCCTTCAAGACCGGTGGGTTGTGCGGGTCATTGCATAGCCTTGCCCCTGACCAAGACAATGCCTCCTCCCAATTTACAAACATTAGGTCTTTTTAAGTGATACAGGGTGTCCCAGGACTTATGCACAATCCGACTCCTACGTGTTCTACAACTCATTTCTGACTGCGATGAGTGGCATTCATCTTCGAGACTTTTGGAAAAACCTCACAGAAAACACACGTTTTTTAGTGTGTTTAGGTATAGACCCTATAAGCCTGATAATCAGGCATGCGCAATTCGTAGTGGTGGGGAAACTGAAAACTGTTTTCATTTCATCGGGAGGTGTAGAGCACTATGTTCTGTAAGAAAGTCAAAGCTGGATTGGGAAGAGTATCTGGTACTATTAAAAACGGGAGACCCGAATTTGATAAAATATAGCAAGGTAGCTTGGAATTTGAGGTACAGAAGAATATCTGAATATGGATTGAACGGGTAATGGGAATGGCGTAATATTTAGATGCTAGTCAGAAGATTATTAAAGTCTTATGGAAATAAAAAAATAAATTATCTAATGATATATTATTCTAATGCAGTATTTAGGACACACCAAATATTATATTTATACGTATGGGCAGACTCATCGGAAGGTCCTACGAGACCATGATTATTGCATGATTGTTTGATATATTGTTGTAAACTTTTTACTATGCTAACGAATAAAGCATGTTTTCTCCCTCTCTGTATCTGAACAACTTTAATTTTAATAGCCGTATAAGCAATTAATGGCAATAAATAAAAAAAAAAAAAATCAATGCAGACTATTTCTGGGATACTAAACCTTTTTGTAACGATTCGCAGACCAGTTTTTTCCTCTTCGAAATTCGGTTACACCGCTCGGAATGTGGGTCCATTTGATCCCTGGGACAGTTTGAAAAAAAAAAAAAAAAAGAAAAAAAAGTCGCTCCCCTTTCCATCCTTAAAAGCGTCACCCTTAATACCGCCACCCCTATTTCCTCCACCCTTAAACCCAGGCTGTCCACTCGCTCGGAGAAAATGCTTTCCGCATTTCCACGCACGCCCTCCACTTCCTCGCCGACCCCCCCTTGGGAAAGAGGGACGACGAGTCATTAATTACTCGAATCTAACAAGTTCCCTCTGAAGAGGAACACGTTTTTGGATGAGGAGACATTACGCACTTGATTTGCCACTTTTAGCAACAGGCAGCTTTTGATGTATTCCCCAGACTCCAATTCAGGGTTCATTGACCTCTCATGCTGGTATCATAAAGTGGAAGATCCGCTATCCCGCATTGTTGGCAATTAATCCTTTTATTTTTATTGTTTCTTTTTGTTCAAGTTAAAACCTAGCACTTGCAAACCTTAAAAGTTAGCAAGCTATTCAAGATGAGAACGCGATTGCATATTGTACATTGCAAAAACATAAGAATCCCTCAACCTTCACACTTCGAGCCCTCCTCTGCATAATTTAGCCGTTTAAATAGAGTGAAAACAGATTAAGTTGTCATGTGTAAAGACGTTAAACTAGATCAACAATTGCACATAAATTGTTAATACTTAAAACTATACAAGGTGTTCACACTATTGATTGCAAGCCTCATAAAGGTCGATTTTACACCTATTTCCCAATAAAAAGTACATCGGGGAACCTCTGTATTTAGAAACCTCGCTTTTGAGTTATTTCAATTTCAAGATTTTTTCATGTTTTCGATTTAACATCACTAAACTGCCAAAACTCTCTTACCGAACCAATTGAGCTCAAATTTGATTATACCGTTAGAAAGAGCCTTAAATTTCTTTTTGAATTGGCTACCCAACAAGTGAAAATGGAGAGTTAGTGACGAGTTAAGTACGTTCTCCTCTCTGTCAACTTATAGACTTGGGGTTTCCCTTATATACAACCCACTCTCAACAGTGCGATTTATCTCACAAATCCAAGTACGATATAGAAGAAACCACGTGAATTGAGGTGATCAGTACAACGAAAATAGTCTGTAGTAGATATGGACATTTCCCCCGTATTCTTGAATCTTTCAGCACAACTGTCACCTTCTAGCGTCTTGGTTGTCATCCGGGAGTTGCGGGAATAATAGCTTCAACCCTTGGAAGGGGTAGCTACACCATTCCATCACGATCATCGTCACATAGAAGCTCATCCTACTTTCGAAACAGCGATCCCCTCTTGTAACTGTCTTAATGCCCCTGTCCTTCACGCCCCCTTAGGCGAGATGGATGGGCAATTTAAAATATTCACCACTGCCCTGCCTATTGCGACCCCCCACCCCTCCATTTGAAAGCCCAATGAGTGTGATGGGTATAGATAATTCTAACTTCCTGATTTTTGAATCCGTCTGCTTTTGAGCATAACTGTCCCCTTCTAACGTCTTGGTTATCCTGTGGTGTTGCGTGTAGTAATCACCTCAGTTCTAGGAAGGGGTAACTAGACCATTATATCACGTTCGTTGTCACAAGTGCTGGTGGTATCATCACTTCGAATGATGCCTGACGCACCCTGGTTTTTGAGAAATTCTATAATACATAGAGACTTAGACGTACCATTCGTGGAAGAAGTCATAAGCGCGACAATAAACCGAATGCACACCTCCATTTCGACACACCATTCCACAGCTTTCGAACATCTCCTCAACTCATGGGAAAGGCAACTCCATCCTCCCCCCCCCCCCCCCCCCCCAAAAAAAAAAAAAAAAAAAACTGTCGATCTGATCCTGACGAGCGATAACTAAACTGTATTTTATTCCGAACTATGATACCTACCTAACTCAAGATTACTATGCCAAATTTTGTTCATACCCTAGTATTTGAATTATTCATGTCACACTAAAGACATGTAAATGTGAGGGACTGTTAATGGACATTCCACTGTTGTACTTACCTACTCTGTAGTGGGTACCTACTATTTAAATGCTTTACTTAGCAAAACAAAACAGAAAGTTGTCTAATAAAATTAAAAAAAAAAAAAAACAAGTGCTGAAACTGGGTTTTTGAATCGGTATTCTCTGTGTAAGTTCTCACTAAACAGATTAATTATTTACCATAAAACGGGAAAAAGTATGTCCGCCGTCTGATCTGGTGCTTTTTTCAAATGTTCCTACCCATTTTCCTTGAATAGCAAGTAATTACATGAGATGTCTTACTGCGGAATCAACAATTTTTGGAGCTTAATTAGAAGAAAAAAACTCTTTCAAACGGATTTTAAGAGACAACGGGTGGTTGTAGCTACAAGTGGTATCCACCATTTTATGTGAAACGTAATGAAGATAGGGACGCAGTCTTCATGGGAGGAAGGAGGACGTGGAACCAGTTCCAGGTGGGCGGCCTCGGAGCTTAGCGACCACAACACAACAACCGCAGTTGCGGCGAATCAAAACTTTCACCTGACTCCACGAGAAGCCTGGAAGGAGGCGAGCGATGGCCGCCGCTAAGGTCGACCAACTTGGATTCCATAAGAACAACATGAATGCTGGAATTACCGCCTGATTTGGCTTTTACAAATTACTTTGACCACACATTCCTTTATACAGGAAGTCTTCGGTTCAAGTACAATAAATTCTTGATTCGATCCTAAAATTAATTTACGAGGAAAAATATCCTGAAAAAGTCCAAACTTGTCAAAACCTTGAGTCAAGACTTATCAACTAGTTTAAAGTCTCTGGAAACGGAGCAAACACGAAAGAACAGTTTTATTCAGAGAGCAAATACTTTGAGCAAAAAAAAAAAAACGAAAATAAGTATATACGAAGGTTATATGAACACTAAAGTGTGTCACTCATGCAAGAGTGTTCGGTAGCCACTAACGGGCCCTCAACGTCATCTAGATGGGCCCGACTGTACGTGGCCTTAAGACTGGATCGTTTTACGTCACCCGTCTGACAAGTCAAGATGGTTCTCTTAACATCCATGACCTTCCGGTTATGTAACAATGGTGCACGTAGATCAGAAATTCTCACCTTCAACTGTTATTCGGTTTACAATCGCATTGTGGTTTCACAATACAAAGGTGTTCCCCATGTACCAGATGATAGATAAAACACATGATCAGGTAAATAATTAAGTTCTCTTGAAGTACACATTTCTGTCTTCTTTCTTTTGGAGGGATTGAGTGGTAGGTAGGCACCCAAAAAGGAACTTTCTACATTACAAGGAACTTGTTCAGTTCACATACCTAGCAAAACATACCCAAAAGATCAAACAATTCTTACATTACTACTTTGGAATTATGATATGGATAAGTGTGTCTGTGTCGGGACGTCTTCCGAAATTGCGTAATTTTTTGAAATTGCATGTCAACCGCTCCGTTGACATGGAAGTACTGAAAATCGTTCACTAGGTACCTACTCTTTGGAAAGAACTTAATATGTCTCAACACATCACGCTGTCAAACTCCCCATTCGATCTCTTCCTATCCCACAAAACTATCTAGCAGAAACAAAGGAGCTTAACCCGTTTGGGCGAATGGCCCGCGATAGTCGTGTGAAACGGGGACCTGTTTCGGCAAACGCCTACGAGCTATACAGGACTTGTTTGGGCGAATGTCAACAAGTCAAGGTGCAAACTCAATTCATCACTTTTATGTCGTTCAGGGTTCAAATTTTCTGTATAGTCTGGCAGTTCGTGTCGGTGTGGAAATGCCTATTGACGAGAGAAAACGGGCACATTTGCCTGTAATAGCCATTGCCGATACGGGTTGTCTTTTGGCCGAAACGGGCTATCATTTTGAGACCACGGGAACCGCCCCAACAAAAATGCTTAACCATATTCATATTTGTTCGACAAAATAATGACAGGGATTATCATTTTGTTGAATAGGTCCATTCATTCGACCGTCACCTCGAAAAACCTCAACAAAGCGTCAGTTCACAGTCCTTCACGTCTACCATCGCGTTTCCCGGCCCAGAAAGACGTTCGAAGCTACCGTCACCCACTAGCACAAAAAATACTATATCCAGGGGTGCCCCTCCCCCCAAGCTTTGTGACCAAGCTTTCATGACGCACCCCATAGCTTCATGACCAAAATGTAAAAAGTACTGGTAAGCACCCCTTATTTTATCCAAAATTACAAGAATAGGTATAGAATCAGGCCCAGTCAACATTATTGTCTATTTAGACAAAACGTGTACATTATTGAGGTTCTTTACCTATAATGTAGTTTATTTTTGAATATCGTCACGCTAAACACTGTTTCAATCAACTTTACCCCCCCCCCCCAATTTGTTTGGACCCCCCCCCCCAAGAATTTCAATGTCGCAGTCTGCGTCATAGCCCCCCCCTCCCCCGTGGGCACCCCTGCTATATCTATTATCCGTCTCCTAACGACAAGTAACAAGACTGTCAAGTTTGAGCAAACAATTAATGAATCTTGCAGAAAA
This sequence comes from Creontiades dilutus, assembly GCA_031894815.1. Taxonomy (NCBI): domain Eukaryota; kingdom Metazoa; phylum Arthropoda; class Insecta; order Hemiptera; family Miridae; genus Creontiades; species Creontiades dilutus. The sequence continues at coordinate 572,715 of JAVIWC010001314.1, read as the reverse complement.
CGATGTATTTTAGTTGCTCAATTTAAAAAAAATTTATATGAGCCATTTTCCAAGTAAATTTGCTGAGAGAGACAATTGAGTACTTGTGTTCCTGTTAAGTAGCCAAGCAAAGCGTTATTTTCAAGGCAACCTACCCTTCGTTTTCTACCCTTATTTTTAGCATTGAAACGTTCCTCTCCCTTCAAAGCCACTCCTGACCTCCTGTGAACCTAGATTATCCCGACCATCCCTCCACCTCCAGAACGTATAGACTTATAACTTAGTACCAGTACCGTTTGCTATATCCTACCGTGCAGAGGTGCTCATTCTAAGTAAAACCATACATCGATTTTACTGATTTTGTTTCAACTGTTCGTAGAAACGCAATATGCCCTATTTATGTTTTTGACAATGTACTGTAAGCTGTCAGTAATCGAATTGTGATATTAAACGTTAGTAATTGATCAAATTATCGTTTCATTTCAAGTACACTTACAGCCAGGCTTTCAAACAGTTACTTTGATGTGACGTTCTTTTTGAATCGGGGTGACCCAACACTGGCCTCGAATTTGCTGAATATTTGCCTATGCCAAGAGGTTCAGTGGCCGGACGGAGACCGGGAGACTCATCTGAGCTGAGCGTGACGCGCCGGTGTGAAGCGGGATTAGCCGGCAGCTCCGGCTTACAACCGCACCCCCCTGCTCACCTATAGCCGGCCCCCTGCCCACCTTTAGCCGCCCCCTTCCCCACCCTATTGCCCTACTAATTCATCGACCTTTCCCAGCTACCGGGGACTCTAATCTTCTCTCTCGCCGCTCCGACCGCTCCTCAAGATCAAACACCGGATCGCAGCATCCTCATCATTACTTTCCTTAGCTCATGAAATCGTAATACGAAAGTACATAAGGAAGTGAGCTGCAAAACTCGCTCGTTCCTTTCAGATGCAATTTTCAGAAATCATGAAAAACGTCTCACATCTTTGAAACTGCTCAGGTGAAAGTGATTCTTTTTGCCTTTCAAAAGTCCTGCAGCCTTGATTAAGTAAGAGAGAGAAAAGAATAAAATCCATTCAGGCATGACCGAGAAATTAGGGATTGAAGTTGGGAACAAGCGAGTTATGCAACAAAGTCGAGCCAAGAACGAATTTTTGCAGCACACAATCTAGGAACGAGTTAGTTTTGCTCCACACTTATGAGGTGAGTCGTGAAATGATTAAGTACACAGGGTTCTTCAATTTACAAGAATATATATAAATATTTGTTATTATATTTATTTTTTTAATGAAAAAAAAAAAAAAAAATTTTTTTTTTCACTTCTGAAGAATATTATAAGGTTCACTCAAGGTAACTGTTACGCTGACTAATGATCCACAAAAGGTCGTGGACGTTTTTGCCATCAAATAACATTATGACCAAAAAATTAAGGTCAAATCACATACTTAAGTATAATATCACACTAGCAAAATCAACTCATTTTGAAGTCTGGAATAATTTGTCCACAGTGTTCAACAAATTCAAAAAGGTACTGACCGCTGACAAACTTAACTACAATTGTACAATTGTAACTTTACATCTTGTTGGGTTTTTATTTTTTGAAATATTCCTACTGGTTAACAGAAAACGCTCGAAATTATCACACAGATGTTTAATATTTCAGTATAAGAGTTAGCCTTCTTCTCAAATCACTAATCTATTAATATTGGATTTCCATAAAAGGAGCCTCGTTTATTTATAAGCAGGTTAGATCGATTCGGAGAGAAATTAGCCACAAGCATCGTTCAGCTGATCACTGTGTCTCCATTGCTGAAGTTCCAAAGACTAGACTAGATAATGTACCACAGACTATGTCTAATGCGCATCTATAAGTGATTTACTTCGATGTAACCTCTTTGTGATAATTTGCAGCATCATATTTTGGTTGCTATGTAACTTTTGATATCGTAATTCAAAACTTTGTTTTATATTAGATAATACAGGAGAAATAGGATACTTTTCCGCTGCCTAGGTACCTATTTCTTCATTTTCAACATTTTCAGTAAATATTGAAACCTCACGTTATTGAGGAATATGCTGCAGGCTACTACAGTAATATTGTTTGTGTTATACCACAAACAACATGTCGCGGTTGATTAATTCTGTGAACCCCTTCTACTCCCCCCCCCCCCCCCCCCCCGAAGTAAATCTGTAAAATCCGCATCGTCGAGAAGGATCTGAAACGCACTGACTCTCGCAGTATCGCTCCACTCTGAATTGGCCAACTCTCTGCTCTCTTCGCTCCTCTCTTTGCTCTCTTATCGCAGCTCCAGTCTGTAAGAACCCTAACATAATTTTGAGGTCAGTCGATCCAGAAGGAACTGGACGAGATGTAATAGTTCCAGTTTCACCTCTGGACTAGGTTCCACCGAATGGTTCCAGCTGTAACGTCACACCTCTAAGGGAGGCTTCAAATCCGTCAAGTGTGATTCAATTGGCGGATCAATCAACAAAGGAGCGATGCGAGAACAATAACGAGGCACGCACAATATATTCTGACGCCGACGATGTATCCTTTCCATCCATTGTTTAACCTCCAAACTAAGTTAAGCTCAATTCATTACGCCGACCGAAATCCCCCCACGGGTTTAGGAACTCTCCAACTTGAAACCGCGACAGCCTTTAGCGCCAACAGCTTTGAAAGGATTACTCTCTCCCGGCGCGTCCTGTGGGGGAGGGTTCCCATCGCATTTGTGACGATCTACATACTACAATTCATGTTATTGTGAATCCGGAGACTTCACATTTTAGACTGCGTTAAGACAGAAACATCTGGCAAGTGGCTTCACTCCGATTTCCCAACATGTAATCAACGTTTTTTGACAACCAGAACCATGAGATTCGTGTTTCCAACGATATTCCCTGATTCCAGAAACCCTCAGAGGCGGACGTATGGAATCTTTTTTTGGATTGTTTCCTAAAGGGCAAGGGGAGGGAGCTCTACAAGGATGCTATTCACTTACTTCAGGGGTTGATTCTGTTAATGATTTGCAAAAGCGCCTCCAGGAGATTCTTTTAAAGGGTTCATTCCCGAGTTATTTTAGTGTTGAGAGTTTCTTCGTTTTTTCGACTATTCCACTAGAATGGCTGTAACTCTCATGATTTGCCAATTAAATTCAAATCTAAAAATGTAAAAATTTAATAATTTTTTTTTCTTATCAATATACAATTAAAATTTTGCAAACTAACTGAATAAGTGAAGAATTGCATCAAGGTGAAAAAACAATTTTTTTGTTGAACTTTATGTCATTTTTAAAACCCATGTTTGTTACACCCGATCGTTTTCATTTTTGAAAAAAAAAAAAAAAAAAAAAAAAAAAAAAAAAAAAAAAAAAATAAAAAAAATCTGCATTCATTAAAAAGAAAATACACTGGCATTAAGTGGAAAAATTAACGTTCAAGTGCAGAATTGGATTTTCACCATGAAACCCACTTATTGGTTTTTCGATTTTACTTCAAAAGAACGGCTGTACTATTTTCAGTTCAATTTTTGTATTTTTCGCCTTTTCAACAAATAAATTTTCAGTTCTTTGTAATTTTAGTACATATGATTGTGATTGCCTCTCTCTCGCATTGCTAAATATATACTTTTGTATTTACGAATTTGTTTGAGCATATTCAATGTGTATAATTGATGGCCTGTTAACTTATTCAAATCACGAAATGAACTACCGGTGGGATGTCACCTGGGCTTATTGAACAATGTCCTTAGTGCCATTTTTTGAATCTTAAAAATTGTATCAATCAGGTACTTGAGAATTCTTCCACATATTACAATTGCTTATTGTAAAATTGACTTAAACAGCTCATGATAAATGTTGACCTTTAGTCCTTCTGATTGAAATTTGATTCAGTACAGGAAATAAGGACATTTTTCTCAGCTTTTGACACAAACTTTGAATATGTCCATTTAATTGGAGAATCAAACGTCACTCCTAAATAACTTATGCTATTCACTTTCCGGATGTCATTGCGGCTGTGTAATGTCAAAGCGGCGCTCAAAGTTAATAGTGGTTCTGTTTTTCTTGTTATATCCACGAAGAAAGATTAAAATCTACTGTTACGTTCACACGGCGGTAAAATCTACGATTGTTTTTTGTAGGATTGGAAATGGATTTCTGTAGGGTCCCTCACTCCTCGACCACATTTTCGAATTTTTGAATCCATCCAAAAAGCCCATTTTCTTTTCGAAAATTCTATAAAACGGGAAAACACATTCTGTGTTTTGTAGTTTCATTTGAAGTACGGTAGAATTATCTAGGGGTTGTAGGAAGGCGGAGTCCCCCACTGAGGGTCGAAGTTTCATTTTGACTTATATCGTACAGCAAACAAGAGATCTCTTCCGATTTTAAGAAGAATTGTTTCGAAAATTCGGACTCACTGAGTTGGTTAAAATCATCAGAAATGCCAAAATTGAACTCACTATCTCGATCAGGAACGAAACCGCTAAATGAAAGAAATACATCAATGTACTGACCTTAAGTTTAAATAGCGGCAACACTTTCATAAATACATCTACCAGCAAGAGTAAATTTAGAAAAAAATACGATCCTCAAACCCGAGGTAGAAAATTGGTCTTTCCTCCAACAGGGTTGTCCTAGCGCCCGAACGCTTTGAATAATTTATTGAGGACGTCCAGAGCCTCGCGGGGGCAGCCCGAAATATTTCATGAAATCATCCCTGCGCCTGTTGGGTCTGCCCTGCTCTTTCCAGTCTACTACTCCCCTGCCCAGTCCGCCTCACAGAACGATAGACCTTTCGAGCGCATTTCGGCACAATAAGCATCAGTATAGCTGAGGGGGTTGTTTAGTAAACACCAACTATATATTATCAGTATTAATTACTGTAATAAGTTTTCCTCTCGTCCACTTGTTTGTCCATTCTACGCTTGTAGGGAGTTAATGATGGAAGTGTTTTTGAAAGAGACCTTTTCGTCAAGGACCAAATTGTTATTGAATGAGATTTAGTTTTGCTAACCTTTTCATCAAGACAAATCTTGCGTACTTGGGAGGGGAAAGAAATATTTCATCTATACGGATATGACATACTCATTTCCTAACTCAATAACTGAATACAAATGCGTTGTGGACCATTCCAAGACCAAATCAGTGAAAAAATGGTAGGTTTAAGTCTGAGTGTGTGTGTTTTTGACAAATTTTGGTCGACGCTGCCTTGACCAATTTTCATAGTTTTTTCGATCCCAATTTTACCGTAGTTGTCCTATAAACTCAAGAAATTTCGAACTTCACCACGGAAAAGAGAAATTGGGGGGCGCAAAGCAGAAAAAAACGTGCTTTTTTCGTGACAAATTTTATTTTTGGTACTCCGACGATGATTCTCAACCGAAATTCATGATTCTTATTTTTTCGATCTTAATTTCGATGCAATTTTGCATTTGCTGAGAGAAGTGGTAAAACCCAATTCTTTCAATAGCTGCTCAAGCTAAAATTCTCGACTGATTCATGCCATCTTTTTTTTTTTCTCGTTGTTCAGTTACGATTTTTTTAGAATGTAACCGTGTTTCAGCACCTTGAGTTTTCATTACGAAAGAGGCTGAATGGAAGGGTTAATAGTAATATATTGTAATTTCATTTTGTTTTCATCTGATTTTAACGACTAAGTATTTCAAATGACATTCCAATTCTTGTCTAATTGACATTATTGATTTTATTATAACTTACGATTATTATAAAAACTGTCACGGCACTGTTGATTTCGTATTCTAAATCCATTCATTCATCCCTTAATCCTGTCGAGTATTGTTGTTATATTTAGATAATCTACCATGTCAATTGTGAGGAAAACAGCGGATATTTTCATTAAACCACTTTGTAACCATTATTTCAACAACTTTTAGAAAATTTTGACAATTTTGCAAAATTAGAACTCATTTACAATTTTTTGCTTATTATCATGTAAGACTCAACTATTATTATTTTTGTACTGAATTATGCCATCATTTACGGATGTACAGGGTGTCCCAGGAGTTATGCACAATTCGACTCCTACTTGTTCTGCAACTCATTTCCGAACAAAAATGCCGCTTAGCAATTTTTTACCAGAAGCCTCGTTTCCCAGTTATTTGTCGTTTGAGATTTTTTTCGTGTCTTTGATCTTATGTCATTAAAACTGTCATAACTCCCTTAATATTGAATACAGCTCAAATATGATGACACCGTTGGAAAGAACGTTAAATTTTCTATCTACCTGATGTCATAAAACATTTTTTTTAATACATTGAAGATGAGCGATTGCAGCGCGAAATGGCAGTTTGGTGAAAATCTCAAAATCCCCTGTTTTTCATCTCGCCTAGAAACCCCATTAATGCTTGACGCAGACTGTGCAGGCCTGGTAAAACGTGCGCCAAAATGTCAGTTTTCCAACGGTAAAGTCGTTTTGGTTTTTAAAAATATTTTCAGTTAAGGAAATGGTGTTTAATTGCAGAAAAACGTGTTTTCCGTTAAAATTGAGGTTTTTCCAAAAGTCTCGACGAAAAAAGGTTGGAGGCGGGATATACGTAACTTTTCTCGCTGAATCGAATGGTGACAACCCCAGACCTCTCAAGTGAAGATTTAAGTGAGTTTTGTCGGACGCGTAAACCCGTTCGTTTGTGAACAGCGTCTACGGCATTTCTATGTTGACCGGCCGAAGTGAAGATAATCAAAGAGCCTAAGGATGGCTATTGTTTGTGTTCGATTGCGATGAGTTGCATTCATCTTTCTGTGGACACTATGGGCCCTTATCAATCCAGGCTTCCGTATCATGACCAACTCTTCCATTTCGTCTCTTTCCTCGCTGTATTTCCTTCAGCGTGGTTTCCCTATTGCATATTCCCATTCATCATGGTGCGCTATAGCTATTGAACATAGCTGGTAGTAATAACCAAAACCTTAGTGACAAAAAAGGATTAGTAGATTAAAAAAGGAACAGTGACATAAAACATATTATCTACAAATATTTTTTCCTCACACTATCCGACGTGTTCGCAAGGGTGTGAGTTGTACACAGGAGAAGTGTGACTCCCTTGCTGCTTCAGAAGCATTACAATTGGCAAAACCGTATACAAAAATCATGTCAACATACTCACTTATGGTATAGCTACTCTGCTGAAAGCAACTCATCGCAATAAATCTTAAAAGAACACAAACAATAGCCGTCTCTTCGATTATCCCGACTTTTGCTGGACAGCTTAGGAATGCCGTAAATGCTGTTCACAAACGAACGTTTTTATCCATTAAATTCATTTTAAATTTTAATTTTTGAATATTTATTTTTTGGTTTATATTGCAACAATCTTGTTTAAACTCTAACTCTTTATATGAACTCGATTCAAACCCCAATGTCTTACCATTGTCCTACAACTGGATAACAAGTTTGATTAAGCAAACATTTTACTAAAACTGAATTTGATCAGAGGCAACCATCAAAATCGACATTACAACACCCAATGCTACGGCCAAATCAGAATGGGGTTGGTAATGCACGGCGCACAGAGCAACCCCTCCTTCAAGACCGCTCGGTCGTGCGGGTCATTGCATATCTTGCCCCTGACCAAGACAATGCCTCCTCCGTAGCTTTCCCAATTTTCAAACATTAGGTCTTCTTTAGTTAAACAGGTTGTCCCAGGAGTTATGCGCAATCCGACTCCGAACAAAAATGACACCTTGCAATTGTTTGTCTCGTTTCCGAGTTATTCGATATTTAAGACTTTTTCTTGTTTTCGAGCTATTTTGGAGGTAGCTCAAATTCGATGACACCGTTCGAAGAGCGTTACATTTCCTATCTATTTGATGTCAGAAAACATTTTTTTATTGCATTGAGGATGTGCGATTGCTGCGCGAAATGGCAGTTTTGTCAAAATGCCGTCTCACGGCTCTTCCACACCATTCGATTCAGCGAAAAAAGTGACGTTTATTCCGCCTCCTACCTTTTTTCGTCGAGACTTTTGGAAAAACCTCAATTTTAAAAGAAAACAAACGTTTTTCTGCAGTTAAACACCATTTCCTCAACTAAAAATATTTTTAAATACCAAAATGACTACACCGTAGGAAAGCTGACATTTTGGCGCACGTTTTACCAGACCTGCACAGTTCTGCGTCAAGCATTAATGGGGTTTCTAGGCGAGATGGAAAACAGGCGATTTTGAGATTTTGACCAAACTGCCATTTCGCGCTGCAATCGCTCATCTTCAATGTATTAAGAAAAATGTTTTATGACATCCGGTAGATAGAAAATTTAACGTTCTTTCCAACGGTGTCATCATATTCGAGCTGTATTCAAAATTAAGGGAGTCATGACAGTTTTAATGACATAAGATCAAAGACACGAAAAAAATCTCAAACCACAAATAACTGGGAAACGAGGCTTCTGGTAAAAAATTGCTAGGCGGCATTTTTGTTCGGAAATGAGTTGTAGAACACGTAGGAGTCGAATTGTGCAAGACTCCTGGGACACCCTGTATATATGTAGGTAGGTACTTTACTGCCAATAAATAAAATTGCTACAAATGCATATTGTGGGTGATACAATTTTTACCAAAGCACTTTATTGAACCATACAATTGACCTATTGACCTTTGTTCCAAAAATGTATTCTATGCTCTAGCACATTTCATAGAGAACCCCGCGAAATCACTAATATCGGAACAAGTAATAATTAGTTATTCTATGTAATAATTCTCAGCGTTTTCTCTTCTTCGTCATCTATACCTAGTTCTGTCTGAAGCATATTCCTTTCTTCCTGAAGGGCAGTTTCTCTCCCTCGATACAGAGAGCGCCCCCATCGTCTAAACTCACCTCGGAGAGAGCGAAATGGTTTTTAGCTTGAGTGGTCTCCACCAATTACATAAAAAGCACCCCCTCTCCCTACCACCCTGACCTTCTTCTCTCGGTACTTCTTACCTTTTGCTGCGTTTCCGCCCGATTCTTTTGTTTTCGTTCAAAAATCGAAGGAAAGGTTCTTCCAAGGGAAAAAGGGGGTTGTTCGCGTAGATTTTTCGTTTTAATATAGAGAAAGTGCCTCGGAGACAGAGAGGCTTAAAGACGTTTCAACTGAGACAGAAAAGACGTTTGCATAGTCCGTATTTTCCAGCCTAGGACGTTGAAATGTGAAACGGAGCCTTTCTGGGTCTGGTAGAGAAGAATTACAGCATGAAGAGCCACCACGACTATTTTAGTCAGTTTTCTTCCTAAGTTCTTCTACAATAGGAGGTATTGAAGGTGTTCGAATTTTTGTTATATAAGAATAGTTCCTCTTCCCGTTTTTAAAACTGCTTCTGCCCTAGTGTTTTAACTTTCAAACTCCCCGTATGGTGGCCATCGTACGCAGTCCTCAAGCATCCTGCGGAACGGGTCCAGCATACATTTCTTCGCTATATTTCTTTCAAGTTTGGGATCCCTTAGGATGGAGTTGATTATGCTGGCCTGATGGGAGTGTCAACTTCTGCCCTTGGAGGGCCGACGTTGTCAAAATTTCGTACTTTTGCAAATTCCCTATGTTACGAGAACATGTGAATGCTCAACCCGCACAAAATTGTTGCTGGTATAACTAAGGGCTATCTACATCTGAGGAATAATCTGGCAAAACTATGATATTCAAGTAGAATGCTTAAGATAAGGACGAATTTATATGGCCACTCCTTCAGGCAGGAATCCATACAAATGCTTTTCATGCTAATAACGCTGGAATGGTTAATTTTTTAACTCTATGTGTTTTATGCAAGACACTCTAAAATGCTTGAAATTAGACCAATTTCTCTCAAACCTTGTAAATGTTGAGCTTTCTCTCTCTCTCTCTCTCTCTCTCTCTCTCTCTCTCTCTCTCTCTCCTCTCTCTCTCTCTCTCTCTCTCTCTCTCTCTCTCTCTCTCTCTCTCTCTCTCTCTCTCTCTCTCTCTCTCTCTCTCTCTCTCTCTCTCTCTCTCTCTCTCTCTCTCTCTCTCTCTCTCTCTCTCTCTCTCTCTAATTCACATAATCCGATATTAATGAGTTCGTCATACTGACTGGTTCTATGAATCCCAATCTCTTCTATTCTATATTAAATATTAAATTAAATAAATAAATATAGAGACGATAAAATTTGAAATGAATCCTTTGGAACTGGTAGAGTTTAACGGATTTTCATAGCGAAAACTTTTTGGGTAATTTCATTTTTTAAATTTATGGATTTATCGGTACACGTTCCTTTCTTCAACTGAAATCATTGTTTCAAAATCCTGTTCGTCGCCTAGGGCTTGACCCAATTCACTAAATAGCCATTCGTTTCTGGGACAATCTGTACAGAGAGGATAGAGTTGTGGTGGGGAGGTTCATATGGCGGATACAGAACGGGGAAAGAGGTAAGTGAGAGAAGGTCATATATTTGTATTACAGTGGCTGCCCGTGACGTCCGGCCCCCACCGACTATTTGGGTTGAGGGCACTCCAACTCCCCCTTCCTATCTCACGCAGTGTGGCCAACCTTTGATCAGCAAATATCGTTTCAAACCTTTGAAAATTACCGTAGATTCTCGTACATCATTGTTTCAACTATCATGATCAGCCACGTACAGTATTCCCTCTGAATTCCATCACATCCAACCTCTTTGAAATTGAAACTAGTCTGGCTCTTCTAATACTATTACAATTCTCAATAATACTAAAATGTGCAATAATTGATCTATCAATTTGCTATTCAAACTCAAACTATCAAAACATGGTTTCAAGTTGCTCGTGTTATTGTAAATTCCGGGATATGGCGCGGCACCTTCTGTTATTATTTATTTGCCATTATTCTGATTTCATTATTATTGTTATTTGAAATTTAATTTCTTCATCTTCAGTAATACCTACTACGTCTTGAGTACCTACCGTTCGTCCATACCTATAACTCCAAATATTTGTAAAAAAAAAAAAAAAAATTAGGTTGTTCTCGGTGATACCATATAGGTACAATAGCGCTCACGTCAGCCCTTCATGCAACAAACTTTTGAGGTCTCCTCTTTTTAGATCGATACCTCGATGTATTAAGTTCCGTCAGAGCAACAGGGATGGGTATCGTTGAACAAGTATCGATATTTTGTACCGATACTGTATCGGAAGGTTGGTATCGATACTCCAAATATCGGTCAAGCTAAGTATCGATATTTATAAATATCGAGTATCGATTTCAACATCAATTTTTCAAAATTAAACAGCAAAAACCTAATCGTATCTACTTAAACAGAACAGAAGATAATCTTTGTTTTGATTTTATGCACCTGTGAGAGGTAAGGTAACAGTAACAGTGGGTACTATACCAGTAATATAGCCTCCTACTGCTGCCTTCCTAATTCTTCTTCTTCTCCTGTTTTCCTTCTAGTATTAAAGCTACTATTCTTTTACATTCCAGATTCCGTTGCAAGTGTCCAAAGATTGGTTGGTGAGTTTTTTGACTGGTAAGAAAATCAACCCAATATTAAAATCAATTTTTTTAAGCTAGTGAGAAAAAATTTTCCGATATATCGAAATATCGGAATTGAAGTATCGATACTCAATATTATCGAAGGGCCCAGTATCGATACAAAAATATCGATACTCAAAGGTAAAATATCGGGTATCGATACCCATTACTACAGAGCAATATACTTTTGATAAATTCGTATAAAATAATTGTATTGCATTCCACGACTTAATCAAAGTGGCATCACAGTCTGTTCGTGTGGTAGGCTTCTCCCACGCTTTTGAATCCCATTTTGATCCCAGTCTATCGACCAATCCGTGTGTTCTACTATTTTATCACAAAACGCTGTCATTATAAATTCTCATCTCATCTGTGTTAAATCGCTTTTCATCCATTATATCCGCCGTTAATCGTTCTTTAGTGTTCTTTATCTGACACCTACAACTGCTTTTCTGGGTAAGTCTCAACTTAATTATTTATTCCGAAGCTAGAAGCTCTTCATTCACTCAATGCCGCAATTTTAAATGGAATAATCGAGCAGTTTGTCAAGAGTTGTTGTTTACGTGGAACCTTGCCTGGAAATACATTGTACAATGTGAATTCTCTCATTATCTTCATGGATACCTCACTCGAATTAGATTAACGTAAAATATTGGTATTGAATGGTGTAGGTGTTCATTTTTACCTTTCGCCTGGTAAAAGTGTTCCTTCGAATTACCGTACTACTACGAGACCTTACGGTTGGCAACCCTGTTCTCTCACTGACCCATTCGCCCTCACAGAAACGCGGGGTTATTGTTCGGGTTCCCCCATCGCCGGTTTCGTGCCACTCGTCCCTAACCATCACGTTTGAAATTATTTCACTCATTACCCCGCCCCGTCCGTAACAATAATGAACCGTGTCCGAAACTCGCCGACCCACCACTTCGGCATTAACACTCCATAATGGGCTCACCATTCCCCTCTTAACGCCACCAACCTTAAACTCCTATTGAACTATAACTTAAACTGGCCATTTGTAATACTAGCCTGAGCAATGTTGAACTATTCCTCTAACGATTCCATCTAGATCATTTTTGCTCCCCCCATCGACAAAGGAATTGATGTCTTCCGAAATTTCCAAGTACAATTCGAGTTTTTGAGCTGTTTTGTGTCTGTCTGTCTGTATCCTTGCAAGCTCTCTTGTCACGCCCATCACAATTCCAAGCATGAGTCCGATTTCGAAGGAATTTTCAGGGTATTAGAACTCATGCGCATTTTTTACAACACTAATTTTGTAACGAAACACTCGGGGTTGGATATAGACTTCTAAATGACACCTCATGAATTTTATGTGGAGTAATAACTATCGGAAGAAAAGTTGATTTTGTTTCAATTTTTATTTTTTCATTGGATTTAAACTTTTGCGAGACACACAATATCTTGTTGTACATTGTACGAATTTGTATGTATATCATTAATGCCCTCGCACTTCACTGGCACAGCAACATTTCAGCAGAATTCCAAATGTGCATGTTACACTTGTGTACTATTTTAAACACTTCATGTTATTGGACGATAGTGATCTAGGTGAAGTTGGTTAACATCGGTAAAATTGCATTTGGGACATAACTGAAAGTGAATTTCTGATTTTACTGGCAATTTATAACGCAATTTGTTGGCAATTATAATGTTTTTTGGATCTTGAACATGAATAGTATAAGTGTTACCTACCTGCTGGAATAGTGGCTTGGAAAGAAATTTCCATCAAGTCCTAAAATATATGTGAATTATTTTCCCTTCCGGCAACTCGAAACTCCATCACTCAAGGCAAAACTCTTGGTATTGCCGGTTAATCGCCTGTCTAGGGGACGAGTTACTACTTAATCACATCAAGTACTTGTCACAGATTTTCTTATAGGTACAGGTGGATAATGTAGCTGCAGAGATGGACAAATTCAAGATTTGTGAGTGGAATAAACTGGAGCATCATTTCCTGCATTGACAGGATTGTGGGAAAAGAGTTAGACATTGGCCCTCTCCCGGCTATCGACCATATTGCAGGCCGAGCTGGTCTTGGTGATCTCTGTCTCATCAATAGCTTCTCTTGCAAACATACAACTATATTACTGGGAATGTAAGTAATAGCAATCGTCCACACTAGGGATGTCAAGAAAATATCGATATTTTTGGGGGATATTTTCTATTCCGATATATAGCATTAGCAAACTGAATTAAACCTTTCGTTTAATGTTTAATTCAGTTTGCTAATGCGATATCGATATATCGACATTAAATGCACACTATCGGTTCCCATATTTTTCAGCCGCACATAACAACATCTTGTTGCCATTACCGCAGAGCTGTAGATAGGTTTCTCCAAGCTGACACATTGCTATTGACGGCCAGTTTTTGAATGACTGAATCAACAATGACGGCGCCTGGTTATACAGTACCCGCACGACCTACCGGTCTTGATGGTAGTGTAGCTCTTGCTCCTTCAAATTTATATATTGACGATGATGTTGAATTATTCCGTTCAGTTGGTTTTATTCCTTTTGAAATACACAAATGGAAAAACAAAAAAATAACCGGAATTCCTGTGCTTCCTGGGTGCCCTCCATGTTGAAGTCATTGATTTAGCGGCCATTTTCTGCGAGTACACACAAAAGTTGAATCTTCTGTTAGAACCGAGGAGATGAAGGGAGGTTGAAGAAGCTTTAGATCATTGTTTTGGTTCTTCAAATGCGTCAGTTTGGAGGCAGGCATTTTCGAATCACATAGTTCCGAATGAATGTATTGGTGGAAAACAACTCACCCTTGTAGTCTAGGTCATCAGTTCCTTTCAATCCTAAAATTGGAAATCAACTGACTGCGACATTCAGACATAAGGAAAAGTAAATTACGCAGCAACACAATTTGAAAATCTGTACTTTAAAGATATCTCTCATCAATGTATCACACGAGCCCACTCTCACTCCACGTTATCTGTTAGCTCGACCTCGAGTACCCATGACTTTGGCAGAAGATAATGAACGTCAACGTCCTTGAATGTAGTAAAAATCGTCTTGCAACCTAAGTAGGGATGTCAAGAAAATATCGATTTATCAAAATATCACGTATAGTTTCGCGAGCACGAATATTTGCGATATTCCACTTTGTATCTTGAACTCATCGTATCGAGAACCCATCATATCGCGAGGTACTACTGCAGAGAAATTACAAGCTACCATACGATCCCTTCACCGTAATATATATTTGTCTGGAATACCCAATTCCCTAAGAAGGGAAATCAAGAATAGTAACACTACGTTCCATGTTTCCATTCCTTTCTTATATTCCTTTACAGATCGATTCTAAAGACGAACTTTTCTTTTTTCACGCAAAGTCTGAGGTATTTTTCATCATTTCTCACCAACCAGATAGGCTCCGGGTATTATAACGGGGAAAGAGAGAACCGGGTTCGTACGACAAGATGTACTGCCTCCCCTCCTCTCGAGAGCATCCAATTTCCTGGGAGTAAATGGGAAGATATTGAATGATTTCTATTCGGGAAAACAGATTCGTATAATTTTCTTTGTTGCTGTTCTTTTTTCCATGATATTTTCCTATTTCAGTTCTTCTTGTTCTTCAAGAGATCCAACGTCATTGTTGCAATATCCGCCTCCCGCGTTTTCATTCTCAACCGCAAACGCGATTTACAATTTTTAAGTACCTGCTGGACCATTGCAACAAACAGAAAGATTTTAAAGAATGCTGGTCAAGTTTAACAGTGAGAGGACAATGTTTGGTTCAACATTTCAATGATAAAACTGGAAACCACTTAGGGCTCATAAAAAAAAAGTTGATAGTACTCCTAAACAACAACTGTAGACTAGGGATGTCAATATCGGCAAAGAATATCGATATATCGAATATCAATATTTTTTAAAAGTATCGTTTTAGTAATTCGATATATCCAAGGAATATTCCGATATATCGATCATCGATTTTTTTCAAACTTTAATTCAAATTACGTGTGAGTCCAGTGAATGATAATGCATTACTGAATTTAATTCTACTACAAGTGAAGAATTTAACCACTCAAAAATTCAATGAAACTTCATTTATGATAATAATTATGTACAGGATCCAGGGAAGTAAATTATCAATACTATGTAGGGTTGCAAAATCAATGTAAGTGAAGTAAGAAGGAAAACTGAAACATATCGACGGAAGAATATCGATATTTAGATATATCGATATTTTCTTGGCATCCCTACTTTGATTGCAAGACGATATTTACTACATTCAAGTACTTTGACGTTATTTTTTTTCTGTCAAAGTCATGGGTTCTCGAGGTCGAGCTAATAGATAAACGTGGGCTCATGTGATACATTGAAGAGATGTCTTTAAAATACAGATTTTCAACTTGTGTTGCTGCGGAATTTACTTTTCCTTATGTCTGAATGTGGCAGTCAGTTGATTTTCAATTTTAGGATTGAAAGGAACTGATGACTAGCCCTAGACTACAAGGGTGGGTAGTTTTCCACCAATACATGCGTTTGGAATGATGTGATTCGAAAATGCCTGCCCCCAAACTGGCACATTTGAAAAAACCAAAACAATGGCCTAAAGCTCCTGTATCCCTTCAACTCCTCCCGTTGTAGAAACTGACCGCTAAATCAATGCTTTTAACATGTAGTGCATCGAAGAAGCTCAGGAATTTCGGTTATTTTTGTTTGTTTCTCCATTGGTAGATTTCAAAAGTACAATACTGAACGTAATAAACCAACATCATAGTCAATATATATATTTGAAGGAGCAAGAGCTACAGTACCATCAAGACCGGGAGGTCGTGCGGGTACTGTATAACCTGGCGCCGTCATTATATTGTACGCTCAACAATAATTAACAACAGTTATTGTTGATTCAGTCATTCAAAAACTGGCCATCCACAGCAATATGTCGGCTTGGAGAAGCGGTAATGGCAACAAGATGTGTTATGTGTGGCTGAAAAATATCGGATCCGATAGTGTGCATTTAATGTCGATATATCGACAAATCGGAATAGAAAATATCGCCCAAAAATATCGATATATCGACGGGAGAATATCGATATTTTGATGTATCGATATTTTCTTTACATCTCTACTGTAGACCACAATAATTTCCTTCTCCTTCTAAAGGATGCGGACCGATAACTAACTTTATCCCACTCCTTCCTTGATGTCCTTTGCTGATGATACTGCCAACCTATCGTCGACAGGTTCTTGAGACAATGAATTACATCTTGTTGTGGTAAAACATTGGATAGATACCAATCGTTTGAGTTTTAATGTCGATAAGACCTCAATAATGCGTTTCCCTTTTTCTAGCCTAGTGAATGCTGATCTGTCAGGGGTGTCTTTTCTTCAGTATTCATGTTTTTATCGTAAGGGATCTTGTAATAGTACGACTTACCCATTAGCCCTCAAATGTAAATATGTACTTGGGTGTTGTTTTTTATCATAACCTGAAATTTAATCTTCATATCGACTCCTTGATTGTTAAACTGAGAAAGTTATTCCATGTCTCTAAAGAGGTTAGAAGCTTTTCGTCATTCAACCAGCTGCGATCTATTTACTTTGGTTTGGTGTTTTCTTTACTAAAATACGGCATTATTGTGTGGGTTAGTGCTGGTCAGTTGCTGCTGTCGTCGTTGCAGGTCGTTCAGAATATTGTTATTAGAATTGCCTACAAGAAGAATTCCCTATATCCAAGATATCCGCTCTACCGGACTAAATATCTTGTACCGGTACTTAATGTACAAGAACTGTTTTTGCTATAATTAAGCATTATTATGTTCAAAACTGGCATTCCCCCAGAACACAGATGTTGTTCTCTTTATTCTTATTTTGAGGTGTTCCCTTTTTTTGTGCTTTAACACTTTTAAACAGGATATTTTGTGCAGTCCAAGACAATTTACTTTTTTGAGAATAACAGTAGAGGTTAAATTATATATTTAATGATTTTGAGTGATGGGTCTGGGTTTCATCAAGCCTAGTTCTGTTTTTTTAAATCATTATGTGATTCTGCTTTTGGGTGAAAATGACTCCGCCTACAACCAGAAGTTCGTAAGAACATTATGTTGGTGGACAGGATTGGACTTCTAAATTGCATTCTTCATTCATAAACTGTATTCTTATTCATGCCAACTAATAAATATTGGATTCTATTCTATTCTATGTTACAACTACAATAGTGTCTAATTCAAAGGCTTTATTAGGTTCTCGAAAGTTTGTGGATGATTCATGAAATTAAAGCAGACATAATGTGTCGGCTTTATTATGTTCAATAGAAGACTGCTTATTCACTAGTCACCTCCATCATCCCACTCTATAAAAGTGGCAGCAACCCACAAAACATGAAAGATAAATCGTGTTGCTTGTCAACCAAAACGTCATGGTGGGAAGTTTTACCACGGGTTTGACTCCTTGTAGAGATCCTATTAGTTCGACAGAAACCATCGTAGCCCTAATTAGAAACCCATCTATTTCTATCACTTACCTTTCCCAATTCTGTAAATATTACTATAGTTTCCATATGAAAGTTTAATATCCCTGCTGCATATTTCGCCTACCCGTTCATCTTTTAAAAGCAAACAGGAGGTCGATTTCTTTCCCTCCCTTTTTTTCCTTTCCCCGCGAATAAAACTCAAACGTCACCAGGGTATTTGACTGTTCGAGAGGGATCAGGGATTTGGCCCTCATCGACTTGATCCTTCCTTTCAGGAGCTCCCTTCTGTAGACTCATCTTCCATCTAAGGTAGACCTCACCTTTTCATATTGCATCATTATTCCCCCCAACAACCGTCCCCATTCTCCAATTCTTGAACTACCGTTAAGATGTATGGTGTTCATCGATTTTTGAAAATTTTGTGCACAAATTCTGCAATATTGGGAAGGCTGAACACCTTCATCTAGTCTTTTTTTACATAACAAATATAATTACTTTGGGACACAATGAGACAGATTTTTTCAAATGAATTCTTATTATTCAAACATAAATCCCTATAATAGGGCTACAACCAAAAATCGTGAAATGTATGAAACATTTCAACATTTCATCACTGTCCCATTGTTCCACAACCAAATCCGTCACATTCAAAGTCAGTAATTGGACAAAAAAGTTTCATCTCGAGCTCAATGAACGAAAATCTACATATATCATATTTTACAAACAAGAACATAATTAAGATAATAGTCACGTTGAATGGGAGAGAAATTTCTTAAGCCAAGACATCAAAGCGTCTTTGGATGACTCTTAATGCGAAACTAAGATGGAGAGAGCATGTCATGAACAATGAAGAAGTAAGTTAGTGTTAAGCAGGGTACAGACAGAGCGAGGCTGCTCGCTTCGAATGCCTCAGGACGCATGCTCGGACTGTGTGTACCGGGGATGCTCGCTACGAGCCGCTCGGGTCGCACTGCTCGAGGTGAGCGGGGAGCTTGTCGGTAAAACGGTACTGCTCAAAGGCGCCTCGCACCGAGCCGTTCGTACTGTGTGTACCTGTTTGCATTTGCCTCAAGCCGAGCAACGCTATGGATGGAGAAGCGATTCACGAGATAGTGAAAATATATGAAAGTAAACGCGTTTTGTGGGACAGTAAGCACCCGGAGTATTACAATAAAAACAAGAGGGAAGATGTGCGGCGCGAAATATCGTTATCAGTGAATGAATTAATATTATACGGGATGACGGCACCATATTGACTACTTTCCGTACTTTTGGGTGGTTCGCGTGCTCGCACCGAGCATTCGTGTTTGCAATTTTCGTCAAAAGCGTTCACCTCGACCTGAGGCAGATGTAGCGAGGCATTCGAAGCGAGCAGCCTCGCACCGTCTGTACTAGGCTTTAAGTTCAGAAAAATTTATTGCTTGCTCGGCAGGTACTTCGAACTATCTCTACATAACCAATTGCTTATTTATAAGCGAATGCCATGGCCAGGTATGGGCATATGACATTCAGCTCTGGGGTAGTTCCTAATCAAGGTGCTATATAGTATTGTCAACACTCCTTGTATCTATGAAATATGTACCCTTTGCTTCCCTAACAAAGACAGATTAGGAGAGAAATGAAATAAATGATCCATTTCGGACAGCTGAATCAAGGCTTAATTTTGCCGGTGGGTTTTTTCAAATCGTGTTCTAGCCTAGAAACTAAAACTCCACGCTACGGACCACCTCTCCAGGAGTCAGTTCAGTTTCCATCATGTGACGCGCTACAACTCCCGCGACCGATAGGCTCCTTGGCTCCCAACTTATTAGCTATAACATAGATTCATTAAAATAGTCGATTCGTTCACAAGTTATTATAAATTCATTCAAGCCAGTTCTTAATCGTTTTTATTATAAACCAACCCCTATAACAGTATGTAAGATTACAAACATTGAACGTGTGGCAGATCGGAGTTCGCCGAAACAGCTTGTGATCCTCAAATATAACTAACTTTGTTTCTCTCTGCCTATATATCATTGTATCTATCCATCTTTGGGTTTTCCTAATAGATGGTTAAACTGCCTGATCGATTTTGATGGGAGCGGTCTTTCAATGATCAGCAAGTTCCAGCGAACAACCGAGGCTAGGTCAGAACCTCCAAAACATACTTATTTTTCATAAATGGCGCTGTTCTTCGTAATCGATTTGATTGGTTCCCTAACTTTCATTATGGGAGCAAACAGCCACTTTATCAGCGGTTGAGAATAATGACAAATAATGTGGAGGCCTTGGACCGGAATACCACATTTTCTGGGAAGAACTGGTTTCCAGGTAGTAGGTATTTTATGATTGTAATAACAAAAAATAACATCTACGATCAAACCAATTTTTCCCCTCACCCAGCTTGTATACAATAATTCGTAGCTCATTTTCAGGTCCACAGTAATGTAGTGGTAAGTACCCCGCCTGTCACGCGGGAGATCGATGTTCAATTCCCCGCCGGGGAGATTCTTTTTTTGAGAACGGCCCCTCATAACACAAACTATATTGCTTTTTTATGGGTTGAACTTCTACATACTATCTTCTCTTTTAATGCCAACCCTTCCAATCGTCGAAAGAATCACAATTTCATCCACTTTAGAATTCGTTGATATATTCAAAACACTTTTTT
Organism: Creontiades dilutus; assembly: GCA_031894815.1. Taxonomy (NCBI): domain Eukaryota; kingdom Metazoa; phylum Arthropoda; class Insecta; order Hemiptera; family Miridae; genus Creontiades; species Creontiades dilutus. The sequence continues at coordinate 552,179 of JAVIWC010001314.1, read as the reverse complement.
TCTGCCATTTTTTGTCTGCCACGTCAAGATAGGGCTCTATCTATAGGGGATGTATAACCTTCCAGTAATGTAACACTCCTGCACAAAAATCAGAAATCCCTCTTTCTGTCTGTTATTAGGTTTGCAATTAGCTTTGTAGTTTTACAAAACAAAGGTTTTTCCTGTGTACCAGATGATGAATGAAACACATAATCAGGTAAATAAACACTTGAAGAACACACTTCTATCTTGTTTCTCTTGAAGTTGGTAAATACCCAGATTTCTCCAAATAGCGCCCCTCATTTCTCAGATGGCAGAAAATCTTATACCCTCAAAATCAAAAGGTCGAACGATCCTTGCTACTACTTCAACAGTTTCATATGGATAAATATGTCTTGGTAGAGCTTAATGAAACAATTGCGTCAAATTTATTTCTCACGAAAATTGTAACACAAACTGCATGTAAACCGCTCCATCTACCCGCTAGTTTTCATTTTAGGAAAATCGTTTATTTCTCTTTGGAAAGCTCTTAATAGATCTCAAATTATCAAGTTGTCAAGTCCCCATCAATCTCTTAATCCCATAAAACTCATTTGTAATCATTCAGCCATACAACAATCGTAAGGGATTGAGAGGGAGGTTGGCTCCCGAACACGAACTTTCCACATCACAGGAAAGCTACTTAAACTTAATTGTAATTGTTAAATAAAATAATATTGCCTGTTATCATTTTTTTTAATAGGTCCACTCTATACGGAAGCTACTTCAAAAAATCCCAACTAAGCGTTAGTTCACAGTCCTTCCCGTCACTTCTAAAGACTCATTTGCTCGCTCTAGGAAGACGGCCGAAGCTACCGTCGCCCGGTAGCACCAAACATTTTCTATTCAGTTCCTAAAATAACCAGTCACGTTTTGAACACCAAATTGAAGAGAAAAGAACAAAGTCCCCCTTTTTCAGTGAGAATAGTGTAAACGAATTTCGCAAACATGATTCATACTCTGTCATCTTCTCGGAGGGGCTTGGTTATTAGAAAATCGAATATCCGTGACAAATATTGTTCGGTTCACCCCTTTTCCACTGTTGCCCCGCCGAGCACTCAGGATAATCACCAGATCGCTTGAGCTGGTTGTGTGGGAAGCGAGGTCGTTTATGTCGAGCACCGGCTCCAGATCGCACCTGCTGTCCCCTTCAAACTCCAATCGAGAACGGAAAAAGCCCAAGCATTTATCTATAAAGTCCACAATACTCACTTCAATACATGAATGGATTCTGTATAGACACATAGCTTGTATATTTATAATCCACATAAGTAGTCTTGTGTCTATAACCATTCCGAATCCGTAGTTTACATATCCTTCCTACACCTAAACTTAACACGTCCAGGGTTTCCTTAAGGTTTGGGCCGGTCAGTTCAGTCTCACGCGATTGTCGTGCCTGAAATGGCCTGTACAGGCCAATATCGGACCAATCGAAAAACTATTCCGACAACCGCCGGGTTTGTATAGGCTGCTAACTCATGAGTGGTGTTCCCCTCAGTGTGCTAAGAGTTTTCAAGTGTTCACGCCTGGGTCAGGTGTTTTCTAAGTTTCAACTACGTAGTATCGCAATATTCGGAAATTTTCTCACCATATAAAAAAATGTAGAGGGAAGAATACAATGAGACAAGTAAGAGGCATTTTGAGCATTTTTAGGTTCCTTCTCATGCGGGCTAATGTGAAGTAAAATGATTTGCCCTTTTCTCCCATTTTCAAAAACCGCGGTGATTTTGGGACGAATCGAAAGTTGTTCCTGTGCTTATTTGCCGACTGCCCAGATCACAATGCTTGAATCTGGTTGTGATTTTATAAACTGAAATAGTTCCTCGTCTTATTCACGTAAAAACAGGGTCGAAAAGGTGAAACCAAGGCCCACCATAAGGTTTAAAGAATCATATTACGGTACACTGAGAACCGGCATAGACATTCCTGTAAGAATAGCGTATTGAATAATTTGCTCCATTTTTGTTTGAACAGCTGAAATAAAGGAGGAGGAGATATTTCCTTTGATTTTGTAGTTTATTAATATGACAGACAAATCAATTTGAGACTTGATAAGACTGAATTTTTTCCTAGAGGAAATTATTTTTCAAATTCAACATTTAGCGAATAAAAATTCATGTATAAGTACCACAAATGTTGGCATCAGACCTGATTGCTGAGATAACCAGTGATAACCCAGTTCCTAAAACTGTATTTTTTAAACCAGACATAAAAATTCTGTCTCTTGCATTCTGAACTACAGGGGTAGAAAATGTCCTTTTCTCTGAGAATCGTCCAGTTATACTTTTCAACTGTTATCTAGGTCTTTAGACATTCCTGAATAATATCATACTGCCTGTGGAGGTGCAAAAAATGGGTATTTTCCAAAAGGAAAGAGAAGCAAGTTTCCAAAATAAGAGGGGGAAAATAAGTTTCTCGCGAAGTCCGAAGGTTATTAGAAGAAGAGAGTTAGTCTTTTTTCGGAGGGCTAGAAATATCAAGATGTTTCCACCCCCGGACGTCTGGGGGGTTGGATCGGGGTTAAGCGGAGCTTGAAACGGGAGGAGAAGTGGTTCTCGAAGTCAACTATACCCGCTTAAGTGGCGGGAGGGATGGGAACGGTAAAGATGAAGGGCAGAAGGCTCAAACGTCACATGCAGCACCTCATGGGGAAAGTTAGCCCGGAGGGGTTGTTCTGGCCGCGGATGACGTTTGAGAATCTGTAAAGGATGGATGGTGGTAGCAAAAGCTAGAAATGTGTGGAAAACCATAATTAATTAGTAACTTATCCGATCAACAATATCGAAATCGTTCTGTTGACCATTATCTTCATTTCTGACACCAATTATATTTTCGAAGAAATTATCTTTCTACCAAAATTTCGTGCAGTTTTTTAAATACTTTTATTTATGAAATCTACGTATTATTAAAATTTAATGGTTAACTTATCAGTAAATTCAACATTCAATGTAAACCTAACTTGGTTTTTCTTTATTATTGAAAATAATAAACCAAAAGCGACAAAACCCAGAAATCGTTTCAGAATGATTCAAAACGAGTTTCACGGAGGAAATATTTGGACAATTTTGATTTTAAAATTTTGGTAGTGATTCAATAGGTCTATATTCGGGGAACATTCGCCAAAATGGAATTTTGTTAATTGCCATCATATTTCTTTATGTTGAGTGAAAAAACACTCGCTCGAAATCGTCGTCACTCTTACTCTCAAACTTGAAAGACTTTTTTCTTGTAGCAGACGGAAACAAACTTCCCAGAGGAAGTGGCGAAAAGGAAGACAAAAAGTTTGGAAAACGAGAAGGAAAAAAAAAATCCAAATGAAAGTTGCAAGCGGGAGTTTGGAAGGTCAGCAGGCAGCCTTTTTGAAGGGGGCGGGACGAGGAGAGGGGAACCCATCTACACGAAACAAGTGAAGTTGCCAAGCCACTCGAGCGAGATTCACCTGAGAGGAATTTAATAAGCCGGCTATTAAAAATTGGTGAGACTTTCGGACCCAGTTCCCGTTTTATTTTGCCGGGAAGTATCAATGAAATATTAACCTACCGAGTAGCAGCATAATATATAGGACATTACCTTGACTTTGAAGTGGTTTTCTTAGGAACTAATGAACTGAAGTGGAAGATTTAGCTATAATGGAAGGTATGGCTTTTGGTTTATCGTTTTTACACATAAACTTGGTAAACTTTTACTAAAACCACATTCTTGAGCTGTTTCGCTATATTAGTTGAATACAGTCGACTGCCAAAATCAAATTGGAGCTAAATTGCTGGACAGAAATGCAGTGGAATGGACAGGGAGTTCATTAGGTACTATAGTTTTTCTTTACACTGTAAAGTTAACATATATTACATGAATACTAAACAATCTTATCTAATGTCAGGAATGTGGTCGATCGGCTTCGTCCAACAATGACGAAATGTCCATAGCCAGTCCCGTTGTAGAGAGTCTCATGAGATGACGCAAGGACGAATCTGTAGGTTGCATTTGTTGTCGCCCTTTATGTGTTTCGTGGGGGAAAAGGCGCTTTCACACATAAATGTGCTCCCGGAAATGACGTCATTTTCAGTCAAAAATCTTCCAGGTTTGGGTGTTTCTGATTAGATAGAAATTCGAGAAATTCAGGTCCCCTTTCCTGTCTGGTGATTAGGAACATGCCAGCTTGAAGGTCACATAACTCAGGTTGTGATTCTGCTGGTTGATCCTCAACGGATGATCCTAGAGAATTATTGTGAAACAGTACACTTCTTTTTAGACTTTCAATATCTTCGAATCTACGGTTGAATTCATCAATAATTTGTTGGATCTGTGAACTCTTTCCTGTCTCAGTGGTCGTTTAGTGCGTGGTGGAGGAAGAAAGTTTTACAAATCCGTGGAGCGTTACACTGCGCTTATCATAGCATTATTCTAGGAGATTGTATGATCTTGGTAAAACCTATGCGGGGAACAAATAACAGCCTCGCAGGCCGCCAGTTGGACAATCCTGATCTACATCATGTCCACAAACAACAAACTACAAAGCTGTTAGGACTACACGAATTCTAAGAAATGCCTCAAGAATGTTACTTCTGCCAAAGATCACAAAGATCAAGTATTAAAAACGATAAACAAACCACGCTATAGCCATGTCGTCCCCTCAGGTTTAATGTTTCCCTAAGAATGCGCGGGCCACGTCAAAGGCAAGCTAATACCCTATATATTACGCTGCTACTCGGAAGGTTGATACTTTATTGAAACTTCCCAAACAAATTAAAAAACTCCCTCCATTGGAGCTATTGAAACAAGACTCGCTTCACCATATTTGAATCAAGGGGCGAAATAGACTTTCCAAGGTGTGGAATGCACCTTCCTTCTATGTGGGATGCAGTTTGAAGGGGGCCCCTGACCAATCAGAAGGACGTGAGTTCCTGCTCCAGGGTCACACAATAACGTACGATATAAAATGGAATTCCTGGGCATTTTCAGCTAGAATTGAGGAAGGCATGTATTGGCCAATGAGTGAGCTCGAAATTTAAAACAAAAAGCGTTTTGATTCAGTTGCGCACAACTTGAGAACACCAGGCACCTTTTGATCATGTTGTTTCTTAACACTGTCCAGTTTGTTTTCGATCATTTCCTGTTCATGTCTTGAGGCCTGTTTTCACCAAATGTTACTGGTAAATACTGTTCTGTAACAATAATGAGCAACATGTCAGGCGGTGTGAACTCTGTTCACAAACATTCTAGAATGATTCGCCACATGTTGGATATGTTACTTTGTGCGGTTAACTGACGAATCGTGAAAGGGGCTTGTGTTCGTCGTTCATCCAGAGTAAACGACATATATTCGAGAAAGCGAATGGCAGGTGACACCTACTGCGTTATTCAAAAGCTTTCGAGGTATGTACTAATTGTCGTTTTCATGATTTTGTATTTGTTGCGTTTTCGTATTCAAGCAGACGATAGACACGGTCAATTTGTATTTGACCAAGAAAAGCGTCTCTTTTGTACCTGTTGATTTCTGTCGCCCCCTGGGTTTCAGCTGTCACTAGGACTGCTTCAGAGGCATACTAATAATAACAATGAAACTATATAAATATATGATATTATGGTGGTGTTAACAGACAAGGCATAATCACTAACTGAGCAAGCAGCTCTCTCCATACACATGCACCATGCCTTAAGTATTCAGAACCCTGAACGTTACTGCTGGCATAGGCTTATTGGTGAATCAGTAATGAACCATAAACGCCATGTACTTTATTTGTCACCAAGCTGTTAACACCTCAATCCCAGTGGAAACAAAGCTATTTCAAAGCCTTTAGTGTGACAGTTCAGGACAAGCCGTAGTTAACTTGGCTCTCATTATCCAGGCCAAGTGACTGTGAGTTGTCCAATGCTACACCAACGTTCAAGCTTTTCATAGCCTGCTGAAGTCTCCCCCCCCCTCCCTGGAGAGCAGTACGATCACATTTTGAGGACATCCAATTTATCTGCTCTCAACCAAACCTACTTCTTCATTTGTGGTGGCTGAAATTTGAGTACTGACATTGTCCGTTTGAGAAGTAAATTACACATGACGTATATTCACTTTCTTCTGATGCGAGCCGAAGAATCGCAACTACTAACTGGTGCTATTCTAAACTTCTGAGAGTGCAAAAAATTCGTTTTAATGTGGACAAAGTTGGGGCTGTACGAAACCATCTTACGGCCATTTGCACCAAGGGAGTGACTCTATGACGATATGAGACATCTTGTTTTCTCAAATCGAAAACTCGAATCTTGAGGATAGAAGGCGTTAGAGGAATGTGGGGGGAATAGAGCAAACCAGTAAGTCCACAGATATTATCAGGAGATCAACATTGGACGTGAGTTCAGACTCAAGAAAGTGTGGTGAACAGGCAGTAGGATTAGAATGAAAGAGGAGGAGATTCCATGCAAAATGTTGGACGTAAGGGTGTTTTCCGCTGAAAGACAAAGAAGGCGGAGTCCGAGATGGCTGAATGATTTAAATCGTGTATTGCCTGAAGTGCAGGTTGGATTGGTCTGAAGACGACTGTTTGAGTAAGCCAGGAGCAGCTAGTTGGTTGAAAACCGTTGGAGAGGGAAAAGTATACATTTTGAGTAGAGAAATCCAAATATTAGCAGGAAAATTGTAGTCCTATATGTAGACAAATATAAGTAATTTTGAGCAATAAACTGGTGACAAGTGTTCACAGAACTATAAACATTAAGGTGTTCTTTATTTTGGGAAAGGCCCCAGAACAACCTCTTCATGCTGATTACTTCCCTTCAGCACTCCGGGGGTGTTGAGTGGAAAACGGAGGGCGGGAGTTGGGTTCTTTATCGTCCCGTATCGACAAAGCAACACTTCAGCGATGAGGCGGGTAGTGGCCCGATGGTGTGAATAATATTTCAATAGATCACCCCCCGCCCGTCCTCCGCATCGAGTATTTACCCTCAAACCCGATCTTTAGACCTTCTTTTCCACCCTAAGGCCTCTGTTAACCCATCCAGCGTGATATGTTGGCGGAATGTGTTATTCCACAGGTGGAAAAGGGAAGAGAACAACGGGCATCTACTTTTAAACAGTCCCTAACTGCTCTCAGAATATATTTATAAGGCGTCTTATGTAACCAGCAGACATCCACACTCTGCACTTCCCACGAAAAGCCTGAAGGGCTCTTTTTTTCCCCCTTTCTCTAATAACGTTAACGTTCTAGAACCAGCTGGCAAAGAAAGATGTAGGTGTTTCATTTATTTGTAGCTACAAAATTTCATAATGAATTACAATGCTATTTCAATGCCTTGAAAGTTTTACAAAAGTGTCATTATTAAAACATTCTGTAGAGAGTCCTCGAATTGAAAAATTTTTAATATGCAGGGTGTCCCATCTACATGGGCCCATTAAGGAATTACAGCCATACGGTACGAGCTCTCAAAAAATTGAACTGGACCTTTTCTATAGTATTTTCACTCTGCTTGAAGGTGGTCTAGCCCGTTTTTCATTTTTCGATGTTTTAGTGCCTCAAATCTTCGATTGAAACTTGAGGCGCTTGACCCGCCTTTTTTATTTTATTTTTAGATTCTACGTTGAATTTGGAAGATAAAATGCATCGTTAAATTTTTCTTTTAGAGACTTCGTTTCAGAGTTATTTCATTTTTTGCGAACAACAAAATTAACTAATTATTTAAAAAGAAAACGCTTTTCTCGATCATCTTCAATATTTTTTAGATTTTGACCACCTTTTTGAAATCAGCATCAAATTTCCTATCAACAGAAGCCAGTTTCTGGTGGAATAACTAAGGAAGCATGAAAAAGATCATCTTTTAATTCCTCTGGTGTTGTGGGTTGCCAGGCTTACACCTTATTTTTGGGATGACCCCAAAGGAAAAAATCCAGTGAGTTAAGATCGGGAGATCTCGCAGAACAATTGACCGGGCCTTGCCTGCCAATCCATCGATTATCGAATTGGTTGTCGCTTCTCTCCTTTAGGGGACTATGAAAAAAATCAAATTGGGGATTTGTAGAAAGAAAAGATTTGCATGAAGCGGTCGATCATAGTTTGTTGCCTAAAACAGTACACAGAACAGCACAGATGGACGAGGGGACGTACGAGTGGTTACAGAATGTATCCTTGTGAGGAGCAGGGGGCGGTCCAGGGCGTTGTTCAGTACACAATTTTTTGATGGATTTTTCCCAAGAAAATCATGTTTTGGGCAATGAAAACCTCCATCTCTATTTGTACTACCGTGATACAGTACCATAAAAGCACGCTGCAGTTCGTATGAAGCAGCACCATAAAATTACGAGCACGTAAGGTCTTCACTTTTTTGGGCCGAAAACTAAAATTTCAACATGTAATCGAAACGGAGTTGAAATTTTGACCATACGACTGGAAAGCTGATTAAATTTGCCAGCCTCTTACACGTTCTTTGGAGTTGGAGTTAGAGTTCAAATATTTTTTTTTTTTCCCGGAATTAAATTCTTGAGAAGTTATTAGTGAACATGGAATTTCTCTAATCGTTTGAGAACTTCAACGCTGAATCCAAAAATGTGGTCAAAATGTAAAAAAGTAGTTTTCAAGTGGAGAACTGTGCGTTTTTATGGTAAAATATTTGGTTTTTTTAGAGACTTTCAAAAAATCATGTACTGCGAACGAATTGAGATAGAAAAGTACGGTTTGCGGCCTTTTACTCTATTTTTGGTCTAGCTCAACTCAAAAAATAGTTTTACAAGAACGAAAGACCTCCTATATAATCGGCAAACCCCCACCTCGTTTTATAAGTTTTTCAGCTATGTAGATAGTGCATTGATTTGGAACTTAGGTTTGTTTCTTTGCAAAAAAAAAAAAAAAAAAAAACTTTTCTGTAATTCGATCAGGAAGAAATTATGTAGCTGGTTAGTGTCCTTACATACCATGTAATTTTACCTATTCTACGTCCAAAAACCAATTTAATTCAAATTTCAGTAAATTTTGAAGATTTATCAAGTTTGACGCGTACCACTTTTCAACACTGCTACACATTCGCACTCGGATTTGAAATCACTCATAATCTTTTTTGCGAAAGGCCCTTGAGAATCTTTCCCCCTAACAATCTTCGTTTCTCATGCCCGTATCATCTCACAGCAAACCGTTAGGCCATCCCATCAGTTTCCTATAATCTTCCGGTAACACGATCTAAAAGGACGGACAGATAAAATATCCTCGACGATCGCATGGGTCCCAGGCTACTCGTGATGCGAGTGTAACGATATAGGTAGTGTGTTTCGAGATATAATGGCTCGTGAGGGCCTGTTAAGCCCGCAACGGAAAAATGAATAAGATTTCTCTTCGCAGGATGTGTCAGGATCACGCACGGCGGAACCACAAAGGGGAAAAGTTTTCATTTCACGTCCGCTTCGAATCCGAAAAAGGAAGATGATGGTTTGCGGGAAATGGGAATGGACCGCATCTCGAACACGCATTTTCCCCATTGAAATAGGCGAATTTCTTCCTACCGCGAGAACCAACGCACGACGAAACACGTAGAAACCACCGACCTGTCTCCTTGATCGAGCACTTTCTAACTATTCTTGAGTCTCATAAGATGAGTATTATTTATAAATTACAAACGTGGTTGACCTCCGCTGAAACAGTTCAACAGCAACTTGAACTCTGATCGATGTGCTGATAAAAACGAGAACTTTTTCTTTTGAAAGATTTTAGGGATCTCATATTTTATAACGCGCTCATCTTTTAATTTATAACTATTGCCGATAGTTACCTTTAAGAAAAGGTACAAAACATTTGGTTTTGAGAATGAAAGCATCCTTCTCGTTTGATGAATTTTTCAAGCCTGACGTGAGATTGTTAGTTTGACGTATTGCATAATGCAAGTCAGCACGGTATTTGATGTTTGGAAACTGTTGAGCACTTTCGTACGCATTTTTCTTGCTGAGATTAAATCGGTTGGAATTTTCTTTTTATAATGTCTTGTTCACCTGCATATCTACCTTCACGGTCAAATGTTTAAAACAGGGCAAATCGATCCATTCCGCATTCTATGAGTTGACACCCCTGAAATCTAGCGAATTTATCTGTGAACAAGGGGTTTGAACTATGAGAATTACCCCTGTGGCTTCTGTAAATTACAACTATCGCAGGTATTAAGGGTTTCAGTGCCCTCTTTGCATGAATTACATGGTATTTGAAATGAGTTCTGGAACTGTTAAAATCTTCCCACCTATTTTTATGTCAGAGGAAGTTTTGTGGTGACAAAACAGTGGCAAGACTTTACAGCGTTACTTGAGGCTTCGCACACTTTACCGTCAGAACGGCGTATGAAGATAAAATCTGGGCTGCTGACAAAGGAATTGTGTTGAACATCTGCTTTTGTGGATTACTGGTAAGAGGAACTAAACGCCTTCTTGCGATAACAACCTTATATACGAGTACAATTGTTACTTTTGCAGATCAAGGGTAAGCGGCTTTTCTGCTAAGAATAAAAGCACTGTTGTCCATTCAGCAATTACGCCAGTTGCTAGTTGCGATTGTGATGGATATGGATGGTTGCCCCTTGACGCCTCTTGGAACGTTTACGCCTGAGCATAAACCAGACGCCTCAAAGCTTGAAGGATTTCCGCTTTGTGTTGCAAGTATCTTGCCTAAGCGTTTGGAGGGGTAACTATATCATTCCACCACCTCCTTAATACAACATGGCCCCTTAGTTCCCATTCCTCCAGCCTACTTCATCGATATAGTATTTGGTGACAGCGGAGATGGTGTTTCTTGTATTTCATGAGTATCCTGCTTCGAGTCTTAGTTCAACTCCTCTTTTCACGCAAAGGGAGGTGAATGAATTGTTGAGAGATGGAACAGGTATGCTGCAACCTTCCATAAAGTTCTGTTAATGATAGGATCCTTTTCGATTGAGCACCTACTAACCATCAGAATGACAATCCTCCAAGCTTTCAAATCTGAACAAATAAGAATGGCATTTTGAATAAATGGAACACACTTGGTTACGTCGTTTTGTTTGCGAGTCAAATCTTCATTTCAAAAGTTGTTATCACCTTGTGATATCTTGTACATTCAAAACCATTTGAGATAAGTAGTTTGCCCTAAAACTAGATGTATTAAGGGAAATCTCAAACATATTTTAGATTATCACGAAAAATCCTTCCAGGGTCACCTATTTCTTTTCGTTCATCACAAAAATATGTGTGTTTTGCCGAGTTATGTGATTGCTAGGGTGTTATTAGGTACTTGTTTTTGTAGTCGCTTACTTGTGTAAATTGTTATTTAAATGGTGTGTAATCTCAGCTGTTTAAGGTCATCATTGTGAAGCGCTTGTGACCCTGATTATTTCAATATAAAATCAATAAATCCCTCTCTATCTGTATCCTTCATTTTTCCCTTCCTCCATTCTTCTCCGCCTTTCTCTTTTCCTTTTTTTCTTTCTCTACCATCACTCCTTTTCCCACCTGACGATAAATCGTCTTTTAAGGATTTATATGAGAGAAAATATATTTTGATCCCGGAGAAACGGGCGGAAAAAGGGGGACCCCAAGTCCCACGGGTGCCCACTTCATCCTTGTTCGGGGCTATGGAGCGGAAGGGGGCGGTGTATGGTAAAGATTGTGGTACTCGGCGACGATAGGGGAGGGGAATAGAATTGAAGGATAGGGGTGGGAATGGTGGAAGTAGAATTGAAGGGGTGGTGGAAGTAGGGAAGGAGAAGGGGTTTTTCGGAAGGCAGAGTATGAAAAAGGAGGTTTGGGAGGTGAAACCCGGCATGTGATTCCTGCAAATTTCCGCTTGGTTTGCCCGTCCAAATAGCTTCTCTTACGGCGGGACGAGGGCGGTTGAGGGGTAAGGGGAGGTCCAAGCCTCGAGGCATCTTGAAGCCCTCTTGTTCAAGAGGGGGTCTTTCAGGCCTCAACCATCAATACCTCTCCCTCTTATCCCCCATAACATCAATACTACCCCCCATATCCCCGTCAATACCCCTTTAACTTTCCCCTTACCCCATTTTCCGCGATACATCAGACTTAGCCGCACACGGACGAACACGAGAAACGCGGGACTTATCGCGTATTTTTCCTCTTCCTTTTTTTTATCCTATAACCCAATGTCGATAACAGAAAAGGAAACGTCAACTCGGGTAATTGCGATTTAATCTCTTCCTTCTAGAGATTCCGGAAAGGTCCGCCTTTTTTTCCTTTACAAGTTTTAACCTGTCGCCACTTATCCGTTTTTGACGTTCGTGTATCTTATCTGCGGTTTCTCAAACCAACGTACATTTCTCCTATTTCAACTTAGTGGTTATTTTTATTTCTTTTTGTAACGATGCAGTCCCGCTTGACCAAACAAGTTTTTTTTATTGAAGATTGTCCAGGACGAACGAACAATACCACAATAAAATACTGACAGATCCACGATTCTCTTTCTATGGCACCAGACAATATCACGAGATAAACCTCTTGTTCAATTTTTCCGTATAAATTATTTCATTTAATGATGCCATGAACTCAGCGTTGATATTCTTCAAAGAGCAATCAAAGATCTTAGTTCTATAAGTTTCGCTGATACTGATTTCCTCCTAATTCATTATTTCACATATTCGATTTCCTCTATTTCTCGACCGAATATATCTGCTCCTCCCCTGAAACACAAAGTCACACCGAGATCACCAGGAGCTATCGCGAAGGGGACAGAAGATATTCTTTTCTAAGCCAAATACAAATTTCAACTTGTTGTTCCACTTCATTGCAGAAACAATCATTGGTGATTACCAATGTGGGTTTAGAAGAAACAGATCGACGGTAGACCAACTTTTCTCCTTAATACAGATTATGGAGAAGTGCTACGAATATAACGTGTGCGTGCACCAACTGTACTTAGATATCCAGAAAGCCTATGACACTGTGAAAAGAGGGAAACTTCTGGAGGCACTTAAAGAATTTGATGTCCCAAATAAATAATCCGCCTAGTGAAAATGACACTTACTGACACGCAGTGCAAGGTTAAGGTCAATGCGCAACTTTCAAGTTCTTTTACCATCCGAAATGGCCTAAAATAGGGGGGAGTCGTGTCAGCACTATCGTTCTACCTTGCTCTGGAGAAAGCGATAAGAAAAATACCTGGGAACCCCGGTGGAACTATTTTCAATCGTGTACTGCAATGCCTGGCCTATGCTGATAATGTAGCAATGATAGCACGGAATGTAAAATACCTAGAAGAAGGCTACCAAGCTTTCGAGCAAGGAGCAAATGAAATGGGTTTACATGTGAATACCAGCAAAACGAAATACATGGTTAGCCAAAGAAATGAGGATTCTCGTCCACCTGAGCAAAGCATCACCTTGAATGATAAAACGATTGAGAGGTGTCGAACGTTCAGGTACTTGGGGGCCGTTGTGACTGACAACTGCTCCCAGACTGACGAGATCCTTGCAACGATAAAATGTGGCAACAAATTCGCCTTCATAAAAATGTTCAAAAGCAGACATCTTAGTATAGCCTCCAAGGTGAGAATATATCGCACAGTGGTACGACCAGTAGTGCTGTACGGTGCAGAGACTTGGGCTCTCACAAGAAAAGAGGAAATCCAGCTTAGACGCTGGGAAAGAAAAGTCTTGAGACGAATTTATGGAGCAGTCTGCGAGGAAGGAGTCTGGCGTATCCGAACAAACCGTGAACTAACCGAATTGTATGGAGAACCAGACATAGTAACTGAGGCAAAGCGAGCTAGGATCCAGTGGGCAGGGCACGTCCAGAGGATGCCAGATGAAAGGGCTGCGCGGAAATTATTTTGTAACAATCCGGGAGGAAGGAGACTCCGTGGAAGGCCGCGACTGCGCTGGGTTGATGGCGTAGAGGATGACTTGCGACACCTTGATGCACGCAGATGGCGAACACTGGCAATGGACCGAACGGCATGGGGACATGTCATTGATCAGGCTCGAACCCTCCATGGGTTGTAACGCCGCGGAGTAGTAGAGTAGTAGTAGTAGTAGTAGTAGTAGTAGTAGTTCCACTTCTTTCAAAGCTGCTTGAAAACAAAAACGAAATAAACTGCAAATAATAAAAACAGCAAGTACCTACCTCAATAACTTCAGAAAAACGCGGTAGATACCACTTGGCATTCGCTCTCTCGTCGATAACCACAACAAACACGAAACGCTTTGATAATTCGTCAGTTCACCACACAGAGTAACAAATCCACTAGGTTTACCATCATGTGGTGAAACGCTCAGAGTTCGCAAACTCTTTTAGTTCACACGAACGCAATGCTCGTTTTGGTGTGAACGGACCTGAACGCCCATAAATAACTTCGAAAACACACTGAGCAGTAAGGAACGCACTGATGTATTTATTTAAATGAACGACGAAAAACGCAGAAAATACAAAACGAGATAATAAATTACAACATGAAATTACTATAAGGTCAGGAGCGAATAGACCAAACAGTAAGACAAGAAAGGATACAAAAATCTAATATGGAGCAAATCGCTAATTGAAAATCTCAGCCAGCAGAAGCTTCAGGGTGTAGGAAGAGGCACTAAATACGTCATTGTCACTTGACTCTAGGAAACCATTGTCTTCAAGAGGCAAACGACACTACAGTCGGTTTAGAAGATAGTTGTGGGCTGCGAAAGGTATCTGGAACAAGAGTGTTAGGGGAGTTCTGTAGGGAGGCACTTTATGTTGACTTTAGAGAGGAAGCGATGGGGATTGAAGAACTCCATTCACAAGCTTCTTAAAAAAACGTAATATCTGCCGACTCTCTACGGCTTCCGAGAGTGGGCAACCCGTATTCAGCCGCCAGGTGCCTAAAATCATCCTGCCCCCACTACAGTATTTTCAGTCTGAATGCGAGGTAACGCATGCACTTCCGTTGAACAATCTCCAATGGATATCTACATGCTGCATAAAAGGGGGACCAAACTATACTAGCGTACTCCAAGATCGGGCGAACCAAAGGCCAGTTCAATAGCGCAATTGCTCCCATTGAAAACGAAAAGATAAGATTAAAAGGCGTCAAAAGCCCAGGGACCCCCAAGCTGGGCTCAACTACATCACATTGCTTCTTGTTTGGTTTTTCGGGCTATCTGATTGGTCAATCGTTTATGCCTGCCTCAATTCGAACAGAAAATATCAGAAATCCCGCCTCGTCCGTTGCTTTATTATGTCACCTTGGACTAGGTGCTCATGTCTGACTGGTCAAGTGCCCCTTCCCAACTGCGTTTCACGTTAGGGATGGAATTTCCACGGAGAGCCCTGGAAGGTCTATTTCGCATCTTGGTTGAAATAGGGTAATCAAGTCAATAGTATTGTTTTAATAGCTTCCATTTTCTATTCATTGGTTGGTGGCGCCATGTGCAATTATCAGCAGCTGCTCCTGAAGACAAAAATAAATAATTAATTAGAAATAAATAATAGTATTAAATACAAATCAACAAATATACAAAAAGTACGAAATCAATGGATGAAGAAATGTTACCTTCCTTTCTCTGATTCCCGATGTCCTGTGATTTTAATGAATATTCACCAAACTATTCCTCTCAAGCTGGTGAGTTGAGAGTCCTTCTTTAAATTATTGTGCAACCTGAGTAGGAAGTTCATGACTACAAGCCGCAATTTCTCAACATTTAATAGTTTCGTTATGACACATTCAACATCTATTCAACGTTTATTTTCTTCCCAAATCTATCCACAGACAGTGGAAAGTTTTGTTGTATTCACAGAACATCTCGTTGTTTTGTTAAGTCCCGGTGTAACCTTCAAATTTTAGGACCAACAGCTGTCGGCTGTTGGGCCGACATTAAAAACTTAGTTTACACAATGAATTGCTGTTATACGAAACAGAACCTACTTATGCCTATCTGGAATTATGGTATTCAACTATGGGGATGCACAGGTAAAAGTAACAAGAAAGTGGTTCAAACATTCCAAATAAAGGTACAAAGGAGTAGTGTGAATGCTCCATGGTACATTCTTAATGATGACCTCAACAGGGACCTTGAAATCGAAAGAGTCAGCGTTGTCGCCAAAAGATACGCAAGGAATCACGAAAAGAGGCTTCTTGCACTTGGATATTGGATCTTGGATGCTGACGTGAAGCTGAAATGCGGAGTATTGACAATGGACTAACACTCATAGAATAATTGCGGAATTTATGTGAATTAAATATTTAGATAGTTGCCTGTACATTACCTCAGGTGTAACTAGTTGAGATATTAACAAATAAACGCTCTATAAAAAAAAGTAGGTAATGCACCATGAACTTTGTTTAATAACTCTCTATGCCTGCCTGTGATCTGCGTTTTTTTTTTTTTTTTAAGTTAACTTTCGTTTTCGTTATAAAAGACTTTGACTTTGCATTAAAGTTTCGACCATTTATACGAATACTGTAGACATATTTTACATGGGATTTGTTTTAGCTGAAGCCGATGATGTGTCCTTCACCAAATTTATTTTGGAAATTCAAGTGTTTCATTTGTCAGGTTTTTGGATGTTTTTCACTTAACATTTTTTAACCTTTTTTCCTTGGATGTCTTTCCGATGACCAGTCAACAAAGACATCCAATAATTCTCCGCGAAATTCAAATTTGATAGAAGCCATAAAAATGGAGTGGCGGTTTCGGTCACGACAATGACAATTTTGTTACGTTTTCAGATACATGACAATGAGCTTTTGAACTTTCAACAGAGATTCTTCCAATACTAGTGGTCTCTTTGTGGGTTGTAAAAATGCAAAGTGAGACGGCCTTCCAAGAGAATAAGTGGGTTGAAAGAAAATGTTGGGATCAAACATAATAGGTGAGCAACTAGGGCCATGAAAATGACAGTTAATACGCTAGCTTGTGAGTCATTGCTACCACCAATACAAGAACTTCCTCGAAAATCCCCGTTTTGTTCCCTCAAGAACACATTCTTTTTGGACCATGACAATGACATTAGACTAAAGTGACCTGAATAAAGTACAGTGTTAGGACATTAAACACTTGAAGCAGGGGTTGAAAAACCATTGATAACTGCTCTTTAGATGTAACTAAAGATGGTAGAATTCGCACGTAATTTTAAATCTCAGGTAGAATATTCAAAAACCAAATCGAAATCGGGAACCTCGTTACAGTTGCAGGTCATGACAATGACAAATCAGGGTTTCTCAACCCCAAAAAACATGGAAATTATAATATGATAAAGCTAATATTATTAGCTTCCGAGGGTTTTTTATTGGTCAATGCAGTACTCAATAAATGTATGCAGATAAGGGAGAAAAATTGAAAATCAGACAATTTTGAACGGCAGAGCGTGCCATTTACGCCAATTTGCCCGTAGTTTGAGAAGCACCCAAATAATTAATAAATAAGAGTTTATAATAATAATACAAAACAAATTCGAAAAACAATACTCGTATTTATGAAAGTGTAACAAAGGTAAGTCATTCATTGTAGTACAATCAATGGTTGCGGTCTTTTCCTTTTCACTCCCCTTTTATCAGGTGATGGGAGTTTCGCTGTAATATTAACAACTAATGTGTTTCCATGGTTTGCCATGTTAACATTCGGTCTCTCAAGATAGACGATTTGTGAGGGGAGTTGAATCAATTTCTGCACAGCTGTTATCTCCAAGTTATGTTATCTGTTTAAAAAGAGGGGGTCCGGGAAAAATGTTCTCCGTTTTGTTAATGGGACCTCAACTGACTTTGACGGATTCAGACTCCTGTCGGAATGAATTGTTCGGAATTGAATGTGTTGGCGATTACCTAACTCGAATTCTGACAACTATAGAAAATATAATTTACGGACAAATTACATCGCGCATTCTGGTCACTTTGATAACATTCAGTGTCCTCTGGTTCTTTGAGGTCTTCTACTTTTATTTCGCTCAGACGGTTAATGATCTCATCATCTACATCACATACCTGTTCATTCATCTTCCGAGTCCTCAACAGCATCCAAATTTTCTCCGTCTGATTCACACTCGTCATATTTTCCATCATCCTCTTCCTCGTACATGTTTATCACAGAACGGTTGTGCCTTGGACGAACCTCCTCTTGCGCTTGTCTCACTTCACAGGATTGTTGACGGACGCTGCTCCTAGATGATGAACTTCGGACCTTTCCTGTTTACTGCCCACCACGGCGCATCTTTCCTGTTATCTGCCCACCAATGCCCGCCAATGAAGAATATGAAAGGGATCTTTGCGGCATCCTCGTACGTTGCATCTCCATCGTTGCCTTGTTCCGTCTAAATTCAGCACTGCTTGGTGTCCTCCACTACACTGCATATTGATCGGCAAAATCCCCTTGTCTTGCAGAAAACGAACGGCAGATTCTGTTGACTTGACCTCCTCGTGTAACGAAAAAAAGTTCATGTTGTTTCGCGTTGTACCACACCAAGATATAGACTGACTTCATTACTATCTCTCGCCAAACGAGAGAAACCAATAAAGAAACATATGAATATATATGAGAAACATATGAAGAAACATATGCTCGAAGGCTGGCGGGTATTGGTGGGCAGATAACAGGAAAGATGCGCCGTGGTGGGCAGTAAACAGGAAAGGTCCTGAACTTCTTACTTTAACTGCCTCAATCATTTGATCGAGCTGTTTTCTCATCTCCTTCATCTGTTTTAACAGCTTTCGTCGTGATGACCGGGAACTGGTGGAGGATGGTTTAGATCGTGCATCCAAAAAACTACCAGCACCGACATTTTGTTCGCGATCTGGCAAAACTTTATCATTCCGTAATGTCACTTCTCTCATCTTGTTTCTATTTTGGACTGTATTCCTATCACTGGTTCTCACACGAGAAGGACCACAAAATGTTGGCGATTACCTAACTCGAATTCTAGCAACTATAAAAAATATACCTAATTTACGGACAAATGACACCTCCGAGTTGTCAGCAAAAATGATTTATTAACAAAACATGTGATCAATTGGAAAAAAATCCATATGATAAATGTTGATGAATATTGGAGGCGTCTTTAAGACCAATCGATAACAGAATGTGTGTATTGTTTGGTTCCAATCCCGTTAACTGAATTACAAGTGCATTAAAGGAAAGACGGACAAAATGGAACATGACCTCATTTATTCGATTCCTCAACAATTCTCCTGAAACTCAAGTTTTTCGACATAAATTCGTTGAATGATTCACGAACGCGACTGTGATGTAGTGTACCCCTGCGAATGTCAGACACAAAGTTGCAAAAAAAAAAAAAGTCCGGTTACGTGTAAGGAAAAAAGAGGAGTTTGCTCTCAGCTGTATCGATTTCAAGAGTGAGGAGGACGAGGTAGATCCGAGTAATACCTGGGAGGTCGGGCGGGAAGCAGCCATTCACTATACGCGAATAAATAATGTACGGACCTAACTGTAACGTATCCACCTCCAGGGGGCAGCGCCAGAAACTCACCTTCCACTTTTCTCTTTTCCACTTCTCCCTTTTGCGTTTTTACTCTCGGCCACGGAAAGTTTTAGCTGGCCCCCTCTCATATCACCACTTCTCCTGTATCAGGGAGGTAGAAGCTGCAGGAGCATTAGGAGATTTGAGTTGATCAAAATGGAATATAAGGCTTTTTGGGTTTTGGGTCCGATCCACAACCCACACCTCAAATTGTTAGTCTACCCTTCAATCTTAAAGCATATGGTTTAATCCTTAAGTATGGGGTGATTATAAGCAAATATTGGAACCAAACTGTTTAGTGGAGTAGATCGCTTATTAGAGATAGCATACATTGATCGACCCAAAAAATTGTTTGATACCAATCTGGTACTTGATTGTGCTGGTACGAAGGGAAAATGATCTATTTTCCAAACTGTAAGGTATACTTAACTGTACCGGACCTAACTGTACCTAACTGTAACGTATCCACCTCCAGGGGGCAGAGCCAGAAACTCGCCTTCCACTTTTCTCTTTTCCACTTCTCCCTTTTGCGTTTTTACTCTCAGCCACGGAAAGTTTTAGCTGGCCCCCTCTCATATCACCACTTCTCCTGTATCAGGAAAGTAGAAGCTGCAGGAGCATTAGAAGATTTGAGTTGATCAAAATGGAATATAAGGGTTTTTGGGTTTTGGGATCGCGTCCGATCCACAACCCACACCTCAGGTTGTTAGTCAATCTATAGGCATATGGTGTAATCTTTAAGTCTGGGGTGATTTTAAGCAAATATTGGAACCAAACTGTTTAGTGGTAGAGTAGATCACTGTAGATCGCTTATTAGAGATACCATACAACTTAAGTTAACGTAAATTGCCCTCCTAACAAATAATATGCTGACTGAACATTATTTCGTCCACTCAGCCCCTCGAGGTTATAAAAGGGACTGGCGGAGCTTCACTCCTCAGTTCATCTTGGTCACTCTTACCGTGCGTACCTGTACTCCATAGTTCCCCTTATAAATAAAGTTCGACTTTTTTTAAAAAGTGGTTTGTCGTTGAAACTCCCATAACTTACATTGATCGACCCAAAAAATTGTTTGATACCAATCTGGTACTAGATTGTGCTGGTACGCAGGGACAGTGATATATTCTATAAACATTCATACGTCTTGTGTAACTGCACCTCGTCGTTATAATTCCCTTGTTGTTTAAAAATTGTTTGGTTCCCTCGACTGCAAATAAATATTTGTAGATTTTCTCTTGGGCTTGGTGAGAATAGTTTAAGCACCTAATGTACTTGGGTGCCCCAATTCTTGCTACTACAGCGTGATCTGCTTCTGGAGTGTGTAGGCAAGATGAAATAGTGATCAGCGCTACCAACTAAACTGTTGGGTTCCTGCATCTACTAACAAAGTGCATTGCGTTTTCTAATTTCGGTGCCAGATATCTGATCTGCAATATGTACGTTGGCTTACCTGTGATATGCAGAAGAGGGATGATCTACTCTCTCTACGAAATAAACTGTTTGGTTTCATGTCTTCTAAGCAAACAGTCCGACAGGGCGGATATACAGGGTGTCCCACTTAAGGGTAGACATGCGGCTGGGGATGAATTTTACAACTAATTTGTGACAAAAGTGCCTCCTAGAAATATTTTTGTAGAGGCTTCGTTTCCGAGTCACTCACGGATTTGTTTCATGTTTTCGACTTTCCGTCACATAAACAGCCATCACTTCCTCATTTTCCAACAAATCTCGAACCAAAAGATACCGTTGGAAAGATCATTGAATTACCTGTCTTCCTGATAGCAAACCAAAATTTTTTGTTTAGGTTTTATGGGTAAAAAATTAGCCTAAAATGAAAAATATGTCAAATGCGGGGAATCACTCATTTTTTCAATCACCTGTAAAACCTAATTTTCTTACATGAACATTTCATACTGTTATTTAAAATGTTGGCCACGATTATAAGCTCTCCAACGGTATCTTCAAATTAGAAACTACTCAAGCCAGTATGGGATAAAATTCGGTTTTCCCGCCGGAAAACCCTTTTTTTTTTTTTTTAAAGCAAAATGAAGGGTTCTGGGAATGTGTTGGGGAGAGCATTAACTACCGGAAAGGCAAAGTTAATTTGTTAATATACTTTCCATTAGCCTCAAAAACCTACTACTTCGTTATTATTATGTTTACACTCCTTTTAGTCGACCAAGCAACATCTTATTACATTGTTCTCCTTCAATCATAACCTGGCCTGGTGCCTTGAACAATTCCCATTTGTACAGAAGGAGTTAATCTCCGTGAAAATGGTTCTCGATCAGCTCTTTGGGAATTTTCTCGCTCTGAGAAAAAGAATTTCAGCAGCTACGAATTTAGTATGGCCATCATAGGCATACAATCCAGATCCCTTGAGAGGCTCCTAAAACTCTTTCCAAGCTATTTACACTGTCATGCTGCAATTTACATTTAGACATGAGAAAACTGGACTTTCATTAACTTTAGATCTTCTGAACGTTCTGAAAGGCCTTCTAGTTTGTTTTCAACTTTGTTTACATTCCTTTTTGCCGACCAGGCGATGCTTTGTTCCACTTCAATCGTTAGTACCTGGCCTGGTGCCTTGGACATTCCCTATTTGTCCAGAAGGGGCTAATCTCCGTGAAAATGGTTCTCAATCCGCTCTTTGTGAATTTTCTCGCTCTTTGAAAAACAGTTCTAGGCCCCACATATGCATAAGGTAGAGATCCTTTTAGAGGCTCCGAAAACTAATTTCTAAGCTATTTACACTAACAAGCTGCAATTTATACAAGATACGTGAGATAACACGATACATGATTGTTATTAAATAGATTTTATTGGTTACTACAGGAAATCGTCAATATAAAGAAATTACGTTTATTTGTATTCTCAAATAAGTCTTCTAGACTTTATTAACCTAGGACTTTCTAATCATTCTCAAAGGCCTCCTAGTTCGTTTACAATTTTATTTATATTCCTTTCGGTCAACTTAATAATATCATATTTGAGGAGGGTAATTCCAAAAGGGGCACATATCCATTCTGGACAATTTTTCAGGAGCGAAAAAAAAACTATCCATCAGCCAACGATTTTTCTTTGATTTTTTCAACGTAACATTGAGCAAAAGGGCACTAGAAACTATGCCCTGCAAGATGAATGGTTCCAAGTCAATACCACCAGGAGATTTCGCTCTTTTTCATTTGGATATGTGCCCTTTTGGTGTAAATTCGTGGATTTGTGCCACTTTGATAAAAACATTAATTTTCTTGAAATTATTTTCTAGCAAAACTCTCGTCCGTCTGTGAAATTTCGTTTCGAGAATTTACTGAAAGGGTGAATAAGATAACGGTAATCAGGTAACTTGGTTCTTGTTAGTCACAGGTGGAAGTCAACATCTTCCTCTTACAGGCAGTCACATTCGTCATCAAGATGATCATGGTCCTCGTCGTGGCTTTCTTGGTGCTCAACGCGCTCCCCATTCAAGATAACGTTGAACCATGCTAGATCAGGTTGGGTGGGCTAGCCATCCCCAAATGGGTTTTAAGTAGATGAAGAACGTATTTTTTCTTCTCACTTGGAATGTTTCGCATCAAAGGCTTTGGTTGACCAAGACTGATGTCATCTTCATTCTTCCCTTTTTTCAAAATTGAGCGGAAAATCTCCGAGTCATTTTCGAATCTGTAATGACTGACACATGTCACTCTAGTAGAAAAACCGCCATTTCTTGGGGAATCAGTTTGTTGTAATACAAACCAAGTTTTTTGACATGCGAACCTGCAACTACTTCCTTGGAATCACAGACTCCGGAGAGCTTATTTGATAATACGAGCGCCGAAGAGGGGTGTGCGCTACTTCTCCGAATGCTTTACTAAATCTACTCAAAAGTGACGGTTGCAATTGGGACGAATTCTAGCGGCCTCCATGAAAATTATTAGGAATAAACATCACCGACGTTAGGTATTGAATTCGGAGATGTTCCCTTTTGAAAACAACATCATAACTCGACACAATGAAAATCGCGGATTTGTTCCGTTTTGATCAGAATTTCTCAGATGAAATGTAGGGGAATGGATTTGTTACCTTTTGGTGTAAACACTGCCTTTCAGCCTAGAAATAGTGTTGGATTTGTTCAGTTTTGATAGCAAAAGAATGGATAGTGTGATGTAGTTCATCTCAGAGACTTAGAAAAAACAGAAAAATCCGTTTCTCACAAAAATGGATTTGTGCCCTTTTGAAATTAACTTCCTCATTTGAATAGTTCCTCTTCAATCATTACCTGGCCTTGTGACTTGGACATTTCTCATTTGTCCAGAAGGAGCAAATCTCCGTGAAAATGGTTCCCAATCCGCTCTTCGTGAATTTTCTCGCTTCGAGAAAAAATTCCAGCGGCTCCCCGAAGCGAAAATCTTCGAAAAGGGGACTTTCGCGGTTATGTGCGAACGTATAACGTTCCGTCTCGTACTTGGAAGCTCATTGATCGTTAGAGGATCTCACCCTTCAACCCTCTTCCGTCCCCGAGCCTCACACCGCTCTCTTCCAGCCTCACGCTTCCCCCGAATTCCGCCTCCCGACCGCCTTCCCGGAAGGTCCATCCATCTTACATCCTCCCCCGCCCTCGCCACCCCTTTTATTGGCTAATCTAATTTAATTATACAGCGTCTTCTTTATCTATAGCACCATTCAATCTTATAATCTGCCACGAAACTTTTTTTTTCTCTCTCTCAACTTTATGTGTTTTCTCAGTTCACCCCCCCTTTCCGTTCTCTCGCGTTCTTGCCGAGCAACTTGGATGAATACAAAGAAGGCTCCGTGTTTTCACAAGATTTTCATTTTTCAACTTTTGCCGTCTTGTGTAAATTCCACGCTTTATCCTTTCCCGCAACCTTCTCCTCTCTTTGACTTCAATTTTCCGGATGATGGTCATGGAGTATTGAAACCTTGCAGCAACTAAACCTCAACTTCCATTCTGGTTTATTCATCCACCTGTCTGAATCTCTAATTATTCCCAACACTCACAGATATTTCTCTGTGTTGTCAGAGTGTGACCGAGAGATAAAGATGGGGAACAATTTCCTAATTTAAAATCGATTCTAACTTAGAATCGATACTCTTGTCGATTTTTATGTGAGTCAATTCTTTAACAACGATCCATGCACCCATGGATGAATCAGAACATAGATCAAGAAAAGAGGAATATTCCGATATTTCAATTTTTTTTCATCTAATGTTTTTTAAATACATTTTTTTACCGATACAAAAAAATGTTGCTGTTTTTCTAGAAATAAGACACCTTTTTCGCTTTCAATTTTTTCAATATCTGCTAAAGAATCTACCAGAAAACTGCAAACCGCTGTCAACAGTGTCCTCAGGTGGACGAAGAAATGGAGAGTCAAATTAAACGGAAACAAATCTACCCGCGTTAACTTCACGAATAAAATGATAAAAATGTTATCCCAATAGATATAAATTCGCAAACGGTTCCTTATGCTGATGTAGCAAAATATCTTGGCTTGACACTCGACTGCAAGCTGAGATGGAAAGCTCATGTGAAGAAAAAAAAAGGAAGAACTTAACTTCAGGTTCAGAAAAATGTACTGGTTGGTAGGGAGGCACTCGGAGTTATCAATCCACAATAAACTTTTACTATATCAGCAAATACTAAAACCAGTCTGGACATATGGATGCCAACTATGGGGCTGCACCAAAAAAAGCAATATGAACATCTTACAAACATTTCAAAACAAAGTCCTCAGGAGCATAGTCGATGCATCCTGCTGTACGTACCAACAGCTGATCTCCATCGTGACCTCAAGATGGAGACGGTAAGTGAAACCATAAAAAAACATGCTATGGAGCATAAACGTCGGCTCCACAATCATCAAAATGTTGAAGTACTTGACCTTCTGGACAACAGCGGCGATTAAAAAGGACCAAACCAATGGACCTTGTCATGACCCACTAAGTGTAGTGTTGTGTTGTGTAGTGAATGTAGGTAGTGATCTTTAAACCACAAAACAATGCTAGATGTTTACTACAGTTGTAACATAAATGAATAAATTATTTAAAAAAAAGAAAATTGTTTTTCAAAGCAATGAAAAAACAAAATAGAAAATAAAATAAATGTTATGAAAAATCGAGTTTACTTTTAGAGAAATTGATTTAGGTTTCGATTTCGAATTAAAAAAATGAATAATAAACTAAAATTAATCGACACTTTTTGCAATTTCCCATTTTTACAAACTATCTAACCTGAATTTGAACATAATACTGTCATTACGATAATTTTTTTTTTTTTTTAAAAGTATCTCAATTAGAATAATAATACATTTTTTAAAAATCATATTTTAAATCGATTTTATAAAAAATCGATACTTCTGTGACGATTTTTCTGTAAATCGATCTTTTGGATTCGATTTTGATCGATTCAAAAAATAGATTTTTTTGTATCGATTTCCCATCTTTACCAAGGAAGTTGCGATTCCCAAAAGCCTATAAGGGACTTCGGCAATCTCTGGGTGGGACCCAATGGACCCGAACGGCTGAATAAAAATCTGAAATCCGTTTTTAGCTATCAGGCCTGGTTTTTGAAATACAGCATACCGACTTTCCAGCTACGTTTGAGTTTCAAAAATAGCACTTTAAAAATCCGAATTAATTTACACTTTCAATCCCTCGTTCTATGTTCTATGAGGTGCAAAATCCGAATATGAACCCCGATTTTAGCTATGTTCTTCCATACCGCGGAAAACAGCTGTGAAGTTGACACACAAGAAGGAAAAAAACACGGTTTTATTCATTTGTAAATACAGTTTTTGAAAAAACAGCGCTTCATTAAAAAAGTTGGATTCAGCATGAAAAATCCTGTAAGAATTGCTTTCTTTCATTTGTAAAATCTCAAAATAGAGTCAGTTGTATCTGTTTCATCTGATGCGTTCAATTTAGAATATGAAAACTCAAAAATAGTGTTCGTTGAAAAGCTAGTGTGCAGGCGAAAATTTTGTTTCCAAATTAGTTCACAGTAAAAGCTAAAAGGAATAAGAAGAAGGAAGGAAGGAGTTACAATTTAATAAGTACCTAGTGCTTAAAAATCAAGGTCTTCGCCAGTAACGTCGTGAAATCTTACGTGGATAAAGTTGTGGTTTCCACGAGGAGTTCTCAAGAAAAGAAAAGTTAAGAGAGGAATCGATGAAGGGGCTCCGTCATCTAAGAAACATTAAGGTTTGAAAAGACAATAAGGGTGAATATGAGAAACGTCGAGAAGAAAAAGAAATTGAAAGAGGTAGCGAGACGGATGTAGAGAGAAAGACTCGCGGGAGGAGAGCGGCGAAAGGGGGTTTAGTGAAAAAATAAAAGACATGGAAATAATTACTGCGGAGCTAAGAGCGGAGCGCGCTTGTTTCCGGGTATTTAGACCTCACGAACTGCTGATGCGAGTAAAAACTCGGGTTGGGGAGAGTAGGTGCGGGTTAAGGGGGTTGAAAAACAGGTTGAAGAGGGAAGGGGGTTACCTTTATAGAGAGGTTTCGTTGGAAGAAAAATTGAAGGGGGTTTTCAAGGGAAAATGACTGGAATCTGTTGATGGTGAAGAGGAAGTTTTAGGGGGTATTATTCAAGGAGACCTTAAGCGGATTGGGCAGATTAGCCGGCGCTTAGTCGATGGTACCATCTTATAACTGGAACTCCTTTCCTTTTTAAGGGGAGCCGTATATGGTGTAGGGCGAAGGATTGGGGATATCTCAGCTTTTGCCATTGTGACGCGTGCAGGCATTATGGACTGAGGGAGAGAGCGAATTGGCTCTCACTGACGGATGACAATGTCATCGCGGATTTTAGTAGAAATAGATCCTTCCCTTTTGACTGCAGAAAGCGATTGTTTTCACCCGCCCCGAGATCGCTTTCCGAGAAGGGAAAACACACAGATTTCTCCGTTCAACCCTTTTCTCGTGGTTCACTCAGTCTATTGCCTTTTCCCTGTGGATGCCCTACCCACACCACGTCTTCCGACTTCTAGATCTCAGACTTTTCCACATGTCTCGCGAGAAAAACCTTACCTTGCCGATGTCTGCGATAATCTGTCTGGCGGATCACTGTCTTAATCTTCGGTAGACGTTCAAATAAAAGGGCTTCTCTTTTCAACTCTTTCCATCGTGTAGCACCACTACCGAAGCTTTGTTGTGGCGATTCTCCTATTTACCGTTCGTAACTGCACTCTACCGGTCCGGAATCCGTATAATAATTATTATTCGATTATAATTTTGCTGCTTGTCTGAATGAAATTATTCTGATAAATGATGTAAGTGATTCTGGTATAAGCGTTTTACAAAGCAGTAAACGAATTACCAAAAACACTGAATTCTACTCACAATTTGATAACTCAACTGTCCAGTCAAATGATTGACTCAAGACCATCATTAGCATATTATACTAATGAACTAGAGCCTTCGTGAGTCTAGGATATCACGTGGTTGTTGCGGGCATTACTCGCTTCAGCCCTTGGCAGGGGCAACTGTACCATTCCATCATCTCTTCATGTCATACAGTCAGATGTATTTTTTTCCTTTTCTTAATAATCTCCTCTCATAGGCGGAGGTAGCACACCATAAAAAAAGGAAAAAACTAAGCAAAATAAAAGTGGAGAGGACGCCCAGGTTTACCGGATGAAAGGAAGTGCCTTTCAGAATGACCACCAGTTGAAGTAAGATCCCTGGATGACGGGGGTGGTGATACCACGAAGTACTCCTGACGAGATGCCCAGCTCAAGTAACTCCGTAGGCACTTTTTAATCATACTTGTTTACCCATTTCACATTGATCAGTCTATACTGATGCCTGCATCATGTAAATGTGTATGTGAATGGAAAATGTTTTTGAGCCACACTCATAGCTGAATATAGAGTTTTGGAGAATCCAAGGTGTTCCTAGACTAGGGATGGGACATCATCGAAATTATCGAATTCAATGTTACGATGTTTTGCCATCGATGCCACACATTCGATTATGTCGATGCATCGATGTTTTCGCTCCAATAACGTCGGTTTGGTTTATCCACTCACAGAAAAAATTCCATCTAGTTTGCTTTCTACCGAACCTTAAAAAAATAAATATTAAAAATTCTTTCAACTGCTGTAGTATTAGCAAATTTTCGAAAAAAGAAACTATTGTTCTCAGTCCAAAATATTTAAAATGAAAATTTTCAAAAAATAAAGGTTTTTTCATGCTGAATACGATGGTGAAATTGGATTAGGGATATCTCAATCCGTTTGAACTGAAGCAGTTTGAAGATGATAAAACTAGGTAAATAGGCAAAATTGAAAAAAAAATTATGAGGTTTTTCATCTTTAAAAAATTGCTAAATTAAAATGAGTTATCACAAGTCAGAAAACAAAATTGTGATTTTTGAGTAATTTTCCCTCATACAGAACTAGTTTCTTTGAAAATTTGCTCATTTCGTCATGTCGCATGACTGGAAGTTTTTTTTACCATCTTCTTCAGCGTGGAAGAACCTTTAAACTGAGATATCATTTGTCACAAGAAGAAAATTTTGATTTTCCGACAATAATCCTCATTGTTTTGTTTTCCCGCTGGCATCTGGCAGACTTGGAGTCGGTCTTATGATAAAATGCTACCATTTAGTTGGAGGCATCTTTCTGGAGTATTCACGCACAAACACTGAACGAACGAAAGAATACAATCCTCAGAATCCTAGCAACAAGTGAACGGAAGTAGCGTGTAATAAGGATACAATACTTATAGAATACTTTTATTTAATTATGATTGCACCTTCCGTTGATCCCCTTGAGGATTGCTCCTGCGTCCCTGCCCAGCTCCATGTGTAGTGGGTGTAGATAGTGTTATGTGGTAACCCCAATAAGGATACTGTTAACTGATAAGGACATCGATATCTAAAACATCGAAAATATTGATTTTTTCACCCGATTTTGGAGGACGCATATCGGTGCTCCTGTCAAACATCGACATCAATATCGATGTTTTCTCTCGATGTTCCGTCCCTATCCCAGACTATCCTGGCGGAAGTACACCAAATCTCCAAATTTATGGTCAACTAGGGTCTAGTCATCGTTGGACTGCACCACAAACCTATTAACTGCGGACCACGTCGGAACCGGGTCGGATCAGAAAGTGGACGGCAAACTGGCCCGACGTCGGTTGACAACTCCTAGATAAGGATCCCCGCCTCACATTGTTCAGCTCGGCAACCGGGGGAGGCGAGCGCCGCGAACGGTGATAGCGACATCTCTTATCTCACGTCCCGAAACCTCTCGCCTTGGTCAACCTGTCATGCCGGGGAAGTCCTCTCCGGTTTCATGTCAACCCCCCATCCCCTCCGAACATCATCAGAACCACCCCGCCATCTCTATTCGCTCTCCCAACATCCCGCCTCAGTTAGGGAACCATTGATTCTCCTCCTGAAATCCAATTTACACCAGTTCCCCACCTCTTCCTCGCAACCTTCAACCATACGGTGGTTCCAACGTCGCCACTAATGAATCGGGTGGGTCTGAAAGCTCATTCACTTTAAACCAATCGGACGAATCGTCACTGACGATATCATCTGCTGGTAATCACAACGACGTAATTCAATCGGAAAACAACAAGCTGCCTCGAGCTATAGATACCAATCCTCAGCCAATCCTCTCCCAATACCTATGACAAAGAGGTCCCGTCTTCACTCAGTTCGCTGTGGCACGTAATCAAATTCATATTCTTCCTTCCGATAGAAAAGATATATTAAGATATAAAGATATATATTCATATTGAAATAGTGTCCCCAAAAACCTAATTTACTATTTCAATAATTTAAACTTGAAAATAGAAATTAATGGTGAATTGGGTATTTTTAATGAATGCAATCTTCAAAATATATCGAGTCATTCCTCAAGAGGTCGCTGTTTCCGATTTGGGTTAAATTTTAAACAGTCGTCAAAATCGGCTATCGCTCTTACCCACGTGTTATTCGCGTTTTACACAAAACTGCACCAAGCTACGCAAAAATTGTGTTGATTTGGCTAAGTGTTGTGGGTAGGTTTTACAGAACCCCAGAATGGTGAACAAAATCTTGACAACTGATAAAAAACCATGGTTTTCGTTAGTTTGTCGAAAGAAAAAAAAAACACGAACCCATTGACGGATATTAGAGTTTTCAGAATTTAATTTCCTGTAATAATAGCACCTGCACGTTGAAAAATAATAAAGTTGGAAACTAAATCAATTTTTGAAACATTTGGATACTGCATAGGTACAGGCAAACAGGACTAGGGGCAAAACGGACCAAGCACCCTCAAAACCACATTTTTATACACCTCATCATCGTCAACTAGTTTATACCTCCTCTAGTATTCATCACGCAAATGTGTAATTCCGTTGCACAAAAATGTGTACAATGTAAAATTCTCTCATATGACGATTAAAAAAGAATTGTATTACTTATGCTGCAAGTGGTGCGCTTTTTGATAAAGCTATTTTGGTAAAGATACGGGTCTTGAAATGACAATGAACTATTCAGATTGAACGAGTCCGTGGAATCCTAAAAGTCAGTGAAATTTTATGAAATCTGCTGATATGAAAGGTCAATTTTTCAAACAGCTTAAAAAGAATTACTGGTTCCATCCTTAGGCCACGATGAATGTCATCATTTCGCATATACCAGGGGGCACCAACTATACTTCTCAGGCTTATGTTCTGACAAGTATGTATTTTCTTTACGTTAGACTTTTTGGCACAGCCCCACAGTTGAATCCCGTATGTCCAAATAGGGCGTACAATTTGTTTGTAAATAGGCAGTTTATTGTGAAGTGAAAGACGAGAATCCGCTCCCAGCAGCCTATACATTTTCATGTATTTAATCTTCAGTTCCTCCTTTTTCTTCTCGATGTGACGATTCCACACCAATTTTGAATCGAGAGTCATACCCAGATATTTCACAGTGTTAGAGCATGGGACTCTGTTCGAGTTTAACACAAGTTCTGGGGCTGTGATTTTTGGGTTGGTGAAGTTAATGTGAACTGACTTGGATTCGTTCAGCTTCATTCTCCATTTCGTGGTCCAGTTTGTAAACTTGGTGGTGGCCTTTTGTAGTTTTTGGGTTGCGTCTTCTACTTCTTGTCCAGTAGAGAGTATGGCTGTGTCATCCGGGAAGGTGGCTATCATTGTATCATCCTGCTGGGGTAAATCCCGAGTATCGTCTGACAATAGGCCCATTAACCCCTCCTTCCTCATTGACAAGATCGAATCTAAAATTTTAACCATGGTTCGGGATTGTTGGTGATCAGATAGTATTTACAGAAGTGACGCCAATATGTGACGTATGTTCTTGTTAACTCTCCCTGGGGTTATACTCTCCTGAAGCTATTCAGGTGCACAATACAATACATAAGATCGTTTTCGATAAAGCGCTCATAAATTCATAATCCCTGAATTGATACCCCGTCAAAATTAGATGGCAACCAATACTCGTTCTGTCGGTCCATTTACCCCCGCCAATACACGGGTTATGTGATGGCCCTTGGAAAAGGGGCCAATCCCACCTCCCTCCCCGTTCACCGCCCGGCTCGCAAGAGTTAGCGATGTTATAACAGCTACTTAATATTAGAGCAAAAGCTGAGTCAAGGGACCCGCCAGCCCTCGGGTCGGCGGGATGTATAATTCAGAGCACTATTACTAAGGGTAATATCTACCTACCCATAGGCCTCCCTTCCCCCCGCCTCCCTCTCCTTCTGTCCATATAATCAAACAACCCTGAATAATTTTATGGGATCATTAAGTTGACATATTAACCGAGGTTAGTCCGTTGCGAACCCTCTAATTATACCGCCGCAAGCACAATGGCGCTAATTAAAGGTACATAATCTGCAAATTTATGTTAAAAAGGTTGGGATGTCGTTAAGGGCGAGAGAAAATGAGGAAATTCCTCTGTGGGATTCTTTTGTAAAATCGGGAATTAACGTGATTTATAGCGGGGAAATGAGATTAAAATCAAATCTGAGCGGATTTCACTGTTACAACTGCACCCAAACCCATTCAAAAAGTTGATGTTTTACGCATGTAGAAATGTATGATTTTAGATTGTATTGGTAAGTAGTACAGAAGCCTCCTTTTGATAAATAGACTTTACACAGAAAGAGTTTGTGGCTTTTTCGAATGGATGGGTTTCTGGCAAGATAGCACTTATTTAGGGTTAAGGCAGGGCTCTTGTTGCCAGGCCTTTCGCTGTTCCATAAAATGATCTCATTGAATAATGTGAAATTGGATGATAGTTGCATGAATATCAGCTCACATGTGATTATGGACGGCGATGATTTGATTTCTGATCCGCTTGCACCCCAAAAAACTTGTAAGAATTCTCAACAGATGGCAGCGTCGTCCAGGGCGATCCAATTTTGAAAATAAACGTGGCTTGGTGGTATTGTTGGATGGTGAAACAGAAAGGGCAGAAACTTGGTTCTCAACCAATTGATGATGTGTTACGATCATCCAAGTAAATTGGCAAAATCAATTTCCAACAACCTGAAGCTTGAGATCACTTCAGAAAGAAGACCAGGTCGCCTTGTAGTTCTTACAATTTAGTCTATTCAAATATTGGCAGAAGTTAAGCTAAAGGTGTCCACATCAGTGATAGTGGCAACAATTGACTGGCTACAGCAAATTATTGAACTGTTCAGTTGTTAAGGGTGTTTGCAAAATACCTGGAGCGTTTTATTTTGCTCAATATGTTGTTTCCATTTTGTTGAAATTTTGCAGAAACAAACATCTTAGACTTCAATTTCAGATTATTATGATAGGCCAATGAGCCTTAGTGTTGGAAAATGTTTTCCGCCGAGATCAGAGCGGTTTTTTGAAGGAAATGGTTATATTGGGTTTGGTGGGGGTAAAAGTTCCTTCTAGTTACCCAATGGGCCACTGTTAGCTTCTGAGAGGAAGCTGAATTCTTCATCTTGGCGAGAGGCATGTAACATGTACTATACACTGTTAAGTACATTTTTGACTAGCTAACACAAGGAACAAAGTTATATTAATTAATAATTAATTAATTATACCATACAGGGCGTCCAAGTAACTTTCAAGTATTTTTTTTCTTGTGTTAGTTAGTCAAAATTGATAGCAACTCTTGCTTGGCCTTCGGGCCGACAAAATTCCGCTTTGGCCGTGCACAACTCGATCAGTAAGTGCTCAATGATGCGGGACAAAGTGATTGCCAAAAATTGAGATGAAGATACACCAAGTGTGGCACATGATTTGTCTCTGTTTTCCAACGTTGAATTGGCTGGTGATATCCGTTTGTTGATTTTACCTTATTTTTGAGCATTTACGCCAAAAACGGGTACGGGTTTGCACAGCCAAAAAAATTGAGTAATTGGTCGAATTTCCATGAAATTTTCAGTAGAATACAAACTTACAATAAAAAACTGGGGTTGACATTCAAAAAAGCAAAGTTCTCTTCGATTGCGCACCCATGCACAATGTCGCAAACCGCAACATTGTAATGAAAACATATTTCTTTAACCGAAAATTAAAGAAAATAAGGTGGAGAAAAGCCTAGTTAATTAGGCACCCTGTTTACACGTATGATTGATCCACAATTAGTTTTTTATTAACATGCCATTGAGTTATAAAAATTATCTATTTGTGTATTTTTACCTTGCTGAAATAAGGAAATGGGCTATGGCGCAGAGGGTCGTCCATGGTTTTAAGGAGTAGAGCTTCCTTTACTCAGTAGTGAAAAGGAATTTTGTGAATTGCCAGTAGGGAAATGAAAATATCGGTTCTGTAGGTAGGTATAGGGTACAGTTGAATTTCTCGATCAATACGCAAATCCACCTTTCGCTCCTTGGCGTGTTCCATCGTGCATTAGAGGGAAACTCGACCCCGAGCGGAAGGGAACACCGTAAATATGAGTTTCTCTTCTGCTCCGGGCTCCCACCTCCCGGAGAGGCTGGTGATATTTCAGTTTTGGGCACAAACTTGAGGCCAAAGGGAAGTGAGTATTGAGATATGTGGCTCCTTAAGGCTCCCTAAATCAACCATTACTCTTCCTTCAAGGAGCCTCCGTCCTTGGGCGTATAAAACGCCATATTTTTACGTAGGAGTTCCTCTTTTCACGTTTTGACGGTAGGTACCTTTTTTTTTTTCAAGAAATGACGGGAGTGGTTACAGATGAGAGAACAATGACGTATGTATAGAAAATAACTCCAATAGGCCACGGATATTGTTTTCAGGATGTCCCAGGATACCATGCCGTTGCTGCAGAGGTAGATTCTGCATTAAATTTCCAACAAAAAGTGCCCTGCAGATATTTTTTTCTAGAGGCTTCATTTCCGAGTTATTTCAGTTTTATGATTTTTTCGTGTTCACTTTACTTCAACTCTTCCTTAAAAACTCCTTTAATTTGCCTTTCAGAACTGCTTTTAGTTAAATTCAAATTTAAGGGTTAGCCCCACCCTTACACAAATAAAATTGAACAAACTGGAAGAACTAAATACTTGAAACTGCAGTACTTTCCACTAACCTTACTTTCCTATGAAATGGACAGTAAAGGTGGGCATCACATTAAATTAAAACTAACTCTGTTGAGAAAGTAAAAAAGTGACACTTCCACGTTCCACTCTTGCGAAACTGTTTTGGGTAGAAAAAATGGAATGTTTCACATGCAGTTCCCATGACCAAACCGTTTTCAGAATTATCAAGCGTTAAATCTAATTTCTTTGGATTTTCGCCGCGTCTGAGCACAGGAAGGCCGATGTTGCAACAAATTTAAAAATACTACATTTCCAAACAATTTTCTTAATTTAAACGGACAGAATCCACGAACCTTGGAAAACCTAAGATTCTCACGTTGATCGGGAGATGCAGGACTCGAAGTCTGTTAACATGTTTGGGTTTTACTGATTATATGGGCGATCTTTTAGATACTCCTTATCATTCTGGCTGTGCAGTCGTATTACACAGGATGTCCGGACACTATAGGTTGCTTCAGGGATCGATCGTACTGCCAACACCTTCAGCCCTTCAGGCTGCGATGTCGGATGATTGTATTTATTAAATAAGAATCTAAGAGCACGCACGTAGCACCATCACATAATTTGTGCAATTGAAAGAGACAGGCAGATCTTCACTACTGATTTCGGTACCATTAGCATACACATTGATCATGAAGGAAATAATTTTGGTAAACATTTTGCACTAAGTCCAAACCACTTCAAGTAACCTATTCATTCATAGAGTGAAGCAGGTTTTCAGGCGTTTCCTTCACCATTTTTGTCTTCTTTCAGTGATTAGCGATGATCCCATTATTATGTGGAATCCGTTATAATGTTGATATTTTCTTTTGATTAGTTAGGTATTTGTTATTCCATCAATGAGCTTTTGGGCTTGTTCCCAGTATAAATGTAAAGAAAACCTCGGCACTGCGTCACTCAGGACATTGTTTCTTTCCGATGTGAACATCGCTACAATTTCAAAACATAAACAACGAAATATTACGACGGGCAACATGTAAACCGGTTGGGAAAAAATCGAAAATAGGTACATTGTGAATTATTCTCGGATTTGATTACAACCCGTGATTGCATCAAAGATACCCGGAATAAGGGCCTTAATTGTTGTTTGTTTTGTTCTTATAGAGAAACCCAATATCGTCTTTATTCATACTCGAGAAAAAATGCACTTATTATGAAACGTTGAGAATCGTTCAATATTTTAGAATCTATACCTAATGAGTCAAATCAAATGCTAGGGAAACTCATAAAAAAATTACTTGAGAATCAAAAACAAAAACCAGAAACTTGGAATTTCGGGAAGATTGCTGAAGATTTCATAATTGAAAAAGCTGCAAATTCTTTCACTAGTGTTTATTATTCAATTGGCTTGCTTTCATGCTTTGAATTTCTACTAAGCTTCGGAGTGTGCGTGTTTCACAGGTGATAGAGCGATTATTGAATTTCAGGAGATATGCGTGGAGCACGTAAATCTGTTCTCAACCAAAAAACCTATTTGGATTGATCAGTTGATCATATTTGTGTGCCTCCTGAAATTCAATAAACGCTCTACCCTGTGAAACACGCACACTCCAAAGCTTAGTAGAAATTCAAATCATGAACGCAAGCCAATTGAATACCAAACCCCAGTGAAAGAATTTGCAGCGTTTTTTTAGTGAACCTCAATATCCCCCCACAATTATCAAGTCCTTTAGCACTCGTATTGCGTTAAAACTTCCCCAAATCCAAATTTAAACGATGTAGCCAAATGTAGACTGATGTAGAGGAGGCACACAAACATCATCAACTGATCAATCCAAATAGGTGTTTTGGTTGAGAACCGATTTACGTGGTCTATGCATATCTCCTGAAATTCAATAATCGCTCTATCACCTGTGAAACACG
This sequence comes from Creontiades dilutus, assembly GCA_031894815.1. NCBI lineage: Eukaryota > Metazoa > Arthropoda > Insecta > Hemiptera > Miridae > Creontiades > Creontiades dilutus. Next base: position 515,403 of record JAVIWC010001314.1, on the reverse strand, counting down.
CACACTCCGAAGCTTAGTAGAAATTCAAATCATGAACGCAAGCCCATTGAATAATAAACCCCAGAGGAAGAATACCTATTTACCCCACTAATAATATTGAATAATATTTACCTATATATCATCAGCGTTTCATGCATATCAGAATGCTTCAACCCGTGTATCAGCTATAAACTAGAAGTAACAACATCGGCTATCACTCCAGTATCCACATTCACCACAACTCGGCATCACTAGGTTACAAACAAACAATAATAAACCAAAAAACGCAAATGTTGGCACCATAAATCGGGCCATACATCGGGAATGGTTTGACCTACGGACGTGGGGAGGGTCTCATTCGATTCCTCATGGTATGTTCTTCAAATAGAGAAAAATTTAGGCCGCTTCGACTTGTTTTGAGGTTTTTAGGGATTTTACAAAACTTTGACAGCCCTTAAAGGGCACTTTAAATTGAGTGAGAGAGCTGGCTCAAGGGCATTGGGGCGTTGTCGGACCAAGGTGGATTTTTCCTGAAAATTTCAGATCTTTTGCTCCAGCCGTTTGGGAAAAATCGTGCGTACGGTGTACGGCGTACGGCGGACGGACGGAAAAATTTTTGTTGCACATTCGGATTCTACACCCTTTGAAACGTAAACCATGAAATTTTAGGGGGGGTTAGAATTTTTTTTTTTTCCAGAGCGATTACGATGGTTTATTATTGAATAATAAACCAAAATTCACAGGACGAAATTCAAACGCAAACCAGCCGATTGAGAACTTTAATGAGGAATGCAAACGTTTTCAAATCGATGAAAAAGAAAATTGAAATTTTAAAGAAATTTTGGAATACTCCGGGAGAGAGTTGTACAGTTGCTTGTTAATAAAATTGACGGTGGAATCGAAATGGGATATAAGGGAGAAAATGATTTGCGAGACGTTTGAAAATAAAGGATGTTCACGAATCAGATATGCTGTAACGCTTAAATACCAAACAGGTTAATTGCTTTATTATGCTTTAAAAAAAAACATTATAACTGGAAGCAAGAAAACCAATTGACGTGGGTACACTTATCGACCTCATCGTTTTTGGTTTAGACTGATTTTGTTGAGGATCCTTTTCCGAAATTCGCGAATCTTGTTGACGCAACAATTGTGTAGTCACGGAGGTTGTGTTCTGCGGTTCCCGTACCATCCCACCACTGTAATAGAAGCAGCACTAGAACAGAAAAAAAGTTTGTTCTGCCTTATTTTTAGATGTGTACCATTCATTCGATAAAGTATGGCACGAAGGACTTAAATTCAAATTAAGAAAATTGTTGCCATCATGTTATTCACGGATTTTAGCTTCTCACTTAACTGATCGATACTTCCGTATTAGACAAGAGGATGCCTACTATGATTTGCAAAGATAGAAGTTGGTGTTCCTCAAAAAAAAGAATAATATTAATTTAGGTAGAAGACGGTCACGAACGACCCGGCTATCTGTTGCCCTCTGATCTGTAATCAGATTAAGATAACGCACCAGCGTTCCGGCCGGCCGCTGTCCATCTGCACCTGGTGATCCGCTCCGGACTGATTCAGTCGAAGTTAAGTCTCCTTGTAGATGTTTCAAGCCCACGCCTCTCTGTCTATCAGGATTTCTTTTACACGTGGAGCCCGTGATTTTTGGTTTTTCGTACAGCAAATTGTGCTGGATATTACAGAAAGACTGTTGTTTGATACGCTATACGAATATTAGTGCGTATACTGCATAATCTTGTGTGGATTAATATATACACGCATATATTTCTGCCATATAACCAGGTACATTTTATTCTTTCATGAATTCTTCTTGCATGTACTCACATATCGCATACTTTGCTTTCAAATAAGCTAACTAATTTTTGTATAAAATAAGTACATCAAAATATATTGATGAGTAATCCTTTAATTTATATTGCAATTACATAAAATGAATAGGAGTCTATCTCTGTTCTAAAAATAGAGCTACCTTTGATTTGATTATTAGTCATGTGACCAATCAAGGTCCAGTAGTAAATTTCATTTACACATACCTTTACTTTATACAAGTACTTGTATAGTAATAATTGTATTTTCAAACTCATTTTGATTTTCTTTGCTCATGGTGAGCTTCATAAATTAGTCCATATCTGCATATTATTTATTTTATGACTCCATCACTAGCATGTTGCTCTTGACCTCGTGGTCATTTAGGTACTTGTTTTACATTTTCTTTTTGATTGATTCCAACAGGTTTGGTTATTTTTGTATGCTTCTTGAATGAGCTTATATTGCTTGGTTGGACGAAAAATTGATTATCCTTTGCTGTGGTGGATATTTGTGAAAGATCCCATGAATGGTGAGATGCCTACCTACTACCACTATACCTACTTTCTTTTCATACTGGAACTAAGTAAGTTCGTTCCGTTTCTGATATTTTCTTTTCTTTTTGTAGGGATCTTTTCTATATCTCTTCTTCCATTGCTACCTCTATACCTGCTTCACATGGTGTGGCTATCCTTCTTCTTCTAACTACTTCTACCTGTTCAACTGCCTTTATCTGGTGTCAGCCTTCGGTCACCCTACTCTTCGGCCACTTATAATTAAGACTTATTTGTTAAGTTAGTAGGTTCTCGAACCATAAGACCTTAGGTTAGGGCCAAAAGTTTAGGAACTGCCGGAAGGATCACCAGGGCTTTTCATTAGATTCAGTTCTTTAAGAATTATACAACAGAAAATTTATTTCAGTGTTTCTCTCAAATCTAAAGGAAATGGGTACATAAAGGAACCAGGCAATGTCAATTATAAAAAGTTAAATATACCTGCCATTTTGGACGGAAAGACCATCCCTTACTCTAACCAAGAAAAATACCATGGGATGGCGCTTTATGCCAAATTGAAATGGAAAGAGCACGTGAAGAAAATGCGAAAGGAGCTTGATATTAATGTACTGGCTTATGGGCAGACACTCACAGCTGTCAAAGTCAAATAAGCATATGTTGTACAATCATGTCCTAAAACCTGTGTGGACCTATGGTGTGCAGTTGTGGGGCTGCACTGTTAATGGCAACATCAAGATTGTATAAACATTCCAAGACCAAGTATTGAGGAACATCGTCGATGTACCTTGGTACATTCGGAACGACAACCTTCATAAAGATTTGAAGATCGTGAGGGTCGCTGCCACAACAAGAAAAGTTGCCGGAAAACACTCTGAACGGATAAAGGGTCACGTCAACGCAGAGGCCGTCCATCTCTTTGACGTTGACAACCTTTTTAGAAGACTAAAGAGAAAAAAGCCGTTCAAACTGACATTTGACGTGTGAAGTAACTTATCGCGAACTAAAAATTATTAGAACAAAAGAAACTCCTGTTATGTACAAGAGGACTGCGTATTAAATTGTGATACTAGAAATAAGTTACAAATAAGTTGTTGAAACTGACTTGATTGTAATTAAACTAAATTTAAAAAAAAACCTTCCCACCACAACACGACTAATCGCTTCAAGCTGTAGTAGCTGTATCTTTGCAGCTGCAGTGGGAGCTACATTTTGCTAAACACTGATTCCTGGAACCGGGAAGGTTTCCCCGTTTAAATACCAAACAGGTTCATTGCTTGATCGTTGCTTTTTAAAAACATTATTACTGGAAGTAAGCAAATCAATTGACTTAGGTGCACTTATCGACCTCATGGCTTTTGGTTTACAGAATTAAGTATCTGATAAAATCGGCAAAAGATGAAGGAGGCGTTGATTTGGGCCTTGCCCAAATGCTGGAATCTTGTTGATGCAGCTAAAGTGTAGTCACTTGTGATGTATATGGTTAGTTGGCCCTTCCCGATTCTTGAATCCTTCGCCTTGGGAGATGAATTAGACGACTTCAAGCGTCTGGGTCATCATCTGAGTGTGGCGAGTGTTTCCGCATTCTGCTCAATGGAATGCAACTATTTCATTGCATCACTTCTCAAACTTCAAGCGGCAGTAGCGGCACCTGCAGTTTGAGCTACCTTTTGCTAAACACTGATTTCTGGAACCTGGAAGGTTTCCCGTGGAACGTTCCCATCCCCCTCTCCTTAACCCGCTGAAAACCCCTTTTGCACCGCGGGGTAAAAACACAACAGAAACCGTCTGATGAAGGACAAACAAAGGCAGAGAAGGAGGAGGTCGGAGTCTATTGCACGCTCCCTATTGTTCCCCTCCACCGTTCCCCATTTTCCAACCCCCTTATATACCCTATCCCCCTTGTTGTCCCTCTCTCCCTCCCACCCCTTATTCCTCCCCGTATTCCTCCTTTACCCTCCTTCTCTCCCCTATTGTTCTACTTCAGTGGTAGATTGAGTTTACCCCTACACCCCCCTCTCATTCCACCTCCTTAACCAAGGCTTTCCTTTTCGTTGCCAGATGCGGATTCAAATATCTTTGTTTTCAATACGGCCGTATCTTCAGGCCTCAGTGTTCTGATGTTTTCGTTATTAAAACCCAAAAATATTCTTCTCCTTCACCTCGAGGTTCGCCAACAATGGCTTTGTCTTTCTGTTGCAACAAAGGTTTTGCTTTGTGGTGCCATTCTTCCTGGTTCTCCTTGAAGTACTCCCAAGTCTGAACGTTGAACTACAAAAACCATCCCTGCATTGGTGTACTACCACTCGTATTTACTCATCTTAACCTAGCAAAAAAATGCTGCCACAAAAATGGTTAAAACAAAGAAAAAGATTATTAAAAAATATCACAATCATTACTACCTTTAATTAGTTTATAAAGTTCCTAATATCTGTCACAGTTCTGAACCAATTAAGAGAACTGCTGTTAAGAACCGTTTCTCGTACTGTTCCAAAGATAGCCGGACTAACCCCAATCTACGAGGTTAGCCCGTATTTCTCGTATAACTCGTATTTGCCCTCCCACCACCATAAACGACCCGATCTCCTTCAAGGGAAGAATAGTTCTTATTATAAGTATTGAAAACGATCAAGATTCATTCCATACTACCTTTGTCTACTAAGCTATGGATCAGGCCCTCCAAAAACATTTATTTATGAGAAAAAATTATTTTTTAAAAATCGACATGTGTTTGCCAAGGATTTTCAATATAATTTTGTAGCATTGGGGACGTGCGCAAATGTGCACGGCGCGCACAAACTAATTTTTTCAATAGGGACCCGACTTTTCTATTGCAAATTCGAACTTCGTGGTCAATTTCATGAAACAGTGGAACCGATTTGTTTGATCACTCACAACTCCTAAAAAAATAACCGGCTACCAGCCTGTATACCCCTGCTAAAATTGTTATTTTTGGGCTAAAAAATCAATTTTTTCAATTAAAAATGTTTTTTTTTTTTTTTTTTTTTTTTGCCTTAGGATCTCACATTTGAGCTTGTTGCGCACTCCAAAATGTGCAAATTTCATAAAAATTTGACCCCATACTTGATTCTTTTTCGGTTTTTTTTTTGGCCCTTGCAACCCTTTTAGCAAGCCCGCAAGTTGGCAATTCCTTACAAAGAATGTTAGCTTACCAAATGTGTGACAAATACATTTTCATTGGATTTCAACTGTGAAACTTGAAGAAGCATAACCTGCTTTGGCATTTGAATTTGAAACAATCATAGCCGGCCGATTTCATTGCAACAGCAACTGAGTGGGGCACGAATGCCTTGACAGGGTGTAGCGATAGCCCTCAAGGAATAGATTTCTCTTTTAGGTAGTTGAGGACCGCTCAATATAAATTATAATTCTCCGACCAGCAAAGTAGGAGAAGGGAGGGGTCCGAATGAAAATTCCAAAATCACCCTTAGGTTCAATAAAATATATTTAAAGAGGAAAATAAATAAAACTATCTCTTAAAAATCCCATAAAAAAAGAAGTGTATGAAATAAAATAAAACCCTACGAGTGGCCACCCTCACAAGAAATAAAATTTCTTAATAATAACGGATGTACGTGACCTTTGGGTCTTCTCAAAATCTTGTAGGAGAATTTACGTCCCTGGCCTCAAAATACAAAAATAAAAATGGACTGTTCCCACCTCGTTTCCAAACGGCGTCCTCTTCGCAGTCCAGGGACTTCCAAAAATGAAATTGAGCCCAAACTTCTTGCCTCCAACAACACGTAAACTTCTGGAGGCTGCAAGGTATAGGAGGACATTACTTAGTGGACTTATAAGAGTAGGAAAATAATTTCTAAGTCAACACTTCATCTTAGTTTACCTTAGCAGCTACCAGGATGGACTGAAAATACTTTCATTTATGGTATTTAAAATTACCACGTAAAATAAACAAACCACAAATGAATAAATAATTATGTAAATACCTTGAAGTATAGGACTTGAAGAGAGAAACGGGAAAAGAGGAAATCACGTCTTCCAAAAGCTTACTCTTCCCAAGAAATTAGGATTAACCAACCAGGCCGGATAAGGAGAAGATTCGATCTGCACATTAAATTAAAATAAAATAAATTTTCACCCCATCAAAATGAATAACTAAACCATGGAAGTGAACCATCATCTCACATTTTGAAACTGGTGTAGAAATTGGCAGAGGTGAAACCAATGAATTTCAACAGAAGAAAAATGCCAAGGTTCTTGCGACGACAACTCTTAAATCCGCAGGTTGCGTGTGTGTGTCTAGCAGAATGGTCCAGCTCCAGCGAGTCCACCGGGAGTACTGACGAACGATATTCTCTGGCTCCGTTGCATAGAATTCCCAAGTTGCAGGTCGAAAGTCAAAGATAAGAAACGAGATCACATTCCTACCGTTCGCTACAAGGGAAGCAGCGTGGAATTCAAAGCAATAACCCTCCATCTAGATTTTACTCAGAGAATCTCAGGGCATTTAGTTTTCATCAGCCGCGTGGCAGGTTTTCTTGGCTTTTCTTCAATTTCCTTAAATTAGTAGGTTATTCAGTGTATTTTGATTTGCGTCAATCTACCTGCTGCTTTATACTCAAAGTTCGATCCGATGAATATTTCATAAGTTACCAAAAACATCATCAACATTGACTGGATCGCTGGCTTATTGTGTTCTCCTACTCTGAAGAGTAACGTCTCGCGATGGCTTTCAAGAATTCAACAAGATGAACATTTGAACTTGGGATGTTGAGTCGAAAATAGGTAAATTACAGCCCAGAAATAGGTAGATTACGGAAGAAGAACTGGTTAGGATAGAGAGGAAACCCCAGTGAATAATTTCATAATGCGGGGTGGAGACAAAAAGGGAAAATAAACTGATTTAAGATCGAAATCCGATTTTTTATTATTTTTTTATTTATTTTTTTCTTTACCGTCGTAGAGAAATAAGGTTCTGTTCTGTAGGTAGAAGAGGGAACTCATCCCACCGCCCGAGTCCCTGGCCAGCGTATAAAAGACCTCAGTTATATAGGAAATATATTGCGATGGGACCTTTTCTATATTATTTAGTCAGAGGCATTCCTCGTTCTGTCTTATTCAATATTAAAGGGAATAGCGAGGGTCGGAATGGACTGTGAGGGGTTGGGGAGGGGGCGAGTGGGGGCAGTGCCCCCTTTTCCTCACGAAGGCTGGAAGCATTACGTGTAAAGGATGTGTGGTCTCGGAACCGAGTTCAGTCTCTTCCCTATTTTTCTTCTTTTTACCTGAAAACCAACCTTTTTCCGAGGTCGCCGTATCGATCACCGATGTAGCCTTGATCAATTTTTGGTCAGTTGAGCCAATTTGCAAAAACCCAACTATTTGTCTGGAAACGAGTAAAGATTTTTTGTACCATTGTGATTTTGAACTGTGCAGTTTACATCGTTAAAAATATATATATTAATAAAAATAATAATGAATTGCGCTGGTACAACACGATAAAAAAATTTGTTAAGAAAAGTTACTCCACGGGAATTTGTTTTGTCATCACCAACATATCTAGAATATAGAATATCATATTGAATCATTTGGTATATACATAGGGTATGTGGATATTAAATCGACAAGTGGGTGCATTCAACGTTTAGGTTTGAACAAAAAATCGATTACTTTTGGTTTATTATTCAATAATAAACCATTGTAATCGCTCTGGAAAAAAAATGCTAACCCCCCCTGAAAATTTCATGGTTTACATTTCAAAGATTTTAGAATCCGAATCTGCAATAAAAAATTTTCCGTCCGTCCGCCGTACGCCGTACGGCGTACGCACAATTTCTCCCAAACGGCTGGAGCAAAAGATCTGAAATGTTCAGGAAAAATCCATCTTGGTCCAACGACGCCCCTATTCTTGAGCCAGCTCTCTCACTCAATTTAAAGTGCCCTTTAAGGGCTGTCAAAGTTTTGTAAAACCCCTAAAAACCTGTTTGAAGAACATACCATGAGGAATCGAATGAGCCCTCCCCAGGTCCAACCTGGTAGGTCAAACCATTCCCGATGTATGGCCCGATTTATGGTGCCAACATTTGCGTTTTTTGGTTTATTATTGTTTGTTTGTAACCTAGTGATGCCGATAGCATCGAGTTGTAGTGAATGTGGATACTGGAGTGATAGCCGATGTGGATACTTGTAGTTTACAGCCGACACACGGGTTGAAGCATTCTGATATGCATGAAACGCTGATAATATATAGGTAAATATTATTCAATATTATTACTGGGATAAATAAGTATTCTTTCACTGGGGTTTATTATTCAATTTGCTTGCGTTCATGATTTGAATCTGTACTAAGCTTCGGAGTGTGCGTGTTTCACAGGTGATAGAGCGATTATTGAATTTCAGGAGATATGCTATGTAAATCTGTTCTCAACCAAAATACCTATTTCGATTGATCAGTTGATCATATTTGTATGCCTCCTGAAATTCAATAATCGCTCTATCACCTGTGAAACGCGCACACTGCAAATTCTTTCAGTGGGGTTTATTATTCAATTTTATTCATTTGAGTTGCGTTCATGATTTGGATTTCTACTAAGCTTTGTAGTATGCGTATTTTACAGGTGATAGAGCGATTATTGAATTTCAGGAGATATGCATCGTCCACGCAAATCGGTTCTCAACCAAAACACCTATTTGGATTGATCAGTTGATGATATTTGTGTGTCTCCTCTACATCAGTCTACCTTTGACTACATCGTTTAAATTTGGATTTGGGGAAGTTTCAACGCAATACGAGTGCTAAAGGACTTGATAAATTATAGATGTTTTTATTGTGGGGTTGTGTTGAGGTTCAATAAAAAACGCTGCAAATTCTTTCACTGGGGTTAATTATTCAATTGGCTTTGCGTTCATGATTTGAATTTCTACTAAGCTTTGGAGTGTGCGTGTTTCACAGGATAGAGCGATTATTGAATTTCAGGAGACAAACAAATATGATCAACTGATCAATCCAAATAGGTATTTTGGTTGTGAACAGATTTACGTGCTTGATGCATATCTCCTGAAATTCAATAATCGCTGTTTCCTGTGAAACACGCACAAGGAATCAGTGTTTAATAACCCTTGACGAGGAAAATCAGAACGATTCGTCTCTTTTTGCCTTTCAAACTTGAACAAGTCAGCAGGTTTTTCGTTGACTTTACCGGCTTCTAATGACTTTATTCTCCCAAAATCCTCCAACTGCCAAAGCTTAGTAGAAATTCAAATCATGAACGCAAGCCAATTGAATAATAAACCCCAGTGAAAGAATTTGCAGTGTTTTTAGTATGTTGTACCCCTTGATGAGGAAAATTTGTCAGAACGATTCGTCTCTTTTTGGCCGATCTGCCCAGTCAAACTTGAACAAGTCAGCAGGTTTTCGTTGACTTTACCGGCTTCTAATGACTTTATTCTCCCAAAATCCGCCAACTGATCTTTTTTATCGCGAGCGACGGGCTCTGCAAACATGTGCAACTGAAAAATTACGCTCCCCAAATAATAGTGTGAATCAAGACCACGTGAATTAGCATTGATAAACAACGGAAATATATGTCACCTTTTGAGTTTTTAGGTGGCAATATTCGAGGTGAAAAAAGTTACAGATTAAAAAATAGACGTGGGTTATTGTTTTTTTGATAATGCCTGATTTTCAGTGTCATTGAATTAAAGAGAAGCAAACGTCTTTGTTGCCAGAGAATAATAAATGAGAAAAAACGGTCTTCGAACGTGGTCCAATTAAGATACATACTATAGTGTGTGCGTACGACCTGTGAATTGTGGGTACACTTCCTAGTTTAGAAATTGCGAATATTTGCTATGGTTGAATTTCTACGGATCTAAAATCTATTTCAGCCGATTTTTTGTCCAAAATTACTCGATAATAACCCTTTCTCGTGCCTGTGCCAGTAAAAACTCCGCTAAAATCAATTTGCCACGGTTTGACCAGTTTTGCCCGAAGCACAATACGAACATGGAGTAAATGTTCAAAAGAACGAATTTTTTACATAAATTCTAATGCCTTTTAAGATACGGACGGCGTAAGGCGGACGGACATTGCACATTTGGAATCTACGTACCTTGAAATGTAAAATGACGAAATTTGAGGGTGGTTGTGGGAGGGTATACAGAATTGCAAAGGATTATTGTTGAAAATATTAAACCAAAATGCTGGTTCCCATTTGAAAATGAACTAGATATTAGATAATAAATAATTGAACAATCGATACTTAGAAGCTACCCAACTAGTTGATCCTCCTTCTATCTGACTGTCTGATTCTCGTCACCAACTGCTAGGGATGGCCATAGAAACATAAAATATCAATATATCAATGTTTGATAGTATCGGCGTTACAATATCGATGCCGATATATATTATTGGTAGGCACTACCGATAGTATTGACCAACAAATATCAATAGTTTCAGAAAAATATTGGTTAAAACGAAAAACAGCTTTCGTACAAATACCCAACCACGAGGGACATTTCATGTCTTTGCGCCCCACCCTCACACACACCACGTACTTCCAATTGGAGGTCAGTTTTGGTGTAAAACGCTTATAAAATTCAACGTCGGCGAGAGAATGAGGCGTCTCGATAAATGTATCACGTACCTCGCCAATTTCAATTTCATTTATGGATAATGTAGTATTCATAAGCGGCTTTTTGCGCAAACGATATTCGCGCACTAGTTCCAACGAGTGCCGCTTTGTAGGACCAGTGATAACTACGTTAGATTGTGGGTTGCGATGTAATGGTTCCATCGTTTGGTCACTGAGGTTCCGAAGCAACGAATGGTAAACTGTAAAGACATAATCATCACCACTCACAGGACTGTCTCAGCTAGTAAACAATATGGTTCCATCGGTTGGTCACTGAGGTTCCGAACGTCCAGCGGTTAATGTAACAAGATCAAGTAAATCAACAGCTTTCAAATGAGTGGTGAGCGAGTTTTGTACGATCACAAATGTCGAAGATAATGATCCGTAGCAACGAATCGGTTGTAAGCGAAAGCCACCAGAAGTATTTTCGTGACGCTGTCCGCGTTACATTTTCGAGTTCATGTAGCAAAGTAAAGACATAGAATGTCAAAAATATATATTGGCCTGATATTTGCCAAAGAAACGCTCCCAATTCCAATACATGGGTTATTACTTTTTTCTCAATTCTCGATTCTTATCCCCATTGTGAAAATTTTTGGGGTCAGAAATTGCGAATAGTTGCTATGGAAGAATTTCTACGGATCTGAAACGTATACCAGTAGATTTTTTCGTCCGAAAAGACTACAAAATGACACTCTACCTGCCTTTGTCATTAAAAAAAAACCGAAACCATGTTTTTACCAATTTTTGGCCCTTTGCATCTTTAGGTACATGTAGTCTTCGCCGTACGGCACACGAAATACGCGGACGGCGGACTGGTATTGCAGATTCTGAATCTAAGCACACTGAAACGTAAAGTTACAAATTTTGAGGGGTTATGATAAATATTTGCAAAGATTACAAAGGATTATTACTGAAAGTATTAAGGCAAACCAAGTTGGTGTGCATTGAGCACATTTTCGCATGTGTTCAATGGGCAACGAGTTCGTATTTGCAATCCTTAAAAAAGCTTGAAGATTTAAACAAAAAAATTGTTTTTTATCCAAAATAACGATTTTAGCTGTGGCGGGGAGGAGGGGGAGATGTCGTCACTAAGTTCACCCTGTGTTGAGGTTTTTCGAAATTAAGAAGTCAAAACGTCATGACGCTAATAAAAAATTAATAAAACACATTCAAGATTCGAACGTGGTCCTTATACATACTATAGTACATGTCGCTGTCACAATGACATTGGGATATTTCCGAGAACAATCAAACGGCCTACTGTGACACACGCTTATAGGGGCTCCGTCCCGTTTTGTGCAATCACAGGTGGAAGTTGTGTTCTAAACGCGGCATAACCCCGGAGTCCGGCGGACGAGGGATGGCATGAGAATAGAGGTGGGACGGGAAGGGGAAAATGAAGGGTGGCGGTGGGTGCCTCTCCCAGCGACATTTCTGAAATGCTTGGCGTAGCTCGGACACAAACTATGTATAACCCCTTGCCGTGGCTTCACCACGGATGAAGGAGAGAGGGGGCGAGTGGATGTTGTAGCGACCCCCCTCGCTTCCCTGGAGTTGGTTGCACATCAAAGTTACCGCCATCCAGACATCTTCACCTAAACCTCTCTCATCCTCTGTGTGGCTCAACTTTCCCTTATTGATCCTCCCGCGAGGCTCTGGGGAGGAAGGTAGTTTATGTTTACTAGGAAGGGAAAGTTCTTAGATACCACTAAAAACTTGCCAGCTTTGTCAAATAAACAACAGCGAAATACAAGATGGAATATTCTTACACACTGAAGGGTGCGATCGCCAAATAGGAACCGCGCCAACCACAAACATTCTAGTTTACAAGCTAGAATAATTTTATCTACCTCCATAAATCAATTTTGTGTTCATTAACCAACTTTTTTTCAGAAATGAGAACTTCTCCAGAGATTATTACAGCATTCTTCTAGGGAATGGTCTCTGCTGTTTTCAGTGAAAAATACGTACTCCCCAACCATTACGATATACTAAGAACATGTGGAAAAAGCCCTAGTGTGGTCGAAAAGAGTCCAAAGGAAAGACCGATTTGCTTAACTACCATAATTATTGCCGTCCTTTCCTCCTAGCGCTCAATAACAGAGATAACGTTTTGTTTTAATTGATCGTATCTTGACCTGATTCTCAAGCAAACTTGGGTTATTGCGTGTTTCAAATGCCTTCGAGACGCTTGCGGTGCTTCTGTCAAAACTGTGATATGAAACATCACCATAGAATTCATCTACCGATTGGTCAGATATATGGCAAATCCTCAAACACTGAACATTTTAGGTTTAGTGACGAAAGATCAACCATCATTTGGCCGATTATTTTTTCTGTATTTATTTAGTACTTCAACAGCCATACGGATTCGTATGTGATATTGATAAAAATTGTGGCATTAACCCGCCAAGTACTATGAGGGCGCCCATGCAAATTTCCACTCCTTCTTTTTATATGTTGTTACTGAGAGGTAATGAAAAGCATATAAGACGAAAAACCGAGAAAAATTATTTATTCAAAAGGTATGAGGGTGTCACCTCTAGTTGACTCTAGGCCTGAGCTCAACACTACATACAGCATTAGTCCTCCAAAATCATACACTGTGAACTTTATCACTTGCACGCTGAATCAAACATTGGTTTTGTGGAATGAATACCAACCATGAAGAATATTCAGCAGCAGCAACCAGGTGAAAAAATTTTCAATGTACATATTGTATGGTCAGATGTGATTGTATGATTGGCATCCTTGAATGAGTGGTGAGGACGACTGCAGCTCCAAGTCCAACTTCATTTTGTTGAGAATCGGGGACAGCTTTTGCACCTTGGTAAGGTTCAATCGACACGAGGAGCCCATTCTTGGTGGCTATGGACCAGAATTTGTAGCCAAAACGGATTGGCTTCCCCTATATGTGCTGCTTGCTGCCATGCCTACCATGGTAGATCTGTGAAATCTAAAATCCTCCTCTAACGGGGTCAACAGAGAACAGCCAAAACCAGGCATATACTTTTACCTTTTTACGCTTCACGTAGCCACAAATATATAACAGAGAAACAACTACAATTACAAGTATATGAGACAAACCTGCAATACACTGAGCTTAAAAGCTTCAGGTTTAAGCAGGGGTGGCTGCTGATAGTCTTTCAGTTTAAGCTAAGGGACAGTTTCTGATGAAACGGCGAGGGAGACCTACCCATATCCACGACCACCATCCATGTGTGTGGTTGTGTGATCTATTCATACAATTACCGAGAGAATGTGGATTGATACTAGGACAGATATTCTCTTTATCAGGATGTGAAAATCGATACTTACTTTGATTTTAGTCGTTCAGTGTCAATCACTACGATAATGAGCCACGTAGCCCACCAGAGACGTTTAGTACCGAGTGGAATAAGACTTAGAAGACTTCCAAAACCTCCCCCACATTCCTCCATCAGTTAGCCTCTCCCGCCTTTCCCTAGAGATCACCTCCCTTCGGCCAACTCCACCCCGAATCCTAACCAACATATGTCGGCTCAGATGTACTAAACTTCATCTTGGCATTTACGACCGTTCTTCTTTCCCAAGATTGAATTATTTATATTTAATATTTTATAGTTTTGCGTCTTCCTCCCGCCTCCCCTGTACACTTCAGGACCTCTTTCACCTCCAATCGCACTTTCCCCGACCGCACATATTGGTTTCTCCCCAAGATTTTTTTTTCTTTTCCTTTATCAGTAAGAACTCTGTTTGTCTCTTCCTCCTCTGACTCCCAATGTTTATGTTTACATCGGGATCTCGTTTATTTTTTTCATTCCGATCCCCTTGTAGCAATATACGGGGTGACGACCTGATCCGGTAACACAACATACTTTGACTTTTATCTTTAACTGAGTTTTTGAGTCAAAACTGAAGTATGGTAATCAAAATACCAATTGAAACTAACATTAGTAACTTTACATTATCCACAGAGCGCCAGAGAGTCAAATGAAAAATGTTGAGAGATCAAATTACAAACAACAAATTTTAACCTGGTTTGCACAAAAGTGGGTAGCGGCTGTGAAACTACGTTGGGCAGTATTTTTATACAGAAATTATTTAGCAATTGTTTCCCTTTATGATTGTAAAATTATATTGTTAATATTTTACAACAATAGCATCATATTAGTGTGGACGGAATGCGGAATGTGTTTTTGTAGGCACGTAAGTAAGTGTTTTAAATGACAAAATGACATTAAATTTAAGCCATGAGTGAATCGGAAAGACCTCCAATAACACAGACCAAACCTATTGCTGAAAAAGAAACTCAAAGGGAGTACCTCATGTTCAAATGAACTATCCACATGAATGCATATGTAGCATTTTTATCAATTGACTGAATAAATTGTCTATCTTACATTATTTGGAATATTTCAGTTCGTTCCTATTACGGATCCGAGAAAGCTATGTGCCACATTGCATATTAGGAGGTTTTTCAACAAATATATTTATATTTACTAAATGTCCTAATACCCTCTCTCGACGTGGAACCATTGTTTAGCCCTTTTGGCTGTCCCATCATGAGCTTAAGCCTGCCAGCTCCAACCCCCGTCCCTAATCAGGATATCAGAGCTTCTCTAATCGCGGTAGGAACTCCCCCTTTCGAGTTTAATAGAAACTTTCTCAACTCGCGGCTCCCTCTCTTCTCAACCTGTTGCTAGCCGCCCGACCATAGCAGCCTTTTAGCCCGAAAGTTGGAAACAATGAAGCAATTAGCAGAATGAAATTGGGATTCCTTATTGGAAAGATTAAACTTTGAACGGCGAATACGCATTGTTTCAAAAAGGCTTTTGTTCTTTGTGTGGAATTGTGTATCATAAAGGTATAAAAAATCTGAAAGAGGAAAAACGATGATTTTGGTTGGAAAAAACTCTCTTGCTACAGCCATAGTAAAATGTTTATGCTATTCAAGCAAATTATCAACTAAATTGGAGATACTGTAATGATAGCCATATGTCAATTTAGAGGGAAGGAGCAGGGCAAACGTCTTTTGATTCCACATTAATAAAGGTACAATGCATAATTTGAAGCTATTGGAAATGTTACTACCTAATTGTTGTTTGAGGTTGGAGTAACTCTAGTTCCTGCTCCAAATCGTAGGGCAGGCGTCAATATGGCATTTGTCTGCAGAGTAGGCGTACGCGACCGTGAAATCCGTTTTGACACAATCTGAAACAAATTCTCAGCAAAAAAGCAAAAATCTGCTATCGGGTATGGTGCACAGCTTTTTTGTAAATGCAATTAGAATGAACAAATCATTGGAATATTCTTTTCTGTTTCCATATTACTTTGTATGGTTGAGGATGGAGAATAAATTATTGACTCCTTCACATTGCATATTTGTTTGTCATGATATTCTACTAGTTTTGCCTAATAGTAGTAGGCGTCATCATTAATGGCTAAAAAAAATTAAATTAAACACATATCCCAGCAGTAGTTGCTGGGTACTAGACACTGGCTAAATGTTGATTATGGTAATAGGCAACTCCCCTCCACTCACATTCCTGGAGCAAAGCGAATGGGTTAAGATACCTAGGTGACATTCTATAGTCTAATTCTATTCTATAGTGGCTAATTATTAATTTGGTAACATGAAAACTTATAACCATGTAATTAACAGAGTCTCCCTGAAAAGAAATTTCCCTATAACTCTTTAAATATATTGGAAAGTAATGCGTGCATTACGGAAGCGTCCCAATGTCCGGTTTTTATACGACCACACACTTGAAAATAACTACTAAACACATAATGAGCCTTTTTTAAAACTGGACCAAATTCTTATTCCAAAAAAAAAAAAAAATTTGCTGGGAGTTTAACAGGGTGTCCTGGAAAGAAATTTCCCTACATGTTGGAAAATAATGCATGCATCATCCTAAGGTCCTGTTTTTATACTATCACAGCCTCAAACATAAGTATGAACTCAAAATGAGTATATTTAAAAACTAGACCAAATTGTTATTCAAAAAGGATGAAAATTGGCTGGGAATGAATCGGGAATCATCCCTTCCGTCATGATATCAAACTCAAAAATTTTGAGTTTTATTGAAACTGAGAGGTTTGTTAATGAGGCAATAATCGTGATCGAAAAAAAAAAAACATCATGAAAATTTTGAAAAAACAATTAAAAACACAGCCCCACAACAACAAAAAATGCCAAGATCCATAAAGTAGACAAGGGTATCCCTATGTGCTTTTCGATGCTGAATCCCAATCCAAGGGCCAAAAAATCCCCTGACCCCCAAAATTGTGAGCTATGCCCAAAAAATTACCCTTAAATTGATTTCAGAACCTTCTTTTTGAGTCATGAGATAGGGATGAACTACGACATCTTTTTAAGTGGATTTCTACATTTTTTTAAACTTTAGACAAGGAGAGTACCTATGGAAACTACCTCCCCCTCAATCGCCCTGGACTTTATCCTCTTTTCTTGTGATATCTCTGTGGTATTCGAAAGAATTCAAAGTCATTGGAGGAGACCCCAACAAAGTTTGAAAGCCTTTTCAAAAATCATATTCAATTTCAGCGAACCTGGGAACACAGAAATCCTTACCTTATTCGACTTGGCGCGCGAAAAATCAAATTTCAACCCCTAGGAGGGGGTGATTAAGGGAAGAAGAGGTGTCTACCGACTCTTGGAAGTTCAAATTCGATCTCAGGAACCCCAAAAACATAGAAATCCATACCCCACCCGACTTGGGATGAAAACTCAAATTTCAACCGCTGGAAGGGGGTGATTGAGGAGTTAAGGGGTCCCTACAGGCTCTTGGAAGTTCAAATTCGATCTCAGGAACCCCAAAAATATAGAAATCCATACGCCACTCGACTTGGCATGAGAACTCAAATTGCAAAGGAGGGGGTTGCGGAGGTGATAAGGGGGGGGGGGGGGTTAGGTTAAATCTTCTTGTCTGAAATTTAAAAAAAATCAGAATTTCACTTAAAAAGACATTGTAGATTATCCATACCTCATGACTCAAAAAGAAGGTTCTGACACCAATTTAAGGGTAGTTTTTTGGGCATAGCTCAAAATTTTGGGGGTCAAGGGATTTTTTGGACCTTGGATTCGAATTCATCGTCGAAAAATACATAGGGATACCCTAGTCTACGAGTATTTCACGGATCCTAACTCTTTTTGTGGGGCTGTGTTATTATTAACCCCTCTATTTGCCCTCTGAAATATGTTCAAAACGAGACCAAAGTTCTTAATCGAGCAAAAAAGAATAAGGAAAATTGGCAATATAGGCTGTTTGAGCAGCGTTTGAATGGATTTTCTAAAACCACATCCATTTCCTCTAACGACGACAAGTTCCCAGGTTTATTGCACAACTAGACTACAATTAGGGTAGAACTGTGCAATAAAATTCAATAAAACTATATGAAACTGGTGAAGTCGTAACGATTTATCACTATTATCCCTTCCATTTTTCCATCTACAACAACAAATTATTTTATGTAGTGTTATCGGTCATCCATCATGAATCACTACGGCCCTATCCACGCTTCACCCCAACGTAATCCCACTCAGTAAGTTACGTTTGTATTTTCATTACCATAATTAACTCTCAGTCAGTGCCTCAGTCCATACTCCCTGGATGTGTGTTCCTCTTACGTTTTACAGTCACTCCTAATGATGCCTACAACTACGAGGCGGAACTAGTAATGTAGTAACTAATAATGACCACCAATGTCTGTTGATACCTGTATAGTGTGAAGAAGCCAATTATATATTCTTCATCCTCAACCACACAAAATCATTGCAATGTTTTGAATATTCTATTGAAATGCCACAGTGGATGTTAATGGTTGAAAGAAATAGTCAATTCAGATGAAGCACAAAGACAATCAATCAAATCGTCATTTCCCTACTAACCACTGAATTTGAACAAAATTGGACCAAAATGACGCTTAATGAATTTTAGCTGTTCACGTAAGAAAACTAATTTTTTACTTTGTAGAAACTGACCTTCAGCCTAATATGCACATTTTCCGAAATTTCATCAAGATCGAATGAAATCCATAAAAATTAAGCATGTTTTACAGTAAGTATGTTGCATTTGCGCATAAGCAGCAGCTACTTATGACTCGATCGTAGTGAAATTAATTTGATATGATTAATAAACCGTCCTTTCCCGACTACCTTGAGAATCGGATGACTAGAGCGTGAGAAAATGGTGTGATGTAATTTACATTTGCGCAAGCTTGGAGTGAAGTATATTACAATGAAATTAAACAGCCTAATATGTATATTTTATAAGTATCATTCCAGGTGGTGTACAACAAACAAAAACCATTAAATGCTTTTTTCAAGATCAGCGTTATCTTTTCCATAATCATAGTGAAGTTCAGACATGTTTAATCATCTAACAGCATCTTTTTTAGCTTTTCGGTGAGAAGAACGTCAATTTTTATAAGAAATTTGAGGACTTCACTTTTTTTGGTTCGTTATTGAAAATTATGTAGTGATGAATCTTTTTAACGATTGAAATGAGGCTGTGTTGGTTTTGTAGTAACAACCTGTTTTCTTTGTCTTTTGTTGACCGTGTTTCGTTACAGCAGGGTTTTTGTTATAGTGACTCCCACCGCATTATCTAATACAAATCTGGTGTGTTACGTGCCGATGGGGGAACTTGGAATTAGGCAGTAAACCAAGCGGGACAACTACTCGAGAGAGATAGAAAGGGAGAGGAAAACAAAAAGAAAACGAGAAGAAAGAAGAGAAGTCCTCTGACCCGAAATAATAAAATGAGTAAATAAGAGTTGATCCCCCGAACGGCGGTGAAGGTATATTTACGGGTGAAGGCTGTTAGCCCCCTGGTAGACATAACCAGGATACATTCGCACATAAAGTTCGGGAGAATAAGAGGAGAGACGGGATTTGGTCGGGGATCACTATTCCTGGCGGTTTCTCCAGGAATCCTCGCCCTTCTCCCGGGCCGGAGGTGACATTCATAGGTGAAATGGTGAAAGAGAGGCGAAGGGTAGGAAAGTCGGGAGCGCCTAGTGCTTCCCACGGGAGGGAAAGACCCCTTCGAAGCCTTAAGGAGCCCGTGTAAGGGAGCGGTAAGGAAGACTTCGAAAAGTCGTCCTTTTCTTCTGGCAGGTGATATATATATATACAAGTCCTTGTACAACCCTATCAGCCTTTTTCCTTTCCGATGGGGTTTCCTTTTCTGGCCGTTACCAAGCCGCAAACAACAAATTTGTCACTGGGTAATCTTACGTTTCCACCGCCTTCAATTCCCGAGTTTCGGTCGCCCTCGGTCTTCTTAGTTCGCTTCATCTGATCCCTCAAACTCCATCTACCAATAAATGTGCCTTTACACATTCTGAACATATAGTGTTTCAATAGTTTTGCATTCAACGCTCCTTCTAAACATAGGAATCCTCACGAATCGGACTTGGGCGAACGACATGGATCGCCACATATTTTGCCTGTGGTTAAGGACGAGACGGATAGGGTAGTCAAATCAAACCACCAAAATCTATTTTGGGATCGATTTCACAATCGGTGATCTGAAACGATTGTACCAATTTATCACGGCCAAAAAATCGATTAAAATCAATTTTTTTTATGGTTCACTTTTAAACTTTCAAGATGTCTAGATTCGAATAATTCAATGTCCGTCCCCCGTGTCACGAATAATTGCCTCAAAAATGATGCCAAGGATTTTGAACTTTTGACCAGAATTTCGATTCATTCGCACTATTGATACTAAAAGTGTTGCTAACATTCCTCAACTTGCCATTCATAAAAATCGATTAGTCGTTGAATCGCCGATTGTAAAAAATCGAAAATCGGTGGTAAAACATCGGTCTTTTGTGAAAATCGAAATCGATTGCCAACCCTAGAGGCGGTCACCATTGGAACATACCCTTGAAGACAGACAAACTCTGGTCACCTCGCTCTATTCAATATTTCACTAACTGACTATAAAATGTACTGAAGAAGCAAATAGTGTGGTTGCTTGATAAATTCTTGTTTTCAAAATTTGTAATTAACAAAGACGCCAAAGTTTAATCATCCATTTTAACAATTTTGATGGATATGGCACTTCTCAATTCTCCTTTCATCAATATGCTTTTCCCGAAGGCTGATCATAAACCAGATGATTTGAATACGTTTAGCTTTTTCAAATATGTTTCCGAAAATAATGAGCGAGTGAATATCGACTTTCAGCATCGTAACAAGAAGTCATCTTAGTATTTATCACGGCATTCCTACATTCACAAAATGAAGAGTTTTTTGGAACTAATGATTCTCCAAGAAAACGCGAATTTCCAAAGATCTTCAAAACACATAAAACATTCAGTTCAAATATTAAATAATTAAATATTATTCGAGAAAAACATTTTTCAAAGTGTGTTCCACTGAAATCTGTTTAGAAGAATTCCAGATTTTATTACAATAGAGAAAAATGTCATAGCACAATTTTCTTTAACAAAAATGAGAAATGGCAAAAACGGCTGAGGTAAATATAAAATTTATATTTTTTCAAAGAATATTACCGAATTGAAGAATCCAAAATCGTTGCCCAAAAAGTATGCGAATCGAGCAATGACGTTGGGGCAACATTTTAAAGAATGAACTTGAAAAATTGCATTCTATCGAAATCTGTTATGAGGAATTGCTAATCCTTTACACAATTATGTAATCAATTTAAAAAAAAATGAACTATTTAAAAAATATGGCTAAAAGATTAATTGTGACATTAAATTTTGTGGGAAGAACACTTCTTAGATTCATATTATGTTACAAAACATAAAAACCATTTTAAAACACGTGAATTAACCAAACACTACTCAAATCAGTAGATTCGTATTGCAAGACTTTGTAAACAAATGAATAGTTGCAAATCAAGATCAAGATGTCTGTTGTCCTCCGCACGATATGAAATTAAATTTCAAAACAATTTGAAACGAATATATTTTAAAAAGTGACGAAAATTCGTACATATGGCCATGGAACGTACCTGGAACTTTTTTTTTTTTTAATTTGATCCTACTTGACATCATGTTGTTTGATATCTAATTTTTTGTTTCAAGTCCACATATTTTTCAGTATTCCATATATCATTTTAAGGCATAATACGATGGGAAACATATAGTTAAAATAATTAAAGTTGAGGAGAATTGAGATTTCAACAATTTTAAATTAAGTGTCGTCATCATTACAAATATCTGAGTTTAACCATTTTTCTGTGCAAAGGAAGTTTCGGAAAACACTTCCTAAGACGTTTTGAACAATGAAATTCATAACAAAGTTTTGGACACCTCACTTTTTGTTTATTTAAAGGTGGCATCTACAGGAATCCATCAAGATCTCTCGCTAGCAATCAATCACAACTTGATCAGAGGGGTGAAACACTTATTGGGAGATATTTCACGAGGAAAATGCCTGGCGGCTTCACCTAATCTGAACCACCAGTTTATATCCCCCCTCCACCTTCGCCTTAAGCCGACAATTATTAATGACATGGAAAATCCTTAACATTGACAAAGTGAACAAAGTTGAGTTACCGAAAGAAGTGGGAAAGGTAACCTTAGCAGGTTCCCTCCGCTATAGGGATGGATCGTTTAAGGAACCGGAGCCTACTGCGAGAAGGGGGGAGCAAAACTATGGGAAGTTAGGGGAAAACTTGGAAAAGTCTTGAGAAAAGCGGTTGGTAAATACCGAGAATGGTTTTCCGGAAAAGGGGTTTCCGGTTGGGCACAAAAGAAGTTGAGGAGCTGGGAGTTGTCAAGACCAGCTTCTTTCAAACCCGTTGCCCCCCTCGTCGCGAGTTTTCTTTCCCCCTGAGTGTCTGGAAGACTTTTGAAGTGATGAGGAAGCAGTGGTTAAAAGAAGTATGAAGCGACTTTCTGTTACCTCAGCACTCCATCCACTGACCGGCAAAGATCGTCGCACTTGGAGCGTTTATCGATAAGTCCAAAATGTGAAAACTGTTGTAATATCTGCGGGTGTATGAATTTTGAAGAGTATGATATACTATTTACATGTCTGTGACATAAAACGTTCTTATTATTATTGGGATTATTACTTACTAGACTTGAGTAAAAGGGCTATCACACTTATTGCTGTGAGTCTTTTTTCCCACACAGAAACCGTGGTAAAATGATCATTACAGTTAAATTGTGGGTCCTGGAAGACTTTCCCGCTTTCCATTATGGAAGAATGAAAGAATCCGTCTCATATAGTCTGCAGATACAATCTTATCTGGAACGAAAGTTCCAAAGGTGTGGGGATTTAAATTTAGATTTTCATCTAAGGCCTCAATCAATACATACGATAAATTATTAAGTAGCCTGTGTGCCTATTTTTACACCGCATTTTTAAAACCACAGAAGAACCTACTCAGCAGTGCTGTGTGGAATATCTTCACTTCCTGGACACCGGATGATGGATTTGTTCCTTTTTGAAAGCTTGCTAATCAATTCTAGCATAGGTACGGGTTCATTATTTTTTACGTTTGTAATTTGCTCTCAAATTTTCTCATTTTACGCTTCATTGTGTGTACTTGGGTGATGCCTAATCATTCGTGTCATCTGAGGTATCACTTTTAATCCAGAAATTGCAATTATTCGCTTTGGGTGCATTTCTTGAAGTTTAAAATCTACTCCAGTCGATTTTACTTCCAAAAGCAACAGGAAATGGCACTCCACTTGCCTACTTCACCGAAACCTCATTAACCAAACTTTCTTGCATGTTTTAACCAATTTTTCGGCTTTAGCATCAGGGGATAATAAATAAATACTAAAATTGAGCACAATTGAATTTATATTTCTTAATCATTTTCCATAGCCTAGTCGTCATAATTGCGCCGACCATAAGCAGAAATTCAAGGACTTGAATTCAAACTCTTCAATTTTAAATTTTATACTAACAGTTGAAAACTTGATGAAACGTCGACAAGACGTACTTACTTATTTACGGCTGAAGGGCATTGCCAATTTGAAATATACAAACCTTGAAAGGTAAAAGTTTGAAGGGTGCTATAAAATTACGCTCAATTATTGTTGAATATAATAAACCAAAAATAGAATGGAAGGAAAAAGTCTCAAGATTGAAAAATTCCCAAATAAGGACGAGCATCGCCGTTTCTTTGTGGCCGACTATCAAACCTCATTTTAAAGGTGCTCGGCCCAAACGTAATTTCGTACTGCTCTCAAAATGACCGAAATAAACCGATTTTATCGCACCTCTCAAAGAAGGAGAGAAAAAAAGAGTATCCCACTTTCTGTCTGGCGGGTTTCAACTTCCCGAAAGAGCGTTTTCGTTTTTTTGAAAAATTCAAGTAGGGCCATATTTTTTCGGGGAGACTATGCAGGGGAGGGGGGAGAAAAGTTGAAATTGGGGTATTTTCTTTTCTTGAGGGCAACCTCAACTTCTTGTGCCGTAAGGAGTAGGGGGTGGTTTCTATGTGGGATATAAAGGGTATTGAAGGTCGGGGGTGGACGGGAGGGGGTGGATTTTGGCGGTTCGAAGTCGTAAAGTCCTCCTTTTTTCCCGAGCTATAAACAAAGGGCATAAAAACATTTCATTACCTTTCTTCGTTTTTTGCCCCCACTCCCTTACCCACTCCCCCTCACCTCCGTCTCTTTCTATTTCCTCCCCTCCCTTTTTCCACCCCTATCTTCACCGCTTCTCTCTGTCCCTCTCTTTCCCAAAGGATGCGTTGAGAGGTAGAGACAGCGGGGAGAAGAGCTCCGCTGGTAAAACCGGCAAGGTCCCCAGGCGCCCGTAAAATTCGTTGTAATTCTTTTAGCTGGGTCGCCACCCCCATTCCACCCCTCACCATCCAACCCTAACCCCCCCCCCCATACCACCGAAAAAAAATTTGCCGAAACTCAACCCCCTCTTTTCAAGCACTTCGTTTCTTTTTTTTCATATTTTTTTTTTCTTTTTAAATTCTCCCGGGGTAGTACATCAATTTAATTTTTTCGTCAGTCCCCCTTTCACGCACTGGGTGGGTTCCTCTTCAAAATGTATGGCTCCCCGATTTTATAAATTTGCCTTTTCTTTCTGACGGTAATTCGGCTACCAACTATGCTCCCTGGAGCATGCTTTCAAACCGCCATTAAAAACGTATTTTCTCCCTACACTCTTCTTCAAATCTCTTCCTCCGCGCCGGAGAATTTATTTCGAGATTTCTCCGTTTACTTCAGAGCAAAACAAAAAATGGTTCCCATTCTGCAACTAAATAAGGTACCTCAATTTTTCTAAAATTTTATCAAATAAGTTTGAAAACGAACAAGTGTAAACTGACACTACAAAAAGGTGATTCTCAAAATACGGGCTAATTCGTGTAAATAACACACTGTGCCGTTCAAAATCGTCTGACATTAACATTTTTCCCCTTACTTGCATACATTTATTGAGTATTGCGTTGACCAATAGAAAACCCTCGGAAGCTAACACAATTTCCGTGTTTTTTAGGGTTGAGAAACCCTGATTTTTCATTGTCATGACCTGCAACTGTATTGAGGTTCCCAATTTCGAGTTGGTTCTTCAAAAATTCTACCTGAGATTTAAAATTTTATCAAAATTCTCTCGTCTTTAGTTACATTTGAAGAGCAGCTGTCAATGGTTTTTCAACCCCCGCTTCAAGTTTTTAATGTCTTTAGTCTAGGGTCATTGTCATAGCCAAAAAAGAATGTATTCCTGGGAGAATAAAACTAAAAACTGGGATTTTCGTGGAAGTTCTTGTTTCAAAGGTATCAGTGACACAAGCGGGCACACATTTGAGTCGCCCTAAACGGTACGTGATTTGTTTTCTGATCGAGCGAGAAGATCTGAAAACAGGTTAGTATGTTCATTGAATGTCATTTTAATGGCCCTAATTGCTCACCTGTTGTGTTTGATCCCAAAATTTCTACCCACTTATTCTCTTGGAAAGTCGTATCACGTTGCATTATTAAAACCCACCAAAAGTCCAGTTGTATTGGATGAATCTCTGTTAAAAGTCCGAATCGTCATTGTCATGTAGATGAAAACATACCGAAATTGTCGTGACCGAAACCTCCACTCCATTGTTATCACTTCTATCAAATTTGAATTTCGTTTAGAATAATACGATGTCTTGAATGACTGGGCATCAGAAAGACATCCAAGGAGGCCAATTAAGTGATGAACATCCAAAAACCTAGCAAAAGAAACACTTAAATTTTTAAAATGTCAGGACCTGAAAATTGCCCGTA
This sequence comes from Creontiades dilutus, assembly GCA_031894815.1. Classification (NCBI taxonomy): domain Eukaryota; kingdom Metazoa; phylum Arthropoda; class Insecta; order Hemiptera; family Miridae; genus Creontiades; species Creontiades dilutus. The sequence continues at coordinate 489,254 of JAVIWC010001314.1, read as the reverse complement.
GTTTGAGAATCACCTTTAACTCAACCAACTAAACTATGGGGGCCATCCCAAAAGTATGATTACCCTACTATTGAAAATCAAAAATGCCTCAACAGAATTTGGGACATTTACAAAATTTAATTTACTAATTCAAATAATATCTTTCCACGTAATCGCCATTATTTTGCACGAATTCCAGTACCGTGTTCACAGTTTTTAGTTTATTATTTCCAATAATGAATCTTAGTGATAGACTATGAAATAAAATTGTTACCCACTCCAAAAAATGGTTTACGTTTCAAGATACGTAGATTTCAAAAATCGAATTAAACACAATTCAACCTGTTTTTCAAAAGTATACGTATGTCTTCAAAAAGACCTTCTAATGAACTCATCCTCTCTCTATGCTTGTTACTTTTCAGAAACAACGGATTCGTTAAAATATTCATACTGAGGAAAGTAATGATACGTTAGTTAATTAATATGTATTTATATGCACGTAAGGTGCAATTATCATCATCAGGGGCTCATTTCCGACGAGAAGTGCCTCTTGGAGATTTTTTTAGAGGCTTCATTCCCGAGTTATTTTGCTTCTAAGCTTTTTTTCTCAACATAACTTCAATAAAATTCCTTAATTTTGTACTACGAATTCCAATTTTAAAAAACCACTGTATTTCCATTATCTTGAATGGCTGACACGTTGCTGGTAAGGAAAATGGGAAAATTGTGGATGATTCATTTTTGTTTTTATCTAACACAACTTCTTACCAAGTTACCAATATCGATACATAGATAATAACAGTGTGTCATGATAAAAAATGGCAAGATACTCTTGGAAGTAAGTGATTAGAAAAATCTCAAGCTGAACTTTTGGTGGGAAATAGCTTAACGAATCGATCTTTTATACTGAGAGACCCAGTATTACTGAAAATTGTAGAACTCCGGGTAGATGGTAGCAGGTTCAATTGGAAACTCAATAAAGCACGAGTCAAGGAGTCGGCTCCATTAGCCAACTTCCCATTGGGCAGTTTGAAGAGCAGATAAAAAACCGGTTGGTAAAGTGGAGCCCTCCAAAGGCCTTCGAAGTAGCTCTCACTCACCTACTGAGTAGAGGGAAAACTCGGGTTGAAATGAAGGTGATGAAAACGGAGGGAAAGCGCTTTTAATTCGAGAAAGCCGATCTAAAATAATGCGAATTACCAGGGAAAGTAGATCGCCCTATCGGCGGAGGGAGAAAAAAAATTACCTCATTAAAGGGCTCCTTCGCTCCCCGCCCCCTCCGGCCCCTATTGATTGTACAGGGTCTCAAGTTTCTCGGCTGAAATGTGGAAATTGGTTTTGGAAGATCTTTTATAAACGGGGAGGGTACGAAGTCGAAGGGAAAGAATATATTAAAAATATCGCTTCATCGATTCGGAAATTGACGAAACAGTGATTGAACATAGATTGGTACTTTATTGCAGAATAATTAAATCAAAATTATTCTGAAGGTAAGGAAAAAGTACCAGTTTCGTGGAAGTATTTATTAATGAGTTGTCACGCCCGATTCGGCAACGGATAAAGTAGTAAGCAATCGAGGGAGACATGTGTCGCTGTGGGGGGCTTGTTTATATCAGACAGTCCAAGGTGGAGGAGAGATTCGAGGACTAGCATGGGAAATATTCAAATCATACAATACTGACAGAGAACAAGCAGTATAGAATCAGCGAATATGGCTGTTCCCCAGGCACTTCAATTGGGACCATTATTTTTTCCCTATATGTGAATTCTGGGAAAATCTACATGTTTGCCGATGATGTCACCCTAGTAAACTCTGGGCAAACATGACAGGAGGTCCATCAAAATTCCGAGAATTATTTGAGGGCGATTGGACAATACGTGAACACCAACAAGCTTACCATCCATCAATGCTACAAAATCGGTTTTTATGGACTTAGAAAAATAGAACCACAATCAACATCGACTGACCCTTTGACATTTCATAGTTGCAATAAGATACCTTGTGACTGTTCGAAAATCAAAAAAGTTGATAGCTTAGTTTATTTAGGAGTGACGTTTTATTATCAAATGCAATGTACCCACCATATTCAAAGTTTGTGTCAAAAGCTATTAAAATGTGCTTCAGTATCTTCACAGGATCTTCACAGTATATTGAACGTAACTGAAGATAAATATTTTTTATAATTTTTTTACAGTAAATTATTTAGAATTTTTTTTTCTAAAATTCAAACAGATGCGTTGATTTTGAGAAAACATCAGTATCCACAGACCGTTCCTGGGTCAGCGTGTTTCAGAGTAGCTTTTGTAGTACCTGAACAATATTTTGCTACCAGAAAGTAATACCAGTTGCATGATATTTAAAATGTTTTAAATACAATAATTTCTTGGTAATTCGACATGCCAATTACGTGATTTTCGGTTTGCACCTCTCAAAATTGATCAATTTATATGGTAAAAATGGAAATAATGGATCTTTAGATTTCGCCAGAATTCCTACAAAAATGGGAGCGAAATTGATGTTACTAGCATTTTTGCAATAAGGTTAGAAAACATCTCTCCTACTGCTCCTTAATAGAAATTCATGAGAAGAACCGTAAAGAATCTGTGATCTGGGGTCCATGGGTGATTGAGCATGACGGAAAATTTAGATTTGGTCGACTGTGATTTTGGAGGTTTTTCCTTGTTGCTCCATCCGAAGGAGAGAGATTGCAAATTCAGAATCTACGCATCTTGCAGCGTAGAATGATGACTTTTAAGGAGGGTAGTGGTTATGCAATCAAAAAAGGCTTGTTATTGTCAATGATAAACCAAAAATGGGATAGCAATTCAAAATCAGCTTTCTGAATAAAGGGCTGTAGATTCCATCCGCAACGTGTACGATGCAGTTTACTGGAAGCCCATCACAGTAACTTTTCCTGGGATGAGGTTCGTGTCAGGGATACACAGCGTGCATTGTCATGTTCATACAACTGGAGGGGCTCAGTCAGGTAGTTTCCCGCCGTACGTCAAGCAGAGGGGAAAAAACAACGGGCAGGGAGAGGCTCATTATGGTCATAAAAGTGAATGTTTCATTGAGGAGAGGGCTCCAGGATGCGGTTTCAGTTGAAGGGAAATAGGACGGATAGAGTCGGGGAGAAGAGAGTAAGAGAGAGATGGAATGATGGGGAGGTTGGGGGTTAAAAGGGAGGTTACCCCCGGTGGGCGAGGGGGTTTAAAAGAGGGGGGCAGAGACATAAGTCAGGGTGCCTGCGGGACGTGCATGGGCGAGGTGAGTCGGGGCAACCATCAAATATACATCTCCCTCTCCCTTTTACATCTCCAACTCGGATGCTTCCCTCTCGCACTGACTCGCTGTTTCGCACGCCGACTCACTCGCTCCCACAGAGACTCCGCTCTTCACATCTCAACATCTTTCACCCGTCCGGAGCTCGCCATCCGAGGCGTCACGGAGTGGCGCCTTCTTCCTCGATTCAATCTCATGTTTTATTCAGCGTTCCCTTCAGCAATCCAGATGAATAGATAAGTGAAACTCGATTACATAATATAATGCTTCTGCAATAAAATACAAGCATAAATAAGATTACAATGGCAAGAAAAGGAATGTTCAAAACTGTATATTAAGTCAAGCAAAATTCCTTCAAATGAACAGTGTTTTTATAAGCACGTTAGTCTAAGAAAAGTGAGTAAGCAACATCTCATCAATTTTGTTCAATTAATAAAATTAAACTTTATCCAAAAAGCAGATTCAGAGACAGTACCAAAAACTGTCCGTGTACCTAAAATTCTTCAAATTCCTTCGATTCTTCGATAAATCGATACACGGGTTGAATCATTCTGATAACCATAAAAAAACGCTGCAAATTCTTTCACTGGGGTTTATTATTCAATTGCCTTGCGTTCTGATTTGAATTTCTACTAAGCTTTGGAGTGTGCATGTTTCACAGGTGATAGAGCGATTATTGAATTCTAATCATGAACGCAAGCCAATTGAATAATAAACCCCAATGAAAGAATTTGCAGCGTTTTTCTGTATTATCACCTATGTAACAGTTAACTTTATTATTTTGTATTCATATACTTTTTTGGTGTATGGGCTTGCCCTTATCAATAAATGAATAAGTTAATTAATCTTGATCAATCAACTCTAAAGGACTATATTTTAGGATTGTCAACCAAAAAATAGAAATCTCAAAACCTGTCGAAGTGAGACGGTAGCTTTTTTGTTGGATTAGGATACAAATTTGTTCTCTGAATCGAATGAGACCACGCAGATTGCTGTACCATCATCTGTTTCCTCACAGTTTTAAAAACCTCATCTTCGGGTAATGAAAATCGGTCGTTTACGTTCGAGTAGGTGGTCGTGCTAGAGAGCGGGATAAAATGCTTGTTCAATGGGAAGGTCTGGGCTTGACCGAGTAGCTGGCGGCCGCTCGAGTATTTTAATCTTGAACTCAATAATTGAATTCATATATCTTGTATTGTATTCGTTGAATTGTATTACTTGTAATTGTCACAAGATATACAAGGCGAGAGTGTTGATTTTAGATGAAGCACGCCTAATATGCACGGATTAGTGTATTAGATTACGATTATAATAGATAGATTAGATTACGTTGAAGGGCTACCTAGTACAGCTATAATAAACCGCTGTGTAATAATTTGCAGTGGTTTCATTGGCAAGTTATTGCATTCACAAACTAGTGGACAATGGAAAATTAAATTATCTCTGCATAATTTGTATTTCAATTTGGGATAAAACCAGTTTTTCTCCAAAAGTTTGGATAGAGCAATTTTTGGAACCAAACATGATGAAAAAAAAAAAAACATTTTTGTAACAAACTTGAAAGGTATATACTACTGCTGAATAGCAAAGTTTCAGCAAAGATGCTGTACCCACTTATTTGGCTTAAAGGTGGCTGAAAAATGTTTCTCCATGAACTCAGTTTATTATTTTGGTAAAAAAAGATAATAAGTTATTTTTAATGTTATTAAAACTTACTACTGTGTGAACAACTCAAAATAAACCTTTTCTCAGGTTATTTCCTCTAATTTTTCTTCTTTTTGCTCTTCTCCTCAGGGTGATATTCCAATGAAGGTGATATTCCCCGAAATGCCAAAGGTCATCCCAAAACTTCCCAAAGCCCTTTCACCTCCTTCAGATCGAACCTTCCACGAATGCTCGAGTTAGTTCGCCAACTACGTCATTTGGAGACCTTTCCGGCTTCCGTAGTTCTCCAACTAATCGAGAGAGCTAACAATGTGCAGCTGATCATCGGTTTGAACTCGAATCGCGATTTCGCTGACTCTTGTTTGGATAAATGGATCCGGGGTCGCGTTACAAATCGGAATAACAATGGATTCACAATCGAAGAGGAAAACAATGGAATGTTAGAGGTTTTAAGCCGTTTCGTCCATTTGTTTTTGGATTTTGTTCAAACGAATTATGGTGTGTTTTTAAAATTATTTTGATTGATATTTTCAGTATTGAACCTTTGTAATCAACCAAAAAAATTAACCACCCCTTCAAAATGTGTTGTTTCACATTCCAAGATTCATACATCCGCAAAATCGATTGAAAGCAGGGCCAGAATTTTGCAGTCTAGGAGAACAAAATCGGAAAAAACGCTGCAAATTCTTTCACTGGGGTTTGTTATTCAATTGGCTTTGATTTGAATTTTTACTAAGCTCTGGAGTGCGCGTGTTTCACAGGATAGAGCGATTATTGAATTTCAGGAGGCACACAAATATGATCAACTGACCAATCCAAATAGGTATTTTGGTTGAGAACAGATTTACGTGCTCCATTCATATCTCCTGAAATTCAATAATCGCTCTATCCTGTGAAACACGCACACTCCAAAGCTTAGTAGAAATTCAAATCATGAACGCAAGCCAATTGAATAATAAACCCCAGTGAAAGAATTTGCAGCGTTTTTACCAATTTTGTCCTCCTAGAATGCAGGAATCTCTCACCGTCCAGAGCTTTTTTCAGAAACTACTGGACCAAGTCGATGAAACTTGGGTCAAAAATTACAAATGGGGTCTATTTCTAGACGAGTTGTATTCATAAGTTTCAGTCAATTCTGAAGGGTTGAAATAGTACATAAAAAAGGGAGGAAATATTAGAAAATTGGAATATTGAACACTGTGGAAAAAACTAATGCCTGTATGTTTGCTATTGATAGACATCCAGCCCATTATGACAGCTTCAAGTTCCTCAACTATTGTTTGCAATAGTTTACACTTTGAAAGTGAAAAGCCACGAGGCGAAGGCGTCAGGCTCGAATCGACTCTTTTTGCTTGTATGACAGTGAAATTAAGGTTGGCTCCCCTCTTAAGGATGTATGGCTTGAGGCATGTGGAAATTAAGGAACTCCCATCTATCACAGCGCCTCGGGAACCCAAGCACGTTGTCTGCATTAACTCCAAGTGTCTAGCAATGACGCATAGAATAAGATGGCTTCCTCATATCTCTCCGTCGTCCAATCTTTCAATTGGCGTTTCATTCAGAACGTGTGAATTGGACAGTGCAATGTACAAGCTCAATAGGACTGCACCTGGGAAGATACGTAACTAAACGTTGATCAATGTTCCACGAGTGCCGTAAAACACTCTTTTTGGGCTGTACAATTCTATCCTGCTCCATGAAGGAAAGCTGTTGCTATCACACTGAAATTAGTTTAAGGCAATTGTGTTGCCGTCAGTTACCATCCGACTTCAGTTGCATTTACAAGCTGCATTTGGTTTTCATGGGATCGTAGAGGAAAATGAGACCATTGCATCGGTGAAAAATGGTCATTTTCATCCATTTTTACTTGGAAGTCCAATTCGCGCGTTCAAACTGATCCTATTGTACTTAAGTTGGGGGATCACTACTGGGTCGTGTCTTTTTTCCTGCTCCAAAATTGAAAATTCCACTTCATTCTACGTTAGTTGGGAGAGACAATCGTAAGCCTTTTTGCAAGCTCAAATGTAGCATACATGTACCAATTATAGCCATAATGCTTATGTCTAGTTGTGCTGGGATGAAAGAACTGTCCTTGTACGGCTGTGATGCGTGAAGAGTGACGACAAACGAAACGTAGGAGCTCCAAATATTCGTCAACCCAGATAGATACTTCAGATCTTCTGGCTCAACAGTATCCCCAATCGCGTCTAGAGAATAACTGGTGAATTCCCTATCGACGTCCAAATTAAGAAGATGAAGTGGCCCTGAGTGGGATGGAACCTATAAAAAACAAAAACACAATCGAGAGATCTTCAACAAAAAAAGCAAACAAAGAAAGGGACGACCACCCACAGCGTGGCGCAGAAATATAGACTCAGAGTCTCTGGGGACGAGGAAGTCCTGCAGTCAGCTGAAATGTTGAACTCCAAAAATAGAAGACGCGGTAATTCCTTGAGGTCCTTTGCACTGCCAAAGAGCTGTAAGAGACAAGTCAAGTCAAGTTAGGTCAACAATCAAAGCATCCTACTTCAATGGTACTTACCAGGGAGTGGCGGTCCCTCATTTGAAATGAAAGGAGGGCACAAAGATCAACAGGGGCTATTGCAAAGAGAATGGAAGAGGTGCTTTTCTTAGGTAAATACGCATTTCAATTATATGCAAAAAGTAACAAATGGTAGCCAAAAACTAGGTGAATTTCTCATTTTAATACTCAAGTCTTACAATAGACCAAACTCACAACCCAGATCAACAATTTTTTTTTTTTTTTTTTTTTTTCACTGATGCTGCAGTCCAGGTAGTATAGATTGATAAAGTGTACTGAATTATTATTCACTGCAGTACCTACCAAGCTTTCATAAATGACTTCGAAAACGAAGAAGTAGGGAACGGAACTGAAAACAATTTGAATCGAAATAGGATTGAGCGGTCAGCAAAACACTGATAACGAAAACGATAAGCAGCACCCCTAGCAGTAACCATAGAAATAAGTGTGCTCATCGGCATTCCTCTCAAGCTGTCTGACCTCGCAGGCCCCCCTAAATTCGAAATGAAAAACCTCTGAAACCTTGGAGATTGAGCTCATGATCGCTTCTGATTGGTTGGCAAATGGAGTGGGATGATGATGCCAATAGTTGGTTTCCCCACTATTTCCTGCCATGTTTGAGAGAAGTCTGTGCAACAACACACGAGATAACTCACTTCTTGATCGTCCATGGTGAGCTTCCCATCAAATTGGCAGAATTAAGCCTAGTATGGAACCACTGGCCTGTAGGTGTGGGGATGAGGAGGTGGGCGAAACATGAGGCGTGAGAGCAATGGAGGTTCGGAGATGTTCCCATAGTCGCAATCCGGGCAAGGTGTGACAGACTTGCCTTGCTTTGTTAGAGATACCATGGAAAGACTAACAGATAGGCAGATAGATAGACCAGAGGTATTGTCCTGCCTCACCACTTTTGTAGTTTTTTCTCTCCCCAGTGTTGAGCAGAAAATGGGCCTGTCTAATGTGATGAGACTCACTGCGCTTACTGCAAATATTCCTTTCTTCCGTTCTGGGCGGCTGGGTGCGTACAGTTTTGGAGAGCGACGTGCTCCTACATAGGAGCCTCTCTCCTTCAAAGGCAGTTCAAATTCTCTGCTCTTGGGTCTTCTAACTGGTCAGGAATCAGAAGATAGAAGAGAGCTCAGTTACCTAACCTACAGATTGGAACGGGAACTCACCGATTGGTACCATTCCTTCCAGAATTGGTCTGGCAGTTTATCCGTCTATTAGGAATCTACATACACAGGTAGATCTTACACTCATATAAAAAACTGAAAGTGTGTTCCTATGTTTGTATGTATCATTCTAGCCTACGTAACATAGGCTGGGTCACACCTAGTCTCTAAATCAGGAGTGCTCACCAGGGGAAGGGGTTTATGACGTGGTCTGCCAACCCTTGTCTAGATTAAAGGTTAGGTTTAGGTTATTTAGAAAAAAAAGAAGTTTTTTCTTCGATTACGAGGTTCATTATTGAAAGTAATAAACCGAAAATACATTACGTAGTTTGAAATTTCGACTTTCGTGGTAATGGGAAGAGAGCGAGTCAAATGGTCGGAGAAGAGGAGTTGGTGGTTGCGAGGGTGAAGGGGTTGTGGGGGTTCTATGCATTTGAATGTGTCAGCAGACACGGTGGTTGTTGTTAGTGGTGGAGTGGAGGAACACAATAGAGCGGCGCTGTATCTGAGGAGGAAACGTCAAGAGAGAAAACAATATGACGTCATATCTCCCTTGGAAAGGGGGCCCCGCGGGCTGGCGGAAGCAGCGGCGGTAAAGGGAAGGGAAGCCGGGTCGAGATAGCGGTGCCCACCGTGTGATTGTGATTGACGTCCCTCCGCCCCGCCCGTCATTCCGCCTCCAACAACCGCGAACCCGCGTCGTCGCGGGCCATTGTGGACGACGTCGACGTTACCGCGTTGTATAGGGAGGGAGGAGGGTCATTTCCTCTTTTAACCCCCTCCACAGCTCTCATCAACTCCTTTCTATCATCCTATCAACTTGCGGTTGTGCGGGTATCATTTATAGTAGATTACGACTAGCGCTAGTTAGTTCGTCATAAGTTACACCCACAAGTCACTCGTGTGTTGCAAAGGCACCAGCTGATTCATTTAACTATAATACAAGCCAGCTAGACCAATACAATTCACATTAAGAGTAATGGCGAATAATAACGGGGTTATAAAGCGCCACAAATGATTGCACCCAAATTCATCTTTTCTGTAATAAATCGCCCTTCTGAATACTTCACCCTATTCTGCATTCTGTACATTTCATCATATACAGAAACCTCAGAGGTAGAATTTGGAAGGTGAAACAATAGAATTTAAGGTGAGAGGATATGATTGGACGGATACAATCCAGGAAGCCAAGAGTAATCAATTAGGGTAAAACCGACTATTGACCATTGTTGACACCATTTTTGGCATATCAATTTATACTTTTCACAAACCCAACTAATCCAACACTCCACCCCATATAATGATCAATAAATGTTTTTTCTCTCTCTCTAACGTTGACACTTCAACTTCAAAAAGCAAAATAAGGTTGTAAGGCATTGCACAAACTCGAAAGTGGCATCATTCTGCAGGTATCGATAGATAGGATACGATATATGAGATAAGTAAGTTGACCCACTCGATCGGTTATAATAACTTTGTGGAAAATCGAATATCGATATTTTTTTAAAGTATCGTTCTAGCAGTTCGATATATCCAAGAAAAATACCAATATTCCGATATATCGGTCATCAATATCCCTTCAACTCCACGGTTCCAACAGTAGATGCAACTTTTATGTTGTAGAAAATGACCGCTAAATCAAGTGCCTTTAACATCGAGTGCATCCAAGAAGCTCAGGAATTCTGGTTATGTTTTTGTTTTTCCATTGGTAGATTTCGAAAGAACAATACTGAACGTACTAACCAACATTATCGTCAATATATATATTTGAAGGAGGAAGAGCTACAGTACCATCAAGACCGGGAGGTCGTGCGGGTACTGTATAACCTGGCGCCGTCATTATATTGTACACTCAACAATTGTTGATTCAGTCATTCAAAAACTGGCCGTCAACAGCAATATGTCGGCTTGGAGAAACCTATCTAGAGCTCTGCGTTAATGGCAACAAGATTGTGTTATGTGTGGCTGAAAAATATCGGATCCGTTGTGTGCATTTAATATCGATATAGAAAATATCGCCCCAAATATTGATATATCGATATTTTTATGTATCGATATTTTCTTGACATCCCTAATAGGAAACTGATGACAGCTGTATCAGTCACGCCACCGGCCGATATCCAGTGTCTCGTGCTAGTGAGGTAAGTCGACAAATGTAGACTTTTCATGTTCAATTTTTGCGCGTAAAAATAAAATCTCCCCATCTTCTGCTCAATGAATAAAGTGGGGAAGAATATGTACTCATCAAAAGCTTCAATTTCACTAGAAAAATTTGATTAAGTCAGGTGTCAACAATAGGTTCTATGAAATAGGTTTTTGTCCTATTGTTGACACCCTGTCAACTTTTGAGAAAACTTGATTGAGTTGCTAAGGAAATATTTGGATTGAAATAGTATAGTAGAATATTGAGATTCTTGAATTTTTTCATTAGGCGAAGTGGAACCTTAAGTTGACATCGCCCGTTCCCAATGTTGACATTCGGTTCCTAAGTTGACATAGGTATAACTTGAAATCATTTTATTGGTATGTTAACCAGCCACTTCTTCAATACTTTTAGGTACATGAATTTAATATTGCGGGGGGATTCAAACCTAATAGTGTCTCATCATTTTCATTGATTGATTGCAGCTATGCCACCTATTAATGTCGATAACTCAGTGATTTTTTCGTGATGACTCGTGATTTTTCATTCAAGTTGTATGAAATTGAAGAAGTCCGCTAATTTCAAACAAAACCTCAGGACGACAGGCAGATTTTTCAAATTTGATTTTTGAATTCTAAGCATCTTGAAACGTATACCAACACATTTTAAGGGCGTTATAATGGTTTCTGCTAGGTTAATTACAATGGTACATAATTCTAAATATTACACAAATAGAGGCCAGCATTCAAAAACACAAAACTTACTGAATTGAATTTTTTACACAAGTTTTGTGAGAGGGGGGGGGGTTTAATTGTTTCTACTCGGTTCATTAAGAAGGTTCATCGTTCTAAATAATAAAACAGTTGCGATCAAAATTCAAAAACGCAAAACCTATTGAATAGTTGGATTTTTTTAGACAAAGTTTGAGAAAGGTTAGAACTGTTTCTACTAGATTAATTAAGATTCGTCATTCTAAATAATACAGTAGTGGGCAAAAGTTGATGACACGGAACTTACTGAATTGTTGGATTTTTAAGACGAATTTTGAGGGAGGTTAGAATTGTTTCTACTTGGTTCATTAAGAAGATTCATCATTCTAAGTCATTCATCAATAGAAAACACGGAATTTACTGAACAGTCGAATTTTATTGACATATTTTGAAAGAGATTGGAATTTTTTCTACTCGGTTAATTAAGAAGGTTCATCATTCTATTTAAATAATACAACAATAGTGGCCAAAATTAAAGAACATGCAATTTACTGAATCGTTAGATGACGCCGTAAGGCGGACGGACGGATTTTTTAAAAAATTCGGTTCATTAAGCGTTTCGAAACGTAAACTCACAATTTTTGAGGGGTTAAACTTTTTTTTCTTGTTGGATTACTAACCGTTATTACTGGCGTTATATGGGTGATTCCTAAACTAAGGGCAAATTCGTGTCTACCACCTGTGATATTTCACTCATTAGGCCTACGTTCTTGATTTTTTCCCCTAACTGCAGGTTCTGACGAGCTCTTCAATACTCTTTAGCAACAATATGGACATTTGGTTTTTAAAGGAAAGTAATTAGGTAATTCACCTACCTATTCAGATTGTCGTGGTTGGTCTAAAAGTTAAATACTCGATTCAGCAGTTGATTTTCATGCATCTATAAATTTTCTATGAACGCAATTTTCCCTCATTCAAATTGAGTATCTTACGCCTTGAAAATAGGTTTTGCAATGCTCCTGTAAAATCATGTCAGCAATTATGTTCAACGAAAAGCTGTCTACAACTTTTCTTAACACTGTCGTGGCTGAAAGAGATCTGCTGCTCGGCAAAGGGGATTCGGAATATTTTGGAAGTAGATGTGTTTCAGGAAGGGTGGCATCCCAGCCAGTCCCGCCTGCAAGAACATCACGTCCCAACGGCCAGTCAGTGACTAACTGATCCTCTCGGAGATGATATTTCAGGTGCGTAGGTTTATTGTTGACATTGTCGTGGTTGTATCTAGTTCTATCATTTTACTAAGATTCCTTCCGATGCATGTTTTCACAACTTCGTTGAAGGCTATAATTAATGAGCATTGAACGAACACTGAGACATGAGTACTTCTGTCACAATGTGATCTTGAAGTAGAAAATAACATTGTCGTGGCTTTTAGTTTTTAACATTGTAGTGGACATTCCAAATTACCAAAAGACCACGGCAATGTCAGAGTGCCACAACAATCTTTTTCTGATCAAAATTGCCTCTAGATCAGGAATCACCCATATAAAAAATGTTCAGTTCAACTTTCAACAGCCGAGGTACTTCCAACGTTTGTTTATTCAATTTCAAAGGAAATTCATTCGTTTGAACAGTAGGTACACAATTAAAATTAATCATGTCCATTCAGTTTACTTGTACAGCTCGCGGTTGAGAAGAAAAGAAAAACGGAAAATCTGCATAGATAATTAAGTGGTCCATTAAGAAGGTACCCGATCCCTGAATCTCCCGTTTTAAAGCTGAGAGAGCCCACAGTTTGCTAAGAAATATCTCGGACGATTTCAAGTTATAGGCGGTGAACTGCGAGGGGAGGGGGAAAATGGGTCGAACGAGTGAGCCGAGCGTTTAAGTACAAAACCGGGATTAGTTTCGGACAACGTTTATGCCCTCCCGTGAAATAGGTCGGCCATATTTAAAGTTAAATTGCCAAAGATGATCCCTTCCCCTCTCGAAACATTGCGGGAAGGAGAAATAGGTGGATTTTTGCAACGATGTAAAAGAGGGTTGTTTTAGGTACCAACACTGTGTTTTCTACCTGTATTTTCACCCTCAGGCGGAGGGGGTGAAGCGATGCTAGCGCCCCTACGTGTTTTTCCGTAAGGCGCCGCCAGGGGGTGTATATAAACTGAATTGTAATGAGTCTGAAGGAACCAGGAAGGAGCGGAGGGGGTAAAGGCTATTTCCTCCCCTGTTAAATACACCAGTCATTACGCTAAGTGCTGGAACCCCAAAGTACACACCTGGGCCTCTTGGCGGCGTGGGGGGCTCCTTTCTAAATTATACACTATATATAATTATTTACAGAGTGGCTTTTCGCGAGGGTTTTCCTGATAGGAACGGGCGGAGTTGGGACGGGGGTGCAAAAGCCGTTTCAACGTCAACCTGTTTTATTTATACATCCGGATATATATGTTCTCACGCCTTTTCCTGTCGTTTCGAGTGAAACACTCCGCGAAAACCGCGTTACACACCTCGCACGGCCACCTTGACGAGTGTGTGCGTCATACCCAGAAGGACATCCCAAATTTGGGTCGCAGACTCTGCCGAGAGAACATTTCCCTTAAAAGCATCCAAGACCCCTCCCCTAAGCTTCTTACGACGCCGCAAGCTATTTTCTGGCCGAGGTGTTTGCTCCCGTGAACCCTCAAGTTTCATTTTACCCTCTTTTTTTCGCAACCGCGTTATTTCGTATTTTACAACTTTCGCTTAACTTTTTAAGGGGTTTTGTGTTTATTTAGGGTGAAATTTTAACGTTTTCGTGGGTTTAACGAAAAAAAAAAGAAGTTAAGGAAATTGATTCAGAGCGTGTTCATTTTGTTATGAATGCGGTGTAAAATTACAAAGATCAACACCTTTGGATTCTTGGTGCATTATTTCAATAACGAACCTTATCATTTCATCAAGACACTTTCAACCCCCACATCAAATTTTTAGTTTTAAAATTTAGTTTAAAAATTTAGTTTTACTTTTGAAAGTATACAGACCATGGATGTTGCCTCTGGCCAAGCAACGGTACCGATGCATGCCCTCCCTGCATGAAGCATGCATTCCGTTGTTATTACTGTTAAGGAAATAGTAAACACGTCTGCCAAGTTGAGTGTGGCACATAGCATCCTCGTTTAGGTAATATGACTGTATAGGTCTTTTGAAATGTTTTAGACATCTGTGAGGTGATGGAATGGTATAGTTGCCCCTTCTATTGAGCCGAATGCGGTAATGCCCGACTCTCAGTGGATGACCCGGACGCTCGAAGGCGTCTGATTATCTCCCAAGGCGACGGATTCAAGAATTGGGAAGGGCCAACTAACCACATACATCACACATTCTCGAAAATCTCGTAGAATTTAAGCTAGTAACAACGATTCACGGTACAGGCGAACATGTTCTGCCATACCGCCTTATGTTAGGATCAGCGAACTCAAGATTGGCAGACACAAAACGAAAGTTGTTCAGAATGGTCTAAAACATAAAATGGGAATGCACACTTTGAATTTGAAAACAAAACTTCATGTAATTATAGATGAACTCGATAGCAATAACAAGGAAGTAAAGGAAGAAGATTAGGTAGCACAAGGTGCATGAAGAGCCTGCTTTTCACAAAAAGGTCAACCGTACATCTTACTAAACTGTAAAAGAACTGCCAACAGTAGGAGTTCCAAAATACACATTTAATTGGGTGTAAGCAGTTGTCACAGCTGCGGAAACCAGTGAAAGGGTTCTATATATTTCACAATAAGTTTTAAGACAGAGTAAATGATTCTTGGTTTTGAGATAATGAACTAACTAAAAACGTGGGGCTAATGACAAAAATGGGTATAGATACCATGGTCAGATGATTGATTTTAGAATGAGGACTCTGAATCAAAGAAACAGAGAAACGTCTGGAAGTTCCTAATGCTTAAGGTAGGCACAGATCGAGGGTTGTCGGACAAGTTTGTGAGGCCTTATGTAGGATAACTGATTTGGTTAGTAAAAACTGAAGGGTTATTCGTTAGCAAGGACTGCGTAGAAGGTTACGAAAAACTAAGTTTTAGATAACTAGGTAAGTGATGAGAGATTTCAGGACTATTGTCAAAGGGGGGGGGGGGGGGTGTTCAACTGACTGTTTCATCTGGTAGGATTGGAAAGGATGAAGGTCAGTAAATACACGTGAGTTGTTGACTGGCAAGGAAAAGAGATGTTTCAGTTTACCCTGGACTGGCATATGGTAACGACCACCTGCAGTAACGAATAGTTCCAAGTCCCCAACAACTGAATGGTTTCATGCTACCACAAACCTACCACAGATGGGTGGTTGGCTACTAAGAGCTAATGGGATTCTAGCTTATCTGTCGTGTTGTCTTTTACTGGTGGCTCTGAAGAAATCATTAACCAAGGACTGATTGGTTTCAGGTTACAATTTACCAATTTATCGCAAGCTGCTGAGATTGAAGGATTCTCAACTTACCTAGGATTGGTGGGTCGTCTGCTACTGAAGGATAAGGAGTTGTATATTTTAAAGGATTGGTGGGCTAGCTTCATCCTCTTAGGGTTGAGGCACATCCAACCATCCAGCTATGTATTATTGATCAATGAAATCCTCGAAAATGTGTGAACTACAGAGAATTGGTATTCAAACAATTGAAATTTCCACCCGTTTTCAACATTTTCTTGTCAGATGACCTCGGACTAGTCTTGGGATCTACCTGAATCAATGCAGCGTTAAAAGTTACTTGGAAATGACGCCCCATTTGCCAAGGTAACCAAAAACCTTGATTAACTACGTTTTGGCTACGTTTCAAGCCGTTTTTATGTACATTTGAAGCAATCGAGCTGACCACAAGTCAGAACCAACTAAGCCCGAAATAGAGTTGGTGCTAAAGAACTTCTTTCTTAGATTAATTTCAAGGCCTTATGCCCTTAAAAATGAGCTTTCTTAATTATTGCACGTGATTAAGTTGATGGGGAGGGTTATAAAATTTTTTTTTTATCCACTATTACCGAACCTTATTGTTGAAAATCAAACTAACAGTTATCTTTTTTGTATTCAACACCCCCAAAACAGCATTTTAGCAATTCGCAGAGAAATTGAATATACATTTATTTAGTTTTTTGAGCATACAGTCCGGTAAACTGATGAAACATCTATCTAATACTGAAATAAGAGCGTAGCGAAATAACTTGCAGCGTTTTAAGACAAGTTTCATTTTCTCCTGTTTGGTGAGCGGTATGTCCGTGCCGCTACATTTTCCACCGCGGCTTCACCTAGGTTACCTTCTCTTTTCCCCGGTTTAAGTGAGAAGATCGGTATTTGACCTTGTTAGCAATATTGGAGTAGAGACTGCGAGAAAGGACGGCGAGGGGTGAGGGAAAGGAGCGTTAGGGGCTGTTAACTTCAGGCTAATCCAGTTAAAATAAACTCATTAAGGCAACTCTGCCAACCTCTTCTGCCTTTTCGCACTGAGAATCTTCCAACCCCGGGGTCTCTTAGTTTTACTTGCTAAGATGTTGATGGCGCGGGTATGAAGGAGATCGGAGTGGGGGAGGGAAGGGCAGATCCACAAGATTTCATTTTAATTTACCCCCTCTTTCACTTCACTTCCCCTTTTTATAGTGACTTTGGCAACGGGGGAGCAGGAGGCCTGGGTTTTATTTTTTTATTTATTTTTTTCGTGAGCTATTAAACCCACGCCGACAAAAACACAAGTTTTCCAGATGTTCCGCGTGCACATTTACATTGTGTTCGGAACTCTAGATCAGGGTTTCTCAAAGTGAGGTCCGCGGACCCCGGGGGGGTCAGCAAGTATATTTTTAGAATCGCGAAAAGCTATATTCCAATTTTTTGGTTTATTATACTCAATAATAAGAAACCTTAACTGTACATAAAACCATAAGGCAAACAAAAATTTAAAACTCCTTCAGATGTTGTCATTTTACGTTTTAAGGCCCATAGATTCCAAAACTGCAATGTCTTTTTAAAAAAATACCTTAAATTAACTTTAAAAAATCTTTCTTACATGGACTTCCTTTGAGTTTAGTTGGTTCACTTCTGGCCAGCCCAAGCGCCTCACATGCATAGTTGGTGTTCAGGACTACATCAGATGTAGATACAAATACTCTACTTTTACCAGACGATATGTTTCTTTCGAAGGGTTCTTATTTTGTTCTTTATAAGAATTGCCTTCTTTTGCGGAAGATCTTTTTTTTTATCAAATCGACACCTCCTGCAGCGTAGAAGTTTAAAACTGAATGAAAAAGGGATTGCTCCTTGGTCCGTCGTTGGTATATTAGTATTACCTCAGTATTATCTTGATCTCTAAGCTGTTAAAAACACTGTCTTCCCATGCCAGGCCTTACATCTTCCGTGGTCCCATCCATCATTTTTTACACTTTGGGTCGCAGAATCCCCATTATTGGAAGTCCACTCAATTTTTGCTGTCATTCCATAAATTCCAAGTGAAGATGCCAACATATCCTGAAGAGGAACACCAGGAATTTGTACGGGTTGGCAGTATAGTGGCCCTTTACAGAGCTCTCGTCCTGCCAGTGCTGGAGTATGGAGCGGTGATCTGGTCCCCGCACTACGCTGTCCACATTGGCCAGGTCGAGGGTGTGCAGCGTAGATTTCTACGTTATTTGGCCTTCAAATTGCACATCCCTCTGTCGCAGGTGGATTATGCTGGAATTCTGTCGACCTGCGGCCTTGCCACACTCCAGGAGCGTCGAGCGTCTGCGGATTTGGCATTCTTCTGTAAGCTCATCAGAGGCCAGGTTGATTCCCCTGCTTTGCTGGGCCTGCGACACTGTGCTCCATTCTTCGTCGACTTCAGCGAGACCAATTACCTCCTTCACCGACCCCTTTCCCGGCTTCCTCGCCACGCGAATCGCTTGGCCCTGGACATAAAGGACCTCGACTTCGTCTTCGACTCTTTATATGTGATAGAAAAAAAGCGTGTTGGTCGTGGTGCCGAGCGGTTGTGATGGTCGAGCTAGTTGTTGCTGTACAGTGTGTTGTAGGCTGTGCCTCAAATGGTGTATAGTGTCCCTGTTCCCTTTTATATATATTCAATGTCTTCCCCGGTGTTCTAGGCTGTTTATTCCAATTTCGCTATTTTTGTTTTGTCTTGCCATCATATTTATCATTATCAGATTTATATATTTCTCTGTAAATTGGGCTTGTCCCGTATTATATACATAAATAAATTAATAAATATCGACTTAGAGATTGTTTCGTCAGAGTTCACTACCTTAGGTGTTCAGGGCATCAAGAGGAAACTTAATCCTTGTTTCTCTCCTTCGATTTCTGGTCTCCGGCTGTCTTACCTCAAGTCTTCTGGACTCGAATTCGGAGCGATCTATCACTCCTCCCTGGACTCGATAGCCCTTTCAGGGTCCCACTTTAAGTTGCACCACGTGTAATTGCCGAAAGTTTGCACTGCGTACTATTGGATCACTGCCCTACAACCACGTCGCTTCGACCTGCTAAGAATTTGCAATACTTAATACACCGTTTTTTCATAAACTTCCAGGATTTTCTACCACGCAAGGCCTTCATTAGGTATTTATGTCGAAGCAAATTGTGTTTTTTACTGTATTGCTCATTCGACTCATTCTCGAAAGGACGATTTAGTCTTTTTTTTCAGTATTGAATCCCTTTGTCACATACCTTTAGAAGATCAGATTCTACCGGCCGAAACTTGCAAAAACGTGATTTTTTCGAGGTGTTTACTGACATCGCTAAATAGAGTGTAATTTCCTAGCAATTTTTGATTTTAACCCATTTTAGAACACTTAAACATTTACTGGTAAGTATATGTCATATAGAATAACCAAACTGTAAATTTAACTAGTGTAGTAATTAAATTTCTGAGCCTTGTGGAAGAGTGGGTGCGAGCAGTAATTTATCCCACTAAACAAAGTTGTTCCTTTGAAACTAAAAAATTAGTTCGGACTCCGTATGCCTTTTGAACTCCTATCTTTGTTTAGCGAAGTTACGAATTTTGAATCAAAAATTTTAAATTGCCGTAGATGAGTCCAAAGTTTTGGTAAAGTGATCAATAAACCCCACGATATGAGATTCGTAGTTGGAGACGATAAAAATCCGAAACCTTGAACATTTCAGCTATAAATGGGAGTTTTGTGATGATTTTAATAGTCATTATCTCTGTGGAATGAATAAAACCAACAGCGTTGCTGTAAGCCACTCTGTTCGCTCCAAATGAAGGTACATATATTTCATTAGAAGTTGAGATTCTATGGTCGACACTAGGATAATAGTAACAAATTATCAACTTCAAACATGTAAAGAGAGAGCTGTTTGAATGTTCATAATTAGAGGAGTCTTGTCAGTTTCAGCACAGAAGTCTGTTTTCGGAGACACCGTGTTTCTGAGATTCAAAAATATAGTGTTAGGGGACGATTCGAACCGGGGATGCTCCTGTCGGTAGACAGACGTGAAATTACGCTGAGGCTCCAGTCAAATGATTGCAGAGTCGCAGGTCCAAATCCGGCCCCACACAGTACATTTTATAATCCGGTCAACATTGTACCCTTGGTTTTGTGTGAAACCGACAAGATCCTTCAACTCTCGTTGCTCTTCAAACTGAAAGGTCCCAGGTACAAATCTTAGACAAAGCAGTTTTTTTTTGCCATTATCCTTTTTCTTGCTTCTAAGTCTTCCTGTAAGTATGAAAGAAATAATGAACTTTATTGTAACTGATTTAGTGAACTATTGATCAATACAGCACTAGTAAAACATTGATACAACTGCACTACCTATGTCAACGAATATTGATTGTGGGTTACCCCAATGTACAATTAATTACCTAAGTTGTCCCAGAGTTTTTTAAACGTCAAGAAAATTATCGGGTCTCGAGGAAAACTAAGAGAATGAAAAAGAAAAAAAACAATTTTCTAAGGAGAGAGCACAAGGGGGTATTGTCAAGCTGCTAATTGACCTGTCAGGGACGGCAACAAAACGAATAGTCCAATTAACCACTTCAACCTGCTTCTCCCTTCCCGAAACCTTTCATTTTCCTAATTATTTTGTCGAGTGCATTTTATCACTTACGCCCGAAAAACACCTCGTTATAGCGGAGACTGCGTTGAAACGGAAGGTGTGGGAGCCGGTGAGGAATTGCCGCTAACTGGGTTTCCCCGGAGGTAGGCGCGTATTTCCGAGAGTTCGTCTTTTTCGAGGCCCTTCAAGTGGTAAAGTGGGCACTTGAACCCGGTATTCTCTTTAGATTGAAGTACCTACGCATTATTAATTAAATGTGTTGAGAAGAGGGAGCTTGATTCTGAGCAAACGTTTGAACTTCAATACGTATCATCATGAATTCTGTATCTCAAAGATAAACTATCGTACACCAAAAATTTCATTTTGATTTACCATTTTCAATAATCAACTTTTATAATCGACCAAGAAAAAACATTGCGCTCCTCCCCCTCTCCAAATTCTTCAGGTAACTTTTCAAGTTGATTAGTTCCGAAAAATTTAATTACGTTGCAAATTATTACTCAAATGTTTTATTAGATTTCACTGGCCTCCAAAATTTGTAGAAAACTACAAATTCAATATGTTCGTTACCAACAAGATGTTTTCCTCGTAACGAACATGAAAAATTATTCACTTGCTTTCCTAGACTTGCTGGAGAAATATATTTTGTTCAAAGCTAAATAAACTTTTCAATATTCACCCCACTGCGAAAAACTCTAAATTTAATAGGTTATCGCCCCAGCACGCTTAAATGTACAACAAGAATCCCCATTATCACCTTTGATCGAAATTCCAGCACACACAGAAAGATAAGACGTAACAACTAATATCGAAAACAGTCTAGATGAAGAAATTGAAGAAGAAGAAAAATGGAGGAGTAATTATTAGAAGCCAGGAAATATATATTCAACAACTTTTAGAGAACTTAAGGGTGGACAAATGAAAACCCCTATGTAACTTAACCCGAAACTCCAAAAACCAACAGAGAGGGAGCGTCCAGATGCCCCTTACCAAATTTTAATCGGTTCTCTAATATATGTAGCCTCAGCCACAACACCCTACATCGTGTACTCGGTCAGATATGTTTACGAAGGCGCTTGCTGGATAGAAATTCTTCATTTTCAGAAGACTAGGTCTGAACGCAGTGGCTCGTGAGGGGGAGTATTATATTTCACTCGCCTCCACAATTTGTAGAACACCACAAATTCATTATGTTCGTTACCAACAAGATGTTTTCCTCGTAACGAACATGAAAAATTATTCTCACTTGCTTCCTAGACTTGCTAGAGGAATATATTTTGTTCGAAGCTAACATCAACTTCTCAATATTCTCACCACTGTGATAAATGTAACATAACTCTACTCAGCTGATTCCCGGAATACCAAAACTGGCCTGAACAAACAATGCTTCCTGGATACTGCCTTTTCACAGGACGGCTGACACTTTATATCAAGTAGCTATCGTCAAGGAGGTATATCTCTGGGTCTTCTGTTGGAATTACGACAATTATTGATCTCAGGTATAGCTCTGAAATTACTATATCAGATGCTTTTCCTAGTTTTCAGAATATAATTGAATTGTCGAAAAGGCCAGGAAGAATTTGAAGGCAATTGGACAACGGATGAACACCAACAAGCTTACCATCAACACAAAGAAATCGGTTTTCATGGATTTAGCAAGGAAAACAGAACCAGAATCCACATCGAGTTAAGCTTTGACATTACACAGCTGCAATGACTTACCGTGTGAATGTTCGAAAATGAAAAAAAAAATGAATAGTTGAGTTTATTTAGGAGTGACGTTTGAATCTCAAAAGAAATAGGCCTACCACATTCAAAGTTTGGTCAAAAGCTAAGAAAACGCGCCTGTACTCTGTTAGAATCAAAGTTCTATCAGAAGAACATAAGATCCTGATGATATCAGCCGCTGTTTGAGTCAATTTTAGAGTATGCCCCTGTAATATGGGGGAGCACTATCAAGTACCCAATTGATAAAATTTGTAAGATTCAAAAAAGGACATTGAGGACATTGTTCAATAAACCCAGGTGCCATCCCATCGATACATCATTTCATGATTTAAATTTATTAACTGTCCATCAATTGTAGGCAATGGATATGCGCAAACTAATTCGTAAACACAAGAGTATATATATTGCTGATGTGAGAAATAATACAGACTCAAGTTGCCGAGAGTAAAAAATACATTTGCTCAAATCACGATAAACTATAGAGGCATGCAAATATTAATTAAAGATTATGGTTCATTCATACCCAGGCCATACCCAGGCAGACTCGAAATGTACCGACTCCCTCCGATTTTGTTCATTGGTGTAGTTGCTTTCATTAACGAATAAAAAAGGCCTGCCAGGTCAGTTCCTCCAAAAATGATCGGTTTTAGAAGCTATAGCAGTATGATATTCTGACGGTTTTTTTCGATTTTTTATGACCTAAACATGGTTTTTTGACTATATCTTCGGTTTCAATCGATCAAATTAAGCGTACGCGGTCTGATTTTCTTCGCAATGAAGTAAAAAACGCAACGAACCCTGCAGAAAGCCGGTGTGAGCGTACGTTTTGTTTGTCTGGCGGATAACGTCCGCAAATCTTAAAAACGCGATTTCTCCCGAGTCGCTCAGTAGAATTGGGCGTTGGAGGTCTTAAAATGTTTGTAATTACTTGTTGTACGATGCCCCCAACGGGTTTTTTGTGTTATTGTCATTTGATAGAGTTATATCGATTTTAAGGACTATGCACTTTCGCGTTTTATCGATGTAAAGCTGAATTATCTCGAAAACCGTTCGAGATATCGAAAATTGTCACGGGAGAAAAGTTGTAGCTCTTGAAAATTCCATTCGGATGGACTGCTTCCACTCTTCCATAGCTCCAACAGTTTACGAGCTATGACCAAAACAAAGTCTGGCCATTTACGGGTATGTGTAAGGAGGTAGCAGTGGCAAAGGGAGTTTCATAGTCAGTACCGCTCTAATTCTACCCATGAGGTGCAACACCAGTTTGATACATGTTTCGTCTGCTGTAGAACGGCCTCTGAATTAACTGTTGCCTTTTTGTATTGATTTTGTGTTTGACTTTTGTATTGATTTTATATTTTCTGTCCCATTGTATTTTCTATAGACGGTTTGTGCTTACAATTAGTTCAATTTTTTTTTGTTTACTATAGATTTTCTTAAGGTTGAATTTATTTTGCGAAAAGTTTAATTCATCTTTTGAAAAGTCTAATTCAATTTGCCAAAGGTCTAATTCATTTCACGGAAAGTCTAATTTAATTCGCGAAAGGTTTGACTGAAAGTGCGAATGCTGCGATGGAGCTTCGTTTTCATGAGTTCCTTTTGAAGGAATTTAAGTTCAAGTGCTAATTTGCCACTCATCTGCCTTTCCTACTAGATCAGTTCACAAGGTTCGATGAGTTTCAAGACCATATCAAATTATGGAATTCGTGTAATCCCTGATACGTGACTGAATGTGCTCATCAATTTGTCAAATGACTAAATCGATTGATTCCCATTCGGTGCAATGCATCGATCGGCGAATCTCGTTAGCAGCATGGGCTAGGTAAGGGCTCAAACGCATGAGTCACCTGCCGTTGTCGATACCCGGAGGGGTGAACCAGGATCCCATAAAGAAAGGAGAAATAGGTGCCGAAACGACGTGAAAAAGGGGGAAAAGGGGGGTTGGAGGGAGGTAAACGGGGCAAAACATGGTTAAATTTAAGGGCACCTTCGATCAGCGAACCTCCTGAGGTTAATGAAAGCTCATTCGCCGTATTAAACGCTAAACACGAATAGTTTACATTCGCCTCCCTTTCCCCCCTGTAAGTCTGCGATCGTAAAATCTGACGAAGTTAATACCCGAAACGACCTCTCAGTGATGAGGATGAAGGGAGGGCTGGCAAAAACCCCTCTTCCGCTCACAACACTTCCAACACCGCCTCTACGCAAGCCTTGAGTCTCCAAACATTTACGTCACAGTAACTGATTTATTTATTGAATTTTAATAATATTTTCAAGGTGGTTTATTGAATAAGTAAAAAACAGGAATTTGATAAAAATAGGAGAAAAGAAAGTATCACCAGTATTAACCATACTAAGTTAAATTTAGTGAGAGAGCTGGCTAAAGAATTGAGGGGTTGTCGGACCAATATGGATTTTTCCTGAAAATTTCAGATTTTTTGCTCCAGCCGTTTGGGAGAAAACGTGCGTACGGCGTACGACGTACGGCGGACGGACGGAAATTTTTATCGCAGATTTGGATTCTACACCCTTTGAAACGTGAAACCATGAAATTTTCAGGTGGGTTAAAAAAAAATTTTTTTTTTTTTCAAGAGCAATTACAATGGTTTATTATTGAATAATAAACCAAAAGTATCAAAACAATCACGGTTCACGAAAGTGTAGGTGGGCGGGCACCTGATTTCAGTTTTTCCTGACTTTGTGCTAGAACAAGTATCACATTTTATTATTGGTATTTATTTAGTATCAAATACCAAACTTGAAAAAAAAATGCTGCAAATTTTTTCACTGGGGTTTATTATTCAATTGGCTTGCGTTCAGGATTTTAATTTCTACTAGGCTTTGGAGTGTGCGTGTTTCGCAGGTGATGGAGCGATTATTGAATTTCAGGAGATATGCATAGAGCACGTAAATCGGTTCTCAACCAAAATACCTATTTGGATTGATCAGTTGATCATATTTGTGTGCCTCCTGAAAACATCTATAATTTATCAAGTTACTTTCGCACTCGTATTGCGTTAAAACTTTCCTCAAATCCAAATTTAAACGATGTAGCCAGAGGTAGACTGATGTAGAGGAGAAATACGCACACTCCAAATCTTAGTAGAAATTCAAATCATGAATGCAAGCCAAATGAATAAAATTGAATAATAAACCCCAGTGAAAGAATTAGCAGCGTTTCATGCATATCAGGATGCTTCAACCCGTGTATCGGCTACAAACCCTTTTAGGAGTTCACTCCAGTATCCACATTCACTACATCAGTAGGTTACTGCGATCAAAACAAAAACAAAAAAAAAAGCTGTTGTTTTTATTTTGATCGACGTAACCTAGTGATGTAGTGAATGTGGATGCAAATTTTGGCAGCATAAGATCATGCCATACATCAGGAATGGTTTGAGCTACAGACCTGGGGAAGGGCTCATTTGATTCCTCATGGAAAGTTCGTAGTGAAGTAACTTACACAGTTATAGTGAAAGAAAAGCCTATTACTGTTACAGGGGAGGATTACATTGTGAATACCCTATATTTCTTAACGTCCATAAGAAATTTCTTTCAGTACATTATACAGATAAGATACATTTGGGAGTATGACTCTATATCGAATAGTTATCGAAATGAAAACGATATTGTACATGAACGAAGTAGCTATCTTCCCTGACGATCTTAGAATGCTACTGTTCTTGAAGAACTCCAAGATACCACCAATTACCTCAATTCGCTGTCCGATGTACTTCAAGCTACTTTAGGCACTACAAGATAGCCGGTTGGTAGCCGGTGACATTTATATTTTACCCCACTTGGCGTTTGTAGTCCAATAACTGAAAACCCTCCTTACTAGTCCTTTGTGGGCCTGCGTATGGACCTCCTGTTACTCAGAGCTACTGGCTAGAATAAGTCGAAATTAGATGAATTAGTTAACTGATAGAATTGATTGCTCTGGCTGACATTCGAGCTTGGCAATTACAGCTAATTACCTACAGAGTTAATAGTAAAAAAAAGTCGATTATAGTATAAAAAAGGGGTAGAGGGGTACATGGTTTGTGTCTTTTTAGCCCTTTTTTGACATTTCGTATACTGTTCAAGCATATTAAATACAACTAGGAATATAATTCTCAACCTAACATTTATTACAATGAAAATCGAGCCGTACTTGGACAAAGTTGTTAACTTTCTCGACAACCTGTGGATGTTGTGCTCTGTTCTTAAAGAACTCCAGGATAACCCCAATCTTCTCAGTTTGCTGTACAATGTGCATCAATTTCTTTAGGTAATTTATTGATAGCCGTTGATGTTTATATTTTACTTCCATTTGGTTTACGTTTTCCAATCGCTCAAAACTCTATCCCCTCTGTTTCATCGATCTCCGCTGGTTCTTTAAAGTACTCATCATCATCATTTCAATAATTTAGAGTATTTCTACCTGCTTGCAATAGATGAGCTAAAGAAAACTTGAACTACGAGTGTATCATTGAACCTTGAGGATCAATACAACATCTATTAAAAATAACTATAAAAAGGTTTATGTGTAGCACACAGCTTCTAATCAATGGGGAAAGAAAAGTACCATTCAACAAGTTTGCCTTTCCGCCAAAAAAAATCCTTAATACTTATAAAAACCTATCCGTGTTCCTACACTTACTGTCGGTTTCTTTCACTTCAAGAGGTTTGGTTCAAGAGTCGCCAATCTCAGGAAAACCAAATCAATTTCGACATGACACTGCGCAAAGAGAAACGAACCGGAACAACTTCCACAGCTCTGAATGACAGCAAGATGAAAGAAAGGGAGATGCCGGGAGAGGGGACCCTAGACAACAATTATAGAAAATACCTACTGATCATCAACAATAGAATACCCTGAAGAGGCTGATAAATTCGAAAATGCTGGAGAAATAAACCAAAAGTAAAAAGGGAAATGGTCTGCCCACTTCCACAAAATAACAACTAGAAAGAAAATGAGTTCTTGAAATACACCAATAAATTGTTGATAAATCTAATTGAAAAACAGGATCAAAATGATATGTAGATCGATTGGGTTATAAACTTAAGAATCTCTTGGTATGAGATAGTTTTTAACACCGCCACTTTTGGTTTGTTATTTTCAATAATAAATCTTCGTTATCGTAAAGCAAACATTCTTTATAGCCCCCCCCCCCCCCCCCCCCCCCCAATTTTGTCATTTTACGTTTCCGGGTAAGAAGAATCCTAATCTGTAAAACACTCCGTTTTATCGCAAATGGACTTCTTTTGGGGTTTAGTTAGCCCTAACTTCTTGTGAGCCCGATCGCCTTACACTTATGCTGTGGTCCAAAAGATGGTCAAAAACTGGCTAAAAAGGCTTCTTCGGGGTTTTTTGTGGTGTCGTGGCTCTTTCTTGAGGTAATTTTTGTAGCAAAATCGAAGTTGATAGGTTTCAGACATAGTGGCAATTCATCCAAAGCAAATCATCGCAATTTTTGAACCTGTAAGTGCCTCCCATCACAATGACACGAGCAATCACGCGTTATTCAAAAAACAATAAACATGTGTGTTATTAGCAGCATTTTTTCTTTTAATGTATTTGTGTTTTTTGTATTTTGGTGGGGTTGTAATGGATGGTCATTGAACTTTGGGAAAAATCGCACGAGAAAACGAACAATATTCGCAATATTACTTCAGTGTTCCATAAACCTTCAACTCATCCCATTGTAATTTGTGCGAAGTATAAGAGTCATGCAATGTAACCATGGCCCTTACTCAAGAGACACACTGTTAGCTGCCTATGTAAAGTGACGTCATTCCCACCACTGGCCTATAATTTCGTAGGCGGTGCAACGTCCTCCTCCGAAAGTCACCCCTAGCGCACACATCAGTCCCTATATGGGAAACGGAACGGCCTCGACACATTTCACCCAAGAAAACCGCTCTCTCCGGGGGAAAACCTTTCCCAAGTATTAATTCAAACGGGATTTGTCTTCCTTGGAGACACTTTGTGACTAGTCCCCCTATACTTATTCGGTATTGAGGCATAAAACTCGCACATGTTTTCCTCTTGCTCCATACAACGGCGGGACATAAAACTAACATAAAGATATACTGCTTACTCGCTCTCTACAATATTACCTGAGCCTTTTGGCTCTTTTCGTACGAATGCTTCAGTTTAACGGCGCCGTTTTTACGAAAAATTTAACGTTGCCTTTTGAATTAATTATGAGATTACTTCGCTCGGTGAGCGGCGCTTCGTTCACCTCCAATTTTCACTCCGACGGCGGAAATTGCGTAGCATTGCTCGCGTTCGCTCTCCAAGGGTTCGTGTTCCCATGTTTTTACCTCTGAATTTCACTTTTTTCGACAAAACAGGAATCCTTTGAACTTGAACATCAAGATTTGTCCGCAAAGGTGACGCACTCTCTTCACCTTTGTTTCTACGGTTTGAGCGAATAGATCTGCGATTGAAAGACAAAATATTTGAAGATAGTTTACTCAAACTCGTATCTACACTATATGAAATGAAATGATCCTTTAAAGTCTTACAGAATCGGACCTCTACTAGTGTTTTTTATAGGGGGAAATCCTCACTTAACTTCTCACAGGAAATAATTAACGTTTTTTTCTCGGACTATCGTTTAGAAAGTCTACTACCTCAGGGACTTCAATAACCCAATACATCTGAAATATAATTTAACTTTTAAATTAATCTCAGTTAAAGCTTCAATCTTCGTTCAGATTGATGTGTTCTCAGTAACTTTATGGTTACTAATGATCACCTCGTGCCGAAATCTATTTAGCACTATGATGAAAATGTTGTCAAGAAAATTAAAAAAAGTTCTCGTCAACATTCTGTTTTTTCTTAATGGGCGTTTCCACCACTTCTTCGGGAGTAATTTATTTCTTAATAATTCAATTAATTGCTTATGGAACCCAGAGGGTGCACGGAGACTATAACGGACGACCACGATGGGAAGGGGATTCCTCAATTTTTGCGGAATAATAACCGAAATTTGTTTATTTTGAATCTGTTTTTTTATTTTAGGCGCCTGTTTTCAGATTGTTACGGGGATTAATTTTCAATGCCTGGTTGAAAAATGTGCGAATAGGAGATTTAAACTTTCCTTAGCGATCATGTGAAAAATCATATTAATCTGAAAGTCAAAAGTCGGCATAAATGATGATTTTTAAATTGAAAAAAACGGACGCAAAATAAACAAATTTTGGTCATTATTCCGCAAAAAAAAACGGATAGCATCACGTGAATCAGCGGTAAAAAACAATGAAAATCCACGCGCGCAATTTTGGGGTTGCGCAACTTTGCGTGCTCGCTGAACCGGTTACGCGCAATAAAAAAAATTGGTTGAGGGGTCAGATTTTCATGAAATCTTGGATAGAATCCGAATCATTTGGCCAGGGGGTGCAAATGTACCTGTGCTCCTATCAGCAGCCGCCCCTGATCCAACTTCTAATTAATATGACGGTTTTAGGGTATATTTAGAGTAATTTACATATTCATTAGTAATTCACAAATAAATTAGTGGGATCAAGGGTAGGAACTGTCTATTGGACATCTACTTACACCCACATCACCATGACAAATGCACTCTACGACTTTATATCTTTTTTTTATGAAATTGGTAGGTCTGCAATACAAAAGGAATTCAACCATTAGCCAAGTCTAAGAAATATTCTTGAAAATTTATGTCCTACAGATGCTGCACAAATCGACTTCCCCACCTCCCACTCCAATGTGGTCTATAAGTATTTGTTGAGTTACCCACCACTTTTCTTCCAGTCAAGTACTGGACCCTCCGTTGACCCTTTTGTCGTCGGGAAAGCGACTCGCACGTACAAATTAGGGTTTTCGTCGAGCATTTACGCTGAAAAGCCCTGTGGCAGCCTCCAAAAGACATAAGGAAGTTTGAGAAGAGGGAAAAAGCCGCTCGCCGATTGCTCCTACCGAGGAGGGAGCTAAAATTTTCAGTGGTTCCGTGGAGACGCTGCCCCTAATAGCGTAGGTGGAGTTAGGGACGGCGGTGTCTGTGTACAAGGGGATGTTTCTTTCATACAACCTAGGGACACGGCCATTCGACTATTGTGTCTACCAGTGTCTACCCTTCTCCCATGCATAACCCATATTCCGTTCCCTACACATTCCGACGTTTTCAGTTGCGTTTTCTCTAAAGCCCCCCGCCCCATCTCCCAACCATGAAGCCTTTCTTCCTTCATATCCACTACGCCTTTCGAATTATATTTACATATTTTACTACATTAAGCTCCCGACGAGAGCAGTGTTCCCGGTGTACCCTTCCACGGCGCTCGTGATAAACATTTCATTTCGTTCGTACCTAGTTGACGATGCTCGTACTTTTCGTTCTGGCGGTCCACATTTGACACTGTTTCTAACAAACTACAACAATCTTGATTAGGAACGAATGTACAAATTCTACAGAGATAGATAAGGCGTGTTTTTTTAAATTTATTTATATAAATTTTTTTTTAAATACATTTTTTTTGTTTGACAAATCTTGAGACGTAAAACAACAAATTTTGAGGGTGGGTTAACAAAAATGTTTTTCTTGGTCGATTGCGATGGTTTTCTATTGCAAATATTTAACCAAAACTGGAGAAATCAATCTATACCTCAGTATGTGGGTTGGTCAACCCTGAGGTCTAACAAAATTTCTATGCGAACCACACGATTGAAAATGTAACACACCCAAATGGCTTCTGAGAATCACAATCATTGCAGATATTAAGAGTTTTAGGATTCTCTTTAGCTCGAGTTGCATAATTAGGATTTCAAAATGAGTATCTACAACGCGTTGGGTCTATCTGAATCGTACTTCTTTTGTTATTTTACGGCGCGCAAACCACGGCGACACATTACAGCGTTTGTGAGAATTGTGGGTACATTGGCGTGAGATTCTGGGCTACTTACTGAGTGTGTCCCATTTTTGTTGAGGGCCTGCATTTGATGACTACTGTTAGTAGAAAATCAATTCCTTTTAGTGGTACCGACCTCATAAATTACTGCTCCTTTTGGTGAAACAAGAGTGAGGGGCTTTTTTCCTAAGAATAAAATCGCTATTGTGTATATAGCAATTAAGGTAGTTTCTCATGGAGACGAGTCCAGCCTACTTGATCGATTTAGTAACTGAAGACAGCAGTGATGACTATCTAATTCCTGCCATGAGCCTGTAGATTCCTCACCAAAACTGTTCACGCGAGGAGAACTCAATGACATGGTGAGAGGTTAACTAAGTACGCTGCAACATTCTAAGTGAGATGGGGTTCTTTGTGATTGAGTAAAAACCACTAGAATGGGTTTTATCCGTAGAATCATAAAAGAATTCGGTTTTGAAGAAACAGAAGTTGCAACGTTGAATAAATGCAACACATTTAGCCGCGTTGTTTTATTCTCGAGTCATTCTTTGCTTTGATCAGTGTCACCTTGAGATATTACGTACATTCAAAGTCATTTTAAATCAGTTATTTGCCGGCAAACTAGACGTGGTACGAAAAAGGCTGCAAACTTATTTGATATCCTTTGATGGCTAATTATAGAATCACATATTTCTTTTTATTCGCCTCAAATAAAGTCGTGCTTTGCAAAGTTGGGTCATTGTCAATAATAAACCTTTGAAATCAACCTAGAAAAAAACAAGGTGGTTTTCCTTTCAAAATTGGTTTTTTTGTTTCAAGATGAGTAAAGTAGAGCCTTTTTTCCAAAACTACTGGACTAACCTTAGTGCAACTTGCGATGGATGTGGATAGTTTCCCTTTTGATTATTGATGTTGCTACTCTCAAGTATTTTAGTTACAGGGATATGCTCAGAGCGTAGCATGCATCATCGCCTCAGACCTTGGATGGTGCAACTTTTTGTTACAAACGCGTATCGAAAATCAAATAATTTAAATCACTATCGACGAACATAGTGATATTGAAGGGAACAACTGTCTCGGAAATCAAACAGGACTTTAGTTAAATAGAGTTTGTATGCGCAATGCAGAATCGTATCTCAGAAAACCTAATTAATTACCAATAATCAAATTTTCAACATTTACCGCTACACTTATCCCGCTGAGAGGAACGGCAGCCGTATTTCAAACGGACCGTGAAGCAAGATCATATTTATAACACTCCTTCCTTTTATAAAAACTAAATTGAAAGTGGATTCTACTCTGAAAAGAAACAGAAAAGTTATAATTAAAGAAAAAGTTGTTTTTTACTGCAGTGAAAAAGTTACAATTCCTTCTCTTGATCATAATATTATCTCAGAGGAAATAAAGGCGAATTTTTCACGACATTCTTTTCCTGTTCGGTCGTAACTTAGCATTATGCCCAAAAACATTGATGGTGTTAGATTTGACTGATCCTTATTGTCATGAGAAATGCTATCTTACCTTTCTTTCTGCCTTCGTTATTGATCTTTTTGAAACTGGGTAACCCCTTAAAGTCAAACTAACATTCTGCAAACAGAAGTTAGGTTAGTGAGTGGTAGCCAATCTTGGTTTTTCAAATACAAATTAGATAGATTCATGGATGTTTGGGATAATAAACCTGAAAATCATGAATTTTTCGCGTAATTACATAATTATTAGGAATAGTTCTTACTGTACAATATACGAAAATAAATGGATTAACAAGTCCAAATAACAACCACCAGACAAATGACAAACTCCAATTCTCTAAAAACCCTTACTGTAACCCTAAACCGTGAAACTACCAAAAAAACGCTGCGAATTCTTTCACTGGGGTTTATTATTCAGTTGGCTTGCGTTCATTATTTGAATTTCTGCTAAGCTTTGGAGTGTGAGCGTTTCGCAGGTGATAGAGCGATTATTGAATTTCAGGAGATATGCATAGAGCATAAATCTGTTCTCAACCGCGGATTATATTTGTGTGCCTCTTGAAATTTATTAATCACTGATCACCTGTGAAACACGCACACTCCAAAGCTTAGTATAAATTAAAATCATGAACGCAAGCCAATTGAATAATAAACCCCAGTGAAAGAAATTTCAGCGTTTCATGCATATCAGAATGCTCCAACCCGTGTAACGGCTACAAAGCCTTTTAGGAATTCACTCCAGTATCCACGTTCACTACATCACTAGGTTACTGTAATCAAAACAAAAACAACAATAAACCAAAATAACGCAAATGTTTGGCACCATAAATCGGGCCACAGATCGGGAATGGTTTGAGCTACGGACCTGGGGAGGAGCTCATTCGATTCCTCGTGGAGTGTTCTTCAAAAAGAGTCCAAATTTAGGCCGCTTCGACATTTTTTGAGGTTTTAGAGATTTTACAAAACTTTGACAACCCTTAAAGGGCACTTTAAATTAAATGAGAAAGCTGGCCAAGAATTGGGGTGTCGACGGACCAATATTGATTTTTCCTGAAAATTTCAGATTTTTTGCTCCAGCCGGTTAGGAGAAATCGTGCGTACGACGTACGGCGGACGGACGGAAAAATTTTTATTGCCGATTCGGATTCTACACCCTTTGAAACGTAAACCATGCAATTTTCAGGGGGTGTTAGAATTTTTTTTTCAAGAGCGATTACAGTGGTTCATTATTGAATAATAAACCAAAAGGACAACGTTGACAGCTCAACATTCAAAAATCGTTAAACTTCAATTTGTGATGAAGGAAAAATATTGTTTGAAGTAGCTGATGTTGTTTCTATTGTTTTTCTATTTTATTTTACATCTTTCAGAGGCTTTTGAGTATCGGCTGTTGATGTATCTTCTCTCAGGCCTGCTTCTGAACAAAGACAGCAATGCAGACATCTGATTTATAGCAAATTTGTTAAAGTCATATTAACACTCTCAATGCTGGTGTAGTTCCGGAACGGACGAATCTACTAACTCCTACTAGTTCTCGAACTGCCTCAACTGTGCGGGTTCGTTTAAGAAGTTGTATGAGAGGGTTCGAAGGTTTCAGAGGGTTCATACACAGATTCTCACTGAAGTGCCTAACACTGTGTGAATGGGTATCATCCTACGTCCAAAAGTAACCGAATGGCAGTAATTCGGACCTTAAAAAACGTCAGTAGGGCACGGAACCCCGGAAAACGAGGCCAGCAATGAGACTGCTAAGGTCGGGAAGTGTAGAGCTTACTCAAAAACCAATGAAAACAAATTTCAGGAATTTGGATATATTTTATTCTTTCTAGTTGTATTTGGCACTTTCTAGGTCGTCCCTATTAGAGCCCCTTTCGCTAGGAGAGGGGCGCCTATTAGAATTGATCCGAACGGTGTTCGAAGAAACCCGAACATGAGACAAACAAACTGCATTCAAATCCGCTTCAGGGCATTATATTAAGTCTAAATCCTTGAAAACCCCTCAGTGTATGTCAGGGTGTGTGGCAAATTTTACTGACGCTGCACAGCCTACAGTTCTAAACCAATTTTCATGGTATTTTTTTCGGTTCGACTTAAATTTTACTCTAGTTGTTCAACATACTTCGGAAATTTCGAATTCTATAAGAGAAAAGAGGGTCTTATTACTAGAATGCCAGGATGACTATTCATTAATGCAAGGGTCTGAAATGCTTAAAGTTTAATTGCTTTAGTAGACTGTTTACTTAAACTTTGAAAGAATCTTCCTTTTTCTGGGAAACATTGTCAAGAAGTGGCCTCTCGCCTGTTTGGGAAAGAGGCGAGTCAATGGTTTCACTGTTCGGGGGCGGTTTGGGCATGAAATTGTGGGCTTGCTCTTTTTGAGATCGCTGTCGGTCGGAGCTGAGTAGGTATTTACGTAGTCTCTTCCTTTGAATCATTTCGGGTGTTGCAGGTTGGCCAATCTCATAAGGGGAAAAGTATCCCATCCATAGATCCTAGTTCATTTCAGATAACCATTGGATCTAAGCAAGCCGGAAAAACTTCTTTTTTTCGGGGCAATTTTCGTTGACACAATGCAATTTTCAACCTTCTTATTTTGTTCGTTCACAATTTTAGTGTAGTTTTGCTACAAACCTAGGCAATGTTGCCCTTATTGTCAGGAGAGGGAATTGAGGGAATAATAGCCAATCCCTTCAACCACCTTTCAAACGACTCATGTCATTCTTGTTTTATTCAATTAAGATTTTGGTTTAGAACTAAAAAATGTTTCCTCACATCATTTTTTAGTATAAAAGGGGTTGATGGGGAGGGTAATAGTGTTACACCGTTATTTCTTCACTATTTTTTTCTGATTTTATTGATTTGAAAACTTCTTTCTTTCTAATTTAAAAACTTTCATTGATTGATTTACGATTGATTTTTTTAAAAAATTATTTTTGTTTGATCCTAATTCCAGTCTAACTGTGCTACAAACCTCGGAAATTCTGAATTTTCTGTCGGAAGGTGGAATAGAGGGGGTATTAGGCAATCCAAGCACTCATTCAGATTACGCTTCCGATTTTCCTGATTGTTTTTTGTTTGATTAAGAACTTTGGCTTCGTTTTGGAACATATCTCACTCCTTTGTAATTTAATTATTGAAAGGTCTTAATAATTGGAGAGGTGAATTGAGTAATCAACCGTTGTCTTCGTTATTTACACTTTTTTTTTCAATCCTGATGACTGTCTAACAAACCTCTGTTGTTCAACAAAGGCCGGCAATTTTGAATTCGCGGCCGTGAATGTTGTGGGGGTGGGAGGTTAAGTTCCAAGTTATTTTCTATCGATTTTAGACCGAAATTTGGTCTAGTAATCTTATCTGAGCGCTGCATTCATATTCAATCCCTAAATGTGCTGTCCTTGCAACTGATCCCCTTTTTTATGATGCTGGATTTTTTTCTCGTTTTGGACAGAAACACTGTTATGGCTGGTGAATTTCAATTGTATTAATGATCTAAAAGTCGTTTTAGCACGCTTCATGATGAACATTTCTTTATGATTATTCGTAATTTTTTGATGTTTTGGAAATTAAGGAATATGTTGTAAAATGTCAATAATATGGGTGAAGTGCTGTACTGGTTTTGAGTGGGTTATTGAAGTTGATGTTCCAGGCGTTTCGAGAAGGTCGGTCGGGAAGTGGATAGTTCGGCAGCGAAGCTCACGAGGCGTTTAGATCAAGCACGTGCTTAGTGAAACGCCTCTTTCCTAATCCTCATCGCCTTGAGTGTTTATCTTATGGGGAAGTAGTTGAGCGATAAGGTGGGAAGAGTGGGGCGCGAGGGGTTGCGAATGGGCTGGGGGTGAGTATGGAGGAAATGGGACGTAAGTGTCGAGGTGGGGGAGGATGTCTGACAAATAAGGCGAGTCAAGGCTTGATGAGAACGGCTGCTATCCCCTTCTCTTCGTCATGTTCATTCCATGTTTCCCATCCCCAAGCTTACCATGTTCCTCTCCTTCATTCTCCACTTTCCATGTCCGCTTTGCTCAAGTTACCCTTTCCATGCTCCCTATCTTCCACTCGCACCCTTACAATCCACATTCATGTCCCGCGTTCTCATCATGTGCTTCGTATC
This sequence comes from Creontiades dilutus, assembly GCA_031894815.1. NCBI lineage: Eukaryota > Metazoa > Arthropoda > Insecta > Hemiptera > Miridae > Creontiades > Creontiades dilutus. The sequence goes on along the minus strand of JAVIWC010001314.1, from coordinate 452,562 downwards.
AACCAATTATTCTCTCTGCATTCTCTATTTTGTGTCTCTCTACATTATGAATTCCTTTTTTTTAGAGTATTTTAAGTGAGTTGGGTGAATATTTTCCCACCTTGATCTCATCACGCCAGCACTCCTGCAAGCAACGATACACAATAGACAAAAGTGTCTAATAGTAGTAAAGAACAATAACCTGAACAGGGCTCTTTGCAGGATCATCATACTAATCGATCCAGGAGGCCATGGCAATAAGTTCATCAGCCAACAGATGTCTCTATTCATCAAACCAAGTTGAACATAGACCGGCAGATTTTATTCGCCACAAACATCTCCTGTGGACCACAGTTGATTCCTCCTTGGAGCAGAGTTTTGGACCGTTATTATTGAAGAATAATGTCACCAAGAGCACACAAATTATTTGATGACGGGCATGAACTTTCTTTGGCTCGTGAATACGTGCGGGATTGAGAGCAAGCAATTCAACGAAGTTCTTCCTTCAGAATAAGGCTCCCTCTGAAGAGTCATTTGGAAGAATCCAAACTATACTGTATAGGAATAGATGCTGTTGATGAAATGGTGGGGAAGGCTTTGTCGCAGAGATCCTGCTTCTCTAGGTTGGTGTTCCTGTCAAAAAGCTGGTGCCATCACTAGTGATATGCACAACGCTCAGTACACAGAAAAAAGTAACTTTCTTGTTTAATGTAAGAGATGAATGTTTGTAACAGGCGGAGCTGAAACAATCTTTCTCTCCATATAACTAAATTCTCTCAACTACCAAACACTTTCTTTAGACTTTCTTCACTGAATTCGGGGCGCTTGAAGTTGAAAGAAATTCCGAATTGTTGATTGAGAAATGTACCTCATTCTAGCTGGTGGTTGATGGTCTGTTGAATAGGGCCACTGCATAATTAGTCAGCCTAGTGGACAGTAGTCGTATTTATAGTCTGCTCTTTGTTCAGGGCCTTGGTTCCTGAGGATTTGATGAAACGAAATTATTTATTTGTATAGGCCCTCTGGCGTTACAAGGTTCATAGTTAGTTCATAGTTATATTTTGTGATGGACATGGATATCCCTCTTCTCGATTTTCGAACCCGCCACATTTGAGCATAAGACTGACGCCTTTCTGGGTCACGGGTAGCCTCTGGGTGTTGCGGGTATTAACTGCCTCAGCACTTGAAGGGGCAAGTATATACTTACCCAGTATCCATCACTTCCGGCCCAAAACTTGCTGTGTGTACAATGCGAGAGAAATTTCGATGGAGGAAAACCTAGATTCATTAAACAAAAATAGCCTTCAATCAATAGCGATGAATATTTTCTAATCGCCGACAATGGGATTGGTTTATTTCTTTCAAACATGCAGTTGGTTTCAGCTTCAAGCTGACTCTTACACATGATCCAACGAAATTTACCGTTAGGGTCCCTTTGGGAGTTCGGAACCCGATTTTTGAAGGGCACGAAGGTGGGTTAGACGGCTACAAGAAAATTTATTTTCTTATCGAGTCTCGCCCGGTAGTGGGGAGGCCACTTGGAGCAGTAAATCTAACCTTCAGCTCCACTCAAGTAATTACTCCTGCTCCCCTCAACCTCCACTCTGACTTCCCTCCTCCTTTTGCGAGCCTTGAAAACGGACCGTGAAATGTTTCGACGCTGGGGGTCCAGACGGGCCTTGGAATCTATTTCACGGGTCGAAAACTTATGATACAAGGGAGGAAAACATAACATTTCGCTCGTTATAGGAGTTCACTTTTTATTTGGCCGATTGAAATTAGATCGATGAGAAAACACGAAAGTATGGAATGCTGATCATTACAGAAAAGATAGCTTTGAGAACAGTTCAGGGTGAGAGAGGCTGGCAATGATTTTGGATGGGAAATTTCAATTGGACAGTGACTGAGAAAACAGAGTAGGATTAATAATTATTCAATTCATTGCTAAAACAGGAGAAATAGGTTCATCACTTCCCCAGCCATTAAATTCAAGAAGTCTAGAACTATACTATGTTTTGCTAAACGCCCTGAAAAGTCATTTGTGCAGAATCTTTCCTATTCGCATTGAACAATATAAGCCGGTTGACTGAAAATTGAATATGTAATTCACATACTCCTGATTCGCAAATAAAAGCAGATTATTGATATATGAGTCCTTAGATATTTAAATGATTTTCGAGCACATTTCCTAACTTCCCGCTAGGATAGTAAAAAGAGAAACCTTAGAGTCTGAATACGCTAACGCGGGAAACTGCTTCAGTATCAAACCTGTTTAAGTAATTGTGTGTGTAGTGTCCGTGGGAGAGAACCCTTTATGTGCTAAGGGTGAGGTAGGAACAGGAAGAGAAACTAAAGGATGGTGGGAGAGGTGAAGGTAAAGTTGCAGGCAAAGGTAAATGCTCATTAGCATGAGGTTGCTGAATTCAGCATTTCCTCTGGCTCCGTGATACGATGAAACCTACTGCATCTTATCTGTACGGAGCAGATCACAAGGATGATTTGAATATCACTGCACCAGAATAAAGCTGATCATAGCACAAGAGAAGTCAGAGAATCTCAAGATAGGATAGATCTTAGCATGAATACCGAATATGTAGGGGTTGAGAATATTGAAATTAAATAACAATGCAATGAATTCCAGAATTGAATGTGCCAACATGTTATGTTTTAATGTGATATTAAAATGAATTTACGTGTATATGCATTGTTTCATCAAACAGACAGACAATTAGGCATAACCAACTCTTGACTGAAGATCCAAACACATACATTTATTGCCATACATTCATGGCTGAAATTGTCATACGAGCTAACATCTCATGATCAATTATCGCTTAGTATTAATGAATCAAATTCTCAGAGTAGCCGAGAATTGTCCATGCAGGGGCAAAGGTGAAATCCTTCTAACAAACAGTTTTCACTCAAGATTAAGTTTCAGGGCATGAGCGAGTTAAGCTGTCTCTATGAGTTTCATTGAGGTCATATGAACTTGAGAGGTCTGGCGTTGTCAGCAATCGATTCAGCGAAAAAAGTTACGTACATCCCTTGTCCAACGATTTTTTGTCGAGACCTTTAAAAACCTCAATTCGAACAGAAAACACACGTTTTTCTGCAGTTAAACACCATTTCCTTTACTTAAAATATTTTTTAAACACCAAAACGACTACACCGTTGGAAAGGTGACATTTTGGCGCACGTTTTACTCGGCCTGCACAGTTCTGCGTCAAGCATGATTGAAACGAAAAACAGGTGATTTCAAGATTTTGACAAAACTGCCATTTTGCGCGGCAATCGCACATCTTCAATGCAATTTAAAAAAATGTTTTCTGACATCAAATAGATAGGAAATTTAACGCTCTTTCCAACGGTGTCATCAAAGGTGAGCTATCTGTAAAATTACGGGAGTAATGACAGTTTTAATGACAAAAGATCGAAAACACGAAAAAAATTGTAAATCGCCAATAACTCGGAAACGAGGCCTTTTAAAAAAAATTGCTAGGAGGCACTTTTGGTCGGGAATGAGTTGTAGAACACGTATGAGTCGGGTTGTGCATAACTCGTGGGACACCCTGTGTAATGACGGATTTCACACACTGACTATAACGTATTCATACTTGGATGGATTATATAATTTTATTCATCATTATTATTTTGTGGTATTTTCTCTTTGGAAGTGGGCGGTCTAATGGATAGGGCAGAAGGAGAGAAAAGGGAGGGAAAAAGCTGTAACCTAATACCTTACCTAGAAATAGGTTGTAAGGGCATAGTTAAAATAATGGGACCACTTTAAAAGTAAGTCGACCCGCAGTATGGGACTTGAGGGGTCGGTTTAAAGGATAAAAGGTGTATATTGTTTAGTAACTAAGGTTGGGGAAGTATGGTTTCGGCGGAGGGTGGAGTATGGCACGGGGAGTATGGCATGGGGTATGGCACTGGAGGCGGTAGAGAGGATAATCTGCAGGTAGCTAACAGGAAGGGGAGGGGGTAATGGAATACTGGTATGTCTCAGGTGTGGCTCGCCTCTAAGTGGGTTTACCTTCAGTTATTTATCGCTCAGACTCTCTCATTCTACCCCTCTTCCCATATCTCTTTAGACACCCCCGCTGGTCCTCGCTATCGCTATTTCACTGTTCATCTCTTTCTAGTCTTGCACCCTCCCTTCATCTACTATCCCAAACTTTCATGTACTCGTACTTGCATTTCGCAACAGAGTTGCCCAAATTGTAACTACTGCTAAAGATACACTTACTACCACGTTCTGGTAACTTTATCCGCTCGTAACTACAGTCAAAAGTACCGGAATTACATTTTGTTGGGTCAAATACTTTCACTGTCATCGGAAAGATGACCAACTCAATTTATCAAATTCACAATTTGTATAGTAAAGGTATACAAAAGGAATCGTGATGGTGTAGTAACAGTTGGTGTTGGTGTTTTCGCGTATACTCACAGATCACAGATATTTTTACGTATACTGCAACTGAAACCGAAATCGGCGGATACAGATACAGTACAACCTCTGAAACTCGATTCCTGAAAACCCGACATTCCGTAAAACTCGACAGGGTTAGTGATTTTTTGTATTGTCTAATTGGGTAATTAGACAATTCTATAAACGAGTTTTGTTCTGGAATATCGAGCGGCAGTATGGCAGAGAAGAAGGGGAAACAAGTGTCAGTGTCAATGGAAGCAAAGTTTGGGGCCCTAAAAAGACTTGAGCGTTGTGAAAGCGTTAATAAGATAGCGATATGTATTGTGTTAAGTCGGTTATGAGTTATAAATATATAATTGCATGCAATAAATCCTAAAAAATAAATAAAAGATAGTTTTTCATAAGCCGACATATTGAGGTTGACGGCCACTTTTCGATTAAGTGAATCCTCATAATTGTTAGGGGGAGAATATTACGACGGCGCTAGATTATACAGTACCCGCACGACCTTCCGGTCTTGATGGTACTGTAGCTCTTGCTCCTTCAAATATATATCATGACGATGATGTCGGTTTATTACGTTCCGTATTGTACCTTTAAACTCGACCAAGGCCAAAAACAAAATATTAGCCGGACGTCCTGAAATTCTTAGTAGCACTCCATGTAAAAAGATTTGGAGGTCATTTTCTTCGAAACAAAAAGTGCATCTTCTGTGCGAACGAAGGAGTTGGAGGGATCCAGGAGCAATTTTAATACTCTAAATAAGCGTTTTTATTCAACTCCTAGTTATTTTTTATTTTAGTTCCATAAAACGCAACTAATTCACTAACTCGACAAGCTTTAAGTCCACATTGTATCGAGTTTGTGAGGTTCTACTGTACTTGTCGAAGGGAAGTAACAGCGGGTCCAGACACAGCCACTTGTATCTTGTAAGTGTATCCAGAGATGGGCGCACTCGTGATCAGGAATATGAACATGAATAAAATCATAATTTGGAACTTTGTGATCATGATTAAGAATAGGGACATAAATATGCATATAATTACAATCATATTCACAAATTTAATACAATTTTATCGGTATTCACAAGTTTTTGTATGATTTTTAGTCAAAATGGCTTCTTTATTTATGTGGTTTCCGTCTTTAGTAATGCCCTACTATCCTATCCATGCTGTTTTTATTTATATAAAAATTGGTATTTTCTGTTTTGATTGCCTTCAGCACTTCATTACTGCTTCAATGCATCTAAGATGGTAACTTTAACTAAAAATCATGTTGAAAACTATAATTTTTTCTTAAATCATAAGAAATATTGGTGGTTTTAAATAAAAACAGTAAGAATGGGGCAGTAGGGCAGTACTTGGAGCAAAAACCACAAAATCAGAAAAAATCGTTGAATACCGTTAAAATCATATTCAGCTCGTGAATATTGTTTTTGTGTCATATATACCACCACATTCATATAGGAAAAAATCACTAAACGAACCTTCCTCCCATTCCCTAAAACATGGAGCCAAAATACCTCAGTGGTCTGACAGAGAATATTGTCCAGCATATATAGTAATTTTTGGGGACTTGAGAAACGATATTTAGGGTCGCTGTTAAGTTTTTCTTGGTTATCTTGAAACGCGAAAAACTGGAATTATGGGGTTTCTGAAGCAAGCGATACAACTTTGAATTGACGGTTTATGGAAACACTGAAAGTCGATGTTTACTGGTAACAGACTACACTGTTTTCAGTAGACATATACTAACAGCGTTTTCATAAAACGTCGCGACGTTGTCGATTCAAAATTAAAACGTCGATTGATTATATTGGTGAAACCCGTTTAAATCAACGTTGAAACCCTGATTTCCTAAAACAATGATCTACTTCAATCATAGCTAAGCCCTACTCAAGTCATTGTTGATGAACCGGCCCTCAATAACATTAGAAATGGAACTTTGCCAAAACAGTTACTATACGCAGAGCAAGGAATGTCGAAAAAGAAAGAACTTCCACACCTTCAGCCTCCATTCCATGAATGACCTATGCAAGCTTGGTCTTTTCCCAAAACTTATACCATTCTTCGAATCCTTCATGTGGAACTTTCAGATCGGATCGAAGCAACTTCACTCGAAGCAACGGACAATCCTTCGCGTTACGAAACCAAGTCCAGGATGTATTTGAATATAAAGAGCTTTGTCGCGGTCAATTCCGATCACCGAAAAGCCAACGACCAGGTACGGCTTCGAAGGCTCCATTCCTCAAAATCGAACCACTACTTCTAGCCACTTTTTATTTTTACCAATCAGTTACGATTTCGTAACTGATGCATGACGTAACGTACCAACAGTCAAATTCAAATTTGTGTACCGGTTCTCTAATTTCATGTTCCACAACTGTTCCTCAAACTTGCCAGTATCCTCTTACGATGCTTCGATGATCGAATTAAAGATAACTAACTTACCCGAACTAACACAATCCTTCTGTAGTGAAGAAGAATAATAAAACGCTGCTGCAAATTAATACACCAAGGTTTATTATTCGTGTATTCCCTGAGGGGATGGAATGGTATAGTTGCCCCTTCCATTGAGCTGAATGCGGTAATGCGCGCCAGGCTCAGATGATGACCCAGACGCTTGAAGGCGTCTGATGCATCTCTCAAGGCGACGGATTCAAGAATGGGGAAGGGCCAACTAACCAAATCCATCATAAGTTGAATCGCTGACTGCAAAAAGAACACAAGTCATCAATTTTCAGATTTTTTAGAAATGTATTCCACTTGTGTTTCTGTTTGCTTAATACATCATTTGTGAAGAAATGTCTTAAGTCAGGTGGCTGGAACTCAAAGAATCACAACTACGATTATCGCGATGAGTGTAGAAATAACTGGAGCCAAACGACTTGTGACCTGTCTGCATTTGACTACTGTCTGCTTTTTCGCACCCTGTGCCTTTGCCGCTCTTTCAGTTAGTCTAATCCCAAACTTCAACTCACCAGACATTTATACACACACCAGATAATTCGGGAGTTGTGGAAGTACAAAATTTCATTGATGGTTTCATTAATAAATCATTCTACATTCTCAAGGCCCAGTACTGACCCCATAAGAAAAGGCGTAGACTGCGTTGTTGAAATTCTTTGGGTGGGGGGTCCAAAACATTGTAGGCAGATAAAGTTGATTAAAACAGTTTTCAACGTGACAACTATCGAAAATATATTACATCACTACATCACTAGATAGAATGTAAATAATAATTAACCTATTAATTAATTAAAATATGGTTTGTTTTTGTATCTGAAAATTTATAAATGATAATAAAAGTGTTGGGGGGGGGGGGGGGGGTTGGCACCCCTGTGTAGCGCTTAAACTAAGGACTGCAAAGTTAGTCACAACTTACATTCTATGTTTCTCTGGTTTTGTGATGATGAAATAACAAATTCAATAGGTATTCTGTTCAGAAGCTGGTTTCTTTTATTCACCTATGCTTATTAAAAAGGGTATTGTTTCACACCAGATGAACCTGAGTAGGTACCTATCAATAACAAGATGTTTCACATCGTTTCCCACATTATTAATTGATTTTTTCACAATTCATAACATTTTGCATTAAAATTATGATTTTGAATGTTGGAAATCAGAGAAAAGCATTTTAGAAAACAGGTTATTCTAATGACCTCTTTCATTTTGAATCGAATGGAACCATTCCCAAGTCAATATAGTTGTTTTTTTCCAAGATAATGAGTTGTTTTTTTTTCGTTTTTCGCTTGTTTGCCCCCCTGAATCAGAAAGGAAGAACTATCCAAATGTATCACACTTTCCTAAGTCTAACGTATTAGTGTCTTCATAGAGTACTCTACAGATAATACACAATATAGGGAAAGGATGGAATCTGTACAGAGGAGGGGAGCGCAGCGCACATAGGACGGTTACTGCCTCGGCGATTCAAGCTGAGGTGATTCCTATAGATCTCCAGGCTGAAGAAGCAGCCGCATCTATGGAGGCAAAGCACCGGAAACAGCGAAGAAAGACTAACGAAGGGAGACCATGCAGAAATGGCAGGGTAGATGGAGATCGGAAAGCCCCGGACGCATGACGGCTCGGCTCTTCCACAGCGTGGAGGATTGGATTGCCAGGAAGCATGGGGATTATCTCACCCAGTTCCTGACAGGCCATGGATATTTCCGGGTATACCTGGTAAGGATTGGCAAGAAGAGAGTGTCTATACTGCAATGAAGGCGAGGACGACGTATACCACACCTTTTTTGTGTGCCCACGCTGGATGAAGTTGCGGAGCTGTCTGATGGAAGAGTTTGGTGACTTGCAACCAGAAACTACCGTTGCGAAGATGGGTGGGACGCGGTATGCGCGTATGTTATGGCCGTCCTGAAGGAGAAGGAGAGGGACAGGGGATGGGGCTTGAGCCAACCCTCCCACCTCCCCTCTCTCTTCCAACGAATACAACGAGTAGTAGTAGTAGGGAAGTAGTTTCTCCGACATGGACGCAATGAGCAATGCGTGTGGCAACGGGAAATACAGGCTTGGTAAGAGCTCACTTATGAGCGAGGGCGGTATGGGTGGCATAGAGCCAATGATGTGCATGGTCGCGAAATCGACGCTAAAGGGGAACCAGGATAGTTTTTCTCTGTTTATGGTGTAAGGACAGGAGAGGTTTTGCTGTGTCTTTTGTAGACAGGAGTTCCTTCGGGCAAAGTAGTGCATGAATAGCGCAGATGTGACGCTTAAAAGTGATGAATCAGAACGGGAGTGTTTTCTGTGAGGGACAGGAGTTTTTCGCCAAGGACAGGAGGGCCTTCGGGCTAAGCATGGGTCTGCCCCGAAGTAATGCCAAAAAGTAGTTCCGAAACAGTTTTTCCCTGAGCTGAGGACTCACAGGGGGGTTTCTTAGTTGATAGTTTCCTAAAGGTAGGGAGTCAAACTGTAGGCTGGGTTCCGGACGGCCCAGCTTCTGCGTAACGCATTTTTCCCCTCTGTACCGCAAAAAAGCAGATAATACACTGTAAAGACTAACACAAAACCAGTTCAGCATACAATTATTTACACGGCTATTCTTTATTATTTACGCGGCTATTATTTACAATGTTATTCTCATCGCTGCAAAGCCTACATGTCTATGGTTTCCTTGATGGGGGGCACTCCATCCGAAAATCCTGCTTCACCTCTTTTGCTTCTAATCTAGAAGTGTTTCCTTGTAATCAGACTCTAACGCTTTTTCTCCGGCCGTTTAAAAACTCCCCGCTCCCTTCAAACGTCTCAGGAAGATTGGAACGAAGGTCGGATCAATTATTTTGAAAGCTTGGAATCGCTATGTTTTTCGACCCACCCTTCCCCTCCCTTCCCCTGATCTTAGTTGTACAAGAGAGTTCGGAGGGAGAAGTGTGGATTCGGAAAGAGAGAGCGAATGCAACACTCCACGCACGTTTTTCTCGCTCTTACACACACTTATACACGTTCGTTCTGGCTGCCTCTCTGAAAGTTTTTTTTTTTTTTTTTCGATTCGATTGCTTCCCAACTTCTTGTTAGGTCGAGTACATCGGATTGGCTCCCTTCGTGATATTACGGGAGAAACATCAGGTGCGAGGCCCATTCGAGATCTTCACAGCACTCAACTTCATAAGGTGATTTATATAATTTGCCAATCCCAGTTTTATAGAATGTTTACGACATAATTCGAAGTTTTTGGTCCCCAAATTATCAAAAGGACAGAACCTTTGTATGTTATGTTATGTTGTTAAGAAGTTGGCTAACGCTCTGTCCACCCAAAAGGGCATTTTAATCCGGTTTTCTTTATTTTTATCCATTTTAAACCTTTCTTACAATTGATAAACCCCACCACCCCTCCTTTATTTGTCGATTGCTTTTCAAGATCACGTGTTGTTCAGTAAGACCCACGTGTTGCACGGTAGTCATACAGCCAGTTGTCAGAGGTCTGGCAGGCCTACGTGTCCAAAAGCCCACACCACAAAAGGTTGTCATTGTGACAAGCTTCAATTGACCTCATAGACCCTCATGACTACTTAAGAGGCGTCAGATCTGCTTATTACGTGTTTCACGGAAGTTTACGGATAATTATTGATCTACACTTTAGGGATGTCAATATCGGCAAAGAATATCGATATATCGAATACCGATACGTTTTTTAAAGTATCGTTTTAGTAATTCGATATATCCAAGAATAATATCGATATTCCAATATATTGGTCATCGACATTTTTTTTCAAACTTTAATACGAATTACGTATGAGTCCAGTGAATAATGATGCATTATTGAATTTCATTCTGATACAGGAAAAAAAGTCAACCACTCAAAAATTCAATTGAACTTCATTCATGTTAATGATTATGTACAGGATCCAGGGAAGTAAATTACCAATATTATGTAGGGTTGCAAAATCAATGAAAGTGAAGTAAGAAGGAACACTGACAAAAATTCAATGAAACCAATATTCGTTGAGGATAGAGGTGAGGAAAACCCTCTGTTTGATGTGCTCTCCAGTAAGCCTCGAACTGGCTAGAACAAAAGTCTCCAAGATGTCCCTACCTTTTTTATCTACTATTGGTAGACACTATGGGAATTATACCCTACCTTATTGGATATAATTTCCCTATTCTTCAATGGAAATCATAAACTTAGTTTTGAACAATAAGATGCAGGATATGGTGGATATGATGATTAACGGCTGAAAAATATCGGATCCGATAGTGTTCATTAAATGTCGGTATATCGAAATAGTAAAAGTACAGTACTAAACGTTATGAACCAACATCATCGTCGATATAGTTGAAGGAGCTAGAGCTACAGTACCATCAAGACCGGGAGGTCTTGCGGGTACTGTATAACCTGGCGCCGTCATTATATTGAACACTCAACAATTGTTGATTCAGACATTCAAAGACTTGCCGCCAACAGCAATATGTCGGCTTGGAGAAACCTATCCACAGCGGTAATGGCAACAAGATGGTGTTATGTGCTGCTGAAAAATATTGGATCCGTTGTGTGCATTTAATGTCGATATATCGATTTAGAAAATATCGCCCAAAAATATCGATATATCAACGGAAGAATATCGATACTACACGTCATATCCATGGTAAATAAACACGCTCCCTGTCTATTTCTATACTGCTCTTTGTATAGAGATATAAAGCAGAGATACAGAGATACAAGCAGAGGCTTGTATGATAAAATAACTGGGTGAACTTGGGAATGTTTAATCTCAAGTTGATTGCTCTGGATCTAGAAAACAATGTTTTCCTCTCTCTCCCAGAGATGGTGCAAAGTCAACGGCAGGCCTGATGCCTAATCCAGATAAAAGACCTTGCAGTTTTTAATTTTTAAGCCCCGACCACGCTGAGTGGCTCATTTACTAACGGGACAAAGCTTAGATAAAACTCCTTGAAACGAACGGCCGCGGTCGTTCTGGTTCGAAGCTTCACACGGTACTTTGTGGATGTTTAGCTTTCCGCGGTGCTCTCTGGGAGAGATCTTTCTCTAGGAAGTCTGTGATGCTCCGGAGCGAGCCTTTTGTTTTCTACGGATGCATCGAGCTTCAATGCACGAGGGATAATATGGGGCCGTGGGCACAGCCCGCATAAAAGGGTCTTAGCAAGAAGGATTTTCGCTTTTTCATATACGTACTGATTCACCCTAGAAATATTACTAGTTGGAAGTTGGTCGCAATGAACAATAACAGACTGTAAATGGACGTTTGCGAGATACGTGAATGGATCACTCTACACTTATAAAGGGTCCACGTAACACTAACACAGGGGCCGTCGTGTATACTTACATTTTTTCATAACCAATTACGGTAAAGAAATTTGGAATGCAAATCAGTTACAATGCATAGCGGCACGCTTCAATCTATGCTGAAAGAGTTAATCCATCAATTTTTCATCGTCATTTTAAAGTGCCTTGATGTCAAGCCTCAATACCTGCTTCTGGAAGACATTGGATGGTTGGTACTTGAAGATGGGAACTGTGCAAATGTATCTTAACTTCAGCCCCGAGCGAAAGGAAAAAGAATAGATGCCATGTGAGATGCCTTGGTAGGAAGAGGAAGCACCACATTTTCTTGGTGAATGCAGCATCATGGCCAAAGTGAAATTTTATAAGCAGGGCAGAGGAAAGCTAACAACAGAGTCATGCGCAAGTATTTTGAAGGATGCAGTAAGCTGAAATCGTTCGACAGCGCATTGCAGCAACAGTGGGCCTACAGTAAGGAACTTATAGGTTTATACAATTTTTATTAACCTAATTTCGGGCAATAGAGAAGCATGTTTTTCCAAGATGGTTGTTTAATCGATTAATTATTATTTATGAGCGTGATTGTTGTTGTTATTTATCTAAATCGTGTTAAATTAGTTTTTAGATTTTAGATTTTTTCTGAAATAAGCATAATAATATTTGTGGAATTATTACCCACTTTGGTGGAATATCATTGCCAACCCAGTTGTCATTTGTTTGAGCTAAATTGCTTTGTGATACTTAAATTGTGCACTCATTTCTTTTTCTTGTTTTGACTTTAATAAATCACGTTATTTATCGATCAAGTCATTCGTAGATTCACCGATCATCTGGAAAGCCCTTGCCCATTTCTTCCCGATACGATCTACTCGTAAATATGGATGACACTCTTATTTAGACAAGTAGAATACAATTACAAGGTATGTACACGTAATGTCCCTTCTGTTTCCTATTAGTTTTAGTTCTACATTGTCAATTAGAAAATTTAATTACGGGGGGGGGGGGGGGGCTAATGCTGAAAAATGAGATTTCTAAGTAAAAAAAAGCTGCTAATTATTATTACACAGGGGCTTATTATTCCTATTTTAGAATAATCCTTCTATGTGGTTATTGTCATAACATTAATTAATGGCCCCTCTATCAATAACGAACATTAAAACAAAACTGTCATTTAGAAAGTTTCCAATATTCAGAATTTTTAAATTTCTGCCTTTTGATTTCACCATTTAAGTTTGACTGAGATTGATGGCAAGAATGCAGTCCCGACTAGAAACAGACCCAAGTTTCACTACATTTTTGTTTCATTAGTTTCGGAGTAAAGCTCCGGACGGTGGGAAACGACATATGGCGGACTGCGGATGGAGATTTATTCAATTTTCGTAATCAACACATCTTCAACAACAACACAACATATTTGGAGAGCGTTCGACTCTTTTTCGTGGTCTGTTACAAAGGTTCATTATTGAAAACAATAAACCAAAAGAAGGGGTATTTTGCACTAAAGTATGAAATACTCAGCTATGTTCAACATTAGGATTAATAATTGGGGAGTATTATTTTAGGTAGCTGCTACAGTAAAGAAGAAAGAGGTAGGTATCTACAGAGTCGTAAAACACAAATAAAATCTAATACCGTATGATATTTATGACGAGCGGGTTATGAGGTAACAATTCTAAAATAACAATAAGCTTCGCACAATTAATTTCAAATTCAGAAAAGGGAGCGGAAAGGAGAGAACGGCTTTTTAATTTTACGGGCGTATCAGTGGACGGAGACATTGGAAAATGCGAATGGACGAGGAAAAGGGAAGCGGCGATAAAGGAGGTTCGGGAGAGGGGGGAGGTGGAGAAATTTACGCTTATTAAATTCCGAGAAAGTCGTAATGTTTATTGTTGAGGGACGATAATTAACAACAGCCGGGGGCCCCCTCTCGGGGACGATAAATTCAGGGGGCGGAGTTAATCTCGAAAGGGCGCTCGAGTTGAAAATTATGAAGTCGGAGCTCTCGAAAGGGCCGGGCGACCGGGATCGGCTAGTTAGAGGAAATACGTCGTGACTACGGGGAGGGGTACCCGGTTTTCCCGCGTTTCGTAGTTTCACGCTGTCGCAGTTTGAACGGCCTTTCGCGGGCTCCGAGAGGAAACCGCCAGCGCGAATTCCGTCGTTTTGAGGGCGGCGCCATGTGTCGGCTGATTGAGGCTGAACGTCAGAACTGCTGCGAAATGTGCAGCACAAATCAAAAGTACAGACCCTATTGCCACTACAAGGACACAAAAATTACGAAGAGATCTCCTGAAATCCCAATTCATTTACTTAATAATGTAGAATACAATAATAATTTATTGGCAGCAAGAAAATAGTACAGTCAAAATATCTTACAAAAGTTAAAAGCATATTTCCTCCTTCTGTCCTCAACCAAATAGGTTCATACGAACTTGTGGCTGGTGGAGCTGGTTTCAGTCATTCTCCACAAATAAACAAAGATCTTAAAATAATAATAATAAAAACTCTCAACAGGTCAATTTCGTTGATTTTACTCGAATATTCCTTCTAAAATGGGCAAAATTGCTGAAAGTGTCAGGGTTAACTTTATGAGTGTAAAGGAACTGCTAAACTTTATTATAAGCATTATTTTTGCACGTTCTGTACAAAGTTTAGGCAACTGAATATTTGAAGAATTAGCTCTACGAGTATGGGTGACACTGGTTCTATGTTCAGGCTTAACGCCGTTTTTGTATACGAGCATACATGATTGAAATAAAAAATTTGCCTAAGACATCCAACTTACGAAAAAGCAGAACATTAGGGTATCGTGAACTTTACCGTAGGGTTATTTTGAGTATAATATCTTGAGCAACTTGCAAGGATTTTAGCAATGATTTAGTGGCACTACTTCTAACGAAAATACCGTACATTAACAATGGAAAAACTAAGGCAAAGTAAATTGTTCTCAATTGTGACAGAGACAAAAATTACGAGCCTCCTGTAAAACATAAAATAATTTTCGCAATTCAGAAACCAAAGCCAATGGAAATTGATGTTCAAGTTATGGTCAAATATAACTCCCGAATATTTGCACTGATCGACCGAAGGCAAGAAATCACAAATTACAACATTCTATACAATTAAAACAAGAAAAGTTATGAAAAGACACGCCTGAAGGCCTTGAGCCATCGCAATTAGAAAAAGAAAATGTAATTAATGTGGTCTTCTCTATATTGAGACCCAAACATTCATCGAGGTCTTGACAAGAAATAAACTAAAATTAATTGTATTAAGTAACACTGGATTTTCTGTTCCATAAAATAAAAGTGCTGTGTCGTCCGCAACAAAGTACAATCTATTTCAAGGTTATTAATTCATAATTGTATATTAAACATAAAATGGGGCCTAATACTGTCCCCTCCACAAGACAATATAACTTCACTACTAAAAGCTTTATTGATTCTAGTTATTTGTGGACGACGTGATAGGTGGGAACCGATCAACTTCAAAGGCAATCCTCTATCCTACATTTGTACAATTTTTAAGAAGGATTGTATGATTCTTCGAATCGAAAGCTTTTCTAATGTCCATGAAAGCTCCATATTCTAATGTCGTTCATCCAGTTCTTGAGTTATGATGCTATTTACCCTATAAAAATCTGGGTCAGTACCAATGCCCTTACGAAACCTTACGATCATTAGAAATAATGGGATACTTGTCCAAGAAGAAGTTTTTCTAGAAGTTTACAGAGCGATAACGTTAAGTGGTATGGGCCAATAGTTAGATATTCCATGCTATCACCAGCGTTGCACAAAGGAACAACAAGGATTTGCGAGAACTCCAGGCATAAAATTGAATACAACAAATGGAATTAATCACTGACAAAACGTAATAAGACATTATACCTTTTGCCACTGTAGGAGTATGCCTTCCCCGTATGGTCCCCAAGATTCGCAGTCTCTGGAACGGTTCCAGCATAAATTTCTTCGCTAAATTGCTTTTAAGCTTGGGATCCCTCAGGATGAAGTTGACAATGCTGCCCTGATGGATGTGTCACCTTCTGCCCTTGGAGAGCCGACGTTGTCTGGCAGACCTGGTATTTTTGCACTAACTATTGATAGGAGCAATACTCTCGACAGCACTATTCAGAGAGATAGGTCTCCTAGTGCCTCGTCTTTCGGATCCCAGCTCTCGTCCGTTCTACGTGAGTTTCATCCCCACAAATTATCTTCAGGATCACCTGTGCCGCATTCCTCACTTAGCCGACTACCTTGTTTTCATCTTCTTCATCCTGAGTTAAACCTTTTCACCTGTTCCATAAGATTTTTGAAGTCTTTAGTGGTGTCCTCCTCAACGTTTTGACTTTTATTTGCAGTTATATTACCATATGTATGTTATTGTTATTACCAGTGACTCAAAACTTATTTAATGTTTCTATTTTCAAGTAATTGGGTTCTTCCGTTCATATAAATAAATAAATACCTGTCGTAGGCTCGAATCAGTTCGATTAGTTTATTGATTTGCCGCATGTGCGCTAATCACGGTCGCCGCGGTATTAGATTCCGTCTGTCACAGGCAAGATACCGATTGAACTACTAATTAGCTACAAAATTTCACTCATAACATTTTTCCAACGAACCTTAGTTTTTGAGTCATGTAATTTAAAACATTTCGTGTTTTCGTCCCTAACTCACTGAAATGATTAGTATTATCTTGAATAACTTTAAAATGAATTATACCGTTGGAAAGAGAGTTATGTTTCCTGTTTCCCTGATGGAAAGCCAAAGTTTTCCGAATAAGAATTAAACAGATGAAAAATGAACTCGAATTGGAAAAATTGTCAAATATTGAAAATCAAAACTTTTCTCAAATCCCTCATTAAGCCAAAATCCCTAAACAGGCGTCAGAATCTCAGCATCACAACCGTCAACAAATATTTTACGTTCGAAGTTAGTGGAGAAATTGACGTTTGAATTCAGAAAAACATGGGTTTTCGCGGTTAAATCCTAAAAAATGAAAAATGGATGAGCTTATGGAATGGTATAGTTGCCCCTTCCATTGAAGCGGATGCTGTAATAATGCTCCACCACACTCAGAGGGTGACCCAGACGCTTGAAAACGTCTGATTCATCTCCCAAGGCGACGGATTCTAAAATCGGGAAGGGTCAACTAACCTTATCCATCACAAATCAGATTTTGTTATCTTTTGTCGATAATATAATTGTAGGCTCGGCTGTGTCGACAAAATTTTGTCACACAAAGGCATTCACCTATCAATTTTTCATGGATTCTATCTAGGGATTTTCCGAGACGGATTCCCGTTCAGTAATTTTTTTCTCACGCTTCCATTTGTTTCCCACCCCTGGATCAATTCTAATAGACAAAGCCTGCTATAGAGGGACGTCCTAAGCACTCAAAGTATTAGAGCTTAAAAATGCTTAGGAGATTTAAAAAATTACCGGATTAATGGAACACGAAACGTTCAAACAGTTGTAGTATCGTTATAAATGTAAAACCATAACCCCCTCAGGTTCTTTCCATCCTTAACATTTAGCAGTCCTTATCTCTGCCCTCCGAATCTACAGAAAGAATCCAACGTAAACGCTGGCGAGGCAAACCGGTAAAAGAAAGAATACTTCTGAGAACACAGCCCCTAATTGAGTTGCTTGCAAACGGGTTAAATCTTTCCTTTTCTTGTTTTCCTCCTCGTTTCTCCTCCACAAATCCCAGCTTTTTTAGAAAGGAAAGTATCTTCTCGCGATCCATATCCGAACGATACCAGCGTTCATGTTTTTTCCCAACATGCAAACTGAAACGAGGCGGCAAAAAAAAAAAAAAAAAAAACCTTTAGAAAAAACGAAAACATCGGAACAACTCTTCGAAGGAAAAGGACCTCAAGAATTTTTAAGCATATTCGGGATCCCAGCTGTTGTTCGGGTCATTTGCATCGCATCCGGACCCTGAGGGTTAAGAACAAGGAGCGATTACTCGTACTCTACTTTGGCTCTTGTAAAACCGGCTAAAACTCGATGGGATTTTAAGGATTCGAGTTCCTTATTGTTCTTGGAAGTAGAGGATCTTCAACTTCCCTCTTAAAATACATTTTTTGTTATCCACTTGGTTGTTTTCTATTGTTTGCAAGCAAAGTTTTTCACTTTAGAGAACGCATTCTCCTCTCGAAAGCCCATCTTCATGTTCCGAGCGCCTCTTGCACCCACAAATCTCGGGTTAATCCATTCCTCCCTACTCGAGTTTATGGTCACATCTGATTACCTTATTTTCTCTCTCGCTGCGTTCCTTGAAGTAGTTGCTCTCTCTTGTTTCAAACAATGGGGTTCTGCAGGATTTCTCTCAATTATCTTCTTCTCCCTATCCGAATTTATTATTCTGTTCGTCGTCGTGAATTATAGTCAGTTATGTATTTTTGTGCAGTTTCCATTTATGATGTGGTTAGATGGTATAATCACAGAGAGATCTGTAATTTGGTGCAAATGAAATTTGACATTTTTTCTTGTAACGAGCAAAAGATCTATACACAAACAGTCAAAATGTTTCCAATCTTATTGCAGAGGTTTTAAATGTGAACTATTGGGTAGTCGAACAGGTATTACGTTGTTGATTGTCTTTCAATTTTGTGATCTCAGCATTTGCAAACTTGACTGAAACCTTACAATGATCTAATCTTTGTTATGTTCTAGAAAGATATGTCCCTGGTTTAGTTCCAAAAGTCTGGGATGCATATTGTTAGTTTCCCCTCCCGATTCTTGAATCTGCCGCCTCGAGAGATATACCAGACGCCTTCCAGCATCTGGGACATCCTCTGAGTGTTGAGGCCATTATCCTCATTCATTTCTTTGAAGGGGCAAAGATACCATTCCATCACTTCCCCATGTTACAAGTCACCACCATATAGCACCAAGGTTTGTTAACATCTGCAAGCGTCGCTTTCTACCGAACAATATTGACTAATCATAAAATTCTATAGTGCTCACGAAATCATTGTCCTATCCATGAAAAAATATTGTTCAATGTGAAGAACAGCAGCTGTATGCCTCCTGAGAACCTTATTTCTCAAGTGCACCCTTGCCATCATGATTTTAAAGATGCGGACGATACAGTTATAGAAATTTTGGATTATGTTTTACTCGTTCTTAGTTGAACCGCTGTTGCATCATCGGAATAGTATCTAGTTATGATTTGGTGAGAGTGTTTGGAGTATCCGAGAATCATTTTAGGGTTCAAAAAGGGCGGTTCTTGTTTCAGAATAGTAGGGTCGAACTCCAAGGAGAGAACCACTGGCTTTAGAGAACATCCCTCCTTGCCTCATCACCGCAAGGTTTCCTGGGGTCAGTCGGCTTGCGGTCAGTGGGGTGAAGGGAAAGCGACGTTCCCAACAAAGTGACCGAGAGCTCCCCCAACCTACCCCTTTAAGACAGGATAATGAAAACCTCGGTCCTAGCAGAGGATCAGGGAAGGTGAAACCTCGTCTCCACACAGAGAGATTACCCCGTTTGACTGGTCATATCTTCCCCCTGCGCCACCGCTCATCCGCCATGATCCCGCCTCTTCTTAGACCGTCCTATACCGTTCCGACCCATTTGACTATGACGGGTTCTCATCTTCTTCCCGGACATCCTCATGATTACCTGTTTGGTCTGGACCTTTACTCGTCTCCGATAGCTCCTGTCTGGGGGAGTTGGCAATACCGTGGAATCCAAAGCGACTCAACTCAAAACACAATTCAGAACCCCGTCTGTCTACACTGCAAAACAGCTACATATCACTTCTTCATCATTTTATTTGATACCACATAAACAAGATTAAAATTTGTCCAGTTGGTAAAAACACCACAACCTGCTTTGCCTTCAATATTCTCTTGGTGTTGTATCATTTGCACTGACTACAACGAAACATCAAGCGGAGGAACAAATGGCAGCCCCAAGTATTGGTGTGGTACTACCAACAGAATAAGGTTTTAAGTCACCTTCCCTATAATCGGCCAAGTTGGAAATTATATGTTAAAAACTGAAAATTAACGTACCTGTTCTTTGGAAGTAAACAATAACACCTTCATATAATTCACAAATCTTTCACAGATTTATGTTTCAATACCTTCGTTTCTTTGGTTGCGAATTTAAATGTTTGAATCCCTTGTCTGTATTTCATTAAAGTTTGAACATTACATTCATTTTCGACTAATTATATAAATTCTTAATAATAAACTGCTGATTGATGCTTCATCATATTCGCTTCCTCACGCTTTCATGGATCTAATGTTTATACATCATTGTTTCATGATTGTTTACTTCATTGTAGTTTTGTTGTACGATTGTTGATCACACTTCGGTAGGATAGGTACACTGTTTCTGTCATAGCTAATAATTTATTAAACTATCGGTAGTATTATTCTTGTTTTCTATGGACTTATTTTTGGTGTGGTCAGAGACAACTTCATTGCTTCATGTGTTTATAGTGCAATGCTGCCAACTCCATCTTAAATGCAGTCGGGAAGAACCTTCTTTTCTACCCACATATTCATTCTGTTTTCCGACACCTTTTTGTTTCTACCTTGTTGTTCATTCTGAATTTTCATTGAAAAATATCTCAAGTGCTACTAGCCTTCCATTTAATGTTGATTGGAATATCCTTTCCATCATTCTTTTGTGTTGCCTCTTAAGAGATCAGTGGTTGTATGCAAGTGTTTTCTGTCAAATTTTCCACAAATAATCTGGACTTGGGTTGGCTACGCCTCATAGACTATGTGGATACAGGCTTTTGAAAACACGTTACTGGCCACAATACTGCTTCTCAATAACGTTTGTAGTGCTCCTGGTGGTTTTCTGCTGTAACGTGGTGAAGATTTGGTGCGTTTTGGATTTGGCCTCTCCACTAAGACTTAACTTAAGATCTTCTCTACTTCTACAGAATCCAGATAAGCCCTGGTTATATTTTTGTTAAATATTATTGTCATATTTCTGTCGCAATAATTCACAACAAACATACATTTAGGGTAGAACTTTAGGGAATTATAATATCTTCTAAATCATTCTTAGACACTGTCTGTTGCATTATTAATAGAGTTAAGTATTTGTTGTTAGTTCATCAATTAACTTGTTACAATTATCGTACCCACATCTATTATCATAGTACTTTAATATCTATAAGTCACATTTATGTAGCCATCACCATTATCATCTATCCTAAAGGTTGTTAGGTAATGGTCTTTATTGGTGATCATAGCATCTAATTGCTCTACCATCTTATCAGTAGAACATATTTTTTCTCAAGGTTATACCTGAGGTGGTCTTCCGATTAATATTATTTGTACACGCCTTTGTAGTAATTCAAGGCAACCATTCTTTACAATTAATAATCCGTATAGAATTTCGCCTTAAGTTAATTAAAGTAACTAATCCATTCTTGTATGATTTAATTGTTCCACAATGCTTCTATTATTTGGTTCGGCTAATAAGAAGCTCTCTACGATTCCAGTATTTCCAGGGGAAGCAATGAGAGGAAAACGGGAACTCAAACAAAAACTGCTATACAAAAGTTAGTAACCTCTCGGCAAATCGTAGCCACGTAGGATACGGCGTAAGAGTAAAATACCAGACGTCATATCACGTTACACGATTTCGAATCAGATGTTCGTAACTGATTTGCGATGATTTTTGTGATGCTCGTACGAAAGGATTACTTCGTCATCAATAAATCTTGATGGAAAACGCTTCTGAACATTTCTTCTAACAAAAAATTGTACTGTTTTCCACGGACTACGCAGCATTCCGCACGATCATTGATACAAACTGGAAACTAAAACAAGAAAAACTCTCCAAAGTTCTTAAGTAAACGGAAGTCAAACGAAACCCAGCCCTTTCGCAGGCGGCTCTCTGAAGTAGATGTAATCCCATTGGTTGGATTAGGAAGCTGTAAGCTGTTTTTGTTAGCTTCGCCTTTCTAAACCGCCTTCTCACCTCCGAGAAAAGCGGTTTCCCACCGCCCATCCATGAAGAAACCATCCCTTAAAACAAACCTTCAACAATAAGATACCCTCTGAGCCCACTTGAAGATTAGCTCAAAAATTAACTTGTTCCGCCCAACTTTAAAACTTCTTCTTCACCCCTTTCCCAGAGCGATCCCTTGGGTGATATTTACTCTTCGGATTCCTTTTTTTATTTCAAGAAATAACTTTGTTTTACCTCTCGAGAATTCCATAACAAATTTAGAGGCGAAGCACCTCAAATACTATTAAGCAGTGATTTATTACTTAGTATATTGGTTCTCCGGGAATAGTTACATTATTTGAATTCATTCAGAAATCCCCGAATTGTTCATATTCTCATTCCGACTTACTCCTTAACCTGAAATTAATTTTCTCCGCACCACTTGATAACATGTATCTTTTAAAAACTTCCACATTTGTTCAAACATGACTGTACACAAAACAAGGACAAATTTTCTGAATAATCAACACTAATTTAAACACTTAGTTAATTAATTTTTTGTAATCCTATATTCCGAGAAATGAGTGAATGGAAACATGGTATTTTACATAGATTTAAACACACTGATAAATCATTAACATGGGATGCTTTGATATTTTTACAGTCATCCGGAGTTCCCTTTTCACGAAATGCTAGGTGATTATTTAAACCCCCAAAATGATTACTTTTTAGTTATTTTACTGTGTTCTATTACTGTAGTCATTTCCTTTGTTGTTCTGTTATACTTATTATATTGTTCATCTTTTATTTTACAGAAATCAATTTGAAAATACAACATATTCACACCTACAAACACGCATTTATAAATATACATACACACAACCCTTTTTTGAGATTTTTAATTTTCCCCCCTCTTTATTCATCTGGATTTTCTTTCCTTTTTAGTAATCGTAATTAAACTCTGCGACCAATGCCCGTCTATATGCCCAAGCTCCCTTAGCTTGCTTCGTTTCAGTCCTTTGAACGAAGGATTTAAAACCTTGCGGACTTGGTGTATTTTTATTAGGGTAATTTTGTTGATCCTTTTTGACTGCGTCGATGTCTAAGTTGGTCGAACCGCCATTCATTGCTAACACGTGGGTTTTTAGTGGCAACTCATACTAAAGACCCCGGAATGCACAGCGAAATTCGATCATTAGCAATGCAAAACTTGACAGATCCGTACTATAGTAGTGTTATGCGATAGTTTCACCGACATATGCAACGTCCTCCCATGGACCGGGAGCACGACCATTCCATTAAAATTCGACCTAACTGATGAAATTTCCAATTCTCCCATTCCCATAGTACGTCAAGGAAGTCAATTGTAACTTTCTGTCACATCAAAATTTTTTAGCCAAACCATGGAAACTTAGTGTCCCCTCTAAGGGGCATTCATTTGCTAAATATAAACTAGTTTAAAATTGTACTGTGTTAGATGAAGGGTCATAGTGGGACACCCGATAGGAATGAGATCGTTGACCGACTCGCGAAACAAGTCCTCCACCACCGTCGGTAGTTCTTGGATTCCCCCCAACAAGATTGAAGCAGGAAATTCTTCTAAGAATATTTAAACAATGGGGTTGAGAATTTGCTGCACTGTAGGTACAAAAATCTATTCCCACTTCTAAGGAAACAACCTTGGTTTTCCTTAGTTTTTGGTGACAAAACCAAGAGTTTTCACCGCAAGAACTGGACACGGATACACTAGCCCTAGCAAACATCTTTTCGATGAACAAACATTCTCTGACTATCCTCACTGCGCGGGGGTGGATGATACTACGACGCACGTTGTTCTGTACAATCATTATGACAACGACGGCGTTACTTTCTTACATTCCTCCCAGAGGACGCCTTTTCAGCCTTCAATTTGGACAGCCCGTCGCTCAAGAGGCTTTCGAAATGCACTCAAAATGCTTCAATCAAATCATTTCACGCAGGTTTGTTATATTTGAGCCCCTCTACACAACCGCTTTTGGAACTTAGCATCTAATGAGGCGATCGGCCCGGCGAGAAGTTATAACCAACTAGACTCCAAATGAAGTCCATGTGGCAAAGATTGGATTTTTCATACCAATCCTAAGGGCTTTTGAGGCCAAGAAGGCGGACAGATATTGCAGATATGTAATCGACGGATCTTGAAACGAAAAATGACAACATTTGAGGATTATGCCTTCAAATCCCTGAATACTGTCAGGCATATGGAATGAAAGCATGACGTAGGCAGTACTTGCAGCTGGAAGAGGTTAATTAGGATTGTTTAACCAGGAGGGCAAACCTCGACCCCATACCAAATCCAACGACTCCTCACTAAGAAATGTCAAACCAGGTACCTGGGTACTTGTGGACCGCTCCTCTTATACCCTTTCCCATCGCCTTACTGTTAGATATACGAGGGGAATTGCCGATACTCCTTGTCGATGAAACGGAAGGATTCTCCAACGTCTTGACTGAATGGCATCATTATCCTTGAAAAGATTAGCAAATGGTTGCACAACAATCCCGCTCTACGCTCTGTATGAAGTCCTTGAGCTCGGTTTTAGGATAGATACCCCGGATGCAAGGATTTTATGGCGTTATTCACGCTTCAGCTGGAAGACCAACAATAGTGACTACCCTGACTCCAATTTACCCTGATTAGAATTGTATGCCATTGGCCGACTCATTACCGTACAAATCCGAGTTCACACCGAGTTCCGACTAGACTATTCGCTATATTCTGTACCACAGAACCCACACTATTTATACGGCACATCTCTGTAATTCTGCCTTCCTCAGTTCAAACGAATCGCTCAAGTCTTCTCTTCCAAAGTTCTTTTCAACTTACTCACTTCTCTTCATCCATATCTCGAACGATTGTTAGACTTCCTTCATCAATCAGTCGCTCCTTTTCATTAAATAAGCTAAAACGACGCTCATGTACCTGTTTGCAATCACAACCCCCTTTTCGTTAGTCATGGGTTTTATAAATTGTGAGAAAACAGGAAAGATGGTAAATTACTGCGCTTATTACGAAATCAGTGAACCTCCCAGTTAGTGCATCCAATCCCTGCAAAGAGAGCCCCGAAAACCCCAAAATTTTGATGGATTGAGTTTGGGAATGCTTAATGTTATTAGGTGCCTCCGTACAGGTAGTATTAATCTTGTATCTAAATGATGAATTATTACCCAATCAGGGGGGCGATCCCTGTTTGAAAAATTGCCGGATCAACCAAATTGAATCCCACCGAAATAACGATACTCCGAAAGTTTCATATAAGGTCGGTGGGTACACGTAAGAAAAGCAAGCAAGTTGACTTTTCCTTTTTTTCTTCAATACACGAGCTCAAATGTGAAGGTAGAACGGGGCCAGAGTTAATAAGGTGGGAGGGGTTCGAAATTTCGAAACACCGCACGTGATAACAGCGCGGGGGGAATGAAAGTTTAATAACGTCGGTGAGATGTAATGACGGAATTATGAAAGTTTGGTAGAGCAAAGGCTGGCGGTTGGAGGTGAGGTGGGCGGCAAGAGTTGGAGGAGTGAAGGTATATAAACAGTTTTCATCTACACGGCGTTTTCCTTGGCTACTTGGCGAGCCAAAACGCTTGATAAAAAGGCTGAACGGAGGTTACGCTGTTCAAAATCTCTACTTAGAGTTTCAGAAAATAAACATTACATGCATAAACTTTACATATATAAGCTTAAGCTTGGAAGGAGTTTAGAGCAGATATATAAATAACTCCTATCTATTTTGCTCGACTAGTTTGCTTTTCATAAAACTCTAACAAATGGGTTTATTATGATTATTATGTAATTATTATTTGGGAAGGAGGGGGGTTGAAGAGTTTTTTTTAAGAGTGTTGACTCTCCCCCACACCCCATTTCAGGCCCATGGGACCTACACGAATAAGTCGATCGGGATGGCTAGGAGTTATTACTAAGTAAGTAAAAAGTAAAGTAAACAAGGAATTTCACCTTGGATTTTCGTCCGACTACCGTCGCGACGCCCTGCCGTCCTCTAGAGAGGATCGGAACTATGTCTGCAACTAAACATCAATACGGACGAAGATCCCCATAATGGGTATACTGGTGAACATTCAATAGGGTGGTGGAAAAGAAGGAGCTACAGGACGAAAGAAGGGGGGAGTGTCCCAAATTGGAGTGCCTCAGAAATTCTCCTCTAGATAGATAGATAGATAGATAGATAGTTTATTTACATCATTTTACATGTTACATTCTTCAATTGAATAATAACTGATGACCGAGCTGGATTGTGTAACACTGTGGCCCAGCCCGGAGTTGGTTCTTACATCTAATTTTTATAAAGTACGTACCTATAACACTATATTTACACCACATTAATTATTAAAATTTAGATTCCACTTCCATGAAATGATGTACTTAGTATACACGCCATTTATATAGCTGCTAATTTTATTTATTAATTTTTATTCATTTTTTTATTAATCTTCGTTCATAAAGTACTCATAAGTGTTATCTCTTATTAGTATATTAGTTTCTTTTTTGGAAAGATGCTCACTGTTTATGTTCATTAGATTTCTACTTTTTTCAAAATCTTTATTGACTGATTGCATGCCTCTGTATTTTGGTCGTCATTTGAGCAAATGTATTTTTTACTCTCGGCAATTTGAGTCTGTATGATTTTGATTTCCGCTGTCTCACATCAGCAAAATATATATTTTTGTGTTTACGGATTAGTTTTAGCATATTTAATGTGTACAATAGTTGGACGTTAACAAATTTGAAGAATTTGGAAGAGCCCTTGTGCAGATGGACTGTCGCCATTCAGGTTATGAGGATCATTCATTTTACCATTCATGGCTGGAAATGTCAACCCAACATTCATTTTTGTGAAACATAGTAAAGGATATGGTTAACCCCCCGAAACCTTCTAGAGTCTGGGATATCCTCTATGTGTTACGGGCATTAATCGCCTCAGCCCTTCGAAGGGGAAACTATACGTTCCTATCAGCTATAGATATAGATGTGGATTCATATGGTGTCAAACCTGCTTCATAGCATAGACACACCGCAACTTTTTTCCTAAATCGCATACATTTATTTATTTTAATGCGAAACACGTTTAACGAATAATCTCATCTTCATTACAAGTTACATACAAGTATATTTTGGCGGAAAGTTTTAAAACTGACAAAATAATCAAAATGATGTTCCTCAATGATTTTTTACCGTAGGTTATGCGAAAAATATGAAGGGTAAAGAATAGGCCCCGTTGTACGGAGCATTCAGAAGGGAGCTAAACGAAACATGAATGACTCCTTTCAAAAGGCATGATGATTAAAGGGTTTCGTTATTTGAAAAAGTACCTTTGGGAAAAGACGGGGATTTTCATTAAATTAATCAGGCATTACCACCTGGGGATACTGGATGAGAATCACAAGGTGGGAAAGTTAGTTTCACATTTTCGGATGTAGGAGAGGCTTGGGAATACCTAATGATGAGTACGTATGTAGAATGTTCATTCAAACAGTATTGCGACAGCTTTCCTGTACGCTGTTATTTTAATTTTTAAAACTTTTTAGGTCGGCGAGAAAACGCATAAATTATTACACTAAATGTTACTATTTCTACAATTTTGATCATCGACTGACATTGGGAATTTATGGTTCGGCCTCCCCACTATAAATGAGGATCGCTTGAGGTCATCAGAGAGGAAACAGAATTCACACGTATCAACCACTTCTTCCAGACCATTATTCGAATGCGCCAGTTCATCTTAACAGACGGATGGGGTCCATGAATACCTATTGAACCTGTTTTATTAGTGGATGCACGTTTTTGTAAATATTTTATAAACTAGGAGTTAGGTCAAGGAAGAAGTAAAACACAGTGACTCGAAAAAAGGAAAAGCAATTTAAAACATAAAGAAAGCAAATTATTTTGAAAATGTTATTTTAATTGTATAATGAAATGTATTAATTAGAAAAATGTATAATATACATTACTATGTGTTCAGGTCAAATATTTTTGGATCAGAGTTTTTTGGTATTGGGGTCATTACAGAAAACCACATTTGACTTCCATTCAAGTATCACGTTGACCGTACTTGGCGCCTTTACCTCATTGTCATGAATCCTTATTATTTCGAAATTCCCCAAGTTTTGTCTTAACAGACAGGGATGCACCTTGGGTTTCCCCGGGGTATGAATATTGGTTTCCTATTGAATTCCTGTTTTATTAAACAAAATATTCCCGTTTTTTTGGAACAGAATCCAAAGTCAGTTCTCTCCTTTTGTAAATATTTTATAAACTATCAAAGTGGACTTACCTAAGGTGGCAAAGCAGCAATTTTGTGATATTGTACTAAAAGCACAAGATTTTATTCTACAACACCTTTTTTATTTTATTGGTTCACTACATCGACGAATACGAATTGAATGATTTAATATAAAACGTATTTGAATTAGTCCATCAGTGTTGCAAAATATACATTACTATGTAATAATGCATTACATTGGCATATTATACCAATCCTTGTAATGCCGAGTCAGTTTATACAAATAAATAAATTCATTCATTCATCCAATCTAGACTTTCATGATAGCCAGTACGAGGAAGCTATTTACCTTTCACAATTTGGCATACGTTTATTTCGCAGGTCACAGAACATTATTTCTGAAAGGAAAACGTTTACGGTACGTCTCGTAAAGGCCCGCCCAACTTTGATAATAGTTTAAAACGATGTAACCTCTCCATCTCGATGACGGGAAAACGAGAAGGCGCATTGTGAATACTACGGAGTTACATTTGAGTGACTGCCAGGCCCTTATCAGCCCAGTAGGCTGCGGTGTAGGGCTACGAGGCGCTGGCAAAAGGGAGGCGGAGCGGTAGGTGTTACTTTACTCCGGAAACCACCGACGAACGGTTGACGTTTCAAGAGGTAGAAAGCGGACCCGCTATCGCCCCCCTCGCTTCAACCCTATTGTTTTCCTTTCCTCCTCCGACTCGCGACAGATCGTTTTTGCCCTTTCGCGACAAAAAAAAAAAACCTCGTCGTGGAAAATGTTTTCTTCCCCCTTCCCCCCACACACATATTCAACAAGTATCAAAAAATTACCGGAAGACGCCCTTCACAACTTCTACGCCGTTACGTGCGCCGAAAAAATACATCAACGCTGAACCAGTATTTCTGACACCCCAAACCTTTCGCCAAACACATCTCCGTTTTCGTCACATAAAATCCGTATCAATGGTTTCCTTTCAGACAATCAATCTGCGAGTGTTCTCCGGGAAAACATTTCCGTTTCAGATCATCAAAGCTTCGAAACATTAAAAGTCCCTTTGATGATACTTTTGAGCCATTATGCATCTCTCAACCGCTTTCGAGGGTTTTTTTCTTTTTAAAAGTACATTTTCTCTGTGTTTAATTAAACCGCATGTGAGAGCGGGGTTGTCGGTTCCGTTCAATGTTTATTTCATAGCACTTTTTCCACCTGTCGAGAAACCGCGTCCAAGTTCGTATTTCTCATTGTGGTTTAGAATGCACCGCATACGTTTCGGTCGTATTACGGTCGAATTTTGATGAATCGTTAGATTTGACCAGGATTTAAAACGTCACCTGAATTGTAAAATCACCGAAAATTCCCGTCATTGTTTGTAAATTCTACTTTCAAACGTAATATCTGTTGCCCTTAATTTCAGTTTTGAAAGATGAGTTTATTATCCCTTGATTTTTAGGTTTTCTCGCGGGCTAGGTCTTACACAAGGTTTTTTCCACGATATGTGAGGTGAGGGTATAGTTGCCCCTTCCATTAAGGCGGACGCGGTAATAATGCTCCGCCACGCTCAGAGGATGACCCAGACGCTTGAAAACGTCTGATTCATCTCCCGAAGCGAAGGATTCTAAAATCGGGAAGGGCCAGCGAACCACATCCATCACAACTGCTATAGCGTAGTCGTTCCGGAACCGTTCCAAATTTTTGTGGAACATTGCACTCCTGATCCTTATCCTGTTTTGATTAAATTTCATCCCTCCATGGCATAGAGTTCCTAATTTACGCGGATGACCTAAAGCTTTTTCTATCAATCAGTGACCCTTCAGACTGCCTTCTACTCCAGCAGAACCTCGATGCCCTCTCTCTATGGTGTGACCAAAATGGTCTGGCTCTTAACCCATCTAAGTGCGCTGTCACCTCTTTCCACCGCTCCCACTCTCCAGTCAAGCACCCCTACTCAATCAACGGAGTTACCCTTTCGCGTGGGGACGGCATTGTGGACCTCGGCGTGTACCTGGACTACCAGCTCTCCTTCTCAACTCACATTGCGCAGGTGGCATCTCGCGGTATGCATGTGCTGGGTTTTGTGAAGAGGAACACTAGAGAGTTCTCCCAAGCATCTGCCCTGGTGTCCCTTTATAAATGTCTTGTGCAGCCCATTCTGGAATATGCATCTGTGATCTGGAGCCCTCACTACGACAGCCACACTGAGCAAATCGAGCGTGTTTTCAGGGCATTCCTCCGGTTCCTGGCCTATAAGCTTTCCATATCCTGCGAGAATCTCGACTACGTTGGGCTTGCCAGGCGTTTCAACCTGCTGTCTCCCCGGGATTGTCGCATTTGCTTGGACGTCTCATTCCTCCATGGCATGCTCTCGGGGCGTGTTGATGCCATGGATCTTCTTGCTCGTGTTGGCTTCCTCGTCCCTCGCCTCGTGTCTCGATCTGTCCCACCTTTTGCCGTCCCTTTCTCCGCTACTAACTACCTCCAAAACCGTCCAATGTGTCGCCTTCTTCGCCAAGCAAACCTCCTCTCCACGTCACACCCCTTCATTGACATCGTATCCTCACCTATCTCATATTTAAGGACTGCTTTGTTTCATCATCTCAGTTCCGAACCTCTGCACGATCCTGTTTAGTTTTTGTTGTGTACCTACTGACTATTTTCTTTTTCCTTAACGCTTACAAATTGTAATTGTGCTCGTCCCGTTTTTTTTTTCTAATAAATAAATAAGTGGATTCTGCAAATTGGTACCTGTGAATGAGCTTCATTGCAACCGATTCAATGAAAGCATCCTTGTTTGCCCAAAATAAAAGTCACAATAACACGAGATTGATTACTCAACGAGGGTAGCACGTACTCGTTTATTCACCAAAATAATTACGTTCGACACAATGTTGTTACTATTAGTTCAAAAATGGTTTTACCATCCATTTCAGTCTCTCGCCAATGAAGCCTTCCCACTAATGAGTACCCACCTGTATTAATAAATTCAGCTCGTCAAAAGAACGCGTCCACCCTCCTTTCATCCCCCGAACAAGATCATTTCCCGTCATAATTAGCTTCGAGGCTGGTGTTCTACGCGCGGCGTCACCGTCTTGGACAGAGGGGTGAATAGAGTTATAGAGTCTGGAGACGTCGCTCAGACATAATGAGGTTTTTTTAAGAAAATCAACTGAACCCGTTCCCACCCCTCTTTTTTACCGACAGACGACGAAGCAAAATGACAATGAAGACGCAAAAAAATGCGAAAAAAAAACGAAAATGGGTCGACTTTTTTTTTTTTTTTTTAATGTGGCATCTTGAGCTTTTTTTCTTGGGCGTTGAACAAGGAAAGAAAAGGCACCTTCACCGCGCCAAGGGGGTTTTCATTATAAGAAAAACGGCAGTAAGGATAGTGGAAAGTAAAAAGAAATGAATAAGAAGGGAAAAAGGATGGAAAATCTTTTTTAGCATGGCCTCTCCTCCCGTCCGACGTCTGACGTCTTAGTTTCGCGCGCCTCTGTTTCCAACCGAGACTGCCGAGATTTCGTGAAACCTGAGAAGGACTATATATATAGCGAGAAAGAAAAGGGTTTAAAGCTCGGTGAAGGATTTAAAAAAAAGAGGAGGGGTTTTCGGTCTAATTGTACCTACGAGGGACGTCCTCAGGGACAACGGAAAAAGGCTAATGAGGATACTGGGGAAGGGAGGTTGTGTGTATCCCGGGATAAGAGAAGATACTCCTTCATCTAGAATCTCTAATCTCTCAGAATCGTCCTCACCATTTTCCGTCTTCGTTTTCACCAAGTGCTCGACGCTTTTTTTTCTGTCTCCCTCCTTCATTCCGCTTTTTCCCATTTTTCCTCTCCGTTTCCTCTCCCCCTCTTTCCTCGAAAAAAAAACCTATGAAGTTTTCCGGGAAGACTCCTTCTTCTCGAGATTGAGACAGGTTTTACAAAGGTTCGCCGTACAAGTAAGTCCATTGAGAAGTCCACTAAAAGCTCCTCATTCTTCACTAACCCATTGTTGCTTTTCTATAGGGAAAGGGTTTTCTTCAACTTTTTTTTATATATAGCTATATTGCCGTCTGGGCCACAGTTTAGAGACGACCATAAACTCGCTTTGGGGGGGTTGAAGTGAAGTCCAAGTTATGAAGTTGTCCGAACTTTCAGGGTTGTCTTTTGTTTGGGACATTAAAAATAACTGTAAATATTATAGAATGATTAATGATTTCCGTATCGTATAGCTATCCTAAACAAATAAATGACCTACAGTAGTTGAACGTAGTCTGTGGTACATTCCGCAAATATAACTACATAGGAGCCGACACTAAAGAGGAGAAATAAAATAAAATACCTACACTTAGTGGCCCCATATCTGGGTCCTGAGAGTATCATATTCTATGTATACTCTGAGGCGCTCACCTACTAAAAATTAATTAGATAAAATAATACGCTTCAATAGTACTTCTGTAGTATTATTGTATGTATTTAAAAAACGCTACAACTTATTACACAAAGGTAAAATACTAAATAGCTCTGTATTTCTTTACTATTTAGCCCATCTACGTCTGTCTGCTACATGTAATGTTTGATACATTATTTAAACTTACCGCAGCCAAAAATTGTGATTGTAAGCTAAATTTCGTCAAGTAGCTCAATTTCTTATTCCTCTGCCGTAGGTCGACCAGGAAAGTTTCAATAATACCATAACCATTTTTGCAACACCATTTCGGATTGCATTTTTGAAATATAATTCTGTGGTTATCTGTCCTTAGGATGATTTTACCAAAAATACAACTCCGTAAACACTACTGCCATCTAAATACCAAGATGGAGTAATACACAGTTTATCGATGCAAGGTAGCAACTCTCGAATAGAACAACGAAATAAAATAAAACGCTCACCTACTCTTTACTTGTAAGTAAATATTTACAAGCAAATGCATCCGAACATATTCACAATAACATTGTCTGTTTCTGTTAAAGTTCTAGCTCTTAGGTGGAATAAACAGATAAACGTAAAGAGGTAAAAATGGACTCATTCCAGGCACTGGAGGGATACTTATCAATAACGAACACAATAACAATAATGTTATTTGGATAGTTAGATCTGATTTATGACTATTCACCCTCTCGGATTTATTTATTTATTTAAAATACTGGCAAGCCCAATTCACCGAAAAGAACGAAGTATGTGAGTATAAAGTAAAGTGAAGTGTAACACAGTTGATAATCACAAGTGATCTGTACAGCGGGCGGTTGTACAAATAATTTGTGGATGAAAAAGGAGTGGTGAAGATGGCTTGTGTACGGAAGCCTGCTCGAGGAACAGCAAGATTCACCTTGCTCAGGAGCGAAGGGGAGTCGACCTCTCCAGTTCATTAGTTTCCAGAAGAAAGACATATCCGAGAGGCGTCTACGATCACCAGGGCCCAGCATCTCACAGCTACGATCAAGTGCATCATAATTTACTCAACCTTATAGTCCACATATCTCAGAAACCTGCGGATGTACCCTTTCAATCTGATCAATGTGACAACTATAGTAGGGACTCCAAACAACAGATGCATATTCTACAACTGAAAGGACAAGAGCTTTACAAAGCAACTATTGCTGGTACATGCGTGAATTTACGTGTCTTCTGCTTGACGAAGCCTAAAAACCGCATAGCCCTGGGTGTTACTGCCGTAATATGGTCAGAGAAGGTAAGTTGGGGGAATCACTCCCAAATCACGTGACGTAACCCGCTCAAGTGTAGCTTCTCCAATCATGTAGGTATGATAAGTAGGCGAAAGGTTGCGATTAAAAGTCATAATCACACACTTGGATAAGTTAGGTTGAAGACCACGATCGGCACACCAAGTGAAAAGTGTATCGAGAGATCTCTGCAGGATCAGGCAGTCGGCAGATGACTCAATCAGTTGATGAATCTTCAAATCATCAGCGAAGAGAAAATAATCAACTCCATCCAACACAGTACCCACGATATTAATTAACAACAAGAAAAGTAGTGGATCTATATGCGAACCGTAAGGAACTCCTGATGTTACAGGGAAAGATGTAGAAAGGCCGCCCTAACGACTTTGACGGAAAATGAGCCCTTGACTCAGGTTAAGTAGTCTCCATTATGATTTTGGCCCAAGTTTTGTTAACCTTGGTCCAGTTTTTTTTCCAAGCCGCCGTAAACCATCATTCAAAGGCTTATCATTTTGGACATAGATTGCTAATGGTAACATATCGCTGGGCTGTGGCTTTCAAACGAAGTACATCATCTCAACTATATTATGTTATTCTAGATCTCTTGAAAGAAGCACACTTTCTACTTCAATATCGTAGTTTGATTAGGAAAGACGTGGTCCTCATGGGTGCTACAAGTAATTTAGCTTTTGATGCCCCAAAGTGATTTCCTTTCAAATTGCACTACCGAAAATCGACTACGAAAGACCTCCAAAAAGGAAAAAATTTCAGGTTTTAGCACCGCAGGTTCATTATGATGAAATTATCAGGAGCCCTCACCTTATCAATATACTTCTCTACCAATATTGTGGATTTCTCAAAGTCACTCCATGCCCAATTTTTTTCATCGTTGGTCGATTTCAAAAAAATTTCTCAATACAGCAACAATATTTGGAACATCATTTTGTAACCAGAATATCATTGACCTGATAGTCATCAATAAAAAATTGTAACTGTCTAAACTAAACACACACTTCACTACTGGTTCAACTGTTTCACAGTAGTGCAAAGTTGAGAAATCTCAAGTTATTGAGGAACATGAAACTTAATGAAGAGTTACTATGTTTAATCAATTTTGACGAATATCCTGAATGACATCAGTACTTTCATCAGTGCCAGTCAATTGTCCTCAAAAATAACTGTTAAACTTTACCAGTTGTTGGTCTAGCCCTCAAAATTGATCTGACATTGCCTTCGATTTCCTTCGATGAAAAGAATTTCCGCAACTTTGCACTAGAAATTTGATTTTACAGTTTTAGTTTTACGTCATATAGATTGGTTTGTCCTAAGCTGTCTTTACTAGGGCACTCCATTCACGGTAGTGATGTTTTAGTATTCTGGCTTGTTGAAAATATGCCAAACCTCACCTAGGAGGTTGATATTTTAATGATCACTATTATCGCTTATCTCCAAAAGAAGCATTTTTTAGACGAATCGAAAAAAAATCTACGACGCATCCTCATTACTATGGTGGTGGTAGATAGAGCGATTCTAAAGCGTATATAAATACGTTTTTCAAAAGGTTGGGGGTAATTTAATGCGGTTCATCACAAATTCAGGGGCGTGCGTTCAACCCGTATCAGCCACCTTTTCTCGAGTGACTCGAATAGAATCTTAAGAACCCCCGAAGGTAAGAGAGAACGGCGTTGGCGGGGGTAAAGCAAGGGGTAAAAAGCTGAGGGTCTTAAACGGACGCGATTTGTCTTAGGTCCGAGGCCGCTAAGGGTGAAATGGGGGTAGCAGTTATCCTTCCCCTCAAGGGACAGATCCACACGCAGCCTTAAAAGATCGTTATTAATTTTACTTGAGACACAAAAAAAAAGAGAGACATAAAGGAGAAAGTAAAAGAGAAAGAGATGGGAAGGGTGGCAGAAAACGGTAAGAAAAGAAGGAGGGAGGGGTTACAGAGAAGGAACCCCGTGCTAGGAATATTTCCTTACCCAGGTTTCCTCTTTCTGAGTCTTTCTTCTCCCTCTTCCCGACCGAGCTAGAAAAATGACCATATCTCCTTATCTCCCAACAAAATTGTAATTCGCCTCGAAGTAAGAGGTAGCACAGGGACGGAGAGAGGACGGAAAACTGGGAAAGGTTTCGCTTGGAAGAGTTGGAAGTAATAAGAGATTTTATCCGCAAAAGAAAATAATTTCCAACGGTTCGAAGAGGGAAGAGTGAGTCGAGAAGGGGGCATTGCCCCCTCCAGGCAGTGAGAAACCTTATCAGGTGCTTGAGCACATTAGAAACCCCTTTTTTCCAGAATCAATAAGGGAAGGAGTCCGTTTGACACAATTTACTTCTCAAACTAGCAAAAGTGCTCTGATGGTTTTCATTCGTATTTCGAAGAGACCATCAAAAGTTCATCTTTCATTTTTTTCCGCAGATTTTTTCTTTTCACCGAGATATTTTCTTCGGGGACGAATCGATTCCGATTTTCTTTCCGTATCGTCAATCGATTGGTTTGCCCTGAATTGACTTTTCCACCTGCTTCGGCCAGATAAGAGCAATTCAAGAGATGTTACTGAGCACCGCGTTTTTTTCCTTTATTCTCTTCTGAACATTTTGAGTTCTAGTTTAGGTGTAAAATCTGTTCTGAATTGAGTAGCCGCTTGGAAGTTTACTGAGGAGAAAGCTGCAATTCTTCGCTACAATTTGTGTGATTCTGTTGTTTTATCATAAGTAATAGGAAATGAGTTAAAATACAAGTATACACCTGGAATATCTGTACCTACATCTAAGTTCTATAGTTAAAGTAAAAGAAGCTTAATGGGGTGTTCTTTAGTACTGCCCCCCACTTTCAGAACACCGTAGCTTCGCTAAAACATTGCATTTCCCCAAGTTGGTGGGGGTTTTTAGAAACGTCGGAAATCGAACTTTAATCTCCTTGGATCATGCTTCGGTAAAAGTTAAGCGAAAATGGGGTTTATTGAATCCAAAAAAAGTGGGGGGCAGTTTTATAGAATTTCCCCAGTCAAAAACTTTAGTACTGCCCCCCACTTTTCATTGACGAATTTTATAGCCCCCCCGATCATTTAACTGTCTTGATAGGTTGATTTGGGTACTACGGTATACCCTGAATCACATTGAAGCACACACATCATTCTCTTCTTTCGTTACTGAGTGTTGTTTTCGATCATTTTTCTTGATAAATGCCTTGGGGGGCAGTACTAAAGTTTTTGACTGGGGAAATTCTTTAGTACTGCCCCCCGATTTTATTTGGGTATGATTGCACTGAACACAGTTTTGAATCACAAGGAATAAAAGAGGAGATCCTGAAGTTTCTAAAAACCACCCAGAATATAGGAAACTAAGTTATTATAGTGAAATTATGTCTTTCTGAAAGTGGGGGGCAGTACTAAAGATCACCCATAAATAGTTATACATGGAGCTTTTGGTTTATTACTTTCAATAATGGACCTTTTTAACCAACCAAGAAAGAAAGGTAAACCTCTTTCCCCACCCCTCTCGAAATTGGTTGTTTTAAATTTCAAGACGATAAGAATTCAAAACGCTACAAATTGCTAAACAAATATTTATTATTTCTGTACTGGATAACCCTTCTATACATATCACCAGAAATAGTTGTACAGCCGGAGACAATGCTTCCTTGATACACTCCGAAATTAAACTCAAGATTAAAACAACTGAAATTTAACGAGATAGAATGAAATACATCGTTTGAACTGTTATTAGCTAGTCCAATCCGAAAATTTGATATTGATGAATATGAAAAACCAGATGGTTAATGGTTGATGGCGACAACCAGTGACGCGCTAGACGCTTGAACTGAACATGTTAACGATAACCTGCAATTTTTCAGCGACAGGATGATAGTACAGCCACCGGAGTGGTCTCATTTGATTCAGCGAACTAAATTCTATCTGAGTGATCTAAATAGAACATTATTCCATTATTGAAATTGTAAACCAAAACCACTTCCTTAAATCGATAGTTTTTGAGATTCCGATTTTTTCAATATGTCTTCCTTGAAATATTAGCCCTTAGGGTTGATTGATTAACAATGTCAACATTACCGGCACATCTTAGATGGATACATTTTTCTTTAGCCAAATTACCTGTTCGACTTAAAAATCTTCATCTCTCTAAAAGAAACCCACAACACTTGCGGGGGTAAATTGTTTCTTGGTCGATAACTGAGGCACGTTACTAAAAATTATAAATTAAAATAGAATTTTTCAAAAAACCAGTACTTACGGAGTTTTTCTCAAAATCTACTCGACTAGGGATGGTGAAACTAGGGTACGAATTGACAATTGGGTTGTGACGTGATGGAATGGTATAGTTGCCCCTTCCATTGAAGCGGATGCTGTATCAATGCTCCGCCACGCTCAGAGGATCACCCAGACGCTTGAAAACGTCTGATTCATATCCCAAGGCGACGGATTCTAAAATCGGGAAGGTTTAACTTACCATTTCCACCACAGGGTCTAGTTGGAACTGATTCCGAGGCTGGAACTGGAAATGTTTCTATCAAAAGGTACCCTATCCGAAATTTTGATCAAAAGGATATAATTTCTAGTGCCTCCCTAAGCTATACAAGACTAAAAACTAAATTTAAATCCCAATCATAAACTCGTTGGACGTTTTTTTCACTTCCTGCAATTTTTTGGAAGTGGATATGACCCCTTTTGAAAGTAAGATCCTCCAAAATTTGAAATTTCGGTCCCAACATCTGCTACGAGAGAGATCATTGATCTATCTATTTATTGATTTATATACGGTCCCAACTTAAAATCAACAATACATTGACACGAGCGGAAAATAATAGATATTAAGAAAATGTAATATACTGGGGAAGGTTACAAAAACGTACAGCAGTCGCTTTAAACTGGAAAAATAATTTAAATCAACTGAATTTAATGGTAGAAGAAGAAACCAAGGATTTTGGAGTCGATAGGGGAATGAAAAAAAAAATTAGGGATTCGTGGGAAGAAAAAGATTTGCACTGCGGGGTAAACGGTGAAGGGAGCGATGTCAATCACAATTTGTAGTCAAAAACGGTACACTGAACAGCACAGATGAACGAAGGAGGATCCATGAGTGGTTGCAAAATGGATCCTTGAAAACACCGGGGGGCAGTCCAGGGCGTTGTTCAGGAGCTTGTAGAGAAGAACGAGGTCACCGGAGCTCCGTCTTCGCTAAATTTATTCTCATATTATATTGTTTGGTTCCAACAATTCCTAGTCATCTGTCCTGTTACATTATTTAAGGTTATATCTGAAAGCAGTATAGTTCAGACTTTCATTCGCGGTCCATTTACGTTCTATTCTATGAGTTTTGGCTGTGCGTTATATCGAACTCTCTTTAATTTAAAACCTTGTCCCTGCTCCCTAGAGAATCAGATATCGAGAGCCGTCTGAACACGAAAATACGGAGGGGAGAAGCGTAAAATGAGGAAAAAAAACGTGAAACCCACCGTGAAATCTCATACGTTATATCACTGGGAGAACAATGAAGGGTAACACACAAATTTGTCATCATCCTTCTTTTCAACGGACGGTTAATATTCTTACGGGGTGACAGCGGCAGAGGGTTGAAAAGGTATTTGAAGGGCGGAGGAAGAAGCGGAGCGGGGGAGGAGACTTTGATGGTGTCAGTGAGAAAACCGTAAAAGCGGGGAAAAATTTTTTTCTATCGTCTGTCTGATCTTGGGAAAGAGCGAGATGAAGTGGAAAACGATGGATAAATTCAGTACGACGCTTCTCGCGACTTTCATTGACCCTCACGCAGGCGTTCCTCGCTTGTTTTCCTAACTTTTCAACCAAACGAGAGCGGCCAATATAGTTTACGGAATTTCCAATATCACTTTTAAAACGTTCGCCTCAGGGAGCACAGACTGTCGAGTAAATGAAGACAATTTAGTACAGAAACACTAAATTTCTAACTATTTACGTCGATGCCTTTATACGCCGGGTTAAAATAAAACAAAAAACTTCGTTCAATTAGGCGAAGTAAATATTGAATTAGGGTAATTTATTGTTATGCAGGAGCATAACTTGAGAAAATAAAGGTAGGCATGTTCAACTATTGAACAAACTATAAAATATACCTAATAATAAAAATTGACATTGACGCTGAATGGATAGATGACTGAAGTGATAAATAATCATTATATACATGCATCGTTCAATGATGCATAAATAAAATATATGCATCGTCAATGATGGTTCAATATGGTTCGATCCAAGCTCGAGGCTAAAACTTTATTTTCTCTTTATTACTCACGAGGACCACATTTACATCAGTCCGAACAATACCTGAAAATTTCATCGAAATCAGTCAAGAACTCCCGGAGTTATGCTTCTGGCAAGGATTTCACGTTTGCGGATGCGCAGAGGCTACTATTGATCCGGCGGTCATGAAACCTATAGGGGACCATCTACACCCCAACCCGACAATCTCTGAGAATTTCATCAAAATCGGATTATAACTTCGTGTAGTTTTGCCCGTAACAAGGATTTGCTGACAGACAGACACACACACAGACAGACAGACACACACACAGACACGGAACCAAAATTGTTCAGAAAGGTCTAAAACGCAAAATGCAAGTGGAATTTTTGATTTTGGAGACAAAAAAATTTTCACATTCCGAAAGTGAAAACAACGCTTCCGCTACCTTGGTAGACTCGGAAGCAATAATTCGAAAAGAAGACTGTAATTTAAAGTTGTGAGTCTATCTAACACAAAATTTAATAAACCTACTGGCATGCCCAAGAAACAAAAAATAGAAAAGAAGGAAGTTTGTTCGGCTAAATTAAGTTCTTCTGAAATGATCAGTATGATGATGGCTCCAACGAAAAACGGACTGACCTTGATTCCAAATATGCCGAAATGTTCGGAAATGCGACACGTAAGACGTGGTCTTCGGGCCGTCGACCAACCAAAAAATTGATTGGTGGATGCAATTGGATACGTTGAAAACGACGGAAATTCCAAATGAAATATTCCACGCGTGGATTAATAAGGCAGCCGAAAGGTAAAGAACCTGGCCAGGACGTGGCAGAAACTGAGCTGGATGTCGAATTGATGAGCAAACGGCGAAGACGGGAGAGGGGTTGAATGGTTGAATGTTGATAGTGTCTGGGCCAATCAAGGATCTTATCGCTACCTAAATGTTTGTATACAATGTGATAGCTGAGGCGTCAACACAGACTCTTGGTGTGACATAGACCCACTCTGTGAACGTGTATTCCCTAGGTACCATAAAATGTCAACATACTCCAAACACCACCACTGCTGTTCCTTTTGTGTCATTCTCATTGATAAGGGGTTCTCAAACCAGGGCTTTGAACCTACTAAAAATCCCTTATTTTTCGCTCATTGTTAAGTTTCCAATACTGAGTAGCGTGTGAGGTGTTACCGATTTTTCCTCATTTTTCACCTCAATTATCAAATCATTTTTTTATTAATCCTTTCACCACTCATACAAAATCCTTATCCTATACTCGTTCATTACAGTACAACTTGGAAATTCCTTGCATTCAGTCAAAGTAAAAGGAACCCAAAAGTCCAATGAACTCCGGATTCCCACCTGTGATAATTACTAGATCTTGCTTTTGTCCATTACGAGTTTCTATTGGCTCCCCATTTTACCGTCAACTGCCCCTTCTCCGGTACAATTTTGAAGGCTTCACCTATAGTGAAGTAATAATTTGTGTGAAATATCAAGTTTAAGGGACCCACATCCTAGCTCTCCTTGTTAACTGATCTTCTTAAATAAAACCTTTTTATATTCCTAGTTTCAATTCCTTAAGTTAAGTTAATCTGTGTAAAAAGCCTAAGAGCCTAGAGTTGATAAGTGCGTGTTTGCCTAATAGTGCGATACTTCAAATGAAGTATTCTTATGTGTGTGTTTTCAAAAGTGGTGTTTCCTACTGCAACCGTACCGGCAAGGAGTAGACAGGGGATTTGGTCCATCGTGATTTAATGTAGCTGTTTGGAAATAAGCAAAACACGTATGCTCCATACGTTTATGTTCATTTTGGTTTTTTATTTTCAATAATAAGTCTTGGTAATATAGTAGGAATAAATTTGTATAAGCCGCCTCAAACTTTGTCAAAAAATATTGAACCCTTGTGAAATAATTTGTTGTGTTTTTCGTTCGTTTTGCCTATTCAAGAAACATGGGTTTTCCATCAGCAAGGTAGGATATTTAACTCTAAAATGGTGAATTCAGTTTGAAGTTACTTCTGACTACTAATGAAGGGAGTTGTGATCATTTTAATGAGTAAGTCGAAAAGAAGGAAAACATCTTGTTGAAGTCAACTTTGTTGGTAAATTAGTTAAACAATGGTTCCTTGGTTAACAACATCCTCTACAATCCAATTGCTTATATCTACAAATGACAAGGAAATTTATTTGATGAAGTATTGCTTATACGGATTAGGTTGCAAAATGGTACTTATTCTTTCTGCTAAAACTCTTTTATGGATTTCTAACCGAATTTCATTTAGGCAGTTGTGAATGAACGGGGCACGATTCTTCAACTCCCTTAAAGCTTTGCTTCATCATCAGAACGAGAGAAGCTTTGCTCATGGCTTCAGCAATTTCACCGACAACATCTAATTCGACTTTATACCAGAATGTTTGAGAAGTATGGTAAAGTTAGAGTGCACAAGTATTGCTGGTAAGATTTGCTACTGCAGATTCCACGGCATCAAACACCTGATCATAGGTGGTTTGCCTGATAAATTTGCATTAGTGTAACCATTGCCTCGACCTCTTGAGAAACAGTTAACCTTACGAAGAACCAGAAAGCTGCTTTGGTTAGTTTATTTTTGCAGTTCCTCAACCGTGTACGAGTTTTCCATTCCACGAAGTCTTCTTTTCCGAGATGTAACACGATCGGGTTCATCATCACGCCTATTTCGTAAAAAACATTCTATTCTGTCCTTCGCACGGTAAATGTTCATAGTGGGTGACAACGTGTGTGGAAAAGGTATGCGCAGAAAGTGGAAGAAGAGGTTAGGAGGTAGCTTTGATGAAGTTCGTGAAGAAACCCGACAAAGGGAAAAAAATGTTACTACTGCCTCTCTCTCTCTCATCTCACAAAAACGAGAAAGAAAATAGAGGACAACTCTGGATGGAGGGGGTATTTCAAAAAAGAGTGTCGCGGTTGTATGGTGGAAGAGAAAATGTTGGTGGGCTGAGGGGAGGAGGGAGGTATGGTTGAAAGACAACAACGTTGTGGTAGAGAACCTTCTCTATAAGGTGTAGGGGTGACTGTTAAGGGTGGAAATGCCGAGAGGGGGCAGTACCTCAATTTCTTTAAAAGGTTTTAAGACGTTTTACCGCCCCTCTCGAACCCGTCACCTCAAAACCATTATGATTATGGGGTTCCCACCCCCTTCTT
This sequence comes from Creontiades dilutus, assembly GCA_031894815.1. Classification (NCBI taxonomy): domain Eukaryota; kingdom Metazoa; phylum Arthropoda; class Insecta; order Hemiptera; family Miridae; genus Creontiades; species Creontiades dilutus. The sequence continues at coordinate 409,104 of JAVIWC010001314.1, read as the reverse complement.
ACAGTGAAATCCCAGTTTCAAACATGGCGATCAAGAAAAGACGCATTATTGGATTCTACTCCACTTTATTATTATCATTTTTTTTATCATTATTTATATATTTATGTGCTGGAACGGATTGATGCTGTTGATTCGGCTGTTACTGTAACCTCTATTAGTATTAGTGCAGGAGTCCATTCGATTAATGTGTCAAAATAAAACGAATGCATTCTATGTCACTATTCTTTCTGGCTATTAAATTCTACCTTGTTCATTTTTTAGGACGTCCCTCTGAAGCAATGAAGTCAGTGACGCCTATTAGAATCGATGATCGTGAGTAATAGTATAACTGAAGTTTGCAAAAACCGTGTAGAAGTAACCAAAGTATCACCGCTCAGGCCAAATTCAGGCTCGTATTTCTGTCTGAATTGAGAAAGTGCGTCTGAAACGTATCCCCTCCAGTCTTTTTGATGCCGTAATTATGGTTATCAACCTTGAGTAACCGAAGAAGGAAGCTAATAAGAGCTAAGCAATTATGGTTTTAACGGGACACCCATAATACAGACTAATCTGGTTCATGTTTAGTACAATGATACAAGTCTGGTAACGTTACTGGGTTACCAGGTTAAAGGAGTTACTCTCAAAGCAATTCTTAACGTAAATTCGGTCATACCGTTCACGTTCTAAAGAGTTTGTTTGAAATGTATTTTCAAACTTGATCAAACTGTGATCAAAATTGTGTACCGAGAAAGGGAATTCCTAATAGATACAGTAATAAGGTGTTAACGGAACTCTCAAACTATACGTTTACTATAGTTTAGCAAATTTACTCAAGTTACCTGTAAACTGTTACGGTAATAATTACCGTAATTATTGCTCTCAAATAAATAACATTCTCATATCAAAATCGAGTTTTACCATTAATGTCCTAGAGATTGTGTTTGGAACGTTTCCTCTCGAGCCTTTAGGATCCAGTAATTTGAGACATCAACCTCGAGTTAATGAAGAAGGTTCTCATAATGAGGTGCCTGAAATCCTTAATCAAATGAGAAGCGGTTCACTGCAACGCCTGACCCCTAAGGACATCTTTTATGTGTGTATCCATGAAAAATAATTAATTATTATAAATTGCGAATGATTCTCTTGATGCAAACACATCCCGAGAACTCCCAAATATTCAAATATACAGTATTCAATGTGAATGTCGTACTGTCATTGTAATTAACTAAATTAAGTCACAAATATGTACGTAAAAAGACAGGGGGAGGTGGATACATTTGGGGTAGCCATTGACCGTGTTCCCGAACTCTTTCTCCAATATTATTTTTGTCATTCGCTGTTATTCTAGACACATGAACAGTGGCCCTTGTATAAAGGGAAAATTGAAAGTGAATTGAGATAATTCGAGAATATTCGTTTCCTCAACCTAACGGCGCTCCCTCCCAAGAGAGAAGAACCCAAAAAAGAGCCATTATTTAGCGAGGATTTACTTCCGGTCCACGCCGAACTTAATCAATCAAGTTCCGTAAATCAACGTGAACTCACAGCTAGGCCAAAACCACTCCCTTCTAACTTCACCCAATAGCCTGTAAAAACGTGTAGGGTTAGAGGTGGAGTGGTGTGAGGCACTGGGCCAGCGGGAGGGGTGAAGGGAGAAGTTGTCTCGTCTTGATACAAGGTTTTTCCTGAAGGATTGGTTTCCACCCCGAGTTTAAACCAAGTTGATGAGTTTTTCCAGATTCAACTTAATCTCTTCGATGGATCTCGATCCCTCTCCCTCTCTCTACCCTTTTCCAGTTTATTGAGGGCCTCCGAAATCTATAAAAACCGAATGAGTTTTAATTATTCCGAAGGGAGAACTGTTTCTTGGGTACGTACATAAAAGACGGCCCACAGGGGTCAGGCGTTGCTGTGAACCACTTCTCACTCGATTAGGGATCTCAGTCATCTTATAATAAGAATACCTTCCTCGAAGTTGATCACCCAAATTACGTCATCCAAAAGCCTTGAGACAAACGGTATGAATAGATTTTGGATTGAGATATTTGTTGCTTTGAGAGTAACTCCTGTAACCAGGTAACCCTGTAACGCTTTTGCACACTTGAATTATTGTGCTAAACTTCAATTAACTTAACCTGGAGTTCCGTTGGAACCTTAATTTTGCAGCCCTTATTACCTCCCTTCTCCGGTTACTCGAAGTTGATAACCATAATTACAGCATCCAAAAGAGTCGAGAATGTTTCAGACGCACTTTCCCATTTCAGACGGAAATACGTGCTTGATTTTGGTCCTGCTAGCCTATAAACGGTTTTTCCAAACTTCGGTTATGCTGTTACTCACATTGAATCAGTTCAATTTGGTTGTTTTTGAGTGTGTCCTATTGGTTCACACTTTGGTATGCTACCACCTATGAGGTACCCATCCCGTGGAGATGAGGTAACACTACCTCATGCGGTTCTATCGCCCTCACAGGTTTGTAATACTGTGATAGGATCCTCCTTTTCAAATCAACATCGGAATTTAGGAATCGTAAGGGGGGGGGGGGGGGGGAGATAAAATTCTTTGTCCAGCATCCTCTTGATTACCAATCTTCCCCATAATCACCAGATCTCCCACTTTTTTATTCTCCCCAGTGTTGGCATACATTCTCTCACCCATCTTCTTCAAAATGATCCTAGGATCGAGTTATCCCCTCCTGGGAACGAAAAAACTGAGATCACTACGCAAGTAAGGGTTGAGATAACATTACCATACCCGTGAGGGTAATAGAACCGCATGGCATAGTATTACTTGAACCGCACGGAATGGGTACCCCATAGATAATAGGGATGTATGGTGCCACACCAAATGGTGGAACAGTAAAGCATACTCTAAAACAGCCACATTGGCCTAATTCAAAGTCAGTAATAGTATAACTGAAGTTTGCCAGAACCTTGTAGTGGGTAGCAGGGTACCTATCACCACTCAGCCCAAAATCAGACTCGTATTTCGGTCTGGAATGAGGGTGAGCCTGAGACATATCTTATCGAGTCTTTTGGATGCAGTAATATTGTTATCAACCTTGAGAACCGAAGACGGAGCTAATGAGAGCCAAGAAGTTAAGGTTTTAACGGAACTGTCATACTCCAAGTTGATCTAATTCAAGTTTAGCAAAATAATACCACTCTGCAAAAACGTTGCAGCGGCTACCTGGTAACTTCAGTTACTCTCTACTCAACATCTCTCATGCCAAAATCTTGTCATACCGATCATATCTAAGAGAAAGCGTTTGAAACTTATTTTATCAAACGTTTTGCATGATCAACCGCGAGATGCAGCTGAAGGATCCTCAGGAAGGCTCGGATAAAGGATTGGTATAGTGAATCCATTATTCCAAGCACCCTCTGATCGGAAAGAAATTCGTACGCAAATCGCGGTCACCATTCCCTTATTGTTTGCTTGGTGTCAAACGGACCTCAAACTTAATTCTGAAAATATTAGGTAGTTAGAGAAATTTTTATTTTTGAAAATTTTTAATAAATAACCTTAACTAACCATTCTTTATTATTTGTGAATATAATATATCGAAATCTTAAATTGTTTCTCGTCCTGTTTCACCCCCAGAACGATCTCTCTAGCTGAATAACTCCAGTCAGGGGTGGACAATTGTCGAAAGCCAGGCTGACTGGATATGTAGAACAAAGAACTCTGGGAGTTATTTTAACATTCGCGGCTATTGGTGGTGTTGAACGCAAAGGGATTAAACTGATCTTTAAGGGTATCCCCTGTCGTTCTGAAATTAAATCAGGCAGAGCAGAGGACTGTAAAAGCTGACCTTTAACGATATAGTATTTCACACAATTTATGATAAATCGCAGTAGTTTAGCGATGGGAATGTCATGGACATTGTTCCGTGGCCACTGGGAGACAAGGATTCGTGGAATTTTCAGGGAGTTTTACAAGGGGGGAATACTGGAGCGCGTTCTTCGGAAGGCGCAGACGGGGCACTTCTTCACAATCACGATCATTCGATTCGAAGGGGGGTGGGGCTAAAGAGAGAGAGAGGATCACAATAACGTTCCCTTAACTAGTGCGATAGGTGAGCAAAACATTATCAATGTGCACAAACAGGTGGAGATAATAATGAGACCAATCAATGCTTGCAAAGTAGAAATAATGAAGAAAACAAAAAACCTGACATCAGCCGATAAATGCCAAAAGCATCCGGGGAATTTTGATTTGGAGGACAGTTTTTTCTCGACCTCCGCTCATTTTGAAACATTATCTACCTCCCGCGCTGGACAAGGAAAATAAGTGCTGGGGTGAGTTACGTCACGCTTGTTACATGAAAACCGCCTCTTAAATGAAAAATAGTTTGATGAGTCGGGCAGGAAATGGAGTTGGAGGAGGGGAGGGGGGAGGGGGTTGATTGATAAACCAAACTCTCTAAAAGAGGTGCTCTGAATTTTTAATCTCTCCTCGGCGTTTATTGAAGGCAGCTTCCGTACCTCGGTGGAGGATGGCCGTTTACGATCCCCCCCACTGGTGCCAAAGGGATTTTTTTTTTTTTTTTTTTTACTTTTACTACTTAAGGGAAGGAAAACTCAGAGGTCACAAAAGACCGTTCTAAAACGTCGATAGTTCCTGACTTAGTTTTACTGGTTCATTCAACTTTGACCGTGTATTCGAACTAGAAGTCATCGTATTCACCATATATATAAAATGAAAGCTGAATGTAGATATAGAATGGATATACATCGAGGTGAATATAGGATACAGTATACATATAGAGAGCTGAATACAGAATGGATATACAAGGTTACCAGTTTATTTATGGGACAAACTTAGGGATCCAGTCTACTGTTCATTTGCTAGTTTTTTAAATAGACCCTTCGTTTTCGAGTTATTTCCTTTTTTTTAACCTTATATCACTGTCAGACAGCCAAAAGCTGTCCGGCCAAAGTTTAGATGATCGAAGAGCCAAGAGACGGCTTTTGTTTGTGTTCATTTACGATGGATCGCGATAAGTTGCATTCACCTTTTTGCTGACACTATGGACCCTTATCAAACCAGGCATTCGTAGCATTACCAACTCTCCCATTTCGTCTCTTTCCTCGCTGTATATCCTTCAGCGTGGTTTCCTTATTGCATATTCCAATTCATCATGGTGCGCTATAGCTATTGAACATAGCTGGTAGTAATAACCAAAACCTTAGTGAAAAAAGGATTAGTAGATAAAAAAAGATAGTGAACTAGATAAAAAAAGGATCAGTGACATAAATAACATCATCTACCAATATTTTTTCCTCATACTATCCGACGTGTTCGCAAGGGTGTGAGTTGTACACAAGAGGAGTGTGACTCCGTTGCTGCTTCAGAAGCATTACCATCGGCGAAACGGTACACAAAAATCATGTCAACATACTCACTTGTGGTATAGCTCAACTGAAAGCAACTCATAACAATCAATCGTAAATTAACACAAACAATAACCGTCTCTCGGCTCTTCGAATATCCTGACTTTGGCTGGGCAGTTTAGGAATGCCGTAGACGCTGTTCACAAAAGAACGTTTTCATTCATTAAATTACTTTTCACGTTTCATTTTTAAATATTTATTTCTTGGTTTATACCTTAACAATCTTGTTTAAACTCTACTCTTTATGTGAACTCGATTTAAACCGGCCAAATCAGATTGGGGTTGACAATACACGGCGCACAAAGCAACCCCTCCTTCAAGACCGAGGCGGGGTCGTGCGGGTCATTGCATATCGTTGCCCCTGACCAAGACAATGCCTCCTCCCTAGCTTTCCCAATTTTCAAACATTAGCCTTTTTTAGTTTTACAGGGTGTCCCAGGAGTTATGAACAATCCGACTCCTATATGTTCTACAACTCATTTCCGAACAAAAATGCCTCATAGCAATTTTTGCCAGGAAGTCTCGTTTTCGAGCTATTTGCGATTTTTTTTTCGTGTTTTCGATCTTATTTCATTAAAACTGTCATAACTCCCTCAATTTTAGAGATAGCTCAAATCTGATGACACGGTTGGAAAGAGCGTTACATTCTCTATTAATTTGACGTCAGAAAACATTTTTGGTTTATTATTTAATAATAAACCATTGTAATCGCTCTGGAAAAAAAAAAAATCTAACACCCCCTGAAAATTTCATGGTTTACGTTTCAAAGGGTGGAGAATCCGAATAATAACAAATTTTCCGTCCGTCCGCCGTACGCCGTACGCACGATTTCTCCCAAACGGCTATCTGAAAATTTCAGGAAAAATCCATCTTGGTCCGACGACGCCCCAATTCTTGAGCCAGCTCTCGCACTCAATTTAAAGTGCCCTTTAAGGGCTGTCAAAGTTTTGTAAAATCCCTAAAAACCTCAAACCTAGTCGAATCGGCCGAATTAAGATGTTTTTATTGTGGGGGGGGGGGGGGTATTGAGGTTCAATAAAAAAACGCTGCAAATTCTTTCACTGGGGTTTATTATTAAATTGGCTTGCGTTCATGATTTGAATTTCTACTAAGCTTTGGAGTGTGCGTGTTTCACAGGATAGAGCGATTATTGAATTTCAGGAGATATGCATAGAGCACGTAAATCTGTTCTCGACCAAAATACCTATTTGGATTGATCATTTGATCATATCTGTGTGCCTCCTGAAATTCAATAATCGCTCTTTCACTTGCGAAACAAGCACACTCCAAAGCTTAGTATAAATTCAAATCATGAACGCAAGCCAATTGAATAATAAACCCCAGTGAAAGAATTTGCAGCGTTTTTTATTGAATTGAAGATGTGCGATTGCTGGGCGAAATGGCATTTTGTCAAAATGCCGTCTCTCGGCTCTTCGATTTTCCTGACTTAGGCCGGACAGCTTAGGAATGCCGTAGACGCTGTTCACTAACTGGTTTATGCATTCGTGAGTTCGATATCGCAATTTAAGCATTTTTCACGCTGAATCGAATAGTGACACTAGTTACATTTGATTCAAATCTCAGAGAAAAGGGGTGGACGTTCCATTAAGGAGCCTCCAAACTCAAAGTAAGTGTACTTTAATTTTGTTTACTGACTCTTAGATTTTTAGAATCAAAGCTTTTTCAAGAAGTCGCACGCACAATGATCCTTGCATAGATAGTCATTTCGATACGTTCAGATTACGATCTCCTCTGAATGGATAAACGGCAGTCTGTTAATTGCCCCGAAATCATGCCTTTCTTTCCCAACTTGGGGTTAGTTGATATTATTAGCTGATGGGTTTTCAAACGGCAACGGTAGAGCTGCCGCCCTGTATATAAAGAGCTGAGTAGAGAATAGATATATATCTTGAGCTGAATATACAAAACATATAAATCCAGTGTTGAATTGATTGGGATTTATTCTAATTCACTAAAACGGCACAGACTGTTTGCTGTAAAGGAGTGTGTGAATTAACTACGCATTGGAAGTTCGGTTAAGGTTGTACAAATAAACGATTTTGATTATGGTTTTCAATTCAATAATGAACCTTTTTAATCGACCAACCAAAATATATACAACCCCCAAAATTTATTTGTATGCGTTTCATCAAGATGGAAAAAATCAAAATTAAATGGAATGTTTATTTATTTTAATTTAGTTTGGTAGGTAAGCACCTTTCTTTGGAAGGACTTGAATGGATGGACTTGAACAAACAAACAAACAACAAATTAAAACCTTTACAAAAGTGGTTTTGTTAGGATCAATGTTTTCATTCTCTTTCAATTCCTCATTCTTCAAGGTGTTACCCAAAATGTTTGTGTAAAGTTCTAGTTTTTAAAATTACCGGATAACGATCGGAGATTAAAATAAAAACACACGGAAACTCCGTGCATCACAGAAAATGAGCAAATAACTGGGACCTTCTCGTTTGAAAGAACATGGACTTGAACAAACAAACAAACAACAAATTAAAATCTTTACGAAAGCGGTTTTGGTTTGATCGATGTTGTCCATTGTCTTCAAATTCCTCATTGTTCAAGGAGTTACCCACAATGTGTTAGTAAGAACACTAATTTTTAAAATCACCGGAGAAACGATCGGATATCAAAATATAAATACAAAGTCAAGACAAAACAAGGAGAAAAAAAAAACATTTTCGAAAAAACATGGATTGAGCCGGTTTTGAAACTACATGCCTCAAATGTACCTAAATTATGCTCTTTTTAGGGTAATTTGAATGAAATTGCAAGATGTAGAGGAAAGAGGCCCCAAGTTTAGAGAACGTACCACAATCAACATCTAATAATATATCAGTTAAAAATCAGTTATATATCAGTTAAATATATCAGGTAAAATCAGTTATTTACGTAGAAAGGTTATCTGAAACAGAAATGATGAAGCCTCATCAACTATTTACAGGGTTTTCTTCAATTCTGATTTTGATTTGATTTTGGATAGTGACATTTTATTTCCTAGTAATTAAAGATAGTACTCACTTCTAACAGGTACAGTATGATGGAAGGATACACCTTACCAACTGTCTCTGATCGTGCAGCTGGCATGAGACATCCCATTCGCATGACACAGACCAAACGTCTTACCCGGTCAGTAATTCACCGCGCAATGGAAACTAAATCATGCGAGCGAGCGGACCTCAATCACACATTCACTCGGGCTTGAGCAACGGCGGACAGTTGGCGACGGGATGTTAACAAACGGATCGGATTCCTTTCCCTCTCGCGCCTGCCAAACCGACCGTACCTAATAATTCCCGAATATTGAACAACTGAAGCGAGATCAAGGACTCGTTAACAAGAGGTGGGGATATCCTTCCGATTGTTTCTATATAAGTTATAACTTTCTCGAGAAATAATCGTAGTTCAATCCTCCAACGATGCAGCTGAAGGTGAGTGAACTCTAATGAGTGTTTAAGAACTTATAGATAATGGAAATATATTACCCATTCATTATTATATCACAGAAACACTGATGTATAGCTGTAAACAACCACATTTCAAAAAGATTCCATGTCCGTCATTTATTCGCACAGGCACTTGTCTTTGTGAACTATCTACAAGTGGTATCCATTTCTAAATCCTGAGGAACACCTACAAATAGAACGAAACGTAGAGGATGAAATTTTTCGTATTTTTCCATGACTAACGCTCAAGAATTCTCTCCAACTTTCTTATGTAAAAAGCGATCAAGAACTGAATCATTTTATCTCATTCTATCTTTTAGTGATATCAAATAGTACGATTTCTGCAATTATTTTAATATGCGTCCGATGACGATGGTCCTGAATATCTCCGAATAGGTACATTGAAAAATCGTGTAGTTCATTGTTACAATATTCTCTTCCTCTTAAAACCGTGAACGAAGAATATCAACATTTTAATCAAATCCATGTCATTCATGCATTCATAGTTTGAAGGTCTAGGTCATAGACGAACTTATTCGAGGTATTCATATTATCCATACATTAACACTTTCAATCCTTTTTTAGCAATTTTATGCAATTTTGTATACTTGATTTTAAATATTAACCACTTTATTGTCCTCTGAATGCAGAACAACAAACAACGAACTTAATGTAGGTTGAACGAGCTTATCCTTTTCTTTTTTCACGTTTGATTTTCGGCAAAAGAACGGACTTTCTCGATCCTTCAAAAGATATTTGAGGAATCAAATCATTGTCTAACAATTTTATCTAAAATTTGTTAAACCGATTTCATTAGCTTTGAAGAAATAGAACAAAAGGGGACAACAGCAGCGAAAAATAACGAACTAAAAAAACGACGATCATGGTGTTCACTTGGGGCCATCTACTTACTATGACAGATAACAACGAAATGGAAAAAATTCAGAGAGGACGCAAGTTAATCATTTGGGAAATTTACTGGGCATGAAATATAGAAAATTTGATCCAATGAAACCAGTGATTAGTTAGTTAATGAAGCCTATAGTACTTTATTACCTATTTCTAAATAGTAATCGGTGCTCACAGACACATAAATGAAACTGTCTACTTTTAGATATTTTGGGTTTTTCATATCATGGTTTATTTTCTCTGATTCTTTGATACGTTTGTGTCAACGGTCACTCCGGGACAGGAGAATTTTATTGGAACGGAAGTCTTGGGTAGAATGAATTTTTCATTACATACCGAGGTCAATTTTTTTAAACCTTACAAAATTTAGTGACCTCAACGTGACAATCCGGATCAATAAATATTTGCCAATAATTTTGCAGGTGACGTTATTAACATTATGCTTAGTGGCTGCCGCAGCTTCTCATGGAACCAGTTACACCAAGCTTTGTAAGTGTGAACATCACTACCATGACAGTACCTTAGACAGTTACAATAATTGTCCTCTTAGTCATTCAGTATACCTTTCATAGTACTATTTATCTATTCACAATTTACTTATGGACCCTCAATGAGGCAAATGAATCACTACTACAAAGCAGGGAACATCGTATAGAATCGTGGGAATTCAGTCCTCTATCAAGTAAACCACAATAACATGTACCATCGAATTTTAACTAAGGTCTAATAGAGAGAATCGTTGATGCCACAATGATCTGGAAATTAGATATGCACATTCTCCATATTGCAGCTAAGCCCCATCAAAGCAAATTCGACTATGAAATTCAGCATTCCAAACATGGGTCTTGGCATGGTTCATCGCATCCACACGGTTACGGAGGACTTGGGGATATCCATAGCAGACTTAGAAGATCAGCTGATGGTGGATGGAGCAAAACTGTAGTTTGTAAGTTTTGTCAATTATTATGATTTATCAGAACTTATCTAAGAAGAAAAACTTGAACGCAACGAATCAATTAATCATCATTGTTAATATGAAGGAGCCTACCACTTCGACTATAAATTAATGTTTCGAGATGTAGGTTAATAGTCGTCATAACCTCTTGGAGGTTACACTCGTCAAACTATAGAAGAATCAGTACAAATAATGTTTGAAGGCTCTTCTAACATCCACCAACGATTGCCTATCTACTCTGATAAGTATTATGAAAGAACTCAAACGGAGACACTTGCTTTTCTCATTTTGTGTTCTTGTTTCGTCCGAGTTTTTTTAAAAATCCCACCTTTCAGCAAAACCCCATGAAGGGAAATTCGAGTACGATATTGAACACTCTAAACATGGCTCTTGGCACGGTTCTGCTCACCCTGATGGATACGGCGGTCTTGGAGACGGAACTGGCAGCTACAGACTAGGTGGTCACAGCAAAGTCATTGGTGCTCTTCCCCAAGGCGGAGGCTACGACGGGTCATGGGGCAGATCCAAGAGATCGGCCGATGGTGGATGGAGCAAGACTAGCTTTTGTAAGTAAAACATAACATCTTGAGGCACATACTACTGGAGGTTAGGAATTGTTCGGGTCCTCACACAATTGCCTGCACAGCAAAATATTATTCCACTAACGATCTTTTGCAAATTCTTCATTGTATTATCATAATTGGAATTACTAAGTATCTTCTCCACTCTTCAGCAAAACCTCATGAAGGCGAATTCAAGTATGACATTGAACACTCTAAACATGGCTCTTGGCACGGTTCTGCTCACCCTGATGGATATGGAGGTCTTGGAGATGGAACTGGTAGCTACAGATTAGGTGGTCACAGCAAAGTCATTGGTGCTCTTCCCCAAGGAGGAGGTTACAGCGGGTCATGGGGCAGATCCAAGAGATCGGCCGATGGTGGATGGAGCAAGACAAGCTTTTGTAAGTAGTTATGTGTTTATCTTCTTACAGCTGACGGCTTAAGATAATTAGGTCCTTACATAATATCCCCGTACAGTGGAATATTTGTCGAATGTTGATCTTCCGCAAATCATGATGATGCAGTCATGTAATGACTCCCAGATAATATTACTCACCACTTCCTTCCTCCCCAGCAAAACCTCATGAAGGCGAATTTAAGTACGACATCGAACACTCCAAACATGGCTCTTGGCACGGTTCTGCTCACCCTGATGGATATGGAGGTCTTGGAGATGGAACTGGTAGCTACAGATTAGGTGGTCACAGCAAAGTCATCGGTGCTCTTCCCCAAGGAGGAGGCTACAATGGAGCATGGGGACGATCTAAAAGGTCTGCGGCCCATGGTGGCTGGAGCAAAACTTCTGTTTGTGAGTATCTTTCTAGTAGTAAATTTCTTGTGGCCTATAAAATTATTTTTATTGAATCTCATCAGCGGCCATCTGGCTTTGTCAACGAATCATCAATGAATTTTGTTTGCTAATCCAAGAGTTCAATTGCGAGGTGCATGTTTCCTTCAGCCGAATCCAATTTTTTCACTTGATTTTTATAAATTTAGATTACTGTCAGTTCATCATCAAACTGTACTTCCCTGTGCATCTCGTTTGCAATCCAACCGAGAAGGAGAATTTGACATTACCCAATCGCTTGACATCTGTCACAGTTGAAATATGCGATCATCAAGGATGATGGGGAAAATATCAGATAACCAGAATGAGTGGTCAGAAATTACTGTATTAGAAAATAAATTATACTATGGTTCGTTTTCAATCATTTTAGCTACCTAAAATTCTTTGGTGAACATCAACCAATGAAAAAACAACAACTGCACTCCTAATTACAACCAATAACCATTCAAGATTATAAAACTCTCCAATTTTTTGAAGATTTTGGTTTTTAGCTTCAACATTATCATTTTTATTCGGTTTTCAGCGCGCCCACACTCCGACAAGTACAGCTATGACATCGAACACAAACACCACGGCAGCTGGCACGGATCATCCCATCCTCATGGCTACGGCGGACTGTAACAGCCAAAAAAAATAAAATATTTACCCTGTAAATATAATTAACGTCAGTATACATAATTAATGTAAATAAAACAATAATTTTGTACTTTTATATTATCAATATTTTCGACCATTATTAAAAAACATTCTACCTATCATTATTTTATACTTTCGCTACCTGTCTAACTCCACAAGGTCTATTCCTTAAAGTTTGAGCTACAAATTCTCAACAAAACTTGGCCCGGGTTGGGGAGATAATACATTTAGACACAACCCCTGCGTATTTAACCTTTTTTGTTTTTTACAAGAATTTTCCACTACAGTTCAATTCAAAATGTGGAAAGCTCAGGTATTTACTTAAATCATAACCACTGAATTACTCTTCATAAATTTCTGCGTTCTTGTTAGTTCGTCTTATTACTTATGAATGCAAATGCACCCTATTTCTGGCTTGTAGTTGAAAAGCAGCACCGTCAAAAGTCAGGGAAACTGTTTATTAGAATCTACGTTTTCAAGATTGCAACTATATTAATAGCATATTTATTGCAACTACAATTATATTATAATTTTTCTTGATTTGAGGCGTCATTATCAACATATCTCTTCCAAGAAGTTAGGTTTCACAAGTCTGTGTTAGGAGGTAACATGGAAAAGTTGTTATAAAAGTGGAACGTTGAAATAATGAAAACGAACTGTGGCAACTCGGAAATGTAACGGCAATGCGTCATTCAAGTCAGAAAAGTGATGCCCGGAACTCAGTTCAACTGGTCTTCTTCTTTTCTTCGTCAATTACAACAGTTGACAGTGTTTTATTATTGAAAATAATCTAGCATAATGCAATTGATTACATTATTAAGTATGCAATGAGATTATTGTACAAGGTTCCAAAAACACAAGTGCACATCTTCGAACACCTATCATCATGTCATTCAAATTAATTCACTATGGCTTTAGTTATTGAGTTTAGGGTATCCGGAAGTAAGTCGTAATAAAATTTTCGACAAATAACACAGCTAAACCACATCAATAATAGCGATGATTGCATCATTATCTTTCTCAATTATAACTATTTTATAACAGAGTGGGGTCCCAATTAGAAGGGTCATTAGCCGCTTTGAACGATGTGCCAAGGTGTCTAAACTACAGTCATCATACACATAAGTGTACCTGAAAGGGCTTGCATAACATCTGAGTGAAATAATGGGGTGAGAAAAAGAAAATTAATATATCATAGATTGAAGATGTTCAGCTCGAAATAGAGCACACCGATTCACAGGTTCATTAGCAAAGATTGGATCTTATCTGTCCCAGGAGGAACACCACACTATGGAGGTGCCTGAGGAGGACTCGGAGGTTCATAAGGGCTGGGCAGTGGTCTAAAAAATGGGGAATTGATAGGTCATCCCTACACCACACCTACAACTATTCTGATACTTTTACATTACTAAAAAGCCAATTTCTTCGGATAAAAATATGAATAAACATCATTCTTAATGTGTGAAGCAAACCTGTCCGTTTATGTAAATATAAGTGTTTATAAACTAGGTTTAAGATACTGATACCAGACCAACTGTACGATACGGCTCTCTTTTTGTTAATTTTGTAATTCTAATTACAACAAGTATTATTGCTGTATAGAACATGGTAACTTGGCAGAAATATTGGCTAATTTATACAAAAGTATAGGATTGTCTCAAAGCCGCTTGAAGCTCAATGGAAATAGTCGTCCCCTGGAATCCCATGAGCGTCCTAAACAATAAGACACTTTCTCAAGGGATGTAATAACTAAGCCGACATTGTTACTTTCCACTGCACAAAAACGTTTTACTGTAAAAACTTTTACTGCCCGAAACGCGAAGAACTTATACTCAGATTTCATCACCCGCGTCACTTGTTTCTCCTTGTCAGAAGAGAGCTACTCAAACAATGGCAAGCCAACCTCTATAGAGCCAGAGATACTTGTGGGGGAGGTAGTGAGGAACGATATCTTCAATTCACAGGGTCTCGCTTTCAACTGAGAAGAGAGAAGAGGGATCATCTATCCCTGATCCTTTCCTACCAAGCAGGGGAGACATTGATGTTGTTACAAAAACATTGGAATTCATATCATGAAATAAACACAAAAAGTCAAGATACAAAAAGCACCAAAACACCGACTGGTAGAAGAAGTGTCAGAAGTCAAAGATACTAGAAAAACCTGAGATTCTAATGCATGTTTGACTCAGAAACCATAGTTATGAAATAGATAATTTCACATTTCATACTTGAAAATGAATCAAACTCGCTAACTACCTTCCTTGACCAAACCAAACAAAACGGCACATAATACCGATCAAACGTCTGTGCACATCATACCGTTTCATGAAAAAGCATTCAAAGTTCAAGAAATGGAGTTTTAAAACATGAAAATACAACGCCATTTTCCACCGACTAATTTGTGTACGATTTCAAGAATGATCCTAAGGAGAATTGATAACAAAATACATTAATTTGTTATTTTATGAAACTAAATATTCTCAAAACTCAAAGCATTTCATTGCCGCGTTTTACATTCATCAATTCACTGTTTAATTCGTAAATTATTATTTTATTTTTTTAAGTAAGACATGATTCTAATAAAAGTTAGATTTTGAAGATTTCTTTCAGTAGATATGAAGGATTTTAATACCCTGAACACGTACAGAATGTTCAATAAGCAGAGTGAATCATAAATTATTGTGTATCAAAGTTCTTGTTACGTACATATTTGAAAACGAATATGTTCTGAAGGGGATGTATTTAGGTAATACACCAGAGTTTCGCTGGGTATGTTTCTAGGAATTCATTTATATATTTCAACTAGCAGGAATACTCATAATCTGAATAGTGCCTTGTCTCCTTGGTACCTATTCTACTGAAATACTTCACTTTAATCAATTTAATTAGTCTCTTTCACCTTCAATCTACCGTAACTGAACAAACCAGAGTTGGAATGTCCTGCTTCTATTGACATCTACACACCAGCATGCATCGTGATGCAAGCCTTCTTCACGTTTTTCGGTAACCAACCCCGGGAGCCGGGCTTTTGGGGTTCGTATTGGTCGAAATCTATTTGTTGTTGTCGGCAGCATTGGTTTTGTGATTTCTGATATCTGTTATCATTGAGGTTTTTATGTTGTCAAGGAATTTTCTTTTGGAAATGAAAATGAATGAATGGAAATGGAATGATCTTGGAAATAGATTAAGAAAACGTAGGTTCCGGTAAATGCATAATTTTCACGGATGAAGCACATTTTCATTTGAATGGCTACGTTAATAAACCCAATTGCCGAATAAGGGGAGCTGAGAACTCGAGAGTAGTTCAAGAACGAGAAAAGCATCCTCAAAGAGTTACGGTTTGGTGTGGGATTTAGAGTGGAGGTTTGATCGATCCGATTTTCTTTGAAGGTGAATATGGGAATGCAGTTACTGTGAACAGAGTAAGGTATCGAACAACGATCACTGATTTCCTATGGCCTCAATTGGATCAAATGAACATCGAGAACCTTTGTTTCCAACAGGATGGTGCAACGCGCCGCACTTCCAGAGAAACAACTCCCACAAACTCCCTTTTTATGAGATCGCAGTTCAACCTGCGATCGACGCGAGACACCGTCTGGACTCAGTATGCGATCTCACTTAGAAAATCGATAACTTGCATAACGAAATGGGGGGAAACGGGTAATCTTACCTTTCTTGCCAAAAATGAAGATCGTCGTAGTGATCCGCTCCGTGGAAGCAGTCGTTCGTGCCCAAATGGGTTTCATCAGGTCGTTATTCGTTTCAAATCCTCAAGGCGTACGTTTGCCGGATGCAGCGAGCCTATCCAACGTGCTACCGGCAGTACTTCTTTGAGATTCCCTCCGCATTCCATACCATTCTGCACTGGAATGGAGAATGTTTTCTAAACCTCTTGAAAGCCTTTAAAAACGTCACACATGTTTGTTTGTCAAGCGGTGTCTTCTCATGAAGGAGCCTTTCACCGAATGACGGGACACTGGATACTGATTCGACTCTTACTGGTAATATGGTGTATCCTTATTAACGTTAGATAAACGTACGCGGAGAGCCAAGAACGAGAATGATCTATTTAGCCGTTTACCGACAACAAAACTCTGGGGAACTTCCGGAAAAGTAATAAAAAAAAAACAAATCTTAACAAAAAGAACATGTCAGCTTAAACAGCTGTTGCCAAGCATCTGCCCGCTGGAGGCAGTCAACCCCCACAATCGAAAGAGGAGGAACTGAGAGTTAAGATACTTAAAGGCTGTTTGGCGTTTAGTATAGATCGCATCCAGATCTTTGAGATCGTATGTTGAGTTCGAAAGTGTGCTTAGCACGCATATACAACTGGTAACCCAATAGCATTTCGTCAACAGTTCTTACGAAACAATAAAAGATTACATTCAAGTTAAAATGAATAAAATTACCACCACCATGATCTGACAGAAGAAGGAATTAAGGAACTAATTGAGTTCTATAGAAACTTTTTTTCTCTTTTTCAATGTAGGAACTGAGTTTTTCAAAAGAAACATACCAATTAAGTGTATAAGGAACTTGCGTTTTCAAGGAACTTTCTACCTTTTTTTTTCTTTTTAACTGTCAATCAACTTTTTTTTTTTTTTTTTTTGCTGCCAATCAACTTTGTCAAACAATGAAATGAAGAATGGGTCGATACGTCATGTAAAGGAAGTTTTCAAGAAGAAGGAGTTCCTTTGAGCTAAGAGGGGGCTGCGGCCGTAAATAAACGTCTCTGATAACTGGAGTAGGAGATATTAGCAGATGTTTGGTTTATTATTGACAGTGAGCGCAGACTACAGCAAATACTATCTTGGAACAGCTGATAAAATAATATCACCAGTTTGATCAGCAGAGAGTGGCAAGGAGATAGATGGCAATAATATTTCCAACTTCTTAGCTTGATGTTGTAATAATAAAATCATAAACGTTCCAATTCAGTAGAAGCTTTTAATTACTATTTATTGATTCTACTGACAATTATTCTCAATAATGAACGTTTGTGAACGACCTCAGCAAAAACGTTTACCGCCCCAGTTGCTGTACGATTCAAAAATCGAATTAGAACAAAAAATCCGGCCGACCGCCGTCTGAAGCTTTTTACCAAAACTGCTGGACCAAAGTTTACCAAATTTGGCTAAAAAATCCAATATCGATCGGGGACTTGACAGTAATCTCGGCATCATGATCAATCAACCCTTAGTGATTATATTTAAGAATCAATCAATCGAATAATCCTTTGAAGTATGAGAGTCGTTTTTTTCTATGACGATAGATATTAGTTCCCTGAATATAATGAACCCCTGTGCAATATTTTATAGAGTTTTTCGATTTATTTTCGCCCTGTGCATCCTTCCAAATCGAGAAGAGTAGGACTGAAAGAACTGGACACGACCAAACAAAGTTTAATCCTGTAATTACATTACGTAAATTACGGTTTTCCAAACGTATTTATTGTCAACTGAAGAAGTATTGTTGGAACCGTTAAATTCATTAAACACTTTTTCAGAGGCTAATTTAAAGGCACTCACAAAAAAAAATCGCCAAAATGATTTCATTTCGGTCATAAATGGTACAATCAATTAAAATAATATATCAACAGTTTACAAGAAAATGCCAATTTTTGAGATTTACTGTCACAAATCCTGAGAGAATCTGATTGCTTCAATTGATGGATATCTCTGGCTATTCTCACTTTGGTAGTTCACGAGTCGAAATGCGTGGAGTTTTCTTTCTAATTAAGACAATAAAAAACAGGGTTTTGTTCGGTTTTTGTGTTTGGAACCACTTTGTCGCTGTCAGGTCACAGACAGACGTTCGGGATAGTGTTGAGGAAAATTCCATAACTGAAAATGGAACACCGTGGTGTACAATTACTACTATGCCACTAATTGGTTGAGAGCTAAGGAAGAAGGTGGGCCGACAGCAAAATTTCAGGGAGTTAAGAAATCCAGTTCGTCTGTACTAAGCCAATGGACAATAATGCACACTATCTTTATCGAGGGATTTTAAGTACTCAACCCCTCAGTACCTAACTTTTCATTTACATTCTCGAACCCACTGTTGTAACCACAGCCATTTGGGTCTCCTGGTCCAATCACCTGCGACAGTGGACTCCCCCATTTTTTAGAGAGTTTCTCTGCTGTATATCGGATTCTGTAAGCTCGACACCATCCCACAGAATCGCCATTCTCCCCACCGATCTTGATATCATCGACCATACTCGGTGTTCCATTGACATTTCCTCTTTTGATTGGTTCCAGACCTAAGAATTCCAAGTTTTACTGACCACTCTAGCACATTGATGACTTATTTGGATCCCCTCGTTTAATCAGCCTGCCTGGCCCCCTCCCATTCCATTTTTTAAATCCTGTACATGACGAAAAAGTCACGTTTAACTGATCACTTTCTTTTGTATAGGTTGAACCTCAATTGCGTTCAGCCGGATTTGAGCAATAGCCGACAGTTAGCGACGGGATGTTACACATGCACCTTTCTCTCTCACATTAACCAACCCAATAACCCACCTGCCGTACAACAATTCCCGAATATTGTACAACTGAAGGGAATTCAAGGACTTTTCAGAACGTGGAGGGGATATCCTCTCCATTATTTCTATATAAGGTATATTGTTCGCGAGAAATAAGCGTAGTTCAATCATCCAATCATGCATCTCAAGGTGAGTGAACCATTACGGCAGCCTTTACCAACTGAGTCTGACAGTTGAAAGAACTTTCACAACAAATCAGTATGCACCTTCAAAACCACAATTAAACACAACGATCAGAGTCAGAGTTGAACTGAGATCCAAAATTCAAAATATAATGTCTCAACACTTCATACGCAATAGATAGAACAATTTTGGACGGAATTGACTTTAAAAATTGTTTGAACTTTATAGCAAATTCTTACCATTTTGGTTGGTATTGAAATTTGACCACCATGTGTCAGCAGCAATCGATGGCTAACAATTGTACCGCAACAATTTTTTTTAAATAATATTTTGTCATACAAACCATTTGTTCAAATAACTTCTTTTCGATTTCTAAAACATTTTAATGAAAATCAAGCACATTTTTCAGAACAACTTGTTTGTTTGCATACAAATTAAGTTGTATGTTATCACGTAAAGCATTCATGGTATAGCATACTTAGAGTCCCCTTACATTCACACAGCTCAGTATATAAAATTTACAATTTCCTCAACGGTATAACGTACAACTTTAATAATTGGAATATAACATTTCAGATTACGTTGTTAACATTATGCTTAGTGGCCGCAACAACTTCTCATGGGACCAGTTACACCAAGTTATGTAAGTGCAAAGTTTCTCAGTTGATAATAATAATCATTGATAATATTTTAACTAAAAGCTCCATCGTATCCGATGAAAGTAAATAAATTGTAAATCTACACTTCACCCAAATCTGTAAATATTTCTATGATAACATTCGTATTTTATTTTTTAAATGTTTGTGATCACCTGAATTATTGAATTGTGAATGTCAAGTTTCAATTTGGGTTATCACGAATAAACTCCAACTAAATGGATAAATAAGTGTTTGTTTTGTATAAACCTGGAGGTATGACGAATTTTAAGGCTCTAAAATTATCATTTACATCTTCATTTCACTATCAGTAAGACAAACGAGATCAAATTTCGTGACTGTCTGTCAGTCCTCGGATGTAACAAGAATAATTTCCTCAATTTTCAACGGATAAGAAGCTTGCAGTGATTACCAGAGTTGAGCCTTTCTATGTTTTGTTACACCTATGTAAATAAACAGTTCTAACCCATAAAATTGAATACACATTACAAAGAACTATTGCAACCTCAAGTTCCACCCTCACTTTAATGCGAAGGATAATTCAAGATTTATCAGATCATATTAGTTATAGCTCTGGCACAAACCGGATTAATTGTGGCACAAAAACTTCCGCAACACTCAGTTGACCTTAATGGGAGGGTCATAGACTTTGTGGAGTAGATTGCACTAAGTTCCCAATCCAACACGAGCAAATATTGACTTCTCCAGCCAATAAGAACCTGAATCACCTAAACTAAAAAACCCAACAGTGGTAATTGCCTAAAGGCCGTTGAAAGTCAGTAATTTGGGAAACTAACATTCAACAAAATTTACTTCCACAAATATATTGGAATGGGTCTTCAAAAACGCCATTACTGCAATATTGCTGATTGAGAAAAATAATAGGCAATCCTCAAATCAGCTGGATATGTTTGTTACATTTTAGGCCTTTTGGTTATTTATCATTTTTTAACAATACAATTTTATAATCGGCCGAAAAACACAAACGTTTCACCACACTTCAAAAGTTATTGGTTTACGTTTCAAAACACGTAAATTCCAAAATTCGAATAACACATAAAAAAATATAATTCGTCCCTGCTATTGGAACTACATGACTTTAATTTTGTCACTTAAAACCTATTTAACTTCGCAGCTAAGCCTCACGAAGGAAAATTTGAGTACGACATCGAACACTCCAAACATGGCTCCTGGCACGGATCTGCTCACCCTGATGGATATGGAGGTCTTGGAGACGGAACTGGTAGCTACAGATTAGGTGGTCACAGCAAAGTCATCGGTGCTCTTCCCCAAGGAGGAGGTTACAGCGGGTCATGGGGCAGATCCAAGAGATCGGCTGAAGGTGGATGGAGCAAAACTTCTGTTTGTAAGGATGAAAAAATACTTAGTTATCTGATATTCGATTATTTGGGAATATCCAGTTGATTATATCGTACTCTACTTCCTTATTTTCAGCGAAACCTCACGAAGGAAAGTTTGAATATGACATTGAGCACTCCAAACATGGCTCCTGGCACGGATCTGCCCACCCTGATGGATATGGTGGTCTTGGAGATGGAACTGGCAGCTACAGATTAGGTGGTCACAGCAAAGTCATCGGTGCTCTTCCTCAAGGCGGAGGCTACGACGGGTCATGGGGCAGATACAAGAGATCGGCTGATGGTGGATGGAGCAAGACTAGCTTTTGTAAGCATAATTAACTTCTGGAACCAAACCTGATACTAACTTAAAGTTAGGGATATCCGGTATATTATATCTTTTCTCATTTCCTGATGTTTCAGCAAAACCTCATGAAGGTAAGTTTGAATATGACATTGAGCACTCCAAACACGGCTCCTGGCGCGGATCTGCCCACCCTGATGGATATGGTGGTCTTGGAGATGGAACTGGCAGCTACAGAATAGGTGGTCACAGCAAAGTCATCGGTGCTCTTCCTCAAGGAGGAGGTTATGACGGCTCATGGGGCAGATCCAAGAGATCGGCTGAAGGTGGATGGAGCAAGACTAGCTTTTGTAAGTTTAATAACTTCTGGGACCTATTGATAACTTTGCTAACTTGCTTCCACAAGGTATTCAAGAGAGATAGTGACTTGCATTTGGGAATATCCAGTTGATTATATCGTACTCTACTTCCTTATTTTCAGCGAAACCTCACGAAGGAAAGTTTGAATATGACATTGAGCACTCCAAACATGGCTCCTGGCACGGATCTGCCCACCCTGATGGATATGGTGGTCTTGGAGATGGAACTGGCAGCTACAGAATAGGTGGTCACAGCAAAGTCATCGGTGCTCTTCCCCAAGGAGGAGGTTATGACGGATCTTGGGGACGATCAAAGAGATCTGCAGCTCATGGTGGCTGGAGCAAAACTTCTGTTTGTAAGGATACTAAAATACTTAGTTATTTGGTTTAGGAAGAAAAGTATTCTTCTCTTTCTATATTTCTATTACAATTTTAGTTTTTTTTTCTACGAACCCCTCTAGGAGTTCACTCCAGTATCCAAGTTCACTACATCACTAGGTTATCAAAACAAAAACAATAATGAACCAAAATAAAGCAAAAGTTGGCACCATAAATCGGGCCATACATCGGGAATGGTTTGAGCTACGGACCTGGGGAAGGGCTCATTCGATTCCTCATGGTAAGATCATTGAAAAAAGTCCATATTTGGGCCGCCTTGACTTTTTTGAGGTTTTTATGGATTTTACAAAACTTTGACAACCTTTAAAGGGCACTTTAAATTAAGTTAGAGTGCTGGCTAAAGGATTGGGGCGTTGTCGGACCAACATGGATTTATCCTGAAAATTTCAGCTTTTTTGCTTCAGCCGTTTGGGAGAAATCGTGCGTACGGAGTACGGCGGACGGGCGGAAAAATTTGTATTGCAGATTCGGATTCTACACTCTTTGAAACGTAAACCATGAAATTTTCAGGGGGGGTTAGAATTTTTTTTTCAAGAGTGATTACAATGGTTTATTATTGAATAATAAACCAAAATTGCTGGAGCTGTCGCAACAACTTCGGCGTTGACGGACCAACATGGATTTATCCTGAAAATTTCAGCTTTTTTGCTCCAGCCGGTTAGGAGAAATCGTGCCTACGACGTACGGTGGACGGGCGGAAAAATTGTTATTGCAGATTTGGATTCTACACCCTTTGAAACGTAAACCATGACATTTTCACGGGGAATAACAATTTTTTTTTTCAAGAGCGATTTCAATGGTTTATTATTGAATAATAAACCAAAAGTCATTAATTTTCGTTTATTGATTCCTGAGAAGTGGCACTTTGATATTCATGGTATTTTTTACAACGGTTGTTAGCCCTTAAAGCCAAAAGTGTATACTCAAAATCATGCTGAAAAAATGCAAATCAAGATTCCTGAAGGCGAAACTAACTTCAATTTTTATCGATTAATTGGCAGTTAAAATATTTTGAGTGGTGAAATCTACCCCCAGTGGCGTCAAAATTGTCATATGGATCATTACGGTTGTTCATAATCAACTCAGCGCTTACTTATCATGCTGCATTCACAATTTACTTTGCTCAGCTAGAGGGATTAATAGTTTATATTAATAAGTTAAAGTGGGATATCAGGTATCTATGAAGATGAAAGAAGGGTAAAAAGTTTGTCTCTATGTTGTAAAACTTTCCTACAAACGCGTTTCAGGGAGTTTCTTCCTGTTTTCACCCGTATGTGGAAAACTACCAACATGTGTGATGATTGAAACTACAAAATAATTTGATGGCTTGATTCATTCTTAATTTCTTGACGTTTTTTTCCCTTTTGCAGCCCGCCCGCACTCCGACAAATATAGCTACGACATCGAACACAAACACCACGGCAGCTGGCACGGGTCATCCCATCCTCACGGTTATGGCGGCCTTTAACTAGACATAAATATCATAAAACAATGTAAATAAAAACAATTAATTCTTACAAAAATATTCGAAACTTCCATATTGTTTCCCATTTTCGTGGTAAAACTTCCAGTTTTTTGTTGAGTCATTCTGTTGCCAATTTTTTCATTTAAATATTGATTTCTTGTATTTATTGTTTTGTAGGAACAGATGTCTGTTGTAGTGACTCATTTCATTCTCTGCTCTGATTTTTAGTCCAAACAAAGTTCAGTCGTGAAAAAGGTTCCATTGATCGGCATCGGTAGCAGTGATTTGGTTAGGGGGCTTATTCCTGAGCCTCTCTCATACCTTTCACGTAAAGTTGTGAATTCGAATTCTGCGGAGGAACTGTAACCAACCAATAACTAGCTCTTTTATCATCAACTCCCCACTTATCTGTGCTATAGTTCATTTTAATAAAATCATCGTAATTTTATGATACGATATGGTCTTTGATGGAATACATTATTGAAGCTACACAGAGAATTATGAGGGAATATAAATAGAATAGATATGTTGCCTAAATGAAACATAAGAAAGCTACATATAAATCTCGAAGGTTTGCTGGGCTTACTGTTGAGATGGTAAGTTCCAAATGTTTACCCGCTACATGTGGCCAATAATACTGATTATAGCAAATAAGAGGCCCTATTGGGACTAATTCCACTTGATGAGCGCATTAAATTGTTCTACCTTAAAAAATAAGCAAAACACTACCCCGACAATGACTACAACTTGTGGCAGAGATAATTAGAAAAGTTAGGCAAAAACTGTCGTTAAGAACACTAATTAAATTTCATTAAAATGCGCTGAAAAATTCTAACGAACTTGCTAAACGTGCTAAAAATCCGAAATATTTGATAAAATAACAAATTTGAACGAATGTTCCCCATGAAATTGATAGCCAACAGTTTCTTCAGACACAAATTACTCTCATTTCTAAACTGGTTAACTTGAGTATGGATATAATTTCGAAAAACTTGCTCCTACTATCATACTGCATGATTGGAATTGTTAATTCTTACCAATGATATAGAGAGGAAAGTTTGTTTGTATGTTACGACTTAATTTGGAACTACCAAATTGTTTCAGGAACTACCAAATTCTTTCGCCAATTGATAGCTAGGTACATCTCCACTGAGTAACGTGTTAACAAGACACGTATGGATAGGCTAAATCATGTTTAGGATGAAAATTGGACATCTCTACCTAAAATATAATAATCTACCCCAAGTTATTAAAATGTTGCCTGTAAAAGTCATTATTTCGCGTTCACCGCGACAACTATTGACGGTATATTATAATATATACATTTTTCCTTAATGAGGTATCTTGATCCATCGTTTTTCCTCTAATGTTACTTCGCTAGTTAGATTAGTTAATAAATAATAATTTTGACGATGATAATGATAATGATAATTTTTGTGGAAATGAACTACGGTTTCTTTTCAAACTCTGTGTTTTTCTTGAGATGCGTTTCCACAATTTTGTCACTAATGATTTAGTGCGTCTATAAAGAAAATTTAGAAATAAAGAAGATTTATAACCGTTGATGTAATGATGAGAAAAGCGAAAGAGGATGTGGATTTGGAGAGGAGGGAAAGAGATGGAATGGGGAAATAGAAGAGGGACAGAGACGGCAGATGTTCATTAACTCGAGCCGAGGAGTGACGATTAGTAGAGAGACTCGACTCGAACAACTTCCGGTTTTAACCTTTTGCGGTCCATGCTGAGATTAGAGGCCCCTCCGTCCCACCTTGTTCTTCATTCCCGTGTTCTCTCGCATCTAAGCCCCATTCGCGGTTAGGTTTTAACTGACCTATAGTGAAAAAGGATTGCCTTTGGTGCTCGCGCCCGACCACCCAACCCTTCGCCAAGTTCGCCCGGTTCCATTGTCCCTTTTCTCTCGGAAGAGGGTCGTGCCTCAGAGGTTCGCTTGGAAGGGGGAAGGGAACGCTGGCTAGTATTTAAATAACAAGGTCATTTCGCGAGAAATGGCAACTGTGGAGTGGGAAACTAATGAAAATCACTTCTATGAAAAAATGTCTCATCTATATGAACGTTGAATTACAAATAAGTAATTACTTTTTAAAAATTTGCAACAAAAATTGTTCTCAGTGTTCCACAAAATGTTGAACATTTCCGAAAAGTGGCCGACTTTTGCATCTGCATATTCAGTAGTGATGGAAGGATGTTCCCACATTGTAGGGTGTTGGGCTGGTTTGTCAGAAGTGGCGGAAGCTCGTGGACTAGCCTCCACGACCCTGTTGGTATCCATCCTGACCTGTCCACCCCGACATTGTGCAATGTATTGTGATCAAGTTTCTTGGTATAGAAGGAGTTGAACCCGCCGAAATCTTGAGGAGATTAACTGCATAGTTCGGGGAAGAGACATTATCGAAAGGTAGAGTGTTGAACGGTGCAAACAGTTTGTGGGGGTTCGTGAATGTGTTGAAAATGAGAGCCATGACCGCAGACACCGCACCAGCATTACTGCAAATAACATCAACAGTATTAGACCACTTGTTGAAAGAGACAGGCTTCTAACCACTGGTGAAATTGAAATGAGGTTGGAATCAGTTTTGGGAGTACTTACTCTATACTCACAGAACTATGGTATTGTCAGAAGTGATTCTTCTCTACCACAACGAGGCAGTTTATATTTGAACATAGGAAACAAATCCGTTCTCAGAATTTCCTTACATTGATCGAAGTCGTGCTACCGTATTTTATGATCTCCGAACAAGGTATACTAAGGGCCCAAGAAGTGGCGAAGGGAGAGGCGTGCGGTTATAGTAGATTAATGTTTGTTACTGATGATCACCTAACCGTCGAAATCGATTTAACTGTGTATCTCATTATTTTAGTGAAGATAAAGACAACATTTTATCGTACTCTGTTTTTGTGTTGAAATGCGTTTCCACAACTTCGTCGCGAGTGACTTAGTCCGTGGGTTTTGGTAGGCTTTGGTTTTTTCAGCAAGACACGAGTGATTCCCATCTCTCCAGTCATTACGTTGAATGAATTACAAGTAGATCAGGGAATACCTTTCTTGCATGTACATTCCTTTCCCAAATGCCAAATGTCGGGAGTTCGGATCCTGAGGCGTATGACGGTTTCTAGGTTCGTCGGAAAATACCAATATGATGAAAAGGAATTCAGTACGAGGATGTGGTGAATGGTATGAATTAATTTCCGAGCGATTATCCTATCAATTTGAATTTTCGTAGGGTCCACTGCCCACATCCTATAAGTTTTAAAGGAAGCGGAGATGAAATGGTAGGTGATCAAGATTTCAAAAAAGGACAAAAAACCACCAATTCCAGCCAACGAAAACAAATATATGGGCAGGCGCCTCGATCTCCGTATTTCTTGAGAAACAGGAAAACCATCTGAGGAGGATCTCATCAGTATATGAGAAGGCAGCGGGGGAGGATGCGAGTTACTGGTCTCTTATGAGACCACCTTGGATTGCCTGATATAAACAATCCTCCCAAAACGACCATGCTCGATTGTTTATTATTTTATCCGTAGCCGAATGGGGCGTGACAGGTGGCAATCGCCTTTTTTGCACACTTAACACAATTTACAAGATTGTTTCCCCACAGAGTTAATTTTCTTACCTATAGGCAGAGAAACCCTTATTTCCTTCATTGTTTTCTTTAATGTGTCTCAAACCGATAGGTGCCTAAATCCAAAGATTCGTTTAGATAGTACACGATACACTAGGTTAAATAACTATCTGCAGACAGCGATCATCGTCGTAGGGGCGTCTGATACTGGAATTATAGAAAACAGTGTAATCATTTACAGCATTTTTCGCCGTGTGTGATCCCAGTGGTTTGTTATTATTGATGTAATAAACCATAAACGTCTTCTTCCCCCGTCGATATCGGACCGTTAGATTTGTGCGTTTTGAGATTGCGCGTAGCGGCAGCGGTATTTATTTCAAAGTTATCGCATTACGTCACGAAACCGCGGAAGTGGCGAGGCAGGGGAAGGGAGGTCATCAAATGAGTTCCAGAGATCTCGTAAAAGACCCCCCTTCCCACACCATTCACCTCTGCGCTCGTCCCAGCTGACAACCAGTATGTGAAACAACAATAAATTCGGGAGCCGTGGAATGACCAAGTCCAGAACGAAGAACGGCCGTCAGGGGAGGGGGAGGAGAGGATCGGCCGAACGAAGGCATTGCGAGATATTGGCTCAAATGGAAACTGATGACAAATGTCGTAATAAAACGACCTTTTATCCCCTTCACCGCCGCTGCGGTCTTTCTGCCCAAACCACGATCCCCATTTCTTGCGAACTACGAAACAGTTCGAACGCAAAGAAGCCTTGTTGAGGCATACCTTTCTTCTTAATACTCATCACAAGCTGCGCAGAAAATTATAGAAGTTTAATAGAGATTTATTATGGCCAATAAGAACAAAACGTATCGACTGTAAATATCCCCTGGTTCGTGGAAGGATGCGATTTCGCTGTTCCTGTGTGTTCCTTGGACTGTAAGTGACATAGAAATTAACTTTAACTATCACCATTCATACGGTACTACTACTGCTAAGAATAATTATGCATTAAATAATAAAACGATTCTATAATAAGTTGAGTAATGAACTTCCTTGTCCGTGAACGCTAACGAGATGGGAGAGTCATGTAGGAGGCTGGTTTTATTGACAGACTCCCAAATCATAGTTACCAAACTGAGCAGTATATCACCTTCCTCTCGATATAATGAGCAGATATAATGAAGAATGCAGTAAACCTTCGTAACCAATTGAAGCAAACCAGTTAATTTGGATAACCGGACACCAAGAAATGAAAGGAAATTCAGTTGCTGACGCGAAAGCAAAACAGGCCACCATGGTACTGCAAAGGTTGATGATGACTCCACCATTTTCCCCCATCAGACTTAAACTTAACTTTCACTCATCACCTTAGAGGCAATTGGGAGAAGTAAGTATCATTCCAACTATCCAGCAGGACTCCGTTACACATCGATGTTCCCCAATCATCGAGAAAATACTGGTTTAGATCATCACCTAGACCGCCACCACCATTTCGTGAAATCGATGCTACGATTGAGAACAGGGCACGCGATATGCAAAACATACCTATTCAAACTGAATATGGCTCACAATTACAACTCTGATGCATGCAACGATGGTAGGGCACATATTTTTCGAACATATTTTTCTCATATGCCCTTCATACAACGACAAAAGACAACATATGTTGAATTATACACCTCCCCAAGTCGAAGCCCCCTTCAACTTAAGACTCCCTGCTGACATCAGAGAGCTTGGCAGTATACCAGCCTCTATACGGTTTCCTCCAGGACATTAATTGTGATGTGTAAAATTATTTTATTCAACTTTATGTAGATGAACATTATTTTATCAGTCCATTTAATATCAGTATGTGAAATGTTTTAATTACAATGCCAATAAAGAAAAGAAATTCCGTGTCGTGGAAACGGCTAAAGTGAAGGTTAGATACCGTCTTAGGGTAATAACCCCTCATTAATAAAAACTGAGATCATGTGAAACACATTACGTCTTAGAAATATTTCAAGATTAGATTAGCAGTAATTAATACCCTACGTGATAGTTTATGACAAGCTTATTGAAGTGTATTTCCCAGTACCTGTCTTTGGGTTACAAACACATCGTTCAATATTTCTAGACATAATGTGTTTCACATGATCGATAATCACGAATAATCAATCATCATTGTGTAGGATATTAAATACCCTATGGTTTCGTCATAAATCATGACACACGTTATTTACCCACACAACGATGAGTACTCGTGATTCAACAATTTCACGATAATTCGTAACTGCAGACCGTACGACTCCTCCGTTGATCCTCGTTCCGGATGTTGGACGTCTGACATGAGCGTTCCAAAGGATGACTTCCATTTTCTACCGATTAGCCCGTTGCTCAGGGAATTATGAATCTGCTACTTTGGACGAGGGCGTCTATGCATCGAAGAGTTGATTTGTTTAACAACAACGGAGATCGGGCGTCACAAGCAAAGTACGGAAGTGTGGCATCCAAGCATAAAAAAATGATGATCGCAGGTGCATAATTAAAAAAAAAAGAAAAGAAAAAAGTTGAATGAACGTAATATGTTACACTCGTACTACAACTTTTATTTTTCCTAATTAGTTAATAAACACATTTTTTTTCATTAATTTATTTAATCATGTTTTTCTGTCAATTTTACTCATTGAAAATATAGTAAATGGCTTGATTACTCGTTAGGATTTTCATTACGGCAGAATCGTTGGGAGATACTTCGCATGGGCGAACAAAAATACTTGTTACGAGCACGATTCTGCAGTTTTCATGTGATCCGTTGATTGTACGGCTTAAACAGAAATGGTACCGAATGAATCCTCCATGCTCAAACAATGGCTATTGGTTCGGTTTTGACATATTACACTCCATCTCACTTTAATATTTCTCTAACCGTTAGAACGCGCTACGGTATATTAACAGATTTTATATAAATTCCCAATGATCGGTAAATTCGATTAATAAAACGTTAACGTTAAATTTGGTTAAATTATCATTTGTGGTCATAAGTTATTAATAGGTCATTTTCACAACTAAGTAGAGAAGAAGAAGCTAATAGTGTAAACATTGTTTCTTACAAGTTGATAGAACCCAATCACATTCACTTGGTCTTGAGCAATTGAGCCGTTAGCGGGTTGGGCAAGTCCTCGCTGTTTAAGGCGGGATGTTACAACCACAGCAGATACCTTTCTCTAACGCCAGCCTATTAAAACAATCCTACTTCATATGAATTCCAGAATATCGGCCAACTGAAGCGATATCAAGGTCTTGGGACAAGGCAGTGGGGATATCCTTCCGATTGTTTCTATATAAGGTACATTGTTCGCGAGAAATGAGTATAGTTCGATCGTACAATCATGCATCTCAGGGTGAGTGAACTCAAACACGTGTCTATACATACTAGTTTTTAGCGGAGAAACTTTCATTATAACAGCACTAGGCATCATAATTTTATACTTTACACGGTAGGCCACTTTATAAGATGACAAAGCTTTTCTTCCTTTAATTTACCCTAACTGGAAATCAATCTGAAAATCGCACGACTTGATGAACAACAGTGCTCGCCTCACATAAAATTCATAATGAAGTTCAATAAGTGAGAAATGTAGAAAGTTTTGGAACACTCCCAAGAGTGGATTTGACATACCTACACAAGATCTGAAAACCCAATAACAATATTCAGATATGCACCGTTTTGATTCCATGTATGCAGAAACGCCTACTGTACAATAGTACACTGATATCCCAACTATTCGAGCACTTTTTGTATCAGATCGCTTGAGCCAATAAATTTTCATGATGGGTTTGCAAACATTTGCATAGTTTTGATTTGTATTTGATTTAATATTGCAGGTGACGTTAATTACATTGTGCTTAGTGGCTGCTGTAGCTTCTCACGGGACTAGTTACACCAAGTTATGTAAGTACAAAATAACCCATCGGTGCTACATAGAATATAGCGTTACCATTTGTGAACACCTTCCACATTCGTGGATCAAGTAGAGAGAATGCTTTCATCTGCAAAATTCAGTGAAGTTACTGAATTTAGCGAATGAAGACAATTCTGTTCGTGATCTCTTTATATTCCATTAACAAGTAAGGAACAATGACGCAGATTCCGAGCAATTTATTTTAAAATGAACAATTTAATCTGAATGTTTTCTATTATCTCTGAGCTTAGAATGCATTTTACTATTTTGATTCTAGCCAAGCCCCATCAAAGTTCGTTTGACTACAAAATTGAACACTCCAAACACGGAATATGGCACGGCGAAGCCCACCCTCACGGTTACGGTGGACTTGGTGACAGCCACAGCCGACTGAGGAGATCGGCTCATGGAGGATGGAGCAAAACTGTAGTCTGTGAGTTTTGACAATTAGTACAATTCAGCAAAGCTTATTTAAGAAGAAAAACTTGAACGTAATGAATCAATTAATCATCATTGTCTATGATCGAGGAACCAATCACGCCGACTATAAATTAACGTTTGGAGATATAGGTAAACTCTTAGAGGTTACACTAGGAACAATATTGAAGAATCCACACAAATAATTCCAGAGGGCTCTTCTAGAATCCACCAACTATCACCTATCTACTGGGATAATACTGTATTATGAAGGAACTTCAACTCAGTAACGTGCTTTTCTCATTGTGTGTTCTTATTTCATCTGCAGCAAAACCCCACGAAGGTGAGTTTACATATGACATTGAGCACTCCAAACATGGCTCCTGGCACGGATCTGCCCACCCTGATGGATACGGAGGTCTTGGAGATGGAACTGGCAGCTACAGATTAGGTGGTCACACCAAAGTAATCGGCGCTCTTCCCCAAGGAGGAGGTTACGACGGGTCATGGGGAAGATCCAAGCGATCGGCTGATGGTGGATGGAGCAAGACTAGCTTTTGTAAGTTTAATAACTTCTGAGACCAATTGATCATTCTCCTACCTTTCTTTTATGCAAAAATTCAGTACAGCTCCTAATTTCCGCTTTTTATAACAAACAATTCTAATATATTGTTCGTTTTCTCCTCAATCCTACAGCAAAACCTCATGAAGGGAAATTTGAGTACGATATCGAGCACTCCAAACATGGCTCCTGGCACGGATCTGCCCACCCTGATGGATATGGTGGTCTTGGAGATGGAACTGGCAGCTACAGATTAGGTGGTCACAGCAAAGTCATCGGTGCTCTTCCCCAAGGAGGAGGTTATGATGGATCTTGGGCACGATCAAAGAGATCTGCAGCTCATGGTGGCTGGAGCAAAACTTCTGTTTGTAAGGATACTAAAATACTTAGTTATTTGGTTTAGGGAAACGCCTGTTCTGCATAAGAAAAGTATTCTTCTCTTTCTATTATTCTATTACAATTTTAGTTTTTCTTTGAACTCTACCTCCAGTGGCGTTATATTGTCGTATGGATCATTCGGTTGTTCATTAACAACTTCGTGTTTATTTTTGTAATCCCCTTATCATGCTACATTCACAGTTTACATGGCCCGACTAGAGGGTCTTAATAAGTTAAAGGGTTGTATCAGGTATCTATGATGATAAAAGAAGGGTAAAAAAGTCTTTCAGTAAGTTATCTCTATATGAAACTTTTCTACAAATATGGACAGTGTTTTTTGGGAGTTTCTTCCTATTGTCAACATTTTCTCCTAGTATGCAGAAAACCAACCACAAAGATGCTTGAAACTACAAAATAACTTTATTTCTTGAATTCTTCTGATTTTCTTTGTGTTTTTTTCGTTTTACAGCTCGTCCACACTCCGACAAGTACAGCTACGACATCGAACACAAATACCACGGCAGCTGGCACGGGTCATCCCATCCTCACGGTTATGGCGGGCTCTAACCACAACTGAAATTGTCATGAATGTAAATATGTAGATCAAACGAATCAGTCTATCATGTAAATAAAACCTTTACACTTACACAAAGAATTTTCTGATAATTATTTCCAGGTCTCACCCAATGTGAATTTTCATTAATTTATTACATTTTAATTTTTAATGACTGCTGTACAGAATGAAACTCCATCAGTACTTGTATGTCGACAAATCTGGTAGTGTTGAATCGTCTCCACAATTTAGGCACTAAAATGAACTGACTTCGAATAAGATATAATTTTAAAGCCACGACTCATATCTGATTGTGAGGCATATGACTTGGCATTTGGTTTACAAAAGTTGTTGGTTTACGCTCCAAGATACGTAGATTTCAAAATTGAATTTAAAAAAATCCTTCCGTCTGCCGTACGCCACAAAAGGGTCCAAAACCCTAAAAAACGCAACAAAAACTCTCATCATATAAATGCTTCAAGAAAAGTAGGTACATTAGGGTTTTTAGAAGCCTAGCATTCAAATCTAATGTCAAAAAACCACTAAAACTTCTTGATGGACTAAAATTAAAAATTTCATCATTTTACTCGTACATCATTATTACAGTAAGAAAACGCTGCAAATTCATTCACTGGGGTTTATTATTCAATTGCCTTGCGTTCATTATTTGAATTTCTACTAAGCTTTGGAGTGAGCGTGTTTCACAGGATAGAGCGATTATTTAATTTCAGGAGGCACACAAATATGATCAACTGATCAATCCAAATAGGTATTTTGGTTGAGAACAGATTTACGTGGTCTATGCATAGGTATCTCCTGAAATTCAATGATCGTATTTAAAACACGCACACTCCAAAGCTTAGTAGAAATTCAAATCATGAATAATGAATCACCAATCGAATAATGAACCCCAGTGAAAGAATTTGCAGCGTTTTTTTATTGAACCTCAACCGCCCCCCCCCCCCCCACAATAAAAACATCTATAATTTATCAAGTCCTTTAGCACTCGTATTGCGGTAAAACTTCCCCAAATCCAAATTTAAACGATGTAGCCAAAGGTAGACTGATGTAGAGGAGGGACACAAATATCATCAACTGATCAATCCAAAAAGTGTTTTGGTTGAGAACCGATTTACGTGGTCTATGCATATCTCCTGAAATTCAATAATCGCTCTATCACCTGTAAAACACGCACACTCCGAAGCTTAGTAAGATTCAAATCATGAACGCAAGCAAATTGAATAATAAACCCCGGTGAAAGAATACTTATTTACCCCAGTAATAATATTGAATAATATCTACACCTATATATTATCAGCGTTTCATGCATATCAGAATGCTTCAACCCGTCTATCGGCTATAAACTACAAGTAGCCACATCGGCTATCACTCCAGTATCCACATTCACTACAACTCGACGCTATCGGCATCACTCGGTTACAAACAAACAATAATAAACCAAAAAACGCAAATGTTGGCACCATAAATCGGGCCATACATCGGGAATGGTTTGACCTATGGACGTGGGGAGGATCTCATTCGATTCCTGACGGTATGTTCTTAAAATAAGTTTACATTCATGCCGCTTGGACTTGTTTTGAGGTTTCTAGGGATCTTACAAAACTTTGACAGCCCTTAAAGGGCACTTTAAATTGAGTGAGAGAGCTGGCTGAAGAATTGGGGCGTCGTCGGACCAAGATGGATTTTTCCTGAAAATTTCAGACCTTTTGCTCCAGCCGTTTGGGAGATATCGTGCTTACGGCGTACGGCGGACGGACGGAGAATTTTTTATTGCAGATTCGGATTCTAGACCCTTTGAAACGTAAACCATGAAATTTTCAGGGGGGGTAGACTTTTTTTTCTCCAGACCGATTACAATGGTTTATTATTGAATAATAAACCAAAAACAGACAATTTTATTGATTGTCCCTCAAATACTATCATTTTAACTTTTATTTGCAAGGTCTCTCTTGAGCCTAAGTCTCTCATAGAGCCTCGGGAAATGTGGAAAACATTATGAAATGAATTATTTAAAAATGAATTAATGAGAGTTTTTCACTACAGGAATGCCGTAAGCCTTCCTAAGTTTTTCTCCAAAACTACCGTACAGAAGTTTGCGAAATTCGGCTCAAAAATACGATACCGATCCGGAATGTATCATTAATCTTGACATCTTGATCAATCAACCCATATGTATGGTTATATATGTACATATTACATTTTTATAGCTTCTTAAATAATCATTTCAAATGGCACGTATAAATTATGATATTTTTAAAACCGCCTTGTTCACTTAAAATCTTATCACTCTAATACTTAGCCATAGTTTTACTCAGTGCAGCTTTTGACAAGTTTTTGACTTTATTACCCGAATCTAATGTTTTTGAGAATAAGATCAATTTTATTCTTAAGATGAATACAGAATACAGAAGAACCTCAGTTTGGTGTTGGTTGGGGTCAATGGCACTCAACATTCAAATTGGACTCACTGAAAATGTTACAATCACAGATGAAACTTCTACTCGGAAGGAAGAAGTGGTTACATCTTTCCTTTGACTATGCGTGATGGTGGTGTTGGTGTCATGGAGATTGTACTGAATTGCATGATAATTGCATAGGTACCTAAAGGATGGAGATCACTTGGTCTGCTGAAAGTCCGTTCTGGATCTCTGGACGATGGGATACGTTCAACTACGGACGGCGCACTGGAACGATACACCATTGTCGAATGGGATGTCTTATACGAGAGACTGGAGCAAGTACTTCAGAACTGCCCTTCAATGGTATGGACTACAAATCCTGCCCTGGATTTGTGAGACTGATATGCAAGATAGAAAGGATGGTCAACTTAGTTCGATACCAAGTTGAATCTAGAATTGGATCGCGAATACCGGCCTGAGATGCATCAGAGATGTATATTTCTGATGTTTCAGTGTTCTCTGATTCAAAAAGGAGATCACATGCCAACTGTAACATCAACATCTATTTTACCAAAATTATGAAGTACCGAGTTGACGCTCTACTCCAAGCAGCAGCCAATTCTACTCCAATACCAATCCTGGCCAAATGCAGGTTATTGATGCAACAATTGCCTGGCTAGGTGTATGGTACAAGAGGCCAGTAACTGAGCTACCAAGGGCTAGCTTTCCTTTCATGATACTGGAACGAATTCCATGGTCAGTTTTTATGGAGCAGGGAGTTTTTATATGGTCGGTTGCTCAAATCCGTTTTACCGTGGTGTTTGAAGTGATATTATTTGGTGTGATGAAGCTGGTTGTAAGAAATTAGGTATTTTAAGTTGTATAAATACAACATCTTAATATAGCTATTTAAGACTTTATTCATCCCAAATAAAATGAGAATAATCTATAAGTCAAAAAATTCGCAAAATTAAAAATTGGAAATAAAAACGAAGGGGTTCTTTCGAACAAAATGTCCCCGTTCAGTGATTCAGAAAACGCTCAAAGCAAAACAGTCGTACCATCTCGCTATTTTGACATACGAGTTCAAGGCAATATATATATGTCAAGCGATTGTGTATTAGTCTATTCAACAATAGAATTAGCGAAAATCTATGGTCCGTTATAACTGTTAACCGTGACACCCAAATTGTATGCAAATAAATGCCGGACCCTTACTCTTTCTGATTTAAGTACGTGTAGATTACCGCAATCTGCTTAGTTCATCGAATAATCATTAGATTTTCTTGCTATAAATTGATACAGTCACTACAATATAATAAGTCAACAAAAACTAAAAAAAAAGCGAAACGTGGAATTAAAATTTAAACAACTATTCCGTATCAAGCGAATTGTTTTATTTACATTGATGACAAATTTTGTTGGTGTTAGAGCCCGCCATAACCGTGAGGATGGGATGCCCCGTGCCAGCTACCGTGGTGTTCGTGCTCGATGTCGTAGCTGTACTTGTCGGAGTTTGGGCGAGCTGCAACAACATTAATTTTATTGAATATTCCAAACGTTCAATTACATTAACCAATTCAGCCAAGTTTACGAAAACAGTAATTACTACAAAATTGGGCGCAACTCTGATTCCATTGTGTTTGTTTCGAGAATATTGATGAAACATTTTCAAAACTTTTAATCGGATACTATTCGAATCGGATCGGAAGAATCATGAATACCAATATTGCATTCATTTTCTAAAATTTCTAAACGTCAAACTTCGGTCAGAAGTCTGGAATGATGTGTAACTATAAAAATATGAATCCTTGATACTAACACACGGAAGTCTTGCTCCAGCCACCATGAGCTGCAGATCTCTTAGACCGTTCCCAAGATCCCCCGTAGCCTCCTCCTTGGGGAAGAGCACCAATGACTTTGCTGTGACCACCTAATCTGTAGCTACCAGTTCCATCTCCAAGACCACCATATCCATCAGGGTGGGCAGATCCGTGCCAGGAGCCATGTTTGGAGTGCTCAATGTCATATGCAAACTTACCTTCGTGGGGTTTTGCTGCAGATGAAACAAGAACACTCGATCATGATTGTAAGTCGAGCGCCAAAATACCTGTATCTGTAAGGACAACGTGTTGAAACAACTAGGTCGATTTGAATGTTATTTTTAATTATTTATTTTTTATTTTTATTTATTTATTTATTTTTTTTTTAACGATCATCAAATTATTGAGCTGGTTCTTATACATTTCAATCATTAAAATTCTTTACACACTTAGAAGAATCTAATAATGAGAAAATCCTAACAACGCCGTCCGAATAAAACATTCAGTATTTGAGGACTTCAGTAAATGGCATTGTGACCGGAACGGCAAAAAGTTGCAGCTTACATTTGTCTAGTTATCTTCAAAGAGTAATCAAGTATTGTTAAACACTAGGTAACCAAATCGTTATGAATGATAACGACGATAATAATCTGGTCCACAATCTGGACAAAAATACTGAATTTCCTAGTACTTATGTTGCCCAGAAAAGTTGCTTAAGAGTAGGAAAGCACAACTTGTTGAATTTTCGGACGTTTTACAATAGTTATCAAGTCCTCCACAAGACAAAACGATTTATCAAAGACATTAGCGGGTAGAGGAAAATTTAACTCTGTTTCTGAAAAAAAACACAGATAATTTTATTGATTGTCCCTCAAATACTATTATTTTAACGTTTATTTGCAAGGTCTCTCTTGAGCCAAAGTCTCTCATAGATCCATTATCCACAAGTATTTACGCCTCAGGAAATGTGGAAAATATTACCTATGAAATGAATTATTTAATAATGAATTAATGAGAGTTTTTTGCTACAGGAATGCCGTAAGCCTTCCTAAGTTTTTTTTCCAAAACTACCGGACAGAAGTTTGCGAAATCCGGCTCAAAAATACGATACCGATCCGGAATGTATCATTAATCTTGACATCTTGATCAATCAACCCATATGTATGGTTATAATATACATACATAATACATTTTTTATAGCTTCTTAAATAATTATTTCAAATGTCACGTATAAATTATGATATTTTTAAAACCGCCTTGTTCACTCCAAATTTTATCACTTTAAATACCTAGCCATACTTTTATTCGGTGCAGCTTTTGACAAGTTTTTGACTACATTCCACGAATCTAATGTTTTTTAGAATAAGATCAATTTTATTCTTAAGATGAATACAGAATACAGAAGAACCTCAGTTCGGTGTTGGTTGGGGTCAATGGCACTCAACATTCAAATTGGACTCACTGAAAATGTTACAATCACAGTTGAAACTTATACTCGGAAGGAAGAAGTGTGTACATCTTTCCTTTGACTGTTCGTGATGGTGGTGTTGGTGTCATGGAGATTGTACTGAATTGCATGATAATTGCATAGGTAAAGGATGGAGATCACTTGGTCTGCTGAAAGTCATTCTGGATCTCTGGACAATGGGATACGCTCAACTACGGACGGCGCACTGGAACGATACACCATTGTCGAATGGGATGTCGTATACGAGGGACTGGACCAGAACTGCCCTTCAATGGTATGGACTACAAATGCTGCCCTGGATTTGTGAGACTGATATGCAAGATAGAAAGGATGGTCAACTCAGTTCGACACCAAGTTGAATCTAGAAGATCGCGAATACCGGCCTGAGATGTATCAGAGATGTATATTCCTGATGTTTCAGTGTTCTCTGATTCAAAAAGGAGATCACATGCCAACTGTAACATCAACATCTATTTTACCAAAATTAGGAAGTACCAAGTTGACGGCTCTACTCCAAGCAGCAGCCAATTCTACTCCAATACCAATCCTGGCCAAATGCAGGTTATTGATGCAACCAATGCCTAGCTAGGTGTATGGTACAAGAGGCCAGTAGATGAGCTGCCAAGGGCTAGCTTTCCTTTCATGATACTGGAATGAATTCCATGGTCAGTTTTTATAGAGCAGGGAGTTTTTATATGGTCGGTTGCTCAAATCCGTTTTACCGTGGTATTTGAAGTGATATTATTTGGTGTGATGAAGCTGGTTGTAAGAAATTAGGTATTGTAAGTTGTATATATACAACATCTTAATATAGCTATTTAAGACTTTATTCATCCAAAATAAAATGAGAATAATCTATAAGTCAAAAAATTCGCAAAACTAAAAATTGGAAATAAAAACGAAGGTATTCTTTCGAACAAAATGTCTCCGTTTAGTGATTCAGAAAACGCTCAAAGCAAAACAGTTGTACCATCTCGCTATTTTGACATACGAGTTTAAGGCGATATAAATACGTCAAGCGATTGTGTATTAGTCTATTCAACAATAGAATTAGCGAAAATCTATGCTCCGTTATAACTGTTAACTGTGACACCAAAATTGTATGCAAGTAAATGTCGGACCCTTACTCTTTCTGATTTACGTGTAGATTACCGCAATCTGCTTAGTTCATCGAACAATCATTAGATTTTCTTGCTATAAATTGATACAGTCACTACAATATAATAAGTCAACGAAAACTCAAAAAAAGCGAAACTTGGCAATAAAAATTTAAACAACTATTCCGTATCAAGCGAATGGTTTTATTTACATTGATGACAAATTTAGTTGGTGTTAGAGCCCGCCATAACCGTGAGGATGGGATGCCCCGTGCCAGCTGCCGTCGTGTTCGTGCTCGATGTCGTAGCTGTACTTGTCGGAGTGTGGGCGAGCTGCAACAACATTAATTGTTATTGAATATTCCAAACGTTCCCTTACATTAACCAATTCAGCCAAGTTTACTCAAAACAGTAATTACTACGAAAATTGGGCGCAACTCTGATTCCATTGTGTTTGTTTCGAGAATATTGATGAAACATTTTCAAAAACTTTTAATCGGATACTATTCGAATCGGATCGGAAGAATCATGAATACCAATATTGCATTCATTTTCTAAAATTTCTAAACGTCAAACTTCGGTCAGATGTCATGAATGATGTGTGAATATAAAAATATGAATCCTTAATACTAACACACGGAAGTCTTGCTCCAGCCACCATGAGCTGCAGATCTCTTAGATCCGTTCCCAAGATCCCTCGTAGCCTCCTCCTTGGGGAAGAGCACCAATGACTTTGTGTGACCACCTAATCTGTAGCTGCCAGTTCCATCTCCAAGACCACCATATCCATCAGGGTGGGCAGATCCGTGCCAGGAGCCATGTTTAGAGTGCTCAATGTCATATTCAAACTTTCCTTCATGCGGTTTTGCTAGAGAATTAAAGAGACAACAAACAAAATATTGTCAATTGGACATTCTTAGGAACAAATTAGTAGCTGCCTTGAATTTTGCCTGACAGAAAGGTCCAAAAATTATCAATAGATTTAAAAAGTTAATGATAGTTACAGAAGCTAGTCTTGCTCCATCCACCATTAGCCGATCTCTTGGATCTGCCCCATGATCCGTCGTAACCTCCTCCTTGGGGAAGAGCACCGATGACTTTGCTGTGACCTCCTAATCTGTAGCTACCAGTTCCATCTCCAAGACCACCATATCCATCAGGGTGGGCAGATCCGTGCCAGGAGCCATGTTTGGAGTGCTCAATGTCATATTCAAACTTACCTTCATGAGGTTTTGCTGAAAAATCAGGAAATGAGGAAAGATATAATGTACCGGATATCCCAAACTTTAAGTTAGTATCTGGTTTGATTCCAGAAGTTAATTATGCTTACAAAAGCTAGTCTTGCTCCATCCACCATTAGCCGATCTCTTGGATCTGCCCCATGATCCGTCGTAACCTCCTCCTTGGGGAAGAGCACCGATGACTTTGCTGTGACCTCCTAATCTGTAGCTGCCAGTTCCATCTCCAAGACCACCATATCCATCAGGGTGGGCAGATCCGTGCCAGGAGCCATGTTTAGAGTGCTCAATGTCATAATCAAACTTTCCTTCATGAGGTTTGGCTGGAATTATACACAACATGTCATAATACACTTCGATGATGAAATTACTCAAACATGAATAATTACAGTGGCCTGTAATCAATCGACCATCATTACATTTGCTCTGATAACTTACTACATCTTGTCAAGTTTTGAGTATCTCTACCATTTCTCTTGTTTCCACGATAATTCCATTTAATAATATTATACGTCGCTGAGATGATGGGTAGAGGCAGATAATTTCTAACCGTGGTTAAAAAACAAAATTTTGCTTCTGCATGGGAGTATGGTTTTCAACGACATAAATTAAATATAAATGAATATGTCATTTCAGTCGCCAACTTATTCAATTCTGTATATGAAGTAATAGTGGTTAGATTGGTGGATACAAATAATTTCTAGCAAGTACTAGTATGGAACGATTAGTTTGTACTTACATAACTTGGTGTAACTAGTTCCGTGAGAAGCTGCAGTAGCCAGTAAGCATAATGTAAGTAACGTGACCTGCAATGTTATTAGTGATCACAAATTAAAGGTATTTTTGTTTTCCCTAATAGGAACATAATTCAGTTTTAGGAAAAAAATATGGTTGTCGCCCAGTAAAAGTTTGTCGAAAGACGGATATGGAATCTTTTCCGAAAAAAAATATAAGAAAACTAAAAAAAAAATTATACTTTGGACTTTTGAGAGCGTCATAATCAGATTTCAGGGTGATGATCTGATGTTTCACACCCTCCAATGTCGATATGAATATTTCCACAATGCGAATTCACTTAATAAATTTATATCTACTCATTGCATGATTAAATTTTACTCGCATTAATCTTCATTTTTGTTCAACACTTTCGGAGTAATAAGAGATGAGTGATGACAAGATATGTAAATAGTTGGGTTAATTTCCTCTCAAGTATATTAAGATACCCTTGCGTACGAATGGCGCTCCTAGCGTGTGGGATTCCTTGAACTCTAAGGCGAGGCCCTGCTGTCTTTGTAGAGGAGGTGTCGTGAAAATATTATGACACCATCCCCTAAAATTTGGATTCTTCACTGAAAACTTTATAAAGCTTCCACTGAACACAGTTCTCCACATATGGGTCCTCCCATGGTTAATTTCTTGAAATCTCTTTTTTAATAAAACTTCAACCGTGGCCCCATATGAATTATGTAATATCTTTCAACAAACGCAATAAGGTCTCAAGGTTTACTTTAGGTACCTGATATTCACTTGTTACTTTAGTCTGGTCAAAGCTCTATTTATTTCGATTTTCGGGATTAATACTATACAGTTGATGATGAGTTGTCAAATTAGTTGGGTTAATCCTGTCAAGTGAATTTGGAGATCGATGCGTCCCATATCAATTGTGATGTAGTTTTCAACAAATCCAGTGAAGTGTACATTTATCACTTTTTTCTAATGACACCTTTTCCATTACCGACAAATTACCGTTAGATAGCTCAGAAGGATGAATGAATGTTGTTCGAGGTCACTCACCTTGAGATCCATGATTGGAAGACCGAACTACGCTCATTTCTTGTTGAAAATATACCTTATATAGAAACAGCCGGTAGGATATCCCCACTGCGTTGAAACAAGTTCTTGATTTTACGTCATTTTATCAATGCACGAGAATTATTGTTAGATACGGTTGAGTTAGCTGGAGATCGGAAAAGTCTGCTTATTTGGTCCGTTTGCAATATCCCTTCACCAACTCCGAGAGCTTGGTCAAGTTCAAGTGAATGTTTTGGGGGCCCAAATATTACTCTACTTCTTAACGCTAGGAGGTCACACTGGGGTTGGTTCTGACCCCAGTGATCTAATTTTGCTGAGCAACTTCTTGAATAAAATTTTCCCGCCAAAATGAAGCCCGCGTAAATTACGTTTGTACCCTTGCTAACGTAATTTATTCGGGCTTCATTTTACTAACTGCATCTGGGACGATTTTGACCCCACAGTTACCTGCGGAAGTGAAGATTGTTTGACCTGGCGGGGAGTGACCCCAGTTTCATTCTCACCTGTTGCATGAGATAAGTCACAATGTTTCTGTATTTTTTTTCCTTGCACTTTTATTCTATTGAAACATGACTGAAACTATTTGGAATCCCCGCATTCTCGGCTGTGAGAATATTGCTGTGAGTTTTCTGGTAGTTTCTAGCTTCTTTAGGTGAGAACTATTTAGAAATTGGTTGTCCGTAGCCAATGTTATTCCTGTTTAGTGGGTGAATATAGTTTTCTAAACCCTATTCAGTAAATAATGCCTGTTTATACATGGTATACG
This sequence comes from Creontiades dilutus, assembly GCA_031894815.1. Taxonomy (NCBI): domain Eukaryota; kingdom Metazoa; phylum Arthropoda; class Insecta; order Hemiptera; family Miridae; genus Creontiades; species Creontiades dilutus. Next base: position 365,082 of record JAVIWC010001314.1, on the reverse strand, counting down.
AATAAGAGCTTTGGTAAGAGCTTTGGTGTAAGCCTCTCAACCACCGAAATCACATGCGATGAGTGTGCCGAGTGGCTGTCGATGCAACGTACTTCTCATACAACGTACTGTGAAATTGATGGATGAAATGGATTTTTAGGTGTAGCATTCAAGGGTATTTTTGTAATTGGAGAACAATGTTTTGATGTAAGAAGAAAGTGGTGATTGGCAGATTCTCAAGAAAGGTCAACTTCAAGCTGGTGTAACGTACATCTTAATCGTCCGATCGTGTTGATTTTTTCGCCCTCTGTTACAGGGTACTCTGAAATGTATGAATCCAATGAGTTTTTTGATGTGGCATCTATGGGAGTTTTCAAAATTTGCAAATATCGTGAACCTATACGTGGCTATTTTCGGGAGAGTAACGTTGGCTACTAACTTTCAAAAGGTATATTGACGTTGTCATAATAGTTTATTTATTTTATTCAATAATTTCCTGGATTGTATTTAAATTATTTAAAATTGAAAATACATCCATGAAACGGCGTTTCGAAAGTACGGAAGAATGTTTTCATATGGGGTCAAAATTGACCCTTGTGTTTTGTCTGTGCTATAAAATTATATGTGTTACGTAATAGGGTTAATGGCAATGAACTTCCCAACAGAAAATCAACAGCGTTTTCACGTTATATCGGTAAAACCTCAGCGTGCATCTGCTGAAAGTAGATCGTAGATAGTTTTTTTTTTTTTTTTCAAGTCTATCAACAGGTAGTGCGAGCATTGTTTTTGTGAGATGAACAATTTTTACCTCGCAAATCAAATTTTCCACTCGCATTTTCCGTTTTAGACTATTTCGAACAACTTTTGTCCATCTGTTTGTCCGTTTGCCTACAGACCCTTCTAACAATTCTGAGGCAGTGTCTTGTGTCGAACACTGACGGAGTGACGCGATCGAGCGAGCTATGGGATTGGGACGAATTATTTACGATTCCAAAACGAATTTGTCTTACGTAAGGATGCGCATCGCGTCGTCGCCGAAGCGGGTACGCCACATGGTGATCCATTCCTCCAGAGTTATTTTATACTAGTTTATTCCACTTTAATTTATATTCGAAAAAATGTCTCGTTTTTCCAAATTCGTACGCCTTTCTTCGATGCCGTTTATGTACTGTTTGGCCCGTAGGCAAAGAAAACGAAAGCCAGTTAATGAAATTTTGTGGCTTCAAGGAAAACTAGGCGAGTTTTACCGTTCGAGTTCTCGAATTCTTTCTTGTTCTCGAACGACAATATCATCGTAGAGAATAAAAGAAAAATTCTCACACTACACATCAAAAAAATGTCAACGCCCGATTTTTGTTGAAGAACGGCTGGTGCTCACCCGCAGCTAAGTTCAATAGATGTACGCTTCAAATGATTCATATTATCCTAGTAGCATATTATACCTTCTAAATTCTAAATTCAACTATATGAGGTCAAACTTGGGTAGAGGGACCATTTAGTCGAGCGAATTCAAGGATGCGTAGATCAAATTCGTCAGAAACATCGTGAGGTTTGACATGCAGTCAACAGTTTCCAAAATTATGTTATTGCTGTGCTTTGAAAAGGCCTTCATTTAAAATTAAACTACCAAAGTGAATTAATTATTCTATGAAAATTGGTGGAATTTTCAATTAGTACAGGTACGTTAGGAAGGTTTACTGCAGAATATATAATTAATTAGTGAGATGAGTTATTTTAGCTGATAATACAAATGCAAGTTGTTAAATAGTGACAATTAAATCATCTTATATTTTTAGAATCACACTGAGCGTAAACATCAAAGAACGTGGAGTACGGAAAATCCACTGGAAAGAGTTTATTAAACCCTAATCACATTCTCTTGAACTTGAGTAAGCGCTCGCAGTTGGCGACGGGATATTACAAACTGACCACATACTTTCCCTCTCGCTCCTGCCTAACGGACCGTACCTGATAAAAATTCCCGTATATCATTCGAATGATGCGGAATCAAGGTCTTTTTACGACGTAGGGAGGGGGACACCTCGCCGATTGTTCTATATAAGATATCTTTTTCTTGAGAAATAAGTGTAGTTCGGCGTTCCAATCATGCATCTCAAGGTAAGTGAACCCACACATGATTCTACTCGAACATGCCGTAAGTTAACAGTCACTGCAAACGCACTGTATTGATATCTATTCTACGTTCATGTTCATTAGACGTAGTCTAATATACTTTATCCAAACCTGGCATTAAATTGAATTCAGGATGGCTTAAAAATAGATTCAGTTCATATTTGAGTATCAGGTTGAATAGGCATGAACTCTGCAACAACGGTCCATAAGCTAGTAGGTACTTCTCTAGGCTCTGAAATGACTCCTAGGTGTCTTAAATGAGATCTATTTCAAATTTCCTCCGATACAAAGCAATAAGAAATTACTCGAATGCAAGTAATGGAAACATCATCGGATTTTGAATTATACATAATGAAAACACTAAACTCATTTATCCATGACCTAAATATCCAAGCTAATTTGCAAAATAAAACATTGAAATCGCCTCATCAATCATAATTGTTGCATAACGTACTGTGAATAGAATAATCTGTGAATAGAAGGAAATGTGCTCCGTTCTGAAGATAAAATAATTTGTGGCATATCTGCACACCAAATCTGAGTCAAATATTCAATAGTAAAGTAAGTAAGTAAAGTAAACAAGGAATTTCACCTTGGATTTTCGTCCGACTACCCGGAGGTGTCGCGGACGTCGCCAGCCGTCCTCTAGAGAGGATCGGAACTAGGTCTGACGATTTCGCTCGTGGCTTCCCATTGCCTCACGCCCCTGGGTTGGGAGCGATTTGGAATCACGCGATATCGAGATCAGAGATGAACTGTCTAACGACAGAACAGGTATACAACACTCGATAGGATTTTGGCTCTAACCATTGGTTCCTGCCGGATTCGAACCGGTCTAATCAGTACTCCCACTGAAAGTAAACAGCCAAATGACTGATGCCTTAGCTCGCTCGGACAACCTGTCCCCCAAATATTCAATATCTATGGAGCATTTTCTTTTCATGACAGTGGGATTGACTGATTGATTCTTATTGACTTTTAACGGACGAACCTTTTGAATCACTTTAAGATTTCTTGATTATTATATACATATCTCATACGATGTTATTGTTTATCAAGATTCATTAGGTTATTCTTTGGACGTTCCTTATTTATCATTGATTACTTTCCAGGTGACGTTGTTTACACTAGGCTTGGTGGCAGCAGTGGCTTCTCATGGAACTAGTTACACCCAATTGTGTAAGTGCACTACATCTTAGCTGTCAATCTACCAAAAACCACGTTGTAATACGTTATGTCTTCATGGATTAATATACCATCTGCGTGTTCTCTTCCGATTCTATCCACGGATCATATATTTATTATTGTACATAAATGCTTCTTCTAGAAATTTCGTATTGTCCTTATTTAAAATTTTTATCGTTGCGTCAGAAAAAATTGCATTTGACTGTTTATTCTAGCCAAGCCCCATCAAAGTTCGTTCGACTACAAAATTGAGCACTCCAAACATGGGTCTTGGCATGGATCAGCCCACCCGCATGGTTACGGCGGACTTGGTGACAGCCACATAAGACTGAGGAGATCGCCTCACGGCGGATGGAGCAAAACATCATTGTGTGAGTTACCACTCATAATAATTAACAAGTACGAATGTTCATTATTAACAAACTAACACATAGGATCATGCTCTGTGAACTACATATTTGAGAAACTAGTTGGCGCGTACCTTCTATCTATTAACCCGTCTATTCGTACATATCTTCTTCCCATCTCATGAACATATATATCTAGTGAAAAAAATTTTCAATGTTAATTCAGAAATTTAGTTTATTTTGTAAACAAACAAGTTGTGTACTACCTATTATGAGGGTTATCCAAAATGTTAGTTTATGTCCGTTGTGTGTGTTTTAACAATTTCGGAATTAAAAACGCAGCTTTCTATAACCTACAAACCCTACAATGCCTTTTTTCAGCAAAACCTCATGAAGGGAAATTTGAGTACGATATCGAGCACTCCAAACATGGCTCCTGGCACGGATCTGCCCACCCTGATGGATATGGAGGTCTTGGAGATGGAACTGGCAGCTACAGATTAGGTGGCCACACCAAAGTCATCGGTGCTCTTCCCCAAGGAGGAGGCTACGACGGGTCATGGGGCAGATCTAAAAGATCGGCTGATGGTGGATGGAGCAAGACTAGCTTTTGTGAGTACAATTAACTTCTGGAATCTACTGATTATTTTTGGAACTTTCATTCGTGCAAAATTTAATGCACCTTAATAGTTATTTCTTTCTAATGTCGTGCTTTCTCTCCTCAATCCTTCAGCAAAACCTCATGAAGGAAAATTTGAGTACGATATCGAGCACTCCAAACACGGCTCCTGGCACGGATCTGCCCACCCTGACGGATATGGCGGTCTTGGAGATGGAACTGGTAGCTACAGATTAGGTGGTCATAGCAAAGTAATCGGTGCTCTTCCCCAAGGAGGAGGCTACGACGGGTCATGGGGACGATCAAAGAGATCAGCTGATGGTGGATGGAGCAAAACTAGCTTTTGTAAGTATCAACAACTTCTGGGATTGATTGATAACTTTAGGAACTTGCTTCCATGATAAATTCAAGACTGACAGACAGATAATGACTTACATTCTGGAATATCCAGTTCATTATACCGTTCTTCACTTCCTACTTTTTCAGCAAAACCCCATGAAGGAAAGTTTGAATATGACATCGAGCACTCTAAACACGGCTCCTGGCACGGATCTGCCCACCCTGATGGATATGGTGGTCTTGGAGATGGAACTGGTAGCTACAGATTAGGTGGTCACAGCAAAGTCATCGGTGCTCTTCCCCAAGGAGGAGGTTACGACGGATCTTGGGGACGATCAAGGAGATCAGCTGATGGTGGATGGAGCAAAACTAGCTTTTGTAAGTATTAACAACTTCTGGGATTGATTGATAACTTTAGGAACTTGCTTTCTAGATAAATTCAAGATTGACAGACAGATATTGACTTGGATTGTGGAATATTCAATTCATTATACGAGCGAGGGCTCTTCTAGAATCCACCAACTATCACCTATCTACTGGGATAATACTGTATTATGAAGGAACGTAACTCAGGAACATGCTTTTCTCATTATGTGTTCTTGTTTCATCTGCAGCAAAACCCCACGAAGGAAAGTTTGCATATGACATTGAGCACTCCAAACATGGCTCCTGGCACGGATCTGCCCACCCTGATGGATACGGAGGTCTTGGAGATGGAACTGGTAGCTACAGATTAGGTGGTCACAGCAAAGTCATCGGTGCTCTTCCCCAAGGCGGAGGTTACGACGGGTCATGGGGACGGTCAAAGAGATCAGCTGATGGTGCTTGGAGCAGGACTTCCGTGTGTAAGTATAATAATATATCATACAGGTCTAGGCATTCGTCCATTTTTCTTACAATCAAGAGCCACTTTATGCTGTTAGCGTTACCAGTTCGCCATCACTTATAAAGTTTAGTAGTAGGCAGGCAGGTATTCCACGATTTGAAGGGTTAACCTGCGTTGATGAGTGAATAACAGTATGGCATGGAGAACGAATTCGTTTAAAGTAAAACAAAATGTGTCCATACTCCTGTGTTATAGCTATAATTTACATTCCAGCTCGTCCGCACACAGACAAATACAGCTACGACATTGAACACGAACACCACGGCCGCTGGCACGGGTCATCCCATCCTCACGGGTATGGCGGGCTCTAACTATATGAAAATTCACTCTGTAAATGAAACTACAATGTAAATAAAACCTTATCTTTTACAGAAAATAATTGTTTACATACATTTTAGAAAACACCCTAATCAAACATGATTCATGAATTCTCAGAATTCTTCCCTTTTTAGTCTACCATCTTTTTCTGTTCAAGATGGGATATAATATAATTCTGTCCTGGCAGAGAAAGATTGTCTTGGACAATTTATCGATCAAAAAAGCATTCATTGCAATTATTGATCACACATTTCAATAGAAATTGTTTCCTTCTAATCCAGTGGTGATATAAAAAAGTTGTTCCAAATCATCACTTTCTGCTCCAGGGTCTACCTTTAGCGTAGAGAAAGCGAATGCTTAGTTTCCACTCACGGGAGGTTGAACTTTTTTTCTCCCCAAAATCAAAATTTCCAATCCCATTTCATTGTGTGTCTGTCATCGCAGATGTTAGTATTGAGCTCAATTTCCACGATTTTCTTCCGATTTCAAGTGAACTTGAATGGAGTGTGCATGGTGTAGAATTTCACCACTGATGCGTAAATGTAGAAACCGTCAAGCATCAATTTCTCAGTTTCTAGTGACCCATCAAGCTGAAAATTGGAAGACTGGTGCGAATAGGTGATTTGATCATCTCACATTAATTTCAACTAGATATTGTTTTTATTTTGTTCGCTTTTTAATTAGCTCGTCAGACCCGCAATACATACCAAATAACTCATTTGAAGGCGTTGATGTCTTGTTGCAATTTGTTCCTTGAATTGTTGTAACAACTTAATACTTAGCGTCGCATCATTTGAAATTAAGAAGTTTTCATGATTATTTTCATAAGCTGTACAAGTTGTTACTGATGTGACGAAGCATCACCAAACTTGGGCGTTTTCCTTATGCAGAGTTATGTGGCAGACTGGCTGAGAAAACAACTATATTTGTTGTCAGAGAATAAAGTGAGAAACATGAGAATAGTGAAAAGAAAAAATCGGATAGGGGATGAGGAGGGTTGGTTGACTGTGTTTGCGGTGATGAGGTGAAGGGTTGTGGCGCTTGGGGGGTGCAGGGGAGGTGCCGCGGTTTTTTCATTAAGCCTGCCCGTGGGCCAAATTAATACATCAATGTCCAGAAGAGAGAAGTGGAAAAGGGATGCGAAGAGGGAGGGAAAGGAAAAGGAAAAAGAAGAGGGTGGCTTCTGTAATTTACACTCCCCGGAGGAGTGAGGTAGGGGGTTTTGGAGTTAGAGCCAGAGGGGTAAGAATAGCTGGTAAGGGTAGGGCTGTGTGGAGGGGGTGAGATGCTTCTGATCATAGCAAGACAGCTTTCTGCCTTTCATATCAATCCGACTCTCTCTCGACAGCCGCAATTTCACAAACCTAAAAGCAACTAATGGAGAGGAAATACTCTAATTTATTTCAGTCAAATAACGTCGTATTGATCTCATCACTTAACACAGGATGCTTCAACTAGTAGACATAAAAAAAACCTCCCTCAAACATCTGGCCCAATTCCTCGTGAGGTAAATAAAAAAATTCTGGGTCAGTCAAAATACTGACCTACTGTTTTACCATTCAGTCTCGGATATTAACTGGAGGTGATGGGACTGACCCCATGGAGAAAACAGATGATTATTAACTAAAATAATAAGCCAAAGGAGTTTTCATTACAATGTTCTATTTATTCATACAAACATAATAAAGTGGTCCACGAAACTAGGAAAATTAATAATTATAAATGAAAACCCATTATGACATAGTAATTTTAAAAAACTATTACTACAGTAAGATATAAATAAAATATATATATATATATATATATATATATATATATGAGAGAGAGAAGAAAAATAAGAGCTGACATAAGCTGTCAAAACAAATGGAAATACGATTTATTCTTGAAGGGTCTATTAGGAAAGAAATCAAACAAAGAAGGATAGAAACTTATTTTAAAAAATAAGACAATCAAAAAACAAGGAGCTGGTGTGTAGTTCCGAATCACCTTCTCAGAATGCTGTATTGTGGGGAGTCGAACACAGGATAACAGAGCGTTCCGAACATAGAGACGAAATCCATGTTCATGTTAATTCATGTTGAATATTAACAATCTAGAAAAACACGATCTGCCCTACAAGAAGTGTGGGTCTGATGAATTGTCTTTTACCGTTCACATCAACCTTTTTTATACAAATTATTATAATTAGTCGGATATTGTTAAGGTTCCAAAACTTTAAAGAAAGAAATTCATGTTTTTTACTATAGGGGAGGTATGGCATCCCCACAAAAACTTTGGTTTCAAATACAAAATAATAGCTCACAAGTACTTGCGGCTACTTGCAACTCCTGGATTAATCCGAGTTATGGAAATCACTGGGCAAATGTCGAGGGTTTTGATTAGGATCAACATCAAAGTTTAATTTGTGTAATGTGATAGCTTGCGAATGAAGTTTAGGGTGCCATGAACATCATTGCTGTATTACATAGATCATTCTTGTATTAAATCTCTAGGATAGTTCGTTGATGATCCGCATTCCACTGTTCTTCACTTCGGATGAATATGGAATGATGGAAACACCTTCCAGAACGGGAGGTATTAATGTACTATTCAAAATATACTGTCAAATAATGCTCTAATTCATGTTAGCAGCAACTACATTAGTATAAGTCATGAGGGTAAATGTTTGACGAAATGGTTTGTATAGGGGCTGTGATTTAATTAAGAAAGTTGATGTCGGGATTTTTAACTCGGTATGAAATTAATGCGGGGCAAATATATAAAATAGCTGTGCCTTTAGGGTTTGACGAATTGGAAGGGAAGGGCCCTTCTGAAGGCCGACGTGGACCAAAACCCCGATGTATGTTGAAAAGGGTGTCGGAAAAAATCTTCGTAATTTTGCATCCTTTCTTATATCACTGTTTTGTTTATTTGTTTCTAATCCTATTGTATCCTATTGTAGTATCATGTAATTTATTAACGCGTTTTGCATTTCCTTCGCATACTGGATTTTGCGTTCATTTAAATAGATACATACATGAATAAACTCTAATAGGAAAACAATACGGTTCATACAGCTTCTAATCCTTCAAATTTGAAATTCGAAACAGTTCATTTCATACTCGAATATTTAAAGGAGTTCTGTTGGTTCTGATAAGACATCTGTTCCTTTTGGATCATGACTGGTAACAAGAAAATCCCATTTTAGACACTTAGCCGCTCCCGGTTAAGACGAGGGGAAAAAAAGGAAGACGTTTCGCAAAGAAACACATTTTCGACGCTCACGAAAACCCATCTGTCCCACGAGACGAGCCCAACCCGTAACATGTGTCCCGTAGGACCCTTGTAACCCGCCTACCTATGAGAAATGGAGTAATCAGGGCCGGCTAATCCTTCAGGAGCCCGCAGTTCATGTTTGCCAATCTGCCGGCCCCACCTGCGGCCCCTCGCCGAGCTTTTCCGTGCTCCGAGAGCACAAAACCGAAAAAACGTATTTATAAGCCGAACAAGAATACGGGGAAATCGCTTCCGTTTCGCCTCGCTCCGGACAACTTTCGAAGGCGAAGGGGAGATAGAAAAATCGAGTATTGTGCCGGGGGAGTTTGAGACAGGAAGAGACTTCGTGGGAGCACGAAGCGTTTTCTGTCGGGGAGGGTTTTTTCTTTTTTTGCTCTTCCAAAGCCTTTTTAGTCGCTTGGGACTTGAAAGACTTCGTCCAGGGAGAGGGTACGGTGGGAGGGGCGGGGCTTAAAGTGTCATTTTTATCCTTCAAAAGCGATAAGCAACGGGAAAGAGAGGAAAACCAAGGAGATGCAGGTGGTCCTTTTTCCCACACCTTATTATACCTCCGTTAAATTACGTTGTGCTGGAGGAAAGTGCTGATGGAACGAGGCAATGGTCTCGCGTTTCGAGAAAGAAATCGGAGCTAGCTCGAGGAACCACGAGCGTATTGTTGATCTGTAGATTTGGGAATAATTTTGGGTACAGGCAAGCCTTCCTCCCACATTGTATCACACAAATAACACCAAAACTGACGCTATCTAGCGTGCAAATACTGTCGAACTCGGGAGACAGTGATGAAGAGGTTTGCGGAATTCAGAGGACGTAGAAATAGGCTTCACCAATACATTCGGCAGTTCGTTGACGAAATCTCGATGCTGAAAAGGAGAGGTGAGGGGGAAGAAATTCGGGGAACCTGGAGGCCTATTGTTGAGAGGAAGTCCGGACAAGAAAGAATATTACATATGTCCACAACAGGATGAAATCGGAGATGGGTCGCATTTCTTCTAGGGAGAAGACACAACAGCCGTTTGAAATGGAATGAAAGTTTGAAAGACGATGTAAAGCATAAACCGTTTTTTAACTCTCTCAAAATTGATGTATTTGGATATCTTCAAAATCCTTAGTCCACACTCGAGTAGGAGTTTAGGTTTTCCACAGATCTGTTGTGAAAATAGGAGGAGCGTTCCGACCATCAAGCTCACAACCGTGGGTACCGTGCCCAAGCCTCTAAAACTTCGAGATGTCCACAACCTCTTTACATAACATTTTGGACCAATTTGGGAAAACCTAACTTTTTACAAGAACATCTTCGCATCAGTTGTCCATGAAGGAGGAACAACAGAAGAAGAGGAAGAAGACAGGGATGTAGAAGAACATGCTTTTCCATCCTTATCTAGTTCAACGTGACAAAAAATCAGCTTTTTTTTTTTTTTGAAAAATTTGCCATTTTAGAGATGGCCGGGTTTGCAACTAGCGGACACAGCTGGATAGAATCCTCGTTTGTTGGGCTGTAATTTTGTTCAATTTTGTTCTGGTATTGAATTTAATGATATTAAACACGTACCAACAGTTAATGTTGAGATCACTAACAATATTATATATTAGCGATCTCAACATTTGGATTTTGGATCAGACCTAATGCACATAGACGGTTTTTTTTTTTTTAACCTCATTCTTACAAAATACACCCGATTGAATCTGCCTCATGGTCTCGTTCTTCGCGAAAGTTGCATGTTGTTCAGGCGTTAGTATGAAACGCTTTCTATAGGGGAAAAGCATAACAAGATTCAGTCAGATAAACTTCAATTCATGTATCATATTTATGTTGGATTTATTGGAAACTTGAGCACTTTGAGCGCAATAAAGTTATTAGCTCTCCATTTTTAGCTCATTTTATGGGGATTTTACAGCTTTTTTAAATGTTGCCAAATAGGAGTAGAAAATTTAGTTATTGCAATGACCCGGAAATTTTATTTTGTTTGAATTATTTTGTACTTTTTTGTAAGATAAAAGACACAGAAGGTGTCGATGTAGTGGTGTATGGAAAGCTTTCGAGAAGTCCGATCCATTTCATGTTACACTATAAATCCGTCCAACAAGAAACTCTGAAACGCTCGACCTTTCTTTCAGAAACCCATGTTGTACGAAGGCTATTAATGAAGAAAATTTGGGGATTGTTGGATAGCAATGAACGATTATAGAATCCAGTAGACGGCAGAGAGGAAACAAACAGGTTGGTTTTCTAAAACTGATTCTTGGCACCCAGACTGGCGATGTGGTAGGAGAAATGAAGATTTTCATTTAAATCGGGAGCAGCCTAACGAGAAAGACTTACTGAAAGACACGTTGGCAGAGTAGAGTCTATATGCTGTTTACAGGTGCATCCCATACTTCCACCCTTATATATGACAGGACGTTCCCATTACAGATCAGATATCTGGCACGGGAATTAGTGATGACGACTGCAATCCGCTCTGGTCGCAAATATTGGAGCCTCATAGTTTAATTGGTAGAAGAAATCACTATTTCAGGGTGGAAGTAATAATCCGGGGGCATTCATAGTGATACTGGAGCCAAGCCCGTTTACTGTTGAGGAATACAGTTTGTTGACACCTGTTAGAGGCCTCAAATATGGATTGAAATTTGAAAAGGTGATTTGGAATGTTAGTGTTATTGTGTAAGTTTATGAGTTTGCAGTATTTCTCCCTCATACCGCTGATTCACTCTGGTCTGTGTATTTGGAAGTTGTGTGTCAAACAAAACGTTTTCATAGATGCAACATATTTTTGGCGTCTAATAGAAACCCTAAACCACGATTGAAATTTAGAGGTTCATTGGCTTCGGCAGCATTATTCACTAGGTATCTGATCTTTTCACCTGAAAGAGCAAACGATGTTGAAAGTCTAGAGGGTGATAGTGAGAAAGTGTAGAAATAAAGGGCGACGGAGAAGAGGGAGGTTTGTAACTTTAATGATTCATTGATGAGGGGAGGGGCGGGAGAGGAGTGGGGGAAAAGTCCCATCAGACAATATCCCGCCCCTCTCCATCCAAAGCTCTCATTTCGACGTAGTTTTGCCTCTCACTTAACTACTTAGTGAGCACTTAGGGAACCCCAAGTTCTTAAGTGTTCTTAGCTCCGAGGACAGAGCGAGAACAAGTGCGGGGGGGTTAGACACGTCAGTTCCCGGCCCACATCACATAAATTCTATTAATGTTGTCACATCTAGATAAGTTAAGGTCTGCTTTCCCTTCCCTTCTCTCCTTTCTTAATCCCTTGTACCCGTTCCAACTATTTCTACGGATCTTCAATCTCACTCGATGATCAAAATAATAACGTTTTGCGTTTCCCTTGATTGTTTCAAAGTGCAACGACGAAATCAAAACCATATTTTTGGAAATTGGTCTTTTCAAGGACTAACATCATATACCGGTGGAAAAAAAAGATAGATGAACGAGGTTTCCAATGCTGCAGTCAATTATAAATGGGAAATTCCATCCATATCTTTTTAGCTCAAAGCTGTGAACGCGATAATTGGATCAGGTAAGGTAAGGTAAGGTACCTCAGGTAAACAAGGAATTTCACCTTGGATTTTCGTCTGACTACCCGGAGGTGTCGCGGACGTAGCCAGCCGTCCTCTAGAGAGGATCGGAACTAGGTCTGACGATTTCGCTCGTGGCTTCCCATTGCCTCACGCCCCTGGGTCGGGAGCGATTTGGATTCACGTGATATCGAGATCAGAGGTGAACTGTCTAACGACAGGACAGGTATAAAACACTTGATAGGATTTTGGCCCTAATCATTGGTGCCTGCCGGATTCGAACCGGGCGAATCAGTACTACCACTGTAAGTAAACAGCCAAAGGACTCTTGCCTTAGCTCGCTCGGACAACCTGTCCCCCTGTGATAGTGATCGTCATTCGCGCTTGAGTAAACAAAATTTAGGTAAATTGTCCTGGTAAAACAATCGACGTATTACCTCCCGAAGTCAATGTTGAACTCTTATTAAGTAGAATCTCCGTACACTACCATCTACCTGCAACAACGATACTATTTTTCAACTATCGCCTGTGAAAATTAAACTCACACAGTTTTTAGTGTTCAGGCGAGGTCGCTTCTGATCAGCAGAGTCCGGCCAAACAATATTTTTTGCCCTGATCCAACTAAAAAGCTGAAATTTTGATGGTGTCCTCTGTGGTTCTTTCTGTATTGATTAGAACAGAAAGTAGATCATCGGCTTACTCAGCTGATCAAGAGCAAAACGAGCGATGATATTAAAATACCTACAATGGTACAGTATGCGTTATGGGGATACGACTTAGAAATCTACCAACTCCGTTGATGTTACATCAACTGGTCGTGGCGCACATGGGAGTTTTTCCTAGATTTCATTTCATTCTTGAAGTGGGGTTAGAAACGTAGATTCAGTGAAGTTTTCTTCTTAGTGGCTCGTGTTCAGGGTTTCTGGACATGCCAGATATATTACAAGCTGGAGTGGTGAATTGTTAACCAACTTCCTTAAGCTAATCACAAAGATTCCATTTTTTTTTTTTTTTTTTTTTTATATATATATTTTGATTTGTGAGCAATGAAATTTATTGGTACCATCCACATCCCAACACGCACATTTCTTGAAAATTTCATCGAAACCACATGGACCTGTAAAAATACAGTTTAATACAAGGATCAGTGGACACGTTCACACTTGCTCATACCGAAGGGTATTCCGAATGGTTTGAATCTCCGATTGCGAGTGGAAATTTTGATTCCGAGCAAAAACGTTTGTCTCCTGAATCTGAAAACAATACTTCTCCTAAAGATAGGTTCATACCACCCACGGACTAGGTTTGGTGATTCGGGTCAACAAGGGGCAAGACCAACCCCACCTTCAAGACCTGGCGGTCGTGCGGGTACTGTATACCCACTTCGCCGTCTTGTACCAATTAGGCACTGGTGATTGAAGTTCTCTCTTGGTTGGACGGTACTGGGATTGAAACTCGAAGAGCAAATGGTTCCAACTTTTATTGATCTACCTGAGTCGTTCAATTGATGAAACAGGAATTCACCTGTAAAACAAACAGGAATGAAAACAAAAATTTAGAGAGGGATTGAAGGCATTGATGTGCGTTGAAACCCCTTGGTATTGGAAGCGTTTCTGGCGTTATACAAGCTTATATTTTACTTCTTTCAATATTATTTAAAATTAATTTTACCTTTCGGAGGAAGCCTATATGGTACAGCCAACTTGTCGGAGTTTTCATGTTCCTTTCAGTGCAGGAAGTTTTTTTCTACGTAATAATCTGATAATCAGCTAATAAATTTACATTTAACAATTTTCAGCCGGTTTTGTCATTTTTAGTGATTTTTTACGACGTCCCTCTCGAGTATGATCTATGACTATATCCGTGAAAAACCCCAAAGGCGTTTATCTGCCTGTGTTTGAGTGATTGGACTCTCATGTCCATTGAAATTATTTGTCATCAATACATCAAGTGGCCCGAGTTTCGACCAAATCACCATCCTCAAGGTGATTCAGCCGGAAACGTAGCCTCTCTTTTATTGCTGTGGTAACTACAAGTATCACACATTGCAGATATATCTCTCCCAACTAAGCATTGTGATTAAAGCATTTACTATTTTTCCTTTTAAATACATCCGTTTATAAGAAGACTGGTGGGGAGTTAGGGGAGAGTGGAGCGTCCCATTTATGTATAAAAAGTTACGACCCTATTTTTAGCAATTCAATCCTATCTGAATGAAACAATGGCTACCTCGAGGTTTTAGGGCTAAAAAATTGATAACCCTCCTGATTGGATTTGCATTTTAGATTACTCGTCAAAATTGCACCTCTACGTTGTATTGTGGCACACGCGGAAAACTCAATTCTCCAAAATTGTGATTATCAATTATTTAATAGTCGTTTCACACAGTTAATTAGTTGTAAAATCAAACCTATGGTGTTTAAATTAATCAAACTAATTAACTGTTGCTTATTAACTTCTACGAATATGTATCTCTGAAACGACAACCCATTTATTACTGGAATCACATAGCATGATTAAAAATATAACAAAATGTTAATGAATGACTTAATTCCACATATATAATTACTGCTGGAAGATTGAATTTAATGAATGACAATAATTAAGAAAATTAGAAGAGAGTTTTATGTAGATCAGCACGTGAAAGGACTAGCTGTCCCTCAGAGAGAAAAATGAATCCAAATATTCGAAATTAGTTGTACAACTAGACAATAATTGTGGTCTAACATTAAAAATTCAATTATTTTTCTAATTAGATATGAATTACAGCGTTGGTAGGGTCAACAAAACGCGTCAAATGAATCATGTTTTTCTCAGACATTTTCTCCCATTTATAAAATTTAAAATTTCCGAGTTTTCGCGACTGATCTGGTCTCAGAAAGTTTTATAATGAGTTATTTATCTTTCCCACGCTCTGGCTTCATTGTTGTCCCACAACCCGCTGGACCAATTCAAATAAGGTGAACTATAGACTATACAATCATTGAGAAAATCTGTTAAAAGAAGTTCACTAGTAGGTTCGTAAATACCTATCGAAAATTGAAATTTTAAATTATTGTCTAACTTCAGAAAACCATGTTTTGCAACAGTTGAAATTCAAATCTGCCCAGGAAGAACCATCGTGCAGGTGAAAGTCCAATTCCATCTTTAACCTAAGCTTCAATCCTATTATTGCAGCAAAGAAGACGAGGGAAGCAGAAAAGTTTATTACTTACTTCACATCCGCAGAACAATCTACCTTTTCGTAGTACTTACTGACGGTTGAACTTGCGAATCGTGGAATGATTTCTGCTTTGACGTTTGTTGCAGTTCTGTCAATTTTTTACATTTTATTAGCACTCTTAGCACTTACTGTATTCATCGCATATTTAAAGCTAACACAGTTCAGGCACAAGGGTTGAGGACAATCAACTGATAATATGATAAGAGTGTGTTTTGGTGATCAGATGCACACATTCTAGCGGGTGAGCGGACTACAAGGTGTGCTCCCTGAAACTTCGGGCACTTCAGTTTGGTCGCTATCCTTGGTTCATTCATTGGACCCAGATAGAATCAAACGCGGTGTTCTCCGGGCTAGGTCTTTCCATTCGCAGCACGGCTAACTCCCGACAGCGAGCTCCTAACCTCCCTCACCGAACTCAAGACTCCACCATCCTCTCACCCATCCTGAGGCTCTGTTCGGCACGTGGAATAGAAACTCCTCAATGATACTGGATCACGTCAGTCAGAAATATGTCGCGTAACCGATAAAAATGGCAGGCAACCGCCCGCAACAAATCTTGAAAACTATCTAAATTTGAGTTCAATGAGCTTTGGCAGAACTCAATTGGTGCAATATTAAGGTTGCTAATTGGTTTTGAAGGACAAAAGTCTCGATGGGGTGTAGAGAGTAATGATCCCTATCTTGAATCCTTCATATGTAGGATTCTGCAGGGTCCTGTCGCTTTTTGGGTGGTGCGGATCCTTCAGGAATCGCGTTTGGATCCTGCAATCCTGTAAAAATGTGAACAACAGCTTCCAGTGGAACATTCCATCCCTGACGGGGCACTTTCCCCTGCAGAGGTCCAGCCCCCTCCTTCACTAATCTTCAGTGTGAATCACATTTCCTTCTGTGATTCACACTTTTCCCCCATTAGCGCCAGAACCAGCCCTGCCTTCTACCACTTTCATGTATTATGTAATTACGACATGCTGGAGTTATTAACTTGTGAGTTGTGACTCGTGAGTTGATTTAAAGCTATGATTCCACAGCTGTTTGGGATCATTTCTCGAAATCTAAAGATGGGCTGAGTGTTACATGTGATATTGGCAAAAATACCTTGAAGTTAAGCAAGAGATGAA
The DNA here is from genome assembly GCA_031894815.1 of Creontiades dilutus. NCBI lineage: Eukaryota > Metazoa > Arthropoda > Insecta > Hemiptera > Miridae > Creontiades > Creontiades dilutus. The sequence goes on along the minus strand of JAVIWC010001314.1, from coordinate 348,135 downwards.
TAAAAGGCCTTCGTGTCCATCTGTATGCCATCCATTGGCCATTCCACCTTCCGACCCAAAAAAAAGATGACTCTGATCATAAATTACTAATTAATTAATTATAATTTAATTATTAAATAATTAATTTGAGCTACTGGGCAGATTCAGGATTCTGCAGGATAGGCGAGTTGGAGGTGCGGATCCTGCAAGACTGAAAATCCGTGCGAATCAGGACTCCTAGTGGAGAGGGAGCTCGCAAAATCATCTTAATTTTCAATTTTTTAAAACTCGCTTATTTCAGGAGGTAAATTACATTTCTTTGTGTCAATACCAATTGCTTACTTTAATTTTGGGTGACAATAAAAATGTTTTTTGGATGCGTATTTTAAGAAGAATTCTGGGAAGTGTCGAATTCAAAAAGATCGCGAAAGAGGCACATGTTCTTCTACAATGATTGCAGAAGAAAATGTGTGTCATTTCAGACATCTTTGAGAGGTCACCATTTTAGAATCCATCGTTACGAAGTGGCCGAATTGAAGATTTCATATTTCTGAGTAAGGGTTCAATGCACATTTGTACTTTTTTCTTAAAACGAATGAGTAACCATCTGCGCAGCTTGGGTCAGTCTAAATTTCAACAGGAACTCCCTGGGCTGTTGTGAATCGAGGACGAGTTCCGCTCTAACCGCCTTCTAAATACCTTATGACTCCAACCTCATCACACTCGTTCAACCCGCGAGAAAAAAAAATACCGCCAGCTTCCGAAACGAGTGCAGCTCGCCCGCAACAACTCCGAACGATTTATCTCTCCCGATGGGGCATCCTATTGATTCCCCGGGCCCCCGTAAGGTGCCCCGTTTTCCCCCGTAATTAATCACAGTGGTGCCAACTGACGCCATAATTAATGGTAAAATTTCCCTACGCAAAACAGAGTGGCCAGACTTAATTACGAGTTGCAAATGGATGAGCATTCCTTGAAATTCGGGGCGCCCTTTCGAGTGACGGACTGCGCGCCCTGACAGAGAAAAACTTCTCTAACCACACAAACGACTGGTTTTTCCTTCTCTCTTACATTTTATTTTGCGTTTGTTGTTGTTTTTATTATTCGGACGCCTTTTTTCCATTACTTGCCCTTTCTTCCCTCATTTAAATGAATTTTCCGAGCTGTAGCGTTTTTGAACAAATTCGAGCTGACCAACCATGCTGAATCAATCAAACCCACCCTTAGCCAGCGTTGCGGCACTTTCTTGGGGAAAAAGGCCTATGTGTAAAGTATTGTAAGGGCAAATAAAGTCCGAGTGGTGTCAGTTGGTAATAGACTGGACTTAAGGTTTTTTCGCTCTCAAAAATAAAACCCATAAAGGAGGAAATGTTAAGGAGACGTCTGTCACCTCCCATGAACAGCCAAAAAGTACAATAATAGCACAATAATAACAGCATTTGGCTGACAGAGTCGAGATTGCTGGTAATTGTAGTCAACTTGCTTGGAGTTTCTCTAAATGGGTGATTCTCAAACTACGGGCAAATTCATGTAAATTGGTATGTTTTTTAGGGTTGAGAAACCCTGATTTGTCACTGTCATGACCTGCAACTGTATGGAGGTTCTCAATTTTGAGTTGGTTTTTGGAATATTCTATCTGAGATTTAAAATTATATGAAATTTCTCTCGTCTTAAGTCACATATGAAGAGCAGCTGTCAATGGTTTTTCAACCCCTGCTTCAAGTTTTTAATGTCCTAACACTACACTTTATTCAGGTCACTTTAGCCTAGGTTGTTGTCATGGCACAAAAAGAATGTGTTCCTGAGGGAACAAAACGGGGATTTTCGAGGAAGTTCTTGTTTCGGTGGTAGCAGTAACGCACAAGCAAGCGGGCACATCTTTGACGCCCTAAACGTGGTGTGTTTTCTGATCGAGCGAGAACACCTGAAAAAACAGGTTAGTATGTTTATTCAATGTCATTTTAACAGCCCTAGTTGCTCAACTATTATGTTTGATCCAAAAATTTTCTTTCTACCCACTAATTCTCTAGAGATACCGTCATGTTGCATCTTTAAAACCCATAAAATTGCCATGTAGGTGAAAACATACCAAAATTGTCATTGTCGTGACCGAAACCGCCTCGTTATTGTTATGGCTTCTATTTGAATTTCGTGGAGAATAACGGGATGTCTTGAATGGCTGGGCCTCAGAAATACAACCAGGCAGGCCGATTAAGAGATAAACATCCACAAATCTAGCAAAAGAGGCACTTAACTTTTAAAATGTCAGGACCTGAAAATTACCCAAAGTTTGAGAATCACCCAAAGGCTCAGTGGTGTTGGAGAGACCGGTTCAGAAGTTCTGAGTACTGGTATTAGTTCGTGGAAGAGACATACATTTCTTGGTTTTGTTATATTCACTGACAAACCTTTGTAATCGATTAATTAAGAATGAAGTTTTTGTGGTACCACTGAGTGATTCTCTGTTCTGTTCTCAAGCTGGAAATCAGAATAAATTGTCTTATCTACTTATGTGTTCCATAACATTTCATGTATTTAATGAAACAATAATACTTTTTTTAAATTGAGCTCTAGGAATTTCAAAGAAAAAAATTTCCTGTAGAAGCCTCCAGTCGAATAATCCTTGTCGTGCGGAAGCTTAGAATCGCTACGGAATCGATATCAGCCATTACGTCTTTGGAAATCAATTTGGAGAGTTTAGTACCAATCCAAATCAATGATATTCCCCTAATTTCCCTCCACTATGTACAACTGGAGAAGACATTTCTCATCCTCCTGCAAGTCGGTGAAAGCCAAAATTTTCAGGGGATCCTTAGTGTAATATCTGAGTTCCAAACCTGGTTTTTACACACTCTTGTTCGATAGTTGATTTGAAAATGAAGTAATGTTAATTATTAAAACCGCTGACATCTCTCTGGAATTGTATTGGAATTTTAGCATCTTTTCCAATGCAATATTCAGTAGAAGAATAAATTTATGGATTTTTTTACAATTTGTTTTGGTGTTTTCAAGTTTTTAAATTATTTTTTTCAATGTCTTAATTATTTTTTCAACTTTTTCTCAGTACTGTTCTGCCCTGTGTAAATACGTAGACTTTTCAACATTTTTCTCCATTTTCATGATTTTTGCGGCACATTCTTTGAAATCCCCCCTGATGTACCTAAAAAGTTATGTCCGCCGAACTCATCCTTTCATTTGGAATGCTTGATTTTTATCAGAAGAACGGAGTTTCTATTTCAATTCTTGAATGACGCAAAACTGAATGAAGTAAAATCTAAGATTAGTTTCAGAATGCCTCAAAATGAATTTCCATTAAATGTCGACGTCCGGTTTTCGTAACAGCAAATCCCATAATTGTCATGTCAACAGTGGACAGACGGCGCTGAGGTTATACAGTACCCGCACGACCTGACGGTCGTGCGGGTACTGTAGCTTTTGCTCCTTTAATCCCATGTAATGAGGAGGATGCAGATTTATGAAAAACAGTAAAAATAGGATTTTCCGGAGGAAAACATACACAGGTTTTTATCAACGGTTCTCTATCTTTTTTGGGTCGCTGAATCCGATTTTCAGTTTCGCCTCCTATATAAAAGTAAGCTGACTTCAAGAAACGCTAAAAAAAAACTTCAAACATTCATGGTTTTTTTCTCAGTTTTTTAAATTTATCTTGAAAACGGTACGTTTTAGCGAAAATACTTCCATCTACGAAACTAAAGTAAGCCGCCTTTCCCTCAAAATTATACCAGCAAGTTGTTTTGTAACTTCATCTCTGGAAATAGACCATTTTTTGACTCCAAGTAAAAAATGCAGAAAACTCAACTCTACCGTTGCTCAAAAAAAATTAACCGGACGTCCTAAGCTTTTTTCCACAGCTATTGAATCGGAGATAAGGGTGATTCTCATTTAACGAGACAATCGAGGTTTTGATTCTGACGAAAAAATTTTGTTCTCCTAAATTTATGATTTTTTATTATACAATCTAGATGTTACTCTAATGATATAGTGATGTACAAGCACTCATGATTTTCGTTTATTTCCTCAAATTCAGGTTTTAAAATTTTATAGGTTACGAGAGAGGTATGTATCCATGACAATGAGCTTTGTCAACCAAAAAACGATAGAATTACGTAAACGATGTGTAGGTAAGGTTGAATGAGACAGATATCTGATTTCAGTTTTTCCTGACTTTGTGCTAGAACAAGTATCACATTTTATTATTAGTATTTATTTATATCAGATACCAAACTTGAAAAAAAAATGTTTCAAACAGCTATGACGGCTTTTGTGTAGCCACAACAATGAAGTTTAAAATCGCCACGACAACGAGAAATCAACATTAACCTTCTGCAATGAGGAGTCTAATGAACACTTATAGAAATAGAAACTTGCATTAAATAGATTTTTTACATTTCTATCCCACAATGAATGCTAAACGAACCAATAAGATTGATTAAGAGTGATTTTCAAACCCATAACAATGAGAAGTATGAAACGTACACACCTGTTTTACAAACGGCTAACTTCACTTTTGAGCCCCAACTGAATAGAAATGGCGGAAGCATGGTGTTTCCTCAAAGGGCAGGGTTACCAACTCTGAAAAAACTTTGAATTGCCAAAAAATGCCCTCATTTGAGAGAGCTACGATGATTTCCTTCAAACCCATGACAATGAGACAGAAGGTTTGGGACAAACTTTGAGCACTTGATTCGTACAGACTATCTAAAAGTTAGTCCCTCTTGTAAGCGCACTACATCCAGTAACTAATTCTAAAAAAATACTAGTTAAAATATTTCCGGTAAAACGTACTTTGAGAGGATAAAATTTGGGATTAAGTTCAAATTCTGACTCACAGACAGACCATGACAATGAGATTAGAGGTACATTTCGATCAATTGCCGGCATGTACAATGAAGAGTAGCCGAACTTTATGACAGCCATAAGTAGGCCTGGTTACCACATAATAATTGCAAACATAATTTTTGGGAAAAGCTGAACAGAAAATTATTTATCAACGAAGGACAGCGATTGTCCCGTTAAATGTGAATCACCCATAATGGAACTTGGCTCTAAAATCACAAGCGGTTTATAGTTTTGTATTGGGTTCCAGACCAAAACTCTATTACTGTTTTTTGCACCATCTGGTTCACGGGTAGATGGATCACCAGTGATTAGTTCTCAGATACCCGTTCTGTATACGGATGTGGATAAATTCACCGTAAGTCTATTAGGAGAGAAAAGAGGGCATCATCAGATGCCATTGTTTCGAACGTGTGTTGGGGTGTCCAACAAACCACCCCTTTAGTCTGGCTAGTCTTCAGTTCCTGTCCATCTTAATGAATGAAATCGTCCGACTGAGAAACACAGATATCAAGATGTAGAAAATGACGAATTGAAGCTTCGGGTAAATTTGTGCTTGAAAGACATCTCTTCGAAGAATCAAATAAGCCCACTCCGACCGCTCTACTATCTAGACCTCGAGAATCTATTAACATGACAGAAGGTAAATAACGTCAACAACTTTGAACGTAGTAAAAATCGTCTTGTAACCAAAGGACCACATAGATCCACCTTGTTTCCACAACCACAGCTGTGCATACTCTTTTCTAAGCATATTAAGGACATTTTGTGGTTTTTTATTTTCAATAATAAGGCTTAATAATCGTATAGCAAATCGTAGAGCATTGTCACTTTGCGTTTCAAGGTGCGCAGACCTGCGTAAATTTGCAATGGACCTTGAAAGGCCTTAGAATTGAGGCACAAAATCCGTTGTTTAGTACATCCCCTCCACTTGGATTATGGTTGGAACGGACTTCGGCCTTCTAGCATTTTATACCGAATTGAAAAATCATATAAAAACCGAACATTGGAAAGTCCCGGTAATGCATGCACTACTTAATAGGTTTAGGGAATATAATTTACCCACTTTATTTCATTCTCGCCCTCCTCCTGCCATTAAATAGCAGCAAACCATATATTTTATGATCCATTATTATATTAATTGAAGAACTTATCGTTCAAGGTCCCTGAGGCTGAGTTGAGAGGCAAGAAGTAGATACCAAAAGGGAATCACCCGACCGTAGTAGACGATTGGGCGAAAGGATACAACGCACCGCAACCGCTTGGCAGATCTGTCCTTTTTTTTCTTGTAGAAAGAAATTATTTCTTTTGTCGAGCCAAATATTTTTCATATTTTCTTTTGAATATAAGAAACACAAGGGAGGAAGATTGTTTGGTGGGACGGCAGCCATCATGTCCGGTGCCCCGAGGCGTGAGCTCGTAGCAAGCCCGTCCCTCATTTTTTCGTCGGCTGGTTGTCGCTGTTCCCATTTCATCAAGTATGTTTCCTGAGTTGAGGGGCAGAAATGGGGCAAGGGAGAAGAGTGAGAGATGTTATTTCGGACGAAAAAAAAAGTATATTTGTGTGTAATGCACAATCCAGTTTAAATGTAATGTTCAGGGGCAGATTAAAAAAAAAGCTGGTGAAATTTTAAGGATGGTATGCACTCATTAGAGAAGTCGTGAAAGAGTCATGAGCTTTCCGTGTGGGAACAGTAAAAATAATCTTACGTACCACTGTGTGTTGAACATTTGTTGCATGATCTACCGCACTAATCAATAACGGAACTGAATGACTGTTGGCTACAAACACTGTGTTGCGAACCCTACAATATAATACTGGTTTGGTTTATTCGAAAAATAAAAAACTGAATTTTTAAACATTTTATCAAGTTAATTGGTCGAGCCTAATGACCCCTTATTACCAATATCCCCATTACCACTAGGACATAAATTTCATAATATTGAAAACCAGACTAAGGTTACTGAACCTATCATGAAATGGACTGAATGTAGAGTAAAATGTGACGAATAAATACATATAACTTCAATTATGTGTTAGGTACATCTCTCAGCTACCATAAAGTCAAACATGGATTTTTAGCGAACCAATTTAAACTTTAATGAAATTAATGTCAAAAAATTGAGGAAAATGTCTTATACTATATTAAATGGACATGATAAATTCAAATGCAAAACGCAAAACTGTACGTATTACGATATGATCATGATGAAATTCAAATGGGAGCGATCAAATGGTATTTTTCATATTATCGAGTGAGTTTGAGCAACATCGATCATACAATTTAATCGAAATGTTACGGCTCCTATAGAGATCGAAATTGCGGGCTCAAGGACGTAAACAGACAGACAGAACCAAATTACTTCAGAATCGTCGTAAACGTAAAACATTTGATTTTTGGAATACACACTGTTCATGTCTCTATTTCATTGAAAACAATCTAGCTGCTATCAGAGCAACCTGTACGTAGCGAATACCAATGAGCTCGTTGGAACTATAAATAAATACAAACTTTTTAGCTAATTACATTAGAAAATGAAGTTTTTGCGATGGCTCCAGCAATTTTGGTTTATTATTCAATAATAAACAAATCGCTCCGGAAAAAAAAAATTCTAAAAAATTTCATGGTTTACGTTTCAAAGTGTAAATCCGAATCTGCAATAAAAATTTTTCCGTCCGTCCGCCGTACGTCCGTACGCACGATTTCTCCCAAACGGCTGGAGCAAAAAAGCTGAAATTTTCAGGATAAATCCATGTTGGTCCGACGACGCCCCAATTCTTGAGCCAGCTCTCTCACTAAATTTAAAGTGCCCTTTAAGGGTTGTCAAAGTTTTGTAAAATCCCTAAAAACCTCAAAAAAGTCAAGGCGGTCTAAATTTGTACTCTTTTTGAAGAACACTCCACGAGGAATCGAATGAGCCCCTCCCCAGGTCCGTAGGTCAAACCATTCCCGATCTATGGCCCGATTTATGGTGCCAACATTCGCGTTATTTTGGTTTATTATTGTTTTTGTGTTGATATCAATAACCTAGTGATGTAGTGATGTAGTAATGTGGATACTGGAGTGAACTCCTAAAAGGCTTTGTAGCCGATTTTAAGCATTCTAATAACCATAAAAAACGCTGCAAATTCTTCCACAGAAATTTATTATTCAATTGGCTTGCGTTCATGATTTGAATTTCTACTAAGCTTTGGAGTGTGCGTGTTTCACAGGTGATAGAGCGATTATTGAATTTCAGGAGATATACAAAAGCACGCAAATGGGTCTCCAACGAAATACCTATTTGGATTGATCAGTTGATCATATTTTTGTATCTCCTGAAATTCAATAATCGCTCTATCACCTGTGGAACACGTTAAAGCTTAGTATAAATTCAAATCATGAACGCAAGCCAATTGAATAATAAACCCCAGTGGAAGAATTTGCAGCGTTTTAAATACAAATTAAAAACATTTAAATTATTTTACCCATTTCATTTTTTTGTTACCTCCGTTATCTCCGTTATTGCAGGGGTGCCCACAGGGGGGGGGGGGGAAATAGACTAGTTATCAATTTTTATATGGTTTGTTTTTCCATCAGAAATGTATAAATTACAATGACAGGTGCTCGAATATTGTCCGTTTTGTCTATAGCCGACTGGGTTTGAATTTTTTCAATACCTACATACATTTTCTCTTAGTTTTAGATAAAATAGGGGTGCTTACAAGTATTTTTCACATTTTTGTTTTGGGGAGGGGATACCAACCTACATGGGGAGGGGGAGCTGGTTCTAAGTATGGGAGGAGGGGGTGCGTCATGAAGCTTGGGGGGGGGGGGGGACTCCTGGTTATTGTACAACTTAAGCCTCAATTTATTTTATTTTTTATTCTTAGAATGTTCGTAAAAACCTTATAAACAAAACTATGCCATGGATTTTGCGTATTGCATCTTACATCAGTCCTAAGTTTTAATGCTTTTTGAAGATTCTAAGCCCAAACTTGCAGTTTTTTTAAACTCGCCCCAGTTTTTCTTAGCCATCATGCGGAAATCCCCAGGGCCAGAATAATATAATCAACAAAACGAAACAAAAAATAGGGTGATAAGTTGAATAGAAGCTGAGAAAATGGGGCATGAGACTGACTACTTTTCAACAGGATCAGTCCCGAACAATTACCAACTACCCTTAATCTGTTTCAAATAACGCAACACTTAACTAACAGAGACAAACACTAAAATATCAGTCTTCATCACCTCCAAGAACGGTATCTTAGGTAGGTAATAGAACGTGAGAAGAGGACACTTTTCATCGCCTCTTGTTATAAGAGGAACCTACTGAAACCACTTTCCGAAGACAAGGACCGATCGAAAGGGCAAAACTTGGGGTCTCGTCTAACCCTCTCGCTCTTGGACAAAACTTGGGTCTTTCAGTTCAATCCCCTCACTCACTCTATCTCTCTCTTTTACTACAAAACTGAGTGTCTCTCTCCTTCTCTCTCAGGTGCCCTTTCTCTACAGAGCCCTTCCCCGAGCAAACTTCTCCCTTTTGCCATTCATTCATATTTGATTCCCTCGGATAAACTCCGGATTAAACGACCGTCCTTAGGAAGTCATGTATACGGGAAGGTCTCTCTATACCCTCCCGCTCCCGCTCGGCCCTTTATCCTGTCATCCTTAACTCTTGCCATGTGCCAACCGCGGGGAGGGGGGTGTCACCTTAACCGACGAGTTAACCGCCGCATCCTCTCTATCCGGGACAGGGCCCTCCACCTTTCTCCTCCTCTGTCCCTATTTCCAACTCCCCATTTCGATTTTCACCTCCCTGCATTCACTATATGTAAAGATGAGGGTCCAAGATGAAACTTCAAGCTTCCCATTAATGATCACTTATCCAAGAACTCATAAACAATATCTCCCTACTGCCCAACCCAACTCCTAGCAGTAAAAAATGCATCCAGAAGACAGTGGGAGTTGACCAGGTACCCGCCCTACAAACCTCTCTACAACGAATCCCCCAGAGAACTGAAACTTGCACTTAAAAATGAAAATGATCGCTCAACTCAACAAAAAATCAATCGGCTGAATGCCTATGATGGATCTTCATCATATGCTATTCATGGAAGCATAAGAAATAGCTAACCAACGATTTTTCCAACATACCGCGTCTCAAAGTCGATTCATCATGGTAGACTTCTCCTCAAGATACATGTGAGTTATTCAAGGATATGTTCAAAACACAGTTTCAACAACATGAAGACCACGACCCCATTTTCTCTCAAAAAGTAAAAAGCGAACTGGAGTACCACTTTTACTAAGCAAGGTCAGCGATTATGCAACTCCAGCTCAAGTTTGAAACGCTACTAAGAAGACTTTTGGGCATGATGGCATCACCCAACTTCTGCCAAAGGCTCTACCAAGAAAAAGCATAGTTCTGCTGACACAAATATTCAACGGCATTCTCCGAACGACCCACATTCCCCATTCATGGAAACATGCTCGGATATTTATGAATAAAAAGCTTGATGAACCGCAGAATGACCCCACTAGCTACCGGCCCATTAGCTTGTTCCCGCTGTTAGCAAAAATACTCGAACGGCTACTTCTCCCGAGATTGAGTCACTACTTTGGCGAACTCATCCCTTCCACTCAATTCGGATTCCGAGAGATGCACTCCTGTCACCAACAGCTGAACAAATCCTAGAGACTTTTGAACAACGAAAAGTATGCGTAGGAGCGTTCTTCGATACGGAGAAGACGTTCGATGTGGTATGGCATCCGGGCCTGCTGTCAAAAGTCGAACCCCATCTGCCGGACACTTATTACAGGATCCTGCTCTCGTATCTGTTCGGACGAACCTTTACTGTGCGATGTCTGGGAGCTGTGTCGGCTCCAGCGCCGATCGACACCTCTGTTCCTCAAGGCAGCACCCTGGGGCCGCTGATGTACTTGATATACAAGAGTGACTTCCCTACCTCTGATCAACTCACCCTAGCACAGTATGCAGATGACGTGCACAGCGGACGATCACTTTTATAAAATTGAGAATATTAACTCTTCTGTCTCACCAGTTGTTGAAACAATTTTTAATGTGTTGCTCTTCAAGAATGAGGCCATATAAGGTTCATAAGGTTCATAAATAGATGACAATCACTACGTTTTAATCCTGGAAAGGAAACGTCAATCCGCAGCCCTCGATTGAAAACGATGGAGTCATTTTGACTCATACTATGTATTTTCTTTTTTTCCATTGATTTCTCCATCTGCTTACTAATTTTAATTTCTCTAGAGGTTTAATTGGATTTATGTAATGACCAACTGATAATAAAAAAACCAACCATTCTTTCTCCTCCTTGAGATTTTCTTGTAGTAATTTAATATTAGAATCACCGAAGACTCATAAGCAGGAAGACTTCCATGTTTTTTGTTTCGTTTTTCCAAGAACAGTGGCTAATCAATCCTAATTTGCTGCAAGCAGCTTATTACATAGTCTTTTATTTCATTTAGCACGCAGTTTTGATTTAGGGAAGTAATTTCCAAACGAAAACCTTTCAGCATAAACACGAGCATATCGAAAAAATAAACATATTGCAGACTTTTATGCGAAATTGAGGTTGAGTTGATTGAAAACGTGGAGAAAAATCTGTTGTAAGTCGGGCGTTATAGGTTGGCACAGTGAAGGAGACGAAGAGGTGAGGGGGAGGGGGTAATTTGGGAAGTAGCTGTTGTTTACATATCACGTATCGCATCTGCATTACCGCGGAGCGTTTCACTCGCGTTATCAGACGAAGCCTGGAAAACAGGGGAGGAGTATCCTCTGTTTAAAAAAAAGGTGATTGGAAAAAATTGAATTTTTAGGTGATCGGATGGTGGTAGGAGGGTGGAGGGTGGAATATATATATATATATACAGGGTTGGTGTTGAAAGCGTTTGGAGGGCGGGGAAAGGGGAGGGGGTGACAAAAAAATTGGTTAGGGTGGTGAGGGTGGGGGTTAAATGAAGTGGTGGGCGCCTGGTGGAGGTAAAAGGCGACGCATCGAGGTAAAAACGGTGGAGTTTCCTGTTAATAATGTAAACAGGGAAAGGAAAGTTTATCTGATGGCCGTGTAGCGTAAGGGAAAACCTTCGCTAAATATGAACGGGCGAGGGGATAGGCTGCGGACGGGGGCTCTTATCAGCAGGGCCACAGGGCCCCCGCGCTATAGGGCCCCCCCTTTTTCGACGGTATAAATGTACTTATTACGTAGGTTAGTCGTGGAATTAATGCAGGAGGGTTGAGAGGGGAGGACCTCGGGGAGGAGGCTAACCATCTCCGCCTTTAGCCCTTTACCCACCTGCTCCTTTCCTTAGCTATACTTTATACCTTCAAAAAACCTCCCCGTCGCCTCCCGGAACGCTGTGGAACGCCTTGTTCCAACCTCGAGAGAGGAAGGGTGGCTCTAGCGGTTTAGGTTTCCTTCAGAAACTCCCAGCCTACGATCCCACCGCGCTCTCTTCCTTAGTTTTGCTTACAAAGGGTTCATTATATCGGGGCATCACTGAAAGGAAATCGAACGATCAATAGGTGGTAACCTTCGTGTTAGCACATTCAACTACATGTAACAATACGGGTGGAAATTGATAGCAGATACCGTACACTCAAAAGTTGCATGAACTACTATTAGTTGAAATTCGAGAACAGATACGGAAGGTCCAAGTAGCATAAAGTACAACTACAGTCCTTAACATTCACAATTTACGTAATGAAGTCATCTACAAACGTAACTCCTCGAGGAGTGACTTCGTATGCCGAAATTGTCTTCAAGGAGCAAATTAAAAAATCAGCAGATAGGTCAACACAGATAACATCTCTTAGCCATTTAATGAAAAACACAAATGGACCAAGGCCATGCAAGCCCCGAGGGAGAAAAGAGGCCTAAAAATGGGGGGAAAACTAATATCTATATTGACTTGGGAATGGTTTCATTCGATTCAGAACGAAGAAAGTCATTAGAATAACCTGTTTTCTACGATTCTTTTGTATAATTTCTAAAATTTAAAATCACAATTTTGACGCAAAATGTTATGAATTGTGAAAAATCAATTAACGTGAAAAAAATCTTTAATGAAAGAATAAAATGAGAGTTCAGAAGAACCGCTTTTGAGCGAGTAATCACACAAATCACCGTATGTTAAAGAATCGGACGCCCGGTTTGTAGGTACGACGTATAGTGCGAGTTATTAATACTCGTAAATCAGCTAAGAAGCAATTCATGTCTAAACAGTCGCAATTCGTATTACAGGCAGCCAATGAAAAGAATGAAAGATGCTAAACAAACTATGAGTGTTTATTTCTACGAGCCTGGTGAATCGTGCATTTTTTCTACTTAAGTGATTAGAACTTCTAAATAGGCAAGTATAGGCAGCTGGACATTTCACTGCAGATTCACCTTCATGTATACAACATAAAACTACTCGTGCATAGTTTTAAAAAGCTTCATAAAGCTTTTTTTCCTGATCCAAAATATGTAAGAAAAACTAATTCTATGGCTGTATTTTCTCCTAAACCTAGTAATATTAAAAGACCATTCAATTTTTACAGAAACTAAAAATACATCCAATGACCTTAACTAGTGTTTGAAATGTTAAGAGTATCACAGAAATGTTCAAGTCACAATTGCGGCAAAAAATTGTTCCATAATCCACTGAAAATTTAATTTTTTCCTCCCGATTCACTCAATTTTCTTGTTTAATTGCATTTTGCATTACCTAATTATTTTAAGAATTAAAAATCATTTAGATCATTTATAGAGATACCGTACATTGGAAAATGGGCAGTTTCTGAGCGAGGTAAAAATATTCTATTTGAGGGGTGTGGGCAGACGATCTCAACATTCAGCCCAACGAAGAGAAGCATAAGGATCGCATTTGCCTGTAGAACAGTTTAAGGGCCAGCCACACTGGTACTTCCAAGTAGCACTCCAATACAACTTACGGCTGCAGAGCGAAAACGAGTCTTCCAGAGACGGGAGGAAGGGGAAAGAACTCATGTTATTAAAGACGAGATAGACCACACTATGGCAGGCTGGCAAGAAATATGGACTGAAGAGCGAAGAGAGAGATGGGCAGCATGCTTGATATCAAATGCCAACTTTTGCCTATCACAGTTCCTCTCTGGACAAGGGGTACTTTGCTTTTCACAAAATGGGGGAAGCAGATATCCTAACTTGTCCAAACTGCCAAAAACCCGCCAATTTTGTGTTTCACACTTTCTTCGTCTTTAACCTGCAGGTTGTAATATACGTGAATTGACCGATGAGCCTCTCACGGAGGCGGAAAGCGAGTCGGGAAATTCCCACTTCCCCAACCCCAAACGGGCAAGAAGCCCAAATGCTCAGAATACCGCCCTTGTTGAATGGCACTTCGAGTGCTTATCGCTTCTACTTAAAGTACTGAAATCACTTTATAACATGTCGCATCATCAAGATGGTACCTCCCTTGTTGATCAGTCATGCTGAACTGCTGAATGCTGCTCCTGCAATTCTACGAATAGAGCCTCTAAAAACAGTGGCATTTCGTTTCGCAAGTACGTCTTGCCAATCTCAGGGGGGATATTTCTAAAGACATGTGCCTCGGCATGGCAAAAAGTACTGCAGAGAAAACCACGCAAATCAAACTGGGACAGCGTCAAAAGCAAATCAAGCTTATACTTCTTAATCATGTGTAAATAGGGCATATTGGGGCATTAAGAAGTTTTTTTGTGCTCACTTAATTTTTAAACATGTTTATCAATTCAGACCAGGCAATGAAATGGGTGAGGGGTTCATCATTACATTACACAACAGTAAAGTTAAAGTCCATGTTATCAATTTTCACTTTTTTCCTCGAAAATGTCTACATTTCAGTGCATACTACATCTATGGTAACCAGTAGGAAATAGAAAGAACTCGGTTACAGGATGATCTAGATGTGTCTCAGGGCATGCCGTCAGAGATAAGAGTAGACCAAATGCTTGAAGGGGGGAAACATCCTACCACTGTAGCAGCGTTTTTTGAAGGCATGCTACAGAAAAATGTCCAAGAACGGCAAAGGCTGAGAACGCATCATAGATTACTAGTGGGAAACGTGGTTTTTCGAAGTTTTTACTGACATAAGCAAGTGGTGTGGCATTTTCCTAGTAATTTTGAAAATAAAATCGACTTGGAAAGAAATTCACTATTTCAAGAAGTAAATTCTCAATTTCTGAGCCCAGAAGTGACCACCCTCTCCCAATCTCAAATTACACGAACAATCAAGCATTATTCAAAAAATAATAAACCCATCTGGCATCGTTTTCCGCATTCAAACGTCATTTTATTCAAAAAATTGCGTGTGAACATTTTTTTATTTTTTTTTTTTTTATTACACCGTTAGGATGCTGGATTCTGGGGAAGTTCTTCCTTCAAAGTGGGAGTAACCGAAGCTGATATTCACGAGTACGTGGAAAAAAGAAGTTTTCTTATAAATTCTCAAAATTTTATGTTCGCAGGAATTTTGTCGCTTTCTAAGTCATGTTGAAAAAAAAAATTTTTTTTTTTTGCTCTGGAGAGGGAGGAAATTTGAAGCTCTTTCCAACTTCAAAACTGATTTTAGAGTGCAGTTCAAGGAAGTTATGGGCATTTTATAAACACAAGATCGTTAAAACGGAAAAAAATCATAAAAGCGATATAACACAAAACGAAACAGATGTCATTTTCTTTTGGGAAAGAGCTCTGGAATTGACTGCCTGAGTTTGATGAACTGAAGTACGCTTTTCCATGAACTGTATGGGTATGATTTGAGATGATGTCACATGGAGTCCGATATTGGCCGGATGGGGAATACGCCTTGAACGTCTATCAATGTGGTGAAGTACTAATCATCGAACTGAGGGAAAACAAAGGAGTTGACAAAGTTGTAAAACTAAAATCCTAAAAAGGGGAGGTCCCTGATGGCAAAAATTAAAATTCAAGAGTCGTTTTGAGCGATAGCGCCTTCCGTCACAGATCGAGTTCAACGACTCCCGTTTTTCAAATTGATCAAGGCGACGGAATAATTTTAATTTAAAGTCGAAAACGAGGATTTTTTTTTCCTTTTTTGCAAAGTAATAAACGAAAAAAAAGGCGAGCAGAAATGTAGAGTGGGAGAAAAAAAAAGTTTTTCAACCGTAATTACGACTGCTTGGGTGCTCCGAGTAATTGGAAGGGAAACCCCGAGGGTTGGGAAGTACGTTGGTGGGGCGGTTTCTTCAAGGAAGGTGAAGAAAATGGAGCGACGTGTGAATGCTGCGTTCGCGAGTGCGTTTGAGGGAATAAATAGTTTAATTTCTTGTGCAGCCTCGGGCGAAGGTACTGTGAGAGTCGGCATAATCAAGGAGATCGATACTCTCATTAAGGGTGAAGTTTTGATTCGCGATTGAGCAAAAACACGTGAGCAGGCGCGTTTCGAGACCAGTTAAAACAATTTTTTCTTCGAAATTCAGTTTTTGGTATCTACAGGTTCCGAATGCCGTATAGTGCGTTATTTGAGAAAATTTAGGGGAAGGGAAATCGTAGTCTCCAAGCGATTCGTCATGTTGTAGAATCCAAAAATGAAGTCAAAACGCTGCAGATATTCAATATTTCTGTATTGGATAGCGGTTTTACATAAATCACTAATCTATGGCACATTATCTAAACTCGATATCCCACGCCTCTATATTGTGATAGCATTCAAGAAGAAAATACTTGAGCGGAGCCCAGTCAAGGGCTTCAACTCAGACCTCCTGTTGAACGGGCTGTGCAGTCGGGTTCTCCATCTCGACCGTCTACCTGACCGTAGACGACCGATTTTCATTACCTACCCGAAAGTGAGGTATTTTGAATGGCCTATAGTACAGCACCCCGAGTGGGCTCAACTAAACTAAAAAACTACTTCTTACAACAAAAGTGTTTGAAGTTTCGAGTGATTAAAAGTTTAACCATTAGTTATAATAAATTAAGGTTGGTTGATCAAGTTGCCGAGATCGGTGGCACGTTCCGGATACATGTTGAATTTTTGAGCCCAATATTTTTTTTAAAAAAAGCTTCTGATGGCGTTCGGCGGATTTTTCGTTTATTTCTGATTTTGAAATCTCCGAACCTTGCAAGCCGTAAAAACATGAACCAACAATTTGGTGGGGGCTTAGCTTTTTTCGTGGTCGATTACAAAGGTCCATTATTGAAAATAGTTTACCAAAAGAAGATTGAGGATGACGTTGTACATTTTGTGACAAGATATTGTTTTTGATTCCTACATTCCCGACTAAAATATTTTCAAGTTGCTAGGGTAAACTCTGATATCACATCTTACTTTCGGAACACACTTTTACGAAGCTAATACTTTGAATTCCCTGCAGAATATGAGAGTACGAAAAGAGTCTAAAATGTTCAAAAATGTGTTCCACTTACTTCGTAAGTAGTGGACCTGCTGAGATTTCGTTATTTTATAATCAGTGAGCGAATTCCCAATAATAAGGAAGTTGAGGTGCGATCATAAGTAGATACGATTCAGCGATAAATGCATTCAGCATGGTACAAATTCTTTTACAGCATCTCACGCTTTACAAATGAGTTTTGATTTTGGTTTCTTATTCAATAATAAACCATTGTAATCGCTCAGGAAAAAAAAAATTCTAAAACCCCTCCCCCTGAAAATTTCATGGTTTACGTTTCAAAGGGTGTAGAATCCGAACCTGCAATAAAAAATTTCCGTCCGTACGCCGTACGCACGATTTCTCCCAAACGGCTAAAGCAAAAAATTTGAAATTTTCAGGAAAAATCCAGCTTGGTCCGACGACGCCCCAATTCTTGAGCCAGCTCTCTCACTCGATTTAAAGTGCCCTTTAAGGGCTGTCAAAGTTTTGTAAAATCCCTAAAAACCTCAAAACAAGTCGAAGCGGCCTAAATGTGTACTCTTTTTGAAGAACACTCCACGAGGAATCGAATGAGCCCCTCCCCAGGTCCGTTGGTCAAACCATTCCCGATGTATGGCCCGATTTATGGTGCCAACATTTGCGTTTTTTGGTTTATTATTGTTTATTTGTAACCTAGTGATGTCCGGCCGATAGCGTCGAGTTGTAGTGAATGTGGATACTGGAGTGATATCCGATGTGGATACTTGTAGTTTATAGCCGATACACGGGTTGAAGCATTCTGATATGCATGAAACGCTGATAATATATAGGTAAATATTATTCAATATTATTACTGGGGTTTATTATTATTATTATAGCACGTAAATCGGTTCTTAACCAAAATACCTATTTTGAATGATCAGTTGATCATATTTGATGTGCCTCCTGAAATTCAATAATTGCTCTATCACCTGTGAAACACGCACACTCCAAAGCTTAGTAGAAATTCAAATCATGAACGCAAGCCAATTGAATAATAAACCCCAGTGAAAAAATTTGCAGCGTTTTTCTGTATTTATGGAATTATCGATCTTTGTTGAACTATGCTCCAGTCTCGGAAGGACAAATAACTGTAGGAGGTTACATAATATCATATTGAACTTATGTACACGTTTGATTTTGAGTCATCAGGTTTTACAAAACACCTTTAAACAGATTCACCGTTCTCTTGTTAGTAAAAATAGCTGAAATGGCCTCGACCATTTGAGATTGATGTAGACACATCTTCCCTACATTGACTCCAGTTTCTGAAGACCAGCTAACTCTAAAAGGATTTTTTTATGTCCCATTGATGACAATCATAGATTCCCTTGTTAGATCTTGATTCATTCGGCAGCTGTAAAACACCTTCAAATAAATCCACCACCCACACAACCGGTTCCTCTCTTATAGGCAACCATGTTATCCATAGAGAGACCTATTTTCTTTACATTTAGCTGAAGTCTGTAAAGGGTAGCTAATTCTCGAAGGCTTATTGAGATCATAATTAAATGTTGGATGTTGGTACATCAATAAGTATAAAACACCTCTGTACAGAACTAGTTTTACTTGTTTATCAATCCTCACTACACTTCGCTCCAAAGCCTCCTAGTTTTCAAAGGTTTCTTGACATCATATTAATGTAATCCTCATAATACGTTGGATTTAAATTCATCCAATAAACAGATCCACATTTCCCTTAAGCAAATGGATTGCAAGATCCTTTAGGAGTAGACCCCAGTTTACATTGAACTCCTCTGAAAGTTCTATAAGCAATCTTCAAATCACACTAGGTTCTGATGAGTGTCCATCCAACAATACTAAGCGATGAAATGGGTTAATATTACTACAAAACATTCATCCAGTACTACAAAACTTCACCGAACTGATAAATCTTCCTCATAAGTAAAATAATGGACACAAGCTATGGTTTATATTAAGCTGACCTGAAAACTTTTAAATCAACCTTCAAATTACATTAGGTACTGGTGAGTGTCGATCTACCACTACAATGGTACTGTCAGCCCAATTTCTCATCCCGCAAAACAACCGTTCCCTCTTAATTGCTCATTAGACGAACTATTTGAGTCGTAAATGTCATTGAACCTCACTTTCCCAGACAATGGCGAAAGGAGTTTACTCAGAACCCAATAATGGCCCGATGAAACGGCGGAAAGCACAACAATTATCGGCAAAGCGCCTGAGAATCGGCGAGTCGCCCGATAACGCAATCACCAATAGGGCGTTTGCCCAGAAGAGAGATCCCGTGGAAAGGAGAGATTTCCAATTATAAAATTAATACTACCCCCTTCTCCTCCCCCTCCCGCATTCTCTTTTAGTCCCTTTTTCCTCATCACGACCTATTCTCAATTACCCACAGAGTCAGCTGTATTGTAATAAGAGCGCCCACTTGGACCCGGTAACTCTGGGCTGGGCAAGGGTACCCTTTTCCCCAACCCTTAACCGCTTCTATTCAAATTGAATTCACCGTTCTAAAGCTCTTTTGAAGATGGTGTCTACAAACTCCACCCCCTCACCAACCCCCTCGCTCTATCACTAGACCATCCTGCGGTACCTATAGAAAGGGTGTTTTCCCGGTGTTACCCAACCATTTTAATTGCGTAATGAAAAACTGTGGAAAATCGAAAGGGGGAAATCGCCTCCCTCAGGCGAGGCATTCAAACTTCCACTTTACTCCGATTCAGCAAGATTTTTTCATCTTCTGTTTTTGCCCGACTGAAACAACCGTCTATTACTCCACCTTTGTTTATATTGGAGTCTGAATCATCTCTCCCCTAACTCCTCCATTAAAAGTGCTAAATTAATTTTAATATTGTTTCTCTTTCATATTTAAGTGGATTGTTAGTTCTCTATATATTTTCCGATTTCCTATTTTCATTTATGGTTTGTCAAAGGTCATAATAGAGTTTAAATACTTATAGAGAGAAATCAAAGAATTTTAAAGCCATATTCTCTTGCCCGTATCATCTATGCGTGCTTACCAGTGCAATTCCCATCAAATTCTTATACCCATGCCAAGGTAATATTTTCCACAAAATAAGAACTTGATTTTTCTAGTTGAAACGATGTTTCTATCTCTATTTTAATGGATATTATAGTCTGGATGACAAACACACATCATGTGATCAGCTTTAAGATGGATCACCCCCCTCATTTGCTTTCTTAGCAGATACAAAAACGAGATCGATGTGATCATTATTTTCTTTACGAGGAATTGAACCATAATATTTTTTAGCACTGCACAAATTTGCGCATCGTGTACAACATTGATTTTTTTTTTTTTTTTTTTTTTTTTTTTTTTTTTTTTTATGACCCCCGACGCCTTTACCCGGATTTGGTATTTTTATAGTTTGTTCAATAGTTGACTATGCCTACCTTTATTTTCTCAAGTTTTGCTCTGCATAACAATTTTAACTTCGCCTAATTGAACGAAGTTCTTTAGTTTTTCATATTATACAGTCAGATGGATTCGGGATTCCACCCACTGAATTTCATTTGAATTTGACATTCAACAGATTTTTTTTAATCGTGCGTAACGGAATAGGCAGGGAAAAATGAGGTGCGTGAAATGCTCGTAATGCATTGTTTATTACGCCCTCCACAGCCCCTCCCGACATACAATTTAAACATTTCACACATTGGTTACACTACAAGACTAACATTGTGATCGAGCTATAATTAGAAAAACCTGTCACAT
The DNA here is from genome assembly GCA_031894815.1 of Creontiades dilutus. NCBI lineage: Eukaryota > Metazoa > Arthropoda > Insecta > Hemiptera > Miridae > Creontiades > Creontiades dilutus. Next base: position 327,197 of record JAVIWC010001314.1, on the reverse strand, counting down.
TAAACGAAAATAGTGAAGACAGAATGATGTGTCACTATTATTAAAAATTGATAGTTCAAGATTCGTTGGAAACGAACTCTCTAAAAGAAATTTTCAACAATGCCATTTTCTCTTCTAAATTCAATAGCTCGCACCGTATGGCAGTAATTCCTTAATGGGCCTATATAGATGGGACACCCTGTATAATATACAGAATATATTATATACTTTTTTCTATTTTTTCCGACAAATAAGGATTTTAACTGAGCTGCTCAACCTTGTCGTTGAGCATCTTTGAGTGCTTGCTAAGCGATTTAAAAAAAACGATCGAGAAAAACAGAGTTGGTATGCATTGAGTACATTTAAGCAGTGCTCAAAAATACTACGGTTCAATTTCTCGTAAACAATTATGAAGATCGATCTCGTTTTTGTATGTTGCGAAGAAAGGAATTTAGGGGGTGATCATTCTTAGCTGAGGGACCGTGCACCTATACATGTTCCAGAAAGTGCTTAGACGTAGAAAGAAGGAACTTATCGAAAGCCACCTCCAAACCTATTTATCCGGTGAGCTGTCTAGTTTTGGCCTTGTTTCCCGAGTCAGCAGGCACTACAGTTCGTGACTGTTATATTGACGACCACTCTTAACTGTGCAATATTATATTACATTTTGACTTACTTGTATGACCCTTTTTTGAATGTTCATCACTTCCTACAATATTTTAATGAATAAATAAAACATAATAATTCTCATTTGCGCTCATTTCACATCGCTCTTAGCACAACTTGTCAGTTAACGAAAGCCTTCCGAGATGTTGGGCTCAGTTCGTCTTTTTCCGGATGAAGGTCGGATTAGGGAGAAGGAAGGCTTGGGTTCGGTCTACAACAGAGAGTGAGGGATTTGGGGTCAGTCAACAATCGCCCACATCAACTCGGATTCCCATTAAAGAAAGTTTTGGAGCCATTGCGAATAGTTTTATTTTCGTGGAAAATTAACTAATAAGTTTTTGAAAATCCATGATGTATCATATATGGTTTTCTCATTACAAGAACTTCATTGTTTAACAATATCGTGCAAAGAGCATCACACCCACGTTAGTGTAGATTTTGATCGAATGAACGAGTCAACACGAAATAAAAAGAAGTGTTCTGTTTCCCTGTAAGGAAGAATTGAATGGAGAGAACAGCAAGGAGAGAGGAGGGACCCCCCTCCACCATCAGTTATGCGGCTGATAGGGCCTAGATTTTCGAGTGTTTTCCTCCAAGATTTTCCCGGCCGTGAGTGACGGGCCGAGCTGCTCTCGGAATTAAAAAGCAGGATCCGGGCTTTCCTGAGTTTTCTTTTTTTTTTATCCGCCTGTTTCGGATTAGGAGTCGTCTCGCCCTTTCTGGCGAAATTCTCCTTTCGTCTTCTTTCATTTTTCTTGCCTCAGGAGGAAAAATAACGGAAAACTGCCGCTTCGGTGAGAGATGGAACGGCGTTTTCACATTAATCAGATCTTCTCTGGGAACACTGGGCGTGCAAATCGTTACTTCCCACTTTTTAATGTGATCTGAGGATCTGAGAGTTAAAATGAAAAACGCTGGAAAGTATTATTCAGTGGTTTATTATTTTTGCATTAGAATACCTCTTCTACTGATAACCGATGTATTTATATTAAACGTTGTCATTGGTAAATTATCTAAAACTGCACGATGCTTCTCCACTCTCAAACGTCCTGTACATGGGGTCTACGATATTTTCCTCTGCTGGAGACGCCGCAGAATTGATTCTTAAAGTCGCTTCTGGGTCTTTGATATAGTTTTGTCAGAGGTCGAAATTCATCCAGTGGGAGCCAGAGTGCTTAAAAGCGCCTTGTCTTGGTGGATTTGGCTACTGCGGATGACAGAAAATAGACTACCGAAAATTTGCTACCAAAGATTTAGGGAGATGCGTCCATGTCGGTACAGGAGCAATATAACTGGACCGAACAACGAATTCTTTGCGGGAATCAGGTTGTCAAGTTATGTGGTCTAACCCCGATTCAGGCATCTTAGAAGGAAAATTCGAAGAAATTTTAATAAAATTCTGCAAATTAAAGGCTGCGGAAGACAGACAAAGGATCGTAGATTCATTGCACTCATTATTTACGGACCCTTCCTCCTTCTTCAAACCCTTATTTGAAGAAAATTCTCCCATTTTGGAAGAAAATAATCTTGAGACAGTTGAGAAAATTTATTTTCTGCATGAAGATCGTAGGTAGTATTTCGTGGGAAACACTATAACCATGTGAACAATGCGCAATTGCGACAGACGATGATCTGTGCCATTTTTTTATTGAACGCCCAATGTTCCAGCAGCCTCGAATTTCATATTTAAGCGAATACATGAATTTATCAAGACGAACATTGTGAAACTTACTCTGGAATTTAGAGGGGCCCACAGTTATCAACAATCTATGTTTTTTATGGACTGAGAAAAAAAATTAAACGATTCGGCAGAAAAAAAAAGAACTAATAATCTAGAGATCAACTAAAATATGCCCAAACTTGTTTATTATTCTACTTATTATTAACAAAAAATGTAAAACATTGTTTCTGATGATTTGACTAACCGGAATAGCAATCATCCAAACAATAGTTTTCAAATTGATTAACATGTAATAAAAAAAAAGTAGATCGGGTAAAAATGAATAAATATTATTTTTGTTTTGTCAATATGCATATTGTGATCATTGATTCTTAGTATAATATCGTTAAATTAAAAAATTATTTGTATAAATCAAGAAATCTAAGGTCTTATGAGAACTACTGAATAAAACACGAACAATTTTGTGAGATATTTATTATTATTTTAATGTGCCAGTCTCGGAGCTGAACCTCCATTTTATTTTGTTTTTTCAACTGAATACACGATTACTAAACCTGAACATTGTCTAAACTCGTCCCGAGTCGAGCCTCCATATCTTCTCTTTTCCACTCTAGATGCCTTAAAAACAGCCCTATTTGGGATTGTCTTCTAGATATCTAGTGAACATAACCCCATCAAAAACAACATTCACTAGCCCCTTTGAACGAAACAGAAGCTGGTATCAAAACTTATTCCTCATGAAGCCCTGCGCTCCAGGCCAGGGGAATGGCACATCCTTTAACACGTCACGATGGAAAGTCCTCGATTTACTTCAAATCATCATGATACAAATGTAGTTTACAAACAGTCGATTTATTTTCAAATCAAATCAAATATCCGTTTATTGGCAACAATAATGAAATTACTTACACAAGATTTACAAAAATTATTTACAAAGTAATTTTATAATTTGGTAAGTAAGTTTAAATGGAACATAGAAGAAAATGACGTTGCCCCCCGAAGAATAAGTTCGAAAACTTGTGCTCTTCAAAGGAGTTCAAATGATAATAAAAAAGATTTTAAAAAGAAAAAATGAACAAAATGCCAATTTATAATGATTAAAAACTAAAATAATTATAATTAAACCAAAACATTGTAGGTAGGTATATGTATAAAATAATGGAAATAAATAAAGAATAATTTTACTGTAGTCATAGTTGTCGGAAATAAGAGTCTAATTCTTTTCTAAATGACAATAAATTGCGAGAAGTAAAAATATTGGTGCCATTTTCGTAGAAGAATCTTAAAGCCTGAACATCAGCATTTCTTTTTCAAAAATTCTGTATTCACAGTTGGCAAGGCTATCTGTGAGGAACAATAGTTTCGACTACGAGCCGAAGAGATCACTCCTAAACATGATCACTCATCACAGGGACACAACGCTAAGGAAGAAAAACAAAAACTGAAAAGGGGAAGGTGTTGTACCCGGGACGAAAAACATGTAGACAAGATTGAAATAAAAAAAGTTGATTTTACATATAGTGCTTAAATAAGAGCTACCCATGGGCGTATAAATTTATTATTATTTTATACAAAACAGTCCTCACAGGGACACAACGCTAAGGAAGAAAAACAAAAACTGAATAGGTACATACTATCTATGTTATTAAACAACGGCCACATGGTACTTCGCACGTGCGTCAATGTACGAGCGACCGTAACCACATACTCGCGCTTGCTGATCAAGGACGCCCGGCGCACAAGGTATACCTCACCCGCACGACCGCACGGTCTTGAAGGTTTAGCATAACGCACGCTACCGTCAGCGATCAGAGATGGACCAATTCTTACTAGCTATTCTTCCTACCTAGATTCACTTTTCACTAGGTACTCAAAATTACTTACATATATTCGTTTTCTTGATTTTTCATGTCTGATATGTCTTATATTTGAATCGATGCCCGTTAAAACTCAATTTAATCACTGAATACGCCTAACAAACATTCTCTACAGTTGCGTATGTCTTTAACATTTCTGAAGCTTTCAAACTCCGTTTTGGTTTATTATTCAATAATTAACCATTATAATCGCTCTTGAAAAAACAAATTCTAACCCCCCCTGAAAATTTCATGGTTTAGGTTTCAAAGGGTGTAGAATCCGAATCTGCAATAAACATTTTTCAGTCCGTCCGCCGTACGCCGTACGACGATTTCTCCCAAACGGCTGGAGCAAAATATCTGAGATTTTCAGGAAAAATCAGTATTGATCCGACAACGCCCCAATTCTTTAGCCAGCACTCTCACTTAATTTAAAGTGCCCTTTAAGGGTTGTCAAAGTTTTGTAAAATCCCTAAAAACCTCAAAAAAAAAAAAAACGAAGCGGCCAAAATTTGGACTCTTTTTGAAGAACTTTCCATGAGGAATCGAATGAGCTCCTCCCCAGGTCCGTAGCTCAAACCATTCCCTATGTATGGACCGATTTATGGTGCCAACATTTGCATCCACATTCACTACATCACTAGGTTACTGCGATCAAAACGAACACAACAGCGGTTTTTTTTTAAATCGCAGTAACCTAGTGATGTAGTTGCATTCTGATATGCATTCTCCGTCTTTAAAATTTTCAAATGGAATATTTTTCCATTGTAATCGCTCTTGGAAAAAACGCTGCAAATTCTTTCACTGGGGTTTATTATTCAATGATTCATGATTTGCATTTCTACTAAGCTTTGGAGTGTGCGTGTTTCACAGGTGATAGAGCGATAATTGAATTTCAGGAGGCACACAAATATGATCAACTGATCAATCCAAATAGGTATTTTGGTTGAGAACCGATTTAAGTGCTTTATGCATATCTCCTGAAATTCAATAATCGCTTTATCACCTGTGAAACACGCACACTCCAAAGCCTAGTAGAAATTCAAATCATGAATCATTGAATAATAAACCCCAGTAAAAGAATTTGCAGCGTTTTTTAAGAACAAAAGTATACATAACGAGGTGTATTTTACCATCATAAATTTCTATCTGTGGACGGTAACAAATGGTGCCAGTTGTAATACGAGTATGTACGGAATTTGCGAGTATTTTTTCGGTCTGAATCACGTGGTATTGCCAAATTTTACCATGTTATTTTTAAATATATTTATTTAACAACAGTAAGTAGTTCACTCAACATTTCATGATATCCTCAACATATTTTATTTTATTTTCAAACTTTGATTTCAAAGCCAATTTCCTCCATATTCTATCAGTAACAGTACCCAGGCAGTTAACTTTTGGTAACAATTCTTCTTCATCAGTTTAATCTTGTTGATGTGGTTTACTGCATTTATTCATGATTACTGTGTTTTATGAGTATTGCAACACGATTGCGAAATTCATCACATAACTATGGGTCTGATTCAACCGGCTACATGCCGAACGAATGACACAACTATACCGTAAACAAAAAGAACATTAAAACCCGTTAGTTTAATTTGGGATGACCTTCAATGAAAATTCCTTGAAATGATGTCTTCAACAACCATGGCTCGTCCTTTTAACGAGAAGATACTTTAAATCGTGCCTAATAAACACTACAATATTTTTTTATTTAACCAATAATATAACGATTGTCTGTCTCGATTTTATCTGAAGTGTTCTTGAAAGTAATTAGCGTTGAGAGCGCGAGATAACATATTTGTTCCTCGTATCCCACCTAAATCTGATATTTACTTCTCTCAACAATGTTATCTAGTGATTGGTTGGAGTGACGGTATGGCATATAATAACGTCGTTAGTTCGAACGTAATAACGAGTCGGTTGTGCAATTGATGACATGGAGGCTGTGAAACAACGGATCGAAAAGCTAGCTACAGAAGGCGTATTTGGAGAAGGTCAACTTCTTCAAGTAGTGAGCAACTCAGATGATGGTAAAGCAGCACAGTTTGCTTCTGTATTGTACTTCTTGCGGGTGGACTTGAAAGAAGAGTCTGGTGATTTGAAACAAATTCCTATCATAGCGAAAGTTCAGGCTGGGGAAGCGGAACTGGAAATTATGAGAACGGATTTACAGTTTTTAAACGAAGTGATTTCTTATAGCCAAATGTTGCCGAATCTGGATGTTTGCGAGTTGGGGATAAGCCCAAAAATGTATTACGGATTAGCGAACAGTGGTAAAGACTTTACTCAGGACTTGATCGTGCTGGAAGATGTGAGACCCTTAGGATTTAGAGTAGCAGACGACATTCTCCTGGATTACGACCACGTGGTGCTCACTATGAGAAAACTGGGAGAATTCCACGGGAAATCTTACAAAATGAAAGCATCGTCGCCAAACGCCCTGCGCGAGATGGGCAGCCTGTTTGCAGAACGACCGCATTTCGAATCGAAAGGAATGTTCGAAGCGTTCGCGTACAGAGGGTTGAAACCACTGATGGAAAACTGCAACCCTGATCATTCAATAGCTCAAAGAGCGTACGAAAAATTTTCTACGACACCTTTATCGACATTTAACAAAAGTATGTTGGAGCCAGAAGAACCTTTCGCTGCAATCATCCATGGAGATTTCAACAGAAATAATTTAATTTATGCGTATGATGAGAAAAACCAAGTCCAGTCCGTCATGTTCCTGGATTGGGCGACGACAAAATACTCAAATCCAGCTGTAGACATGTCCTTTTTTCTATATATGAACACATCTGAAGACCTCAGGGCCGCTCACTGGGACGTCTTTCTGAAAACTTACTGGGATGGAGTGACTTCAGTTGCTGCTGATCCAGGCTTCACATACGAAGAGTTGTTGAAGCATTTCAGCAAACGGGCATTCTGGGGCTACTACATCAGCGCCTTTTTCTTGCCAATGATGCTGTTTGAAGAGACGCTCACATCGCCTACCATCATACAGGGGTTGACGCCCGAGGAATGCGTGGAATGGGGTGACAAGAAAGGAGGTGAGGAAGTCACTGCACTCATAACTGGGATAGCGCGACATCTCCTAGAAAAAGGTTATCTAAAAGATTACGTTAACTATTTATAGATAACAAAACTACTAGTGTAAACGTGCCATGAGCTGAACCAATTTCTCAAGAAAAAGTCCTCAAAAATGAATTATATGCAGTTATTTGCAAAGTTTACCTCAAATTTTAGAATGCTGTCTACCATGTTTTGACGTAAATAATTAACTGAAAAGATTATTATTATTATTATTGAATTTACATTCTGAATTTACGTGTTCAATTCCATAAAGAAAACTGTTATAAAATAAAAATAGTTCTCTTTGATAGTTCCTTTTGTCTAAAATGTCAAATGGTTTTGATGCACATCACAGGACACTATCTCCAAACCTGATGTTCTAGCAAAAAACTGACTTCAGATTTGGTTTCAGCACACACAAAAACAGAGAACCTGTCGATAGAAATCTGTTAAGGGTCTGGCTTGCCCCACTGTGTGACGTACTTGACAAATCGATCAGGTAGGTCGGACAGTGGAACAGAATCGCCAAAAAGCGCTTGAAACTCGGATCTTTCAGTTGCTGGCTGCAAATATGTTTTTGTTACATTCTGAGGATATCAAAGTGCTTCGCTTAAACGCCCGTAAGCAATCGTTGGGATATGAAGAATTGCACATTTTTGCTGCCAAAAAATGAAGGAACTCTCTTGCAGTTTCTTCTTTTGACTCAAAAATCACAAACATGTAAATTCTTTCAAGTTTAAATTTAAACCAATACTTATAAACTTATATTTGTCCCACAACTTTAGTGATTCTTTGGGAGTCTTTGATTCAAAGCTTAGATGATTTGTTAACATATATACTGTATATACATATATCCAAGGATCTCAAATATTATGTTTGCGAACTCCGCGCAACCATGCGCAATTGACACTAACTTTCTTATTTTAAATGAGAACCCCAATTTTTTATTGCAAATTCGGATTCTACTCAAGATTTCATGAAAATTTGACCCCTCAACCAATTTTTTTTTTATAGCGCCTAACCGATTCAGCGAGCACGCAAGGTTGCGCAATCCCAGAATTTTCAAATAGTAGATACTGGTGAACTGTTAAGTGTGGCACATGAATTTTCATTGTTCTTTAACCCTAATTCACGTGATGCTATTCGTTTCTTGATTCGACTCAATTTTCGCGGAATAATGACCAAAATTTGTTTATTTTGCGTAAAAAATCATCATTTATGCTGGCTTTTGCCTCTCAGATTAAGATGATTTTTCACTTGATCACTGAAGAAGGTTTCAATATCCTATTTTTACATTTTTCATCCCATTTTGAATTACATTTCATTGTAACGAAAACTATAGGATATTGCTTCTTTCAAATAACTATCAAGTTGCGCCCAGTCTTGCCCCTTCATAATTTTCATAAATTCTTCTTTTGTTAGGCTCGACTTTCCGAGGTATTTTCTTCGGGTGTGTGAAAGGATGGGACACCTGGCAACAAAATGTTCGACAGACTCTTCCTCTTTCAAGTTGCATAGTGCACATATAAAAATTCTGTTTCTCTCCCATGGCTTATAGTTTAGGTCCAGCATCTCCGTTCGGCATTTGAGAATATTACTAATTGTTTGCATGCTGTGCAAGTCGTTTATGTAGGGAGCATTCAGATTTAGAATTTCTTTGTAATTTAAATGAAATTCGGCCGCGTTAGCTCTCTCAATGCATTCCACCTTTTCCATATGTGCCAGTTTCTCAATAACTTTAGTCATTTGAGCTTTCATTCTGTTAACATTTTCAAATTCCAAATCACACCCCGTGGCGGACGCAAGATTCTTCCAGGATTTAACCCAGCCAATATCCCTTCTTATTGCTTCTGATGCCAGTACTTTAGGAAATCTGTTTTCAGGAAAAGCTAGTATTTTACCTACATATGTAGCATTTATTTCTAAGGTTTGGATATAGAGAGATTTTCTGTTTGTTTCTAGCAACAGCATGTAATTTGGTGTATTTCTTGGGATTTTGAAGATTCTTTTTATAAAGTATCTTTGGATTTTTTCTATTACGTCGTGCTTTTGGTGTCCCCAAACTTGGCTTCCATAACATATAGTGGAGACTAACGTAGAATCGTACACTTTCCATTTACTAGATATAGGGATGTCATTATCTTGGAATAGCTTGTTCCAGATACTACACAATCCTAATTTGGCTGCCTTCATTTTATGTTTGAAGTGTTTATCATATTTCAAGTTGAAATTTATCTCCATTCCTAGATATTTATAGCTATCAACGACTTCAACAGTTTCGTTACCCAGCTTCCATTTCTCCCCTAATGCAGGCCTCCCCCCTCTGAGCTTGTGGATTACAACTTTTGACTTGGTTAGGTTTATTGTCAAGTTCCACTTTAGAACATATTCGTAGAGTTTGTCAATCATTTGCTGGAGTTTTTGGGGGGTTTCCGCGAGTAGAGCTACGTCATCAGCGTAGAGCAACGTGTTGATGTTGATATCTTGAACTTCAATTCCGCCACCCAGCTCTGATGCGAGGTCGTTTAGGAACATGATGAATAACCAAGGGCTCATCTTGCATCCCTGTTTTACTCCTCCCTCTGCTTCAAACTCTCTAGTTAGTCCCCTGTTCAATTGTATCTGGCAAGTTGTGTTACTATATATAGCCGCTATAGCTCTTATCATTTTTTGAGATACTCCCTGACTGCTAAGTTTATAAAATAGAGAAGATCTCACTAGGGAGTCAAAGGCTGCACTGTAGTCCACGTAAAATATGTAGGTTTTTTTATTTTGTTTTAACCTGATATCTATAAGGTTAGTTAGTACAAATATGTTGTCGGCAGTGGAGTACGTTTTCCTGAATCCTGCTTGTTCTTCATGGATTATTTCGTTGACTTCCGACCATTGATATAGCCTATTTGCAAGCATTCCCGTGTATATTTTCAGTGCTGTGTCCAAGAAAGCCAAGCCTCTGTAATTATTGGGATCGTTAATGTCCCCTTTTTTGTGTATCGGCTTGACCAGAGAGCACAAAAAGCTTTCCGGGCATGAGCCATGATTAAATATTTTATTATAGTAGCTGAGAAGCTGATTCAGGAAGCTTTCAGGAGCATTTATGTAAAATTCATATGGTATTCGATCTAGGCCCGGTGTTTTATTGCTGCTCACGCTTTTCAGAACTTTTTGTAGCTCCTGAATAGAGAAATCTGCGTTTTGAAGCTCATCATGATTTTCAGGCAGGGCAAACTGTACTGGCGACGTAAGTAATGGAGGATTATAGAGGTTCCTAAAATGGGTTACCCATAGTTCCTCCTCTATGAAAGTTTCTGTTATTATTTTGCTATATTTATACTGTTTAACTAATTTCCAAAATTCCTTCCCGTCTTTAATACCAATAAACTGTTTAGCCATCTGAATTTTATATTGTTTGGCTTTAGTTACACATTGCTCTTCGTAATTCCTGAGGGTTACTCTATACTGCCTCCATATCTGCTCAGCATTCGTTTTAGTCGCTAGGCGCAAAAGGCGGAAAACTCTCTTTCTTGTTTTTTCGCATTCGGCATCATACCATTCTTGTTTTGCTTCAAATTTATTTTTATTAGGTGATAGGTTTTTTCCCCCTGCTGCACATTCCATTATTCCTTTTTTCATTTGTTCTAATGTATTGCTCGGGTTAGTTTGTATGTAGTTGTCCAATTTAATCTTGTATTTTTCAGAATCCTCTCTGGTCCATTTCAAGGGTTTTGAAAGAGGAAGAAGTGCAGCTTCCTGGGTCATATCTTTCATTTTAAATATAGTAATTTGAGGGAGGTGGTCCGAGAAGATTTGTTCACTCACTCTGAAGTCCTCCACTAAACTTACAAGCGGTACCGAGATTGTTGTGAAGTCAATCACTGATCGTCCCCTTCCTCCAATAAAGGTGTATTTCCCCTCCTTATCTCCCCAGGTTCTGCCGTTAAGCACAATTAGACCATTATTCTCACACATATTCAGCATCTTATTTCCTCTGCTATTTTTTGTTTTGTCTTTAGATTCCCTAATTGTATTTATATTTGTGAACAGTTCGGCGCTTTCTTCGGGAATACATTGTTCGTTTGATATTCTAGCATTCCAGTCTCCAGTAATAACAAAATTCAGATCATTTTTTTCCTCCAACATTACTTTGAGTCTCTCAAAATCTTCATTCCATGATGCATCTGCTAAATAAACCGGGATAATCAGTAGTATATTGTACTTAATAGATAATTTTATACCCGCAAAGCCTTCAATATCAATATGATTACATAAGTTAGACATAGTGTGTAGTTTGAAGCCTATCAAGAGTCCCCCTGCCGCTCGTCCGAACCTAGCTGATCGAGTAGCAGGTACCCATTTGAGTGTGTATTCCGTAAAATATTGTGTGTATAAATCTATATCATTTTGTTCTACATGTGTTTCGATCAAAAAGAAAATATCATGATTATTAATAAATTTTAAGAAATTTCCCTTAAGTACATTAGTTCTTAAACCACATATGTTGTAAGTTAGAATCTTTATTTCCTTATCTCTTATAGTGAGTCCCGCTGGTCCCGCCGTTCCCGATCTTCCTTCTCCTTCTCATACCATCTGCTGTTCCCGAGGTCTGTCCCCTTTTTCTTCATTACGCATTATCCTGTTGATATCTTCTGACACGTCCACACCCAACTGTTGTGATAGAAACCCAACAGGATTTTCAGTTTCGTTCGCGGTCAGTCCCTTTTCTTCATTCCATAAGTATGATTTACCCTCCACTATGAGTCTATCGTCTCGAAGCGTGGCTTTGATTTGGTTGTTTTTTTGGTGTACCACTTTTTTAACCAAAAATAGCTTGGCGCGTCTAGCGCGCATCATTGGAGGTAGGTCACGCTGCACGTAGAACCCTGTGTTCCGTAAAATGGGTGCTTTCTTCAAAATTTCGATGGTTGCCGTCGGCTGTGATACCTCTGCTAGAATCGGGCGCCTTCTATTACCGCTTCTTCCAATCGGGAAGGCTTGGATTATCTTTATATCTGGGAGCCTCATTACCTCTGTGATGAATTTTTGGGCAGCTTCAGCATGATCTTCCTCATCCCTCCTCATCTCTATACCTCCTATTATCACATTTGATCGTCTTGATCTGCAGTCAACCAATTCTATTTTTCGATTTAGTGCATCGATTTCTCTTCGTAGCATGAGGTTTTCATTTTTCAGTGAATTTATATCTGTTTTTACTTCGGTTATAGCATTGCTTAGATCTGCTCTGGTTGCCAATTGTTTCTCTTCAATTACCAATCCTAGGGCCAGCTTAAGTTGACCTAGTGTCAAACTACCCACAGACACATCATCAGCCATGATATTTCGATTCAGGCGATGGGTGTCCCCTTTTTTGTGGCTGGTTAGGTGTGAAGTATTGTTCGATTGATTTCTGCGACATGTAAACAAACGGATTTACCAGTCAGACAGATAACGCCGTTATAGATATCGCAATCCCATTGTGACCTGGAAAACCGAAAGCCCAATCCCGAACATCCGCGATGGGTCCGGAACGATCACGATCGCTTTCGGCTTGCCTTGGACGATGTCGAGTAATCGCGAGCGAATTCGAGCGTGTCCCCACTTTAGTCACCTATGGGCAGGATCAGTCACTCCGATCTAATAATAGATCAATGGGCTCCTCAAAAGGAGAAAATCTTTTGTCAACAATATAAAAACAGGCCGCCTTTTTGGGAAATAAAAAACGGACGCAAAATAAACAAATTTCGGTCATTATTCCTCGAAAGTTGAGACGAATTGAGAAACGGATAGCATCAAGTGAATCAGGGTTAAAAAAATGAAAATTCATGTGCCACACTTTACAGTTCACCATCATCTACTATTTGAAAATTCTGGGGTTGCGCAACTTTGCGTGCTCGCGGAATTTACGGTCGGCATAAGATTCTTCTTTTCGAGGATTCGAGTCAGTTTTGTCAGTGTAAGTACCTGATTAAATGTTCAAGGTAAGAAATCGATAAGTCCCGAGTGTTTTATGCTGTTACGAAGTACATTACCGGCCGAACTTCTGTTTCTGCCGGAATTCGGACGAGCCTAAGGTCGTACACCCGTCCAACTCTTCAGGTGTTATTTTCTTTAGCTTTTTTGATCAAATTTGTCGTTTTTTTATTTTAGCGAATTCAATAATGTCTAAATTTTGACGAAAACAATTGTTTTTTTATATTATCTTAATCCTGCTCATTAGGCTTGCAAATGTGATGAAGTTTAGATTTCTTCTTCAATAATACGGTAAATATTGAGGTTTAAGGACCACTGCAGAGCCCGTTCAATAGGAGGTCTGACCTGGACCGCGTGGCTGACAGCAGCCAAGTATTTTCATCTTGCGATTACAAGGTATGGAAGTGGGAGGTGACTTGTTTCCCTAATGTTCCGTAGACTACATCAAAGACACATAGATCAATGATTAACGTGGAAGGGCTACGCAATAAAGAAATAATAAACCTCTTTATGATAATTTTTACCGTTTTTATTCGAGAATTACGTTCGTGAATATGACAGAATTCTGAACAAAGGGAAAGCAATTTTTTTCGAATACAGTGTCTACCCAACCAAGGGTTAAGACAAACGCAGCACTGCTTGGTTTCAATATTCGTCCGAGCTTGCAAGTGAACGGTTTGCGTGTCCTGAATTCACCCGAAGAAGAAAATATGGAGAAGAGAAATAAACAAATAATGCAAAGTGAATCGTCCATGAAATACCCAAAGGGAAGCTTTTAGAGTCAAGAAAAGAGCAAAAGGTAAAGTGGGGTGCGATCATATGCCAATCGGATTGAGGTGGGAGAAAAGTTGTACAAATAGAGGCATTAGGGGGCAAACGTTATAGAGGAGTCGGCCCACGTTCGCGACCACACTCCACTTGTTGATAATGCGGTTTTCAAAGGTGGAACGGAGGGGGTTATCGGAATCCTGGGGCCGGGGAGGTTCGCGGGGTGAGCGTGGGTGGACTGAGAAGGCGATGGCCCTCGTCCGTTGCTCGACTCCCACTTCCCCCTGCCTTCAGGACCGTTGCTGGGCTCCTGCCCCTTCTTCGCCTACGAGCATTTTAACGAACAGCAGGGGGCCCTTCCTCTGTATATCGAATGACCGCTACTCTCCGGCGAGGTAAACTGTTTAACCCTTGAATGTAGATAGCAACGTCGTGAAAGCTCCAGCCTTCTTTTTCACACGTATTACATTTTTGTTTGTGTTTCTTTCTTCCTTTTATATGTAGAGCGTTGACCAGTGGCGTTCCAGCCATGATACGCCAGGGGTGCACTGAGACCACAAGGGACAACCACGAAGAGAACGTAAGACAAAAATGTGCTTTTATCAGACAAATTCAATTTTCAACTGCCAATAAGCTTACTCGGCTATTTGGCTTGCTATGCAAGAGGTGCACAGGCGCAGGTTGAGGCGGGTCGTGATTTTTGTGGATTGCCGTGCTGCCATATTTGCACTTGGTACTGTTCGGGCTTTGGCTTGATCACAGACAATTGCTGACACCCTGGGGTTGCTGCAGTCGGTTTGGGAATATGGTGGGGACTGTCACCTCCAGTGGATGCCCAGTTACTGTGGGGTCAGGGGAAATTAAAAAACAGACTGGCTGGCAAAAGCAGGTGCCAGAAAAGCCCAGCTGAATCCACCTCGTACCTTGCATGCGGTTAGGCGTGATATAGTAGCTGCTATAAAACGCCGCAGCAAAGAGGCCATGAAAGAAGCTAGTGCTGGGAAGGGCTGGGAGGTTCTCGTAGCTGAGGTAGGACACATTCCCTTTGTTCTCCCATGGCAAATGTCGGTTGCCCTGTTCAGAATGGACGATCTTTCCACTTAGCAAAATCCTGGAGAAAAGCTGACAGGATTCACAATCCTAATGGGAAGACTTTCCTGCCTTCAAGCTGAGTTATTAAGCCATTCCACTGCGTCAGGGTTCGTAATCCTGTTGAAGCCACTAACAAAATAAAGCAATCCATCGGGGTTGTTCATAACCGATTCGTATCTCTGAGGGGGCGTGTCCTCTCACCCTACCTAGCAGTTTTTAAGAAGTTTAATGGATAGCAGGATACAACGTTAGGTAACAGGTAGCAACTGACCGGAAAGCCGAGTCCTCGATAACGCCTTGTAAACAGAACGAACTAACACCGAAAGACCCGTTCCACTCACTTTCTTGTGTGATCCATGCACCACCGTTCTCTCTGACTCATCATTCCTGCAAGGAAGAATGCTCATCTGTAGCAACCTTTTCTTCTTGAGACTTTCCCGTATTTCTCTGAATCATGCCCAATGCTCAGTCATCACATTTCACCGATCACACGTGCCACACCTCCACCAGATTAGGAATGTAAGTCTGAAGCAAGACACTAGGTCGCTTGGGTTCTTCTGGGAACCCAGCTCTCGTTCTCCTAGCCCTTAGCAGCCATCTCCATCCAGGCAATTGCACCATGGGGTTTATAAGCTGTGACATGAGAGATTCCAACTACCACCTTATAACCATTCTTTATGTGTCTTCCGCTCTCCCAGTCTTACAGTATGGCTTAGTGGTTTAGGATGAATTACACTTGCTAGCGTAGAGTGTAGTGGGTTATATTTACTTCATTAACCAGTTCGAACACGTTCTTATTCACTATCATGTTGTTGTAATTTTTCTCTTACCAACACATAGAGAAAGATAGCGAAGGGCAGGCATGTAGAATTATACAAAAAGTTCTCAATAGCAAACGAAAGAGCACTATTTCAACTTCGATTCTGATTGTTTAAAGGTATCCACCCATTAAGGCCGTTATCGAAAATAATATTAAATAAAAAACTACTACATTGTCCACGAATGTTACAGATGTTGGATGGATTAATTATGGTCCCTACCTACCTACATGCAAGATAGAAAATCAGTCACCTAGATTATAATGTTGGGGTGAACAAATTGCACTATACCTAAGGAAAAATTACGAAGTTCATATTGAAAAACCAAGCATTCACATCGCAGAAACCCCTGAACGTGGATTCAAAACGTTATACAGCTTCTGTATATATATTTTTTTCCCCTCTTAACCCTTTTATTTTTTCAGACATTCCTTTCTTTGTGTCTCAACCTCTCTTTCAGTTCGAGCAGTTCAAAGGCTATTTCATCGTTTTATTTTCTCTTTAAAGCGTGGGTTTGCGGTGAGGTTGGGGCGAGGGTTGCGATGAAAGAATTTCGAACAGTAGAAATCCACCGTGGGCTGGACACCTCGATCCAGCTTTCACACCGATTCAAATACACTCATGGGGAAGAAGTATCTTCTTTCGAAGAACTGACCCCTCAATATACAATGAGTCTAATTACTGGGAAATGAAAATTATAATAAAACCAATGTAGTTCATGATCTCTTTAAAATACAGATGTTTCTATATAAAATGGCATTAACAACAAAAAGACAGGCTCAAAGCAGGGTGTCCAGGTGACTTTGCATCGCCACTTACTTTCCTTACCTAAAAATGTAAAAAATAAGGCCTAAGACTAACCTTTCTGAAGTTTAAAGTGGATTGCAAAAGTTTGGAAATCATTGTCTCTAGCTATACAATCCAGTTCTGGTAGTATCATAGGAGGGCCATGTTCATGAGGATGGATACTGGAACGACTGACAACATGGTGGATACTATAAGAAAGTACTGGCCATGATGTCTCCCCAGCTTCAATCCAGTTGAGTGGCAGATCGAGGAGAAATAGATATAGATATTTTTGCCTGTATTTTCATTTCGTCTCGTTAGACGTCAGTTGTTCTAGTCGAGAGTTTTATTTATGAGTGTTCCTAGAAATCATTGTCTCAACCCAGTTCTGATATGCAACACAGGAGGGATGTTTCATGCTGAAATAATAAACCAATTTGTTTTTAACACAGCCGAGTTTTCAACAACTCTAGTGCCTTTGCCAATCCCTTTGAAAGCCCTGTAGTAGAGAACTGTTCAAAATGCAGAAAATTGCTCAACAGCCTCGAGCAAAAAGTTTCACATTGAACAGTTGGCTTAGTTTGCG
Source organism: Creontiades dilutus (assembly GCA_031894815.1). Classification (NCBI taxonomy): domain Eukaryota; kingdom Metazoa; phylum Arthropoda; class Insecta; order Hemiptera; family Miridae; genus Creontiades; species Creontiades dilutus. Next base: position 309,920 of record JAVIWC010001314.1, on the reverse strand, counting down.
AAGGAGAAGAAATCATCCTGATCATACCAGTCATATTTCACTATTTCTTCACAAACAAGGTAAATTAAAGGAAAATTTTAAGCCAAAACATTGATTTGGTAACACAGTTTATTGGTTTTACGTACAATATGGTAGATATTATAACATTAGGCCATGTTTATTCGTTTTATTTCTCATTTTATTATATAAATCATCGAGAAGTTATCATTTAATTCCGCGTTACACTAAGACACAAAAAACTGGAATGCTAGGATGTGGTGACGACATAAATAATAAGAAATTAATACTCAAAAAATAATACAATTACATCTATAATCCGCAACAGAAAAATCATTATATGTGGAGTAATTATAAGCAATTCAACGCTGCTAATGATGGAAAAGCGTACAAAGCACTTAAATTGCTGCGAAAAAAATTGCTATCAATTCAGCAGAATGAAATAATTTTGAACAAAATTATACAAAAAAGTAAATAAATGAATACTGTATGAGGGGGAAAAAATAACCATGTCTTCGCACCAATTCAAACTTTGAAACATTACTTATGTAAAAATTATCAGATCGATACCAAACCTTATCAAGCGAAATCCTGAATTAAATGTTTGAACAGAAGTAGGTAGGTAATTAAGAGTAGTAAGTTTTTAGGGGTGTTGAAAAAAAGAAAAGTAAATGCCTCGTTTGTAAGGACTAACTGTCTGTGTCGAAGGGGTACCAACTGCGAAAAACGAAATATGGGGCGCTTAAAATTAGGAGTAATGGCAGAGTGGCGGACACTGCAGAGATCTTGGCCCAAGCAGAAGGTGGGCCCTCCAAGATGAAAGAGTCACCAAATTCCTCGAACTGTTCGAAAAATCATAGTGTGCATTATGTGTGATGGTGAATAATCATTATTTCCTATCATTAGAATGCGATTAGTCGAAAATATACTTGCTAAATGTCCCTGGAGAAACTCTGGCTACACAATTTTTAAAGCTTTCTGTTTGTCGTCGTATCGTTACCTACTGAAGATATTCTTTCGATAGACCGGCACTTGAGTGTAATTGATGAATTTAGATCCTACAGCAGATATTGCAACAAGAGTCATCAGTTTTTCATGGCATGGGTTTCAAAGCGTCGGATTTCAAGTAGGGAGCATCAACGTGAGTAATTTTGGGTCTTGAAGAAACGTTGCATCTGTATTTGACGGAAAGGTCTCAGTTTTGGATGGATTGGTGTGTACCATTATCCTCTTCCATGAGATTGGTAGACTCAGCTTGAGTATTGTCGCCTGCTAAACCATCCATTTCCAAATGCAAGTGATTTTCACCTAGCTTTTGCCCATTTAGAGCTTATGCTAAATTTCCATACGTTATTAATAGAAAGGTGCTCAAGATCCTTCATTAAACATCGAATCAAAACCAAATAGAGCAGATTTGTGCTTTGAGTGGAAATATACATGTTGATAATCCATTAAAACCATGGACAACATCTGCAGCTCTACCACCAACGACAATATGAAACTAGTTCTCTGCTAGTACTGATTCTGTCAATGCCTCTTATCAACTCAAAATGGTGGACATTCAACAGCTGATATCTTGATATAATCCCAAATCTGACTTTCACAGTCTCCTTTCTCTGGAGTAAAAGAGAGTAAAGTAAAATAAACACCTATAATACGCTGGGTTTTTGTTTCCTTCTTATGAATTCCTCTTAGTTACCTCTGCCTCACCACTAAGAGGACTATTGTGACAACAAGGGATTCGAACTGACGAACTCAGTTTCTACCATAGAAGGACATGGACCACAATCATTCATACAGTGATCTGAGACCATTGATACTAAACAAGATAGTCTATCTAAGTCTAGATAGATGGACCACATCAAACTAAACAGTTGCAATTTCAGTCTGCAGTTTCAGATATATTCCTTTCTTAATTCCAGAGAGGAAAACGTGAAATTGAAGCACATTCTGACAGAATTCAGTTTCCTCGGTTATGGACCTTTACTTTGGCAATGTAAAGTAAGGGCTTGAAATGTTGATGCAATATTGGCATCCAATGCCTCCAAAAAGAGCTTGAAGATTCTGCTTAAAAAAAACATATATCAGTATTCATTTTTTTGTTCACTGTTTCTGGCCTTTCATCTCCATTATTTTCCATAATTGGCTGTAATTGAATATGACAGAGTTTACAAATTCTATCTTCTAAACGGAAAGATTTGTTAGCATCTTTCTACTTGTAGTAGGTACTAAAAACGTGTGACCAGGAAAATAATCATCCAGGATGAGGGGTAAATACTAGGGTATAATAAAATTCCATCATAAAGACTTTGAAAAACTGAATAAAATATTTTGAATAATTTAAGAACCATATCAGGTATTGAAGTAGAATATTTATTCATACGCGCATTCGCAAAGGAGTAGTAGCTAACCGTTCATTGGGTGAAAAGATAATAGTATAATAACTGATGACTCCATTTCATGCAATACCTACAACCATCGAACAATATATGAAATACCCCTAAAATTTATGTTTTAGGATCAGCTATTTGGCTTCAAGTTAAATGACGTCAGTAATCCTACTGCTGACCCACAGGTAGGGAGAAGAATAAATAGATTTTTCATCCAAAACATAACTGAATCATTTGTTAATTGGGATTTGACAACAATTCAAGCGATTGTTGAATCTGGTCTGAAAAACTTATCTTAATCAATAGAAATTAACCACCTTCGAACTCAAGATTGCAAATTAATTCAATGATGAAAATTCAACCAATTGAATAATAAGAAAACTAAATCATAATACCTAGCGTACCCAAAAGAAGTGGGTACAAGAATAACGAAACAGAATAGTACAAACGCTTAATCTCAACACAGAATACGAACGTGCCTAGAAGTCTTCAGCTCTTAAGAGGCAGCAAACCCCGAGCTACAGGGATACAATGGCTCATTTCCACCACAATTGGGGGATGGACTCGATTAGCATTAAACGAAATACCTCAAGCGATATTAAGATCCCAAAAAGCTCAGCACAAATAATGGGACATCACAAAACTAACAATTATAATGCGAGTGCGTCAAATACATTTTGTAAACAAAAGCGACTTGGTCAAGGGGCCTACAACTTGTATTCATATCGTGATGAAATTCACTGAAAATATGTTTTTGATAAATTCGTGAATAAATAAATATTTATAGAAAAAAAAATATAAGTTACGAAAAAAAGAGAGTAGGTGCCTAAAACGAAACGGACAAAAAAATCAGAGTATTTGGCATTTGGTTTCCTTAGGTACAGCTTTCGTTTCGTGGATCACAGGTGGGTCTGAAAACACAAGAATTTATATAAAAATTAAGAATGTAATAGGGGAGGGAGGGCCAATAACTCCAAGTCCCCAAACCTAACAGTTAAGATTAACGAAAACTTAGTTAAGAACCGATAAAACTTATTCGTTAACTACTTGCTGCTTAACTCTTCTTCAAATTTATTATCTCAAGTTACAAGATACGCAGAATACAAAGGCAAATACCTCCAAGTTGTTTTTTCGGAAGCTGACCGTTCACTATCAAGTGCATTCTACGAATTCAGACAATAAGTGAATATTTTAATGATTGGCACAATAGATGAAGGTGCAGAAAGTGAATTGAGCTAAAAAAAAACCCTTCAAGGTATTAATGATTTATAGAAGTGCATTTGAACGAATGGTACATGCGTTAACCTTCAACTTTTGCACTTCAGACTGAATTCAGTCCTTCTTTCAGACCACGAACCGAAACCTTTGTGTAATTACTTGACCAAATCCAATGACCAATCGTAGTTCAATAACTTCAACCAAGCTCTTACGATGAAAATAGCTGCAACTATAGTATTTTAAACTTGCACTTTGCAATGAAGAACGCCAAAACACAAAGCTAGACTGGAAACTGTCTAGTGCAACCCCTGTTCACCTCAACAAGACAAAACTGGACACTTGAAGGTACTTGCTTGTATTTACCCAATCTTATCCGGTAACATGCAGTTATTTTGTGCAGCAGTGTTTGCCTATTACCTAGAAATGAAATTCAGTATCCAATTCTCTTCAACTACCATGATTTTGCAAATTGTTGCCAACTAACAAAAGATGAACCTACATTTCAAATCTTGAAAAAACATCAATTCCGCGCAAATTCAAAAAGTAAGACTTCCGAGGCTCCATCCAAAAACAAGTTGGATTTTTGAGATTCCCCAACTCCGCGCCAGATACTACGAAATATATTTCTTTACTTGGATAGTTCACGTAATATTGGCTAGCCAATCACTCGTAAGTAGTCCCACACAAATCACACAGACAAATCATCTGGTACAGCCATTATTTTTTCTAACATCTCACGTAAACCCAGTTTCACATTATCAGCGTACATCCAAAACGAGATGGACAGCTTTTCAATAGTTACAAAATTGAAGTACCAGTTAATTAATTAAATTTAATATTATTTTTTGTATTCTAATTTGTGTCTGAAAAGATAGATTGTAGTTTGTTTGTAGCTGTTGGAACAAAACTAGTTTTACGAAGTTTTTTAAATTTAATTTAAACCCCAACAGATATATTATTAATTCATCCATCAATAAACACTAATGAGAGTTCCAAATGACCTGTGACGCTTTCTGCTGAATTTTCGAAATGGCAAGATTTGTACGCTAATTAGGATTCGGCGCGGTTTCTACAAACAGTTGTCCGTCGTCAACAGTATTGTCGTTGCTGCTGAGAAATTATTTGCAAATATGCAATCAATTGAGGAAGATGCTGACTCATGAAGACCTAGTATTACAGAGGATGTTTAGATACTACTGAAACTGGTGACTGAAGCCAAGGACCAAGCCCATCATGCTACGATGTGGCAAATCTACTTACTAAAAGTATTAGTTGACGATTTTTTTTTTTTTTTTTTTTTAATTTAATCACCGCAGGACAAACCATCGAAATGACTGATGCTGACAGCTTTAAAGCTTCTGGAACGAGCCGTTGCTTTCCTGAGGAAGGAAAGATTATCACACCAAGTCTCACGATACCAATTTTTGAACTCCAATATTTGGTCATCCTCTGGTTTATTGACTGTCGCTAATCTCCCCACCGCTTTCCAAATTCTACAAGTACAGGTTATCCCATCATAAATTACGCAATGACTATTGAATGGACTCAAGGATATAAGCTACAAAGGGCTTTGATCAAGTACCTATCCAATAAGGAATTCAAACAAAATCACCATAATGAAACAAGCCATGGAATGGACATGGTTACCAATTGCTTATAATCAATTTTTTAAATAATTATATACTAGGTATAAAAGTATAGCTTGAAAGAGCTCCTTGTTTAAGTTCAATTATGAAATCAAAAAAATGCTCCATATTTTCAAGTTTTAGTCCAATTTTGATCCTTAAAACTTATCGTGTAGCTTAGACCATTTTTTCGGTTTCTAGAAGTATTTTCCATTTTTTCTAAATTTCTCGAGCTCATAAAAGTCATATAAATTACTCCATTTTTGTACGATGTTCCCTGATTTTGGCATCACATTTCCGGCGTATTGATAAAAACCGCACTTGTTACTTTCTTAAAAGTAAATTTTGAGTTTCACGGAGCATCAAGAATTTAAGCGAGAAAAGCGCATAAAATGATTTCAGGCTACTTTTCTCAGCTAGGGAATCTCTCTGTAATACAGATCACATGGTAGCTTTGCATTCATACCCTAAAAATAACACTACTACACAAATTGAACCTCTATTTGTTATAAATTCGTCTCCATGCGCTAACGAAATTATCCATACCTGATCGCAGTGTATAATCCTCTTCAACTTATTCCATTCGCACTATTTTAAAATCAAAATCTCAACTCGTAAGTGAAGTATTTGTACTAAACTATACAATAAACGAAGGTATTCTTGACAATTAGTTTCCCTCATAATCAATACCTATCGACCCAATTGATGACATTTTCGGTTTGTAATGTGCTTGAGTTGATTGGAGGCATTATTCTGGTTAGTGACAAAAACACACACCTAATTATAATGTTAGTTAACACACACAAGCAGCATCATTGTTAGCATTGGAATGAAATTTACAAAGACCTACAGTGGACTAGACACTTGCTGAAAGGATCTTTTTAAGACGTGCTAAACAACCCAAGTGTTTATCCAAACATTCATTGGGGAGCCATCTTGGGTTCGGGTTTACACCCCGAACCACCGTAAAAATCCAGCCCTCAACGAAAAATGACTCACGATTTCGTCAAATCAAACAAAAATAACATAAATAAATCGAAATAATACTTTCAATAAACCATAGAGCGTTGAAGCGTGAATATAGGCGCATTGCAGCGGTAGCGGACAACTGTGCAAAACAAAATTGCGAAACCCATTGTCAAAAAATCATTTAAAAATGCGTCTTAAGCTGCGGGGAAAATTGAAGCGAACCCGAGTGAATCGAATGGGAAAATAAGGTAAAAGGGCGGAGGAAGCGCAATCCCCCTCCCAACAAATCAAACCAGAACGAAATTACAAATCAAAAATGATTATATTAAATTTATCAACAATGGACACAGTTACAATACAACTCTAATGATAACAATAACAAGTGTGAACATACACACAATACAATAGAGGATTTTGTCAAAGGAAAAATTCGTAGCGCAAATCGATTCATCCATCGTTTGGCCGCAGAAAATAAGTAGGTAGCACTTCAACTAATAAAATGCGTTTAGAATGCGTTAATGTAATAAATTATACAATCATTTTTGTTCATTAAAAAAACCAACAGGTTTTTTCCTTTTCAAGATTTTTTTTAGAAGCTTCTTTTGTAACTTGCTCCAACAGTGATAAGAATACTATTTTGATAGTATAAAAGATCGTCTAGCGGCCTAAGAATGTTTTAAATGTTCTTGTATTATGTACATCACAATTATTTCTAAATTTCATAATTGGGACTGAGTTAAATCTAAGTTTACAAGTATTCGATTAAAGGTGTTTTTAAGTGAATTGGGAGCTCGCGCCAGAGATGCCTTTTGGATTGATTAATGATGACGAAAACTTTGGGCAGTTGATAACTTTCTTCTTCGGTATTATAAGGAGCAATTACGGAAGAGGCTTACTCGGCAGAAAATCTTTTCTAAAGGAAACCCGTAGAAGGGAAGCGTGATGAGATGGAAAGCGAAAACTACAACTTTAATAGCGATTTTCATGGATTTTATAAAAAAGTAACACACGGGACAAGTTTCCACTATTTTGTTGATAGTTAGTCAATCAAAAAGGCTACCCGCTGGTAAAAATGGTAGTTAGGATCTACCAACTTGTTTATATTACGGTAATATACCTGATTAGATATCCCAAAAAGTTGAAAAATTTTAGTTCCTCGTTGGCGTTGATAAATTGAGAATAAACTAACCAACTTCAAGAAAATAACACTCGTTATCTTCGTTTTTTCTCTAATGTAATTACAAGTACCGGTGTTTTATTGGAATGGTAGGAAGAATAGGTCTTGGGCCAACATGAATTTGAGGTTAACTCCTACATAAATTTATATGGCAGTGGTAGTGTACTGAACTGTAGTACATCAAGTAGCATTGATTTAGTTTAAGGTCAACTACAATGTTTTGTCAATTACATTATTTTTTCACCAGTTAGATTTGTTTTCCAACATGGAACATGTCTTAGCACTGACTGAACTCCCGAAATCGTTACGCACTTCTAATCATGCTCAGAAATATGACCTCACAAATTGTAGGTACGGTAAGGGCATCATTTTCTGACAAACTGGACAGTTCTCCAGACGTTGGGAGAGCGGACGTTTTGTTTTTATATCAAATTGATGCTGAATTTTCTAAAGATTTTGGAAAATCTTTTTGGACTATTGGATTGGAACCTCAAGGTGCAGAACCCTGGACAGCTAAACTCGTTCCACCACTGGAAGCTAGAATTGGGGGTTGTCCATCAATAATAACAACGAGATAAGAAAACTGGCTGAAGATTAATTCACAATCTTCAGTGGTGGAATGGATCATAAGTGAGCTAAATATCCAGCAGACTAAAACACGTTCCACGCTTTTAGGGAACGAGAGAAAATCGACCAGGAATAGACGAAAACCACCGAGTCTTTAATTCATTTTCTCATTTGAATACCAGATGATGTCAGATTTGCTCCATAGGTCATTTTGAATCAACTTGTAAAATCCATTCTAGTCTCATCGAAATATCTCATTCTTAAAGTTCAGGTAGGTATGAAACCAAGTGCGGACACCTATAACATTAATTAATTCACAAATATGTTTCATGATCTACTTCTATTCTTGATTTTACCCAGGAAAATCACACAAATCGAAAAGAAGCTCGACCAACCTCAATAACGTGCTTCCAGTTTTGAACAAGGCAAAATAAAGGGGTCCTCTGAAAGCAGTTTCCGAAAGACAGTTGATGAATATCTACATCAAGAAGGAGAACCATAAATGAAAAATACCTACATTCGACGTTATTTCAAATATCTATTAAAATAAGAATTTCACACTATCTAGTCCAAAATACATCCAGACCAATCATCACCTAATTGCAAGCAAATCTATATGGCAGAAGACAATGACTGAGTTTTGTGTTATAATTCGGAACAATTCAAAACATGTCAGAGACAACAATAAATTCTTAAATTGTGGGATGAGAATGAAGGGTGTGAACCACTGAAATGGTTTACGTTATTCTTATATTTAGCAACTCAATAGTGAAGTGATTGCAGAAGGAATTCAATTTCAATTCAAGATTAATCGTTTTCTTTATTAAACATTGTAGGATTAGCGTTTCTTTTCTAAGCAATCGACAAATTTCAACAAAATTCTGCATAGTTCCATACTCAAGTTATGATATTAGTATGGTCAAGTACGGATGTGAATGTGCTTTTCGTGATGTTAGTTCTGACAGGAAACAACGAGCATCAACAATAAAACAGAACGTCAAACCTTTTGGTTCTCCATCACCGGCGACCACGTTCCCTTGGTCAGAATCACATTTCTACAAGAAATATGGTATAACATTTAAATCGTGGTGAAACACTAGACAACAAATTATCGCAAATCGGATGGAATGGACAATGCTTCACAGAAAAACAGATGATGGGGGGTGATATACGATTTTCTCAACATGTATTCTTATTCCATGGATTCTAATCGTGGTTTTCTGGGTAAAACTATGTGAATTGTAGTTCTTTAACGCTTCCTCAGTGTACCGATTTGGCCGGAATGGGGGCAGAATCGGCTTTTGTAATCTCAAAATGAATAATCCTCATTAGTGTAGTCAAAATCGTTAAAATCATTTGAACAATTTGGAAATCCCATTAAAAGTTTTGACTTAGGAAAAAGACCCCGAATGATTACTTTCATTTCGTTCATGGAAGGCAGAACGGCACTCAATAGAGGTAGACAGCCAAGCAATCAAACTCACATATATTCCTCTGATTCTATGTAAATATGTTTTTAGTTTGAATGCTCACGAATAAAATTAGGAGAATTTCGAAACAAAAATAGCAGGCTTATCACGTTTTCCAGCCTTTTGAAGGTTTGGAAAGTCAACATGTAAACCACTTGTGAGCTCAGCAGACGATTAACAAATGTTAGGTTTGTTTCAATAACGAATGTGCCATTAAACAGTTGTCGACAACAGGGTAAGGACTTCTAGATTACTGTCCACAACCGTTTACAGCGAATACACAGTTGTTGGAACGCTTGAGCCATCCACGTAATGTTAACTCACTGTCGCGTTATGGCAGTTTTTACTGAGTTCAACTCGTGTTTAAGCGAGAGGTTTCAATCATCAAAGGTTTCCTTTGTTAAAAGCCAGGTACAGAGCCCCTGGGTGCCGTCCACTACCATCCAACAGCAGTACAACTGCGTTCCATGGCTCCTTCATTTCAGATCAGCTGTAGAAGATGGCTTGACTTGGTGGAACAGCAGTTACTATTATGGCACATACACCAGCTGAAAGGTGTCAACATTTTGTTAATGGCACCTTATGATGTAACAAACCAGAATGTTGCCAATTGGGAACGTGCTACCGATCCAATTTTTATTGTTGTCGATTATCTAAATAGAGCAGAATGAACAGTTTCATCGCTTGTTCATACCACGTAGTCTAACAGGAAAATTGAAATAGATTCGAATGCCGTTCGAAAATCAATGGTGCCAACAATTGATTATACACCTAACACCATAAATATTTGTATAAAAATTCATTAAATCGAATTCAGGCAATCAAAATGCTTCAACGAGCCACCACCACACCAAATCTTTTGCGACTGCAGGGTCAGTATTGGATGCATCTCACGAACACAATGAAGGGAATGGCATAAATATGGATCAGCTTAGTTAGTCGGGCACTCACTCATATCAACAAATCTTAAATTTAACTACAGTCCCAAATGAAGTTAACTTTCTGTATTATAACTATGGGAGCACACACAAAATCCAAAGAAAATCAATTTCGTGGATTTCAGTGTCAACAACATTGAAGAAGGGGTTAAAAATCGAGAACTAATAAGTATTAAAAAATACACATTTAAAGCGATCGTTCTGGAAGTATATTAAGGAGGAAGGTTAATTTTGGCATTAATCTCAGAAAAATTATAGTAGTAGTTATAAATATTTGATTATTTGGTTTTTTAAAGATACACTTTCTTAATGAAGAGGGTACATTAACGTAAAATCGTTCCTGCTGTGTACTTAAATCTATAACTAAATTCTTTGGATGCATTTTCTATTGAAACAAGTTGCATAAGTTAGTAGCGATCGAGCCTTGAGTTGCATCCCAGAATTGAAATTTTCGCTATACACACATCAAAAATTTGAGAGCGGAAATCGAGAAATGTTTCCGCGTAAAAATAAAGCACTGTACAACCTTTGACATCAGTAGATAAATCTCAAAAAAATACGATGTCGCAGAGATTTTTTTTCTTTTTTGAACGGTTTATTTTCGAAATAATAAGGGTTTCTACCAAAGTTAAACAGCACCCATCACAATAATAATTGCTTATAAAAATAAATGCATGGCAAAGTTAACCAACGGTGGCCCCTTGAACAGAATATATTGCCTTTTCATTGCTAAGAAGGATCCTTATCCTTGTAGTGGATATTTAGTAAATTTATTTAAAAGCGGAAATGGAGAGTGGATACAAATGAATGAGAAAACACAAAACGGCGAGGAAATCGAATTCTATCAACCACAAGTCAAAGTTTTGCAACATGCCCTTTTTCATAACTTGATTATTTACGTATTTAATTAATACGGTCTTTGATTTGAAATAAGAATTTAATTTTTGTAAAAAATTCATAACCTCCTTTACTGGCAGGAAAGACTTTTAGATAAATTGATTTTAAATTAAAATCTGAACCTTCAACACAAAGAATGAGTAATTTTCATAAGGGATCGTTTCTTTCTTTGATTTTTTTCACTGTCTTGGGTCGTTTTCACAAAAAATAGCACCCCATCTACAATGACTTGAAGTGATAATGATTCAAAATATTTTAAGCTTAGTATGATACCTATTTTGGTAAGAAGAATAGTTGACATTCCCAAGCTATAAGTAATTGGCTAAGTACAAACACCCTTATAACCCAATGTCGCTTCAACAAAATGTGTTATCAATAGCATATTTTTATTATTGGCTTAATAAGTCTTCTCAATTAGTAGTATTGTTTCATTTTGGAACTAACGCTAAAGCTAGGTCGAGAAAAAGGGAAAAATACGTCACACTTCCTTCAAAAATACTGTTAGTAAAATACAGCTTCCGTAAGAAATCCGGCAATAAGTTTCTAATATTGTTCAAGAAGTTACATTATTTTTTGTGATGGGCGAAATCTAATGACATTAAATTACCTAGCAAGACAAGATGTCGTTTTAAACTTCATCCAATTGCAGATACCACAAGAATTTCAATAATAAATTACACTATCAGACAAATTGGCAGGAATGGAAGAGAGATAACAAATGAAGAGTATTATGTTCATTAGGCCTCCCTGTGTTTTATGGTCAACTCATCTGTTTAGTTGCAGATGTCGACCCGCTAATATTAAATCTCATGCGAGGCAATAAAGCAATAAAAATTACATTGTGAATATCATTTCATGAGATAACCATTCTGGTAGATGCAGTGGAATTCAAACAGATTCTAATGGAATTTATAAAGTCGAATATTCACTCTTGAGCTCCAAGTAAAGACGCTTGGGATGAAGTTGAACAAATTACAATGAAAATAGTTATCGTTGATATCAAACAATGGATAATTAATCAAGGAAGGTATTTAGTTTATGACAATAGTTCATTCTGCAGTTCAAAATGGAGTAATTATTCTAAACAACGGCCTATGTTGAGAACTAATCTTGCAAATGACAACTGCAGATAGTTTGAACGATATTTCAAACTACTTCCCTGAAACTTCAGAGAGAAAATTGAAAAATTACTTGCGGTAATTAGCAAAATCTTGAAATGATTAAGCCATTAGACAAATTTTGAGACAATTCAATTTTGAACTTCTCTGAAATAGAAAAATCTACAGCGATTGGCTGTAATCAATTTCAATAATGGAATGGAATAGTTACTACACCCCTTCAAGGGTTGAGGAGGTTACCCTGCACCACACAGAGGATACCCTGGAAACTTGAAGACTCCATGTATGCTCAGGGGCAGCAGTTTCAAGAAGCGGTAAAAGGAAACCATCCATTCAATTTATTTTACCATTGACCATCTTAGATTAGTTCTAGCAGTTCTTATATATCTGACCCAATACAATATGAAAAGATGATCTGTCTGAGCCAACGATGGGACAACATAATCCAACATAACCTTGGGCCGTAGAATGCATTGAGTTTCCACGAATTCATGTTTCATCAAATGATAAATTGAGGGAATCTTCCTGAATTCCACTGCATCTCTGAATAGCGCAATGATGTAAATTATCAAGAATCATCAGTGAGCTTTAAGAGGAAAAAACACATTAAGAGTTGACAAGAATCTGGCAAGACGATTGGGGAAGTGGCAACATTTACCAGTCGTAATAAGATTAAAAATCAATCTACAAGTCCTCGAGATGAACAAACGACTCTCGGTCTAACATATGATGGGTACCTATTGTCTCTCCAAAAATCAAATATACAATTAAATTTGGGGAGCTTAGAGGTAATGAACCAAACAATCCAGCACGTCGTCGTTACTTCATCATATTTGTTTTAAATCGTCTACACATTTATCAACACATGCCCAATTGCTTTAATTACAAAATAAAATTTACATCTTGGTTATAATCATTATCGCGTTATACAATATTAATAGGCAACTCTTTCAATCGAAAAGATTCATTAAATAGTAAAAAAAAGAAAAGAAATCGGAATCTTCTCGATAAAGGGGTAAAGTGCGTTATTTATATATAATAAATTTATTCTTTTTTTTCAATCATTTTAATTTTTCATGTTATGATCAAGCAACAGCAGTATGTACAATGAGACAACATCAAACTACGTTATTGTTCTAGGATGATATGAGATTATGAATAGTTCAAGGCGCTTGTTTGTTGTTTATATATCTATAATATTTGTTGTTTATTTTCTTGGTATTGTGTTTACATTGGCAGGCACCTTCTTGGGAGAGCTTGCCAGTTAGTACAACCTTAAGATGCTGGCGAATTGAAACGAGTTAGGTTCCATGAATGAATAGTAGGCTGAGTACAACTCTATAGAGTCAGGAAATAGCAGTTTAAGGGGATTGTGGTGAATGTAGACCAGGGGTGGCCAAGACTTGGCTCAGAGAGCTTTCAGGTCACGTACGGATATCGCAAGAGAGAAATGAAACAGATTGGTAGTGAAACAACTCTAAAATTAATCTTCAGACTTTCTGTGTTGAATATTTGAAGTTTGTTTGCATTAATCAATTTTTTAGGTCGATGTGTGCTTTCTGATGCTTTTAAAGGGATATAGTCGAAGGAGATAACTATTCATTAGTAATCACCTAATGCACCTCCTCCCCTGATCTCTTGATTAGGCACAGAATATGTCATGATTAGCCACCCCAACGTAAACCAATGAGTGAGATTCTCCTACATCCCTCATATCAAGGCCTCATCAAGGAATGGCTAATGATATACAAAGAGGTAAGCTTTCGTCAGTACCAATCATTAGCCAGTCCAATTGGACAGCACGGCGGCTGGATTGCTAAACAGTCTCTTGGCATGGTATTAATCCTGTTACGCGAGTATGAAGAGTAATAAGTAATAAATTGGGGCCCTCCCAATCTATAGGGCATAATGGAAAAGAAACAGTGCGATGGAGGACTTGCGATGCGCCTCTTCCACAATATCTTGATTAGGCACGAAATATATCAAGATTAGCCAACCCCAATGTAAAACAATGAAGGAGATTCTCGACCCTCTGCATCTCTCATACCAGGGCCTCATCAACTACTGGCTATTGATATAGAAAAAAGTAAGCTTTAGTCAGTACCAATCATTAGCCAGTCCAAACGGACAGCAGGGTGGTCGGTTTGCTAAACAGTCATCCAGCATGGCATAAAGTCCGTTTTACGAGGATGAAAAGTAATTAATAATGAATTGGCCCCTTCCCACCCCAAAATCTACGGGGCAAAGTGGAAAATGAACAGTGCGTTGCAAAATTGAGATTCTTGACCCCCTACATCCCTTATAACAGAACTCCAACTCCAAAGTCCCAAATTCTTGCTAAAACCCTTTGCAGATTGCAGCGACAACAGGACAGCTTTATATGAACAATATTGATCAAGACCGGCTATTGATATAGAAAAAGGAAAGCTTTAGTCAGTTAACTTTATCGATAATAACAAATTATAACAGTAATACACTTGATAAAAATGTCTGTGCTACCTACTCCTTTTCTCTTCATATTTCAATTGTCAGTCCATGATCCATATCGTTATCAGAACAGTTCCATTGTCAGTCTGTCATGAAAATTAATATCGAAATGAGTAGTTCACCGCATAATTTTGAATTTATTAACACACTCTTTTATTGTCAAACGATTGTAACCAATGTCGCACATCACGTTGGGTAAAAAATAAAGAATAAATTTCATTTAAAAAAAAAAAAAAAACAATCTAGTGAATTCGCTATCATCTCAGTTGTCCGTTGTTTCAAAATGTTTCTGACCACGGTAAAGATGTATTTAATTAGACTAAAAATATTTATATCCCCAACACCATTCCCTATCAAATCCCGGTGCCTTGGGTGGAACTGTTCAAGATTGAACGAATTTAAATTTACCGTGACTTGAAGTTAACTTGATCTTAATTGTCAATACCAAACCACCAAAAATAATCTGAGAAATTCGGGCCTTGAAAAACGGAAATCCGTGCCCCTGCCTCACCCACCTCAATTCCCTATACACCAATTTCCAGAAGCAATTGACACTTTCTCTGAGATGAGCCTAACCAACCCACCACCCTTGAAGTTGAGCCATTTAAAACGAATTTCTATAAGCCACAAAATACGAAAGGCTGCAACAACTGACACGCTTGACCAACGAATTTTGCCATCAGCAGCTATATTATGGCCATCCTCCAACACCAAACTGATTATACTCTCAGTTCAATTGGGGAGGGGAAATGTGCAATGAGAATGAGCTGCAGTACTGTATGTTATCTCTAAATTGGCAACATTCAAAAAACATTTTATATAGGTTTGATCTACTCAATTAATTTTTTTCGTCAGAATTTCTTTTTAACGCTATACAAATTAAAAAATTACATAAAGAGATTGCTACTATCACAAACAACGTAGAACAATGGCATCACAACGTCAGATGTTTTTTTTAATAACATCCAGTCACAGACTCCCATTGTGGAATCTTAATTTTTTTAAAGAACGGGTGGAACTAAGTTTTACGAAATTCAGAATATAAATTTTGTTAATAAAAAATATATAAAATAAAAAATAATACAAACAACGTACGAATATGTACACCAACAATAGCAAACAAATCGTAAATCTAAGAATACCGTTTAACAATGTGTTTCTGTTCTATCAACAAAAAGACATATTTTTTTTGTTTATGTTTTGAGCTGGGTTCTTTGATGGATAAGAACGCGCTCAATATTCTTCCATTCCTCAAATGACCCTATGAGCAAACGTATTTCTGTTATTAAACACGTAAGCTGCGTAGTTGGGGCGTGCACCGTGGGTCCCAGCTGAGTGATATGAGGGGTGCTCGAACCCCTCATTCAATGCTGGAAAACAGAAATGAGACGAAAGTCCTCAATTACACTACTGCTAACCCCTGAGTTGTTCACATTCAGTTTTAGTTTATTCCGGATTAATAACAGATAGTGAATCGTACTTGTGTCTTGTACGTGTATAGTGGAGAACTTAGCTAGGCCATATTCGGGGTAAGGCTCGGCTTCTCTCGGCCAAGCTGGCCAAGAAACGGGGAGTCACCTGATCTATTCAGTCAACTAATCTGTTACTAGAGGGTTATACTGTTTAGTTAAAAAAAATTGCTAGTAGAGTGAATTGGGATCAATCATCGCTCATTCCCGTAGATTACTGATCAGGACAGGGCTCAGAAACACTCAAAATTAGGATGTCTGATAACACTACACGACGTGAACGGTGCTAGGAAGTAGAAGGAATTGACTTTCGAAAAAAGCGGGCGAACAGCCATCACAGCGAGACAGTGGATGAGCCTCACCTCACCAAAGATGACCAAACTAAGCTTTTCAATATACATGCATGAGACACAAGTGTGAATCTTAAGTTTCCAAATTTAACGAAAATTATCTCAAGAGTTTAAACGGAAAACCTTCAAGACCCTTGGGGTTTATTACTAAAAAACAAATTTATAAAGTCCACTCAAGCTCAACTGCTCATCGTTTTAGCATTTTAGGAAATTGATTGTTTAAAAGAGAATGACGAACCCCATATCAAATACTTCCGTTTTCACTTAAATCCATTTGGATTGTACTTAATTCCCGGTTGGTTTCAATAAATTCTTCTCAAGTTATGTATTACAAGTCAAAAGCTATGTAACCTAGATGGGCCTCCGTCAATTTCATGGTATTCCACTTAATTTTATCCACATTAATAACTAAAAGACCTCAACGAGATTCTATACGAGAGTAAGATGAGCCTTCCTTAGATAAAAAGGTTCAAAATGGACTTTTTAAACCAGATATTTACGTAAAGATCATTCCTTATATAGCATTTTCCAGTTGAATTAAACCGTGTTCCAAAAGAATTAAACCTTTTTCTGAAATAATTAAACTTCTCAAAAGAAGGGGATGAAATATAGAATAAATAAAAGAAGTACAAACCTTCATGGCTTCCACACAAATGACCATAAAGTTTTTACTATCATACTCGCCTAAATCAGGTGGATAAAGCTTTCTCAATAGTCAAGTTAGCAGCGAGAGGAATTTTAGGCCGCCGAGAAGAGATAATTCTTCACAATAACTCAAGTAATTGAACAAAGCTACAGTAACCCCCCAAGACTGCGCCAACTACGTCATAAACATAGACGCTGCATTAACAAATGTACCTGGCTTCATTTTTCATTGACCCTTCGTTTTTCGTTCACATCTTTATTTTTCGCTTTTCTGCAATTCATTCAACGTAATTCATGGTTATACTTGCCATTAATATACTTGCAATTCGTTATTTTCGCGCTAGAGGTTTAGTTATTTTGGAAAAACAGTTTAATTGTTTCGGGAAAACCTTTTGGAAAACGGTTTCATTCAACTGGAAAATGCTGTATACCACTCGTATGCCTATCAACACGATTTACCTGGAAAATTAACGGAATTTTGAGCAGAAAATTTATAGTCAGGTCTGTTCAAAGATGCTAAATTCAAATTTGGCTACAAATACAACATCCCAGCTCACCAAAGTTCTCTAAGAGAATGGAGCAGCAATCAAGGTTGATGTCTCAAATTCTCAGTATAAACGCTAGTGATTTTTGTTTTTGACAACGAAAGTTTGGAAATTTAAGGGCTTATTCATAAAATAATTTGATTTTGTAGTGCCGGTCAATAGTTAATTGGCACAAATTTATCAAAAGTCTGGTTTTAAAATAGCATAATAAACCAAAAGTTTAAATCCACGAAGATGTACTAAGTGATCCCTCTTATTTTATAATTAGGGCTGAATTTTCAAAGATTAGAATAAAACAAACCCATACTACTAACTAATCAACAATTTGGCTCAAATTTTGTCATGAACTATTAATCACACTACCTCTTTCAGGGTAGTGTTTAAAATCAATGAAATAAAAGTCTAAGAAAGGCTTCCTTGTTAAGAAAATATGAGCACGTAATACTAATAATCCTACGTTTAAATTCCTAGCAGTAAGATAGTAAACGAACTAAAATAATCGACCTAAATAATAGCGTTACGATTTAATCACTAATAAAATTATAAGCATTAAAAAAATCAACTTAAGGCTAATCAAAAACTTCGAGGACTAAGTGAGACAACGATAGAAAATTAGATGTGAAGTGGGAATATACTGAGCAGAAAACATTCTGGATGTAAACAATACCTAATTTCAAGAAAACCCATTAGGTCAGATTCAGAAACAGAGATACATCTGAAGATATAAATATCAAGGCTATAAAAGAGGAAGGAAGAGAGGAGTGGGTAAAGGGTGATCGAAGCTGGAAGCAAAATTTTGAGCGCAATACAATGGAAGAATGAAATAACATAGTCTAGAATATAGGGGCAGGTGATAAGCTTGATCAAGCTATGATGAATATTTACACATTTACCAGTTAGTCGCACTGCATTACTGATGTTCGTTACACAAGAAAAAATCATTAATGATTCGTCCGGCTTTCGGTTACAATAAACAAAAATACACATACAAACATAAACATGCAATAGTGGCAAGGGGAATAAGTAAAGACGCAGTTGTCTTTTCGTTTCAATTAGAAACATGAGCATGCGTTCACATTGAAAGATAAAAAACACATTTTTTGGTTTTTAAAGAATATTAGTTCTTACCACTTCAGAGAGGGAGCTGTCTTCAGAGATTGCTTTGATGTTAGATTCTTTGCTTTTTATCGGCGTCATTGGAAATCCTGAAGCAATAGTTTTCAATAACTACATCAAACATGGGAATCAAATAGGAATGTATATAGGGATGGACATGAGTATAATGCGTAATCAATTATTGTCGATATTCTTGTTGAAGAGATTGGCGGGACGAATTTCGAAAGGTCTTTGGTATTGAGACATTGGTGATGATAAACCATGAAAAAATGTGTCTGCATTCTAAGGATAAAAGCCCATTTTATTGTACAGTAGCTGTTTGCTGCCTTATTTCAAGTTTCAAATCCGAAACAAATGGTAAGCTAAAAGTCTCCAATGAAATTTATTATCTATAAGGTGGATTCAATAATTAATTTCAGACGGAGGGAGCCAGGTGCTACCCAAACACGCACCAGTGAGAGAGTCACAAGATGAGAGGATGAAACTGAAGCAGTTGTGATTCTAACAGAGTTGGTTGTACGGTATTATCATTACTTTAGTTTTATAACAGACCAATGGTATGTGCATCTGATGTTAGGAACTGTATTCATGAATGCTCGACCTTAATCTTTCCAGTGATCCTCGTATCTTCCCATTTAGATCCAGACATGAAAGAGCATTTCCTTTTTAACCAACACTGATGAGCACCAAGTTACACCTTATCTTACCGAGGCTGTTAATAAACAATTGGAGCAACAAAATGTAGCGCTCATCTGTAACCTTCCTACTAACAAAGAATTCAGACCACCAACGCTCAATAGCAGACATCGAATCTTCAGAGTTTGGTCAGATTTGAGAGCAGTTCTGAAGTAGCCTATGGAAGTAATTGCTCTCTGGAATAAAGGCACGTACCTACTAAAACTTGAATCACTTGATTTAAAGTAAACAAATGTTTACCATTAGAAAAAAGTTGGAAGTGAGTACCCAGGTGCCTCAAAGCTAGAAATTGATTGATTTCAAAATACTAAGACCACAATAAGATACAATCATCCAAGTAATCATTATTGCTTTAAGGGATTCTGACATTTTGTTGATACTTTAAATCTGTAGCATTTCTTTATATCTTTCGATTGTAGGATAAAGTTTTTGAGAACTCAATTATGAACCTTGATGATTGTCTCAATAATTTCATGTAAATAAACAGGAAATAATAATTGCATTAGTTGAAGATGTCATGGCAAGACCAAAGGTTGGAAGCCAACGATTCACATACAAAATAAATTGAAACGAAAATAGGTACAAGGAAAAAGAAATATAATGGTAACTCAATAAACAAATGAAAAGAATGAAGGGAAGGTTAACGCACCCATATCGCCGCTACTACTGCTTTCAGTGAAAGACGGAGTGCCCTCAGTCCATGTGGGTGTTGAACCTTCGAAATGCCGGCCGCCAACTGTGGAACCTCCGCTTTCTACGCTCAGCGTAGACTTGTCCGAACGACATTCAAGCCTCACTTCTGACACACTGACAACACACACACACGCTAGTCAACTAAAGCTACTTCCTCGCTAAAGACCATATCACAAAGCCTACAAACTTGTGGTGACAGTGGTGTTTAGACGAATAGACGTGTCATAACTCATTTATAAACAATTCAAAAAATGTCTTTATCAAATTGCGATTGTGGTTGGTTGATCCAACAAAGAAAGTAGTGAAAACAAAAAGAACAGGAACTTTTAACAAACATAGTGCGTCAAACATAGTTGTGACTTATCGTCAACATTTGATATAAGGAAGGGGAAAAGGTTGGTATCCTTGAACAATATTATTCTTTGAAAGAGTAATTAAATTAAAACAAAAACAGAAGAAGTTGACTCGCTCAGGACAAAGATTCACATATCAATCCTACATCCTGCAAAGTTGGCTTTCAGGACTTAGGAAATGTTTATTTTTTTTTTTCGGACGTTGTTTTGCAATGCCATTTCCATGTTCATGACAGAATAAATACCTTTTCATTTTGAGATGGTCAGATACGAGGGTGAATCAAATTTGAGCTGGAATTATCGTTTAAAAATTTACGGGAACAAGATAATAACGAGCAATTATGACCTCTCCAAAAAAGAAGGGGGAGCGTGTTTCCAGTCAGGTGCACACGAATACCTCGACAGCTGCGCAGTATTCGAATCTTTCCCCTCCCAGTGAATCTTTATAGTGGGACAAAAATGTTATAAGACTGGACTATAGGGATTCACGTCTTTTCCGACAATAAGCAGGCTTTACCTCAATCAATAGCTGGCAGTCTTTTTGGATATGTGCCTTTTTGAAAACTCACGACTTATCGCCTGACGAAATTCGGAGGACATGTGCCATTTCGATTGCAAGGCACTGAAAAAAATGCCATTTTGAAAGTAAGCTCCTCAGTTAATACGCAAAACCCCTTTGGAATACCCAAAGACTGTGGAGAGGATGTTTCCTGGATAGAGACATGTTTTGGCTTAGACGGATGCAGCTTCCCTTTCTCTTCCAGTCCATATTCTCTTGCTTTGACTTTTCTTCAGACAACTTTTCCCTGAACTGTGGCTCAAGTCTTGGAAGGATTTCTGTCAGTTTCACCACCGTTAGGGAATTTTATAATAATGCGTTGGGCAACTTAGACTGGTAACTCTTCCTCAATCATCATGATCTGATCAGGAAAATAGATCAGACGAGACTGAATGGAATGGGCATGGCCTTGGGACAACCCCATCAACGCATCCTAGGAGAAGGAGCCGCTGCCTGGCGTTCTACAAGCCCCATGGGAGAAGTTATGGTCCATATTTGATTCACCTTCGTATGATCAAGTAGATGATTATTAGCTCATATGGATGGAGAGGTTGAGAACCATAAGGTGAGTAACTATCCAACGTTTCTGGAAGCAAACTCGTAAATATAGCATGTGAGTGGAAAATGCCCCCCACTATTTCATCCAAACAGGTAAGATACCATTAAAACAGAAATTTACAACAAACCATCATGTAAGGGAACTTACTTATTTTGTACATAATTATTCCCAATAAAGGATAGAGGCATACTGAGCAGACATACCATCGCCGCTTCATGCTCAGCTTTCCCCAGGAAGGGGGAACACAGTAGAAGAGGGAATAGGGCCATGCATTTAGCAATTCGTAGTCAAATCCAACCTTTTCACAATTATATGGAAAATGCCCAAAAATATGCACAAGCATTATATATAGTATCAAATGCTTGTCTGTGATTGGGGACTGTGTGAGGTGATTGAATGGTATAGTTGCCCCTTCCATTGGGCTGAATGCAGTAATGCCGCCATGCTCAGAGGATGACCCAGACGTGAATTTACAAACACTCCTTCCTAACAGCAGATCCGATGTGTGTGGCTCACCGCCAGGGAACATTGTCCTACGTATCTCAACCATCGCTTCTCTAAAAACCTATATATATCCAACTGAAATAGAAAGGGCAAAGAAGCAACTATCTTCCTTCAGAGAAGAAAGCAAATTATAGTGGCGGCCCAATAAATTTGGTCCCCACACATCATATAATCGCCACACCACAATCGCAACAAGTCGGTAGATTACAGTGTGATACAGCCTTAAATCTACTCTTGTTCACTAAAAAGGGTAATTGTAAGTTTAATATATGAAAATAGGAAATGAGGAAGAGAAATATAAGTACACAGAGTGGATATGGTTAGGTAGGATTAAAATAAACCCTATTGGTTACGAAATGCTGGTGTGACCATCCCTCGGGGCAAATTGAAAATAAATTATTAACCATGCAAAAAAAATTGTTTTCAATCGAAATCGTCTCCGAACTTTTACATCGACAAAAGCTTGGGGGTTTCAACTATTTTTTGATATTTTGATTACCTTTTGAAATCTCGAATTCTATAGTCCATCCACGCGTAAGAGTTGTTAGACTTACGAGAACGGCCATTGCAATTGCACATGCAAACATGGTAGCTAATTTTAACCGCTAAACCCATGCATGCAGGAGGCGGACTAATTCACTCGCGAAGAAGTTGTGGAAACCCATTTCAATAAAAACGAAATAAGATAGAACGATATCTATATTTCCACGAAAATATTGATTTACTAAGTTTAATCGATTTTGACGGTTAGGTCATCATCGGTAAAAACGTGAACTGAAGGTAATCAGGGGACGAATAAAAGAGCATGAAAAGGATTTCAGGAACAAAGATGATTCTGCCTTTGCAAGTCATCTGAATGAGTCCAATCGTAGTGTTAGTTTTGATCTGACAAACAGGCAATATGTAGAATTTCCTCACTTTTGCCTACCTTTTTTTATTGGATGTGTCAGAAAAATTCAAAATTGATAAAAGTGGTAGGTCAGAAAAATGTTTAAATTATGTTATTCCTCAAAATATTTCATTTAATGGGTTTATTCTTGCAATACATTTGGCTCCCTCTCTCTATAATGTTGTTTGTGCCCCTTACACTTTGTAAGCCTCGAGTGGCATTGGTTGGTCCTCCCCGTCCCTTTCACTTCGCTGAGCCAATAGGATTCAATCTCCTTTCACCTGGGCCTACATAAGATGTGCTTCCTGCAATGTACCTTCAGTTCATGTTTGTTACTGATGACATAACCGTCGAAATCGATTCAACTTTGTAACTCATTATTTTCATGGAAATATAGACAACGTTCAATCTTACTCCGTTTTTATTTCATGCAGGAAGACTATTTTTGTTCAACTCTCACAAACACTGTTTGCTAAAATTGTGAAGTACACAATTTTGGGTAGTCTTGCTCAATAGATCCCCTTTTTGGTTTATATGTCAACTCAAAAAGTCGATCAATTGTACTGAGGCAACTATAATTTACAAACTTATAAGTTCGTTTCTGATTTGAGGTCACAACCAGCTTTTTATCAGGAATAAAAATTTCAAACGAAATTAAAAAAGATAGTAAGAAAAATGATTTGAGCCACAAAATGAAAATAGCACGGTTCGGCAACAGTCACAGATACTTAATAAATTTAACAGTGCGGGGATGCCATTGGACAAAAGTGATGAACAGGCACCAAAATAATGGAATAGTTTAAATGAAATAACTTGAAAAATTCCTGAAATGATAAACTCAAATGAGGGGTTTATGCTCGCTCTAACTATATGGAAAATATTTCGATTTTAGAGAAGATGATTGAATAAAAATCATGAAGGGAACTAAATACATGTGAATTCATGGGGGATGAACATTAATCTAGTGATAATGGAAGGATATAATAAATTTGTTAGTGAATGTTGATTAATAAAGAAGACAGAAATAAGCGCTAAGCTAGTTGAGAAAAAACGTGGAAATTGTTAATGAGTTTTGTTTTTGAGAGATTTCTTCGACAAATAAAAAGGTAATAAAATGAAATTCGTTTTGACATGACTACGATTCGACTTCCTTAGGGGTTGCGCTTACCTCACGTGCTCTTCGTGGAAAGTAACAACCTGTTTTGTGGCCACCATCTCACTAGAGTATCCACAAAAAAATTGAAACAAAACAAAAATTGTAAAAAACTGGAAACAAAAAAACTATAAAGTAATAAAATGAGGAAAATAAATCAAACTGGCAAAAAAAAAGGAAGGCGCGGGGCGAAAATGGGGATAAAACGAAAGTTGAAGAAATCATTCGAAAGAGGAATGTCGACAAAAGCTAATAGAAAGTGGAAATTAAAATCGGTAGTAGTAAGAAAGGGATCTTGGGACAATCATTAATATTAATGATAAATCAAAACAACAACGGATTTAATAAATATTCAATATACCGCAACATAAAAACAAGTTAATACTCGTATTTCTAGAACTGAACTTGGTTCATCCAAATACATACTTACTGAAAAATTCTTAATTGTAGTATACAAGCACTTTTAACCTTAACAGATTTCCTTAAGGTTATCAAACGCTTGACAAGAGTAGAGACAGCTACGAAAATTGGTATTGTAATATGTGAACTGTCACAGTGATCGAAGCAGCGAACAAATTAATTTAAGGAAAGAATTGAAGAACTTGTCAGTTCCACCACCACCAATTTAGACCACAGTTTATTTTACAGAATGACCTGAGACTGCATTAAAAAAAGGGTATTGGCGAGGAAATGGACCATTTAGATTATTCTTGTCAAGGTTATAATTACGAATTATTCGTAAGGTTTCATTCGCAAGAATGCGAAGCAATCATAGAAAAAGCTAAAACAAATACTTGATGTGGGGTCTTTTAGAACAGTTACTGAGTCTCCAAAAGTGTGTGTGTGTGAGATGAATCTTTTTGTCCTCGACGAGGTGTTGCAAAGAACAGAATGGTTGGATTGCCTCGTTATTTCCAGAGGGACTTGATTAGATGGCATCCTTGCAGGGGGCGAAATTCATATTTAATCCATTCCATTTACTTTTTGGGGTTTTCACACTTTAACACCAGTTTGCTGCGGAATTGCACACCAGGAGGGTGTTCAAAATTCAGTACAACAGCGCATTGCATTCATCAATAGGAGTGCAAGGCTTTGCCAAAACGCCACTATGCAAGACTGTTTTCACTCTGTAAGTCCGAACCCACACAGGAGATCTGACATAGAAATTTTGAAATAAACTGAGGGAATTATACAAATGGCAAGAAATCCAAGTTTGCGCATCTCTGCTAATCTCTGTACAAATGCTGGTTCATATACAGGCATGAATTTTCAGTTGAAGTAAAGAGACAATAACAAGCAGTCATGTGATGTTTCATAAGCTGGCAATCCAAGATAGAAATTTGTTGTGAAAGTTGAAAGAATAGTAATTCTGAAGCTTAACGGTAACCAGAACCATTGACATTGTTCCACAGCTTCCACAAAGTTGATTTACTAAGGGAGGGGGAGGGGGGCAAGAAACAATTCTTGAGCATTAAAGTCAGGATTTTTCATTCTTCACTATTTAACGTGTAAAATGGTCTACTACTATAATATATAACGTTATGGTAATGGCAATGGAAATGTATTACCTAGTACTGTGTCTAGAGACACGATGTCTTGGTGAGTTGTCGATGTGAGGATCAGAGCGAATGGCATCTTCGAAAGTCGGAGGTGGAGTCGAACTTCCCGAAAACCCAAGACCCCCTATAGAAACAAAACAAATAAATACCATCAAGCACCAATGAAAAAATATATAGAACACCTGAAATTCACTTTGCAGAGAAAATCCTTTTCAACTAAAAGGTGACTAATCAATAAGCGTACAAATTGAGAATGCTGCTGTCTACAGAAGCAGACTATGGTGCAGTTCGAACCAACAAGTCAGCAGAAACTAATGATACAAAGTGCTCAACATTCTCTCAAGAAATCAAGTATCCGGACACTGATCCTTGCTGTCTTTTCACTAAATGAAAGAAGTAAAGATTCTACTAATAATATATCATCAACGTAGAACGACAATGGGAGAAAAAATTACCCAATAAAAGCCTCCAGCTTATATTTTGCTCATGATCAAACAAATAAAGGCTGAGTTTTTGAAATCAGAAAGTTTGAGTGGTGCAAAAAATTAATAATGGATTAAACCAGCAACAATTTAAGGTAGTGCTTTTAAATTTTAAAATTTATTTTTAGAAACTATTTTTGGAATTTAAGGGTTTTTGGGCACCACAGTAGTAACTCTTGACGATTTTTTTCCCCAGTTTTTGTACGATCGTTTTTATAGATTTTTTTTACAACAAACGTATGAAATCGTATATAGGGTGTACCACGAGTTGCCCCCCTCCTAAAATCGTCAAAATGAGAGCAAACAAAAAATTGTTTTTCTGAATCTTCATATTTTTTTCCAAGGATCTCAAATATCATATTTGGGCACTCAGCACACCACCCCATTTTTCATTGCAGATTCTGATTCTACTCAAGATTTAATGAAAATTTGACCCCTCAACCAATTTTTTTTATTGCGCGTAACCGATTCAGCGAGCACGCAAAGTTGCGCTACCCCAAAATTGTCAAATAGTAGATGATGGTGAACTGTAAAGTGTGGCACATGAATTTTCATTGTTTTTTTAACCCTGATTCACGTGATGCTATCCGTTTCTCAATTCGTCTCAATTTTCGCGGAATAATGACCAAAATTTGTTTATTTCGCGTCCGTTTTTTATTTAGGCGCCTGTTTTTAGATTTTTACGGGGATTAATTTTCGAGGTCTGGTTGAAAAATGTAAAAATAGGATATTGAAACCTTCTTCAGTGATCAACTGAAAAATCATCTTAATCTGAGCTTAATGCCGGCACAAATGATGACTTTTCACGCAAAATAAACAAATTCTGGTCATTACTCCGCAAAAATTGAGTCGAATCAAGAAACGGATAGCAACACGTGTATTGGGGTTAAAAAACAATGAAAATTCATGTGCCAAACTTTACAGTTCACCATCATCTACTATTTGACAATTTTGGGGTAAGCTCGCTGAATCGGTTAGGCGCTATAAAAAAAATTGGTTGAGGGGTCAAATTTTCATTAAATCTTGAGTAGAATCAGAATCTGCAATAAAAAATTGGGGTTCTCATTTAAAATAATAACAGGGTTGTTTTTATTGTCAATTGGGGTTTTATTTTTAATTTTCTTTTCATTTATTGTCAAGAAATAATAAACATTGAAATCGTGATAAACCTAGTTCTCACTAGACAAAGCCAGTAGGTATCTAAAAATCAAGCCATTTCGTGTGGAGCATTACCTAGGTACTTGGGGCTAGTAATTACTAATTTGAGCTCTTTATGGCAGTTTTGACTAGGAACGACTCAATTTGTTTTAGTTCTTACTAATGGAAACAGGAACTAACTGCAATTTTAGGTAAGTGGGTGCTACAGAAACACTAATAGCAAAACTCCGATCAAAATAGCGAAACTATCATACAATATTTGACAACTAGAAACAATAATCGTCAGAAGCACATTTACCATGTTTCTTATGAACTCAGTATCACAAATAGGTACCTAATTACTTTCATACTTCTCACATAAAATTTGTTTGTGTGAGCGGTACGATAGAGAAATGTATGATTCTTAATGAAAAAATGTATCAGAGACTTTGAGTTCGCGACTTCTTAATAGCTACTGAACCAATAGAAATAGGTACTAAATATTTCCACTGCGGAGTAAGTTGCCCAGTAGTATCAAGTTTACAGTTGAACATCACTAACAAAACATCCAGAGGGTTTCCACTCTTAAAATTCACCAGTTGCACTCTCCATTCAGTGTTAGGTTTCCTCAACAGCTCAAATCTTATTCTGATTATTATATCACAGTTTTAACTAGGTATGATATGGAAGTATATCAAAAGTATTCAGTTATTAGTATTACAATGCTGTCATTTACAAAATTACGAAAGAAACTCGTTTCGTCCAGTGAGAACTAGTTTACGTGGTAGTTACATATAAAACCGTAGAAACTGAACTGTTTCGACTCGTAGCAATTCCTTCTACCAATCAATAGTTCATCATTCCACCACAAAAGGAAAATTTCCCACTCAATGTTGTTGGATTAACAGTACAGTGGGTGGACAAAATGTACCATTCTTGGCAAGGCTGTAGTAATGTTCATTTTTAAAATAGAAACATGATAATGAGGGACGATACATTTGGTCGTTATCAATCAGTTTTGGAGGATCATGAGTTTTTATTGTAATTGTTCATGAATTCGTTATAGAGTACTTGATGATGGGAATGTACATTTGTACTAGGTATTGATAGTCAGTTTTGTATTGCTGATGCTCACAATACCAAATTATGAAGAATGTGTCATATTTAAATGAACGACTCATTATTACCATTATTACGTTCCCAATATTAAATTTATACGCTAAAGAATTCAGCAGATCCTCTACGATACCATTTTCCAGGGAGAGATTTCAAACAGAAGGTGGTTTAGATTGTTCTGTTCAAGAATTTCCCACTTCCACCAAACATTAAAACCGTGATCTGATACGATTATATCCAGCATTACATGATTCACTACGAGTAAACAGGTAAATTTGAAATACCAGCTGTGTGTTGCCATAGTCCAACCACACACACACATCAGAGAACACAACACACCACATCCATTCCCAGTGTCTGCAAACTTTCCAGTGTCGCTAATCTACGAATATGGTGCTACAGTTCTCAAGTAACAACTACAACGCAAAAAACAATCACTAACTAATGGTCTACTTCGGATAATTTTGTGTGGAATTTGAATATCTAACTCAGAGTGAGCCGTTCCAAACAAACAACTATCATTATTCTACTATTCACAACAAAATGAAGAGTATTGTTAATTACAGGTAAGTACTATTGTACATTTTATAAATAAAAGCGCTGCACCAAAAATGTGCTGAGGTGAGTACGTTCTAGAAGTATAAAACAATATGGTCCCAATTTATATACTCTGGCACTTGATTAGCTTATGGAAGAAGTGGGAAGTCTGGTCTTCTTTTATATATGTTCACATTACAAAGTAATCTTTACCTAATTCAAGAAAATATACGTAGTACCTAATCCATTCCAGAAGGGTCAATCTTGGAAACACACCTCCTTCTTACGTTTCCTCAACATTAACTTTTTCATGCGTTGAAACTAATGTTGACCCTATTGCATAAGGTAAGAGCTACCCTACATGCCTACAACGTCTCACCAAATAGTTTTTGAAGCAGAGCAAACTATACTATGGAATAAAATTAACAATTTCCTTCATCTAGAGCTCAATTATGTGTGTAAGTGCCACGGATCAATGCTATACAGACCCATGAGATAAGTCAGGAATTAATCAATTCGGCAAAAATAAATTCAACCCTTAATAAAATATGACGCCTGGTTATAACTGTTTAAAAACAATACCGTAGCTAATAATGAGTTGATAAGAAACCAGGTTAGAGGTCATCCAGCCCAAAGACTGAGATGGGTACCCATAACGCGAGTGATGTATGTTCAATGCAGTATCTACGTGTAAATACCAACTAGAGTCATCTAATAACTTCAATTCTCTGGACTAACAAACACTCAGATCTCCTTTATTTGACTCGTGTAGAATGAATAAAGTCAAATCAGAACGAGGTAAGCAGGAGATTCCAAATTCAACTGAAATGAAACAGATTTACAGCTTTTCTTGAGCTTGAGTTGAGTTTTCAGCGCCTGTAAGGCAAGTTAGAGAGCACTCTTCATCAACCATCATCCGTCCCTTGGGAAGCAACTATTGGGACAATGCTAAACAGGAACTTGTCCACTTTCATGGATCCTGGAATGAGTAATTATTGATCAATAAACAATGCGCTCTGTTAGCAATTAGTGGAACTAATTAGTTCAGCTCTCTAGCAACAGATTCGTTGATTGTAATCGATCCCATGGCTGTATAGATCACTTGGCTATGTTGTGGCCCACCCTCCTACCCTAAATTGAGACACACACCATACTGATTACGTTCACATATCTGGTACGGGTTTGTTTACATCCTGCTGAAAAATCCAGTCGTTTCTTCTAAGAACTTTTCAGAGTAAAATTTATGAGCAAAAATATAAACTATTAGCAATAAAACATCCACAAATGTTTTCTCGCTTCATAGAAATGTATTCTTCCACAGAAAAGCAAATTAAACTCCCCACCTTTCCGTAGTATGCATTGAGGAAGAACTTAACGATTTCTGCTGGACATGAATTAAAAGGTATCTCAGCACGATTCCAACTTTGGAAGTTTCCTTGGGACCAATGGAAACTGTCAACCACCAAAATTTGACACATTTAATGTCCTTGGCTGAATTAGAGATTGGACAATGATGTCCTTAAAGAAATGATACTGGAAGGTCATTATTGTCAAGGCGTGGTTTGACTTAAAAGTCAGCGACTGATCAAATACTTCTCAGTTGGAGTGGTCCTGCTAACAATTTTTCAAATCTGCAAACTATTTTTATTGAGTTAGGCTTGTCCAAATAAGCATACTTTCTTAACATTGAAAGATGAAGGCGGAATTGTGAGGGATAATTGCGCCCCACACCCACTTTTTGGGATTTGGGTCAGCTGCGTTGGGTTCTCAGAGATCAAGTTGTTCAACTTTCATTACGATCTTCTGACTTGAGAATATAGGTTTAGAAGCCTACTGTACATCGTGGAATGAAAGCATCCTATGGATTTTCCGAGTGTTTTAGTTAATCAGAGATTGTTAGTTTTAGATGACTTTGAATACTAATGACCGTCTGAATTAAGTAAACACTATAATTTTCTAAGCTAAACAAATAAAAAGAAGATTTATATAGCAGTATCTAAATCAGTTTTATTATTAGTGACACAGCATGTGGACAAATGATGAAATGATGAGAGAAGGGCTCTATAATGGCTCCTTCTAGCGTTGATAAGGAATAGGGAGACCTCATAGAAAGCGGAATTACTTTTGTTATTGGGTCTGAGGTTAGGCAATTGCTGAGGGCTAAATCTGTTAGATTTCTGGTGGGTAACTCTAAGCGGGCTGGGGTCGGAGCTAGTGCTCTTTGCTGTATCGGGCCTAGGGTGTGACTTAGACTCCAATTTCATCGATTCGCTTTCAGAATCTGTAAGCACAAAGTTTGAACACAACAAAGAAGGAAGTAAAGTACAAGTGGTACCCATTGAAAATAGTCAGGGTGTCCATTCGAAATCGCTTTGTACAACGGTATATATAAATATATTACATTTAATTTACAAGATTGATGCAGAGATGTGAATGAAGGACTGAATAGAAACCGTTGAAAGAATTATATTCCAATCTTCTAAATGTTCTTCCAACGAGGAGAGGATGCTATTATGGCATAAACATACATTGCCCACCAAAGGAACCATAAGGCATTTACAAAACTATTCATATTATAAGAAATTATTATTTGATTATATTTCCGCTTATATAACAGATACCCATAGATTCCGGACCAATACTTACTTTTAATTACATCAATGAGCTTGATTAAGACCAATCACAATATCCCTACATTCGAAGCTAATCCCCTCTCAAGGAAAATTCACCGACTTCTTTAATGTTATCAACTGAGAAAAATATCTGAAGTAAACGGAGTGCAATATTAGCCCCAAAACATAGATAAAGATGTGGATCATTCCAGCAATCATAATACGTCAATATTACGTATTACTTCATCAAAAGCGATCTCGAAGAAGCAAGCATTCCCGAGCCATGTAAGCAACTCTGCGCGAAATGAAAATTCAAATTCACCACAACTAACCTGACAGGAGCGTAGAAATTGCAAGATCCCAAATTATTTCAAAACTACTTTGAGAAAAGATCGTATCGCAGCGAGGCATTGAATTAAACGAAAGGCCATATTATGAAAGCCATGTTTCATTCACAACTCTGCAGTACACTTAACGAACAACAGCCAGACTTAAAGCGTAGTTTTTCTAACCTCCTAATGGATTCTGATGATCAGGAGAAAATCATGCAACGCCTATGATAAAAAAATAAACTTCCTAAATTATGGCATAAAACATACACTTGCAGGGTGTATTTTTCTAGACCATGAACATGATGCTTTCGTATTCACCATTAACTTTATTATAGTTCTTTCGAGCATTTATTGTTAAATGCAGTTTGCAAATCACTTCTCATTTTCTCCCCTCAGCGATGAAAGATTGATAAGAATTATATTAGTGTTGTTTTCATATGGTTGCCCATGTGTTCTGAGATGATCACATTACACATTACACCTATTTTCATGTAAATCAACCCCCTTATGTTTTGTTAACAGATATAAAATTATTTTAATGCAAAAAAGAGCTAGAGAGCTTCACTAATGATGAGGCTACGAGTTTCAACTGTCTAGAGTAAACAGAGGAGAATCGCCTGTAATCACAAATTAATCAGCCATCATGCCAATCGTCTCGTACTGTCACTTTTAGGTTATATACGCCCCCCCCCCCCCTCCCACAGATTGTTAAGTTTACAGACCTGGATAGTCGATATGCTCGCATCTCAAAAATGAAAAATTTCCTAAATCAATCCTTTTTGTATATTAGTTGGACGAACAGATCATAGGTTGCGAGAGAAAAGAGATAATGGCGAGAGCAGAGAAAGGCGGCATAGCGACCTTGTCCTCTGCCACTTCGCGACTTTTCGCCAAAGACAATCACTGCCATTCAAAAACTTATTCCAATCAAGGATTTTGATCTGTTTGTATAACTCATCTATATTTTACTAAAAGGATTGATTTATAATAGTTTGTGAGAGGGGGGGGGGGGGGGGGGTTATAGAGGAAAAGTGCCCAAACTTCAGTTTTTTCGAGTGAGCAGGGATGAATTAAGACACTCAGCTGATCAGGTTGGAGGATCACCTCAATATCCGGGGATGATGCATTTCTAGTTGTAGCTCTATGGGATAAATAGCCCAGAAAACCAACTATAAATAAAAGGGTTCAAGGTGTCATGACCATACGCCAATTATCAGTGAATGGTAAACAATCCAGATGAAATGTTCCCATTTCGATTATTCATAAGAAATTGTTTTTCCTGCAAACAATGTTTATTATGTCCAAGGGGTGAATGACCCAGGAATGTTTAAAGAGGGAAAAAAGCAACGGCACTTTAGAGAGACTAGTACAACAACACCCTTCACTATCATTTGCTAAATTAGATCCAGGGGTCTAATTTATTTTGTTCCCAGTTTCCAAAAACAAATAAGGCGATTTTGGTTGGCAAGGCTGGTTGCCAAGAGATCCATTTGTTGTTTATTTCGTTTGAAGGTAGAAAATACATTATAACGAAGGGCACATTCATTACTCTTGAACCCCATCGTACCTATTCATTTGTAGGAACATTTTTTGCATTTTGCACGGAAAAGAGTAGATTTTGGAAGAAAGAAGTGGAGGTAGCAGATCAGGCAAAGTGAATATTGGTAGATAGGATGGCATGATTGATAACGTGGCCCATGATAAGAAGCTCAACACTAGCGCTATCCAGAGTTGGCGGGAACGAACTGAGCTAACGTTGCTCGATAGCTTGAATCCAGTAATTAAACGAACTGTCTTCCATAGTGATAAACTTGAATTCATTGTAATTCAGTCCAACTTGTGGTGAACGATTTGAAATAAGACTAACACACTCTGTGCGAATGACCACTGGAGCAGTCATCTCCGTTTTTGCCCCACAACCTCTTTTAGATACGCAATGAATGTTCTAAATTAAAATGTTTGAGGATCATTAGAATCCATTAGGACACTCTAATTTCTTATTAATCGAAAACACAGGCTCGATGAGTGTTTTCCAATACACTTACTCGTGGATCTCAAGGGCGACTTATTGACCAGTCCTGGGAGAAAAATCAGGAAATTATACATTGTTCTCAAGAAAATCGGAAAATAAATTCATTCTGATAATCAAAAAAATGAAAAATTCATTATGTAGCCAATGACGTTCAAAGCGATATAAGAACAAACAAAATTATTAAAATCAACGTGAGATCTACATAAATGGAAGTGTGCTACTGAAGTTAAGGAAAGAGTCTAGAAAACTCCCAACCTAAAAAATTTTGAATTTGTTTCAACCACTGCACCGGTAATAAATTCATAATTATTTACTGTTATAATAAAATGAAGGTGACATTAGAAGCCAAAAATTAAGGTAGGATAATCATAAGTAAACTAAGTGAACACAACAAGACGGAAAGCTTAATTACTGAGCTAGTTGTTTAAATCATAATTTCCTTGATTTTTCTCGACTATTCACTTCAGATGAGGGCTTCTAAAGAAACGTGAGTATTTACATTGTGTCATATTTTGTAGAGGTACAGATTAGAATGGACCCAGCAGAATACCTTATTAGAATAATTTCAACAGAATGAACGAGATTGCATTTTTTTGAATAATTGTAGCAGATAAGATTCAAAAATTAACAAAATAATCTAATAATATTCAAGTGGGACCATAATAATCTTGTCTAAATACAATATAAAACGAGCAACGTACTACATTACGGCAAATTTATATCGTTAGAATTCTCAACAATCAACAACAGCTCTTAATAAAGGTAAAAAAAACCATCAAACGAATGGATTGTATACAAAGAGCTTAAAGAGACGTAAACAAAAACGAAACACCAGCATTAAATCGTCATCTTCAGTGGAACTAATACAATGTTACACAATACGATGCAAATGTATTTATGTTTCAACTCTAGAAAAATCAGCCTGTGCGCTAAAAGGCATGCAGAAAAACACAAAATCTAAAATTCGAGTGAATAAAAAGATGTTTTTGTGTGGAATTTTGTCGTATCCGTACGAAATTGTTAGCGAATTATGAAAACGTGATAATACACTGTGTGTGTGTCGGTTCTAAAAACACGTAGAACCACTAAAAACGCAAATGCAGGAATAAAAGATGCATAAAAACACTCTACTCGAACGCTCATGTTTAAAAATAAAAAACGGCACATCTAGTGAATGTATTCATACGAAATCAAGCACTCTACAACTTTGTGGACAGTTATACTCCCAGAAGCTTGATGAAACGAAATTGATGAGGCAACGCAATTAATGTTTAATTTAGTCAACCACTTTACGCATTAAACGTTAATAAGCACTAAAAAGTAAAACTAAATGCTACTAATAATAATATTTTGGAAGCTAAATTAAATTAGAAACACCAATATATTTAGAACCGAAACAAAACAGTATAACAAATTGGAGCATTTTCATCAACAGATCTAACACAAAACAAATTATAAACATCAAGAGTTGATATAAAATGCGAACCCGAACCAAAAAGTAAACAATGAGTTACTCAAAAATGTGATGACTGAATTTAAGTGATTTTCGAACTGTTCAATTGAGAGTTTTCAGTTTACAATAATAAACCGTAAACCAGTGCATTGAACCAGCTAGGTACCTTGACTAATAAATGGTCACAACAATCAAAGCGAAATCTAAATGTAACGTAACAAGAACAAATAAACTACTGTGTTAATGTTGATAGTTTTTTTGGTTTTGTTATTCCTGAAATTCCAAGATGTAAATGTTTACAAGTTCAAAATCGTCAAGAACCCAAGAGTATAGTTTTCATATAGGTCAAGAATCTCTGGATATTTGTATTTCTATACGGAGTAAGTCACTTCGAGGAAGTTGTAGAAACACATTTCAATAAAAACAGAGTAAGATAGAACGTATAATATTTCCACGGGAGTAATGAGTTACACAGGTCAATCGATTTCGACGGTTATGTAATCATATGTAAGAAACATGAACTGAAAGTATATTACAGAAAACACATCCTGCATCGGCCCAGGTGAAGGCACGTTGAATCCTATTGGCTCAGGAAAGTGAAAGGGGCAGGGAGGACCAACCAATGTCACTTAAGGCTTACAACGTGAAAGGGGCACAAACAGTCACATTGTGGAGAGGGAGGAGACAAACTTATTGAAAGAATGAACCCATTAATGGTGAAGTATTTTGAGGCATGACGTCATTTAAACATTTTCCTGACCTATAGATGTGCATGTTTGTTACTGATGATGACTTAATCACACCTAACCAGGTACATTGCAGAAAACACATCTGTAGGTCAGGAAAATGTTTAAATGATGTTATTCCTCAAGATATTTCACCATTAATGGGTTCATTCTTGCAATAAGTTTGGCTCCCCCTGTTCAAAATGTTACTGTTTGTGCCCCTTTCTCTTTGGCTTAAGTGGCATTGGTTGGTCCTCCCCTGTCCGTTTCACTTCTCTGAGCCAATAGGATTCAATCTCCTTTCACCTGGGCCTATATAAGATGTGCTTCCTATGATTTACCTTTATTTCATGTTCGTTACTGATGATGACCTAAACGTTGTAATTGATTCAACTGTGTCAACAGTGTTCCGTGGAAATTTCTATCAACAACTTTCTATCTTACTCCGTTTTTATTTTATGTATTTGTTCATTCTTGCTTTAGGAGCTTTTGACAATTCACCTTCCTCATTTAGATCATTAGGATTATCCGATGATTTTGCAAGAAAATATGAATCTGACATGATAAGATTGTAAATCGTATTAACTTACGTCTAAACGTAAGTAACTTTGTCTTTCGTTGATATTTTATTGTGTTCAAATTAATTTGGCGATGCAGATTTTATCTGATTACAACAACCTGATTGTGATCTTTCTTCCATTGAAAGATGAAAGATCCAATTTCCAATAAAATGAGAATTTTTTTATTTTTTGTTAAATAATAACTTGACGTGCCTACAGTAAACACCACAATTCAATATTTGATAGTAAGCCAGAATAAAACACTGAGTAGGTCGTGTAGAGTAAGAATAAAAATATGTGATAATGGATATTTTAAATATAAAAATTACAAATGTATGCAAGACATATAGATCATATGCACAAGAAGCAGTACCAAATATAATCCAAATTATAATGAATCAGTAAAGTGGTTGACTTTTTGAATGCAAGATTCAAGATATAGATTTTGAATATTGATATTATTAAGATGCATTCATGCCCAACGGATTTTCAGTGAATTTTGAAACTGATCAATACAAATTAAAAGAATTAACTAAGCATATTTTTGAGTTACAAACGTCTTTGTTGAATTTTTCAGGGTCATATAAGTGCAAGATAGAAATGAAAACCCCTACTATTACATTTCTATGCTCGTTCTTGTAAAGATAGAATTATTGCACTGTAATTACATTCTAGATCTACTATTCTACCGTACTAGGAAGTCATATGATGCGACTTTGCTTGAATCAAGTGATTCATTTGAATAACTCATACATTGTTTTGATTTTCTACATTGTACAATTGAATTTATGATTAAAAGGATTTTAATTCAGTGTTTAAGGAATATAGAGCTGTCCACAAAGTTGGGGGAACGTTTTTTCGTGTTGAGACCTGTATTGTGCTTCCTGGGTAGGCCACGAGGGGGCACTGGGGGCGGCGCCCCCTTAGTTGACGGAGGCGGAGCACCTCCAGCTTTGTCCTTGAGCACAGAGGGATACGAAGGTGAAACAGCTCCTTCAGGCGAACCTAGGGGTCACAGGCGTACATACCCACGTTTTTTCACACGAGGAACAAATATAGGTTGAAGAAAAAATATAAATCATTCTAATATTCGAGGGCTCGCCGTTTATCATTACTTCTTCGACAGGTGTTGAAAGTAATAATAAACCACCCAAGAGGTAATCTATCTGTTTAAAACAAATGGAAGAATACATGCTGGGGGAAAATTTGGATACAGAAATTGTTTTTAATAATATTGGGGCAGCAAAACTAAAATTCGTAACATATGACGTCATGAGCAATAACATTTTGTACCCGGAGAAGAGAGTTCGCCATTCAGGAACTACACTGCACACGATTATAAATCTATGGGAAACATTTCAAGTGATTTTTCATTATAAACGCGGCTCCTAACATTGATATGATAGACAACGAAGAAATGACGTAGAAGATTTAATTTAAATTTCCGCATCTCAAATATGAGTATTTAAGGTACGTAACACTGTAAATCGAAGAACCATTGTACCTTACGTGCATTGTGATATCACAACATTGTCAAGTATGTTTATTATAGTAGAAACTGTGAAGGGACAGTAGAACACCTAACATACATTGTTACGGGGCTGGTTGAGGTAATAGGTTTCTATGAAACTTTTTTTTTCGTTAGTTTTAGTCATATGACAGGGTCAGCAGAAGTATCCATTAGACTGAATAGCAGTGAAGGTGATTGGTGCTAACTCACGACTTAACGTATCCAAGTTGAACTTGGAACAACAAGACTCGTTACAATCTATCTCATGAATCAAGGAAGGATTTCACTGTAAATCCAACTAGGATCTATTTCCAGGAGGTCTCCCAAATGATATGAAGATGTACTCCTATGATAAGGAGAGGAATAAAGAGTGTGTTAAAAGACAAATAGGAAAAGTGGAAAGCACACTGAAATAACTGATTGGACGAGGGAATTCGTATGAATGCAGGTCCACAGTTCACACATATATAAAACGTATATCCAAAGACACGTATTAGATGTATTATCAAAGCTATTGTAATTGACTTTGGATTGTTAAGAAATGGATGAAGGTGCCGAAAAAAACAATGATTTTCTTTAAAATGGAAGAAAATCCTCATAGTCCAGGAGGTAATGGGGAACGGAACATCAAAAACAGTGAAATCAAAACTTTTCAAGACGAACCCTTCGACTTAAATTGCGATGGTATCTTGAGAGAGGCTGAGGCATCTAACATGAAATCACATGAACATAAAATTGAGAAGATTATGTTCAAAATAAGACACTTATATTCAATGGATTTTTAAAAATGAGGAGAGCCACGAAGATATTTTGGAATTGATGCAGAGTACTGTAATCGTATAGCAATAAAAATTGTTCCCCACCTGTTTTGTGATGGGAAGATAGTCATTAAAATTACAGTACCTAACAAACTGCTGACTACAGTAGTAAGTTAGTAAGATCTGAAGAGTTATTAGAACATTCTGTTTCTGGACACATCAATCCTCCAAACGGGTACACAAACGAATATTAAGAAAGAGCAAATAAGATGTTTCGGTAGGTTGAACATAGAAGGCAAATCAGTGAGTTTGTTAGTTGGGTTTGGAGTTAGATTTCTGTGTCCTGATGTGGGCACTGAATCAACGTTTTTTTATAACTGCTTAATCAAAAGTTATCATTTATTCATACATTTAGCTGTAATTCAATGGAATTGAAATGAGGAATAAAGCATAATCAGCGATAATGATGATTGATTGTTGGAGTGAATCATAACGTTTACGGGGCCCCCTGAACTGTAAATGTAAAAATTACGAGGAATGATTAGACCTTTGAAGAGATTCTGAAATGAGATGTTAGGATGTCAAAAAGAAAATTTGTTAAATCGAGGATAACTAAGTGCAATCAAGTTTCAGACCATATGAAAGATAGAAGAGATGGTAGTATTAAGAGTAAAACGTGTCTAGGCAATCAATGTCACGATAATTATGGGGATAGCCAGCACTCAGCTTGGATTGCCAGCTTTTAACGCTTAGCTGTAGCCATGATTGAAAGAGATCTAAAAGGAGAAACCGGAGGGGAAGTTATGGGTTGGCTGAAGAGGACAAGGAGTATTTGTAAGTCCCTCCCCAGCAATCCCCATAAGGGTGGACAACGAAATAAGACCATTAATGTCCCGTAGCAATAGCCTTATTACTAGGACAGGATGATCCTGATATATGTCGTTACGACTGTGACACGATCATTATAGGACACCTCTTTTAGTTCTTTTAGGTCTTTTCACTCTGGTTACAACACCCACACAAGATGTAACCTTCAACCTAGCTGTACGCATCTCCTGAACCTGCTGTTACATAACGATCCACGTGTGAGAAGACAGGCGCTAAAGAGCATGGAGAATACTTTCAGCCATCTGCTATGAAATAGCGTTTCCCCGAGTGGACGAGATTGCCTGACATGATCCAAATTCAACTACCATAATCCGCAACAGAAAGACTTTAACAATTTCCAGGGAAACGTAGTTATAAAAATATTTAGGGTAAGAAAGTTTCCACATTTTCTTTTCAGAATTTAGATGGCTTGCGAGGGCATCCTTGTAAAATCCCTGTTTTCCACTTTGGGCTCTCATCAAGAGCTTCAAATTTACTTAAAAGTGATTGGAAAATCATCTCTAAATAATTCGTCCACTGCGAATTATAGTTGATTTAATACCTCAGTCAGAATAATCGGTTATTAGCTAAGTACAAAGTGAAGAAATTGAAGAGAAGATCAAAATCAATAATAAAACATCAAAACAAAGACAGAACCATAGAGTTAGTCCCGAAAATGGGGAGAAAGCAATAGAGAAAGGTGACGTATTGTCAAATTCACACATTAAACTATTCTTACTTGGCTTGCTAGGTCCGTTGCCAGATGTGCCTGCTATATGCAATTTTATTACAAGGCATATTAGTTAAGTTAGAGCATAATTTAACAGTACATCATAACGAAAATGTGCTTCATCTATACATTAAATCTAAAGTTAAAACTGAATTAACATGCTTCGGTATTGAACGTAAACATGACCATTCTCCGTACAACGGTACAATTTCTTAAAAAGAGCTCTGGGCTATTCTAACATTCCATGATCAAAATGAAATGAGTAAAAAGAAAAATAAAGAAAGAAAATACATGGCAGCTGGAGTTTTATATTGGGAAAAATATAATGGAAATTTAGAATTAGCGATGCAGCGTTTCAATGGAAGGAGTAGGGAATAGGAATCGGATAAGGGATTATTGTTAAGATATTAATAAAACACGTACAACT
The DNA here is from genome assembly GCA_031894815.1 of Creontiades dilutus. NCBI lineage: Eukaryota > Metazoa > Arthropoda > Insecta > Hemiptera > Miridae > Creontiades > Creontiades dilutus. Next base: position 268,700 of record JAVIWC010001314.1, on the reverse strand, counting down.
AACGGACATGAAATGTGGGAATAGAATATACATGTAAGAGAAGAGTTTAAAACTCACCAGTGTAGTCCACTTCAGTCGAATCTTGAGACCTCATCGGCCGGGAAATGCTTTTCCGTTTGGAAGGCGAATGTTTCAGGGCTGTAACCAAAACAAGAAGTATTTTAAAATTCCGATCCAACGACTAACAGAAATAACTATAATCAACGGACAGTCGTCAAGACAAGACGTCAAGTGTAAATCAACGCTTCCAACGTTGATAGAACTCAGAAAGCTAAAACTGCATGTACATTTTTATAGTAATAACATTGGAAAATGAAAAATCCATGCCAATTTCTACGAGAACGGAAAGTGTAGGCACAAATGAGACGAGGATCCAATCCGACATGCACACAACATTGAAAGCATTAGAAGAGAAAAATGAAACCACCAAAAGAAATTAGTAAAATAACGAAAATCCTATCCATAAATTTTTGTTGTGTTATGTATTTTCAGGTAAAAATGTGTGCTTTTCCAGTGAGTGAATTCATAGAACCACTTGAGCTTTAACGTGACCTGGAATTGAGTTCGGAAAAGTGAGTTAAAATCGGTCAACCAGATTAGTTTAAAGCGTTAGTGCTAGACATCTTAAAAGCTTAATCATTAACGTTGAAATATGGAAACCAAAAATCTGATGAAAATTTTGGTGAAGCTAATTAAAAAAAGCTAAACATTTTATAACAAGAAGTTTTAACAAATGCCACTATTAGCACATGGTAGAGTAACAATAATTACGACCAAACTTTTTAATCATTTGCATTAAAGGATCGGGCTAAATAACCTTCACATTGAAGAGGACACTCACTAAAATTTTAACGGAAGAGCCAGCAGATGGCGTAAAACTTTTACCCCGAGCGACGTAATATGCGGAAGGATGATGAAGGATGCACGATGAACTAATTCGCTTCGTTCTTGCTTCCTACAACTTTTGGCATCACTCTCTTCTGAACATCCTTGAAAGAGTTGGTGCTGGTTAGTTTGGAAGAACTGATTCTTGATTTGCTATTGATCGTTGGACTTTTCAATGAACTTATGCAAAAGGAATATGGAACTCGGGGATGTCCAGTGAAGATGGGGGCACTATGGCATTATGGGTGGCACTAAAAACGGGCTACCACTGAGGCCACGATTGGACACTACACAATTCACTTCATCTTCGTTCTTCAGTAAGCTGTCCCAACCCAGCTGGGGGATTTAAGGTTTAGCTATCGGAATGATTATAAGGACATTGGATGAACACGTCTCCAGTCTCAATAAAGACCTTTTGCTGAGTCTTATTTTATATAAGCTTCAGAGTTTGGGATTCTAATAGAGGACATATATAATTTGAAGTGATTTTTGCTGCATTTGATACCGAAAGGGGACAGTCAATGAGTTATCGTTTCCTTTCCCGATACTTGCTGATTAACCCTTTCTGTACAATTAAAAATACAACACCTGGTTCAATATCAGTGAAATACAATACACCTTTGCCCCAAGAAGTAGATCATATCCATACTTCAAGGAACTTTGTCTTTAAAAATCGGTACGATTTAAGGGTAGCTGACGGGTAACCCATCGTAATAATTCTGGAGTTGGGGGGGAGTAATTCCAATGGGTATATCAACGATCCAGATGTCTTCTTTGTAAGCTAAATCTACACAATACAAGACCATCACCTCTTAATACTGTTGTTTTGCCGATAGAGAACAATCGCACAGAATCCAAAAGGGAAGAAAATCCGTCCTCCAGTAATTAAGAGCAGTCTTGTTGTGTAAAGAGTTTACCTATTCACCCATAAGTTAAACTCATGAGTCATATAGTTTCAAAGTACGTGGCCATGCATTTTTAACCTCAAAAGGAAACAAACACTTCTATGATACATTTTTGTGAAGGTAAAGAACTGTAGGTAATGTTTGTAACGGAATAACACAGTTTGTAAAATCCTGTAAGATCTTCTTGAAATCTTTAGGGTCTCAACTTTGCGACAACTGTTTGAGCCTGGGAAGATCACTCCCGCCCAACAGAAGACTTTTTCGTCCCTTTGCTGAAAATAGGGGGTGACATGCTCCAGAGGATAGGAGACAGGATCGTTGAAAAGGGGGGGACGATCCTCCCTTCAAAAGGGAACATGTGCCTTACATCAAAAACTAAATATGTATCTTTCTTAATGAAGAATGATTGGTGTTTCACACCCTGTTACTTCTTGTCAGAAAGAACTGAGACCCCACCTCATGAAGCCTAGTGGTTGCTTGTTGAACAGGGATCAACCCCTATGGTAGCTATGGTGTAAATTAGAGAGTTCTTCCTTCACACAGTCAGTCGGCAACGTGGTCGTAAATCTAGGGAAACATGAAGATGCTAACTTAGCGCTGTGTTCACCATTAGCTTACTGCAATTTTATGTGACCGTCCCTATACCCTCTGCAGTTGCTCCTCACCCCGTAGCAGTAGGGTTCTTAGTGCGGGAGCCATTTGACCATTTGTGCCATCTTTGGCCACTTCACATCATGCAACAGCACTCTACACAACCAACCACGTGCAGCAATAACTCTCTAATATGGTGGGGTCCGTCCCGAAAACCTTGAACTAAACTAGCATAATCAAAACAGAAGGGGGGTCCTCAGTCCTGACTGTTATTGTATCGAGCAGTAGGGTTAGTCATCTAAAATTAGACCATGACGACCTGCATGAGTTGCTGGCATAATGGCCTCACAAATGGGAAAGGAAACTACTTCATCTATTACGCCACATACGAATTGCCTGAGTAATTCGTACAGTTCGTTGAGTTTCCCGAACCTTGCTAGTTTGCACGAGTTTGCATTGGTGACTCATGACTCCATGCCATAATCAATATGAAAGTCTAAATATGAATTATTTTGCAAATCTACAAACACACACTGAGAAATCCTGAGCAATCAGCACCGCCCAGCTTACAAAATATACGTCTGTCAATGCAACTTACCCTTCTAGGATGCCAGAACTCTACACTAACTAGCCCCAAAATCATTCTACGCAGCCAATATTTCTTACAGAAGCTCTAATAATAATAATAAAAAGTGCTCTTCTACCAACTAAATTTTTTTAGAGTTTTTCATTGTTTATTCATTTGCTATAATATTCTGATTTAGGCTCTGATCAATTAATTTAAAACAAAGTGAACACAACGTGCGTAAGAATAAAATTGGGATACATTTAACTGTGAGATAAATAAAAAAAAACTATAACCAAATATAAAAGAAAAAACAATAAACAGAATAACTAAAATTTGAAACGAAACTAGAAAAGTACACGACATGCACAAAAAAAGGCTAACAATGTTGAAACAATAATAGTAAAGAAAAATAAAGGTACCGTAACTACTTTTCGTCTTTTTAAGGCTACCTATTTCAAAACGAAATAATTGCTTTGTTCAATACAAAACGATTCCAGAAAATGTTTCACATAATCTTTCTAGTTATGTAAACTGGCCCGTTGAAATATGAAACAATAACAAATCATATTAGGAAACGTTCTAACTAAGATTTTTGGAGGTGCTCCTATATGACACCTCGATAACGAAATTTAATATGATTTCATTATGGTATTTTAAAACGAAATAATTGAAAATAACAACAAAACACCAACGAAAACGTACACCTACCTGAAAAAACACTAGATTCATAGGTACCAACAACATAAAATATACCTAAATAAATTATTAAACTTAATCAAATGATATCATTAAGTGAAACGAAACAAAAGGGGGTAAAAGGCAGACAGGAAGAAAATCACGAGGAAACAATTTTTAAGTCGTCACACCAAAATTTTAATCAGATTTCATTGGCAATATTTCAAGTACCAGTAGAATAAGTTACAATCCCAGAAAAAAATATTATTAAAAACAAAACGTATTAACAAAAACAACGTCTTATCCAATGCGTGCATTTGTTGTATTATGATTACCTATATAACTCGAGACGAGCGTCCTAAACTTTCTATGGTTTCCTTTTATTTCTGGCAAGTCCACTTGGAAGAGAAAATACATATGTTTTAAATAATATCATGGAAAAATGTGTTGAAAAATAGGTGTGAGTATACAGGAAATTGCACTGCTTTCGTTTTAAGAGTACCGTAAACTCTTGGTGGGAGGGTAGGTGAAGAAAATGGGAATGGGGGATCATATTACGATGGAGCATTCAAATGAATATTGTCTGTTATTTTCAATTCAGATAGAAGTCAACGAAAAAACAGTGAGTTCGCGTTTTATGGCATACTTTCAAACAATGTGGCAACGGCTTCAGTTATTTACAAAATGCATAACATCATTGCCATTGTGAAGGGGTTCATTCGTAAGAAAATTAGGAGATGAAAGCGAGGAATAAAAAAACAAAAAAGTATTTTTAGATGGGGAAACATAAAATGTCATCCACCTAAATGTTTTTTACTCAGGTTTGGTAGGAATGACCTGTCGCATTATGTGTTTTACCTTATTAACATTATTTATTGTTATTGTAAAACTGGTTCGCCATTTTACAGGAGTTACTGAATAATTTGAATCTCGCCCACAAAACCTTCTGTTTCAATCAGCAACAAAGAGTAGATGCCGATTTGGAGGTCTTACAGAGTTCGTGATTCACATCAAACTATTGCGTTGCCATGCCAAAGTCCTTTCAATAACACCCGGTATGTACAGTAAAACAGCCATACACGATGAACTTCAGAACAGATTGCAGTCACTTGGGTGGATTTACGGGAGAGTCACTGTTAGAGAAAATGAGTAGCAAAAGGTGCAAGGACTCTACCACCAAGAGAGATGTACAGGTGAACCCTTGGGGTTTTTTCTCCTTTCTTATATTGGTCGCAGCATAAAATGCTGCTCATCATCAACCAAGGTAAAACCAAGCATCCAGGTCTCAAGGAAAAACGCCCATGAAAACAGAACGCCAGACATTCTCCAGGACTCTTACAGGTCGGAACAAGTTTATACGTAGGTTCTGCAATGAATGACAACAATGACTGGTCGATAGAAATAGGAACAAGAAGTTTACCAGCCAACTGGTTCCTTTATGGACTATTGCCACTCCCAAAACCGAGGGGTCTCAAGGAGAGTGAAACTTACCTTGTGGAAGGCACTCATCGACCTGCCCTTGCAGAACAATTGGTTAGACTAAGCAGTTTAATGCGCCTAGAATTTCCGGAAGAAAGATCATTCAGGAAACCCTGGGATCAGAATAACGTCAAGGGCTATTGAGACGGAGCCACAACAACGAGATTTACCAGGTGTAAGATGACATGACATTGTCATGTTTGGCAAGTTGAGGTCTAATTTAGGATGGACATATTCTCAGACACAACTAAGCAGCTTCTACTCTCAAATAGTACGAAACTTAAGGAGAACAAGACTATGATGGGTAGACGATTTAGAAGAAGACAATGGACGATCGGGTGCTTCAATTGATGAAGTCACAAGACTGTTCTAGTGGGCAGGATGTCCAACGTGGCTTAAGGAGACCAGTGGCCACCCTGGGCTGTTACCCATGTAACCATAATATTAATTCTCCTCAATTCAGATTTCTGCAACTAATCCTAACCTCCTGCATTAGTGGAGTATCGTGAATCATGGTTAAGCTGCTCCATTGAAAGGTTCAGAAATTCACTCCATAGACGTATCAAGAAGTAACTTCTTACAACAGTAAGAAACTCTTAAAACAGTATCCTCGGTAATGTTTTGCAGGATTGGAAGAGTTTAGGGGAACATAAAGGCTAAGCTATATAGAAAGGAAATCATCCGATTTCAACCTAAAAGAAAACTCATTTGGTGAACTGCCCAGGCTAGCCAACATTATAGCAGCTTATAACCAAGAAGTCATGAGTGGAATCGAACAATAATTGTTATCCTTACATATCAAGGATCTTAGCGAGAATTCAGATAGATTGGAGACTGTTGTGGGCCAGCAGTTCCAATTAAACTCAAATATCCAAAAGTAACGTCACAGGTACCAATTAAACAAATGGCAATGTCTCATATATGGACAATATAACAAAATGGACCATTGCCCCAAAAATTACTTTTCATATGAACATTTTCAATTGTCCTAGAAATTAAGGACTGGAGTATAGCTCAGTAATTCATACCAAACCTCATATAGCAAAGGCATGTAAGGGTCTTGCACATACTCAGTTTGAAACATTCTGTCTGATAGTATACAACAAATCACATAAATCACGAATCAAGCCACACGAACCAAGCTATTACGACAATTTTGACTTCATGTTATGGGCATAAACTCCGGATTGTTCGTTCTTTTTTTCTATTTAGTGATGAATGATGAGGTGAGAGAAAATATAAGGGGGCTATTTTTAATATGAACGAACAGGTTTTTCGCGTTTATTTCGTAAAAATTAAGTATAGGGAATGAAAACATAGTGTTTTGGAGTGGTTTGTCAGAGGTAGAGCGAAGGTATCATTGTTCAAGTGTTTAGCAAAAATATGCTCCTCCTTGGCCTTGCCTAATGTAATTTGAGCCGGTACTGTAAAAAGTGCACGAAGCGAACATATGTGTACCTCAATTTTTCAAAAATCAAACCAAATCCAATATTAACGCTGGTTTGAAGAAGTGTTTCTTTTTTTTTAGTTGTTTATATTTGTACCACAGATACCACACAATCAAAAATCAGTTCCCAAAACCAAACACAAAAATAGGATGACAATTAAAATGGGTTCCTGCACGAATAAGTTGTTTCTTCCAGTTAACAATGCCTACCTATAAAGCTTGAAACGTAAATAATTCATTCAGATAAATTCCGGTCCAAGGAAATAATGATCAATCAGATTTTCTGCTGCAATCGAAGGATTTGTAGGAAAAAAAGTGTTTGTGAAAGCTGTTCTGTGATTCAAGGGTTTGATAAATTCAAAGAACAACATAGTACAGAAGGCATTCTTGGGCAGAGTGTACAAAAATGTATACTTTGACGTTCCCAAAACTTTACTTCAACTTGACAACATCCAATGAATAAAACAGAAGTTCAACCTACGATGAGAATGAATTGAGGAAGAATTAGAATTAATGAGAAGGGGGAGTGGATGGAAACGAAACATGCAAAATTTAAGATTTCAGGTTCAGAAAAGAAGATCAGATAGTACGAAGAAAATATTACTAATATCCACCCCAAAGTCAGTTCAACAGGAGAAATAGAATACACCCTCCACCGAATTTTCGGAAGGGTGGTAACGAATAGTGCCAAGGCTGATAATTTGAACATTTTTGAACGAATATCAAATTTTAACGAGGAAATATATTCCTGGGAATTGATTTAAGGGAAAAAACCAATGGAAAGGGAGTGATAATGATAGATCTGGCTGAAATACTTGAAAGCCAATGGTTAGGCACTGATGTAGAAATCAACTCTTGCTGGAACTTACGTGATGGTATTTTCTTGAAAACCTTGGTGGCCATAAACTCCTGGAACCTCTGAGCGTAGAAACCAGGGCGGTGAACGGATACTGAATCCTGAAAAAGGGCAACGGCGGTTCGATGAAAATTAAGATAGAGCAGAAAGAACCCAAACGTGGTGGTTTGTGAAAATGATTCAATATACAAAATACGATATATCCCCAACAAATTCATTTTTATTGATGAGATTATTCTGTACTGTTAATCTATACATTAAATCACTATCAGATCACATGATATTTACTCAACAAAACGATTCATCTACATAGGCCCTACGTCATAGGGTGTCTGGTATAAGTACGACGAAACTCAGGGATCGATTCAGCAACTAATTTGCAACAACTTTTACCTCATTGCAATTTTTTTTAGCATGGAACATGCTTTAACCTTGGACTAATTAGCCAAAAAATGTCACGCGGGAGGGAATTGCAGGAGGGGAATGTGGGAGGGGAACACAGGAGATTGACGCAGAATGGGTGACTTTTTTCAATTATGATATAATATATTTTCATTATAAGATATATTATAGATAAGAATAATGTAGTATTATATTCATTAAGAATAATGTACTAGATATTCATTAAGATAAGAATAATGTACTTCCTTTTATGGAAGTTAGTGGTGAGTCATCATAAGCGCTATAATCCTTTATAGTTCTGCGAGAACTCGAGATGCGATTCCTCATTTACATAATGAGTCTAACAGCATTATTACGATAGATATATTTTAGTCAGTAGACCACGGAGATCAGTAATACCTACTAGAGCACATCCGTAACATAGGTGAAGCCGAAATAGCAGGCTCGAAAATAGCAAATTGAAACCAGCAGAATGATAAGAAATTAGCAGAAGGAAAACCGTAAGCGTCCGGGGGTCCAGGGGGCTTGGCCCCCTGGCAAGGCCCCAATCGCCGAGTTTGGTCCCCTTTTTTTCTGCCTAATCTGCATCAAAATTTTTTTTTCTTTCGTAATTTTGACCTTACTTTACTTAAATGACCTGGCACCTGAAGACAAAGAATCGTGAGGTCGTTGACTCCAGTGAAGTTCTCACTCATGAAAGTGCTAATCTTTCGTCTAACGAATTCAGACAGGCAGTAAAGAGGAAGGCTGACGAAGATTTAGGTGTTCGACCGTTAAAGGTAAGATAGCATAGCACGGCGCGTAACAATAAACAAGAGCCAAGATATAATTTTGAGGAATATAGGGAAAAAAATCTTCTCTCTTTGAGTCCTTAATGTTCAGAAAAATTATGCATTTTTTCTTCTACTGAGTCAGTATTTACCTCGGAGTTTACCACAACAGGGACGTACAGTAATTTCTGTTAGTTTCATGTTGTTTCCCTACTGAACCCAGGTAAGAGGACGAATCAAAGCACTCCAATTAAATGTTTATAAACTGATTGAACCAAATTTGTTCTAGTCGTTGAATGAAATCGAATGCTGGGTCTGGAGAAGTCATTCCAAAAAAGAATAGACTTCGATTCCTTTCAGGAGGAGAGTTATACTCCAGTTAAGGGTACCAAAGATGTTCCAAATTTACAGCGAGCTACTAGATCTTTCTCAGAAAATCATTATTACTGAAAAATTCAATGTTTGCAGCGGTCCACCTTTGCAAACATGAGTCAGTTACACGTGACAAATATTTACTCCAAACGGAGCCCCCCTACGTTGATAAGACCACATTTGAATTCCAAACCAGTGAGTTCGTTTCCTGCCCGTGGTTCCGTCAAGGATTGCAACTCATGAAATGTCATGGTAATGAGCTCATTTCTGTATGTGAACTGATTGCAGATTCGCCTGTATATGGAATTGCATTTACTTTTTTAACTTAAGCAACTTCTAAAATGAGATGCCTTTGCCCTTGAAACTGATCTCTGTCATGCACCTCAAATTCAGCTGATAAAAGTTGAAATTTGAATTGAGATTCAACACGAGTCAATCCCATGACCAGAGAGTTAAGGTCAATTTATCACGGTTACCCAGTCGTTTAGACAAAACTCTTCTCCGAAAGTATGGATAAACTGTGTAAAAATTCCGGACCACCTCTAACAAAGCACTAGTAATCGTCACATTGGCAATTCTTAGCTAAGTAGTTAATTCAATACAACGAGGAAAACCCACTAATTCATAATATCAACTTTTCATGTTGATGGTTCTTTAAGCAGTTCGAATTCTTCAGCATGCGCTCTCTTTTACAGGATAATGGAACAAAACCAGACCTGAGATGTCTGGAAAAGGAAAAGGGACGATTCAGCTTGCCATCAATCAAACAACAACTCTCAGGCCATACAAATTCTGAAAACATCTTCAAAGACCAGCTCACGCAGGACTAATGAAAGGGGAAATAGTGAAAGATATTGCAATTTGTTCATTTCAAGGAGTATAACCCACAGTCGAAGAGGTTTAGTGGTGAGGTGAGGGCTCACTCAGTCAGGTGAGGGCTCACAGCTCAATCCGTTAGAATGTTACAAACTACAGGTAAATTTCCTCTAATAGTAAGGACAAGAGTTCGAACTCAAGTCAGCGGAATCAATGCTTTTTGGGCCGTAACAAAAGTATCTGCATTTAGATTAGCACTTTGGTGTCTCATTGATAAGCATCCTTCTCAACCTGTGGATGTTGTTGACATACTCGGGAAGAAGGGGAAATTATTACATTCTACCAGCAGTAAAAATACCTGTTGTTAGAATGCAGTAAACACAGACGCTAAGACAGACCGTAATGTTTGCCTCCTAGGGAGGCTTAATGAGTTTCATAACGTCGATAGAGACATTCTCGCGGATAAGAACCTTTTTGCGGGTAAGAACTGGGATAATCGGGCAAATGTTGTGAAAAAGTGGTATGTAACTAACCCCATCATGTAGGATTGACTTCCAGGTATGCTCTAATTTTTTCTTCAGTCTGTAACTTTGCAGAATGTCGATGATGCCCAAGTACAACAGAAGGCGTTCACCCTTGGCGTTGCGAGCAGGGATTCCACCAGGCCTGGATAATCATAAACGTTACAAAACACATTTAAACTTAACTGTTATACCTGGATTTTGCTAACCAATATTCTCAAGTTATAAAATCTTCCTACTAAATTATGAAAAAGAGAAATTTCGTTTGGAAATTTAATGTCAGGGGTTTTCCCCCTCTAACAAGTAGAGGTACCTGAAAACAGGTACTGAGGTAGATGTACTTGAAAATTTATACTAACGGAACGTCTCCCTGGTGATCGATAGGTTGGCTGTCAGCTTGAATACTTTCCATGGCAGTAGAGTGAGCAACTAATTTATGTCGGTTAATAGATCTATTTCTCTGCAGCCCTTTATCGCTAGTTTGTTGCTCTGTATCAGAGTCCTGGAACCATGACAAGAATATACAAATAAATTTACTTCAAGGTTAACGGAATAGTAGAAATAGTAGGAAGGTAGATGTTAATGGGTCGTTCGCGTTTAGCGATAATTATGCACTGCTGAATTAACGCGTCGAGGGTTAGACACAACGTGCAAAATCGAGGTTCCACGTTAAAAACAATAATTAGCCAACAAGAGATGGTAATTGAGATGCCAGAATACCATTGAATACAGAAAAAAGAGACAAATATTGCCTCCACAGAAAATTATTTCCTAATATCAGCTTTGTTGATAAAAATTTTAGAATGCTTTGTAATTGAGGAACATGAGAATCAATCAACAATGTAATAAGAGATTCCTTTTGCAAGAAATTGTATAAACAACTACATCATGATTTGATGATTAAAACATGTAATGAGATGCTATATGCATAATCACAAACAGAAACGTAGAAATATCAAGTATACCATGAATATGGTGATGTACTTGCACTACATATAAAACATTTAGTGGACAACATTCATAGCACGTTCACACACTTAATTTGTGAAATATCATTTCATTCATGATGGTGTTAAAGTAAGAAGAATTTCATTAGAAGAGAGAGAACAGTTTTTCAAATGAAAATAGAAAACGAACGTCGATAGTTTTTCAAATGATATGAGAGGAGATAAAGCATACAACTGAACAGCATATCATTCCAATAATTTTTAATTTTTGTCTTTACGAGTTTAACACATCGATTTTTTCAAAAACTACAAGAGAGCTACTACGGTATATCGATTACAACGAAGGAAGAGTTGTGGCTGCGGACTTACAATTACTAGGTACTTCTGAACGTGGCAGGAGGCTTTACCAATGCTACCAACCCCTCCACAATTATATCCCTAACTAAGATGTAGTTCAGGCAGTTCATTACCTCGTTTTTGGAACCATAAAAGAAGAAACCAAGTGCGGAAGAGAACGAGAAGATTAATATTGGAGAGAGCAATAGAATGGGGCAGAAGAAGGAAGGGGGAAAAGGGGTTGATTACACCCCAGAATTCATAACGGTTCACATACTAGGAAATAGAAGAAGAAGGACAGAAACGGGGGTGGGGTGGTCAGGTCTATACACCCCAGTTAAGAGGCCTAGTACAGTTTTGCAAAAGAAATGGCCCCTCGGTAGCTCTTAATATCTTCGAGTGAATGGCTTACTATAACTATAAATCTGAAAAGTGAAGAGAAACCAAGAATTACCAGCTGATAATAATAAAATGGAAGAAAAGTTAACACAGATGAAGAGAAGTTGGAGGTAAATAAAAGTGTTTAAATGAAACGTGTGCTCAGGCTAGAAGTGGGTTGACACAATTGATTGCTGGCTCAGATGTCCATTTACAATATAGGTCACCAACTAGATAGCTAATTAGTAAACACGCAGAGAAGATTCCACTCATCCTCACTGAAACGAATTTTCAGTGATAAGCATAGAGGAAGTTCCTTGGAAATCCCTCAATCACGAAGAAAACACAGAAGTGTGCTCACAAACTAGGCAGCATAGCCACCAATATGGAATATATCATGTACCATAAACTGTTGGACACTTTGCCAAAGCATGAGATATCAGCTAACAGCACCTCTGCAGTTCATTGCATAGTAGCCGTCACTGGTTGCAATTCTTGGAAGAAGCCAGGATAAGTCAATCCTCAGTCCAGCAACCAACCAAAATAGTAGATAGAATAGTGTACCAACAAATACAGTCGTTCGACTCCCAGGCATAAAACATAACATTAACAATCGATACCAATGGTTGTAAACATGTAGATATTTGTAACAATGCCATACCTAATTATTTTTGCCAAATTCTAACATCAACAAGCATCCCCTACGACATAGTATTGCCATTCCACACAGATCCTAAACCACATCCAAGGCTATCCAAACTCACAATGGAGAAATTCAAGTTGAAACGTCGACTTGGGACGCTGCCTTCATCTGGGCATGCACAACAATGGGGAAGCGCGCGGGTCAAACTACCTCGTCTCGAATCTGGCGGCTGTAAATTCAAAAATTACCAACATATCGTTCCAAATTCATATACCGGAACGAGAGAATATAACATCGATTATTTTTGTGTTCAATTCAGACAAATTTCGAGTACTCCGTGCAAAAACAAAAGGTATGAAATGACTACGTACAAATACTATTTCCAATGAGGGTGTATCCGTTCGCTTAATACTCGATCTTACTTCTATTTGTTAACAATAATTAACCTACAAGTACATGTTAATATTAAGCAAGGTGGTGATGTTTGACATGGACTCCATGCTAATGAATGAAACTGTTCACATTTGAGTGGGGCAAACATGATATTTCGTATAGAAAATGAAAGATAAGATCCTTAGAAAAGAATACCTTGCCAGCTCTTGTTTCTCGTGACTCTTGATCCAAATTGTGTACACCTACTAGTAAACTGTAATCCATGATCTTGAAACTTTCAAGCACCTGAAAGTAACAATGAAAAATGTCGTTAATGAGAATCCATAAACGAGTGAAAGTCAATCCGCTTGAGAACGGCTGCATCAATACAAGTGTACATTCATTCAGTGGATAAAGCCCTGGAACTAAACACATTTGGAAGTTCTTGCTCGATAAGACAGCCTGACAAATCGTCAGGGGACCTTTTTGGAACCAACCAGGTGAACTTCTGATAGTGGTACGCATTTCCAAAATGATTTTGGCGTTTTCCCTTTGAGAAAGTATGTTACGCCCAATCAGTCGTGTCACTCTCCCTTCGGCAGTGACGAAGTAAACTATGCTCCAAAAATTTAGGAGCTCTTTTCCAAAAGGTACTAAAGGCTTTTTTTTTCAAAATCAAGTTATAACCTTCCCTGGGGTTTTGAGACCGAGTTCTTCATGAAAATGCAATCAGGTTGGAGCTAAAAGTACTACATACCCTTGAAAAACTAGGTTGAAAATGCAGTTTTATTTCAAAAGGTACTATACCCATCATGAAAGAGCACTTCCATCTGTTTGGGTTCAAAACTTACTGTACCCATTAAAGAGTATCGCACTGGCTACAATATTTTGAGCATAAAGTACTCTATATCCATTATCTTATAGATTCATCAACTTTCAAGCCATTTTTGAAGGGTTTTCAATGATTTAAACCGTATTATTTTAGGTTGTTCATATCAGTTTTACAGAAAGAACGTTGACAACTATGGTAAAACCTCCAAGGTGGCTTCCGAAACATTGTCACCATCAAAAACTGGCACTCACTGCTACGATAAAGCTTGGTTTTTTTGTACCGTTTTTTGTTAATTTCGACCGAATATTAAGTGCGCAGTATCGAGGAATTTGTGTGAATTGAAAGAAAAACTGTTTTTCTGTAGAAAAAGTGCGGGTTGAAGGAGGAGGAGAGCGGCAGCTTGGGAATGTCTTTGCTACAGCTTTGGGAAGATTAGTAAAGCCCTTGACAGGAGGAAAAGATTTGATTTCAAAACGCACTAAATCCAATTTGTTTGGTTTCAAAAAGTACTAAACGCCAGGTTTGACTCCAAAAAGTACTACATCCAAAATCTAGAAATTTCAAAGCTCCACCAACATTAATTGACATCTGGAAATAAATTGCTTCTTTTTGCGAAAATTTTAATATTAAATGTAGAATAAATTGATGAAAAAAAGCTTCTTGACATGGGGCAAGTTTTCAGCTTGCAACGGTTTTCCGTGAATTCCTCGCTTATGGCCAAAACGGATATAGTGCCTTTTGGAAACAAGCTCCTCAATTACTATCTCCATATTGCAGTAGGTAGGTTTAGAAAAACTAAAAGATTACGATAAAACGTGGAATGGTAGCATGAGCTCGAGAATGCTACTATCTGTTTTCTTTGAGAACAACAAAGAATAGAGCAGAAAACACACATAACTAGTGAACGAAATTGTTCTGCACTAACATCAGTCGCACAACCAGCAGTTTGTAGTTGAAGCTCTTGAAGAATACCGATTCCCCATTCACAAGAGCTGATACAACCAAATCTGTCCTGTACCCCAAAAATTATCCGTCATTTTAGAACCAATTTTCACATCCACTCGTAATATTAGAAAACAATTGTTTTTGTTGATGAAACTTTGAAAGTTCTTCATTGTTAAACGAAGAAATCCATCCAGACAGGAATATTTCCTTGATTCGTAACAATATGATTTCAGTTTGTGTGCAAGACAATGTTTTAGGACGTTCCAGCTAAGTTTTTCAAGCCGATTAAATAACTTCCCCTTCGAGACGTTGAGGAAAGTTGAGAAATCCTTATTTATTCAATTTATTTTCAAGTGGAGCCTCCTCTACAACAGGCAAGAATTAAATTTACCGGCACGGACAATTCAACAACATCGATGCCATCACCTCCTACAAATAACGTTAGTTGCTTTCGTTAGTAAACTAGCACCAGCAGTATGGTTTTTTTTTAAAGACACTTCGATCGATTAACTGCAGAATGATTATGCACAAACCTCTCTAATCGTTGATGAAACAAGCGAGGTCAGCACAGCATGACGTTTGGAAGATGACAAACGCAAAGCCAGAGGAAAAGCTCATTCGTCACGCTAGCCTACCATACAGGATTACCGACAAATTTTTAAAGTCGGTCTCAATATTTTGTCATCAAATCCTCACACTCGAGCCCGAAATATAGTTTATCTATAAGCTAATTAAACTCAAGAATATTAATGAAATTACCCGACAGTCTCTCCTTATCGTATTAACGAGCGCTGTGTAGGTGTCCGCTTCCAGAAAAATGCCATCCGGATGATGTTCCATAAAGTCCAAATCTTTGTACGTAGGAGACTTTTTAGTTCTTTCCAATTTATTGGCCTGGGGAGAAGAACAATCTTGATAAAGTCGAAGTAAAATGAAGTGTAAATGAATTGAAAATAACGTAAAATTGAATTAAAGAAACCAATAACATAACACTATTGGGTAAATGACATTAACTAATGGAAATTTTAGAAATAACGTAGTTTTCAGAAGAATCTAGATACTCAGTAAAGCCTAGAGATTAATAAATATTTAAACGTGTTAAAAATAACGTCTCACCTTTCGTTTATAAGTAGAACCTTTTAAATCATATTTTTGATGCATAGGAACAAGAGAAGGAAGCAAATTGTTCATAGCGGCAATCCTAATATTTTTATGGTTACACTGAAACAAAGAACATCAAGATGAAACTTCATCGATCATACACAATGAACTAGAGCTACACTTTTCAAATTAAAAACGAATATTGAATAATCGGTAGTTTGGCATTTACGTGTCCGTATGAAAATTACTTACTTGATAACAATATAATCCGAAAAATTTGGGTAAAAGCGTTCTAGGGTTTTGGTTTAAATTCTGAAAAAAACAAAAAAGGACAATTAGGATTCAAATTTATAACAGGTGCATCTAACAGTGGTGATAAATCTTCAAAAAGTCATAATTACCATATAATAACCAGGAAGCAGTTTTTGCAAGAATTCGCCTTCTTTATGCTGAACCGTTTTAATTATAAATTCATCATCGGCAGTTAAATAAAATATAGAACCGGAGGCTCCTGGATTGGATAACTCTCTAAGAGACGCGCTACAAAACGAAATCTGAAATCATAAGAATGAGAAATGACGTGTAGAAATTTTGTGGGTGGCTTACAAAATTTACTTTTACAAAAACACATATTGACACATTTATTTCAACGTGATGATCGAATATACAAATGAAAGATAGTTTTATGTGAAGAATTTATTAGTAACATGTACTCGAAGCTCTAGAATGTATTCACAACTCTAGAAAACTCTACAACTGTATTCTGTTCTGAAAGAATGAATTGTTAATAACCTACAACTGTACAAATCACAACATCCTTCAATAATAAATATTACCTTAGTAAATAAATTGAACACTATCTCAATGAAATCGTTTATATGAGAATTTGTAGGTCAGAATTCCGAATTTTCCTTGTATCAGCTGTTTTCTACAAATTGATCATAAACCAGCAGTGTAAACTGCAATGCATAAGGACATCGTCCTTAGTGTTGTAACAAGGGGAGGTGATTGAATAGTTGCCCCTTCCATCATCTGAATGCGGATCATGCCCGCAACACTCAGAGAATGTCCCAAACGCTGAAAGGCGTCTGCTATATCTCTCGAGGCGGCGGATTCAAGAATCGGCAAGGGCAAACTAACCATATTCATCATAACGTTTATCAACAGTTCATTGTTGTTTATCAGGATAGCAAAACTTTGAATTTTGGATGAATTTCCTCTCTACAATCAGCCAAATAGAAATATGTATTTCTTCGGGAAATCAGTTTTAAAAAATCCGTTCTACATTTTCATTATTAATACAAATTCGGGCCCTAAAAATCTGGCAAGATTGATTTACTAAACAGGTACGAACCTCTTTTTTCAATTTTCAAAAACTATCGGTAAAGATATCCGTTTTGGATCATTTTGAAAATATTCCGGAATTTCAACATTCATTTTACATGTAACATGTGTGTCAATACCGTCGATCAAAAGACAACCTCCGATCTTAATAACCAGAACATTTAAATTCACAAAAATGTTAATGTTTCGCTTTACATTTTACTCACAAAAATATTATACGATTTCTATAAATTGAGCTCAAAAAGAGTCGAAATTAAGCAAAACTGGCAAAAATCTTACCATTTAGGCGGAATATCGTTTTTTTTTTTTTTAAACTTATTTTCCATTGAATTGGACGTCATAATATGGTATATAATAATGGTATATTATACCATTTTAGGAGCTGATAGAGCTTGAATTCGAAGAATGAAATCCATTTTAGACCATTTTGAAAATAATCCTGAATTTCTACATTCATTATACATGCAATCTGTGCGTCAATACAGTTGATAAAAAGACGGAATTTGGATCTTAATAACCAGAAATTTTAAAGTCTCATCAATTTTAATGTTTCGCTTATTTATTCACAAAAATAATCCCAAATTTCAATAAATTGAGCTCAAAAAGAGTCGGAAAAAAAGAAAAATGGCAAAAATCTTACAATTTAGGCGGAATATCTTTTTTTTAAACTTATTTTCCGTTAAATTGGACGTCATATACCGTTGTATGAGGTGATAGGCGTGATAAATAAAACTATGAAAAATAGAAGGCAAATAATTCGCACATATTTCAAGCTCGAGCCGCTTCATTGGAGACTATAATGAAATTAAATTGAGTGTGTTACAGTACATTAAAAAATGTTGACATATCTTTCCTTCTTTGACTACAATTGTACTGTTGAAATATGTTTAGTTTTTCTCCAAGAGTTTCAGTACAACGACGCAACAAGAAGTAAGACCAAAGCCGGCTATTGTAAACGAACCATTACGCAAGATTCACGAAACTGAGCGTTGCATTTTTACAGCCCCCAGAAATGACCAAGTCAGCCGAATTATCAATAAACAGTGGGAAGCGGAGTTGGTTGTCTTTTTATATTCAGTTAACTCTCGGGTATCAGACTCGAAACGGCCACAGTGATGGGGAGCTAGAATCGGAGTTTTCATTGACTTATCTCACGCCCCGGATAATACCGTATCTCACAGTTCAACGTCGGTTTTTCCGTTAGTTACGCCCCGACATGCGATGGTTATACCTAGCGGCAGTAATTCTTGCGGCCATTTCTTGCAAAGCCCGCGTTTACACGCCATGCGACTTGGCTCGCACCTTCAAGTTTTACTATTCGTCGTACATACCCGAAAAATACGTGCCGCTTGCCGTATGCATCGCAGGATATCACAATTACAGTAAGTCCAACGAACTTAGACACCCCGACGGCCGCGTTTTCTACGGGTATTTCGGCTTGATCGCCGGACCCGACTGCCCGGCGGATATTCTCACGGACGATTCGTACTTTTCCGGCGACTGGACATGTTTGAAATCTCAGGTGATCGACGTTCCTGAGAAATTAGAACTGTACCGAAAACTGTGCGGCCCCAAATTGGCCCGCACCATCACCTGTCGGTTCAACGAGTATTTCGATTATGCCGAGGTGTTGGATCCAATACACAAAGACATATTTGCATTGAGTTTCGGGGAAGAGAAGATCATCGACAGAATTTTGAAGTCCTACATTACTTCAGATGATCTGGATGCGGCAGCTACAACGACTAATTACGAACATGAAGGACATAACATAACTTCAAGCCCTGACATTTCGACCCGGAATACTCGAGGAATGCCGCCGAATTTCCAAAGCTTCAAAAACATCGAATATCAAGAAACGATCCCAGAAAAAGTAACTCCGATCCAAAGTACCTATGAATACGCAGACCCTAAGAAAGCAATGCACCAACGAATTGATGAATTATTCTGCTTCACATCAGTCCAGATCACAACCGTTATCTGTACTGTTCTACTAGCGCAAACTCTTCTTATCACAGCTGCGATATTCTTTCTGACTAAAATCAGGAGGAAACCGAAGTCAGGAGAAATTCGTCAGACTCCGGAGCTGACATTTTATTCGCCTCCTACAGCACCTTTAGCTACTATGGAAAACTTGACACGCAAACCCTTTCCAGGAGGTCCTTCGTGAAAAATGCTGCCTTTCGACTATTATTTCACTTCGTGAGTGTTAAAAATTAATTGAGAATTAAGATTACTCTTTCAAACTGAGTACACCTAGAGGTACTATATTACGTTAATGATGCCTTGAACTTTCTTGCTAAGAAAAACTGGATCTAGTAACATTGTAATCATTTGATTTGAAATGATTTAAAATAATCCAAAGGCTCTTCATGTAGTGGAGCGAATATATATATTATGGGACCATTTTGTTAAATATAGGAGTTAGAAAATCAATTATTTCAGAATTAAGAATCAATTAATTCTTTTAGAATTTTGCTATGGAGTAACAATACTTTTCTCATAATAGGAATCCGTTTTGGAACATTCTGTATCGATTATGGTACTTATTTTGAACAAATCCCATAAATTACTCCAGTCGATATCTCATTTCAATTGCAT
Organism: Creontiades dilutus; assembly: GCA_031894815.1. NCBI lineage: Eukaryota > Metazoa > Arthropoda > Insecta > Hemiptera > Miridae > Creontiades > Creontiades dilutus. Next base: position 248,914 of record JAVIWC010001314.1, on the reverse strand, counting down.
AGTAATATGAAATGTACAAATGTAATGTAATGTGTAAATGTATTTATACATATGAAATGTAAATAATTCGGTTTTGAGAAAAGGGAAAAGTCCTTAGTGCAGCACTTTGTTGCGAATCATACAAGCATATTCGCGATATCTTGTAAAATGAAAGGGTCATTTTTCTCACTTCATATTTGAACATTACCTATATATTTGTTAAGACTTTTAGGAAGTTTTCAACTTCAACTAAAGAACAATTGCACTAGCAGGCGTTGGAAGGTTTGGACAAGAGATAAATAGTAGGTGCATAGTTATTATGGAAATTTTTCGGAGTAATTATGATTTGGGGTGATTAAAATTTGGATGAAATTGAGATTTTATACTAATAAACTATTTTAACCGACTTCCCATTCATTATCACGGGTCACCATACATGTATAGCCTAGCATGGGCGGTCGGTCATTCTCGAGGCAACTCGAAAGATATAAATATTAGAGGATGATATTGAATCCTATGTAAAGCGAATATACTAATTCAATAAAAAACAAAATGAAGTCAACAGAGTAGTGCTTGAGCCGGTCTTACCCTCATAAATACGTCGTGGATCATTGATAATTAAAAACATATTGATGGATCATTCAATCACTCCTGATTCTAAGCTTCAGAATAAACAAAAATAAATATATAATTAAAATCAGAACTGAGTGCCGTTTAATCTTTTTTCTTGTATCACAGACTCACACTTACTTAATTTTGGATGTGTTTTAGTGCTACCTAAATCAATGATAACAAAAAGGCTAGTATCGCCAAACTGGTAAAGCAAGTCAGGAAAACAGCAGCACTTTTTTTGGACAGCGAGCTCAAAAACACTTCAAAGTTTTATATAAAGGTTTTTTTGTTTATAAAATCCTTTTACGAGATCATTCTACACTAATTATTAAACATAGTCAACTCTAAATTACGTAATTATGGACACATTCAGTTAGGCACCTAATGAAAGCGTATTACAGGAACTGAGATAAAACGCCCAAACTTCATTAGCCCCTCGGTAATTAACAAGGGGTGTTATTTAATTACTAAGGTACGTCAGCATCTAACTACCTATAAGGACACATGAGTTGGGATCCACAAACGAAAATTAATGAGCTAAGTACACCTTCCTGCGCTTCTCTAGTTCATCAATATGTAACTGTAACTATCATAAGTTACAATAAATTGTGGTCTCTTCGGGGGACAAAGATAATGTTATAAATTTTATAGCAAATTTACTTTTTCTTAGTTGTACTGTTGTTAAGTCAAAAATAAATTTGTGGATCCTTATATTTTTTTCAAGTTCTTCTGTCGATTTTTTAGTTAATTTTAATAGAATATAAGAACATTTTTCACTACAATTTTGGGCCTAACTTTCAAATTTCCTTGTTCCTAGTTTTATTAACTTTTTTTAAGTAGTATTCTGCGTAACATAAATTTGTCGATTTTTTGTGGTTTTTGACATTTTTATAGGATTTTTCAAAGTAAATTTTAGAAATTTGACCAATTTTATGAGCTGAAATGAACATCATTCTATTTGTTGGAATGCTGATTTTTGGCTGAAGGACAGAGTTTATCTCGACTCTATCGAAACAATAAGCAGTAAAATCCAGGAATCATTGCAAAATACCTCAAAACGGATATCCATGGAGAGAATTTATTAAATTTATTTTTAAAATTTGCGATTTTTATTTTAACATTTTTGTAAAAAGAAGGGAGGGGAGGGGGGTAATGCTATGAGACGGAGATTTTTCTTTTTTCAATTCCATCAGGAATGAATAGCACCTTAGCAATCAACTCCAAATGAGGGCACTGACCAAGCCACCGTTAGTTCATTCATTGCTAATACAATGAGGCTCAGCCAGCCGTGACATTAGAGTGGGAGCAAATTGCTCATGAAACAAAGAAGAGCGACCCTCGAAGAGGATGAAAACAGGAATTTTTTACCCATGGACCGCCGGAGAGAAACTTGAGGCAAATAATAGTTTTTCCAGTTATTTTTACCTCGCATTCAGTTTGATGATGTCTTTACCGCCCTGTATTTTATTAATGAAGTTAGTAAATCAAGTGCTGTTGAACTCTATCCTAAACGCAGTGATTTTGAAAAGTTATTTTAAAAGCTTTTATTTAACTTGCAATGAATGTAAGGATGTTCGGGTGGAATCTTGCGACCCGATTTTGAAGCAGATACTCTTAACCGATTAAGCTGAAATTTTGTAGACACGTATAGATTGGATGACAATAAACGATTAGTTGTGTGACGTCATTCTAAATTCAATATGGCGGACGATCCAAGATGGCGGAACAGTTATTTTTAATGCATTTCTACAATTTGGGTATCAAATGAAAGGGCTTGTTGAGAGTGACTCGAAAAGTAGTGTGCCGTCATTCTAAATCCAATATGGCGGAACAAAGGTGTTTATTCATAGTGATTTTAATGCATTTCTACAATATTGGTTTCAAATGAAAGGGCTTGTTGAGAGGAAGTTAAAGTTGAGAAAAAATGCATGTTAAAAAAGAAGAAGCTCTTTTCGGAATCTACCTGAAATTTGGTGTAGAGACCTCGTCTATTCTCGATTTGAACTTGTAAAATCTGTTGATCTTATTGAAACGACCTTGCAACAATGATGCTTTGAATGAGATGAACAGACTCAGAAACCTAGCTAGCGATGACTAAAAAGTAATAAATAAATTAAACAAAAACATCTTTTTAAGGAAGCTTTTATTTAAATACCCTAAAAAGAAGGAAATAAGTCTTTACTTACAAATTTTAACTGTCTACTTATAGCCTATATACACAATTTATAAAATCATAAAAGCTTGTCGCGACGTTTGCGTAAGTAGGTACTAGATAGGTATCTGTAAGTATTTACCTAATTAAACTGAAATAAAAAATAAACTTATCGGAATAAGTTGATCAATGAAATAGGTACCTAGGAACTAGTTAATTGACACAAGCCTAAATCTCGCGACAAGGCTTTTATGATTTTATGATTGTGTATATAGGCTATAAGTTGAAAATTGTTTGTAAAAATGCATTTCCTTCTTTTTAGGGCATTTAAATAGAATCTTTCTTAAAAAGGTTTTCTTGTTTAATTTATTTACTTCTGGTCTAATGAAGAAACGATTTGAGGACAGGATGATTAAATAGCCTGTAGATTTTGAAACAAACGTGTACGTGTACATCAACGAATATGTACCTATTGCATATTGAAATGTTTGTCCATTTTCCAACATGATCACCATCTCACTTTATATTTCATTACACAGAGAAACAAACCCGATTTCAGTGGATTCACGCATATAGTACCTGCGTAACTACAATTTAACGAACAAAACCAGTAAAAGGCCTCAGACAAAGGATTTTGTCATAACTTGAAATGGTCTCTGTTGTAAAGGGAAACCTGAAGCCTCACTACCATTTTGAGTTTCTCTCAATTCATTGTGTAAATTGCGGATTTTATTCCCCGTTAAATTCAAATTGTTACCTGACAGCGGTAAAATTTCCCCGTAATAGTTTAATAGAGACTCACACTTTCTCAATGCACTAACTGCATTGAGATTGAATACTACGAATTAACGCATGCAGCAGAAACCAATAAAACGTGGGGATGTACTTACAAGGAAATCGTCGGGTTGGATGCCGAATAAATCTCTAAAGTATCTAAAAGCTATCGGGGCGTAAGTCTTAAAAGTGAACTCGGAGTAGTGATGAGCGGGGGTTTGGCTGCTTCCGTCAGCAGCGAACACAGTTGTTTCAACGGTCATGAAATCCTGCATCAGCAAGTCTCTCTCAGGTTTCGAGGCGAGGCCCCCAACCGCGTGCTGGATCCCCAATTGGATCGATCCCATGATCTGAGACGTTTGGATCTAGAAAGAGGAGACATAACATCGATTAGTCATAGCGCCGAAAGTTGTCGGAAAATGTGCCTACTGTGAAGACAATCTAAATCATGTATTTGGAGCAACCAAATGGCTTTATGAAAGATAGAAAACTCGGTATTTCAATAGAATAACTAAGTTACTTTTCCCCCTCCAAATAAACAAAAAGCAACGTTGATTTCAGCAACGAAAACAGTTTTAGGTAAGTGGAGATTCCATAACCTCAGTTAGCATGGAGTTAACTGTCCATAGATCTTGCTTCATTCCCAGTAGTTATCAATTACTTGTTACATATACTAACAGTTAATATATAATACGGTTATCTTTGTGTAGGATCCATCTGATACATAACTATTTATAGGTACATACACACAACTTAAATCACCAACCACAGTCTATACAGGAGCCATCCATTTTCGACGGACGGATTTTTGGAATGTGGTCTACCTTAAAAATTAGGTAACCCAGAATCTGCCTACCTCATTTCGAAATGAACTGGGAGGCAAGAAATGACTCTTCAATGCTTTTGCGCAATGTGAAAGCGGCACACAGGACATTTGTATTGAATTAGTCAACTTATTCTCAACTATGAACATACATGTAAAATGAACGTACCGTGTGACCAGGCGGTCGTTATAGGTATTACAGTGATAATCGTTGATTAGAAGCCCCCAACTGTGCTCTCAAAAATAGAAAACAACGTCATCTTTATCTTAACTAAGGTTTATCTTAACCAACGGTGTTCATTATCTAGATCTACTAAGGGATTTTGTTCTTCTCTACTAAGCGACTAGTAAGTATGACGACCCTACAGATCCCGATGAATGAATTTTAGGTGGAGATTAGATACAGGACACTAGATAAGGTCTAGAATGAGTAGTACAAATAACGTAGACACTTCATTAGTGTACATAAAGTTGTTTTCAATTTCGAGTAGCGTATTTGGTAGCTCATCGCTAGGTCAACCCGCTCATGAATGACAGTTATTATGCTTCGTACGTGTTATCAATTCAAGTTCAGTTATTTCTAGATATATGGACAGCGGCATGAGACAACTGAAATCATGAATGGCTAAAAGTGATGTGTTATTCTAATAAATCTCCCATTAGTAACAAATGTTTTATTCGGATACACACAGTTTTTACACATCACTGACTAATTCCTTGGCTCAAACATTCAAGTTCAGATGAAAGCAAGCATGCATATTCCTAAAAATTCCCCAGTAAACATTATAGAACCATTCCTTCAATGAAGTAACGGGTTATGTTCTTCAAACAGAAAGATGTCAAAGAGAACTTTTCTGGCAGGTGCCATGTGAGGAGCCCGGTATGCTGAGCCAAGGTGAATAACTCGACAAGCCTCCTGCCTCCCTACCATTTGCCGTGGCCCAGAATGAGCTTGGGCTATGAGGTCCAGAATGATAATTTCCGCAATAATGGGTTTTCCGCAAAACTAATAGAATCAGATTTCTACTATTGAATTTTTTTAAATCATATATAACTACTACTGGATTGCATAACTAACAACACAGAAGATTCGACAGCATGAGATAGGAGACAGATGGAATTTGAAATAATCACTATGAAACGAGGGCGTTTTTCATGTAGCAGCTACCACAGCTCAATGTACTGCAATTTATTGGAGACTAATGCAGGCCTACATGTATATGTAAGTATACGTACAACCATGAACCGATCCAGCAAAATAATGTGTAAGCTCAGAGTTCTGGGAGAATATCATATTCCGAACACTTAATTCCTTCTTTTAATATCACGTTATAAGAAAATCCACAAAACTTCATGGAAATACAATCGTGAAGTTCTTCATCACCACTGTGAATGCCTCATTCTATTTGATTGTATTACAAAATTAGGCCTAAACTCCCTTCATCCCTGAGCATGAGTAGTGTAAAATTGGGGAGGTTGTAAGTGTTGGAAGGGTTTGACATTTAGCGTAGACCAAGTTTTGATTAAGTGGAATAAGTAGGAATTATATATTTTTTGCTCTATTTGAATCTATTGTAACATTTTTAAAAAGAGGGAGTACAAGGACACGAAGAGAGACACTCATTGAGTTGAACAACCAATATTCACGTGAAGTTTCAATTTCGGAAGATAGAGATTTTGTCTTCGGAAATGATCATGAGAATTCCGTACAGCATTTACTCAAACTCAAAAAGTGTCATCAAGTTCCAATAATGACGATCGAAGATGTGTAATTTAAAAACTGGCTTACTATAAATGATTTTTGGTAATTCCTATTTTTGAGTAATTGTTCTTCATCTAAAGAAAGGCCCACTGCCTCTACAGTAAAATGGTTTATCATAACCATTTGAGCGAAAAATCACTTATACTTGGGCAGTTTCTGCAGTAGGTTCGTAGGTATATTGAACCATACAGAGAGTTCTGAGAATGAAGTTGTGATGAAGAGTGTGAAGCCGTCTGAAGTGAGATGATGAGGTCTAGCAAAGTGAGTTTTCCAAGAGTTTTGCAACTAGTTATTGCGGGTAGGAAAAGGGTGGCGTGATTTCCCCGACAAGGTTCTCCGGGTATAATAGAGAGGAAATGGTATGGGGTGTCTAGACGACGCCAATTTTTTCCGTAGCGCACGAAGAACTCTACGGGCAAACTGCCCGGCAACGGCCATACGCTCAGACTTCAAATGAGAGTCAAATCGCAGTTTAAGACGGCGGATAAACTTCGAGGAACCGTAATTTTCCACGAGGGAATTACAATAAATGTGGTTGACGTGTTGGATAGTTATTTTTGATCTATTATAAAATGGACGACCGCAACGTAAATGTTGAGGACGATGATTCGAATTGAATCCTGTGAAGTGATTGAATGTTTTTATTACTCTTGGTTTGGATTCATTAAAATGTATGCACCGAAGAATTGAAATAGTGCGGCTGTCGTGTTTAATTTCATATTGATCTATTGTAAAATACATTGCCAAGGAGATGGCACAGAAACTTCCTCGTTACATCCTTTATCATATGAGCTAAATTGAATCAAAATTGTGAAAGTTATACCTGTTCCAAGAATTTCACGTTAGCGCATACGCAGAGCGTACCGCTGACTATATTGAGATGAAATTCCTATGGGACTTCAAGAGACCTTATCCGCATAATCCCTCAAAATTTGAGATAAATTCATTCAAAATTGTGGAAGTTATGGCTGTAACAAGGAAATGCGGACAGACAGACAGACCGACAGACACGGAACCAAATTTGTTCAGTAGGCTATGAAACGCAAAATGCAAGTGGAAATTTTGAATTCGGACAACAACAATTTTTTGGCTCCCGAAAGTGAACACAAGGCTTCCGCTGCTTCGCAGACTAAACAATTAATTAATTTCTTTTTGGCCTTCACAGTGCTACCGACTAATTCTCAGATAGTTGTTGACATCGATGGAAACCATTTCAAATCTCATCAGCCGTGTTTGACTTCGGACCTGAACGGCCAACTTGTATTTTCTTCACAGTGACAAATCATACCATTTTACTCGTTAGCCTGACGTTGAAACTGTCAGTCACTTTCCTAAGCTTTAAAGATCTAGGGGTCCTTGAAAGATATGAATCCTCAATGTGTGAGTACATGATTCATCAATTAAAATGATGGAAAAAAATTATTCTGCGCTGATTTTGTACTCCTACGAATACTATCAATATTTTCAAATTTCAAAATGAACCAAATTTTACTATATTGGAACCGAATAGAAATGTTCGAAAATGTCCAGTTTCAGTTTCAGGGAAGTTTCAGGGATCATCATTCAATAGCTGATATATTACTTCAGAAGAACTAGATTAGCTGCCCTAAGCTGTCTGTACAAGATCTAAATTTTCATCGGCACAACTTCTTTATCTTCATTCTCTTCCATTTTTGACACTAAAATAAATAACTCAACTATTCAAATTTGGTGGAACAGGAAAGAAAGTTCGAAAATTTCTTTTCCAACGTTTCAGGGATCATACAATAGTTAATATAGAAGATTAGAAACACTAGATTAGGTGCCCTAAGCAATACGTTAAGGTTCCATAGGCATTTCTTAAATTTTTGGAACTAAAATAGAAAATCCAATCATTCAAATTTGGTAGAACAAGAGAGGAAGTCCGAAAAAGCCCTCTTCCAATTTTTCAGGGACCATTCACTAGTTGATATAGAAGCTGTCCGCACAAGATCTATACACATTTTCTTCAATTTTTAGGTACTAAAATAAAAAATTCAGCAATTCGGTGGAATCGGAGAAAAGTCCAAAAATGTTCTCTTCCAAAGTTTTAGGGACCATTTAGTAGTTGATATAGAGGCTTGGAAGCTCTGAACTAGCAACCCTAAGCTGTACGTTCAGGATTTATATGCATATCCCGACTTATATGTGACACACGGGAACTTTACGAGAGCGAGTATCAGTGGTACACACTCTCCTCGTTTACGGTGTTGACACCATAACCTCGTTCAACATACCCATTCTCATAAAGTGTGAACTTTCAGTATGAGCTGGAACCTTAATATACTGAGATTCCCACAAATAGTATCTACCTACGAATTGTTAGAATTTTGGGATGTGTGGCGGAAGGATTGGAAAATAGTTTGTGTGAAAACATCCAGAGCGTATGAATTGGACAAAATTGAATCTGGGCTTGGTGAACTACGAAAAACTTTTCCTGAACCGCATGAAGTTCAAAACGAGCAATTAACTGGAATTCAACGTTTTGTATGGATGCGAACTTTGAAGTGACTCAACTTCCTTAATCGATGGGAATTAATCGACGCATAATTGGCAAAACCGCTCGGTGGCAAAAATATTTTTGGCCGTTGAAAGACGTTTCTCTCAGCAAAATATTAAAGAAACCGTGAGTTTTTAATTTTTTAAATCGAATCACTTGGTATTACAACAAAATCCGCACAGTGAAAAAAGAAATTCAGTGAATCTCAAGTGCAACAAATGACACTTCTAACATTCGAAACCATTAGAGACTAATGTACCTAAGCTTTACTATAACCAATCCATATTTAAATGTCAAAAATGTGTTGCTAATAAGTTGTAACTTGGTGCAATAAATCATTTTCAAAAAGAACTTGGTTTTACGAATAGGAACATGGGGTGTATTCGTATTCAGCTCAAAATTTTCTGAAAGAATTCAACAAAACCCCAATATTGTCCAACCAGACCCAAGACCGAAGAACTTTGCGGCGAGGGGCCTGCAAATTTTACTATATACTGGGGGTCCCTCCTGAGGTGAGGGTACATAGAGACGTCTACAACAACCGGTAATGAGATTGGATAGGAAAATTCAAAATTCCGGACAAATTTGTGCCAAACACATTGGGAGCAAAGCCCATTTTGATAAATGGGCAGGCCCAAACTTTTCCAACAACAGTCGTATTTTTTTCACGAAAACGTAGCCAACAACTGGGGTAACAGAACTAAGTCAATCGATCATGGAGGGAAAGGAAAGCCGAAACTGTTTTAATTTAAGAATGGCAACACCATCGGCACATCAGCCTTTCAATTTAACTTTCCGCCAGCGGCTTAGTACTTTAGTATGGTATCATTAACGTAAACAGTGGACTCCGTAATTTCATCTAATTATTGGTATGAATAATAAACTTTTACTACCGAACCTGAAAGAAGGATGGCAAGTTGGGTGAGGCATATACTTTCTTCGCATCCCTAATTCAAAAGTAAACATCATCGAAAAGTTTTAAATAATCTTGACAGAATCGATAGTACGTCCGTTTGATAGGGAGAAATTAATGATAAAACAATCCTTAAATGTGTGAAATAGCTGCACACCAAAACAAGGCAATGGAATCAGAATATGGTGCGATTCAGATGTATTGATGAGCAAAAGTGGTCTCTACACAGAATGATTTTGTTTCGCCTTGGTGAATAGAGATAGGTAGATGATATGTAGGTATTGAGACATATTGGAGGGACTAATCTCCAAAAATATATATATATTTTTTTTCAAATGATTCTTCTATTAACAAATAAGAACTATGATGATGACTATATCAAGTATTTGCCATGAGGCAAATCACAGCATTATCCCATTATTGTATCGCTTCATTCCACTGCGATTCCACCGACATTAGAGGACCCAATGCGGAGATAAGCCATATGACAAACAGTTTAATGGGCACAAATCGTCGGACAAAGTAACATAGCCGACGATCATACAGATTACTTTGGAAGTTGGGAAAGAATCTTATCAACACCGGTTCGGCCGATTTGGCGAATCGATTTCCCATCAGCTTTTCCGCCCCGAGGTCTCGAACTCGAAAAGAGAAAGGGGAGAAAAAAACTTCACCCTTTTCAAGAAGAAGTTCATGAGAAGTTGGAGCCGCCCACGACCCCTGACAGAAATCGGAAAACAAGACCACCTACACACAGTCATTAGAGATGTTCCCATTGAAAAATCACGTCCTGAATCACAAATGGGTTGGATAGTTTTCGTTATTCCAAATGCGGTACTGTAATTCAAAATGAAATTACGTCCAAAGATCTGACTGAAAAAATGGCAAATCCTCCCGAGCGTAGATTTATAGAGGAGGCATTGTTGTTTAAGCAAAGTAGAAGTCATTAATGTTCAAGATAAACCTATCAACAATACTACAGAGAGCGATATATCTCTGAGCATGGTGATACTATACTGGTATGCTATACTTAAGCTGTCCCCCAAGGTTCACATCAGTAGAGAAGCAAGGCGAGGAGAACGCCAAAGCATTTTTCTGCCAGAACAGTCCAGTAATCCGCATTTATAGATGCTAACAGTAGGTTGTTATGAATATTTTGTGTTAATTTTTTTAGCCTGATTTTGTCAGGTAACTAGATGAGACATAAACTCAGGTGTGACAAATGAGGATGTCACAGATAGCGAAACCGATTACTCCGCTTATTTTGTTTCATTATTTCTAAGATCTGATAAACTTTTGCAATCAACCAAGAAAAGAAAAGTTTAATCTTCCCTCAAAATTTGTTAGTTAACCAAAAACTCAATAATGCAAAAATCTTTCCAACTTCAGTAGAAGGTTCGAAGCTTTTTTGCAAAACTACTGGACAAGGATGACGAAATTCTGCTAAAAAAAATCTTCGTTTGTGAGGGATGTATCCGTGATCTTGACACTCACTTTGTGGTAAATCCGCCACCTCTAAAGACAAAACTGATGCCTCCTCAAACGAATGGGATATCCCCTGTGTTTTGCGGGCATTAATCGCCCCGGCCCTATGAAGGAAGGGGCAAGTGTGCCATCCCATCACCTCCCACATTAAATGTTTAACGTTGTTGTTTGCATAGGGGAGCTACGATCGATTTACGATATACAATTCCTTTGTGTAATCATTTGTGGCGTTTTCAAAATTTACCTACCACCTAAAAAAAGATTAGGGAAAGATTATTGCCACCTATATTAGCAAACAACCGTTTTGACGAAAAAATTACAAATAAGTAAGAATTAACTTAGTAGAATCAACTTTGCGTTGGGCCATAGTGTCTCATTATCCAGCAAAGGTAATTCAGCTGAGCATAGGTAATTTTTCAGTTGAAACTAATTTGTAAAGGATAAACTATTACTTCTAAACTGACTCAGCAGATTATAATACACTATTTAATGAAGACACATAAAATTGACTTCATGCAAGGCGTTGACAAATTTTTTGGCTTCTAAAAACAATTTCATACTTCCTTCCTGCGTTTTAGAGCTTGCTGATCAATTTTGGATCCGTGTCTTTCTGTTCATCAGTGTGTCTGCACTAATTTCAGGTAACTCCCAAAACTATACTACGTTTCAGCCCGATTTTGATGACATTTTCAGGGATTACGCTTTCAATTCAATGTAAGATTTATCATGACAATATGCTTCTTCTTCCCTTAACTTCTTCATTTGGATAGAAAGTTGTTAGTTCAAAAGCTGAGAAGAATTAAGTATAGGATCGTTCAGTAAAAATTTGTGAAACCACGATGAACCGATAGATGCTCTAGAAAACGTGAAAGGTTGCGAACATGTAACTGGATGGCGTTTCAAAATTCAGGTGTCCCATGTTGTGTTTACAACTTGTTGGCCCATTTACAGCACCAATTCCCCCTAGCAGCGCTATAGCGATGCAGTAATGATTCTAGGTGGTTTATTGATTGGTGAAACCACGATGAACCGATAGATGTTCTAGTGGAAGGCTTCGAACGTGCAACTTGATGGCGTTCCAAAATTTAGGTGTACCATGTTGTGTTTATAATCCTTATTGGACAATTTACAGCACCAATCCCCCCAAGTAGCGTTATAGCGAATACAGTAATGATTCTAGTTGGTATTGATTGGTGAAACCACGAAGAATTAATAGATGTTCTAGAAAACGTGGAAGGTTTCGAACGTGCAACTTGATGGCGTTTCAAAATTTAGCTGTCCCATGTTGGATTTACAATCCATTCGCAGCACCAATTCCCCTAGCAGCGTTATGGCGAATGCAGTAATGATTCTAGTTACTCGAGACCTAATGGATAGAGTCGATTTACGACTGAAAATTATGAGTGTGCTCCTCATCATTTCTGCCATTACCCAGCTCGTTAGAACTAACCATTAGAGAGAAAACTGCGGTGTCGAAACTTTTTTTTCTTTTCAGTCGGTCATCACGTCGGTCCGAAAGATGCAGGGCGATGTGGCTCAAGGGAGCGCAAGAGCGTTGGATAACTGGCCACTCGGCACATCCGATGGGAGGTTAAACAACTTTTGCTAACTCGCTTGGTCAACAAACTCGGGTTGCCAAACGTCAAAGTTATTTCCTGGGGATTTTTTAATGTTTTAGAAACGCATATTTTTACGATCCACCAACACTTTTCAACAAACACGCTTCAATAGTATCCAAATGAAATAGAATTCAAAGCTACGCAACCCCTGGACATTGCATCAAAACCAAACGAGAATCAAGAGATGTAGTGATTCAACTTTTTGCGAATTCCCATGGCGATATACCAGAATGCATTGAAATGTAGACAACTACATTCCGACCCGTACACGTATAGGCCCAGGAAATGTCTACCATACCGGAAGAAAATTGTGAATTGAATGTCTTGAAGAACTGTGGGATATACATCCAGTACTACATTCAAACATGCAGTTAAATTTTTCCAAACTTCGACAGGCAAAAATAATTTAACCAAACCAAAGTGGTTTCAATGAGAGAGATATAACGAAAAGAACTCGAAGAAATAATATAAATTATTATCATTAAATGCACGAATTTTTATTTGGTAGTAGTCCCACGTTATCATAGTCCTGGTTTGCAGAACTGATTTTAAAAGTATTAGGATAGCACAGAAAACCGAGAATTCAAAGCATATGATATATGACATTATCATGTTTTCAAAGTGGCAATCCGGAAGACGGTGAGGGGGGGGGGGGGGGCTTTGCACAAAAACCATCAGTCTTGCAGGTATATATACTTAATAAACTTAATTAGAGAGAAATTTCACAGATAAAAGAGGAAAGAAGAATTTGAATTTTCGTCATAATTAGAGAAGAAATTGGTTTGTCTGAATAGTGGGCGAAGAGGAACCATGGATGCTGTTCACCATGTAAACATAACATGGCTTCATATGTTGCTCAATCATTAACGTTGAGACCAGGAGCTCGCATTAATCCCAGAACCCGCCGATGAGCTCCCTCCGATTGTTGCAACAACCCGTCGTTGGTTGTTTGAGGCATCTTCTTCTTCAAGACCTTCACCCCAAAGTATTCATTGAATATGATGTTGTGGTCGTGAGCCCCCGCATGCACCTTTATTGGCAGTGTCCGATCCAGGTTCAGAGAAGCTCTATGGTTGTTAATCCGCAAGTTTAGTTGGCTGGATTTATTACCAACATAGAAGCTTCTGTTCTGATCTTCTTTGCATTGCTTACAGATCAGCAGGTAAATACACACACTCGACTGACATACAGCAGATACTCTACACCTGTAGGTTTGAGAAGTATTTGGGGAGATGAAGAGAAAGTTTTCAATGACTATCTCACATAGCTTACACTTGGACGCCCACAAGGATGGAAAACAAGACTGAAGACGTTGATGACTGATGACAGTAGTCCTCCCGAATTCTACCCTTGCTGATATGCAACTTTGAACAAGTCACGGGTCGGAACACTGGATGTCATTATTGGATATAATATAGGTATTATATATATTTCTATCTTCTCCCAAAGACAACTTCCAAGACGAATACAATTTCGCTTACTTTCCATTTTGCTTACGATACTCCCTAACAGTATTGCAAGCTTTGTTTTCCGCATTCGGGAAATGAGCTAACTTCTTTCTCCAAAATTAAAATTTCGTGTCTGTCTGTTTGTACGTTGTGTGTCCGAAGATCCTTGCAACAAGCTTAATTTCAGTGCAGGGTAGGACTGTGGATGGTCTTACATGATATTCATCGCTAAGAAATCAATACTTCACTCTGCGCTTACGTAAACGTAAAATCCATAAGCACCATTTTCTTAGGTTCTGGTCGTTTGACCTTGGTCGACTTTGGAGGATGAACGGGGAAGAACAGTTCAGTAATTCTAATTGGTGAAGAGAAGAACTTGTTGATAACGAAGTTAGCTCAATTATTAGGTATTAATGTAAATTTGTCACAGATAATGATGCTTCGGCTTTTTCAAATCTCACAATGCAGCAACAGATTGGGTAATAAATTCCCCCTTGAGTGGAAAATCCAATGAATAAACACTTCTATTGAACGAGCGGGTACCACGTTTAATGAGGTCACGAAGGCGGAAGACAGAGATACAGATCGCATTGAACAAACGTATGGTGCACACGGCGACAAAGAAAGGTCATCTCTTGGGAGAACTCCACTTGATGAAGCGATTGCTTTCAAATCTTTTCAATGATCCGCGTTCGTTCAAGTTCACGTTCACGGTCAATAAGGCAAAATGAGCCAGTCAATCGGTACACGAATTCGTAATGATACGAAGTACAAAGGCGTACAATGACTACGCTTAAAACGGATTAATAGTCCAACCTTCAACCTAATGCAAAACCAACATCATTACATTCATTACTTAATGACAAGCCAAAATTAAACTAAAAAGGCACCCAATTCTAACGTAATTGAGAGGTTTGGGACGTCATTTTTAGTTCAGAAATGGGATTATTTATTAACGGTAAATTTCTGCGGATCTGACACCGATTCCAGTCGACAGTGCGTTCAAAATTACTAGAAAATGACGCCCTACCTAAATATGTTGGTAAAAACTTCGAAAAACCACGCTTTTTGACGCATATCGTCGATACGTGTGATGCGATCGGGGTTGGGAAAAATAGAGACGAAAATAATAAATCAAATGAATGAATTCCAAAGTTTGAAGAGATCATACAAAAAATACAGGCCTAATAAGCCTTTCAAAAAAAAGTTTATAGCCCCTCCCCCCTTCCCCCATAACTTTGTCATTCTACATTTCAAGGTAAATGTTCTTTTTTTATAAATTTTAATTTTATAGCAATGAAAAGATTTTATGTTTATTGAAAAGAAACTCCGTCACAATCTTCAAATGAGAATGATTTCACAACCGAAAATTCAATTCCCAACAGCTCCCCAAAATTGAAAAGAATTATGCTAATGAAATGCAAATTACTTACCGCTGATTGTATTGAATAACATGGGTCAAATCTTAAAATAAATGAAGTTTGCATATATGAACGAGATCAGCGATTTCGAAAAGTCTAGACGGTTTCAAATGACGGATACGGATACGGATACGGTGACGGATATCCTCACCAAGGTAGTAGTAGTAATAGTTTATCTCTTAGTCCTCAATTTGTTTTGAAACGTCGGATATACAATGGGAATGATGGATATTTATTTGTTTTCCCACTGGGGATGGCATCGGGACTTACGAAGAAGCTTTAACAATTCACAATTGATAAGATTCGGAATTGGCCCGTAAATTTGAAAATAGCACGAGGCAATTTCTCTTTATTGACTGATTTTCAGACAGAATCTTTCGCAATTTGACAGTTTTCTGGTTTACTAATGTAACCATCCTCCTCACGAATATGGGTGAAGCATTCCAGCAGGATGCTGCCCGTGTCTTATCAGGCACACACAAACATAACCGTCAAGGTAATGTAGACATTTCACACGGATATAACAAGACGATAACAAGATGACTGGCGATGTGAGAGTACAAGAGGTTCACTATTCAAGGGTAGGCGAGTGGACTCAGTTTCTCAACAATAACGTGACTTTCATATCAAATTGTCTCCTCCTGTGTTATTATACACAGAGTAACAGACTATTACTGCCCTTCAAAACGGTAAGTGATTAGGAACTGTGACAAATCATAACATTGTGCGTTCCATTATAACAACTCACCTCCAAGATCCAAACGTAAGGAAGTCCAATGTCATGCATGCTGTCAAACAGGGGGAGTAACTTTGTGGAATGAGGATCCATGTTATACACATCACACTAGAAACGTAAATAAACTAAATAATACTATTCGCAGACGAACGTCATCCACGATGGCAATTACGAGAACGAACTGACTATCTAGCAAAGATTGCTAAACAAATTAGCGATACCCTTGAGAGATTAGTTTCCAACTAAACCTTATCAAAAATTTGATATTAGAAACTAATTTACGGCGAATATACTGGGAGGGCACATTGAGGGGTCGTGCATGTAACGAATTACAACGTTATACTCGTGTCCACGGGTTTATCGGAAAACGTAGTATTGAATTGAAAATGGACTCAGTATGGTATTTCATTCACACATTAAGGACGGTCGTAGTTAGGTAGGATGAAGTGGAATTTAGTGGATCTGATAGATCGAAAGAACATTAGAAATTTGTATCTTATTGTATATTAACGTAGATTCTAGTGTAAAAGTTATGACAAAAACCTTATCCAAAATGGTACGTATTTTCTCAACTATTTTTCACAAGTTTGTGCCACCGGAGACGGTCCTAGATTGGACCAAGTCGTAACACAACGTACAGGCGATAGATTAAGATACCCCATTATAGGGAGCTTATCTATTTAAAATTCGCATGTTCTCCAATCCGTTGTCTCCAGAATGTCTGAAACATGGCAAGTTCAAGGTAGAGCGCAGCACGGAAATAACTACCTTACCTCTGTAATGTGATAGTGCCGTTGTTCATGAGCAGTAGCTATCTACTAACGTTTTTGGCTTATTGGTTCCAATGATAACCCTTTGCAATCGTATCGAAAAAAATCATTACACAAGCGCCCCCAAACTTCCCTCAAACCCCCAAAGCTCCCTCAAACTTTATCACTTCACGTTTCAAGGTGCTTCGATTTAAAATCTTCAATCAAATAAAATCTTCAGATTTTCAAGGCCATTTTCCAAGTCTAGGCTGTGGAAACTTGACGTTGTGCTCATTGGTAGATAGAACAAAATACAATTTCCAATTCCCTGTTTTTCTTTGTTTTACCTACATTTATTGATTGTTCCTAATTATAAGGTGTCATTGAACATTATTTTGCCAAAGTGAAACTTTATTTACTAATAAATGATCCTAAGTCCTAAATTGGGAAAAAATCCTAATCCTAAATCGAAAATTTGAAATTAATCAAATTTTTCACTCCTTCATTTTAGATTTTGTGCCTACTCCTCCCATTTTACCCCTTTGAAAGTGATTTTTTGGTTTTAAATTTGGTTCCAATCGGTTCCACGACTCAAAAACATTGAAACAGGAGGATTTAACTAGAATTAATTCCTTGCAATTGTTGGAGTTTTCAAAATCGGACATTTGGCCCAAATTCGGGCCGTACGGTTATAAAGGCTTTAGATCCGATGTAAAAATCCGTTCGTTCGCGCATGGACTCCACTTGGGGTCTAGTCGGTACTTCAAGCCAGCCTCAGCGGCACAAAACCACTCAAAAATGTGGTTTTCGGGTTTATTACCGGCATAGGCATGTTAGATTTCATTTTCTAGTAACGAGGAAGAAAAATCAACTGGAATAAGTTTCAGATCCGTAGAAGTTTACCCATAGAAACAATGGCAGTTTCTGAACCTAACGCAATATTCGAAAAATTACTGAAAATTACGTATTATTCTACAAATAAGAAACCCATCCGTTAAAAGGGGAACAGTTTTTATTTATCCACTATATTGTATATGTGTTTCTTTATTAATGATATAATTTTCGTTACAGGTTATTCTTCTGTTTGAAGCCCTAAAAGAAGTTTGTAACCTAAAAGTGATCCCACAAATCTCACGATTACACGAAATATTACGCATTATTCTGAAAATAATAAAGCCGTGAGTTAGAACTGTCACAGTGCCATGTTTATTTATCCACTATATTGTATATAACCGTTTCTTCATTATAATTAATACTTGTATTTCATTACATGTTATTCTCCAGTTATAGCCGGTACTTCTCATTGAATGGGATGGATTTTACCTCCAACGCAAAGAAATCTCGCGAGCACTGATTCAAAACGTGGAACACGAGCATGTCCATTCCAAAACTGAAATCCAGCCATTTGGTATATCAAGAATTTACAGAGTTACCGACCATCCGTTTTATAATAAAACAAAGTACGATCGTCCTGAGGCTTATTTCGTCTAATTAAATTAGTTCAGTCATCAGGGGACCAAGAAATATTCAAAAAGTGCAATGGCATTGTAAAAGTTAGAAATTATAGATCAACCAGTAAAGAACCACAAATAGTGATTTCATGTTTCAATATTTCCCTCACAGAGAACTATAGAAGTATCTTGATAATATAGACCTGACACATCGAAACGAAGAAAATTGAACAACGGACATACTCGCAGAATGTGCCGAAACGGGTATCAGGGTCACAAAGGGAATATATAGGGGATATTGAAGAGGGCTTCGGGAGTAAACAAGAGAAAGGGCCAATAAGATGAGGTGAAAAACGAAATTCGCGACCAACCGAGTTTTTCTGATGTCAGCAGGAAAAATACGGGAGCGAAAACGTTTCAAATTATTACACAAAGGTTATTCCTATAGTAGATAACCTTTCTACGATGATCAAGACCTGTAGACAATCATTATACGAAGTTCTAACTAAATATGCGTAATTAAATGAACGAAGGCAGCTACCGAAAGAACAGAAATTAAATTACAAAAATCAAAAAACACAAAAACTAATTTTTTGAAAACCCAAACTAAATAATTACTTACTAGAATCTATTTTGTGTTGAAGTGAAAAATCATCCCAGGGAACACACCTAACAACAGCGAGAATGCAACCTAATGAGCGAACCTAAAGCTCATTAATTAGCGAAGATTTTAAATACCTTCCAACAGTATCGTTTCACACTCGGGTCCATTGGAATTTTTAATGAGATGCGATCGGATGAATTACAGCAACCGAATCATTCAATTCAAAAACACCCCCTACGACCCTACTACTAAAATCTCCTTTGAAATTTCCTATTTTCTTCCAATGGTGTTTGAAATATTGATTTCTGTTTATATTTTCCCCTTAAATGTATCCCCTCAGATTCATTGACAATGATGCGGAGGTACGGGGCATAACGATGGAGGATTTTTTAGCCAAATTTCAAGAACTTCAGACGACGTACAGGGAGGCGAAATGAGATTCTAGGATGACAAAATCCGTTTATGGGTAATTCGGATACGAAGTTAGACGCTGATTCCGAATACACCCCATATCCCTATACCCAAAACGGATCTTTACCCAAAACCATGGGAGAAAAACGTTTTAGCGCATTTTCATAGAACACGAAGCTATTGCAAGAAATGGCTCTGACAATTTTAAAATATTAATTTTCGAAAAATTCCTTCATTGGATTCTGTTTTGCACCATTCTGAAATTATTCCCGGATTCTAACATTTATACAGGGAGTCCCAGGAGTTATGCAGAATCCGACTCCTACGTGTTCTATAACTCATTTCCGACCAAAAGTACCTCTTAGCAATTTTTTTAAGAGGCCTCGTTTCAGAGTTATTCGCGATTGAAGATTTTTTTTCGTGTTTTCGCTCTTATGTCACTGAAACTGCCATAACTCCCTCAATTTTGGAGATAACCCAAATTCTATGATACTGTTGAAAAGAGCGTTCAATTCTCTATCTATCTGATGTCAGATTTTATTTAAATCGCATTGAAGATGTGCGATCGCCGCTTGAAATGGCAGTTTTGTCCAAAACCTTGAAATCGCCTGTTTTTCATGTCGCCTAGCAACCCCGTTAGTTTTTGACGCCGAACTGTGCAGGCCTGGTAAAACGTGCGCCGAAATGTCAGCTTTCCAACGGCGTGGTCGTTTTGGTTTTCAAAAAATATTTTTAGTAGCGGAAATGGTGTTTGACTGCAGAAAACCGTGTGTTTTTCTGTTAAAATAGAGGTTTTTTCAAAAGCCTCAAGGAGGCGGGATATACGTAACTTTTCTCGCTGAATCGAATGGTGACAACGCCAGACCTCTCAAGTGACGATTTGAGTAAGTTTTTTCGGACGCATAAACCAGTTCGTTAGCGTCTACGGCATTTCTAAGCTGTCCGGCCAAAGTCAAGATAATCGAAGAGCCGGCTGTTGTTTGTGTTCATTTACGATTGATTGCGATGAGTTGCATTAATTTTTTTGCTGACACTATGAACCCTTATCAAACCAGGCTTCGTATCATTTCCAACTCTTCCCTTTCATCTCTTTCCTCGTATTTCCTTTAGGGTGGTTTCCTTTGGTGAGATATAGCTAATGAACATAGCTGGCAGTAAGTAATAACAAAACCGCACTGACAAAAAAAAAGATTAGTAGTGGATTAAAAAAAGATAGTTTAGTAGATAAAAAAAGGATTGGTGACATGAACAATATGAATGAATGAATGACCATGATGAATAGAAATATGCAACAGGGAAATTGTATCTATTACACATTTTTAAATCCCGAAAAGTGGCAATTTCGTGGAATCCGGAATCCTAACAAATCCTCTCAATTTGTTTCCTAGTCTTTGCGTTTCGCGCTAAACCTTGGATATTGTCATATACATGCGAAAAAATCACTCGTAGCAAAGTTGAAAACCCCGTTCGAAATTCAAGCCCTACACAAATTAGAGGATAACTATTCCTGAAAATGAAGATTTCTGTAAAACTAAAGCTGTCATCATTCACTAACATATGCTTCCTTCAGATCTAAGATACTTCAATTTAGACTTTTATGATAATTGAGCTCGAAACTGTCAATCCACAATAAGCTCGTATTGTACAAGCAACTCCTCAAACCTTTCTGACATACGGTTCTGAACTGTGGGGGTGTACTGCACAAAGTGACCGCGACATCGTTCTGTGCTTTCAGAATAATTTTCAGCGAGACTGTGTGACTCAGATCTAGACAGATACTTTAGAAAACATAGACTACACATTTGAGCATATGAGATTCATTAAATACGATAACGAACCAAAGGAGGATAGTTTCAAAGAGGCCTAAAGTCTTAGGACTTTATAAAGGCAGGGAAGAGTACTGGTACATCAATGTTGCACCAGGAAGCCCTGAAATGAGGTCGACAATTTCTAATTCGGAAATTTAAAGCTATGCACCCAGAGCAAGGTTTCTTAAGATTCTCAGTTACTTACAAACCTATTGATCCAGTATTTAGGGAAATACCAATCCAATAGTTACAAAACAACGTCGTACGTAGTTGACAGTAAAACCCACCTAGAAATCACATGCATGTACGTCCATAACCCTGAGATGTAATGTTACTGTCACGTGTTATCAATGAGGATAACCAGATGACGAGGAATAGGATAGCTGCACAGAGGATCGAATTCTGAACGGATTGGCTTTCAAACACAAGATACAAGATTGAATCAAGTGTCCGAAGTGCGAAATAATAAGCTTGTTCGATGACGTAAAAACATAACTTCCATTAGAACGTTAATAACATCATTATTAATAAATCGTGAACAAATACCAGTAGAATAATTACGAGACTCGAGAAGAGAAAGTAGGAAACACCTTTTCCGGAAAGAAGTCGGATTTAACACAGTTTACATTCAACAAAGAATACTTTTTATCATTTTTTTAAATCTATAATTGGAAAATTTACGTATGAAATGAACCTAATGGGGCTGCAAAGTGTAAAAATGACTATATTTTGGACAAAACTTGTATAAATTTTCACAAAATGTTTACGGATAGACTTGGAATCAAAACAAGCTAATAACTCCAGAATATATCATATAGATATTTAAAATAATATTATTCAGAACAATGTTGTACTCAAAACATATGCTCGATAAAATACTCATGATGTTCAAATGAATAAGTTATAATTTTTCAGAAAAGAAAAACTGAAAATATGACTCGGGCATCGATTTAAAAAAATAGACTGCAACTGAAATATTTTCAGTAATTATAAAAGTTCAAAGAATGAAATATTGAAAATGAAATGAAATCTTTTACAATATCCAGAAGAATTTTGAGTGGATGGCTAAGTCACCTTGATTGCGAAGTGACTTGTTCGAAGTGACCAACAAGCATCATTAATGACTATTAAATGTTTTATTTTAACTTTACTAAATTCAGCATTGAACTCATGACATGAAATAATAAGAAATTTGAATCAAAACACTGCTGAAAGAATTTGTTACTGGAATAATTGCGGTTTCGTCCTCTAGTTGATGCGAGTGATTGTACAAAATCCGTAGATTCGCAATAACAAGAAGAATCCACTATACCGGGAGGAGAGATTTCAAATGAGACTGTGCAGAGGACCACTAAAATCCAAAATTTGATATCATGAGAACTTGGACATTCAAGAGTTCAAAAATACAATACCCCTGAACGGAACGAGCCTTCTAAACTCCTTACGGTCATATGGCCATATGGGATTACAAAACGACCCAGTTCCAGGCTGAGGCTATACTAACCAGCATTTCATTGGGAACCAAACATCTGAACAAACACGAACCGCGAAATGAACGGGACACAACATGTGGAATAGATACGTTCGTGACATCGTTTCGAAATAATTTCAGCAACTTGAACCACGAGCGATGGCCCGGACGGAGAACCGCCGCGCTAAAAACTGATTCACACGGTATGGCTAAACAGGTGAGAAATAAAACAAGTTAGAAGTCTCGAAGGATTCAAAACAGTTGTCACAGGCGTTTCAACTGAAATTGGAAATTGAATAATTTACAAGGACGAGGAGAAGCTAACGAATCAAGATTCAGACTGGGAAAACGGTCGTGGGTAACGCGAGGTGTTTGTCAGAGGATTGTTGTTCTCCATTCAACATTCAGAGACCACTCACACGCTATGGAGGGTGTTGCTTTTTTCTTCATTCTTCCGACTGTTTCGTGAAATGTACACCCCTTTACCATGTGAACGATGTAGGTGTAGGTTCGTGGGTTATCCAGTGGAGAAAAACAAACGAAATAGTGTAGATATAGCTTTATCAGCTGGGTGGTTCTCGAACTACGGGCGATTTTCAGGTCCTGACATTTTAAAAATTTAAGTGTTTCTTTTGCAAGGTTTGGGATGTCTACCACTTAATTTGCCTCACTGGATGTCTTTCTGATGCCCAGCCATTCAAGACATCCCACTATTCTCCGCGAAATTCAAATTTGATAGAAGTCATAACAATAACGTGGCGGCTTCGGCCACGACAATGATGATACTGGAATGTTTTCACCTACCTGACAATGACAATTGGGTCTTTCAACAGAGATTCTTCCAATACTACTGGACTTTCTGTGGGTTTTAAAAATGCAACGTGATGCGGCCTTCCAAGACAGTCCCCGTTTTGTTCCCTCAGAAACGCGTTCTTTTTGGGCCATGACAATGACCCTAGACCGAGTGACATGAATGAAGTGCAGCATTAGGACATTAAAAACTTGAAACAGGGGTTGAAAAACCATAGACAGCTGCTCTTGAGATGTAATACCTAAAAGACGAGAGAATTTCCATGTAACTTTAAATCTCAGGTAGAATATTCGAAAAATCAACTCGAAATCGGGAAACTCGATACAGTCGCAGGTCATAACAATGACAAATCACGGTTAATCGACCCTAAAAAAAGTGGAAATTATATGGAAAACCCTTCCGAGGGTTTTCTATTGGACAATGAAGTACCCAATGAATGTATGCAGATAAGGGGGAAAAGTTGAAAGTCAGACGATTTTGAACGGCATAGCGTGCCATTTACACGAATTTGCCCGCAGTTTGAGAATCACCCGGCTGTCAATTTCGCCATGAAATGAACATTCGGCTGGTATGGTTCCCAATTATTACTAGCAGTACCCGCTCGCTTCTTATCAGAGATGGCATTTCGGTGCAAAGGATGAATTCCCCTGTTATGTACTCTCTCATTTTCATTTCCAATGTCAACATCAAAATTAGATAGCAAACTACCTAGCTCATTCTTTTGATAACAACGACGCACACGGGGCAGAAAAAACTGCGCAAATAGAATATTTTTACATATTCTCGATTCCATCAGAGAACAAAAACCCATAACAAGAATGAGAATTGACAGACATTAACATCACCAAATTTATTTACTCATGAGTACCCATTACATGTTCTAGAGGAGAAAGTCAACGGACTTTAGCTTCCTTACATGCTTCAGGTGATTTATAATTTATGCAAAATGTTACCAAAACTATAATGCCTTTGTGCAATACAGTTATATGTTGCAATTTTTAAAAATCTCGTCAAAACTAGCCATTTTTCAATGTATTTTACCTATATAAATGGGACCTAAACGATTTTTAGTTTTTTTAAATGTAACCATTTTGAATACATTTTTTAATACATGTAAAATGAAATTAAATAATGATAATCAAGTGAATTGGAAGAAAAAAATGTAAATTTTCAGTGTTTTATAGGGAAAATCGTGGTAGCATTAACAATGACTTGAAAATTTCTGTGATACTCCTAACATTCCAAGCACCAGTAAAGGTCATTGGATGTATTTTTAGTTTCTGAAAAATTTAATCGTCATCTAGGATTAGGATTAGGATCGCTTTTTCCTACATACTTTGGATTAGCGAAAAAAAGCTTTACAAAGTTTGGTTCACGAGTAGTTTAAGGTTGTTGTATACATAAAGGTGAACCTGCAGTGAAATTTCCAGCTGCCAATACGTCCCTAATTAGAAGTTCCAATCATTCGAGTTGAAAAAAATCAACAGCTTTGTTTCATTAAATGGCTGTAACATGAATAGCGTATTTATAAACATGAATAGCTTCTTATCTGATTTATTAATGCCTCGCACTATACTTCCTACCTGACTACCGGAGATCAGTGTTATTCCTACCGCTATTAAGATGGGGTCCGTTTCCATAACTGTGATTTGCGTTTACAGTGATTAGCTTAATAAATGTGATTACTAAATAAATAGTGGTTCTTCTGAACTATCATTTTGTTCTTTCATTGAAGAAAAATTTTGTAACATTCCTGACAGAAAAATTCACAAGATTACGGAAAATATGTTTGCAAAATTACAGAGTGAGGTAAAAAACGGTTAACAGCACAAAAATAATTGGGGGAAATATATTGATTGAATGAAGTTTTATTATTTTTGTTTTTTGTTTTTCCAAAATAAACAGTTTTTCTATTTATTTATTAATTTTTTCCCCCATTTTTTTGTCTTATTAGGATTTTTAAAGAAGGAAGGGTCAGAAGAACAACTTTTTTAACTGATTTTTGATGATGAAATACCAAAGACACTAGAAAGTCTGGCTACTTTTATTCACCTAAGTGTATTTAAAAACGTATTGTTTCACACTAGATTGACCTTAGTAGGTACCTATCTATAACAAGGATATTCTCACCGTTTCCCACGTTATTAATTGATTTCTTCACAATTCTCATCATTTCGCATTAAAATTGAGAGTTTAGAGCTTCCCTTTGAATTTTGTTTTTATTGGATGAACTTAAAGGTCACTAAGATTAACATGATCTTATGATGCCATCAACATATTCCATACAATCTCAAAGAGGGCCTTTCATCTTAATCTCCAATTGTTTTAATGGAACCTACGTAATTGAAATGTCGACTGTTTACTGGACATAACACCAATAGCAGACATTACAGTTCAACACGTGTGATATGAAGTACGAGGATGTAAAGACCACCTGTTAAACACTATTTTTCAACTTGAAAAGGTTGAACACCTTACAGTATGGTGAATTAAAAGTGAATCGAACAGCTGGGAATCTGGGGTCGTTCGTTTGAGCAGTTATAATCTTCATGTTCTAGCACACTAAACTATCACACGGCGACCGACTTCAGCCCGTTTCGGAAGTGTAGTCACTGGAAGGTGCACTGGGCCTTGGACCAGATTTTAAATGCGCTGCATCCCGAGCAAGTGGTCTCAGACAGCTCGAGTGAAGTTTGATGGGAAGGTTGGAGGGAATTGATGTTGACACGGTTACCCAACGTTCAGGGCCGCCCTCACCGTCTCGTTCAATTTCGATTTTGTTTCCACGACGATAACTGACGTCTATTACCGTCTAAGAGGATTCCGAGGTTGCACCTTTCCCGAACGAGACTCCGACGAACGAGATGTATGGTTTTTGTACCAATCGAAACTTGAAGCAGTGGACACTTTGCCGGACGGACGGTTGGGAAATTGGAATGTCATGCCAAGCTGTAGGAAGAGTGATGCACAAGGTCACAAAGTTGCCGCACAAGATATCCATAGACTGATCACTATCGCCGTCTATGAGGCTAAGAGGATTCCGAGGTTGCACCTTTCCCGAACGAAATTCCGACGAACGAGATGTATGATTTTGCACCAATCAAAACTTGAAGCAGTGGAAAGTTTGTCGGCCGGACGATTGGGAAGTTGGAATGTACTGCAGAACTGTAGGAAGAGTGGCGCACAAGGTCACAAAGCTGCAACACAAAGTAGCCATAGACTGTTCACCTACGGGGGTGATTTCATATCATTTGACCATTTGATGTCCCCGGCCTTTACATTATTTTTTCGAACAGGAATTGTACAGAAATATTGTACAGTTACGGCAGTTTGGATCGCAACTATATTAAAACTATCTGCAGACTCCGGTTTGACCATCATCGATTACCAAGCCAAATGTACAAAATCAACATCATCAGCGACCCAACCTGCTCATGTTCGGAGAGAGAAAGTGCAGACAGTGATCATATTCACCTCTGAAACACCCACACTCCAAAGCTTAGTAGGAATTCAAATCATTAACGCAAGCCAATTGAATAATAAGCCCCAGTGAAAGATTTGCAGCGTTTTTTTTTTTTTTTTTTTTTTTTGTAATGGGTTATCAGAATGCTTCAACCCGAGTATCGGCTACAAAGCCTTTTAGGAGTTCACTCCAGTATCCACATTACTACATCACTGTGTCACTACGTCACTAGGTTACTGATAGCAACACAAAAACAATAATAAACCAAAATAACTCGAATGTTGGCACCATAAATCGGGCCATACATCGGGAATGGTTTGAGCTACGGACCTGAGGAGGGGCTCATTCGATTCCTCGTGGAGTGTTCTTCAAAAAGAGTCAAATTTAGGCTGTATTGACTTTTTTTGAGTTTTAAGGGACTTTACAAAACTTTGACAACTCTTAAAGGGCACTTTAAATTACGTGAGAGAGCTGGCTCAAGAATTGGGGCGTCGTCGGACCAACATGGATTTTTCCTGAAAATTTCAACTTTTTTGCTTCAGCCGGGAGAAATTCTACACGGCGGAAATGTAAACCATGAATTCTACATTTTCAAATGTAAACCATGGTTTTCAAGAATTTTTTTTCTCAAGAGCGATTACAATGGTTTATTATTGAATAATAAACCAAAAATTGTATTTCTAATAAGAAGTCATTCGATATCTAGTTGTTCTCTTATTTGATTGCGCCTGTCACGAGGGTTACCGTGGATAGTTTTTGGTACTTTAAATATGTCCATATCAATTAGCGAGACATATGATGTAATTTTGAATCTAGTTTAGGAACAGAAAGGCTTTTTCGGAGGTTTTCTGAGCTTGAAGACGAGAAAAATTTAGCGATTTGCTCCCTGCAGCCTATCAGTTGTACAGTAACACCTTTTAGAAAAAACTTCTTTTACATTAAAATGTTCAAAATTGAAAAAAATGCTACAACAGGAAAAACTGACAACCGGCACTCACGTTTGTTGTCTTCAATATCTATACTAATGTTCCACATCAAATGTTCAAAAGTCGATCTTTTTTTAACCCATCTTACATGGTCCAGGGAAGCCAAAAGGTCCAATAATATGAGAATGATCCACTGAAGAATGAGTAACGAAAAACGGTTTGTGCTGGAAACCTCAATGACCGACTGAATGCCACAGTTTTAACCTCCATTCGGGATTAAGGACCCTTTCGAAGCTCCACTAGTTTTAGGCTGGATTTGGTATTAAGGAACTAAAATCTCCATTCAGAGAGGAGATTCAATACCCAAGAGTACCAACAAATTATCTATGCTATATTTCATTTGTCTGCATTCCAACACTTTCTTGTACTCCAACAGTTGCAGACTCCCCTGTCTAGGAAACTTTGCTTCAAAGCTTGAACAGCGGTGCAATTTACCGGAATATGTAGCAATAATGAACATATGGACCGTATCAACATCAATCGGCGTTCAAAAACGGAACGGATCATTAGCTGAGGGAATATTCAACAACTAACGCTAACTGGCTTCATCCAGAAGGTTTCTAGCTCCGCCTATCCGCATCACTCACTTAGTTCCAACTCTTCCTCTTGTGAGCTATTACCCACTCCCTACATCACGCCAACTGAGCAAAATACCGGAAGACTATACGAGAATACATAACGGCGAATTGATGAAATTTTAATCAGAGCTGAGGACGACATGACAAAAACAAGAGTGATCATTGCGCAATAATTACTGTGTGGACCCCCGTCGTTGAGAGAACAGAAGCGAACGGAATAATCACGCAATGTCAACGGGGAGCAAGGCCGGGTCATAATCGCAGATGAAGGTGTCCTCACACACCTGCCGCTTTTGTTATGTAAATCCACTTAGTGATTCAATATTTACTCATGTGGGTTTCCACGACGACGAGTATCGTCAAGTTATTGATTTTCCGTCATTGCGTTGTTCTGCTGACAGAGAAAATTACCCCCTGGTAAGTTCATGGATTACTAGCGAACCTCGCGAAACCTGGCCGCAGGTCCACCTGTCAACCATCATTGGAATCGTAATGATTTTCTTCCCGGAAAGAAAGAAATTTATCTCACCTAAACTAGGATAAGTCGATGTCAGGCAAGTAATATACTTCTGGTATGGGCATCGCTCATATTCATTCCAATATTTAAAAACCTACGGCAATTGGGTGCCCAAAGAGACGGACTAAGCCACTCGCGACGAAGTTGTGGAAACCCATCTCAAATATAAACGGAGTAAGATGAAACGTTGTCTATATTTCCACGAAAGTAAAGAGTTACACTGTTAAATCGATTTCGACGGTTACGTCATCATCAGTAACAAACATGAACTGAAAGTACATCACAGAAAGCATATCTTATATAGGATCAAGTGAGAGGAGATTGAATCCTAAGGAAGTGAAAGGGGCAGGACCAACCAATGCCACTCAAGGCTTAAAAGTGAAAGGGGCACACATAGTATTATTGCACTTTCTCGCAATAAGTTTCGCTCCGCCTCTCCATAATGATACTATTCGTGCCCCCACAGGAGGTGGGATTTTTCACGAATAACTACGTTGATTTTATGGAATCAGCTGGTGAAAAAATGAGAAGAAACTATTAGAAACCGTCAACGGATTAATATTAATGCCTATTGCCTATCTTACAATGGTCCAAAACCATAAGACGGATGAAGGACTCCTGTGTGGAACTTCATGTGGTTAGAGAGATGATGTGTTTTACAGTTTCTTCGTCTCTAACCAGTGGAAAACAGAAGGAACACGGAAGCAGGATGATCTGGAAGTATCATCTCTGGACATGATCCGGGAGATGTTAGTAGCCAGAATGCTTGAAAGGGAGAAACATTAAATTTGGACCTCCATAGCTATCTACGTTTAATGGAACCTACAGAAAAAGATGATACAAGAACGGCAGAGGCAGGGAATGCAGCATACGGACCAAGAGTACTGAAAGAATCCCTCCCTAAATTACTACCATCCATTTTTCATCAAATCTGGAGTGGAGGCAAAAATCCTGAAATCTTTAAACATTGTGGGAATGTACCTCTGGCAAGTAATTATACTCATGAGCATCTAAAGTAATAAATGGTGAAAAATCTAGTTGAAATTCATGAGCAAAGTTAAATTTAAGTCGCATTTCTAGCGAACTCAGCCAAAGTTGCCTCAGTTATGAATCGTTGCTTTGATTCTAAATCATGGAAAACGGTCCTTAACTGGATATTTACGGTTCCAAGACAAAGAACACACAAAATTCCTGAAAATTACAAATTACAGGAAATCAAAATTTTTTCTAGTAGGTAATGTCTACTAGATCCCAGTTTTGTCTGGGAAATGGATGTACCACAAACACCAAAACAGTAAAGGAAATAATAGTTCAACGAACTGTGAAAAATCAATGTAAAACTATTGGTAATATTGATTTTGGAGAGCAACTCATTTCTCCATCTAGTATATAAATTCTGAAGATGAA
This sequence comes from Creontiades dilutus, assembly GCA_031894815.1. NCBI lineage: Eukaryota > Metazoa > Arthropoda > Insecta > Hemiptera > Miridae > Creontiades > Creontiades dilutus. The sequence continues at coordinate 218,416 of JAVIWC010001314.1, read as the reverse complement.
AAGAGGAAAGTTTTCCTCAACTTGCTCGGGGATTGTTCTGTAGTCTGCCTTTAAGATTGAAACGATTGCTCAATTCCCAGTAGTGCAGCACGTAAGAATGTCCCAACTCAGCTAGATAATTTGAGTTAGATGATTCCCTGATTCGATAATTGATTCATATGATTCTGCTCCCTTTGCTTCGATGTAAATTATGGATGTACGTATAATGGGCTTATCCAACTATGATACGCGTCCATTTTGAGCAAGTTGCAAGCAATTGACGTAATCGAATAGTGACACGAAGGAGATTCGCGCTCTATTTAACATGCAGAATAATACTCGAGGGCCACTCCATCTTTGATTGCTTCGTAGCCAACAATGCAGAGGTTTGAGCAACACGCAGGCAATTAGGCGTGTTAGCTTCTAAAAATTTACCGACCGTTCTGACCATTTACATTAGAAAATGTGTCGTTTAGAACTAACGCCAGAGACAAAGTCTAGTTCATTGTGGGTTTAGTGTATGCAGAGATGAGATATTCCAATCGTCTTCCATCACCTTTAATTGATCTCGTTGGGAGAAGCGAAAAGGCACAATTTATTAGGTCTCAGTCTATCATAAATGGGTAAGTAAACCAAGGACATTGCAGTTCTTATCTCTCTGGATAGTAGTGCTCTCACTTTGCGGAAAATATTGTGATGTTCAATCTCATGATTGGTAGAGGACCAAATCGGCGTCTCTATTCATCCTTATAACAAGAATGGTCGGCATGTAAATAGCTTGTTTTTCCCATATTCATCTCTTCGAGTTGGTCCTCGCTCGTCTCGATTCTTATTATGTGAGTAGGTTACAAAATGACCTCACCCTTGTATACCTTGTATTCTGGCTTGTATACCAAAAGGTATTCTTGCAGAATTTTTTATTCTTTTTCCATTTCAATTGTATCCGATTAGGAGGACAGTAGTGTTTACATCCGACCAGGCAGTAAACAGAGATAATAAGATTATCTTGGAGAGTTAAAGCGTCACCGGTTCATCATGTACTCATAAAATGAACGGTTTCCCAATAACATCACAATCAGATTATTCTTTCGGTTAGCCAACAAGTAGTGACCAAATATTAAGAAAGTTCTGCAGCATAAGCCAATTTCTGCAATATTTAAAATTATATTTATATTAATATGGTTCTAAATGTGAGCACATTATGTGTAGTTAAGGAAATAGCTTTTCGGCAAAAAACACGTAATCTAAATAACATCTTGGTATATGAACAAATTTCTGCATATTATAAGCATACAAAATCATTTCAGTCCATTCAAATTCAACTTAAGTGCATTTTAGCACAATTCTGACTGAACAAATTCAACAGTGTTTCATCGTGTTTTACACAATTTAAGCTCGCATTATTTGATATAGGTACACTTTATTATATTCTTTACTATTTAAATTCATTATACCATGAACGGGACCGAGTCTCCATCATCAATTTGGCAAGTTTAATTGATTTTTTGGTTGCAACGAATGAGTATGAAAAAACAATTGATTATTATCAAAAATTCGAATATTCCAATAGCCGACTTAAGAAATAAATAACAGGATGCTCGACTACCACTGAATTGCCAAATCGGGACTACCATTGAAATGCCGTAGATTCACTACCTACCATTTGATAGCAAAGTGAAAATCAAAAACACTCACACGTATTATAAACTTCAAACCCTCCAAAACTGAAGAATTTTTTGAACTATAAGACGAGTGCAAGTCGTTTGTGAATTTAAAAAAGTACTTTTCGCAAAGAACTATTTTTAAAATATAATTTATCTGTCCACGATACTAGTGGCATATCAAAAAACGTCTGCCAAGTGGGCGTGGCACGTAGCTTCCTCGTATCCATAACATCACTGTATAGATCATTGAAAATTATTTTTGACTAAAGAACTTCGTTCAATTAGGCGAAGTAAATATTGAATTAGGGTAAATTTATTGTTATGCAGGATCATAGCTTGAGAAAATAAAGGTAGGCATGTTCAACTATTGAACAAACTATAAAATGTACCTATATAATAACTATAATAATAAAAATTGACATTGACACTGAATGGATAGATTGAGACTGAAGTGATAAATAATTATTATGACATTTCTAAAAATAAATGCATGCTCTGCATGCGCAGAGGCTACTATTGATCCGGGAGTCATGAAACTCATAGGGGACCATCTACACATCAAACCGAACAATACCTGAAAATTTCATCGAAATTGGTCAAGAACTCCCGGAGTTATGCTTGTGGCAAGGATTTCACGTTTGCGCATGCGCAGAGGCTACTACTGATCCGGGGGTCATGAAACCTATAGGGGACCATCTACACCCCAACCCGCACAATCCCTGAAAATTTCATCAAAATCGGATTATAACTTCGTGTGACTCCCAGTTATTAAGATCGGTAACAAAAAATTGGATTGTCGTCTGACAGACAGACAGACACACAGACAGACACGGAACCAAAATTGTTCAGAAAGGTCTAAAACGCAAAATGCAAGTGGAATTTTTGATTTTGGAGACAAAAAAAACGATTTCACATTCCGAAAGTGAAAACAATGCTTCCGCTACCTTGGCAGACTCGGAAGCAAAAACACTGTGTGTAGTCTTTGCTGCTTGTGATACAAAGTATTTGTATGGTTTAAAGTCTTCTACACGTTTAGAACCAAAGTGAAATTCAGCCACCACTTGTTATCATCAGCTTTATATGCAAATGTAGAAACGATACGTTGACCATATGAACCAACATTGGGAGCGTACGGGCCCGTGAAGTAACAAGACACGAGTCCTTGGGTTCAACATCAGCGGTCAGCCGTGATCGGATCAGACGCGTACGTCGATTGAAATTCTTTCGACGCTCCGGCAACTCTCTCTCAGAATGTCCCTCCACCGATAGAAGGGGTTTTTGCGAAACGTTTTGGCATTTCGAACTAACGAAACCTCCCGTCGTCTCGAAGCCTTTTTTTCCTCTCTTCTCTCTCCTTTGACGTTTTCGCCATCTCAAAAGATCGCTATCGGCGGGATTTATATAATTCTTTTTTTCTCGTAAAGCAGCTTCCCTTCATCGCTCTAAAGGGTCCCGTTGAGGGCTGGTGGGTTTGATCCCAGTCGGTTACTTTGACGGGAGATAAGGCCGACGGTTATACCGCGACATCCTTCGTACTACAACGTGCAAGCATAATAAGAAACTCGCAATACGTTCACTAATGAAAACACTAGTTACACCCCAGTTTCACTGCCTGATACCAATAAATTAAGTAATTTCACATAAAGGGTGTTCGAAAAAAATACAGCCAAACTTCAGAGGTCGATTCTAAAACTAATTTCCAACAATAAGTGCATCGTAAAATATTTATAGAGGCTTCTTCATTGAGTTATTTCACTATTAAAATTGTATTCGTATGTTCGACCCTAAACTAAAATGGCTCTAGCCCTCTTATTTTTCACGCAAATTCAAATCTGGTTACACCGTTGAAAAGAACATCGACACTTCTCACCAGATAGGGTACAAAACACATATTCAACCCCGTATCTAGTTACAGATTTTCTAGTTCAAACCTTAAACTTTGTAATTTTTTAGTTTTTTGACGAAACTATCTAGATATTTTCTTCTTCTTGAAGAGAAAAATCAACGCAGGTTTTACGAAAATCAAACTAATATTCAACTATCTGTATCTAGTTACAGATTTTCTAGTGCTCCGAGTAATTTTCCGTGCAAATCCAAATTCTGGTCATACCTTTGGAAAGAAAATTATAGTTTTCCACCAGATAAGCAACAACACACACATTTAACCTCGGATCTAATTAGAGGTATTTCTCGTTCAAACCTTGAACTTGTAATTTTCGACTTTTTAACGAAATTCTCCAGAGGTTTTCACCAACTTCCTCTTGAGGAAAACCAATGCTGTTTTCAAAAAACCATACTCCAACCCTCAGCTATCCAACGGTATAACTACATTTAAATTTACTTGAGAAATTGAAGGAGAAGTGGCCGGATAAACGGAGAGAAACGTGTTTTTCAAAGAGAAAATCGAGGCTTCCGCATGAAGAAAGACTTTTAAATACCCTGGGAGGGGCAAATGGGAATACACTTTTGAGGGCGGAATCCAATGGTGATGGTGATCTTCTTGTGGGTCGTCGCATTTTGGTTACAGCAGTAAGGATTTAGACAAAAAAGCAACTACTCCTGCTGCTACTGTCTAAGTAGCATACGTTTCTGGAGAAAATTTCAGGTAGGTCCACCGATGGAAATTGGAAGAGCTAAAGGCATGGGAATGGGTAGAGGTATCCTTGTTGATGTTTGGCAATTGAACATTTTCTCCAATGCAGATTCAGTTAATTTATACCGCAAATCGTAATTCATGTTAACAGTTTTTAATTTAACGCAGTTTTACGAGGTCAGCATCGAAAACCGAGGTCAGCATCGAAAACCGAGGACAGCTCTTGAATCAAATACGCTTGGTTAACAACGGAATGAGACCGCAGAATCTGAGAGATGCTACAAAGGCAGTTGTCAGGAGATGCCGTCTCTACCCACCAGAAAATTGTGGCATTATTTGAATAGCAGAGGAGAGATTTTTTCTGAAAACCAAATTGATTCTCCTTCACAGATAAATCTCTTGAGAATTTTGTCAAAAACTCGGAAAATTGTCAAGTTTGAAGTTTGGACTAGATAAATTATAAAGAGATACATAAGTCAAACGCTCACTATACAGGGTGGAAGCGGATAAGTGACGAAACATTTTTTTTCTGTTAATCTGCATCAAAAATGTAGAAAAACCCAGCCTACCGCACTTTTCTATCTTAACGCGAAGGTTTTTTTTCCCAGAAAACTACGTTTTTTGACATAAAAACCCACGTATCTCCACTTTAAAACAACTTTTTTCTACTTTTGACCACATTTTCGGATTCAGCGTGAAATTTCCTTAACGACCTATACACATTCATAATCATAAACGAAACCCTAAGGACCGCAATTGCAGTTCAAACATAGAAAATTTAAAAAAATTGCTAGTTTCTAGATTACTTTTATTTTTACTGCACTTCCAAAAAACGTGCTGGAACTTGTCAAACTTCAGAAAAACTCAATCAGCTGCGTAATGGTATGGTCAACTTTGCGATTCCGCGTCGATCTCATGGAGAAATTCCAGTTTGAAGGCGAAAAGACGCAGAAGCCTCGATTTCCTCTCAGAAAAACACGTTTGTCTGCGTTTAATGTAAATTTATCTCTTAATTCACCGAGTAAATTTAAATTTAATTATACCTTTGGAACACCGAATGTTTGAGGATGTTTTTCCAGAAAACCGCATTGACTTTCCTCCTCAGGAAATGGCTGAAAACCTCTTCAGAATTTCGTCAAAAAAAAAAAAAATCGAAAATTACACGAGTTCAAGGTGTGCACTAAAAAACTCTAACTCGATACGAGGTGAAATATGTGTTTCGTTGCCCATTTGATGGGAAATTTTAATTTTTAATTTTACGCTTAACTGTGTGACCAAAAAAAAAGGTTAGATGTGTTGGCCTATCCATCGACTAACTGGTCCAGAGAAAGGGGAAGGGTCCACTGGGTGAACAAGAGAAGAGTCACAGCATCGAAGAGGCACTCAAAAACCAAAAATTCTAAACATCTTTTTGCCTCACACTAAAATTACAACAAATAGCACTGCACATAACAATCTTAGATCATAATAAAATATTCCTCCTACTCAAGATGACTGAAACACTCGAGGGAGAACTGCCTCCCAACGGTGCGGCAAGGTACGTCTGTCAGACATGGTCCTGGATCAGAGGGTTAAGGATACAATGAAGTTCAGATATTAAAACCATCCACGACACAAAGGCAAAATTAACTCGCTCAATCCATAATTCAAACGTGGGTGAAAATTGAGAATGTTTCAGTATCGGAAGGGCTCATGCATTCACATGGTCAGAAGCTAGTAGTATAGTATACGAACATCCCTTTCTGTGTATAAATTACCAGCACAATATTAGAAAATTGCATACAAATACGGAATTAAAGGGGCTATGGTTAGCGTATATCGGTCGCTTGAGCAAGCAATGCAATTCACAGGGAACATCACAACGACAACAGAAAATGCCATCAATATTGGACGACGAGGAAGATGATGGAGGCATTTCTGCCTGAAACTGATAGAAATTGTAATTGTTTTTTATAATTGATCTCCCCAATAACCACACCCAATTTACCACAACCTGGCTCAACATGTACATACTTTGAGCCCGTAAAACAAACAATAGAGTTATTGAATCGGCGCACTAAGTACAAAGTAATTTTTAAACTTTGGTTGATAATACAGATTTATCTATAAATAGCGTCTACACAGATGTGCCACCATTTTTCTTGAGATTATTTAGAAAAAACTGATCACATATTTCAAATTCCTAAGGTGCAGTCCCTTAAAAGGTGACACTGCTGGTAAAAACGGCGTATGAATCATTTTTAGAGTGACCACTTGTGAAATGAAAAGTAAACACTAATGAAACACAAATCATTTATTTTTTTTTATGTATTAGCGACACAAAGGACAAAGTAATGTAATCTTGTAGGAATGCCAAATATTATTTGCAATTTTCTACGAATTTCTAATTTCGATCATCGATTGAATAGCAAACACGCAACAAGATGTAATAAAGATCTTGTACGATAAATTGAACGTAAAGGAGGATACGGAGATTGGCCCGGAACGTCTAATTAATCTACGAACGTCGCAGTTGAACCTCGTTAAGATGAATCGAAGAGATTGAAATTGGTTGAGGTCTTGCTCCCTGCTACGAATCGCGATATGGCACTTAGATTTCCGATGATTCAGAACGTGGTAGTGAGAGTGTTTCAAAATGGATAAACCATATTAAACAATCATATTAAAATACCACGTTGAAGGTGAGTGGATTTTAATTTCACTGCTCCTTGAGGAGGCAAATTATATCACTTACATTGTGTAAAAGAGATCGTATTGTTCATTTAGATTTCGGTTCTAGCATTAGGAATTTGATAGGTAATGTGCTCTTTAAGAGAGACAGAAGTAAGGTTCAACTCGCAGTGATTTCAAATTATTGAGAAGTCAGCAAGAACATGTAATCACATAGAAATTGAGTATTACACAGTTTACAGAAAGAGTTCCCCAGAAAATTGTCAACAAGAAGAGCAGCAATTCTAACGTCGAGCTTATTTCAGTCTGCCGAAAATGTAGTGGAACCGCTGAAATTCCGCCACAGCAATCAACTGGATTCCAATGGTCGAACGAGACAATGATCGGAGAACTAAGTTGGACGGATCAAGTTCTGGAAAAAGATTGTTTACATGTGGATACCAGCTCCGGCGACTGTTGATTTAAAGGTTGTCGCCACATTGTTTGGAGAACTTGAAATATCACACGTTACTCTCTGAGTTATGTCTCAGACATCGGAGATTCAAATGACGGTTGATCCCAGGCACATAAGTTAGTCAACTGAGTCTCCCATACAGGACTATGAATATGTCATGCGCAGAAAGATGAGGATAAGTCATGTTCATCGTGCCACAGGAGAATCAACGATTCGGATGCTAAATTACACAAAGGTCGATTCAAGAATCTTGTTGCTCCAGCTCCCGGAAGTAGAAGGAAAAGTTTTATCTCGTAATTTTTACACAATGTATTTCAAGGACCAAAAAAGTTATTTCCCCGGAAAAGTTTTTCTTAAAGTTACCTAGTCGTTTGAAAGCATGAAATCTTGGGAAATGAAAGAGTTCTTATTAGTTATCAGGTATTCACATGAAACTATCAACCAGTCCCGTACAGATATGACTACCACGCAAACATCTTATTTCGAGTGGCTTAGGAATGAGTTGACACCTAACAAATGGAAGGCAATTGGGCCGATATCGGAATGTGGGGTCAAGAACTGCGACATATTCGAGTAATTGAATCTTTTCTCGTTCGTCGAACTCTCCCAAATGGAAGAATGCTGTTATTTATGTAATGGCTTTCGATAGGGTCCCCTGACCGTTAAGTTGCCTCTGAAAACCCTACGAGGGTGAAGAAAGAAAACGCTACACTCGTGCAATGTCTTTGTGAAAATGTGAAAACGTTGATTGACAATTTAATTGGAGTAAATTAATAAACACGATAGTGAAGCGATTCTTCGGAAGTTGTTATGACGTCACCACCATTGCATAACGCAAACTCCATAAACTTCCACTCCGTCGAAGTTTATGGTCAACTTTTAAGCCGATTTGTTGAGGAAGAAGCTAGTGTGTTACCAGTGTGCATTAAGTCAATTTATGAAATAGCTAACTAAATATTCGGGATTTTGTCAAAACTAGTTATGAACATCCAAAAAGAATCTTGGAAAAAATTAGATACATTTAGACTGATGAACAACCCACATTCTAAAGCGTTTACAGAGGATATTGCAGCTTTCACAGCTAATCTAAATATAGCCCGTCATTTCATGGGTTTCTTATACACCAAAGAGCCTTCCTGTCAAAATTCAACTTCTTAGGGTTAACAAGAGACAATTCAGCTGGGGATGAATTTAGCTGACTTAGCTATCTTCCCGGTAATTAGGGATCAAATTTTCGTTCCAATCTAATGTACTTAACGTGTTATGAGTTTCCGTAGCTAAAGAACTCCGTGCTAATATTGTCCATGTATTAGTTAAGTACTTAATCATTGAAGTCGTTCTTCCTTATCTATTCTCATTACTAAGATCAGACGGTGGTTTCGTTTTTTTTTCACGTAACGTGTGCTGATTTTTTATTAAATTCGGAAGTTTTTATGACGTCACCACCATTGTATAAGCCATTAGTGATAGTGATCCACAATATGGTTGATTTAATGTCACAAACAACCTTCAACTGAGGAGAAACTCTCCACTCCGTCGAAGTTAATGGTCAAATTTTAAGCCGAATTGTTGAGGAAGAAGCTAGTGTGTTACCAGTGTGCATTAAGTCAATTTAGGAAATAGCTGACTAAATATTCGGGATTTTGTCAAAACTTGTTATGAACATCAAAAAGATTTTGGAAAAAGAAGAGATATATTTATAGCCACGAGCAACGCTTATTATGGAGCAGTTACAGAGGATATTGCATCTCTCTCAGCTCATCAGAATATAGCCTGTCATTTCAAGGGTTTCTTATACAGCTAAGAGCCTCCCTATCAATTTTCAAACATTCCTTGGGTGAACAGGAGAAAATTCAGCTGGGGAAAATTCTTCTATGTACATCTTAGCAATGTACAACATAATTCAACCTCGGCCACCTCTTATTCCATGGTTCAAAAACAAAAATGCAAACAAAAACCTTGGCCGCATCATATGCCGTTTGAGAGCCAACCATGGAGTATGCGACGCATACCTGAATAAAATTAGACAGCGCAATTCACCCGAATGCCACAAGTACGGAGAGCCAGAAGGACTCTGCAGCATATCATCATGGAATGCCCAGAACTTTGAAAGACAAAGAGAGTCTTTAATTATTACAGTTTTAAGTGAAGTGAACATTAATTTTGACTATTTTTCAATTCTAGCATAAGAAAATATGGTAATTTATAAAGAAATTGTTAAATTTATCACGAACAATATGTGAAGAAGAGAAGGCATGACAAAGCTAATATCTAGCTGCACCTGATAGATCTATTAAATTGATGAAATAAAAAGAACAGGACTGAGGAAGTCCCCGTAGTGGGACGATACGTTTCCTGTATGAAAAATAAATACAAATATACGCTCCAGTCTGCTCTTCTAAATAAAAGTTTCTATTTGTAATATAAGAAAAATGGCTGTATACTAACGGTAATGCCAGATAAATCAATTTTATAAAAAATCTTCCCGATACTTGTAGATCCAATTTACGTTTCAATATCCAATATTTAGGGGTTTTAGAGCTAAAGAAGTCCGTGCTAAAATTTTCCTTACATTTGTTACCTACTTATTCATTGAAGTCGTTCTTCCTCCATGACATTATTTAGAATCTTTAGCTGTACAAGTGCGAACTGTAGTTTTGACCGAATCCAAACGTAACAATCTTACGATAGGGACCAAGTAAATAGCGTCACCCCTCCGGGAGGACTCCAAAAGCCGCGATACGAGGGTGGAAACTGTGACCTCCTTTCTTTCCAACCAGGATCGGACGCAAGCTCCCGCCGAAAGCCCGTGCATCCAAACAGATGTCAATTCACGTTGAAAGGGAAGATGAGAACGAACATTTATAGAACCCGCGGAGGTGAGGGCCGCCGGCAAAACAAGTTAAATCAGGTGGGAATTAAGGACGGGGTTTTACCCAGCTCCCCGCAGACCACTAGGGCGATGTAGGTGAAAGTGAAGACGAAAAAAATTGAGATTTTGAGAAAGCAGAATCTATCTAGTAAACCTGTCTGGAGCCTGAGGATATTTGATGATGGGTCAGGGGAGTTGATGGGTTTAAGCCGGTCAAGGACGACATAATATTGATTTTGAACGACTTTTAAAACCTAAAATAACTAAATAAATTTAATCTCTGTACAAATGAATTCAATCAGTTTACAAATAAATTTAATGTGTTTTAGTGAACATTTTCATCAATTTAACTTCAGCTACAAGTGGACAACGTCTGCATTCGAATTTGTTCTCCTCATTGTTCATTGTTGCTTGTTCACCTCATCATTTGGAAGAAGATTGTTTTTGATATTATATTTCCTAGTTTGTTTCTGTGCGTTGAAAATTAAACTTATTAACCCAGCTACTAAAGAAAAAACATTACAATTTGGTTTATTATTCAATAATAAACCATTGTAATCGCTCTTGAAAAATAAATTTCTAACCTCCCCTGAAAATTTCATAGTTTACGTTTCAAAGGGTGTAGAATCCAAATCTGCAATACAAAATTTTCCGTCCGTCCGCCGTACGCCGTCCGCACGATTTCTCCAAAACGGCTGGAGCAAAAAATCTGAAATTTACAGGAAAAATCCATGTTGGTCCGACAACTCCCCAATTCTCACTTAATTTAAAGTGCCCTTTAAGGGTCGTCAAAGTTTTGTAAAACCCCTAAAAACCTCAAAAAAAGTCAAGGCGGCCTAAATTTGGACTTTTTTTTAAGAACTTTCCATGAGGAATCGAGTGAGTCCCTCCCCAGGTCCGTAGCTCAAACCATTCTCGATGTATGGCCCGATTTATGGTGTCAACATTTGCATCCACATTCACTACATCACTAGGTTACTGCGATCAAAACAAAAACAACATTTTTTTTTTTTTTTTTTTTTTTTTTTTTTTTGATCGCAGTAACCTAGTGATGTAGTGAATGTGGATACTGGACTGAACTCCTAAAAGGGTTTATAGCCGGTACACGGGTTGAAGCATTACAATATGCATGCTCCGTCTTACTAAATTTAAAATTTTCAAATAGAATATTTTTCCATTGTAATCGCTCTTGAAAAAAACGCTGCAAATTCTTTCACTGGGGTTTTCATGATTCATGATTTGAATTTCTACTAAGCTTTGGAGTGTGTGTTTCACAGGTGATAGAACGATTATTGAATTTCAGGAGGCACACAAATATGATCAACTGATCAATCCAAATAGGTATTTTGGTTGAGAACCGATTTAAGTGCTCTATGCATATCTCCTGAAATTCAATAATCGCTCTATCACCTGTGAAACACGCACACTCCAAAGCTTAGTAGAAATTCAAATCATGAATCACTGAATAATAAACCCCAGCGAAAGAATTTGCAGCGTTTTTGTAAAATGTTTAAATTCATTTGTAAAAAGATTAAATTTATATATAAAAAGATTGATTCTATCTGTAAAAAGATTAACTCTATCTGGGAATACTTTATCAGCATAGATATTACCTGACAGTGTCCATTGATACAATGAAAGAATAAAATTGAATAGAAAAATGAAATGAAAATGAAAATTGAATTGAAAAACTGACTATAACATCAATCAAATATTATTTCTTAATAATATCCAAGTCTAATGGGTGTTTAGTTGATGATCAAGAAATTGAAATTGGTTAAAATCCGAATCGTAGCCTACTATTTACCATTTGCTACCTTTAGGGACAATGATACGGCAAATGAAAATGGCATTGTAAAGCTAGATTTCATTCATCTTTGACCTACAATTGTGGTGATATTTTGTATGGGGCTTGTTCGACAATACTACACCAAGTACGGGCATTGATAGATTGCCAGCGAAGCCGAGTGCACTGAGTAAAAACTAGGAGGCAGTATTTACTCATACTACTTTTCTCTTTTTTCCGGGAGTTTTATAGATGTTATTGACTCACTGTTTTCGAACGTGCTGAAAACGAATCTGACGTTTGTAACCAAATTTTCTCTCAGTATCTGAGAAAATGGCGAAAAACCACGACATTTTCCAGTTTTTCGCTAGTAATTCAAAAAGTATGCACCATATCAAAAAGATTGTCCAACTCATTCTGGAACAAAATTCATTTCTGCTTTGAATCGGTTCATCGAACTTAAAATTTGGCACAATTGAGAACGGAAATTCGACCATTTTTCCCATGTTGCCACAATATTAAAGCACAATCTTTTTCGAACGCTCAAATCTTTGGAAAAACTACTCTGATTGAAAAGAGACGGGAATGAAAGTTGTGGAGAATTGAATTCTGAATTCAGAAAGCATCATCAATATCAAATTGTGACCATTTTCAAAGGTCATACGCTCAAAGAACCAAAACAGTCGTTTGTCTGATTTTGGAGTTGGTTACATGTTTCGTTCATTCTAATGCTTTGGTGACCGGTCTATAGCCTATAGTATAGTGATGGTTCACCGTAAATGCAATTTAAATTGAACTTAAGAGTGAAAAGCAGTGCTGAATTGGAAATCGAAGAAACAGGTCCAGAACAGAGGTAACGGGAAGTAGGTATAAGAAATTTACCAAAAAAATAGATAGGTAATAACAGTCAACAATAAAGTACCCAAATACTTTCTAAAAGTTTCTTACACTTAGTCTAGTCTGCTTTGAAACTCTAATCACGGCAGTATTTTACTCGAGATCAACGGTTGTTCAGAATGAGTTAACTAAATGTTGTTTAAATAACCATAGCATCTCAAGGATAACGACAGCTAGAAATCCAGGTTGAAACGCCGATTGGGCTATAATTTTTCGTCGATTCCAACCAGAAATTCCCATCTATATCTCAAACTTATCTATATTTGTAAAAGGATAGATTTAGGATTTTTTAAACTAATTTTGAGGTACGATCAAAGCGAGAATCAAAACTATAGTTACATAGAACATAATGATAAGGAACATTTCGGTAATTCTGCAGCCAGAAGCGCATCGAAACGGCCATAGGAACTGCGGGATGAAACAGTAGTTTGTAATCACGTTGCAAAGATTTAACGACCGAGGAGCCTCAAACAGCATTGCATAGACGGTTTATAACCGAACCGCAGACCAAATCTGACATCTTAAAGGACATGTGCGGTGATCAAGAGCGTTTTTAACGTTGATTTCAAGCAAACAACCAGAAGTACCGCCATTAAAATAACAAGCCAACATTCACTCATCAGTTTATTGGCTCATGACTCACGGCGAATGATTGTGCAAATCCCTGACCTCAACGTCAACCTTGTCGGCCGTTCCGGTTCCTCAAATTCTTGCAAGAGAGTTCGCTGAGGCTTCGTGGATTTTCATACCTGCTACCTCTAGACATTCGTATTCTCAGTTCGTACTCCGTTGGCCTTGCGGTGATAATTTTGCATCAACAGGGTCTCAACGGTCGTTCGCAATAACTTGATTCATAAGCGGAAAGAACGTGGAAGCCGCGAGTTTCAATGAACAAAATGAAATGTGAATTTCAAATTTAAATTCAACTTCAGATTCCATCCTGGACTAAAAGTTTTTGTTCTATTTTGGGTTTATTATTAGCAATAATCAAATTTGTCGTCGATCAAGATGAACAATTTTTAACACCTCATATATCGGAAACATTGAAATCGATTTCAATCAACCCCAAGGTCTAACAGGGGCACGAATACAGTCAGACATTTTCGAAATAACGGGATAGTTTGTTGTTATATTGGGAGAGAATAATGTCCAATAACAGATTTCCGTACCAATATACGATATTTTGTACTCGTGGAATGAGTTGATACTCAAATGACCACCACCCTACTAACCTTATCATGTGCATAGATGTGATACACTACAAACTACCTCACTATAATCCAAGAGAGAATAATGCAACGATATTCGAAACAGGGAGATGACAGTTCCACAGGTATCAAATTTTGGGACAAGTGTTGAGATTCCCGTAAAACATCGGCTGAATGGAAAACTGTAACGGAACCTTGTGGTGTGCACAGATGGCATGACGAAATGAAGTGATCTCGAGGTTCGCGAGCTAGTTGACTCGGGCCGCTAAAACGGGCATAACAAGAGCAAGGAAAACCAGAGCGGAATATTTGTACAGTGGATTCGTTGCCGCCATAGGATTTCAACATCAATCTTGAAGAGCGAAAGAACCGAGGAAAAATGAAAATTGCAGTTGTTTTTAAGGAGAGAAACGGATGACTGTGAATCAGTAAGTCCTCAAGTATCGGTACTAAATCAAGGCAGAGTAAACTTTTCAGGCATTAGGCAGATTAATAAAATGATGGTAGGTACTAAGGGGTGATTCAAAAAGGATTAAAATGAGTCAAAGTAAAATTTCGCTATTTCGAATTCGCTTTTTGATCTCGTTAATATGGCGCCACTGAATCCGTACCAAGAGGCAAAACAGTATTAGGATCTCAGCTTTGTAACGGCCTACTCAAAACAAAAATTTTGTATGGAAGTTTTTGAGAGAAACTTGCGTTTAAATACAAAAAACACGATTTTGTCGGGCAATATTTATTTTACTCAGGCGTGTGTTTTTATGCAAATCATTGTAATGCTTCTAAGGCTAATAAAAATAAAATTCATTCATTCCAAAATTATGTTTTGGCATCAGGAAGATAGGAAATTTAGTGCTCTTTCTTAAGGTGTAAACAGATTTTAACTTATACATTAAATCAAGGGCGTTATGGCTTGAAAACCTTAAACCTTAAAATTAAAAAAAGCAAGGGTTTTCAGCGGAATTGGAAAGACAAATTTAGAGGGCAAAAGTTGATTGATCGT
Organism: Creontiades dilutus; assembly: GCA_031894815.1. Lineage (NCBI taxonomy): Eukaryota > Metazoa > Arthropoda > Insecta > Hemiptera > Miridae > Creontiades > Creontiades dilutus. The sequence goes on along the minus strand of JAVIWC010001314.1, from coordinate 203,290 downwards.
AAAATCGATTCTTGAAGTTGGGACAGCTAAGTCTAATACTCACAAGCCCGCAAATAGAAAAGTAAATGCATCTCTGGTCGGGGTTGCGATACGAGTTGATTCGTTGTACGAACAGATAAATCTGAGTGGTCAACGTCATCTATGCCTTAGTAGTGGTCGAAATTGGATTTTGCCGTTTACATTGTTCTAAATTGACAAAGGTTTCTATGATAGAAGATTAGAATTTGTGAGGAAAATCACAAATAGAAAAACATTTAAAATCAACTCTTCCGACAACGTCGATTTCTGACCAGTAGATGGAGTTGGAACTTTTAACCACTTGCGAAATACCTCTTAGCGGTTAGCCACAGAGGATCATAGTCATTGTAACATCCTATGCAGAACTCTGCAAGAATTCTCCAATGAGTTCTGGTTGGCCTTCCAGCTTTAGGTAGCAATGAACAATTCGCCTGAGATTTTAATCGACAAACTTTCTATTATAATATTATCTTATTACATACAAGAGAAAATACAGTGAAGAGGTCGCAAATAATGTACCTACCCACTTGAGAGAACACGAGCCCTCAATTAATCTCCAAAAAGAACAATTTACTGCACAAAAGCGTCAGATTTTCGAAAACTTTCCACAAGTGCAGCTCCCGTATTCATTAAACTCTCATATAGACTCACGTCTTGGAGTGTCGCCAAAAAAACCGCTCCGAGATTAGGGTCATTTACGTAAGAGATAATTTATTGTCAATATAAAAAAGAAATCGCGTAGACCAAAACTAAATGTTTGCCTAAACCATGTTTTGCACAGCAGTTCAACACTACTATCTTGATCATTTACGTCACCCGCCTGAGTCAATGCTTGAATTTTTAAAATACAATCAGGAACAATGAATGTCTGGTGGCGTGAACGAACGCTACAAATTATTACACAACGTTTTATTTTATTGCTATTTATTATTTCTTCAGAACTGGGTAACGTTTATTCATCGATTTCAGGTCCTTCCAGTGACCACCTTCCACCCACTAACCGCACTAATTGCACTATGCAAAATTTAAAACGGACAACTCGTACTTGGATGATCGCCAGAGATGATGATGTCGAAGAGACATTTCAATAAAATCGATTCAAGGAATCAAAAATAACGAGCTCGTTGTTAACCGCAGCGAATTCAGTGTTCATCCCAATCAAGCGATCTCGTTTCCTGACGAATGGTGAACGGTTTTTGAGGGTTGAAAGATGAAGAAGTTATACACTCCCTAAAAAACGCTTGATTGTAAGTGGAGAGGCTGATGAGAGAGGAGAGGTTGGCGCTGCTCGGGTAAAGATAATAAAATAGAAGAAGGGATCGCAATATTTATCACAAACAAGTCCCGCTCTTTTATCCTATATTTCCAAAATTGCTTGTATAAAAGCAAACAATGAAATAGCTGCAATATAAGACCTACAGGCTCTAAATAAACCGCCAGTATCTTTAGTAACGAGATAGACATTACCTACAGGCTTTGAGAAAAGAAGAACTTAGCTATATCAATTAGCTTAACTAAAAGTCTGTAAGACTATCAATTTCATCACTGATTGATTAGGATGTAGATTAGGGCAATAGGACCTAAACGTGGACAGTTTGTTCAAACCGTGACATTCTCCACACTAAGATAATTTGTATAAGCGTCATAACTTCTAAACGAAAACCCAGATCCGAATAATCCAAAGTAGAATTTACTCGTACATAATCAACCATAATGATCCCCCATTATTTGAATTTAATAATTCGAAACTTAGAAAGAACATACCATGGCGAGCGTTTTGTGACCAATCATGAGGACTATTAATATGTACATAGGACACTATTTAATAAATCGTCAATGGTTTTTGAACGACATAATGTCGAATTTTATGGTCGACATTTTTGTTTATGACTTGGTACTTCTACTTTAGGTAGGGATCTCCCATTTTTCTAAATACAATATAGTCAGTAAAGATATAGCCCTGTAATGGTGAAATAATTTCTAAAATTGGTCGAGTAGTTTTGAGTTAAATCGTCATAATAGAGTAGAACCGTAGGTTTCGTTGCCCGTAAGGTTTTTTCAGAGTTTTATGCCAAAGTAAAGGGTTAAATAAAAATGTTTTTGCCACCTACCCAGGAAACTAAACACAACAAGGTCTAATTTATGTAGTTGTTTCATGTGAATACTACAGTTGTGCCAAATGGCCCACCGACTAATGTTAATGATCCTCCCTAATCACACCTTCTAATTAACACCCGAGTCGACAGTCTATTTTCAATACGTTAACCTCGTGTTTTCATACTCTTACACAGCAAGACATGTTTTGACTAACAACTTTTTACTAATTTTTTGAATATCCCAATCACCAACAGCCTTCAATCGTTGTAGAGCGTGGCGGGGATGTCAAGACCGTCAAGATTTGTGATTCACGATCGTGGAATTCGTTCCTGTGGTTTAGAAGAAACCGACGGACTGATGGGTTTTTAATTTATCTTGATTCTTGGAACCAACGAATAGAAAATACCATCAGATTTTGAAGATTCATCTGTATCCAATAATTATAAATCTTACTACATTTGCCTATTTTTATTAATTTATTTTCTTTTTATTGTTTGTAAATGCAGTAAAGAAAATTTAAATGAAATCAGTGTTTTGCTAATTCTTTCGGTTAGAACTAGGTTGTTTCAAGAAGGATCTTTGGAATAGTTGAAAATAGAAACCAAACTCCCCAGGCATGTGTTCCTATATTCTGGAGATTAACACCGCGAAAACAACCTGTCAATGAAAATGGGACCAATATCTATTCAACAGGTGGAATGGGAAGCAGGCTTGAAACTTGACAATGTAAACAAAACTTTTTTCAATCCATCAAGGATTAGAACCTTCAAGACTAACCTGTGGGTTGGCAAGCTTATGCGAAGGGTGATCATGATGATTTTTATCACTTCGAGAGGATGCAGGAGGCTTGAGGACGACGCACACGCGAAAACTTTTGTCTCTCATGGAAAACCACTTGAGCGTCGGGGGGGTCGCACCTTTGAAGGGACCATCGGAAACGGTACTCCGGGACATGTCCGTCCGGAACGGGTCAGTCCGGAACTCGTCGGACCGAGACACGAGCTCCGAGGAGCCTTTGGTCGAGCGGATCACAGCAGCCCGAGACACGAGCGGGGGCATCGCCGGCTTTTCGTTTACTAGACGATCGTCTCGGAGAGCGGCGGCTGAACGGGAGAATCCCCGAGGGTCTGGGGGAGGGGTCCGTCGAGGGCCTGGAGTGGGTGTCCGAGTCCGGGCCTATACCTGACTGCCAGTGGAACGGTAGCTAAATCGAAGGCTGCTCCCTCGCAACCAATACCATGCCACACAGCATTGTCCTTATCACACTCAGGTAGCGAGGTGGTTTTATAAGATTCAATCCAATACCTCAAGTTTCCTTATATTATACTTTATTTATTTCTTATAATTCCTACCTTACCTATGCCTTTCCAAAGTAATCAGTCCGTCTATCTGTATTTTTAGAAAGCTACCATCAATATATTCTTGACTTTTCAGTAAGCTTTCCAGTAAGAGCGACAGACAGGAATAGACCACAGTAAAACTTTCTACATAGAAGTAAGCTTCAGTTAGAACAAGCTACATCCGTATGTAGAGATTCCCCACCCCTCCATTTCTCATTCAATTGGAGTGGGTTCCCGACTCCAAGCCTATATTTGACAGCTAGTGGAACGGTAGCTAAATCCAGGCCTGCTACTTCACAACCAACACCAGCCACAGAGCATTCTACTTATCAGGATTACACTAACGTCGAGGAGAGGTTTTGTAAGATTCGAGTTCATACCTTCAGTTTCCTTATAGTACTATACCTTATTTCATCCTTATAATACTTTACCTATGTGTTTCCAAAAGTAATTAGTTTGTCTATCTGTATTTTCAGAAAGCTACCATCAATATGTTCTTGATCTCTCAGTAGCTTTCCAGTAAGATCGACCGACAGGAATAGACCACAGTACTACCTTCTACATCGAAGTAAGGTTCATTTAGAACAAGCTACATCCGTATGAAGATATTTCGTCCCCCCTCCTTCAATCCCGATTCCGAGCCTATATTCTAAAGCTAATGGAACGGTAGCTAATCCAAGCCTGCTCCTTCACACACCAATACCAGCCACACAGCATTGTCTTTATCAGGATAACAATAACGTAAAGGGGTGGTTTTGTAAGATTCAAGTCAATACCTCACGTTTCCTTAAATTATACCTTATTTCTTACGTGAAATACCCTACCGACGACTTGCCAAAGGAATATGTTTGTCTGTCTATAATTTCAGAACTCTTCCACTAATATGTTCTTAACATTTGAGTAAGCTTTCCAGTAAGCCCTATAGGCAGGAATAGACCACAGTACTACTTTCTAAACCGAAGTAAGCTTCACTTTTAGCAATCAACTACACTCGCATGTAGGACTTTTATTTCACTTCAGATTACATCGGAGTGGGTGTCCGATTCCGAGCCTATACCTGACTGCTACTGGAACGATAGCTAAATCGAAGTCTGGTCCTTAGCAACTAATACCCGCCACACACCATCGTTCGTACCGTATCAGGATAACACTGCAAGACGATCAAGTCACAAAGTATACAACGTTTATGAGCGCATAATTACAAAACAGGTCTCAGTCCTTCAAGGGATCGATTTTACAACTAATTTGCAACAATAAGTGCCTCTTAAAGTTTTTTTTTAAACGCTAATATTTAGAGGTATCCACGATTTAAGATTTTAAGAACGGACACAGTTCCCATATTTCTAGATTAATCTCAAATTTAGAGAGGACGTTGAAAGGACCGTAAAATTTCCTATCTTCCTAATACCAAACACATGTTTTTCAGTTGAATTTTACGGGAAATCAAGCAACTTGAAAAGTGAACTTAGTAACTTTTCGAAAAAATTCTGCTTTTAAAACTCGGTAATGTCCAAATAATTCGAGATAATGGACTGTTACTGATAAGCCTAAAAACTTCGGCAGCATCACAGATTTCCAACAGTAAATCCAATTTTGATTTTACTCTGCTGATTAGAGGAGAAAGTTGCGTTTGAGACCAGAAAGACGTAGTTCAAAACGGTAAAATCGACGTTGTACGGCGAAAAATAACTGAGAAGTGAACTGAATGGAAAAACGAGTTTGACATTGGATTGTATGTATTTTTTCACTCTGAATCCAATAAATGTTGACAACCTTCATCATCCTTCCCAATTTCCTCGCGGTCTGAGTGGCTTACGCCGTGTCCTACGTGAGCGGGAGTTAAGTGACACCAGCGGTTCAGCGTTTTTTGCGGGGCGGGAGATTTTCCGATCGAACTATGATAACTGAGTTATGCGTCCTGCGTGCACACGCTCTATCGCAAATGGCTAAAATGCACACGCTACACGCGGCTTGAAATCAAATCGGTTTGATTTGTTCTCGCTACTCCCGCTACAAACGCGATTGTTTACATCTGTTGTCGAGGTTATTGGAGTTGTCCAAGTCTTTCAGTCAAGATCGTTTCACAAGTGCTTGCAAGGTTAGTCAGGAGAATATCGTAGTTACTTATCAACGGAATAAACAACAGTCGTCATTATGAGGTTTAAAAAATAATAACATAAAAAATACTGTGAAGAGTAATGAATTCCCAAATTAGGTCCTTAATTGATAAATTTCATGAGATGGTTGCCTCTGCAAACTTTTATTGGAAATGAGATTGAACAGAGCTGGACTACTTCAGGCAAACAAAAATCGTCTCTGTGTAATAAAATAAGTTCAGAAAAAACACTGATCGTATTGATTGACACGGTCGGTACGGAACTAACCTAACTAAAACGCGCTATCCTCTATTCGCGGCATCGCCCGCACATAGTGGCGTTTCACGCTGTAAACGCTGGCACTCGCGTAAATTGCCTGTATCGCCAGTAACGATGAAATCGCCTGACACCCGCTCACGTAGGAGCCTATTATTTCGCCTTATAATACGATAACGATTCGCAGCATTATTAATATTCATCTTTTATTTAGAAAATCTAAAAATAATAATAGCACTTACTGAATATTTAACAGCCACTTAATTCGATGTTGAATGAAATAAGGCCGATAACAAGAAAAAATCTTCAATCGTGAATAACTTTGAATACAAGCGTTAAACAAAACTTTATGAGGCTTTTTTTTTCTTTTTTTGTAGCAAATCAGTTATAAAATCGATACATTGGAGGAATGAGACGTGATTCGAATACACCCGAAAAAACGTCTGCCAAGTCAATCGACTGTATAGATCATTGAAAATTATTATTGACTAAAGAACTTCGTTCAATTAGGCGTTATTGAACAGGGTAAATTTATATGCAGGAGCATAACAGAAAATTTTTTTTGAACAAACTTTAAAATATACCTAAAAAAATTGACATTGACGCTGAATGGATAGATGACTGAAGTGATAAATAATTATTATGACATTTCTAAAACATCAGTCCGAACAATCAAACCGAACAATCCCTGAAAATTTCATCGAAATTGGTCAAGAACTCCCGGAGTTATGCGTGTAACAAGGATTTCACGTTTTCGGATGCGCAAAGGCTACTATTGATCGGGGGTCATGAAACTCATTTGAAAATTTCATCGAAATTGGTCAAGAACCCCGAGTTTGCGCGTAACAAGGATTTCACGTTTGCGCATGCGCAGAGGCATTATTGATCCGGGAGTTATGAAATCTATTCAACCCGAATCCCTGAGTTTCATCAAAATCGGACTATAACATTTAGTTTTGCCCGTAACAAGGATTTGCTGACATGGAACCAAAATCTTAACTAAAACTGCGATGATTTTGGAGACAAAAAAAAATACATTCCGAAAGTGATACTTCCGACTAAGTTTACCTACCTACAACTGATGTAACATTTTTGCATCAACATTTTTGCACAGAAAACATAGAAACAATACGAATTTTTATTTATTTAAAATTCTATTCTGGAACCTTTTGAAAGTCAGCATGTGTTCGCGAAATTCCAGAAAGTTGCAGAACTTTAATTTATAAGCGATGAACCAACAATGTCCCACATACTGCCTCTCATTGCGCAAACCTGTTGCTTGTTGATTGCCCAATGTTTATTGTTCAGTTTTGAGATTCATTGAAATGAGTGATTTCAATACAAGCTTTCTTAACCACCAAGCCTAGAATCTTATAGTTAATTTTTCTTTTATATTGCAATGGCTCTCACAATGTTGATTGTTTAGTTTTGAGATTCATTGAAATGGTGATTTCAATACAAGCTGTATTTATAGTTAATTTTTCTCTTACACGAGGTTGTATTATTATACAGTTAGATCATGAACTGTGCTTTTTATAAACTTCAGTTCCAAACGATTAAAATGATATGGAATAAAAGTGATTTCTCAAAATTATGACGCGCACAATCTCGAATGATTTCAAACAATCGCGTTTTGAAGGACGACGGTTGGTTCATGGAATCCAAACCCTCTTAATCCAGTTCAACCTTCAATTCAAACTGCTCCAAGTTCAAGTTCGTTTGCACTCAGTCTGGTTTAGCCCCCAAGTAGTGCAGTTCTGAAATACTCCAGTTCATTAAAGGCCCTTTTACCTTACTTTGACCTGTGAGATGTTGATGAGTCTAATTGAATACTCAAACCGGAAGGGGAATCGATACTTCGGCGATAGTTATAGCAGACTCCAACACTAACGAAGGTTTGTATAAACTTGAGCGGACTTACCTTTTTGTAAGTGACTTCTCCGCCATCGCCGACACGCCGATGCCCTATCTTCTTCTCCCCCTTTTCGGATCTGTGCCGCGCCATCGCTCCATTCGGTCGGGAAATGGTGTCCTACGGGAAGGGAAAACGAATAAATCAGCCATTGAAGAGGACAAATGGGCTGAGAGATGCACTTGTAATTGCAAATGACGTTAAACGGCGAGAAAGGGAGTCAAGTAAGGAACACTTACGTCTTTCTTGTCGTCATCATCACCATCTGAAACGGAAAGAAAGCAATGGATTACAAATTGGTTACAAAACGTCAAACAAGTTGTTCACGACAATTCAAATTTCTACATAATCACGTAACTTGGCGTCATCAATAAAATAGCTAATCTGTTATTGTACGATTACCCACTAAGTGCCTAGATGAACAATCTCTCAGTCGAATCCTCCTAAATGATATTCAAACCATAACTTCTATCAAGGTTGTTCATTTCGTAACTCCCAAACACAAATTAATAATTCATCCACGTTTATGGCTCTCACCAGCGTACAAATGATGATGTTTTGTAACTAAGCACCTACTAATTTCCAAAAGCGAATTTGAAAAATTACTTGAGTAGTTGTCAATAGTTGTGTTTCTGCAAAGTAGTCTTGTTTCTGTAGAGATTTAATAAATTCATACATTTGTGTGGCCTAAAATTATAATATTTATAACAATAATATATACCGCCTTATTCCATGTCATGTCAACAGAATGACATTAACACCTTAAGATCATTCTACTTGACTTGTCAACAATGTAGATGTTACTTTAAAAAAAAACGAAGGGCGGTAAATTTTCTGGTAAATCCTAGCATTTCTCAATATTGTAGGAGAAAGTCGAAATCTACTTGGCATTGACTGCTAGACAGTTGGTTAATTTGACAGACCAATTTGGTAAATGCCCACAAAAATCTTGTGTGAATGAGGCCTTTCGGACTTGTACCTATCAATCTCGCTCGGCAAATGTGCGGATTTCCCACGGCTCGTAGGAAAATTCAGTACCTACAGATTCACGAAATCATTTCAAAATTTATGCCGAGACCACATTGTATGCCCTGAAGAAGTACCTGATAAAGAAGTAAGGCTTCGTACCGCGGTTCGGTAACAAAACAACCATTGGTCGGCGGCCAGGGTTCCTAAAAATGCAATTGTTTTAAAAAGTGTTCCACTAAAAAATGCCTCTGCAAGGCAGCGAATATGAAGCGCAACTTGAAGTGCCATAATTCTCTACCTTGTTACAACAAGTAATTTATTGCTAATTCCTTGCTGTCATTTTAGTTGATTTTACCACGTGAAAATAAAGTTTAAAAGTTAACAATTTTAGTACATTTACATGGTTGATTTACAAGCTTGCAAAGTGAAAATACAGTTTACAAATTTAGTACCGTTTACCCATACTTCAGCTTTTTCAAACGATAATCCCAACGAGTCGTAAGAAACCCACAGATTTGCCAACAGAGATTGGTAGAAGTCCGAAAGGCCTCATTCACACAAGATTTTGTGGGCATTAACCAAATTGTTCAGTCAATCCTAAGATTAACCAACTGTCAAGCGGAAAATGCCAATTTTTCATGTGGATTTCGGACTTTCACTAACTATACTGGAAAATGCTACGATTTTCTGGTAAATCCTAACATTCACCGCAATTTGGCCTTTTACAGTAACATATACATACATCGTTACGGGTCCGAAATGAGCATTCGCCAAAATGGAAAAAAGCAACGGAGTTTGAAAACCAATTCATACAAGAGGAATCACACATGAGATTAAGATCACTACTATTCCAAAAATGGGCTGCTTGAAGGGATACAGTGCACGGCTTGCAGTACACAGGTTGCTTAATCCTTGACAATCCTTAATCCTTATCAAGCTTAAATCTTTGACACATCGACATCATATTTCAACCATTCCAAAGCATTCTACGTACGAATAACAGAACGAAAGCTTTTATATGGTAAGACGACAGAATAAAGCCAACATGACGACGACTTGCGTACAACTATACCAAAATGGTCTCTTGCAATATAATTAAAAAACGTGTTTTCACTTGGTTATGTTTTCAAGATGGATAGCTGTAAGAATTTACTAAAGTGCTGGTATCAAAAGTGACCATGATTTTACTTTACCAGCAGAATTAGTATTTTCCATTTTTTACATCATCATCGGATTACACTATTTATACCGTTTGTAGTTATGAAATGGTATTCATTACCACTTGTATTGAGGTCTGAACGTCAAATGCTGATTCTTTTTTCCCTCCTCCAACAATAAAAATATAATGTGAATTTAATTCAATAGGTTGGATACATTTCAAGACTCCCACAAGCACCACAGAGGTTTGCTCCATCGCATGTTGATTTCAATAGTTTATCCGTTTATATTTCTTTTATGTAATTTTCATAGCAATGCTACCTATTTCAATTATTATCAAGTTGATTCTTTATTTTAATCACCATTACTATGTAATTTTTGTGTCTCATAGAATAAAATCCTTTTGATATATGAATATAATACGGAAGTAGCGCTTACGACTTTTCATGTAATGGCACACACATCATTTTTCATGACTTTATTGTTTCAAGATTTCCACAATCAGTCCATCAATGATAAGGGGTTAAGTTGAATAGAACGGATAAATCTTTTCCAACTGTCCCGTTCGATTGAAAACACAATGGTCGATTTATTGATGTACGACAGTAAATTTCATGTATGGGGTAGGTACACATCCCAACGCTCATAAGCCTTTGTGATAAAATGGGAAGCGCATGTATTTTTAGAATGGTACCGTCTTATAATCGCTCGACCGAGGATGTCATGGAGGATTCGTAGATCTATAAATTGTCAACTTCCTTCGCACGGTCATTCCTTTGCCGGCACTCGTGACCCTAGTAGAGGCGGTTCAAGTGATAAAAGGCCGAATTTCGCTTGTGGTCACTCGGTTTCACGTTTGATTTCAATTCCAAATTCACATTACATCAATCCAGGAACATCATATTAAGAAAGGATCAACTTACTGCTGGGGACGAATAAATTATTATAACGAAGAGATACAACACACTTGAAACAATAATCAGAAATCAACTGTTGCGATACATCCGTAATAAACCATCAAATTCTCCTTCCTTGCCACCTTAGTTTATTAACATACCGAAGTAGAATTAGAATTGATATAAAACTTTGTTCCTTCGCCAATGAATCGAACATCCCAATATGCAGAGTGTGTTTGTTTTCGAGAATAGTAAACTCCAAAAATCTTGAAACTTGAAATGCCAAAAAGGATGAAAATTGTTAAGTTAATATTTTTTTGCCGAATAGGACTGAAAAACGTGAATCACCTATGTGCAACAGCATTAATAAATTGAAGCCTAGAATGTGGTAAAATTACGCTAGAAAAATACTTCAACTCCGAGAAAATGTGCTAGGAAATCAATAAAGAAGCTATAATACCAAAATCTTTGTTTGAATAGCAGAACAATGTTTGTTTAAAAGTTTTTTCTTTTGCAATCATCATATACAGTTTTTCTCCACACAAACCGCTCAAATAATAGTGGAACGAGAACAATAATAAATTAGAACAGAAATTTTAATAAAATTATGCTAAAAAAATACTTGAATTTCATGGAAATGTGCTACATAATCGATAAAGAAGTTAAAATACCAAAATTTTTGTTTGAATAGCAGAACAATGTTTGTTCAGAAGTTTTTTCTTTTGCAATCATCAGCAACAGACATTTCACCACACAAATTGCTCAAAAAATAATGACACAAGAAGGTTAATAAACCAGAGCTAAAAATTTAACGAAATTGATGCTTGAAAAGTAATTATATTTCATGAAAATGTGCAACAAAATCGTTAAAGAAGCTAAAATACCAAACTTTTTGTGTGAATAACAGAATTTTTTTTTTTTTTTTTTCAAGTTTTTTCTCTTGCAATAATTATATATACTTAGTTTCTCCCCATACAAATTGATCAAATAATAATGATTAGGCTAATTTAGGAAAATTAGCTCATGAGACATTGCTGCATCAACTCACTTTTGTGAGGAGCATTTCACGTTCACTTTAAACTTTACAATACTGATGCTGAAAGATTGTTCCATAATTTTGTTTTTCAAAAATTCATTTCCATTTCTATCAAATGATTGCAATCGATCCAAAATATTGAATAAATAAATTTATTTCTGTAGACGGTTTAGAAATTATTCTTAAACGAAAAGTATAAAATGTGAAGTTTCAGCCATGTACTTCTTACAACTTACTCAGAATGGTCCTAAACTTCAAAATTTGAAGTCAAAGTTTTTAGAATTTATTTTTATGCTCAAATCTTCTGAATCAATCGGTCGATTTTTTTCTTGTTGTTCTGCCCAACAACAATCAAACAGGCAATGAATTCATGCAAATTCCAATGCATTCGTTGTAGTACACATTCAATATTCAATCATAAACTTTGTATTCAGTAAACAACTACAGGAACATTGTTAGAACTTGTAAAAACGTAGTAGTACGTGTAAGGGGCACACACTAAGAGATCGATCGATAAAGCACTAGTTCCCAAGATAGAAATAATTATTGCTAAAAACGCGCTTTTATAGAATTTAGAAACGTCAAGGGCTCCACGGAGACCGCCTGTGCATGACTGACCACAATTACGTTGGTCTGAATTTTCCTTCGCTAATGATGATGAACATCTGGAAGGGGCGGCCTAAGGGAATTGGTCGAGCCAGAGGGACTGCAGAATTATTTAGTACGAGACGGGTCCCTCGCTTCATTCTACGGAACTTTTTTTCGCTCTCAGGGGGTCCGACCGTGATTTCAGGCTAATCTATTATTATCCGTGCATTTAGCCTTCTTCTCGGGAGTAATTGGTTTCATAAATATATCACAAATGGCCATCTCAACTCATCACTGACAGATAGCCTTTGTCTTTCGTTAGCCGAAGAACTGTTGAACAAACTCCAAGCATGTTATGCCACAACATACATCCTACATAGCATACCACCATCCAATGTCATCAAACTAGTTGTGGCGCGGTTTTGCGAAAGGGTACAAGTGCCAAAATGGAAAAAATAATTTCAAGAGGAATCGATTGGTGTCATCGCGGATTGTCAAAACGGGACATATTCCGCCTTAAACGAGCTGGAAAGTTCGAGCGGTTTTGCAAAACTGTACTATTTACTTGAGTTTATCCAAAACGGTACAAACATTTTCGGGGGACGGATCTAGTATGTCTTTCAACAACTTGTCTATCGATTTTCATTGTTTGATTTGCGTTTCAATCGATTAGGCTGGACTGAAGAGAAGAAAGAAATCCAAAAACTGCTGAAATTCGTTGATATTCTTACCAGAAGATTGCGAAAAATTCTATACAGATATGTTGAAAAATGAGGACGCCGTAATACCTGAAGATGAACCCCTGAAATTTAACAGCGCTGATGACATTTTTTGAATGATCACACTTCAAGTGATTCCGATCTCGAACATAGTGATGATCGTTTTCAAAGTTACCTGGAATTCGCAGCTACTTCAGGATTATTTTGTTCTTATTACATGACGTACTTTTGATTTTTTTCAGCCTTCAACTGATTCCGATCTCAACATAGCGGTGATGGTTTTTGTAAGTGGTTAGCCACTTTTGGAATATTATTTTTCAATAAAAACAATCCAAACAATTGTACGACCATATTTTTATACCTATTTAAATCTTCCAATGAATTCAATCGGAATTACTTTCTCACTAAAATCAAATCTAAATAAAAGTGGAATAAAATTATTTTGAATTGTATGCATAAAATCCATGGAATACTCGGGAACCCACCCCCGGGGGTCCCCCTCCATGGGATCGTGGGTGTTTTACTCGAGTGAAAACACTCGCGAGCCGGAGTGAAAACTGTGTTTAGTACCGTTTTGGAAACCGCCCCGTTTTCACGTTCATTTTTTGATGGGATGGAAGTGGTATTGGTATCATTTTGATGTGTAGACATAATCTAACCATTGAGTGGACTCATAAGAAAGAAAAAAGTTTTTTATAAGTTAATATGCAAAGGATTGAAACGTTTTTCTCGTTTCCTGAAAATTCACTTTTTTAGAATTGTACTCTCTTGCTAAATTGCGCCTCAATTTTAATAATTTTGATTTAATCAGTGGGGAATTTTGATCTTCAATGAAAATTAACCAACTGCTAAAATAATAGTGTGACTAATTTATGTGACATGTTACTAAGTAGCAGTCTACACACAAGATCGGTGTTGAGTAATTAATTTAGAATAAGTAAATCAAGTACAAATTAACAGAGTAGTGAACTTCATTATATTCCCTCTAGCAAAGATTAGTTTTACGAGAAGATCTACAGAAATCAAAGCCATTTTTTGTGTTGCTTTAAAAATGTATGGATAACTCCAGAGCCGAGACATGTCTTATCAAAACGGGTCTAATGGAATTAATGTGGTGGGGTAGGCACCACAACACAAAGTAATCCATCAATAAATAAGCGGAGGAGTTTGAAAGCATCGGAGAAACTTAATTTTGCATGTCCAGCAATAAGAAGGCCCTTTTCTTAGTCGAAAAATTATTGGTTCCATCGCCAAATGTAAAATAACGATGATACCTGACATGCCGCGATTGGCAGTAAACTGTCACAGTCCAGCCACTATCAGACGATCCTCAGTTACAGATACATATTCAAAATAACATCTGTAACAGTATCTGCCGCATTTGGATGTATCAAGAGATAAATCTGGGTCATCAGGAGAGATAATACCATGGTCGGGGAACAGAAAATTGCCACTGTTTAATATGGATTCAACTTCAAAAATTCAATTGCAGAGCTCAAAAACTGCTGGGCTGCCCTAGACTGAGCGTTCAAGTTGACAATTAAATCTTACAATTAATCTCATAGGAATTCATTAGTTCAATCATGAGTCTTCTTTTTAGGGTCAGTACGGTGACCAGCCTTACAATCCGGCTGTAGCCTCGTACAATCCGGCTACAGCTTTCTGTCAAAAGCACAACCGTCCAATTTCCCACAGCTTACTGATAAATACTAGTTACTCCCATGGTACGAACCATAAGTCGGATCTTTCCTATCCTCTTCTATGTTGGCTTATAATGATAAGATGTGCAGCCACTCTGATCAACTGAGTGAGACAGCAGACTGATAAATGAAACAAATAAAGTTAGAAGTCATTCGAATAGCGAGCTGTAAAACCAATATGACAACATCGGTTGATGGAGGACAATGAACTTGAGGGGAAAAAACTATCTCTCACATCACAAGTCAAAATAGAACAAATTGGTTCAACACCAACTGGTGTGCCGAGTGGAATCATCCATTTTCCGTGTCAGGTCCATTTATTCTTCCCTATAGCCGGAAACCTGTCAGCTTCTCAACTGTCAGTCACAAAACATAATAAAGAGGAACAAAGAGTTTCGGGTTGTGATGTTTGATTGTTGCGCACTGCCCTCCCTCATCCTACAAACATTTGATTGTGCAAAAGGAGACTTGACAGACATGATTTACTGTTTTATGTGATCGACTTGCTGACCTAACCCTCCAACATTGGCCAAGCCTGTCATCCGGTAGTTAACCGAAGTTGCATCAGTAGTTAGTAACAACCTTCGCTAGAACCAATGTTTTCCTCTCGACAAATGCAGTCCTAGTAATTGAATGAAAAAACACTGCCAATTCTAACGCATGGGTTCAATATTTTTGGAATAACACGTGATTGATAATATCATTGTGGGGGAACGGAACCAGTTTTAAGTTAAAAAATTGAGATTATTTGCCTTGGTTGAATGTCTACGGATCTTTAACCTACCTCGATTGATTTTAAGCGCCCCACACACTGTCAGTTTAACCGAAGATAGTCGTAAGACCGTCGATCAGGGTTGCCCACACATTTATTAGTTGATCTGAAGATAATGGACAGCAGTTCGCCCGGACTGAAGGTGTGTGGTCGTCGGGCAGGCGGTGATCGGATGAGAGATCTCAAGTGCCACACACAGTCAGTTGGCCTGCAAGCGAGCGATCCACAATCTCCATTTCCGTTCAGTTTCCATCAGTTTTGCGAGAGATCAGTTTTGTGCTTTCAATCACCAACCGAGATTGAACTGACGGCCATGACCGACAGTACGCCTGCAAATACCGGACTCTAGTGTGTGCTATCTTCAGTATATCATCTGCCGTTTAGTATAGGCATCCGCAGGTGGTTGACTGTTAGTGTATGGAACTCGGCGATATTGGTCGTACGATCGCCTGTTAAGGCGATGGCTTGCAGGCGGCAATCGTTCATTGTATGGCCTCTTTGACACCCAAAATTACTAGATCATGACACCCCACTTGCCCAAGTCAGTAAAAAACCTCAAAAACCCACGTTTTGGCCGAGTTTTGACAATTTTGGCCCATCGCATCTATCCGTATCGGACTGGCTAGAAGTTAGGACCAACCAAGGAGTCCATGTTCGAAAGAACGGATTTTTACATACATTCGTAGATCTCCCATAAGGAGCACGGACATAGCAGTTTTGGAATATTTTGGGTGGGGAGGGGAGGGGGTTAATAAAATACTGTTGCTATACTTTAACAAAGGCTGGTTACTGAAAATGATAGAAATGATGATAAACCCAGCGACCTAATAAAATTATTATTATTAAAGTCCCCAATAGAGTGGAATCACCCAAGGCCTGTACAACGATCGTCGTCATCGGCTAAAGCAATAATTTCCAAAAATTCTTACATCAAAGTGAGTAGGAATAATCTGCAAAAAGGCAAATCAATATTCATTGCAGACTTGTAACATATACTTAATATTCAAGAATGAATATTTCTTCTAATACCTCTGAATAGCATCTGAAAGACTTATAAATACAAGGTATGCAATTGAACTACCCGTAAGAATATTGGAATTGGTACTCAATATAGAGTTAATCTCCTCATTTATATTTGTTTTAGTGAAATTGTTCAAATTAATCAAAAACGTATAATATCTCCTTCATTTGATGGAAGCGTATCGTTTTTTCTAAATTTCAGCCAAAATTTTACGGGAGATATACCCTGGCCGAGTCTGTAACTTAGGGATGAGAAAACCCACTAGTAATATTCAGTGTGTGCGAATTTTTTCATTTTAAACCTCTCTTGTGCCACTTGTAATTTTAAGAAACAAAATTGAATTGAATTGGTTCGGCAACAATCTTTGATTAGTGTAACTAGTGACAAACACTTCATGGAAATGGGACATTATTTCGAGGCAATTGCCCTGAGATCAAGCTGTTGACGGCGAAAGCTATTGGAGGCTTCATCAAAGGTTGGTTCGATTCTAAACACGATCAGGCTGACAAACATGACCCGGATATTAGTGATTGAGTCTTTGATGACAGCGAGCCCGTGGCCGTAACACGATAAACACATAAGAACACATCAAACAATGATAAGCCGAACTGTTTAATGACAGATTGAAATGCCCTGACTTCTCTCCCAACCCATCTCTAAACGCCCCTGATTAAATTTTCCGAATTAATAAGAAATCTAAGCAACATTGACCGCCCCCGAACTTATAAGCCATACCACAGCACACACACGAGTCGTTGAATGTGCAACAAAACACACAACAAAAAACAAATAAACTAAGTTTACCCACGGAATCTAACCCCTGGACGTCTCACACTGGATGGAGGTACGCTATCAAAGAGCTGGGGTGTTAGTTAACAACATTTAGTTCCGCTGCCTACGTACACTGGGAATAATATAGGTATCAGTCCGAAATCGGCGATTTATAGTTATGAATCCCACTGGAAAGCTCTTGGTGAACTTTATTTGAGGGTAAGAACGGTTTATTTTCAAGGGAAAAATGACCAGGATAGCCGATAAACCACTACGGATATTTGTGGAACTTTTAACTCCCATTGGAGGAAGAGAGGTTCATCTCTATGTTGTAACAGTGGATCATTCTTAATGTCCCACAACAATTCCAATAATTTTAGTCATGAAGTTTTTGAGGGAAAACACCAGTACACCTCGGAATGTGTCGCTATTGATCCGAATGAGTTAATCTTATTCCTTCTTTCGATTAATACCTGAGTATTTCAAGATGTTCCACTATTGGTCCTAGCCTTACACCGTTATAGTACTAGTCCAACAAAAGATGCGCCAGTACTTGTCCCGAAATATATCAACTGTTCTCCTGTTTGCTGGTCATTAACTCAATATGTTCCGTTATTATCCCATGTTGAACTGCACATTTCTATCTGATTCTCCGGGGTAGCTGCGCTACTCAAATTTAATTAAGTTAAGTGATTTAAGTGAATTATTGGAACAATATTATGGAATTTTACCAAATGTACCCCTCCTTAAATCAGAAAATTGGAGTGTCGCGTGTTGGGTAGATAGTTAAGGATCATGGATATAGTAAATGTTGACACACAAGTTTTTCTGCTCCCATGATACTCCATTAAAAAACCCAAAAATGTTTGATTACGATTTCCCAAAAGTTACATTTTTTTATTTATACCATTATTATTTCCAGTGTGCGATATTCTCAAAGTCAAGTTTGATGTATGCTCGCGAAAAGCGATAGTGTAGGTGCGACAGATGGAGCGAACACCGAGCGAATAACACTGGTTTTCCTGACTTCTTACTTAAGACAATCACTACCAACTGTTTCTAATCAAACCGGTAACTTACTGGTGCCAATACCGAGCTAAGTACTCTATGGTATATAGTGCACCAAATTTCAGCAGTGCTTTACACTTGCACAGGTTTAGAAATCCAAATCTAAAACAGGAATTTTGTCACCTAGAGTTGGAATGCTTTTCGCCAATACAAAAGGACATGTAGTCCTCTATGAGCCCTCTACACATAAGTATATGTTTAATACATTTCTAGGCTTTCAATTAACTTCATGATTTCCGGCGGGAATGATGGCCACGATGATTATCCAAAATCCCTCTTGCCCTTCGGGGAGTTGGGAAAGTAAGATGGTACTTTACTACACCAATACGAGCATCTCTCGATAAAAGCTGATAGCAACCGGTGGGGTTATTCACAAGATCAGCACGAAAAGTGTAAAACAGCTCATCGAGTGAAGAAATACTCTCTCTCATAAGTCTCTAATGGAGACCTCGCGTGGTCTAAGAAACCGTTTTACCAAGCGCCAGACTCCCGAATTAACTGGAGAAAAGAATAGCTAAAGGCGGGGAATAAAAGTGATGGATTAATCAGAAGAGTCGTACGGGGAATATTGTCGGTTTTTCATTTCTACGAGAAGTACAGTTTAATATTGTGTTCTCTAAAAAAAGGAAGAACTTCTCCCCCCTTGATTTAGATTTGATTTATTTTTACCTGAGTAATCCTTATAGATCTGCCGACTTAGGGTTTGTATTTATACTAGAGATGGAAAGTTTGTAATGCCTCATTAAACGCTTAAAACTGTGTTGCATAACAGGAACAACAAATGATGTTACGCTATCGATCCAACATCCAACTCCAAGGGATAACTTTTCTAATTGACATATGGGTGATTTTTCAACAGCTATGTTTCAAGCTATATGAACAACTCAGGGACACAAAAGATCAACTAAAAGAAAGAGGTAGTAACTAAGAAGAATGGTGGAATAGTGAAGCAGCTTCCCACAGGCATGGACAAGCTCACCGAGAGGGTCTGACAACTAAGAGCAGTAATGTCATTGAGATGGGAACCCACTGAGATCAAATAAGAGGTTTGGAGATGGGGATTGTCATACCACCGGAGAAGTCATGTCGAAGTGTGGAGGAACGACAGTTCGCCAAAGAACAGTTTGTAAATGTGATATTTAACTGGTGCAAGAGTACATGGGGCTAAACCCAGGTGGAATGTTTCAATTCCAGAACGGGAACACACCTCTGTATTCCAAGCAGAAATCGTGGCAATCGAGGCAGCAGCAGCTGAGAGCCTTAGACGCAAAAAGGCCCACGTCCGCATTCTCTCAGACAGCCAAGCTTCGAAAAGAGTATTAATTTACTATCTCATCACGAGTGGTTAGGTGCTGCATGCAAGCCCTTAACAACCCAGCCAAACATAACAGGGTTCGTCTGGAATGGGTGCCGGGGCATAAAGGAGTATCTGGTAACGAGAAGGCTGGCGAGCTTGCAAGATCCCAATCTCTATTTGTAGGCCCTCAGCCGGCAGTCGGTTTACCAGAAACCGCCTTTAGAAGGACCATCAACACTGGGTCAACCAACAACCACAAGTAGATGGCTCAATATTGAAGGACATGTCCACAGTAAACTCATGGTGGCGGAACCCAACACCAAAATTACTGAGTGGCTACTTGGCAAAAACCGTAGGGAACTAAAAACAATGGTCGGCCTCATAACCAGGCACCCCTTAGGTTCCACCTACAACTCTTTGGGGTCACACGAAGTTCAAACCTGTGCAGGTTATGTGAGGAGACTGACGAAACGGCATCCCACATTTTTGAGTGCTCAGCAATCACCTCTCGCAGATTTGAACTCCTTGAGGCACAAAACCCCAATGAGGTCCATTCAGAGCGAACAACTAATCAAGGGCCTCAAACCCCTTACCAAGGGGCTGAATGTCTTTAATTGAATGCAAAATAAGCCAACAGGCTTCCGTGATGGGAGCCCGTAACCTCCGCCCTGAGAGTTTTAGTCCACATCTACATGTGATATTTCAACTACCCAAGACTTTCCGAATCGTGACCTCATTTCTGCTTCTATAAAGGCTTCACTCCTGCTTCCAAAAGGGCAGGAACAATAAGCATAACATCGCTAGACGCAGTGGACAGGAAGGTGCCCCTCTACGATATAGACGTACATCGAGCTTGAAGCCCACATAACATAACAACTGAGCATAGCCCATCAAGTTAATTTACATTAATACAGTAACTACAGTTTGTAGAGATAATAGCCCAATGGCAACTACTCTATATGATCACTTCAAACACTTGTCACATTATCACGCCACAAGGTCGAGAGGTTTTGTTCTATCCAGACGTCGGATGACGTTGCTGTTGTCTAATAATCGTAGAGCTTCTGGGTTCATATGTTGATGAAGCCTCTGCTCGTGTTTAGCGGCAAATAGCTTGATCACCTCACTGACTGGTTCTATCTTGAGGTCCCGATGGAGGTCGTCATTACGTACGTACCAAGGAGCGTTGACAATACTCCTTAGTACCTTGTTTTGAAATGTTTGGATTATTTTGATGTTGGTCTTTTTTTGAACAGCCCCAGAGTTGAATGCCATATGTAAATACTGTAGATAAGCAATTTGATATGTAGGGATAGTTTTGGAGTATCTTCCAAGCAACCAATACATTTTTCGGAACTTGATGTTTAGTTCTTCTTTTTTTAATGACATGCTCAAAGCTGGATTATGAAGTTGAATTTATGCCAATTGCCTGTTTAAAGAGGAAAAATCCTATGACCTAACGAGAATCGTCACGAAATGTTGGAACCCTCATCACCAACCAATTGACTCGGAATCCTATAATTTTCGCTACTCGTGATGGCATAACTGAATGGAACATCCACAACTTGGTTACCCATACAAAAACCAAATTTTAAATCCAGATCTTTGACTTTCATTGCCTCAACAATTAGACATCATTTCTACAGTGGCTGACACCGATTCTGCAGTTTCTTTAAGAACAACCACTACAGCAGCAACTAAAACATGTAGTTGGCTCTTAATGTAAAGAGAATGTATTCATCCATTTTCCTTTTATGCATTTCAGGGAACAGCTTACATCCGGAACCCGACAAAGCTGCTCCAGGCACCCTGAGCCATCGTCAATAATCCAATCTGGTCTGAGGCTTCTTCAGGTTGAAATGGGTTCTTCATCATGCACTGCTTACTTAACGCTCATGTTGCAAAAAAACAAGGGCAGCATGATATCGTTAAATCGGAGTAATTCATTATGAATCAAAAGAGGTGATTTACTGGCATCTGTGAGTCTCTTCAGTATAAAAACTCAATCCCAGCAGGAATTCAAATCAGGAAGTCGTAAAGTCTTCACCTTTATTCGTTCAGTTACGGTCCAGGTCCATATTTTACGAAAGTTCTTGGATCAAAACCCTCCTTCAGAATTTGTATAGCACAACTGATGCAATCCAAAAAGGACTCAGTACGTCAGCAAGGTAAATTGACGAATCAATAACCAACAATCAGATACGATCATCAAAGTAATGGAGGGTTGTATCGTCTAGTTCGCCGGTGACATCAATTCTTACATTCGGATTCCTCATATTTTCGATTCCTACCAACATCTGTTTGGTTCCGAATGAAACCGTGAAAAACGTAGAACGGCACGATCCCATGCAATTTTCTTTGTTCTCATTTCGTCCATGTATCCGCTACGTGTTCTCGCATTTTTCAACGCCCGCGATTGTCCACCCAGTACGTGAGTTTGTCGAATGGGGTTTTTCTGTTTGCGCCTTCCGAAGATCATTTGAAATTCGAGAACCCCCTTAATAAAATTCAAATAGGTAAGCCGAACAAATAAGAACGGAACCCCGCAAGACTTATTTGAATAACACAACCGGTCTGAAATATATTGCACTAGCTTCAAAGCGATGGTTGTCTTGCTAAAACGCTGAAAAATATTACACAAAGGTTTAATATCTCTCTCGAAATCGTACCTCTTTACGTAAATCGATCTACGAGTGTGTTTATTAGACGCAGACCGTACTACATGATCTTAACTCGGCGCTTCAATGAATTATGATTGTGTTCATTATATAAGAAGAAATTAGCCTCAAGGGTTCTTCAGCTCACCAGTGTGTCTCTATAGCATGTAATTGACTTTTAAGTATATCAAGTATTATAAAATGACTTCGTCATAAATATAACTCATTAAACAATAAAACTTTACTACCTATAGTCCCTTAGTACGTAACACAAGCGGTAATACCTCCAATGGTGCGATATTTACTGTATATTGACAAGGATGTTGAAACCAATGAAGAGAACAACTGAAATTTATTTAAATTAAATAAAACACCTACCTATGCTTCATTTGTTCGTAAACGTTATAAATCCAGTAGTTTCGGGGAAAAAGCTTCGGACGGCATAAGGAGGGATTTTTTTATTTTTTGTATTTTTTACTTTTGAGGGGATTAACAATATCTTTTTCTTGACCAATTAAAAATATTCTTTATTGAAAATGATAAACCAAAATGGAAAAGAAGAATTTCCTGGATTCTCTAAAGTTCCGAATTTTACATCTAATTAACAAACAAATATACTTGCGGCTCAAGAATAATAAAATACTTGAATGATAAACATTTATCATCTTTAATGGAAAAGCCATTTGTGCAAGAAAACAAGAATGAATTACAGAAATTTGGCCAAATGTACAATGCATTACCCACCTGTCAAATCACATAGGATTTTATATCCCAAACGACTGTCAACACTTTCTGATGTGCACATTATTGGTGTTGACCTCATTTCACTTTATTATTTTCGTTATTAGGATGTTTTGTAACAGTAACAGTCTTAGGAAAAATTAGTTTATCAACACCTCAAAATATTTTCAAAGTAAACTTCACTGCTTCAAAGTAAATAGATCCAAAGTAAAATTCATTCCGAGCCCAGCTAAACTTCGCTTTTCTCCTCACTAACTGGAATAAAGTCAACTAAATTTGTCTGACGAACCATATTTTAAAATTTGCCATTTTGAATGCACAAAAATTGTAATCTACTAAATCATGGACAGAAACCTTTTTTACTATTTAATTTTCTCCTTTGACTTCTGAGTTTTTGCAGCTTTTATGGGTTTTTACCATGTTTTAATGAAATGTGAACATAATGTTAACGGTATAATTTCCTGTAAAATTTATATTGTTTGAGCTTACAGTTGATAAACTTTCCTAAGCAATATTCTGCTTTTAAAAAGTCTCTGATTAATTATTCCAACGATTAAAGGGATTTATTTGCCATTTTTAGACATTTTTTTGTTCAACAATTTCATTTTTGCATGATCCGGAAAAAATTCGGTGTTTGCGTGTCCACCGATTCGTCTTTTCTGTTAGGAACAAATTTTTTGGAGGAGGGACGAAGTTTTCATTTCCAGAGTTCTCGTCTAGAATTACTCATACAAAATCGTTATGAAGTATAAGGATGTTTTTGTATATACTCGTACGCACCATATACCAGAGATAGTTCGGAGATAGGCTATATATTTATACAAATTTACTGATGGCTGTATGGAACTGTGTACATGATTACAGAATTGCAAAAAGAAATCAAGAAACAACAATATCATATTTAAAAAACTTTTATGAGAACAGGTTGAGCAGGAAAAGGAATTCAACTTGAGAGTTTCTGGCTGCTCCTGCAGTAACTATTTTTCTCATTCACGCTTAACTGATACCTCCATTGAGTGAATTTTCTATATTTTGATTTCAAACGTTTTTGAAATCAAAAATTTGTGAATGTCCGTGTTTTCATGAAAAGTATCTACCTACGAATCAAGTTGAGCAGGTTCAAACCATTCGCCAAGGAACAAAGCACCTTCTTCAAAGGGACACGCTGCACGACTGGAGGTGGTTTTATTTCGAACGCGGAATTAGCGACTTTCGATTTATACGACGTCTATTTGTGGACAGACCTTTTTGGTAACAGAGAACACGACGGATAAGAAACTTCGTAGAAGCTCAAAGCTATAGAGTTATAAATAGTGAGCACAACGGAACTAGAGGTCGCGAACCTATTATCCATTGGACGTTGCTGAAGGACAATTGAAAGAGGGGTTGATTATGGATTATTCATGTATGGTGTACAAATAACGCAGGAGTTGTCGTGTTCACGGGAATGAAACTTAAATGTACGAGATAGATTCCGTCATACCGAACTATCGTAGGGTCGAACGTTCATCATTGATCGGGGATTATGGTGGACATTTGAGGAAAGCATTCCCTGACAGCTAGCTGCACATAACGTACTGTTAAGCATACTCGGGGCTGTCAGATTCTACTGTGTACGGTTATTGATGACAAATTTGACGGTGTGACCCCAGCCAACTCGTCCAAGATTAGTCATACTTTTGAAACGAACCACATGATTTTGAATTTGTTCTAATGTGTTCCCTTCCGACTTCTGGTCGAGGCAGCATAAGGTAAATGATACCAAACAAAACATGTTTTCCCAACATCCACCTCCTCCAATTATATGTTAGGTCATAGAAGAATTTCCCGAGGTTTGCTGCTCATCCAGAATAAAACTTTGATCGAGCAATAAATTTCAATAGGCACCTCACTATTGACAAAGCTTTCCTACGTTGGAGGTCCTAACAAATAGGTTCGTAATAATCACATTTGGTTCGTTGATTAGGTTTATTCAAACACATTCGCAGGAAATGTGGAAAACAGGAAAATACGGCTATACATTTCAATTTTTGGTTTATTGTTTTGAAAATAATCGAGAAAAAAACAATCCCCCTCAAAATTTGTTGGTTTGCTTTTCAAGATGCTTATAATCCAAAATTCGAATTGGAAACTAGATAAATAAATATCCGCACATTCGCCAGTGAGAGATTTTCTCCAAAATTACTAGAGCAAAGTTGATCAAAATTGTACAAAAAAAAATCACAAATGGGATAGTTCTAAAGCTCGCACCAACCTTGACGACAAGATAAATCAAAGGGCTGAATATTAAAGAATAGCAATATTCATTCCGAAATAACGAAAACATTTCATGTTCATTTTTGAAAAACCTCTTTTATGCAATAAAACCCCAGAAGTTTCGAATACTAAGTCAAGGGGGGGGGGGATAGCCGATTCATTCAAGCAATCTTCATACCTACTAAAATGTCCAGCTCATTTTCGTTTGATTAAGAATTTGTTCAAGTTTTCAAAAATGTTCATAAGGGTTATGTAATTACATTTATAACAGTTAAAAATGTTACTGTGACCGTGTGTGATAAAAACCGGTCATAAGCCCTGTAATGCATGATTACTTTATATTTAGATATCAGCTATTGTTCTGGTGTCAGAGGGACTGATTAAGAGTTAGTGTTTACGGAGATATAATTATGATGAAGTCATACTATCGCTTGGTAACTATTAAAACTGTTTTGACCAGATAAGTTTTGAAACGCTAATGCGAATACGGTTATAGTTAAGTCAAAACTTTTCCAGTCGACCTAAGGTAGAGGAATCGGGTATAGAACTCCTTTGGGATGTCTAGTATGCAATTAAAATGTAAGTAATCATAGATTTTAAATACTGTGCGTTACTAGAAGTCATAGGCGTAAAAGGGATATTAAATATGGAAATAATGAAGCTTTACGTAATAATTTGCAGCGTTTTTCATTAACCGGCATGTCGATAACCTTCGTTCGAAAAAAAAAAGAATAAAAACGCTTATCAATCAATTTCTTACATGACAAATCTACAAAGCACAGTCGCATTACGAGTTCTTTGAACGACGAAAGAGAGCTACTGCAAGAGTGGAATCGCCAGACGTAATATAAACATACTTCTGTTTTAATTTCAATCGGTGCGGCCCCTAAGGCAATGCTGCCGCTAGCCACGAAAATGAGAAAGGGCGCTAGAGTTTCCATGGAATAAAATGAAATGGGAAACAGCTGAATGCAAATATGGACGGAAAGTATCTGAATAGAAACAGTGTTGACAAATATTATATTTCTCTAACGTCACCTCTAATTTACGTGGGGTGCTTTCGGGAAATGCTCTATATTTCAATCCAAACGTACCAGAGCGGAACTGAAGAAAAAAATTAGCTTATAAAAAACATATTCGGTACGGATAATGAAACTGCGACTATTTATAAATGTGTGAGGTACATTATTCTTCCATCAATTTACAAGGACTAGACAATTAACAATGCGTTCAACAACATAACTGAACAGATTAGAGAGCGAGTGCGAAACGAAATTGTAAAGGAAGTACCAGATTTGAGGAAAACAATCCAATCATATCAGCAGGGTCATTCTATTTTTTGCCGCTTCCAAGTCCCCAATGACGTATTCTCACAATTATCAATGAAAACCATGGATGTTACAATCAATTCAAATAAAATACCATACAGTAATTCAGTAAGATATTTGGGGATGAACCTCGATTCAAAATTAAATTGGAATAATCACATAGAAAAGAAAAAGCAAGAATTGAAGATCAGGTATAGCAGGATGTACTGGCAGTTGGGAAGGAATTCCCGCTTAACACTCCACAACAGACTACTATTATACAGGGTGTCCCAGGAGTTATGCACAATCCGTCTCCTACGTATTCTACAACTCATTTCCGACCAAAAACGCCTTCTTGCAATTTTTTGCCAGAGGCCTCGTTTCCGAGCTATTCGCGATTTAAGATTTTTTTTCGTGTTTTGGATCTTAAGTCATTAAAACTGTCATAACTCTCTCAATTGTGGACATACCTCAAATTTGATGGCACCGTTGGAAAGAGCGTTAAATTTTCTATCTATTTGATGTCAGAAAACTCTCTTTAAATTGCATTGAAGATGTCCGATTGCTGCGCGAAATGGCAGTCTAGCCAAAATCTTGAAATCGCCCGTTTTTCATTTCGCCTAGAAACCCCATGAATGCTTGACGCAGAACTGTGCAGGCCAGATAAGACGTGCGCCGAAATGTCAGCTTTCCAACGGGGTAGTCGTTTTGGTTTTTAAAAATATTTTTGGTTAAAGAAATGTGTTTAACTGCAGTGTGTTTTCTGTTAAAATTGAGGTTTTTCCAAAAGTATTGAAGATAAATGCAACTCATCGCAGTCGGAAATGAGTTGTAGAACACGTAGGAGTCGGATTGTGCATAAGTATGATATTCATAAGGGCCTGAGGTTAGAGACAGTCTATGAAACAGTTACAAAGCACGCGAGGAAGCACGAACAACGGCTCCACAAACACGAGAACCCGGAGATACGGATAAACTTCGGCGCCTCAAGAGGAAAAAACTATTTGACTTAGTTGTGCAAAGCGCAATAAACTGATTTATTACAATATTATTACTTTGTATACTATCTAAAGGGAAGGTTTTATGGAAAACCTAACCTACTGCTGTGTCTACTATACTATGAAAAATATTGCTAGATGAAAATGTATATAAATTTTTCAGTTGCAATAAAAAATCATAGAAAAAAAATTAGGGCTAGAGTGTATTTCTCGTTATTTCGTATATTATGATTCTATGCTACTTTGTTTCAGATTTGCACCAGAACCTAATTTTGCGGTGAAATAGTGATTAGTGACTAATTTTACACCACTGATTATTTTTAAACCGTGATCTCCGCAGAATTAGGTATCTAATCCAGAACTAATACACATTGCGTAATAAATTCTTGAGGTTTTTCTCGGGATTTCTCCCAGTCTGTTTTCTAACCCTCTGGCGTTTTAAAAATGCGAAATTAATGAGGTATTGGTATCAAGTTGGTATCGTAACAACATAGCACGACGTTCCATCTCTGTTATGAAACTCTGCAACAGAAATATAACTTAATTTGTCTCTCTAATGAAGTTACTTAAAATTCCTTTCAAGGGAAAATGGTGCCTTTGGTAACGATGCCCTTGTTTTTGGATATTACGTTGATATTGCACCCCGGGCTCCTAATCCATCACTTATATTCCGCAGAACCTCGTTACACAAGGCGGTGGAGAAAAAGGAAATTGGAAAGGCTTTTCAGATGCAAATAACCTCCTTTTTAAACTTTCTTCGTTCAGTTACCGAGACTAGAGAGTGGAGGGTTTGCAAGAAATCCTGTCACGTCTCTAGAGAATTGCTGTTTTTCTCAAGGCTGAAGCGCAGGAGGTTAGTTCTTGCCTTGAAACTTGTCAACAAATTGCTTAATCATCAAGATCGAAATAGTTACTTTTGACTGCTGTTCTGTATTCATTTAAAAAGCTCAAAATTCCCTATACGTGGTTGGTGTTGAATATGAACGGCGTAAATTCAGTGGGGACACAAATTAAGGCGGTAGACATTGATGAAACAATGTACAATTCGTTTCGCAGTCAACCTCATAACATATGATGTGCTAAATCACAGAGTAGGTAACGCACACTCTTATCGGGATCTAATCAGGATGTACCGATGTGTACTTTCATCGACATAGGTATATGATACCAAAATATCGATACCAGCGATATATTTGGTTTAGTGCACAGTGTTAACAAATTCTGATCTATTTTTCCAACTGATCTATATTTTACTAGAACGGTTGATGTAGGATATTTTTCTGTTTTTGAGATGCGAGTGAAGCGAGCATCCAGACCAGCAAACTAGACAGAACACATTCGAACACACATCGAAAG
This sequence comes from Creontiades dilutus, assembly GCA_031894815.1. Lineage (NCBI taxonomy): Eukaryota > Metazoa > Arthropoda > Insecta > Hemiptera > Miridae > Creontiades > Creontiades dilutus. The sequence goes on along the minus strand of JAVIWC010001314.1, from coordinate 174,241 downwards.
CGTGGACCTATATCGAAATTTTTCAATATGGCAACGGTGTTATAAGAGGTGCGTTACCTATTCTGTGATTCTACCAACAAAAGAATATCGAAACTTTAAAATTCTTCATTCAAGGAAGTATTATACTTGAGAAAATGAAAAGTTAAGTTCCACAGTTTTTTTGGAATTCATAGATATTCGATTTTTCCACCACCGGAAGCATTTATCACACAGACACGATAACTCAATTCATCCCACACTCTTGATAATATGTCGGGGGTCACACTCTCCATTACGGCTACTATGCGGGCTTTGAGGTCAACCAAATTCTTGGCTAGAGAGGAGGCTTTTATGTATCACCATAAGAAGAAATGGCAAGGCATCATATCAGGGGAACGAGGAGGCCATGGGTGAAGAACCAAATCTTCCGCACAACTTCGACCTATCCATCGGTGAGGGAGAAAGTCACTTGAGAACTCGCGTACCTGAAGAGGCGAATGAGGTGGTGCCCCATCTTGTTGGAATATCAATTTTTCAAAGTTGCCCTGTTCTTCAAATTGGGGCTGTCCCCATTGATTGAAAACCCATCAAAAAAGAATAGACCGTAAACTTTGTGTTGAGAAATGGCACAAAACACGGAAAAGGTTGCATTTGTTTTGAAGAAGGTTGAATTCGACGTGGAAATTCTATAAGTATCAGTCCTTCAGTTGAAACTTGGCTGCGATGCAGGAAGCACCATATTCGTCCATGGGCCCCACAAAGGTCTATAAGTATAATTTTCACGTACGACGAACATATGTTCCGTTGAAAGAGCTAAAATTTATATTAGGCTACGTTCTGATAGGAGTGGTGAATTTCGTTCAACCTAAAAATAACAAGATCTGCCAAGGCAGTAAATATGTATTTTCGGAGTGATTCATGACTACCTAAGCTATTCTTGAGTTTTAATTACATTATCTGATGGATAATATACAAAATAATATTTTATATTATATTAGGATATATTATATTATATTAGGAAAGCCTGTGCAGATAACACGTGTTCTGGTAAGTGTTTGATTTATGTATGTCAGGCTGATCGTTATGCAAAAATCGAGAAGAAAACACAATCGGTGTCAAGCTTTAAAGAGAGCGAATCGAGAACAATTTGAAATGATATCTATTAATAACAAGCAAAAATAGTATTCTTATTTCGTAAGTATTCGATTACTAGATTTTTTAATATTCCAAACTACCTGTGGTGTCCCCTCAAGTTGATCTAAAGTGATATCGATAATTCAAACCCCAGGGCCATATATTAAATGAAGCCCATTTCCATAACTTTGACAAATAATGCAGTAGTTCAGGGAGACAAGTTTCGGATGGACGAATTTTTTTTTAATTCGGTTTTCGAATTCGATGCACCTTGAAACTTAAAAGTGCTATTGATTAATTCATTTTTTTACGAAAAAGGTGGATTATTTTGTAAAAATAAGTAAACCAAAAGAAAACGTAAAACGTGCGTAGCTCGCTGAGCCACGTATTTCTAATTTGCAGCAGGCTTCTCAGATGAGATTCCGGAAGAATGAGAACACTGCACGAATACCCTTTGATGTTCGTGAAAATACCAACTCCAAGTTAGAACAACCAGGAATATGACGGAGCATTCAAAAACATGCACAGTTGCACGAAGTTTGCGTTTACAATAACAACGAATTACGCAATGCTCGGTACCCAAAAATACTGAAATCTGGACGGATGCGTTAATTTATTAAGGGTTGATATTTGACAGAACATCCCCCCTCCATCAATTCAGTTCTGATCAACTTACAATAACATTAAACTCATAAATATTCAAAGCAATATTCCATTCAATATTACATTCACAGACCTTACCGAAAACAGGTGTAAGTATTTTTCTTTAGGTAATAAGCAAAAATAAAGGAAAATTTGAAACTAGTGAAAGTTCGCTAAACCTCATATTCCTAATCTCTAACAGACTTCTCGTATGGTGCTTTCGGGGTGATGAAAACACTGCACGAACACCAACTGCGAGCACCCATTGATATTCGTGAAAAATGGCAACTCCAAGTGAGAACACCCAGAAACACGACCGATCATTCAAAAACATTCACAGTTGTACAAAGTCTCAGTCAGCAAAAACATTATGGATTGGACGGGTGTGTTAATTTGTCCAGGGTTGATAAGATATCGAAAATGGCAGAACATCCCCCTCTCCTTCCATCAACAGCGGTCATTTCATTTAGGTCTGATCGACTTACAGTAAAATTATCGTTCAATCAAGTACGTTATAAATATTCAAATCACCCCCATTCACTTGTACCCTTCGTGAAAGAGCCAATGGGAGAATTATTCATGTAAACAGAGCTCTTGTGCGCTGAAATGCCTGTTTATCGCATACCGGGGACATTGTCTTATGAATCGGCTTGTTTGTTCGCTTGCCTCAAAGCTGGTAATCTCGTTAGATTTATGAGGCCCCATCAGGTATCATCTCTCGGCCGATGTTTGTCCACGAAATCGGATTCCCACGCCCGAGTCTATAGACATAACAACCCGGAAAATATATTACGTCTGCCCCTCTCCATTCCTCACTTAAAGCTATTATTCAATTAATTCATTAGATGTTATTTGATCTACTGAGACACCCAATCCACATTATATAATACTAATTGATAAGTACTAACAAGATTGTGCCACATTCTCGTGAATGTTACGTACCAATATTATTTCAGTAGTTTAGATGAAATTCCTTCAACATTCTTGTTTCCTCCTTTTAATTCCGAAGCTACAAAGGAGATGGAAGCCTAGAAGTTGCTAATCAATAAATCACACACAAAACTTTTTTCTTTCTTTTAAATAATCTTCCCTCAAAGGCAGAGATACCATTAAATGAAAACGAAAAACTAAACAAAATAATAGTGAGGATGACGCGGATGAAAGAAAGTGCCCCTACAGAATGACCAGCAGATTAAGTAAGTGCCCCAGGTGACGCGGGTGGTGACACCACGAAGTACTCCCGACACAAACATACACCCACATCCACCAGATTCCTATTAAGCAAGGAAGAATTTTAATAAACGTAAGAACGAAATTTTTCGTTTCACGTTTCAAGATGCGATATTTATAAAATCCGGTGGCAATCACACAAGATGTTAATTATTTGTAAATTTGGTGGAGTCGCACACAGCTCACTGGTCTACATTTAATGATTCAACGGAGTCATTATGAATTTCAATAATGAACCTCTGTGATGTATCACGAAAAACCACGTTCAACCACCTATTGATGATTAAAGTGCAATCTAATCACAACAAATCAATCATATTCATCGAAACATATAAAGCAAGTTGCAAAGCCCCGTTTACACTGCTTGAGCATCCTTGAGCACGATCATCGAGCATTCGTGATCGAACATTTGCTGGTTTTCAACGAGCACCACTGTTGGCACTGCCCGAGCATTCCAGACGATCACTCGTTCGCGAGCATTTTCCGCGATCAGATTTCGGCTGGAACAAGATTCGGTCCGACGAACATCGGACCCGGGTTTTACAGTGAACGGGCGACGAAAGAGCATCCCTTTGATGGTTCGTGGGAAAACTCGGGTGGATCACGAGTCTTGAGCACGAGCCAGCCTAACATTGTTCGGCTCGAAGCTACTGTTTACACTGCCTGAGCCTCGAACGAATGTTCGTTCGAAACCAAAGCTCGCGACGAATGCTCGAGCTGTGTAAACGGGCCTTTAGATATGTACCATATTGTCCATTCCTGTACCCCCTCGGGAGCCCCAGGCAACCGACGCAACGCTTCGGCTAAGGGTAACCTGCCTGTTCCCCGAAAGCGGTTGGCTTCGTGGTGGCAGTGGTTGATTACCCAGGCTGGAAGGCTAAGTTTGAAAGCTGAGGATAGGCATTTTGGTAGACTCGTCTTCTAAAATAGTGCCGGCATGTGAGTTACGTGGCTCACCGATAACTCGGACACCAACCTGCTCAATTGGCAAGGCGAGCTAGAACGCCCAACTCAACCTGAAGTGTCTCGAGCAAGCAGGTACATTTATCTCTGACGCTAGGCCCTTGACTGTGGGTGTTAACAGTCTCCCACGGTGTTCTAACAGGGATTTTCCTCCTTGCTTGCAAGGGGGGAGTAAGGACGTAAGCAAAGTGTGCTGGGATACTCCCTTGTAACTCAACACTGGGATTCACGAATCCCACTGGGGAACATATTCGAACCCCCCTCTCCCCTTACCTAGAAATAATGAACCTAAGAAGTAATTATTAGTAACATTTTCATAATGAGTACATACCTAATTATACTCAGTACTTACAGTATGGATATTTCGAAAAGTATCGACTCACCTCGTTCGTCAACGTGCGCCCACCTTCTTACGAGAATAAAACGAGATACTTGTTGGGTGGTTTCCACGCTTCAGACCGCGACGGAGAAAATTGACAGGTTGAAACGTCCACCGCCCCCGCCGCCTGACGTGCCCCACTATCGTTTTCAACCCCTTTCTCGTCCCACTTTTCCCCGGTTTTCAGCCCAGACGTGTCGTCGGATGATGTGCCCTCCGGGTCAGGCGGCAATCAACCGATAGATCATTCGACTGAAATTCACTCCGGTTCCTGCCCCAACGGGAGAAATGAAAAAGAGCCAGAGGGTCCGGGAGCATTGCCAGAAAATTCGCTCAATACCAAGGATCATGGAAAGTAATCTCTACTTGTGATACGAAATAGGTTGACTGATAACCAGTAGGTTGACTGGTTTACTGGTTGTGGAGAAATAGGATTTACATATGGTTACAGGCAACTTCTACCAATCAGGCTCTCATTACTAAGGCACAGCATCTTGGGTAGAGCGAAGAAAATTGAAAATTTGCAATTATCGATTTATTGATCAAAATCAAATTAATTCTAGAAAAGAAATGTTGGTGAATGAGATATGAATGTGTGGTCCCTCTAAGCCAGTGGTCTTCAACCCGCGGCCTGCCAACCTATTTACTCGTACTTTGTCAAATCAAATGGCAACTACGTAAAGGGTGTTTAAAAAAGAACGGTTGAAACGCACTTTTCTTTTTTGATCTTTTTTGTGATTTTTTATATCTGTCATCAAATGGAACAAGATGAAACGGATCTTCATTTTCATTTGAATGGCTTTGTCAATCAACAAAATTGCCGAATATGGGGAGCTGAGAACCCAAGAGTAATTCAAGAACGAGAAATGCATCCTCAAAGAGTTACCATTAGTGATCGGGTAACGGTGAATTTCATGGACAGGGTGATTGGGTAGGGCTAGTAGGGGAGGGCATATGTCCGATGTTGTTTTTTAAGTCTCCTCAAGATCCTCAAGATCTCCTGAATCGACTGGTATGACTTTTTTGTTTGTCTTTTTGCGAAAATAAATTAATTTTACAGCATTTTCAAATCCGGTGTTCTTTTTGAAACACCCTTATTTTGTGAGAAAAACCACGTTTTTCTGTGTTCAATAGAAATCAGCTCCGAGAGGAGTGGGGGCAGCATATGTGGGAGAATGCCCTGGAAACGTAACAAATGGAACTTATTGAATTTCAAAGCGCAACAGAGATTTGCAGAAGAAATTTAAAAATGTTGGATTTTGGAGTTTTACTCATTGTATGTTGAGAAACATCAATATCCACATATCGGATCTCATACTTAGTTCATAGCTTCTCTTTTTGGCAGCACTTACATCAGTGAGCAGCTCTTTTCCAAAATGAAGAACGTGAAGACGAAACTGGGGAGCCGTGTTTCTGACATCCATATAGAGAACTCTCTTCGAATTGCTTTATTTCACATAAAAGCTAATATTGAAAAAAAAAAAGTCAAAGGGAAATTCTCAAGATTTTAATATTTTCAATTTAGATTTGTGTTTTGCAACATTTTTAGTATTGTTAAAATATACAATGTATTTTTTCATGTATTAATACTCATTAAGTAGTGATTTTGATGTGATTGGAAAAATTAACATTTTTTTCTTAATTATTCTTGTTTTCTTTCCCAAACGAAAGACTATTACATGTAGTTATATGATATATAACGTATTGTGTTAGTGTGAGAGTGTGTGTGTGTCATTGGATGATTAGATTAATGGGGCCCCTGAGCCCTTTTCAATGAAAACTTGGTCCTTTATTAAGACAAGATTGAAGGCCACTGCTCTAAACAACGATCCAATAACCAGCTTCCCAACAAAACGCTAGAAAGCCAAATTCGTGCGCTACCGAACAAGACCCATCTGGGGTTCCAACGGGTCTCACAACCGCTCGAATATTTAACCGGACATTTAAAAAACAGAAGAGAAGTCCCATACGACGGGACTAACTCATAATCCAACACGCCCCGGCTCAGTTCACTCCGCCTCATTATAATAAAGCGCATTTTCCTCTCCGCCAAACCTCATTGGTCTGCTAAAAATACTTTTTTTCTTCTGTCAACATTCGGTTATTATGTCTAGAAAAACGGCGGATATTCGCGTTGAAGGTAAAACTGAAGTGGAACGCGAATTCAACAACCTCTGAACGATTTTTTTCCCCACACGGTTGCGTATTGTAAAATCAACAGGTTTTTTCTCTCGTTTAAGGCTGAATGTCATCGAGTTGTAGAATGCGGTTAACTGGCACGCCGTTCGAAGATGTGACGGGATGTCCTGTGCTCTCAAGGTGTTATGAAGACTCCCGTCAAGTAGCTTGACCGAGTGAGGCGAATCTTACGGCATCATTGTAAAAAATTAGGCTAATGGTTCAAAAATAATTTTTTTTTAAATCCCCTACCATAAAAAATTGAAAAAACATGTAAACATTTTTGTAAATGTATTCAAGTATCCCTGTGTTTTTCAAAAAATTTTTGATATATGTGTACCAGTTTTTTCAACCCAGTTTCATAACGACCCCCCCCCCTTTCCCAACTACATTAGCCATCAGTTTATCTTCATTTACGAGTAATTACTTAAAAATAAATTCTTCTTCCCAAAAAATGACTTTTTGAATCCTAGTAGTCAATAAAATCAAAAATGCATTACCGTGCCAACATTAGAAAATTCCTACTTCGTTAATGTTGGGTTCTAAGTTTGTATGTAGGTACTTACAATATAGGACTTCGATCCACTTGAATATTCATCAGTGCCATAACGGTACTCACCTGAAACAAAAGAAATTGCATGTGTTAGTCAACATAATATAACTTCGAAGCAAGGAAAGAAGAGTAAATGATTTCAATGAATATTATTACTATAATGCGGCATTACATGCAATCTGACAAATTATTCTTTTGCAAAAATAGAGATTTTCTATCCGTTTTCACCCATTTCCAGAAATTTTTTAGCGCTTTTTTAGTACCATTCTACAGGTATTGTATCTTCAACAATGAACATTTGTGATTGACAAGGAAAACATTGTGACACCACTCAAAATTTTTTTCGTTCGGGCTTCAAGATTGTGATGGATGCGGAGTTCTATATCTGCATACAGCTCATTGGGAGGGGCAACTATACCATTCCATCACCTCACATGGTAGCAGAGCGTGGTTACGACCATTGGCACTTTTATTGCTGATTATCCTGCTGCTCCTAATCACTCGCGTATCTCCCTAAGGCTGACTGCCTTTTATTATGACCCCTTTGATTTCATCTATATCCCTGCCCTGCCAATTGCGAGCCCTGAGAGTGCGATGGATATGGTTGGTTGGCCCTTCCCGATTTTACAATCCGTCGCCTTGGGAGATGAATCAGACGTCTTCAAGCGTCTGTGTCATCCTCTGAGCGTGGCGGAGCATTATATCCGCATACAGCTCATTGGAAGGGGCAACTACACTACTTCATCACCTCGCAAGATGAGTTGACTCCAAAAATCGAATTGGAAAACGCTCCAATTACTTATTACAGAAGGATTCATTATTTCTACATTAGATAATCCTCTTGCGCGGATTACCGTACTACCAGAGCCTTTACGCCGATTCCAATAGGAAGCATTTCTGTACACTTGCACAACTAGAACTTACCTACTTTTTACGTTGGCAAATTTCGTTCCATCTATAAAAAATCACTCTTCAGGGTAAATTTGTTAGTAAGCCCAATCCTATGCGGATCAGGAGTTTAAATTTACAATTCAGGCGTCCGAAAAACATTCAAAATTTGCTTGTTTTTTTGTTTTACAAATGCGGATAGTAAATTTCAACTATGAGGCGATTGCGACCGGCAGACGTATAAATACTATATCTTGACTTTTAAACAAAAAAAATGGGAAAATCAACGGGATGGAGAGCCTATGCTGTTAACGTGTTTCCTTGAAGAATTTTCCAAGAAATATGGACAAACGAGTGTAACGACCCATAACGGTGGTACTTTTTCAACGCAAAATGCCCTTGAAAACGACTCAAAAATTGAATTTTTGGTGATTGAACGCTTGAAATTGAGTTTTTGCGTCTATTAAACAACTTCCCTCATACTAGAGGTACTACACGAGCATTTTATGTTGCATTTTATAAAAGGGTGGAGATATCTTTTAAAAGTTGCTTTTTTGAAGTGAAAATCGATCATTTTCCACTTTCAACAATAGATTGTACTGAAATTACTCGCGAATTTTTCGTTTTTGAAAAACACAGTTTTTTCGCCTTGGCACAATGTGAGGCGCCAAAGCGGACGGACGGAATGTGTTTTTTTTTTTTTTTTTTTTTCGATTTTACATATCATAAAAACATGATCGATTTTACATATCATAAAACAGGATCTATACATACATTTTATCCCTACTGATACAAAATAATAATAATCATAAAAAATAATAGGGTAGGAAATAGTAACTTTGCTATCAGTAACACATTTCACCAGTCATTAATCATTATTCGAACGATTATAGCAAACCAAATGCAATCACTTTGAAAGGATACATTATACAAGGGGCCGAGTGTTTTCGCTAGGCTTTCAAAACCTCTCGGACGGAAGCTTTGCGCGCATTTGTTGGCAGTCGTTTTTTGGCCAGACGCCAAGAAAAGAGGCGATTCCGGGTCCTTATCGGTGCCAGTTCCCTCATTTTTTACTTCCGTCTATGGACGAATGAAAGGAACTTCAACTAAAGAGCTGCAACGACCTTTGGCGAAATGGAAGGTGGGTCATGCTCAATCAGAAATTCATGAATCTCAATATCCAAACACTGTAATTGATAGCACAGTTTTAAGGATGTAAGGCCTACGGTTGTTTTTGGAATTCACTAACCAAGCTCACTACCTTACAATATTTCTCATTACATTACATTCAACTGATCATTTGCTAAGTAAGAATTCCCCCAAAATCCCAGCGTTAGGACAAGCCCCAACGATTGTAATATAGCAATTGTTATACAACAGTTGTGGTTGACAACAAACCAACAAAGGACAACACAAGACTCGAGGATTATGGGTTTTCCCCGGTCACGGAGGAAGGGATGGAAAATCCCACACAGGGGCTCAGAAAACCCGTATAAACAAGCCCGGACCATCCCAAGGGGATTCATTCAGATAGTCTCTCTTGATTCCATCACAATGTCCTAAACCTATTCTGCTCTTTTAAAATGTAGATCTTTCAAGGTCGTACACGTGCTATTTACAGTGCAGCTGGGTACCTTGGAATCCCTCCTGTACAAACGATTAGCAGCTATAATCTCTCCTCATGGGAATTTTCCTAGACGTGTCGTAGCTGATCTTGCTCCACGATCCCTTCGTCACTCCTTCAGGGAAATACGTGAATCACCATCATGTTCAAATACTCATTTATTAGCGGAATCCAACTCTTCCAAATTCGTTTACACTTTCAAAATTCAATTGTTGAAAATTTCGCAACTCAACACGAAATTTTTATCCGCTCAAATTTGATATCTCCTGAAATTTTCAACAACGTACTTAACGTTTTAACGATTTTCCCAAGCAGAAGAGGTTATGTTAATAATTCTGAATAAAATGGCTTCAATGACTTCAATGACAAACTAAATTACTCTCGACAAAATTTTAAATGACCTCTGTTTTTCTTCTGTGAATTTATCCAAAACCTCACGATACATTTTTGGACGAATTTATCTAGAAAAAGAAGGACAAAACCACAGTCAATCACTTGCGTACAGCAAGTAGACACACATCAAAAGAGACTAGCGACTGGTAAAATCTTCTAATCGAAACCTAAATCGGAAGTGAACAAGAACATGACGTGTTTGTATTGTTGTCTTAATTTCCAATATCTTAACGATTCTAATTGAAGAAAACCAAACATATTCCAGATTATTATTCTGATCCGACATTCTTATAAGCGTACGCGAAACCCCCAAACATAACATATAATTTCTATTAATCGAGAACGTTCTGCTAAAGACCATTTTATTTCCCATATCATCTAGGCTAACCGTGTTTAATCAAATTGTACACGGTGATTAACCTTTCATGCGTGCCTTCGCTCTTCACAGATATTTCCATAAACCAATCTACTTCTTCTGAGCTCATTTTGTAAAATACTTCATCATTTCTTGCGTTTAAATGGCCTTACTACTTTCAGCTACTAAAACATATTGTCAGAAAGAAATGAGTGACTTTCTAGATTACGTTAATTATGTTAAAATGATAATTAAACGTATCGCACTAATCGTGGAATGAGGAAACAACTCAAGAAAGCTTATTTTAGAAAAATCGCGTTCTTCCACAAATAGCATTACTAAACGACAACATAGCAAATGGTCATGATTCTTACAAAACCAGGTTTAAACGTTATTGATGTAACTCATGGTTATTTTTCCCGCCATTACGAAGGGAGTTGAGGGTGTGAGGAAATTTCTTCTCGAATTTCCAATGTTTTGTTTTCAGTTGTTTCGTTCTTTCAAAGACGATGGTCAGAATTATTTTCTCGCCATTACGGAGGAAGTTGAAAATGAGAGGAGATTTCAACAAGAATTTCTAATGTTTTTTTGAGTTGTTTCGTTCTTTCAAAGACGATTCATGTATATTTCAGAGATGTTCCTTTTTTTGAGGAATGATTTCTGTTTTTTAATCCTGATGTTTTTTTCTTTTTTTTTTTTTTTTTTAAATTTGATTTGGCATTAATGGTCAACATTTTACAAACACATAATGTAAACTTGCGGTATCTGAGTTGAACACATAATGTAAATATTGGCAACACTCTTGTTTCTTCATGCTCATATTCTGCCACAAAATTATGAAAAAGACAATTAACGCAAGAATGACCCAACTGTGAAACGGAGAGGATAAAGCCTGTGACAATATGATCCATTTAAAAATTAAATTTTCACCAATGAGAAAATAACACACACTAACGGAATTTTCAATTTTTATAACAGAATGAAGGAACCAGTCAGAATCCCAAACTGAATCTTAATGGAGTCATCCACTGAAGAAGGAAACAATCCCGAATTAGGTAAATGTGTCTATAAAAAAAGCGGTCCAACTCAAAACCTCAGTGGCAGCACACTCAGAAGAGCTTATTTCGCAAACGCCACCCGCCGCTCACGTTCTTGGAATAAAGACACGGCCGCTTTCTCGTAAGACCCATTCATCCTCGTTTCCACCTTTGACGGACAAAATATACCGCTGCAGCCACCCAATACCGGTGATAAATCAAAAATGACATTTGTCGGGTTGTTCCCTTATACCTCGACGAGTGCTACATCTCGGGGGGGATTAATTTCCATACATGTTCCACTTTTATGGCTGCCATAGACAAAGTAAACCCGTTGTTTCCAATAGTTTAGTTCTCCCAGCCATTAGAGTTCGAAATTAAGTCTGAGAGCTAGTATGTTTTATCAATACTGATAGAGTCGTCAGGGACAAAATCGAAGAAACCAATAAAAACAAGCTTTTCAACTTAGTTTCATTCTGTGTCACCATTCAATTGCTAATCCAATCAGGCTCATATTTTTATCCGTGCGTAATTAACGATAAGTCTTGAACAGGAATTTTTTCAAGAGAGTCCCCAAATAAGAGAGTCGGACTGCTTTTTCGCAATGAAGAATATTCATGGGTCTGAAAAACGTAGGTAGGTAATTTCACTCAATTTAAATGAAAATAGATTTCATTCTAAGAGTAAGCTATAAAAACCGAACATATTTCACTATTGTAATTACTGTTGTGTCCATGATTTACCGAGCTGACGAAGTGTGCAGCAGTGACACTGTGCATAGGATGTAATCGCGGCTTGCGAACGAAACTTGACAAAGTCATAGAAAATTATCTAGTTACCGTAGGATGAGTGTGTTTTATGTAAAAAAAAAAAAAAAAAAAAAAAAAAAGGAAAGAATCTAGTTTCATTTGAAAAATAAGCAACACTAATAATTTGAATTTCAACTAATCTTTGGAGTGTGCCAGTAACACTGTTAACACAGTAGGGTACACTACAAATCTCACTGAGGGCAGTAAGTAAACCACATATTCAATTTGGGATAATATTGAGAGAGTTTCAGACAATTGTTTTAGAAGCGTTTTTAGAATTTGGGTCTTCTAGGCCACCCCCCCCCCACTACATTACAACATCTGCGCATTACGAAAAAAGTTTTCAGGATCGAATCTAGTTTCATTTGAAAAACAAGCAACACACTAGTAACACTGTTAACACTACAGAGTACACTATAACCTCCTAAGGACAGTAAGTAAACCACATTTTCAATTTGGGCAAATATTGAGAGAGTTCCAGACAATTTTTTTAAAAGCCGATTTTTGAAGTTGGTCTAGAAGACGCCCACTCCCTACATTGCAACAGCTGGTTGGTGTTATCTATACATAACAGGTAGAACATTTTTATCTTTCACAAATTGCTGACAAGTCTTTTAAATTATTTTTCATCTTAATTAATTGACTTATTAATTTATTAACTTCATTTTTCTGGGATTCGATCACCTCAAAACTGGACAGTAATCTGAAAATCACTCGCACACTAGTTTGAGCCTATTATTTATATGGCACAGTATACCGGACGAAAATACTGCCAATTCAATAAATAAGTTACTTCGTGCTTCTGTAATGAAAAGGAAAAACAAATTCGCATTTAATGGATTTATTGATTTTTACGCGCAGATAATTCCTAAATATTTATGTTCGCCAATCAAAACGGTTCGTCGTAATTCAAACTACCTCCATCTATTCATACTACTATTCTACTATCTATTCATATTATTTACAATCACCCAGCCAATTTACCGGAGGTTCATAAAGTCGAGAAAGAAACGAGAAAAAATTATTACGATCCTGAAACCAAAATAGACAAACCGGCCACACAACACATTGTCACCAGCAATAAAACGTGGAATGTGGTAGATTTTGTTGTGGAGTTTGGAGAAAATTAAGATTTTTCCCCCTCCAATTGAATTAGACCAGCCTACAGTCTTTAAACGTTCCTAAACGAAGAAACACGTGATCTTACCTTGCTGTGAGTTTACTATTTCACTTCTGGCACGAACAATCACCATGTTCTAAATAGAAACCTTGACTCCGACGAACTTGACAGTCCTTGACCATCCATTTCTTCGCTTTTATTTTCTCTTAAATCCAATTCTGGCCTAACGAGCTCAAACATATGTTTGAAATTTAGCACTGATCAGGTCAAGATCCTTTTTTTCATTTATTTATAGACTGTGTATTACATATTACATGAATACATTTCGCCAGTTAAATTATTGTATTAAATAGATGTATTCCTAATCAAATTTTCGGAAAAAATAATTAGTATATCTCTAAAAAAATGACGATAAAATAAATTTCTTGCTTTGGATTAACATGAGTTTTATTGATGAATCCCCGCTTCTTTCATAAATTTTAATTTGATTTCAAGATCCTCCGTTTTCCCTATCTTAAGTATTTGTCTCAGTCCTCTTTCGTCTAAGAATTGTGAGGTACATTTATTTACAAGAATATCAATAATATAACAACTGAGCAATCAAGTTAATTTCCACTCGTACAATAATTTACGGCGGCTTGACAGGACAGGAACCTTTAGACCTAGTGACGTCACGTGATTAGTGAGTCAGTGTAGTGAATGGGTGCTATCCGGAGTATAGCCGTTGGGCTATCAACTCTATAAACTGTAAATTATTGAATTGTGAGGAGGAATGGTATAGTTGCCCCTTCCATTGAGCTGAATGCCGTAATGCCCTCCATGCTCAGAGGATGCAGACGCTTGAAGGCTCCAAGGCGACAGATTCAAGAATCACAGGGATGCAAAAAAAGTATTGATACTTTTAGATTATTTTTCTTCCCCGCAAGTATCGAAGAATCGATTCAAATCGATTCTTTTCATTTTGAAGGAAATTTTTGACAATTCCAACAACGACAACGGAAAAGGAGCAAGAAGTGAAGATACCTCAAGAATCAAGAACTCTCATCACTGCTTATTACAACCTATGCCCAACAGTTGTTACTCGTCTAAATCAACTGTTATCTCCCCATACACATTCCATATGTCTGGCATGACTGCCGTCAAGACGTTGAAATTTGAAGAAGAAGACCCCGTCCGTCATCCACTTTGGAAGAAGTTGTTTCCAAGTTGTGTACAAAGAATGTGAAAGATGTTATTTCCAAGTTGTTCCCATAACCCACCCAACGAGTAGTACTGGCTACAGTGCCAGAAAAATATTGGTTTTCTTATTTTTTTTTTCTTTTGGCTCCAATATTTTTGCCCAATTTTTACTCTAATTTTATTTTTTATAATGGCACAAGTACACATTTCTACAGTTCAAATCGTCCTCAATCATCCCTATTCTAACACAACTGATGGGTTGATAGTTCATGAAGAAAAATGTATAAGTATGTGAGGTAATTTATGTTGGAGGTGGGTAACACCAATAATTTATGCCACGAATTAAAGTCAATACAAAAGATATAGTTAGGTCGGTATTGAAAGAAACTATTTTAGAGAAGTCATTAGAAGTTTATACTAAAATTTACAGTGCATTTAATGCAATCTGACTCGTTTCAAAATTCAAAGACGATGCTTTCATGAAAGATTATAATTTATCAATATTTATTATAAATTTTCTCATTCTAATAACACTCATTTAAAAATTAAAAAAATGTATCTTTTGTAAATGAATTTTGTAAATTAATCGATTCTAAATACTTTTTCTCATTCTAATAAGACTTATTCAAAATTTTCAAAAAAAAGTATCGATTCCTTAAAAAACCGATAGGTACGATTTTTTCGGTTCTTTCCGAAAAGATCGATACGATTTAATTCGATTCTTTTTTGAAAATCTTGCATCCCTACATCACAAGGGCCAGAAAAACATATTCATCACAGAATCCACTGTATGCAACTCTCTTCCGCATAGAACGGGCATTCATCCTGTGTTCGATGTCATATACCTCGTTGCAGTCGTCGCTTTCAGGAGATTCTGCTACGAGTATTTTTTTTTATTTAGGGTCTATTTGTTTGACCATGTCCTAATCATTTCTTTTCAGGTTTTTTCCTTTGAACCTGGGTTTTAATGTCACGCGTGGCTGTACCTGACAGTGATATTGTTTCTTGTCAAGTGATATGGTCTCATAGTTCGTCTGCCATTCTAGTTCTATTTCTCTCTTGAATACTAAGAAGGCGTGGCTCGTATTTTGTTTCTGCTGCCGCAGGTTGCGTTGAACCGTATTTTGCTGCGTTGCCCGTATTTTCATTGCCACTTATTTGAACATGCCCCGGTATCCATTGTATCTTTATCTCCTTGTTTTGTAGCATGCTCATGATCGTATCTACAATTTTCTATAACAGGTAATTATTTGACGATCCTACATGAATATTTTTTAGGGGTTCGCAGGTCCGATTTGAGTCCGATAGAATGACTATTGATTGATCATGTTTTTGTATACCCCACTCTATTCCCCACAATATTGCGGCCAGTACAACACTTAATATTTGAAATCAATTTGATAGACTTTTAGCTAACGTTCTTTTCGTATGTTGGTCTTCAATTCCAATCCCTATTCCATTCTAGCTTTTCAAAGCGTCTGTCGGAATACCTTTCACTACTTAACAAGTTGGGAATTTTTCCCACCAATGACGCAATCGCGCCCACTGAGCATCGTGAGTGATGTTCATACATGTTCATGAGTACATGTTCGTGTGTGTGTACATATCATGTTGAACACTAAGCATTCGAAAATTACTATCGCAAAATTCCAAGCGAAAGTTGCTTTATCGCGAACATTTTATTTAGGTTAGTTGGCAGTTGATCGAGGCGCAAAGCAAGGCGGGATCGGAACCCCATTTTCACAGTTCCCACTCTCGACGTCATTCATTTAATAACACAGCTGAGCGAAGGGATTTCGCGAAAGTAAAAGCTCATCAATCGAGAGGGTTTCGATTGGAGGGGAGGCTACTGCTCCAGGTAGTTCAAGGTCACCCCTCTCCGGGGACAGTCCGAGTGACCGAGCAGCGATATCCGGGACAAACGGGGCGCGCCCACCGAATCCGGTACGATGGCCGTTCAATTTATTTTTAAAGCGAATTTGAGGAACCTATCATCATTGACAGCAAAATACGGCTGCTGGAAAGCGAAACCTGAACTACAAAATTATGTATTACAATTTGAGACGTCAACCAAGTGGTTATTCTAGGCAAAATACACTACAAAACCTATCGCAAACACAAAAGAAGGTAACCATAACCGTTGCAGTTCCTATTTTAAATTTCTTGTATCTAACATTCAAGTGGATGCGTGAAAAGCTGACTACAGCAGGACCAACAAGGGAGTTTATTTCTTCACTTGTATTTTGAGAACCTCTGTTGTGGACGTTTTTCAACGTTTCCTGCGAACTGTCTACCACCAGTTGACCATTTTTATCCTGAAAGATGATACGACATTCTCGATTAAATAACGTAGATTGAAAATAGAATCCTGGGTTTGTTTGGATCGTTTGGTTTGAGTGGATGCGGTAATGTCATAACCTTTTTCCTGCTACATCTGGAATCCCCAAGGGCAAGAAGGAGGTCCTAGTCTCTTCCTGATAATAATTATCAATACTGTGGTGAAGAGCTTCAGCTCAAACGTAGGTTTATTACCCTTGTGGTGCATGCGAATAGTTCCTGCTTCTCAATTCTAACTCCTGTAGCTGAGCATGAACCTGACGTCTTCTAGGGTGAGGGATATCCTATGGATGTTGCAGGCATTAATCGCTTCAACCAAGGGGTAAATATACCATCCCCTCACCTCTTTGTTACATCTTCGCGAACGATTTGAAGATTTTCAACCAAACTATTATTGAATTTCAGGAGATATGCATAGAGCACGTAAATCTGTTCTCAACCAAAATACCTATTTGGATCGATCAGTTGATCATATTTGTGTGCCTCTTGAAATTCAATAATCGCTCTATCACCTATGAAACACGCACACTCCAAAGCTTAGTAGAAATTCAAATCAAGAACGCAAGCCAATTGAATAATAAACCCCAGTGAAAGAATTTGCATCGTTTTTTTTTTATGGTTATCAGAATGCTTCAACCCGTGTATCGGCTACAAAGCCTTTTAGGAGTTCACTCCAGTATCCACATTACTACATCACTACGTCACTAGGTTACTGTTATCAAACCTAAAACAATTTTAAAGCAAAACCCCAGTGAAAGAATTTGCAGCGTTTCATGCATATCAGAATGCTTCAACCCGTGTATAGGCTACAAAGCCTTTCAGGAGTTCACTCCAGTATCCACATTACTACATCACTAGGTTACTGATATCAAAACAAAAACAATAATAAACCAAAATAACGCAAATGTTGGCCCGTACATCGGGAATGGTTTGACCTACGGACCTGGGGAGGGTCTCATTCGATTCCTCGTGGCAAAAAGAGTTTTTAGGCCGCCTTGACTTTTTTTGAGGTTTTTAGGGATTTTACAAAACTTTGACAACCTTAAAGGGCACTTTAAATTAAGTGAGAGAGCTGGCTCAAGAAAAGAAAAACATGGATTTTATCCTGAAAATTTCAGCTTTTATGCTTCAGCCGTTTTGAGAAATCGCGCGTACGGCGTACGGGGGACGGACGGAAAAATGTATATTGCAGATTCGGATTTTACACCCTTTGAAACGTAAACCATGAAATTTTCAGGGGGGTTAGAATTTGAAGTTCTTCAAATCGTCTGCAAAGAGTAAGCATATTTGAGCTGAAACTATTTACCACACTATAAGTGGTGATCTGATATTTGCCACTGTCTAGATCCACTCAAGTTTGGCAACAGTCCACATCATAAACTGGGTGGGTATGACCTGAAGAGATGATGGCCAGGTTATCGACCTTTATGAGAAAGGGAATGTTGGAATGAAATAGTTAACCCTTCCTAGCGTTGCGATGCGATTAACCTGCAACACTCAGACTCAGAGGACCACATGATTTTACAACTAGGTAAATTAAATTGAGAACTAGAGAAATATATTTTAAATTCTTTAATATACATTAGTAATAGTCTTAATATAATTAAAGAAACATTATAAATCTATTGTAAAACTGAAAGGTAGAACTCCGCGTATAGTCTAAAGGACAGCAGTTTCAAAAAATTAGTAAGGGAAACTAGCCATATCCTTCACATCTGGGAGTGCTCACTGATGGTAGGCTCACTTTCTCCAGACAAACTGAGAGTGTCATGAATTGGGCAATACAGGTCTACAGAGGAAAATTCGGTATTTACTGAAATACGAGTTATAACTAACAGCAGATCACACACTAATTCAAGTAACACGCCACAGCTACAGCCATAATTTGAATTTACTCGATTCATCAGACTTATTTCCAGATTAAATTAGAATCCATGTAAGGTAACGGTACCGGTAGTGGCCACAGTTAAGAATTTTTTTCTTTAGTTTTGACAATTGTGGACCAACAGTAGTACTGACTTTCTTCAGGACTCATTTAGAATATAGCCCGACTCTTCCCTAACATATCCATTGCCTAAAACTATCAAAAGAACAATTTTTTCTATTTTTCATTAATTTTTTCTCACACCTTTATTTTGATCTAGTAGTGGCCACATCAAATTACGAAATTTCCAGTAGTGGCCACATGCATGTCTCAGTAGTGGCCACTTGACATTTTGCCCTCCTTACGTGTTTAATATCATTAAATTCAATACCAGATGAACAAAATTGATTCTATCCAGTAGAAGCTCTAGGATACAGCCCAACAAACGAGGAAACTAGGGACGGTCATATTGAGAAGTTTACCACAATTTCCAATGATGCTCTGCGCACTCCTAGTTCAACCTCTGACTACAAGATGACATGAGCTGTACCTCCTGCAAGTTTGAAGTCACTAGGAGACCGGGAATCCTTATTTCTCAAATATAAACTTTAAAATGGCCACTACTGGAGCAGTGGCCACTACCGGTGCCGTTACCTTATTAGAAAAGTATCCAAAATATGAGAGCAAACCTCGGAATGTTTGAGTTGAACCACGTAATTCCATGTAAGACATGACTAAGAAGTGACCGGTGAGTAAGTCGTAATAAAATCTAAAGTGGGAAACCCAGAATAATTCATTCAATGAATTCCATAAGAGGAATTATTCAGTTTCTTATCGAAGCTGAATGATTGATAGGTATTGTGGATTCCTTATCAATGGAGTGTGATTGAAGACGCAACCTCTGTTCCCTCTCAAAATTCTATAACTACCCCGAGGAATTACAACGAATCAGAATGGATAGATAATGAACCCAGATTGAGGAATAATCCGAATTAGGCTATTAGGCTGGGGTTAGAGAAATAGTGCCCTAGGCTAAGCTAGGCAGCTTGGAGCAGAATTTATTCTACGGATAGATCGAGATTAATTTATCAATTTTATAATAAACAAATTCTTTTTTTTAACATGAAGAGGAGTAGTTGATTTAGGTAGTTTGAGAAGTTGATTCAGGTTGATTATTTACCCAAGATACATTTCTAAGTCCACCCTCTTACCCAACAACGACAATAACTAAATCATTGCCAAATTGTAACGTTTCGGGAAAACAAAGAAATCCTGTTTTTCTATTGTTATTTTCCCTCGTTTTGGGAAATAACGTTTCACACGAATAAAACAGAATTACGTGTATTTACATAGAAAGACTCGTCCTTGGTTCAATGTTTCCACACCGCAACGGAATAAACGTTTTTCGTTGATATACTGCATCACCGAGACGAGGAATATTCACAGGGATAGGCTTCTTATCGGGGAATCAGTTTTCAAGGTTTTTTCTCACCGAAGATAATTATAATCAAAAGGAAAAGCCACTCGGCAAAGGAACAATTGAATGAGAACAACCTTTGGATTGAACTTCAAATGCAACTGTTTCACATACAGAGAACTTGGTACAAACAGTATTTCACTCTGCAGAACATTTGTCTTGCCTCTAGTTCCCCAAAACATTTTGCTCAATAAAACTAACTCTTCTTTCAGCAGGTATCATATCGTGGGGTTCCGAGTAAAAGTGACCAAGTAACATTTGCAAAATTTTACAGGGGAGCGATCTGAAGTTTCACCTATTTTCTTCTTACGAACACTGGTTGTGTGATGTCTCATCCGACTATATTTCGATTTTTCTTTATCCTGTAGGTAGTTAGCTAGTGCCCGCCTATGATATCGTGCTTCAAAATTCACTTCAGATTAAATAAGAGCTGTTTTACGGAAAACTCTATTCGATCATTTTTACCTGCCTGGAGTTTCAAGCTTTACTCATTTGGTCAATTCAATTCTTCGAAAATCCGTCGCATAGTTACATGAAATTGAGGGATTGAATAGTTTTTTCGTTAATTTATCGTGTTGCCAAGCAATAACAATGATATACCTATTTCTGTTAGAAAAGGTTATCCATTACCTATCACTGTAATTGGTCATTTTCACCTGCCCACTATGCAATCTTACAAATCTTACACAGTCAAAGTGATCAAATGGCAATTGGTAACATTTACATGCACCAGCGAGAGTACATTTATAATCCATCTCGTGTTTTGTAGTTGAGTTCAAATGTCATTTGGTCACATAAAACTCTTTGGGTCAGGCAGGTAAAATTTATTTTCAAGTATTTCTTGCACATCAGTTTGAAGATAACGTTCTTAGCAACAACACACAGTAGACAACGTTCCTTAGTACCGGAATGACAAAAAAAGCTCATTTTGAAAAAAATGTTACTTGGTCACTTTTACCCGGAACCCGACGATATGCAATCAAGTGCCTTTCACTCTTACAGGATTTGAAAATTATCATTGACAAGGTACATAGTTACGAGTTTTCAAAACTTCAAGAAATGTCTCAGTTCTTTTGACAGCTTCACAAACCCATTCCCAAGCGTGTAGAGGTAAACAGAAAACTCTTTATCATTTTACGTTACAATTTGGCAATGATTTAGGTTTTTTTTTTTTGTTGTTGGCGTGGAGAAGGGGTTGCTGCGCTAGCTGTGGACTTCCTAATTAATTTAAGGGTTAATACAACCGAATCATCTCCACAGTTTTGCACCAAAACGGAACGTTTCCGTTATGAAAATATCGATGTACTACAGTAAACACGAGATTAGAGATCCAAAACATTTTCATGCTCATCAAAGGATTTAAAAAAAAGCAACTCGCCTTTTGAAAAAATTCAAAAATGACCGACAACTTCTTTAAAACAAAAGACACATTTGCTGACAATTTTTTGAAAATGGTCAAATTCCCTTTTGAAACTAAATTCCTCAATTATCCAAAACTCACAAGATCACTGTCCTTAATATCTGCTTTCAACGTTATCAAAAGAGGAAAGGTGAAGAAGAAGATTAAAAGTTACCAATCACGTGTGCTCACTTATTGATCAATATTTTCTTCATATTGAGTCGGTTTGACTAAGCTGGTTTTTGCTAGAACTGAATGCACATAATTTACCTATACTTCTGTTGTTAGGCTTCATGTATTCCCTTCGGAAATTCCTAAAATCTAAGGGAGACAGTGACCTATAACACTTGCAAAATAATTCAGAACAGTTCAGCTCACCAAACATCTTGAAATCAATAAGATTTCTGCCTGATTTAGAAAAGGAACTGGCAAACAATAACGTTAAGATACTTTCAGTATTGTACAATAAAGGCGATGAAAAGCTGAAAGATTAACATTGAAACAGGAACAATGGAGCCAAACTCAGAGATCTAGAAATGGGGATAAAATCGGTTCAGCTTTAAGAAGAGTTCTCAAACAAAGAACGCCTTCGACGAGGAAGAAATATCTTATTGTTGTCTAACCTTTTCCGAACGGTAATTTGATAGAAGTTTTTACAGGGAGTGGTTGGGCTGACCCGACTGGAGCTGTGATTGGACGCTTGGCACCGTCTGGGGAAAAAACTGTTGTTTTTTTTTTTTTCGCCAGACGAAAATACGACATTTGGACCCCCGCAATTTACATCTTATCTCGAGACGAACAAAGAAATTACGTTGGAGAAAACGAAAAAAAGAGACGAGCTTCCATCCATTATTTTCGAACCTGATGACTTTTTCGATCTTTTATTTTCCTCGTCAATCGACGCGGGGCAAACAAGCCATTAAATGCACGGATAAATGGCGGAGGATTGGAGGAACGGTAACGTTAACGCCATTTTCGATCCATCATTGTAATTAACGAGAGAAAATTGTACGCGACGGCCCAAGGACGTGCATTCCCTTGCAACGTGTGACCGATGTTGAACGATGCAAAGAAATTCACTAAATTTTTTATAATTCAATCGGTAAATTTACCTTGAAAAAGAAGAAAAGATCAAATAGTGAAGAGTGAACGCCAATCTTTAAAGAAAAGTTCCAGTCATGCATTGGACACGAACAATAGTGTTACCATGTCATAGTAATTATTTGACATTGGTAGAAATGTCAAAAAGTTTTCTATTCAACAGCCTCCTAAACAAACTAATTTTAGGGCTTCTGGCCATTTGTTGTAGCCAGAATCAACTTTTCAACATATTGAAACAACATTTAAGTATTTTTTCCGCTAAAAAAAGTATGTATATGAATTAATGTCCAAGTTATCTACCATATGGAAGGCAAACACCTACTTTACAACTGCTGTAAAACCAATTTTTTTTTTTTTTTTTTTTCAAGATGAACAATTTAAAAACAGCTCACCAAAATTAGAAAATTTTCGTGAAATTTGAGCGTATTTCATCATATTGTTGAAACGTAGATACTTACACGGAAGGTATCAGCAATCAAAATGATGTTAATTCATGTTTATTAAATTTTTCGAAGGTTTCTACAATATTAGAAGGTCTGTAGTCTGTGATGGTTATGGATATCCCAGAGTTATCTACTGGGTGTTGCGGGCAAATCGTCTTAGACCTTGGAAGGGGCCATAACACTACTGTTCCATCACCTCCACGTTGTATGGTAGAAGTAGGGCACCATGTTTTATTGTTCTAAATAAAGTTATTGTTTGTATGTTTCCATAAATCTTTCGATTTTGACCTCAAATTTGGTTTCTGCTGGGAAAATTCGTAGGGTGGCATTTTCTGGTCACTACCAGCTTCCTGTCAGCTGACTCGTTTTTCATGGTAATGTTTGGCAAGAAAAAACGCGAACTTATAATAGCGGTCCGAAACGTTGGTGTTCCATATTTTATTACCTTGAAGCACAAAGTTCTAATATTGAGGTTTATTCTATCTTCAATCTACAGCCAGCCAAGTATGAGGTGACGTGATCGGAACGATTCAACCTGCATACAAATCTCCCAGCGCATTCTGCGCTTTTTGCTGCCTTCCAATTTGCACTCCATTCAGGTCACATATCACCACAAGCGATTAATCCAAATAATAGTAGCTTATTACAGGCTGCAGACATAGTAGATATTTCTTAGTACAGCTGTAGTTACAGCATCCCAATTACAGTAGCTGTGGTTGAAGCTAAATTTCGCCTCACAATGTATGTTCCCAATTTACCAAATCAATTGCACAGGCGACGTAGAGTTCTAACTTCTAGGGCTAATGAATGTACTAGGGATAGTGTCCGAACTAAAACGAATGTTGACTTTAACATTACCGACTACAATTAATTGAAACCCGCGATCAGGAAAGACGTTTTCCCACGGCTCGCAAGTAGGGTAGGTCCCTCCGCGGTCGGGCCTGTGGGAAGCGAAAGTGCTTTCAACGCTAAACTTGTCCAAACTTCGGTCGTTCCGTCCTCTGGAATGAGATAGCGCAAAACTGGGGCTGACATAACGCCGGGATATCTCTCCGCCCTAGCTTTACAGTTACAGCGGACCTTTAGTATGAAGTACTCTGCCGGGACAACAAGGAAATGCGGTGGTCTGAATTGGCTGGAGGGGAGGAGGGTCCATGTCCCACTGAACAAGTGCAGACCTAATTTAGTGAATTCCACTTCATTTGTTAGGTTACCGGATATAAAACCGTGCTAAAACACTAACACACATTCTTGCTACACATAAAAAATGTTTCATTCGCATACAAGAAAGCTAAAAGTTCATTATCTGTTTGAGTACACAACATTTAGAACAAGTTTCTTCCTTTACAATTTTTAATTAACAATTTCTCTACATTCAAAGTGCTCAAACTTCAAGACAGCTTAACGAAACGAAATACGAAATTTAGAAAAATTCGCTCATACTATAAAAATTGAGGCTTTTTTGGGAATTGGATTTTTGGATTATATGTGTCTTGAGACATTGAGGATGTGTCTTTGTTGATTGAGTTGATGATATACGTTGGATTTTCGAATTTTGCTGTGTTGTTAAGGTTGGTAGCTTTCTAGTCGTTAATTTTTTGAGTAGTTTTCTACCAGCACAGCAGAATTGGGAACGTTGAGAAGAACCATGGATTCAACCTGAATCCTGTGGGTAGCCCAATCATCTATCTCACAAATCTACACCACCCCTTGCTCCTGTTTTCAACAACCTGCCGCTTCCATTAAAATCCCTGTCACCGCAAACGCTTCCAGCACCAGCTTTAGGGAATTTCTACAATCAAAGCGGCCAAATGGCAGATTCATATATACAGATTGCTCTCGCCACAGCGAAGGCACAGGGAGTGCCTTCTTTGATTCAAGGACTGAGGTCTTCCAAGCCAAAAGCCTTTGGAACCATGCCACCAATTAAACAGCTGAAGTACACGCAATCCTCTTGGCTCTTCAATACGTCTATAGAAGCATAAATCTGAGAGATATAGTGTTTCTGACAGACTCATTGAGTGCTGTAACGAAGTCTCTGAAGCCATCAACACGCCTGAATGGTATACAAGCAGAAATACTCGTAAAATGTATAGAAAAGACCAAGGTAATCTTGTGCTGGATAAAAGGGCATGCAGGTATCGAAGGAAATGAGATGGCTGACCGGAAAACGAAAAAAGCAGCAAACCAAGAAGAACCACCGCCCATACCCAATTCCCACTGACCTTAAACGCTGGTCTCTCTCTATGCTCAAGTCTGCTTGGAGGGAGGAATACCGAACATATAATGCAGCAAGTAGGTACAAATCGTTGTTTCCAGCACCAACCCAGAGATCTTGGTTTTCCAAAATTCAGGGGACCAAGCCGAAGTATTTCTACACGGCAATTATCAGATTACGAACTGGACGTGCCAAAACAAATCTGTTTTTGAACGAGCTAAACCCAACTAACACTGCAATGTCCCGAAGGTGGCAAAACGAAGAAGAAACCGCTCAGCATATAATTCTGGCCTGCTTTAACAATATAGCTGTTGAAGCATTGTATTGGGAGGCAATCTCCCAAAATACCACCAGCCCCTTCAATTTGGACACCACCCTCGCCGGAAACAACATTATAATTTAAGAAGTTATAATATAACTAATTTATATATTATATAAATTCCTAGTGCAAATGGACATACAATTGTGGTAAAGGGCTAAACCACCGTTTTGATGTATAAATTAGAAAATTAGTGCTTAATTTACAACTTGTAATTTCCATTGTCGACAGATGTATTGTAACGGCTGAATGCAATTTTGCGACGCCAATAAAGAGGGGGAAAACCCTGAATCAATGCTACTTCCAGAATTAGAATTCTCCTTGTTTTTGACCAGAATCAGAACACACTTCTCCTCGGGACTGAAGGTGTTTTTGACCACCGTCCAACTCAGGTGAGTTTCCCAACCACCGATTGTCGGCCGAGTATAGTGTGTGGGCCTATGCCGACGAGATATTCCGTCTTGGCCACATACGAGGATCCAGGAGTGTCCACATCAAGGAGCCAAACCCCATCGGATGTTAGCCCTCCGCCCCCCACTGTATTCTGAAGAGGCCACTTAGTTTAAATTAATTACCCACAGCTAAGGGTTTCTTGCGGACCCCTCAGTGAGCAGCTGGAAGCTTTCTGTTCTTCCTCATATCTACGACCCAACAGCTGCCTACGCATTAGCGTTATTGGATCGATCGGACGATGGACCAAAGTGCCTACGCCCTTAATAAATCAACGTTTATTATCCCTAAATCACAAGTTCTTATCGTCAGCTGTCAAAATACGACTCTACAGTTGAGGAATACTATTCCATACTGTGGTAAAGTGCATGACAATTTAACCAGAAGGCACCACAAATCAAATCTTGGTGTCAGTACAACCGAGAAAAGAATGCCTACAAACCCGGAGGAGTCCCGTTCCAAATTTCAGAATCTCAAATTGAACAGGAACATGCAAATTTAAACTTATTACTTGACAATTTTTGGGTGTTTTGGTGACTTCATCAAAAATTTATTTCCACCGTTTCACGCACATGGTGTCCAACTCATAATATTTGTGATATTTTGGAAATTCTAACTCAAACGTAACTTCCCTGATTGAGGACTTGAAATGTAAATGTCCACTTATTGTAGGACTGAAAAAATTCTATTAAATAATTGTTGGAGAGTACCAACTTACCAATATACTAACTGGTGCAATTCAAATGCGTCGTATTCCACCTAAATTTTTTAGATTCACAATCGAATTTTCCGAAGAAAACTCGTCTCTGGTTCTCGTTTTGTGTTTTCTAACTATTTGGATCAATCTTACCTGGTTCCTACCTCTTTCAAAATCTGATCATCAGAATAAAACAAAAATGATTATAACGATCGTTAGCGGCATCATCAGTGGGGTATCTACGTGTTCGAATGGACACAGTGCTTTTCACACCTATTATATTTGTAGCTATTGTTGTTCTTTGAGCCAGTTGTTTGTTTTGAATCTAACACCTTCACAAAATAGAGTGGATTTTTTTAGTCCGAAGTTAGTTAGAAGCAGATATTTTCAGTTCGACAGTTCTATCTATCTATCTATAAACCTTTGTGAATGAACAAGAAAGAAAACTTGTAACCCTCCTTCAAAATTTGTTGTTTTACGTTTCAAGATGTGCAGAATCCGAAAATCAACATTTTGAAAATCCATACGTCCGCCGTCCGGAGATTTTGTCCGAAACTACAGAATCAAAGCTTATGAAACGTGGGTGAAAGATCACCATTTGTTGTGTAGTTAGGATTGATTCTCCGCAACTTTCCTCAGCCAATCCCAAGGGGTGAAACTAAAGGGATGAAATTTCAAAAATTTGAATATTGAAAGCTACTGAAATAACATTCAAATTGTTATGCTCGTTGCAATAGATGTCGCTTCAATGAATCGAATGAGCCCTCCCAGAGATCCACATATTTATCAGTGTGCTACCCTCAAGGGCTAGAACGTTGACAGAAAAACACGTCAGCGGTGATAGAGCGATTATTTAATTTCAGGAGGCACACAAATATGATCAACTGATCAATCCAAATAGGTAACTATTTTGGTTGAGAACCGATTTAAGTGCTCCATGCATATCTCCTGAAATTCAATAAACGCTCTATCACCTGTGAAACACGCACACTCCAAAGCTTAGAAGAAATTCAAATCATGAATCATTGAATAATGAACACCAGTGAAAGAATTTGCAGCGTTTTTTTCAAGAGCGATTACAATGGAAAAATATTATATTTGAAAATTTTAAATTTCGTAAGACGGAGCATGCATATCAGGCTATAATAAACCCTTTTAGGAATTCACTCCAGTATCCACATTCACTACATCACTAGGTTACTGCGATCAAAACAAAAAAAAACTCTTGTGTTTGTTTTGATCGCAGTAACCTAGTGATGTAGTGAATGTGGATGCAAATTTTGGCACCATAAATCGGGCCATACATCGTGAATGGTTTGAGCTACGGACCTAGGGAAGGGCTCATTCGATTCCTCATGGAAATTTCCTCAAAAAAAGTTCACATTTAGGCCGCCTTGACTTTTTTTTGAGGTTTTTAGGGATTTTAAAAAACTTTGACAACCCTTAAAGGGCACTTTAAATTGAGTGAGAGTGCTGGCTAAAGAATTGGGGTGTTGGACCAACGTTGATTTTTCCTGAAAATTTCAGATTTTTTGCTTCAGCCGTTTGGGAGAAATCGTGCGTACGGCGTACGGCGACGGACGGAAAAATTTTTATTGCAGATTTGGATTCTACACCCTTTGAAACGTAAACGTAAAACCATGAAATTTTCAGGGGGGGGGGGGGGTTAAAATTTGTTTTTTCAAGAGCGATTACAATGGTTTATTATTGAATAATAAGCCAAAAATTGGTTTTATTTTACTTTGTTGAATTTCAGCGGTTCTATTATTGGGTTTCTACGTCATGCCCATATACAGTGCATTCGACCGTTGTAAGAATATTGGTATTAGCTTTTGTTTCCTACTCATTTGTAAGAGACTAGTAACGGTTGGTGTTCACAGTTACATTTTGACGAAGTTACCTAACTTCTTGGGACATCTACAAGTTATTTACAAAGTAAGGTGACACAGTGGTCAGCTGAATTTTCCTTGTGGCTAATTTCGTTCCTAATCAGAATTCAGGTATCAGCTTTTGTTTCCTACTCGTTTGTAAGAGACTAGTAAAGGTTGGTGTTCACAGTCCCATTTTGACGAAAATATCTAAACTGTTCTTAGGGCATCTACAAGTTATTTACGAAGTATGGTGACATAGTGGTTAGCTGAAAGGCCCTTGTGACTAACTTCGTTCCTAATCGTTCTACCTTGCCTAAAATGCCATTAAAAAATACTAATGTTCGATGCGCCGAGTTTTGACCGAGTACTACAAGCTATGTCTCGTATACGGAGAAGAGTTATGTAGGATTGTTCCAACACAGAAATAATAAACCTCTAAGTAATCATCACAGCCTTATACACCACATATTCACGAATCAACTTCTATTTCGATTCAATGCAAAGAAGGTTTCGCAAGTTTCAAAACTTGACCTCACAAAGCGTTTTGTAAAAACGTTTTGACTGGTTGGCAATGAAAGCAAGTCAGGGTTTTGGCGACACTGGATCGCCGTAATGATGAACCGAAGGTCGAGCAATATTGCCATTTCTGACGGATAATCTCTTGCACGAGGAGGACTTGGAACGTTTTGGAGCGGAGGGGGTAGCGAGGTCAGTGAACGGATAACGCGTAGGGGCTTGAACTAAGCAATTTTCCCCCTAAGCGTTAGTATACGATATCTTATCATGCATGACCACAAAAAACTAGACGTATGAGTCATTATACAATGGCCTTGACAGCGTGACGACTTGCGTGAATATTTGTAATTTTCTCGTATATTTAAATGAACAATTCAAATTTAAGCATATGTGCGTAAAAATTGATAACGATAAAATTAAGTCAAAAACCTGATTTCTAATAGAAAAGTCACTATTTAAACGAATTTTAAGGTTTGAATCTTAATTGTCAACTTTTTATGGTTTTTTGTGGATTTTCTAACATACTAGATCAAGAACAACAATTTTTGATACTGCTCCTGACGAGGGGCATACTTAGGAGAAAACTCTTAGTTATGAAAAAACTGAAGGGTCCCGTTGCTTCTCTACCAGAACCCAGACATATTTTCAGTCACATATTTTCAGTCCAGTATCAATGTCGCTTTGTGTGTTAGGGATATGTCCGCTAAAGTGAGCTCATTATTATAATGACTAATTGATAAGCCAGCACCCTGACCCAAATCTACCTTTTTTCTGAGAAGGAACGGGATCGTACGTTCATTTCACGAAGTGGATATTGTCAGGGATGAAAGAAATTTCATTCGTTCAATTGCAAAATCACGACAAGCTGAGATCAATCAAAACCAAGGGAGGGTGGCCCACGAACACGATGGTATAACATTGCAAAAGGTCAACTTTCTCTCCGTCTTTACGACACTTTGGTCCATTGATAGGTGCAGTAGATGTATATAATCATGTGGAAGCGATTCCCTCAATGTGAAATGTTAATGGCTTTTCAAGGATGGAATTCATTGCGATATTAGGACCCTAACTACTGAGGAACACGCACGCAATTCTGACTCTGTACCACCACACATTTTGCAATTCATATAATGAATAAGAGACATGGTAGGGAAACTTTATGCGATTGGTATGCTAAACTCGTAAATGTTCCTTCAGTTTCTTAATCACAGAATGTCCCATAGTGAGGTCCTGCTAGCTCAATATGCAGCTCGACATGAACAAAATGAAGGAAGACCCACGAACATTCACAAAATATAAATAGCACAAATTAGTTCTCATTCTGGTTGTCTTTGGTAAGGTAAAATGGATGTACTCTCCTTTTGGTGTTTCACACTTTGATTCCATGTGTGTAAGTACATAGGCCTGTCAGAGATTAATCATCTTCCCGGAGAAAACATAACATTATAATTTTGATGACATTTTCATGGTGACGCGGATTAGCCCCTGAACCGTTTGTATACGTTTCAAATAGGAAGCGAATGCACAAATGTGAATTTCGTGAAACGGCTGGACAATGGGAGAATTTTAGTCAATTCGATTGCCCACGAATTTCATCATTCCACAGGGCCATAAACCACAGAACATACACACAGAAAATGAAAGATGGTATCTGACTCAGTAAGGTTGCACAACGGGGAGTCCACTTGGCTATCAAATTTTGCTTTAAATCCCGGTATGCTTAACTTGGAAAACAGGACTCCATACAGGCGAACCTGGGCGACCAAGTACACCACAGGCTTGTAATGAATATATCGTTTCTTGAAACCAGAAGCTCTAAAGCTCCTATCCTGTCAGTGACGCAGGCATATCTCCACAGCGCTTTGAAGGGGCAACAAATTCATTCCATCACCTCCTTGGTGTAGAATATATCACCACTTAGCAGTACGTAATGAAATAGCAAGAACTTCACCATATGGGAATGATGTCTTTCTTACCTATAGAGGTACTTCCCGAATTCTATCGCCTTCTGCTATATCCCTTGTGTCTTGAAGTTCAGAAACTGTTAGTGATACTTGCAACAAAATTGAGTTGGTTTTCCATCAATCTTCCCTGATCCACTAATCAGTGCCTCGGGCAGGTTGCAGACATAAAAAACTCTACTTAGAGCAGAAAAAGGTTGTGAAGACTCAAAAGAAAATATCACAACGCTGCAGCTCCCATTCACCCATTTGCATTGTAAACACCAAACAAAGGGCTGAATTCAGCGTCAAAGGGCTCAAAGCCAGGAGGATAGGCAGAGCGAAACTACAGAGTTCCCTTTCGGCTTCATAAACCGGCAGTATAGATCAGTGACTATGAAACACCTGACTTGATTATTTAAAAAGTTGATATCCACCATTTCCTACACCCAGGCTAATTCAGACTAACTTCATAAATAGAATAAAAACGTGTCTATTCTGAAACTCTTTAGCCACCTGCCGCCAGAAATCCTCTTCACTACCTACACCAGTAAACTTCAACTCCGATCGGAAAAGTTTATGCATTAAGCCGAATCGATAGCTATCTACAGTCCATAAATGTTACTGGCATCGTCTAATACAGGCTCCCAAAATGGCTATTATATCTTCAGATGTACTTACTAGCATTTGATGAACATACTCCAAATGTATTGCTGAACTAATAAGAATTTTTTAATGTTTGGGGAACATGGAACAGGACTGATCTGATTAGTGAGTGCGTATTTTTAATTAAAGAAGAAACTATTCCTTTCAGCGAAAAAACTGCTAATTGATCCTTTCACTATATCAAAATGAGGGACAACCGGGATCGGAAATTCAAATTCTCTGGCAGGATGGAATTGATCCACTAACAATAATTTCATTCTCAGCACAAAAAATACAAAATAATTCAATCCAATATTGCTCAGACGATGAACAATTGAGGCGTGCCGTTTCATAACCAATCAATTCAATTCATGTTTTTCCGAAATTAACTTTTTCCAATTTTTCCCAAGTTCATGATCCATTCTCTCACCCTGCAATCCAGCTCAATCCGATGGAAAGACGCTTCCGAAACAATGTTTCCGCTTCAAAACCGGCTCAATCCAAGCTTTTCAGTCAAGCCGCAAGGAGAGGGCGTGCTGGCGCACAGTGGGCTGAATCACTAATTTAGGTGGAAAAAATTCTGAAACTAGTCCATATGCAACCTTTGGGTTCCCAGATCACGGAAAAAATTATTTAAAAAATCAAATTAATTTTTTGACATGATTGGCGAGCACAAAGTGGTCTATTATCAAATTTATTTGCCAAAATTGTACTGAAAAAAAATTATGTATCACCCAAAACGCAAAAAATCGCAAAAATTCATTGCAACATTTAAAAACTAGAAGGATTGATGAAACAAATCCTGCAAACGAATCCGTGGAATAACTTGGCGTTAATAGAGTTTTTCGTTATTGAATAGGGGCATACATTTACAAGTTGCTAAGTTAAATCCACAGGTAGAACGCAATGTATATTCTACAACGAATGCAGAAATTTAATGTCTTACCTGTCTCAGCAATGTCCATTGTTGAATAAAAGCAATAGAACTTCGCGCTACACACACCTTTAACATAATGAATGGCCATCGAATAAAGATAATCCCACTGCCGATTATCAGGCACTTGCGTAAACATGACTGATTCAGTCCTTTACTATTTGTTTGTAAACACGGTATAGCGGGAAATATTAGTATTTACAGTCTCACTAACTAATTATAAAAAGCTAAAGCACTCAGAAATTCCAGACTTTTGACTTGACTTTTGTCCACCTAAATTGGTGATTTAGCCCACTGTGTGGCATCAGTGCTGAGGCAACCAGTCAGTGGCACTTCAAATTGTCTGCTGCTAAACGATTTGCATTGAGAATAAAAAATGATGACCTCGACGTGAAGGGGGAAGTGAATTTTTACAACGACGTCTGATCTTTCAAAACGATCACAGAAAAACACAACAAGACCGGTGACATCATTGCCCCAAATCTCGTTCCCGTAGGAGTTCCCAAAAATCCGGCAAGTATCACGGAACTGAACAATCTGTTGGAAGAACATTCTGGAATTCTTCAAAAACATCGTGCACAATCCCATCGCAGAAGGCTCGGGCGATGTGAAAACGTTGATGCGTCTGAAAATACTTTCGTCCGATGGATATTTCGGCGTAAATTCCAAATGTGATGATTCTTATCTAAAAAACATTTGGTGCAACTGGAACGAGTTACCTGAGTTCTAAATTTGCGCTAAATACCAATGTTTTTTAAAGGTAGAAAATTTCTATTTTTCTTTTATTTAATAAAAGGTCTTTTGAGTGTTCGTTTGTGTTATGCTGTTGGATTTCTTCCCAACCCACGGTTCTTTCCTAATAAATATTGATGAGATTAGAGTGGAAGACACACGAAAAGCCACATTTCAAAGAATAATGCAGTATTATGAGAATAAATTTAGTCAAAATTGGTCGAATTGCAACAAAACCGGCTCAATTCAAACTTGAATTTAGAATTTTGGAAAGTCTAATGAGTTTTTAATGAAACTTGACCTGGAAACTCCAAGGACCTCTCATCTCAACAACGACGCTAAATTGAAACGGCTAAAATAGTATGATTCACGGTAAACGTTTTTTGTGTTTCCTACAAAATTTTCAAATTTGGATTGAGCCGGTTTTGAAACTACACGCCCCAATTGTTGGCTATCTCGAGTTTCCAGGGACTCCAACGAGAGGATGTGCAAAGTTGACCGTCCTTGGCCTCCAACTAGGGCCTAGCCGGCTGTGTGGGAGGATTGTAGAGTAAGGGTAGGTTATCGATCATTCGGATAATTTTTATAACCCCCCGCTAGTGTTAAACTCCCAGACTACGAGCACAAACCGAGTTTCGCGACAATCGCGTGCACATTCATTCCCACTGTCAACCGACTAAATGTATTTATAAAGCCGACCCATATATCATTGGATTTGGAGTCTATGTATAGGTAATCTGTATACGAAAGCCGATAGATGGGCCAAGGGAATTCCGCTTCTGGAAATCTCAACAACTAAAACCTTCGGGGCGATGAGTATCAACATCCATAAATCAACGAGGATCTTTTGAAACATGCAGATAAACTAAGGAGCGTTAAGTACAATCAACAATCACAAAGGTTCTGCTTTGTAGGGTTGGCAATCAATTTTCAATTTTCACAAAAAATAGATGTTTGGCCACCAATTTTCGATTTTGGTTTATTATTCAATAATAAACCATTGTAATCGCTCTGCAAAAAAAAAATTCTAACCCCCCCTGAAAATTTCATGGTTTTACGTTTCAAAGAGTGTAGAATCCCAATCTGAAATAAAAAATTTTCCGTCCGTCCGCCGTACGCCGTACGCACGATATCTCCGAAACGGCTGGAGGAAAAAATCTGAAATTTTCAGGAAAAATCCATCTTGGTCCGACGACGCCCCAATTCTTGAGCCAGCTCCCTCACTCAATTTAAAGTGCCCTTTAAGGGCTGTAAAAGTTTTGTAAAATCCCTGAAAACCTCAAAACTAGTCGAATCGGCCTAAATATTTTCCTATTTGAAGAACATACCATTAGGAATCGAATGAGCCCTTCCCCACGTCCGTAGGTCAAACCATTCGCGATGTATGGCCCGATTTATGGTGCCAACATTAGCGTTTTTTCGTTTATTATTGTTTGTTTGTAACCTAGTGATGTCCGGCCGATAGCGTCGAGTTGTAGTGAACGTGGATACTGGAGTGAATACTTGTAGTGTAGTTGGTAGCCGATACACGGGTTGAAGCATTCTGATAATATAATATATAATATAATATTATATACTATATAATATAATGTATTATATTATTATAATATAATGTATTATATTATTATAATATAATGTAATATATTATAATATAATATATTATATATTATTAATATAATATTATTACCTGTTTTATAGGTAAATATTATTCAATATTATTACTGGGGTAAATAAGTATTCTTTCACTGGGGTTTATTATTCAATTGGCTTGCGTTCATGATTTGAATCTTACTAAGCTTCGGAGTGTGCGTGTTTTACAGGTGATAGAGCGATTATTGAATTTCAGGAGATATGCATAGACCACGTAAATCGGTTCTCATCCAAAACACCTATTTGGATCGATCAGTTGATGATATTTGTGTGCCCCCTGTACATCTGTCTACCTTTGGCTACATCGTTTAAATTTGGATTTGGGTAAGTTTTAACGCAATACGAGTGCCAAACGACTTGATAAATTATAGATGTTTTTATTGTGGGGGTATTGAGGTTCAATAAAAACGCTGCAAATTCTTTCACTGGAGTTTATTATTCCATTGGCTTGCGTTCATGATTTGAATTTATACTAAGCTTTGACGTGTGCGTGTTTCACAGATGATAGAGCGATTATTGAATTTCGGGAGGCAAACAAATATAATCAACTGATCAATCCTAATAGGTATTTTGGTCGAGAACAGATTTACGTGCTCTATGCATATCACCTGAAATTCAATAATCGCTCTATCACCTGTGAAACACGCACACTCCAAAGCTTAGTAGAAATTCAAATCATGAATCATTGAATAATAAACCCCAGTGAAAGAATTTGCAGCGTTTTTCGAATTGTATTCTAGTTCTTTTGTATTAACTGCAATGGAAAGTAAAACAACCAGCAAGATAATCATTGAAAAATCAAGGGCGGTCGACAGACAGCTGCGCGAGCGCCGGTGTGACTCAGGTTGGCGCGAACGCGTGAAGGTTAATGGTTGTATCACATGTGAAGGCTGAACGGCTAAGGAAAATTCTTGGACTGAAGAAAAATCGAACACGCGGCACGATCGTTTTGCCGCAACAAAGCGCGATGCCGCGTTGTTACGTCTGACACATCTGTAGAGTTGTATTGTTTGATCGCACTGACAGATCGCGATGGGCGCCCGCTCGCCCCCCCGTCGATCGCATTCGTTTTTTACTTAAGACACGGCGTCGAGGTATGGTATCCATGATGCGTCTGCGGCCGGCGTCAGCGCCTTGAGATATCTTCATGTACCTACCGAAACAGGCGCCAGCTGCGCCGCGCTGCAGGAGAGTTATCTCTCAAGAGGCGCGGCGCTGCAGGCGGCGTACTTATGTGCCAGCGTCAGTTTCGATCAATCATCAATCATCATCATCATCATCAATCTATATACAGACGAAAATATCATAGGAGGTAGGTATATCAGGGGGTGGTAACGTTGGGCGGGTGGAATTCTCTAACCCCCCACCCCCACCCCTGAAGAGGAGCGTCGGACCGTCTCCCAGGGCAACCGCTGGGTGGAATTCACCCCCCCCCCCCCCCTTTCTTTCTGGGTGAAGAGTTATTCACGTGGGAGATGTCAAAATCATCACTATATAAAGACGAGCTTATCAGAGTATATCGACGTTTCAGGGGGTGGTAACGCTGGGTGGGTGGAATTCTCCCTCCCCGTCTCCCAGGGCAACCGACCTGCTCCCTCCTCCCCCCCCGCCAGTGAAGGAAGGAGGGCCCCAGCGGGGGGAAGCGTCTCCCAGGGCAAGCGACGTGGTCCTCTCCTCGGGATTTGGGATATAAGATTTTTTGACTTTGCATATTGTTATTATACTCCCTCATTGTGTTATTCACCTATTTCTTTTTAACCTGCATAGCAGGGCCATTAAACTAGTGTTAAAATAAATACAATTCTGAGTGAGGGATCTTCCTTCTCCTTTGGAATTCCGCAGGGCTCAGTTCTTGGACCCCTTTTGTTTATTTGTTTTATGAATAATTTGTTTGGCATCCAGCTCGAAGGGGATATCATTTCCTATGCTGACGATACTGCTGTGGTGGTCTCACGAAATTCGTGGGAGGCATATACGAGGCATATACGTGGCAGGCAGGCGTCTGCCTGCTTGCGTGTGATCAAAGGCTGGCTGGATGGGGTTGGCTTAAAGCTAAATTTTAACAAATCCAATTTTGTTGCTTTTTCCTTGCGTAATGCTACTGTCCCGTTCTTAGAAAGTGTCAAATGCCACGATGTGTCAACCTGCAAGTGATTGCAGCTGCCCATGTATCAAGCAGGTCCCACAAACAAAGTACTTAGGGGTGGTTGTGGACCAATGTCTGTCCTGAAAATTTCATATTGACAATGTGTGCAATAGACTTTACAAGATCATACTCCTGTGCCTGGAAATCCGAAATTTTATGTCTATGGGCACCCTCAGAATGTTTTATCACGCTCTTGTGCAATCTGTAATTTCCTACTGCATTCTTGCGTGGGGATCGGCCTACAAAACCTACCTAGAGCCTTTACGCATTACTCAGAAGAAAATTATTAAAATTTTTCTCCGTAAGAAAGTGAGATTTCCCACCGCTGAAACCTTCAAGGCGTTTAAGGTTCTGGATATCTCACGCATTTACAAAAAGATCGTACCGATACATATATTCAAACACTTATCCAAGTTTGAGAAACGTGATGGGCAAACGAGGTCAGCTGGGAACTTTATATTGAAGTTGCCTTTTAGATCCACTACCAAGAGTCAAAATTTCTTCTCGTATATAGGTATTAAAATGTTCAATAGCTTACCAAATGATTTAAAGAAACTTAATAACTTATCATCTTTCAAACGTCGCATTAAAGAACACATCTGCCGGGAAATTTTCAAGTGAAATACAATACAATTTCTTGATGTAATTAATATTCAATACAATATTTGCTGTTTCGAAAATACACTAGATTAATCAAAGCAGTAGTGACTATACCGACTACTAGTAATAACTAATAGCGACTCCACCCCTCAGCACAAGTTTTTTACTTATTGAGGGGTGAACGCATTTAGGAATGTTCTATTGCACTTTTTTGTATTTTGTACTCTTTTGTACTTTTTTTGTATTTTTTCTTAAATAAATGCATTATTAGAAAAATCACTGGGGTTTATTATTCAATTGGCTTGCGTTCATGATTTGAATTTCTACTAAGCTTTGGAGTGTGCGTATTTCACAGGTGATAGAGCGATTATTGAATTTCAGGAGATATGCATAGAGCACGTAAATCTATTCTCAACCAAAATACCTATTTTGATTGATCAGTTGATCATATTTGTGTGCCTCCTGAAATCCAATAATCGCTCTATCACCTGTTAAACATGCACACTCCAAAGCTTATTATAAATTCAAATCATGAATGCAAGCCAATTGAATATAAACCCCAGTGAAAGAATTTGCAGCGTTTTTTTATTGAACCTCAATACCCCCCCCCCCCCCACAATAAAAACATCTATAATTTATCAAGTCCTTTGGCACTCGTATTGCGTTAAAACTTCCCCAAATCCAAATTTAAACGATGTAGCCAAAGGTAGACAGATGTAGAGGGGGCACACAAATATCATCAACTGATCAATCCAAATAGGTGTTTTGGATGAGAACCGATTTACGTGGTCTATGCATATCTCCTGAAATTCAATAATCGCTCTATCACCTGTAAAACACGCACACTCCGAAGCTTAGTAAGATTCAAATCATGAACGCAAGCCAATTGAATAATAAACCCCAGTGAAAGAATACTTATTTACTTACCCCAGTAATAATATTGAATAATAAACCCCAGTAATAATAATATTGAATAATATAATATTTACCTATATATTATCAGCGTTTCATGCATATCAGAATGCTTCAACCCGTGTATCGGCTACTAACTACACTACAAGTATTCACATCGGCTATCACTCCAGTATCCACATTCACTACAACTCGACGCTATCGGCCGGACATCACTGGTTACAAACAAACAATAATAAACGAAAAAACGCAAATGTTGGCACCATAAATCGGGCCATACATCGGGAATGGTTTGACCTACGGACGTGGGGAAGGGCTCATTCGATTCCTAATGGTATGTTCTTCAAATAGGAAAATATTTAGGCCGATTCGACTAGTTTTGAGGTTTTCAGGGATTTTACAAAACTTTTACAGCCCTTAAAGGGCACTTTAAATTGAGTGAGGGAGCTGGCTCAAGAATTGGGGCGTCGTCGGACCAAGATGGATTTTTCCTGAAAATTTCAGATTTTTTGCTCCAGCCGTTTCGGAGATATCGTGCGTACGGCGGACGGACGGAAAATTTTTTATTGCAGATTCGGATTCTACACCCTTTGAAACGTAAACCATGAAATTTTCAGGGGGGTTAGAATTTTTTTTCCCAGAGCTTATTGAATAATAAACCAAAAACGCTGCAAATTCTTTCACTGGGGTTTATTATTCAATCGGCTTGCGTTCATGATTTGAATTTCTTCTAAGCTTTGGATTGCGTGTTTCACAGGATAGGGCGATTATTGAATTTCAGGAGGCACACAAATATGATCAACTGATCAATCCAAATAGGTATTTTGGTCGAGAACAGATTCACGTGCTCCATGTATATCTCCTGAAATTCAATAATCGCTCTATCACCTGTGAAACACGCACACTCCAAAGCTTAGTAGAAATTCAAATCATGAACGCAAGCCGATTGAATAATAAACCCCAGTGAAAGAATTTGCAGCGTTTTTTACAATCAATTTTTATCTAATATCAATTTTTTTTCAATTGTGCACGAATGACCCTTTTTCGAAGTATTTCAAGAACCTCTACATACGGTCAATACTTCGATCAATACTTTTGCCGAGAGGTTCTTGTGAGACTTCGAAAAAGGGTCATTCGTGTGAGACCAAACATCAAGAACAAGTGGGTGTTGCACCACGATAATGCTCGTTGTCACACAGCAGTTTCAATAAACGAGTTTTTGGCCAGTTAAAAACATTCCTGTGGCTCCTCAGCCTCCTTATTCGCCCGACTTGAGTCCTCGTGACTTTTTTCTCTTCCCAAAGTTGAAAAATTACCTCAAATAAAATCATTTTGTGACAGTCGAAAAAATTCAAACGGCTGTAACCGACCAGCTGAAGGTTATTTTAGTATCGAGGTTCCAGCACTACTATAAGGAGTGGAAGAAACGTCTCCAGCGCTGTGTGGCCTCAGAAGGAAGTTATTTTGAAGGTGACAATATTGAATTGTAATTCTTTTTGTATTTAACTTTTTTCTTAATCAGTCTCATTACATAATTTACACGTCTCGAAATATGTATCTATATTACGCCTTTTTTTCTCCAGATGAATATTTTGCTAAATTTCGAATCATTCGGACGACTTTTAAAGCATTTTGGTTTCTACTCCTAATTTTACGGTAGTTATGGGGAAGTTCGGAACGATTTGAGCAGGAAGGATTGGAGCTCTGATTATTCTGAAATTCATTAATATTTTTTACAATAATATTCTTGAACACTAATAAAAATGTGGAATCATTCGGACGATTTTCAGAGAATTTATAGGTGTTTAAAATATTTTGATGATATTCGAACTATACCTTTACATAATTTCAGATTTTACTCCCAATTTTACGGTACTTTTGAGAAATTTAATTGACTACCAATTTTGCCGAAAAAAGTAAGGTGAAACAACGACAGCTTTTTTCCGATCAAGCTGAAATCCTTGTAATGACCGCTCCTGAAGAGTATTAATGGAGTAAATGAATCGGAATTTTGGTCAAAAGTTCAATATCATTCGCACCATGTTTGAGGCAGTTCTGCGTGACACGGCATTTTTTAATCCAGACATCTTGAAAGTTTAAAAGTGGACCTTAAAATTAAATAAAAAGTTTTAAAAAAATCGATTTTTTGGGCTCGATTAATTGGTACAATCTATTTCAGACCGCCGATTGTGAAATCGATTTTGGTGGTTCGATTTGATTACCCTACTGCATTGGAACCTCCTACCCCACTTCGTCGCCACCCAATCTCGGGCCCCAAAGGATTGATTGGCAATCGCACAGTTAGTTGGGTAACTTTCCAACAATCGTCACACAGGAGTTGCCATTTTCTGTGCAAGACTCGCCATTGTAAGCTAACTCTCCAGCGCGAGCCGTTGCTTAAATGAAAGCATATTGGATTCCAATTCAACCCGAAATCGAAATCATTAACAAAATCAGGCCTGATCCACGTTATTGTTTGATATCGAAAGATTCATCCATAATAGGATCATATTATGCGATATTCTAAACAAGGGTTAAAATCGCCGGGTCAATGTGGGTCAGTTATTTTCGTACTGGATAACCTTTCGAAGAAACTAAACATGACAGCCGTTATGAACGAGGTGGAGGTGCTGCCTACAACCACCTCCCACCCGACTGAAATGTCAATTTATTTATAACGCCGATTAATAGAATTAACGTTTTGTAATAATTAAAATTGAATAATACATGATTTTTAACAACAGTTGAAGTGGGAGGCATTCCAGAGGTAGGACATCATCATTGTCATTTATTGTTGATTGTGCACCGTTTAGATTTTATACCAAGAACTCTCCTATACACTCTTATACTCTAAATTACTCTTCCATTTTAAGTTCCTCCAACCATTCTATGGTACCATCTTCCGATAGAAACATTCTTGGAACTTCTGTCCAACCCCAATGATGATCCGTTCAGCTTACAGTACATTAAATGTCACTGCTCACACAAATTTTGTCAAGTAAAACGTATCCTTTCTTTACTATATACCGGCTCGAGTATCACATTGTGATTGTGAAACTACGGGCGATTTTCAGGTCCTGACATTTGAAAAATTTAAGTGTTTCTTTTTTAAGGTTTGGGATGTTTATCACTTAATTGGCCTCCCTGGATGTATTTCTGATGCCCAGCCATTCAAAACATCCCATTATTCTCCGCGAAATTCAAATTTGATAGATGTCATAACAATAGCGTGGCGGTTTCGGTCACGACAATGACAATTTTGGTCTGTTTTCACCTACACAAGACAATTCGGACTTTCAACAGAGATTCTTCCAATACTACTGGAATTTTTGTGGGTTTTAAAAATGCAACGTGATACGGCCTTCAGATAGAATAAGTGGATAGAAAGAAAATATTGGGATTAAACATAATAGGTGAGCAACTAGGGCCATTAAAATGACATTGAATCAGAAAACACACCACCTACACAAAGGAGTGCCCGCTTGCTTGTGAGTTACATCTACCACCGAAACGAGAGCCTCCTCGAAAATCCCCGTTTCGTTCCCTTAGGAACACATTCTTTTTGGGACATGACAATGACCCTAGACTAAAGTCACTAAAATAAAGTGCTGAGTTACGACATTAAAAACTTGCAAGCAGGGGTTCAAAAACCATCGACAGCTGCTCTTCAGATGTAACTAAAGACGAGAAAATGTTCATGTAATTTTAAATTTCAGGTAGAATATTTGAAAACCAACTCGAAATCGGGAACCTTTGTCATCACAATAACAAATCAGGGTTTCTCAACCCTAAAAAAAATATGGAAATTATATTTTATCTCGAGGGTTTCTATTGATCAATCAATAAATGTATGCGGATAAGGGGGAAAAGTTGGAAGTCAGACGATTTTGAACAGCGTGCCATTTAACGAATTTGCCCGTAGTTTGCGAATCACTCATAAACCTTTCGAAGGAATTTTAAACGATTTTTGCTCTATCAAAACTGATGAATTGACAGTTTCTCCTTAGTAACAGTTTGTTAGTACTTAAGAGCCTTTGGAAATATATTGGGACCTTCTTTTCGCGAGATAGGTGCATACTTTTCCATAATGAAATATCAATTAATATGACAATGCCTTTGATTTTTCAAATAATTTCAATTTTCAACTAATAATTTGACTCGGACATTTATGTGGGACAGTTACGGAAAATTATTTTCGAACTTCTCTCGGAAAAATTAACCCATAATGATTCCGTGGACTGCTGTAAGTACCACTAAGGTCATTTTTAGTGAATAGTCTGGATCCAATCTCCTAGCTATTATGTTTTAGCGAGGGCACATCACGCTGAACAATTTTTTTTCCATTATCAGTGCCTTATGCGATCAAATCAATCGCAAGTGCCATACGACATCACCGGGACTTATGCCGTACTGTTTTTTTCAATGCCGGTCTCACAGTGCAGGAAGCTATTGAGCTACTTTGCGACAATGACTCTCCCGAATTGCAAAATGAAATGGTGCATATGGAACTGATGAGGGACTCGCCCTTCTGCAGTGGCCATTTAAAATAAAGG
The DNA here is from genome assembly GCA_031894815.1 of Creontiades dilutus. Taxonomy (NCBI): domain Eukaryota; kingdom Metazoa; phylum Arthropoda; class Insecta; order Hemiptera; family Miridae; genus Creontiades; species Creontiades dilutus. The sequence continues at coordinate 130,974 of JAVIWC010001314.1, read as the reverse complement.
AATGGGGGGTGCAGGCCAAATGGATGCTAACATTGAAGGCTACCGAATCACCATGAGAGGGAAGAAGTTTTATTGGGCAATTTTCACATGGATCGTGGACGCAGTAGTTCAAAATGCGTGGTTTGCAGCTGAACTTGCTATGTCGAGTGTGCGTCCTGGACCGACAGCACCCCTAATCCCCCGAGTCAGTCTTGGAGTACGCTATGACGGCATCGATCATTATGGCACGAGGACTCCAGAAAAGATGCGCTTTTGAGTTTTGCATACCTCATACGCCGCGTGATGTGCCATAAATGCAGCGTCGGTTTGCGTCTTGACTGTTTCAAGGTTTATCACACTAAGTAAAATGACGTGCGCATATTTTTTTAAAAATTCCATCATAAAGTTGTATTTTGTTCTTTGAATGTTTCGAAATTTTTCTCGTTAGGTTACCCAAAAACCCAGTACCATTTGGGTCCCGGTGACGCCACGGATCATCTTCACTATACTTCCAGCAGTACATTTAACCATTTTACAGAGTTTTATGGAGAAATTCTGACAAAAATAATTACGGGACATGATGAGGTTAAAGAAAGACCCTACCCAAACCAAGTTGCTTTCATAATTGGCATTAGTTACTGAGGAACGATGCTTGAATGATAAACTGAAGGGCACCCTGGACATGGGTTTTGCATAAAGGTGTCAGTGAAACCCGACCGGAGACTATCGAGAAAATCGCGGTTCGACTTTCCTGACGAAAAATTTCAAAGTGGGAGGCGCTAGGGAAAAGTGGAAGAGAAAAAATCCGAATAAGACAAGAAGACGGCTCGCTCCCATTGTCCTATGGAAGGATAATAACGGATCCCCCGACGAAAGAAGGCGACACAAAAGCGCAGCTTCCCAAGTGTCGGCCAGGCAAAGGAGCGATAGGTTTTCTCTTCTTGAACGGGCGAATGTTCAAGAGTTGTAGGTATTTCGGAACCCGGATGCCATCAAAATGGGATTTCGCGACCACAACCCGCTTATACACTTCATTTACCTGAACGAAATAAATTCTCAAGGCACTTACCAATACGTAGGCTGCAAACTATTGGGAGTGGTTCACAATTCAATAATGAATCACTGTAAGAGGTTAGTAATTATGCCACAGTAATTAAGGAGGTGGCTTCACAAAAGGTACTAAAAGCGAAATCTTTCAATTTCGTAGTACAGGTTTCACGGCGAATTAGGAGATACTCCCTCTTGAAGATACGTTCATATCAACTGTAAACCTTATCTATTCATTATGAAGAAACCAATCAAAGCATTGGCTGTAAATTATAGTGAACTGTAGTTTACAGTTCAATAATGAATCATGCAACAGTATTTGAAGATAATGCTTCAAGAAAGGTACTAAAAGACAAATTTTTACAATTTCGGACTAAAAATCGGTTTTTTGACGAAGGAGGGTTTTTGGTTTCAGTATATCAACTTGAAACCTATTATATATATTTGGTCCCTATCAAAATACTGGCTGCCAAATATTGTGTAGTGTAGCTTACATTTCAATAATGAATCATTAAAAGGGGTTATTATTTATGGCACTGTAATCCTAATCTAACTCAAACCCCGAAATCCTTAATCAACTGAAAGCCTAATCTATTCATTATGAAGGAACCTATCAAAACATTGGCTGTAAACCACAGTGAACTGTAATTTACAGTTCAATAGTAAATCATGCAACAATAATAGAAGAGGATGCTTCAAAAAAGGTACTAAAAGCCAGATTTTTCAATTTCGTACCAGGTAACGGTTTTAGGGCGATTTTGGAGAAATGTTTCTCCAAGAATATACGTTCATATAGACTCAAAACTTAATCTATACATCATGGCACCGAATAAAACATTGGCTGCAAGCTAATGGGAATTGTAGTTTACAGTCCAATGATAAATTATTGTAAGGGGTTAATAAATGCAACAGTATGGAACAGGATGCTTCGAAAAAGGTACTACAAGGCAAATTTGTCAATATCGCACCAAATAACGGTTTTATGGCGATTTTGGAGATATGTGTCTTGAAGAAGATATGGTCATAGCGACTCAAAACATAATCTATCCGTCATGGTACATAACAAAACATTGGCTGATAACTATTGTGAATTATAGTTTACAGTCAAATAATAAATCATTGTAAGAGGTTAATAATTATGCTACAGTTATTAAGCAGGTGGCTTCGCTAAAGGTATTAAAAGCCAAATATCCTCAAATTTTCCTCAAAAAGATAAGGCTGTATCAACTTAAACCCCAGTCTCAAGGCTGCAAAATATTCAAGTTAAACATTGGCTGCAAAATATTCTGAATCCTAGTTCACAGCTTAATAATAAATCATTGTAAGGGGGTTGATTAATGCAACAGTAATTGAACAGGATGCTTCGAAAAAGGTACTAAAAACCTAATTTCCAATTTCTACCAAGTAACGGTTTTATGGCGATTTTGGAGATTTTTCTCCAAGAAGATCGGATCATATCAACTCAAAACTTAATCTATCCATCATGGTACCTACCAAATACTGGCTGCGAATATTGGGAATTCTAGTTTACAGTTCAATAATGAATCATTATAATGGGTAAATAAATGCAACAGTAATTAAGGAGATTGCTTTGCTAAAGGTATTGAAAGCCAAATTTTTCAATTTCATACTAAGAACTGGTTTCCTAGCGATTTTGGGGATGTTTCCCCAAGAAGATACGATTATATCAACCCAAAACCTAATCTATTCATTATGTTACCTGCCAAAACATTGGCTGCAAAATGTAGTGAATTGTAATTTACAGCTGTATAACGAATCAAGCAATAGTCATTGAAGAGGATGCTTCGAAAAGGTACTAAAAGTCAAATTTTTAATTGTGAACACTAGAAACAAATTTTTGGCGATTTTGGAGATGTGTTTCCTCCAGGAGACACGGTTATATACTCAAAACCTAATCTAATCTTTTGATCCTTAACAAAATATTGGCTGCACACTAATGGTAACTGTGGAACTATTCTAGTTCAATAATGAATAGTTGTCAGGGATTAATAATTATACAACAGTAGTTAAGGAGAGTGCTTCCCAAAACGTACTAAATCCAATCTAAATTAAACTATAATATCGATTTTCAACTCAACTATAATATCAATTTCAACAAAAAGAGGCCTAAATGTCGCATGGAAACGTACTACAGCATTTAACGATTTGGAGTCACCAAATAGAAATTAGATTTACTCCCCTCTAACTATTTTTCCCCCCAGTCCCCAGTTATCACTAGATCGTTCCAAAGTTAACACTCAGCCAAAACGGTTTCCCCAAAAATTTGTTCCCAAAGCCTAAATCAGTACCTATTCCACCCATGTACCAATTTAGAATTCGAAGTTTAGCTAATCACATTCTCAACTTATAGAGGGAAAAAATATTGTCAATGTGGAAAAAAATAAGTTTGGATCCATGATGCTATACCTAATGGATTTACTACAGTCTATAATTAATTGTAAGTTACAAAACAAAAACTTGAGATGATATTTTTCATTCTGGTAGTAGGGTAGGTTTGAGATTAAATATAATTATTCTTAAATTTGTTTGGTTTATTATATTCAATGATCAACTTTTTTCCTTTCGCAACATTGATGACAAATTTTGAAATTGATTCAGATTGAGATATATAATATATATCTCAATCTGAATCAATGTATATTATACATATAGACACCAAGTCCAACAGTTTTTATTCATCAGATGGCAAAAGCTTTTGTAACGGGCTTTTTCTTTCTAATATGGATTTAGCAAGATTAACTGTGAAACATTTGTTAGCGTTCATATAGTGTAGGTAATATTTTCCAGGAGTTTTACTACTTTTTACCTATATCATCATGATTTTTTAAAGAACCTCCATTCTCTCTCATCTACACCCTCTCATGAGAAAATGAGAACAGTATTCCACATATTGTGCTGAGCAAACCGCAGAGGATTCCACGTCAGCCCTGACGAAGTTCACGGCAATTCAAAACATATTTTTAGGTACGAATATCAAGGAAAAAAATCCTACAAGATAATTGTGACAACACGTTACCAGTCGCAATTGACGGGGATTTGGTCACCACCAACATATTTGATAGTAATGGTAAGGCCTGCCAGTTTAAATGGATTAAAACATAAATAAATACATTCATCCGAAATAGATTTTCTCCATTCAAAACTTTCTAGTTTTCAGAGCCGATAACTAGAAGGAAGGCGACGATTGGACATGCGAAACTCACCATTGATTCTCTTGGAGTGGGGAAGATTTCTATCCTAATTAGGTAAAACTAATTGTAACTTCACAAACACAAAATTGCCATATATTTTTGTTTTTTGAATTCTTATCATACCCTTGCTTCAAAACGTTTTGAAACCTCAATAATCCTTAGAAATCAAGTACTAAGGGGGTTCTATTATTCTTCGCCATACTTGTCAAATATAAATAAAATAGCTGTGACAACCTACTTCTCCATGACACATGTGAGGCGGGATTCGACGGTTTTTGAAAAACAATACACCTAATTCCTCGTATCGATTTGAAATAAAGCTGATTCGACGGGGAAGTGACATTTTGTCGGAACCAACCATGGCTCATGGCTCTTGCAAGGTTTCCTCCATGACGGGATGACATCACCGGACAACCCCTTCCTGTCACCTTCATTATCTTATCGCTCTGCATGCTATAAACGCCTCCCACAACTCGCTGTTTGGCAACATGAACATATTTCTGTCTATTAGTAATGATATAAACATTACTAACAATAAATGAATGGGCATTTTTAAAGAATACACGAAAAGCTAACAGTACGCACCGAGGTCCTCCTCTGGGTCTCGCGGAATATACTTCTTGGTGAATATCATCGCACGAAAACCAGGTCACACTTCCACGAGAAAACCCGAGTAAAGACTGAAACGAAAGTTCCACCTGCGCTGAAATGTCCTTGGCAGTTTACCGATAAAGTGATAAACGGGAGTTTTCGTGCTGCCCGTTATCTTTGGTAATTTGTGGACAAACGTCTACAGTCAAGTGGTTAAACGGGGCCTAGGTGGGGTCATGAAAAAACAGTTTGGTTGAAACAGTTCAAGTTCTGCTTTCGCACGATAAAGTAGTGTTTTTTGGGAATAATGCGGTGAGAAGAAGTGCGTGGGCCTCGGGAAGAAATTTCGTGAAAATGAACGAATTACCTACTTTTAACTGTAAGCCTGGGCGTTTCAGTATTTAGGGCAAGTTAGAACATTCGTGCTATTTCAATGCCGTTTTTCAGTGCAATCGAAGGATTATATTGGTTTTATGAGGGAAAACAAGTACACAGTGCGAAATGGAAGTGGGTGTGCCCCAGTGGGAGTAACTTGTAGGCCCTCCCGAATCATCTGGAAAATCGTCACTTACCCTTGTAGCTCTCGTCATCCTTGAAGTCGGAAGGGCCGTCCGTTTTGAGTTTGCTGAACGAGTCCAACACTTGAATTTCGTCCACATTCACGTCCCGCGAAGCCATTGTCGGGATTTTTAAAGGGAAACCGATGAATAACTTACTAGGGAAAAATTAAAAACTCAACGGTAAAAACTAATCAACAAAAGGGCCCCAACACCACAGGTGACGAGAGAACACGATTCGCGGAGCGTTCACCAAACTTTTTACACCCGAAGTTGACCGGCCGTTTTGAACTTTCACATTATAGAAGGCATAAACGCAGATTCAGAGCTTTGTCTAAACATCAAACTGAACCGAAGTTTTATTTTTCGAATATATTGCGAGTAAAACTCAATACGAAACGCAGCCCGCTGATCATTACGGGAAACGTCAAAAACCTTGCGAACTCCAAGAGATATGTGTCAACCATTCCTTCTCCACTGCCATCTTGATTAACTTTCTTCATATTGATTTGAAGGAACGAGCCTCGCTGCATGGAGTTTTCATTTTCAAAACAGTTTATTTCACTGAATGAATATTTACTGAAGACTATAAAAAATAATTCATAAAAGTTAGTTGGCTTTTTTCAAAAAATGTTCGATTAATCACACAAGGTACGATACGTCATTTTACCGTTTGTCCTATGAGCGCCAATCGCCCGTGAAGGGAGGGATGGATTTCTCTTGTTTGCATGATTCAAAGAACTGTACTTACCTAACTATTTCTCATGCGATAGAACGAGGCTTCACACTACTTTCTCAACACATATTCTAATTTTATGGATGCTCTTGTATTTCCTTCCGTCTGAAACCGTTCTTAAACGGAATTTTAGGGGCACCCATTTTGTTGAACGACCAAAATAGCAGTAAAAGAATAGCTGATCGTTACATCATTTGGTAAACAACTTCTAGAAATATTATCTTTCTACTAAATTATGGTTCCAACGGAACGTTTTCCACGATATATCTAAGATAGTAGATAACTTTTGTAATATCACAAATTACCTATTGACCTTTAGGTAGAGCTTGAATGAACTGAAAATAAATTAGGCTATGAAAGTCCATCTTGGAACATGTTATTTCTGAATTTCAACATTTTTAATAGGTATATGATCAAAATTATGTCAAAAATACGTTTTCAAATTATAGATCCTTATTTACAATGAAACCAAGTCTATTAAAATGTCATTTCCCGATATTTAAATGATTTATTTGAGAACACATTTTATTTAAATTTGAGCACATTGTTGTGCAAGAACATTTTAATGTGAAAATTTTTGACAGCTGTTCAGTAGATAGTATTTTGCCATTTTATATATTTTTTGTGCGTTAAAGTCTACTTGTAGACTAAGGTAGCGAAAACATTTTATTGTTGTTTGTGTAGTTCAATGCTCACGTCTAAATTGTATTCTTATGTAAAAACAAACCTATTAATTAGGGCTGTAGCAATTCTGAATATTTTTTCTATATCTTTAAAATCAGAACAACTTCCTATCTATTGCCCAGCAAAAAAGTGCTGCCCTCTGAATTAATTCTTTCATATGGTTCGATAGTTCATACAATCTAGTGCTGGCTCATATTTTGAAAAGTTGCTAGATGGTATATGTTCTCTAAACCTTTAAATGGGCGATAGCATATCTTTTACCAGATTTCGATAAACAATTGTCTAGTAGTTAGCTACGAATCTAGGGAATTCAAGTATCTCAGAGAGGGATACAGTTTTCATGATAATTCTTTAAATTTTACTGAAGATGTTTACACTAAAGAAAGAAGAACTTGACAATTTTGTAGTCATACTATGTGGACTACTGTATTCTACAGAAATACACATAAGGTAACTTTACCTAGGTACCCACTTATTAATGGAGGTAAGTATATTAATTGAACACTGATAAAGGGTAGCCTCTGCTCATGTGCAAAATTATTGTAGAAATCATAATAACTTATGCAATTTTTGAATGCAACCTTCAGGGTGTAGTGCCTGCCTTCATGGTCATGTATTAATTTCATTGATCCCTACAGAGAACGTTGGCACATATACTACCTACTAAGATTTTATAACATGTAACTTGGATAGATTTCTATATTAAATGAATTCCACTTTTCCTAAGTAACTACCTCTGGTTTTGTGCACAATCCTTCCAACACCCTTCTTCTATAACCAAAATAATTTAATTCCCACTGAAGCATCATTTTCTTAAAATTTTGCGCCCTCATAACAAATTAAGTACCTACCCATTTATTAGTTGAGACTAATCACTAGTACCATCACAAATAGCACTACTTCTTTCACGAAGGTATCTACCTAATTATTTTCTTGAATGCTAGTGAATTTTTGGTCCATTATTTTCAATAATGAACCTTTGTAATAACAAATAAAATGAGCCCCCTAATCGTAATCAAAATTTGTTGGTTTACATTTCAAGATATTTACGAAGTTTCCCAAAATCGAATTTGAAAAATCCGTTTCTCCGAAACTACTGGCTCAAAGCTTAAGGAATTAGGCTCAAAAACATTCTCCGAACCAGGCTGTGCGAGTAATTTCGGTGTCAGGGTCACCATTGACAAAGCAACTCTAAGAGATAATATTTATGGATGAATATTTATGAACTATATAAAAATTGAAATCTCAAAAACATGTAAGAGAGTGATTTACACCCTTCACTTCGATTCAGATGTAAATTAGTTCCGTGAATTGAAGACTATTCCGGTGCTGTACGTTCGTTATCTATTTGAAAACGCTGCAAATTATTACAAAGAGGTTTATTATTTCTGAGTAAGAAAAACCCTTCAACGCTGGTTAAATTACGGGCGCCCAACAGAAGCCACCGTTCAAATTTCAGCTTATTCAAGCCTAAAAATAGCCGCTACAGTTTTTCGGGATACGCGAGCTCATTATTTCCGGGGACAGCTGAATAGAATGTTACTATCTACAATGGTACAGTACGATGAAATTTGGCAAAATAAAATAAAACACCTACCTACGCTTCACTTGTCCACAATTATAGTACCTATATTAGACTTGAGAAATTCGATTTCTAAAGGAATTCCTGGAACATAATTCCACCGCAATTATCGTATCAGCTGATGCGATCATCAAATGACACTAGGCGATGTCCAAGCACGTTCACATTCGTGTTGCTTTTCTCTTTCTCTCAAAGTCCTACTAGCTCTTAGGATGAACTTGAAGGGATCTGGGTGGGCTCTTTCGATTCTTTGAAGTCACTTCTATCAATGACAAGCGTAAAAACCATAGTGTACTTTAAAAAGTTTTCCTGTTCACATTTTTGAAATTTTCAGCTCTCAAACTTCACTTATTAGGATTGACTAAGATCGATGCCGAGAATTCAGTCACTACTAGACCCCAAAAGTGATATTGACCCAAGTTTCAATGATACTCATTCAGTAATTTCAGATTTTTTAAATTCGATTTTCCCACTCCACAGCTCTTGAAACGAAGAACAAATTGTGCGGAGGTGTAACATGGTCGTTTACAAAGGTTCATTAAAGAAAATGACAGGTCAAAAATCGGGAGGGTTGAAGAAAGCAAAAAAACATCCTTCCACGTTCCTAAACTCTTTTCTGAACCAGGACCATAGAAATTTGTTTAATCATCCATATTCGGGGGGATGTGCCCTCAATCTATCCACAGTTCAACCCAATTATCTGCACAGTTAGCTACGTGATGGAGAATTAATTGCGCTGTGCAATGGTTGGCAACGTTTTCATATTAGCTGTTATCTTTCACCACGTACGAACCTACATTTCCAATAGCCTGAATGCATATATGATTGCGCAAAGAATTGTGTGCCTTTCAAACGCACACTATAACCATCCAATCACAAGATTATAGCACACTGAAATCTTCCACAGATAATTGACTGCCAGTGCATTAGTTACTGTACTCGTATTTTGCAGAGGAAGTACTCCCCTCCCAGATCGTATAAAACTGACGCTATAGCGGGGTAGTCTGCATCATACAAATAATCAATAATTTATCTCGTTTCAAAATGGTCAATCTTGGGTTAATGGAAAATGAATCCATTTTTATCACTTCACATTCTCGAAGTTAAAACCCTATGTCAGATAGTGTTTACCATATTTGAGAGTATCAAGCTCTTTACGCCATGGATGTTCACCCAAGTACCAAAAATCGCCATTAAGTTCATACTAAACCCTAGTTGGTGCCGATATCGATAGTATCTGATAATACTAATCAAATGTTATCTCTTTTTTAACCAATAATTTATGGTCCAAAACCACATGGAATCTGCTGCAAAGATTGAGACATTCCACATCATCCTCATACTTTGAACGTCAATTGGGGATAAATCAATGGGGGAAATACAAGATACTCAGTTGGGGAAAACTTATTTATTGTAAAAGATTTTTGTACAAAGATTATGCGATACTGCTGGCGTTGGAAGCAATCCTAGGCCAAAGGTCGGCACATTCTTTTGCAACGGGTCCAGTGATAGCACTTCCTGTAAAATGAAACGAACCATATTAATAATTGATAAATTCCAAGGATAAAATAGAGATTAGAAAGTAGGTAGTAAGTTATTGAAAAATTTTTCAGTATAACAGCTCAGAAGAACCTAACGAATACATGATAAATTTAAGACATGTTGAAGTATGTAAACCATCCAACAAGAACGCGTCTACTTTTTGCCTCCTGATGCTGAGGAAACTTGAAAAGTAGTAGCTCCCTCATTATGACGAATTAATTTGTTTTTGTTGCGTAGGACGCAAAAAATAATCAAGAAATAGGATGCAGATGTTGATAAAATAACCGAATATAGACAACTGTAGAGTTTTGGGTATATTGAGTTTAAAAGATGGCTAGAAAACTCGAAACATCAATGGATGCTCCAGCACCAATGAAAAACGTTAGTGTAATGCTTGCTTTCTGGACTATGTACCCAGACTTTACGTGACACGTGCCATTTACGCATTAGAGAACACTTCTAGGAATCAATTTGGGATTCACAATAGAACAGATGCTAAGTTCTGAGTGGTAATTCACGACTTGGAAGTCTCCAAACATTAAAATCTATCTCACTCATTTAATATTTAATTAATACTTAATTAATCAGAGATTGAGTTGTTTTCTGGATGGATGAAGCTATCAAAGCCGACCGTTAGAAGTGGTTAACAAATTGGATTCAATACATTGCAATCCATGAAGTTAACATCGGGTTTTGCTCTGCGTAGAAACATGTTTGTGAATCAGATTATCTGCTCTTTCAATCAACAAAAATACCTTCTTTCCACATCAATTCAGAAAAAAAAACCTAGCTCCAACAACGAGGGTGCCGTCCAAGAGTTGAAACAGTGCACAGCCTTCTAGATTGGTGGATAAACCTTTGTTGAAACACTTGAGCCATCCAACATCCACTTAACCTATGCACTGTCGCGTTATGTTGTTTTTACTACATTAGCCTCGTGGTTAAGCGAGACTTCTACATCGCCAAGGGGTTTCCTTGTTAACAACAAGGTACCCCCCCTGCCATCAATTTCCATCCAACAGCAGTTAAACCTCTGTCAGCAGCTCTTTCATGCTGGAACAGCTGTTGGATGACTTGATTTGTGGAAACAGCAGATGCAAGTACTGAGCAGGTTCCAGATAAAAACCGTCAACATTGTTAATAGCACGTCCTATTGGAACAAACCTAATAACTGTGCAATACTTATCAGTTCAATGTATATTTCATTTTCCAGACGCAATGACGAATGGTGAAAAACTGAATCAATGCATCATACATGTAACACACAGTAATGGATCTTCATCGGGAGCTACCCAGCCTACAACGCTGTTCTGCAAATACGCGAGCGCTTCAACTCTTGGGTCTTTCGAAATGGACAGGAAAAGGCTGATACACCTTTCTTATTACTCACTACTAACTGAATGGAAAGTTCATTTGTACTACTGCAATAATACGCAATCACCATGTTGTATACGGAGGTGATGGTGGTGGAAGGTTAAAGGGATACATGAAGGATTGTTTTTGAAGCTTATAAAAATGGCGGACAGATGATGGTCAGCTACTACGACATTTCTAATATTTTCCAAACTTCATTGAAATGGGATGTGTCTTTGATTTAGTATAGAGATCAATTACATAAATCCCTAATTTTGACAGTAAAAGAACTATTCAACTAAAATCAACTGAAGAACATTTAATGATAATAAGACGCATCAAGAGAGGGGTGGGTAGCAAAGAATCAAGTAAACCTCATCAAAATGACTCAAAAATAATATTGATATAAAAGTTGAAATTAAGTTATTTGACTGAATGATACCTTTCATTTCCCCTTTGTTGTTGACTATCACGCCTGCATTATCTTCAAAATATATAAATGTGCCGTCCTTCCTTCTGAAAGGTTTCCTCTGCCGGATGACTACTGCAGGCATTACTGTAGACAAAAATGAAAAGAAAAAAGGTCAAAAATACTGTACAAAATAACAGAAGATTAAGTTCCGTGCCATCCATATTTTCAGATAATATTTACAAAAAACAGACCTCGAAAGGTCAGAACCGAATCCAGTAATATTAATTAAACTGCCAGAAAGACAGGCAAATGGGTTAAGATTAGCGATAGCTTCAAGTTTTTTAATGTTTCAAACCAAAAGTAGTTTTGAGTGCTCAGAAAAAATGTTGTTTAAGGCCAACTAAACATACTTTCTGTGGCTCTTCGGGGAACAGCATTGTAACATTAAGCTCGAAGTACTTCTCACGTTTCAGAGAGAAGTATTTTAAACTGAGAACAATGAAACATTTTTCATGTGCCCTCTCAAGAAAACGAACTCACAGTTGAAAATTAACCTTGGCACATCAAGCAAGGAGAGAGAGCATTCTTAAAATGAATGTAGACTAGTAAATTAACTGTTATTCCTTATCTAATATGAGAGGCACAATTTGACCACCCAAGTGATACAATTCAGGACTTATGATTTAAAATGAACGCGTCCCATAATATACGAACATGTACTTTTTTATGTTTTTAACTGAAAGTAGTTGTTAAGTCATAGTCAAAATTAGGATCAAACCGTGAACCATCCCACTATGAGTAGTAAATTTGTCTCAGATTTAAATAACTACTAGTCACAATAGGTCACGAAACTTTGAACTGGCTTTATTCAAAGATTAATCACTTCTTCGAGCAATACGTACACTATAATTACAGGCCAAAGCAGTTTTCACATTCCCAAACAAAAGAAGATAAATAATAGGTTGATTTAAGAAATATAATTTTTGGTTCACGAAGTTACATTATTGACTACAAGTTAAGTTCAAAACTTCTGGACTGAGTCACAGAGGAAAACATTAATGTGACATTACAGGTTTATGGTTGCATAAAACCAAGATCGTACTTATTAATTAGTGTACTGAATTTAAATTTCTTTGTAAGTAGACTTTAATTGTAGACCCACAGGGGAACACGCACGTTCATGTTTCAGACTGCAGTGACAGGCAAGAAAACAAAGGGCTGCGAAAGGAGGAGAGTATTGGCAGCCCAAAATGATGAATGCAGGTACCTCAGTACAATTCGATTTTCAAATACATTAAGATACATAGAGTTGAATTACAGTAGCCTATGAAACCTAAAGGAATTCAAAATTGAATGTTACGTTTCAGGCTGCAGAGAGAAGTATTTCGAACTGATCACTGCGAACATTGAAACATATTCATTTTTCATATGCCCTCTCAAGAAAACGAACACACAGATGAAATTGACCATGGAACGTCAAGCAAGGAGAGGGTGGTTTTTTGAGGTCAAAATTATCGTTCATCAAGATATACGAGAATGATGACATTACCTGTAGACTAAAGAAGGAGCTAATAGGATAAGGTAGCAATTATATTTTTGGTTAGAAGAAAGCTCCGTAACTATAAGCTTGAACTAATTGTCACGTTTCAGGCTGCAGAGAGAAGTATTCATCAAACTGATCACTGCGAACAATGAAACATTTTTCTTGTGCCCTCTCAAGAAAACGAACTCACAGATTGAAATTTGCCATGGAACGTCAAGCAAGGAGAGGGTGTTGAGGTTGAAATTATTGGGAGCTTATAAATGCACCATCTTTAACTTGTGTGTATGACACCAGTAAACTTTCAGGAAATGTAAAACAATCAACGATGAAGAGAGTTGTATTCGGAAGAAGGATGGAATTCTAACTCTGTGATTGATCTCCCGAAATGTAGAAGGTCTCAAGAATATTTTTGGTTTCCAAAGTTACCTAGTGAGTACAAAATTTGAACTCATCATCATAATCTAATGATGTCACACTAGTTCTTATGCCAAAGCCGAATTTGGACCAGGAGGTTAGAGCAGAACACAGCAGAGTTTAATATTTGTATAATATACAAGAATTAAAGAATTAGAAAATCAGGATAATTTTAGTGGAGTTCTCCACTCTCCGTCCAGATGTTAGATCATCAAAACCACTTACAGATCTATCACTAGTCCAATCGAAATCTGAAAAAGCTCATTCGACTCTAGTGACGAAGTTAGTTACCAATGTTTTTGTTTACACTTTCCCATTGACTTATATAAAACCTATATTAAACATATATCACGATAAAGAGTTGCATTAGTACAGCCTAATAAATATCCCCCCGAATAGGGCTCAATATTTTCTGGAATTCAAAATTCATGTCACGTTTCAGGCTGCAGAGAGAAGTATTCATCAAACTGATCACTGCGAACAATGAAACATTTTTCATGTGCCCTCTCAAGAAAACGAACTCACAGATTGAGATTAACCATGGAACGTCAAGCAAGGAGAGGGTGTTTGGTTGAGGTTCAAATTCACGTTCATCGTATAGCAATAAATGGTCTGATGATTTATTATTGGCTGCTAGTAGACACTTGAGGTGAAATAACAAAATATTATTAATTTGGTAGGAAGTATTTAATGATGTGTAGTTTGATGATTCGATGACTCTAATACCAAAAGTTGAAAACAAGGTTTTTTAAACACGGTTTTACGAAGGGGGGGGACACAAAAATTAAGGACCTAGTGCAAAAAAACAGAACATCTTCGGCACTTTCAATTTTCAAAAAAGAGTTAAAAATTCAAGGAGTTTCCCCTTCAATTGCTTACAAAGATTTCTTTATATCCATCCAGCTATCACATGTACTTTTTTTAACGACTGATGCTATGATTCATTTTGATCAAGTTACATTAAAACATTTGGAAGGAAGCGAAGTATTTAGTATTAAAAACCCCTTTATTTTTTCAGTAAGCTTTTCGATTTTCCGTCAGGGGGTCACTCCACTACCCATTCTTCTTGAAAATGAACTGTTTACTTTTGTGAACAAATAGTTTTTTTGTCATGTTTTTTCAAGAATGCTCAATCTTTACGTTCTTCATGTTTTTTTTTTTTTAAATCCTGACTACTCTACTTTTTGACAGACCCAATTCGGTGAAAAAATATTGGCCTCCATACTTTGTGACGTACTCTCTCTTCCAGCTATCAAAATATAGTCGAGCAGTGTATATTTTCTATTGTGAATGGAACACTTTTATTTATACACCCTTCCACGGACGACAGGAGTCCAAAATGACCATACAATGCACGTGCATGGAACCAATAGTGTAATTTGAATTTAAAATACATAACGATACCAGAGTCGCAGTATAAAACCCTATAAATCCTCCTCTCGAATAACACTAGATATTTACTGGAATTCAAAATTGGATGTCACGTTTCAGGCTGCAGAGAGAAGTATTTATCGAACTAATCACTGCGAACAATGAAACATTTTTATGTGCCCTCTCAAGAAAACGAACTCACAGATTGAAATTTACCATGGAACGTCAAGCAAGGAGAGGGTATTTGTTGAGGTTCAAACTACCGTTCATCAAAATATACCAATAAATGGAATGGTCACTGATTACTGACTGCATGTAGACTAGATGATTGATATCGAAACTAATTTGGAGGGAAGTATTCAAAAATTAACTCTAATCTCAAAGGATAAAAACAATTTTTTCTTTAAATCAATCTTTGCAATTTGGTGGGACGAATATATATATCAGCCTTCGGTTATAAACAAGTTCTGATGATAAGTGAAGTGGAAAAAAAGAGCGCCATACCAACCAAGCGGAGCTCAATTGGTTGATTAGAAGAAACCTTGAGCTCAGCTGGTGAATCCCACATGTGGGAGCACTAGTTAATTAAATATGGTAAACAACCACCACGTGTAACATGCCCATTGTAACACGACTCTTGATAACAAATACTTTAAGTAGAAAAATTCAAATTATAGACTTCATCATAATACACCGCATTAAGTGAGTTTCAAAAAGCATTGAGAAACCACGGAATGTTTAGTTGACCGTATTAAAACATATTTAATGAGGCCTTTCAAGAACACGAATGCACAGAGACTTTTCAAAGAATGTCAAGCATGGAATACTGTATCGAGAATCGAAATACAGATAAACGAATAACGTGTACGGAAAAGCTCAAGAGATTGTTTTATTATAACAATCTACCTCGGGAGAGTGAACATTGTGACTGAACATGAACCGAACAACACCTTCAGCATGCGTCTCAGAGTTATAAGCTTTAAAATTCTGTGGAATCTAATTCTAGATTGTTCACTTCTAACCACCAACGTCAACGGCCCAGCATGTTAAAAGTTAGCGCTGAGTTAATGAAATCACGGTGTAAGATCACAAACGACATGTAATAATAACTCAGCCATCATCATCTAATTCCCTTAAATTCCAAGAGGGATTTAAGGCACGATATCATCAAATGAATGATCCTAATTGAGCCGCTTGAAAAATGAACAAAAATAATTCTCGCCACGTTCAAGACAGTAGATATAGGAAAAAAGTTATTATTCAACCAAACACTGCAAACAAAGCAATGGCACGTGTCCAGCAGAGAACGAACTCGAAATTTACATTGATAATGGAGTGTCAAGTCAACAGTAGAGAAGAGTGTTAACCTAATAAGACGTAAACAAGTCCCACACAACTAGTTAAAAATATCATGCAATGGTACATTGTTTAGAATGGAAGGCCCCGTCTCTCAATAAGCATGAGCAAGTGAACTGAACCCAAGACTAACATGGTTCTCGAATTTCAGGCATTACATCACGAGAAACGCGTGTACTTCAAAATACATGCGGCCCACTGAATGACTCGGCTTAGGCCCTAAATAGGTAACTGTATAAGTAGCAGCTAGGAACCTCACTGAACCAATAAAGACTAACATTAGATATGTTCTTGGATATCCCAGAGAAAGTCCACGGTCATCATGGAATGAGCACAATCAAAACAGTTTCAATCAAGCAGTTAACGGTTTTACTTACCCTTTTTTCTGAGTTCAGGTTTACCCTTCTTGACAGTGGCAACAATCATGTCACCTGACCCTGCAGCAGGCAGCCTGTTCAGACGACCCTTGATACCTTGCACAGCGATGACATAGAGATTTTTGGCACCTACAAACAGGAAAAATGATAATTGTGAATATATTATGGACTACAAATTCATAGTATAGGTCATTACAATAATTAGGACAACGACCACGACGTGCACGCCATGTCTCACAGGCAATACAAAGCACACTACCTATGCGAGTGCTAGGTCCCTAAATGAAGAAATTTACTATTTTATCACATACCTGTGTTATCGGCGCAGTTAATGACAGCTCCTACTGGGAGACCCAGTGAAATTCGGAACTTGGCTCCCGCAGAACCACCACGTCCTATGAACACAAACAGAGGTTACACGTTGCATCGACCAAACACCAAGATGAGCCAACGACATGAAAACTAATAGTCGCTGAACATTTTTTACTGTAGATAAATTATCTATTTCCACGAACTTGAAACATTTGGCACAAACTTTTCAATATTAAATTGGATGAATATGAATAATATTTTACCTCTCTTCGACATGGTGCTTCACAATCTGACAAAAAGATGGAGGACTGGTTTCGAAAGACCGTAAACGCTTGCAACAGTGACCAACATAACAAAACAAATAATCCTGTTTAGCTATCTGAGGATCTATGGCGGTAAAAACTATTTGACAACTATTGAAAACTGGAAAAGTAATTTCTTAAAAATATTGATGTTCAAAATCATCAAGATAAAAGAACATAGAGTTTGATTGTGATTATACTTTTTACTGAAATGTTACACAGATTCCATTCAGAAGAGACTCTTGTTCCATGCGCATCAGCTCAGAAATCCGCCATATTTCAAATATGTAGTTTTTTTTTTCTGAACAATAATTAGGTACATACATACCTCCAAATCGAAAAACTACATATTCAATAAGATATGTCAATTTATTATTATTAATTCCGTTGGGTACTATGAAGTCATTATTATCAACCATACATCAACTTCTCCGAACTACCAAAAGTAACTTCCTAGCAAAGTCGATGTCATGCAAGTGAAAATTTTCGTACTAAACATTTTCTAGAAGGAAGCAATTCTAAAATTTTAAAATGGTTGTAGATGGGGATGGAGTTTTGTCTGAAGACGATTACAAATTGCGCACAGGTGCTAATTTTCCGAGGAAGGGGAGTAGTCGTAGTATGATTTTTACCAACTTACAACTCGAAGAGAGGATCCGTGGCTGCGCAGCTTTGACTAATTGCAAAAGCTTTGATCATGCATTGGCCGGATTCTTGAGTAAGACTTTTATCTAATTCATTCACTTAATAAATATAGTTGTAGGCTGACATGATCTCACAATCAACGTGTTTTACCTACCTTCCAGTTTCGTGTATGTCTTCCTCCATGGGGCAAAACACAGGCAAGAAAAAATTACATTCTTTAGGCGTGATATCAGCTCCGCTTTTGTTGTTCCCTTTCTACACCCCCACTTCTGATAACATCGTTCCGTCCCTTTTTCTGGTTCTGGGTTTTCAGTTTTCTGTTCGCATCAAGTTCAGGTTTTTGTACGAATCGCATATAAAATTAATTCGCTACTGCAACTCGAAATCGCTGTTTACCCAGTAATAGTATGCCATCGCAACTAGTGATTGATTCTTGGAATTGTGAGGTATCAGGTAAGA
Source organism: Creontiades dilutus (assembly GCA_031894815.1). NCBI lineage: Eukaryota > Metazoa > Arthropoda > Insecta > Hemiptera > Miridae > Creontiades > Creontiades dilutus. The sequence goes on along the minus strand of JAVIWC010001314.1, from coordinate 112,500 downwards.
GAGTAGTCTTATTTTGTACTCGACCTTAAACTGTTTTGCCTATTACATTAATTTACTCAAATCTGGTACTCCCAGGTCAGGAGCCTTGGCCCGACGATGTGCAACTATTCCAGCCGTACGAAACCGAACAAATTCTACTTCCTGACAACGCGAACTGTCTGGCGGTTCAGACTTTCTTGAAGATGTGCGATCTCAAATACGTGGTGGAGTACAGAACAAATGCTGAAGAAATGTCTCCTTCAGGTTCGATATATTTGATTGTTTTTGATACCTGGTAATTCGGTCTTGACGAATTTATGTATTTGGAGGGCCGACTTAGAAACATACAACGGAATATGTCTTATAGAATCTACCCAACAGGTCCACAGAAAGTGTAAATTCGGTGTACAGGAAAATCAAGGTGATTGGAGTGAGTGGTTCGAATTGATTATATTCGTGGATCGGTTTACTCTAGTCATAAGTGGACGTCATATCTCGAACATATGGTTGGATGAAGCTATAGATGTTACTACAGTAACCTAACTAAGTACTATTATGAACTGTTGAATTTCACTATTGTGGAGAAGAAAATATAAAACGAGTCTTTAGAGCTGTTTAGCTCGCACCACGTTAATATAATGATGATTACCATTTTATATGAAAATATTGCAATGATGTCGAAACTAGTTTATCGATGTTAGTAAGAGGTACAGTTCGAGTGTAGGTATCGTGTATCTGAAAAAATTGCGAAAACCACGAAATTTTCGCACTTTTTTTAGTTTTTTTTTCCTTTTAACTCAGAAACTACGCATCATATCGAAAAGATAGTCCTATTCGTTCTGGAAGAGGGTTAAATTCGCCGTTGAATGGGTTCCTCAAGCTTAAAATTTGGTCTTCTAGTATGGGAATAATCGCGAACACATATACACAGCTCCTTCTATAAAAAGTGGCTGACGACTTCCTCATCTCTTACGCCACTGATGAGAATCAAATGAGACAAAAACTTCTATAAAACTGTCCACCTCAAAACTCGTGGGGGGATAGTGTAGGCGGGAGTAAAAAGTTCCATGGGGCAAGCATTTTCAATTACATTTGTAAAAAAGTGGGAAGGTTTTGGAGGGAATCCATTAGTCTTGCGTCCACCTATATAGAAAAGAATTCTGATGAAGTTGAAGAAGGTTAGCATCAGGGAAAAAAGAAGTTGTGGGGGGGATTTTGCTGTCGTGAAAGTTCATGGCAAGACCAAAGATGTCATGAGGTTTCATGTCTGCAAAATTCTCGTTGTCTACGATCCTCGATATGATGGCCTGTTTTACAGAAGAATTCCCCAATCACAGAGATTCTCAGAAACTCAAGAAGGAGCTTATCTTGCCCCCAGTGATATTCAAATGAAACTGTCTGAGCCCACAAATAACGTTAGTGGTAGATTTTCTGATACAATTTCATTTCCAGATAATCTAAGTGATTTCAAAATTTATTGAAGACTGCAAAATAATGGTTAGGTAATTTAAACTAAAGCTGAATGGTTTCTAAGGGATCATTCCTAAGTTCTTAAATTGTGTTAACCTACCGGATTTTAATTTTCTTTTTTATACGGGAACACGATACGAAACATGATTTGTATTGAATTGAAACCTGCTTCGCTTTGTTAGTCAATAAAATTCATTGAAATACATGAATTACATTTGCTAATTTCTGTTGATTTTATTTCTGTAATTCCACTGGAAACTTTCATCTTTTCATTTGAATGGTTATTAAAAGAAATCATTGGACGATTGTCGTTTTGAAATTAATCTGACATTTGATAACTTATTCTGTTCAGCATATTGATATTAAGTGAATTTTCATTGTTGGGTGTAATTAGTGCAGAATTCACGTCTTGGTAGGGTTTTTCGGAACTGGCGGTGAAAACGACGATGTGGCCCGTATTTGGCTCAATATTCTAAGAACACGCGGGTTGATTGTGCCAGTGCGGGCAGTCGACGAGGCGCTAGGTCTCTCACAACTTGGTCAAGGGCATCGCTTGACGGTCGAGCCAAGAGAAACTGATCGCGTCAGCTCCTTAAACTGGATGACTTAGACGAGTCTAAGTTTATCTGATTATGTGACGTACGACTCGTATCTTCACAGGATGTCCCGAAGTAGGGTCGTCAAACTTTGAGATTCGATTCTTGAGCTTACTTCCAACAGAAAACTCCTCTTCGGATTTTTGTTTGAAGCTTATTTTTTGAGTGGTTTCATTTTTAAATTGTTTCCTGGGAAATGGGAGTTACACAACCTGTTTTACATGAGCGAGAGCAGTGGAACATTTTTTTTTCTCTTAATTAATTGTCAAAATTTGATTTGCAGACTTATTTGTTCATTTCTAATCCACGTTTAAAATTTATTTTTTCTACGCTCTCTCCTAAGGTGTCCTCAAAATTGATTTGAGAGAGTATTTTAAAGAAATTACGCTCTTTGTAGTAATGGAAGATCGGAAACAAGGAAAAATTCATAAAGTGAAACATTACGGAAACAAAGGCTTTAAAAAATTGTAAGTTTTTGTTGGATACGAGCTTTATAATCGATCTTCAAGTGTTGATGAAAGTGTTAGTGGAAACTGTAGGTTCTAAGAAGTTTTTATGTAAAAAACTTGATCTATTCAAAAAACTTACAATAAACTTAGTGGGTCCAGTGACTAGGCTCCTCAGAAGTTTGAAAAAAGGAGTAGAATCTACTTTGTATATCTCATGTAGAAACCAAGCAAGTGGTTGTAAAAATATTGCAACCCTAAAATTGATACTTGGTTTATATTTTTGGTAAGAATGATATCTTGAGCTTTGAAAAAAGGATTATTGCATACGATTCGGCAGCCCAAAGTCATAAACTCGTATTTTTGAGATTTATCGTCTAATATCTTCGACGATTTTTAGCCTTCACTCTTTGAAGTGCAGAACCACAGAGCCAAAAGTGACGAGCCACGATCTTAATATTTACAATGGTAGAAGGATCTCAATATAAGGAGTAATCATGTACCTTATACTAAACTCTGGTCAGATTTCAAAAATCTGACGGAGATGTCAAAAAATAAACTTGGACCACTCGAAATTGGGAGATGTATCGTTGTGGATGACAATTATGGTTGTTCGAAGGGCTTCGTGGAAAAAGTGTTGAGTATGCAATAACTCCTACAATTTCCCACTATTTTCCTCATGAAAATCAGTTTCTTCCAATTGTTGAATAAGGAACTTCTTAATAATTTATAACACATTTCAGAGTCAGTTAGTATGGCAAACCTTTCAAAAACTTTTCTTAAATGTCAGGTTTCCAAATAGAAGGACCCAACTCTAAAGTTTCTTATCTAATCGCAAAATATGGGTATTCACTTGTCTATTGAACTTATGGTACCAAAGCCTTTCGTTACTACTTCATTAATTTTAGTTGTTTCTCTGTTTCAGGTCGAGTTCCCTTCATAAAATGTGGCGCTTGCTTGATATCCGATTTCGAACCTATCACTTCATTCGTTTCGAACAAAGTAAGACTTGATTTTAAATATTGTTTTGTAGGTAGTGGAGAAATCACCGTTTACTCTCTATAAATTAATCAAGGCATACAAATGGTCCCTCTAGGCTTCATACCAGGTAATTAGATTACATTATTCTTCTTTTAAAGGTAGTTTTGGTGGCTCATTCATTAAGATGTGAAGGATATGGATAGGTACCACTTCAAAATTCTTGAAAATAGCACCCCAAAGGCCTTGCTAGGGCCGAAAGGTTTTCTGGTTATCCTCTGTATGTTGCTAGTTGACTGCCTCTACCCTTCAAGGGTTAATAGGTACCCCATTTCATCAACTCATTGTCTCAAGACTATACAGTAGTATATTTTACGGATATTGAAAGTAGATCAATTGGACGTACGGCCGTCTGTAGTCAAATCGAGACAAGACAGAACCCCCCAATGAAGACATCCAGTATCATAATTATTTTCTTTAAAATCAAAATAAGGCAAAATTTGCACGAAATTCACGTATTCTGATTTGTCCTTTTGCTGCAGCCAGCTGTAAACAAGTTAGCTCAAAAAGCTTTGCACTTCAAAAGAGTCAGCTGCCCAATTCTAATGAGAGGCAGCTAAGTCAATTTAGCTAAAACATTTCAGAAAGTTGAACCATTAAGATTTTTCATTGACAATGGCATTCCACCTTCACTTGTGATTTACCTAATGGCAATTCCAAATGCAAAGGAGCCTCTGTTCCAGAGTGAACACTATGTCCCAGATAATCTTTCAAAGGCAGATCGACTGAACTGTTCAAGCTTGTGTTCTTACCTCTTAAGTTCTGGAAATTAGTTTCTCTTAGACTTAGTCTTACGCCAAACTTTCATCCACAGTTTAGCGACTTCTGTGTCGCTATATGCACATTCTCTAGTTAACACCCTCTTTGTTCGTAATTCGCAAATAATCGTTTTTACTTTGTGTTTTCATAGATTAATTTCAATATCTTACTCATTTTAGGGAATCAGTCTCTCCACACATTTGGACGAAGTTCAGAAAGCTGACATGAGGGCATTCATGTCCCTCGTCAACACAGTGCTTGGAAATGCTGAGGTAAAAAAACACATTTTCTATTCTAGTTTATTATTGTAATATAACTGTGCCTCTGTTCCAGTTGTTATACCACATTCAATAGAACCCCTTACTTCAACATATCCGATTGATACACCACCAATTCATTTCTATAAGGAGTGCAGGTTTCTTTAGCGACTGACAGTTCATTCACTTACTTCGAGCATTTGAGGTTAGCATAAATGAAATGCTTCAGGTTGAGACATATGTGGTGAAGTATGCTCGATGCAGCCTGTCACTGTGGATACCTGCCGTAGACATGAGTTCATTTCATGTTGAAACCCCTCACTCCAGTTGCGTTCCAGAAACTTGCCAATACCAATACTTTCTGTTGGCTTCTGGGTTGTTATGTGAAAGAAGCCTCTTTTCGTAGTTCCTTGCTTATCTTTTAGTGACATCGGTGACTCTTTCGATTTTGAAGTCCTTGTGGAGGTCATCATTACGAATGTACCATGGAGCATTCACAATGCTGCTTAGTACCTTATTTTGGAATATTTCAAAATGTTCGAGTTACTTTTAGCTGTGCATCCCCATAGCTGAATACCGTTGGTCCAGATAGGAATAAGTACTGTTTTGTATGACAGCAATTTATTGTGCAAACTGAGTTGTGAATGTCGGTCCATCAGCCAATAAAGCTTTCTATACCTGATTGATAGCTCTTCCTTTTTTTTCTTGACATGTTCTTTCCACTTCTGCTTCGTGTCTAAGGTCATTCCTAGGTACTTAGCTGAGTTCGAATACGGGACTGTTCACTGATTCAAATACAGCGGAGGGTTTGTAATTTTTTTGTTCGTGAAGTTCACACGAGTAGACTTAGTTTCGTTTAGTTTGAGGCGCCATTTTCGAGTCCGCTCTCCAATGGCATCTGTAGCTTCTTGTAAGTTTTCTGTTCATTCTTTAACCGTGTCTTCAAAATTAGATGTAGCAGACGTTTTTTGTCTGCTATTTATATTTTTGATTAATTTCTGCTTAGCTACTTTACACCTGATAAATGACTAATCACATGTCTATCTTTAGTTAAGCTTTGAGAGGCTTAAAACCCCACATTGTTTGTCAGAAAAGTCGCCCTTATATTCATTTTAAATGATGACCACATTTTAAAGTTCAATTTTGAAATTGTATTTTCAGAATTACATCACTTGGGTGGACGATGATACATACAGTAAAATCACAAAACCTCGTTACGGCTCTGTCCACCCCTTCCCGCTGAATCATTGGCTTTGCTACTCCAAGAGAAGGACAGTCCTCAAGAAACTCAGTGCTCTCGGCTGGGCCAACAAAACCCTGGACAACGTAGGTTTTGATTTATTTATATTACTTATCTGTATTTGTTGTATCCTTATTAATTCATAGTTATCTTATTATTATCGTGGTGTTTTACACGTTTAATTGGGCTGAATTATCATTCATTAGAAGTGACAGGATTGTTAGGTGGCTGACATGATTATGATTGCCTTGACTGCATAGTATTTTAATTATTTTCCAAAAGAATTCTGACTGACAAAGGAATGTGCCTTTCAGACAAACGAGGTTTAATTATTTTATTATACTAACTAATGAATTGATTAGCAATAAATTCATCAAATCGTGTACCAACTCTATTGAAGGTTTCGCTGCGTGAAGTTGGTGTAAACTTCAATTTAGAGAATGGCCTTCATACTCCTTGATTCACGGGGGTAATTTAATTGTTTAGAACCTAGTAAATATAATTGTCTTACAGTTTTAGATCCATCACTAAAAATCTCTATTTTATGTTTTATAGAAAAGTTTTTTTGACATTCAATTTTATACTTCCATAATTGAAATTGTTTGCCAATCGAGTATCACTAGTTTACCTAATCACTTGTTTTGTCAACAGGTTTACAGCGAGGTAGAAAAAGGTTGCAGTGCTCTGAGTGATCGATTGGAGAAATCGAAATTTTTCTTTGGAGACCAGTAAGTTTTTAGTAACTGTGGTGTAGTGGTTGTTTTAGGGGCTTCTAAATTATGGATAAGATTCTGAAATTAATGTTGTAGTAGGTTACTACTATGGTTATTTTTCAATTTGGAAGAATAAAAAATGGTAAAAATCCATTTTATTTAGACGATCTTATCATTATTTATAAGGTCTAGGGATACTTGAAAATTGTAGGAACCGGAGTATTCAAAATGTTCTAACTGGTTTGCAGACCTTGCGAAGTAGACGCGTACGTGTTTGGGCATGTCTATGCCATACTTACTATGTGCTGCATGCCGGCGGGGCTAGGTCTGTCCGACGTCATACGTCGTAACCCTTATCTTCTCGAGCATTGCAAGGCCATGATGAAAATCGCCGGCTTCAATCAGGATGTAGACACTCCGGTGTACCATCGAAGTTGTATCAGAACGACGACGGAAAGTGATTTCACTGACGAATTTTCTTGCGTGATTGACGATGATGACGACACAGAATACCCATATACGCAGACCATTCAGGACTATTCGTGCATGATTAATGAGGAGAACACCATCTACGACGCTGTATTCGGGGAAGTTGTCGACTTGGAAGAAGATTTGAAGGAAGAAGTTTACCAATCATAAAACAATAAATTCAATTTTACCTCTTGAATTACATGAATAATAACTAGCATTCACTCATTAAATGCATGGCATATTGTACAAGATTATAATTGTATAGCATACAGTAACTCATAACTTAGTAATTCCCACAAAAGAAGATGCCATTTCTACATAAGTTCGTCGTTCTTACTTCAATAAAAGGTTAGATCGCATGGTTTGGGGTGCTAGGGAATATCTGAAAATGGATACGTATTACAATTATTCCAAATTTCAAAATGGGTAATATCAAGTTTGTTTGAAAAATCATTTCACCTCTGGTGTGATCGATAGAAATTCAATCAGTTGATATGAGCCGATTACATTTTGAAATTTTCAATGTTGTTAGTAAGAAACCTCAACAATCTCAATTGGGTCTTGAAAGAGAGAAAAAAAGTTTTATTGTTGATCATGTGAAAAATAATGCCGCTGTCATTTACAACTCATGGGTGGCACATAGACCTTTCATTTTTCTTATAGTAGTATTTGGATTGTCAATGACTCTCTCGCATTTCTGTCTACGCTATTTGAATAACACCAAGATATAACTTTTCACCATTCTGATTCATAGAAACACTTTCATGATTATAGTAATCACTAAAATCGTTGACTCTGCGGCTGAAACCTCTCTCAGATCCAGAAATTCTAATTTTCTTGTCCTTTAGGACCATCGAACCACTTAGGAAACGCTTGGATTTTTCACCTACCCCCTGTCACATTAAGTTTTATTAAATCTGGTTGAAAACGTATCGGAAGTTCCTGTTCTAGGAAGTCTTGTAAAGCAAGAGAGGCTACCTAGTTGACTTGCCTGGATGGAGTTAAGGTATAGCCAGCAATTTAGGAGAGTAATGACGGACATCGAGTTGGTAGGATATGCATTCGGGAGCGAGTGGCTTTGCTTTTGTCAATCTACGTTGACACCCCTTCCTATTTCGCATGCCAGAGCAAAACGCTAGAAATTGACCAAGCAGATGACCATCGAAATTCATTTACACCACTGATCTGCTCGTGTGAATGTATCGCTGTGAGACAACAAGGCCCATGATTGTGGGAATAGACGGGCCACGGCATTCCCTCCCATAACCCGTAACAGTATAATTAGCTTCTCCAAACAACTGCTCAACTTTCTCAGTTGGGATTTTGTAACAGATTTGATTGTTTAACAATGTATATTAGTTTTACATTTCGAATACAAGAATTCAGTTGCCTTCATACCCTGTCATAGTTACACAGCAGTCCCAAAGAGGCCCCAGAATAAAATTCAGTATCATAGGTTCACTAATGTGAAATAAAATCATTGATTAAGTATGCCTGGCCTGGGTACTTTTTGATGAATACGAGCTTTTCCTTGATGGTGATGGAATTTTGTAGGATGAAAAATAAGTATGTTATTCATTGGTGTTGTACTTCGGCGAAAGTCGTTCATCGTTAGATTAAAATGAAAACTTTCATATTGTAATCATCAAATATGAAATATGGATGCCGTAATATGCATTGTTAAGTTAACGTTTGAGTTAACTTTTCTCACTTAAAACTACTCTTTAGTGCATCCTCTCACTACAAAATCAATGTAATTTTCTCTTGTTTTTTCTCTGAAAATCTTGAAAATATTAGCTTTCCGACGGTTTTTGTAAAAAGTACGGAAGAAAATCGCGATCAAGTGTAAAAGGTACCATTTGTGCTGCACAACGTTATGCTAATGATAATGAGTTAATAATAATTAATAGAGGAAGTACAACCTGGTATTAAAGTGCACAGAACTTGGAACCAAGTGGTACGTTGAAGAAGTTTTGCTTGATGTTTTAGTGTGATGGGAAATATGAAGGACATAATTTCCTAATAGATTGTGAGAAACAAGTGATATACCATGATAAACAATCAAATTGACGAAATTCAAATGAGTCCTTTCAAGCTGCTAATGCAGTGGTGGACGGGCAGCTTTAGATGGAAAGTGCTCGAACTCCAGGGCAGTAGATTCGTTCCAACAAGAGTTGCTGTTAACTGAATGGTGCGGTAATGTTAACTCCTGTTCCAACAAGTCAGGCCGTCGTCAACAGACGTCAATTGTTCCTATAAGAAGGAGTCATTGACAGAAGTTAACTGCTGTTCGATGGGAACAGATGGCACTGAGGGGCTCTACCCCTTGCTCTTAAGTGCTTGTAAAGGTTGAGTAGATGTTGGATGGCTCAAGTGTGTGATGGATATGGTTAGTTGGCCCTACCCGATTTTAGAATCCGTCGCCTTGTGAGATGAATCAGACGTTTTCGAGCGTCTGGGTTGTCCTCTGAGCGTGGCGGAGCACTATTACCGCATTCAGCTCAATGGAAGGGGCAACTTTACCATTCCATCACCTCACAAGTGTCCAACAAAAGTTCGTCTGAATCGTAATCTAGAAGATCGTGAATTGTCGACAACTGTTGGACGGCGCCCTTGTTGGAACAATTCTAATGTTACAGATGTTTTAATTTGATGATTATGATTGATTCATGTAGCAAAATTTCTTATTGTTTATAATATATATCATAAAGTTTATGATATCTTTTTGGAGAACAGAGGTTCAGTAGCAACCCTTTCTTGATTATTTCTGTTTTATTTTGCAGGCCAACTGAGCTGGATGCGTTGGTTTTTGGCCACATCTACACCATCCTCACGACTCCCCTTCCCAACAACAGGCTCGCAAGCACCATCAGGGGCTACCCCAACCTCGTCGATCACTGCAAAATAATCGAGAAACAACTGTTCGACTGTTACGGTAGGCGCAAAAATCAGATCGCTTCACCCACCAACTAACAGCCGACTAACTCCGCTTCATCTAAAGTATACCAACTAATACTAACCCGACCGTAACGGCAAATGGAATGATTTTGTTTGGCTAGAATGATACTAAATGACAAATCATTAAAGTGCAACCCTAAAAAATTAATTTTTTTTCTATTATTTTAACATAATTTTTTTAGCGTTGCGGAACGTGAACGATAGTAATCTGGACGAGATTCTTGTACAGTTCATATCTGGCAACAAGTCGTTGGAATTGGCTAAAATTTTGCTTAGTTTTGACGTGGCTTTGCTCGGCGCCCTCCTGGAACACTTACAATCTTCAGATTGGTGGTTTGTTCAATCAAGATGAATTTTATTATTATTTTTTTTTTAAAGACAGAACACATGTAGTGAAACTACTGAATCTTTTAGTTACCTATAAATAATATAAAATTAATGTTAGTTCTCAGGTAAAAACTAGGTAGGCATCTTTCATAGGTTTGTACTTAACCAATACAAATAAAATAATGATAATGTTTTGATTAACCAAATTTAAACTAATTCGTGATAAGGATTTTATGAAGTTTTAAAGTTGAAGCGATTATTATGAAATGTTCACTGTACTTACTAAACTGTTACTAGTGGCGCGGTGCCTTTAAACAAAATTATGCAATGTTCGTTCAGAAAAATAAGTTGAACGAATAAGGTTATACTTAAAAGTAGGTTTCTAGTCAAAACAACTTTAAAAATTAACATATTCGCTAATGGCTTTTGTTTTGTTGCATAAAATGCTTTTGTTTGTCTAAGTGCTTTGAACGTTGTCCACGGAATTGCTAGAAGAATGCTGCGATTTTCAACACCTACTCCTACCTATTTCAGGTTGTTACTTCTTTTAATACCGACAATTGTGTCTTATCCCGTGCCACAAACTATTGACTTAACTGTATGGCTTTCGCATTTGTTCTGTCTTGGCTTTTCAAGAAGGACTTTTTTAACTCTCAATTAGTTTTTTAAATTTGCAATGTTATTCTGTTGTAATCAACCTCGAACGCTTTAATGTATCGTATCAGGTTAGGTTTTGTGTTCAATTGGTTATTTTGTGCTTAAGTTGTGTTACACGAGACATGTCTTATGGAAATGAAATGTGCCCACCAAGTGGGATTTCTGTTACTGTTAATTGAGGGAGATGGATGCTGCTTACTTCGGTTGTCCTACCTAGTCAGATATTACTTATTTGCCAGTATTACTATTTAGTGCAATATTTAGGTGAGTTTTTGAAACTTTGTAAATAACATTGAAACCCTGACTTCTTAGAGAATGTAGGATTTCAAAAGGTAGATCTTATTAAGTTTGCAATAATTAGGTAAGCAGTTGATGTGTGCTATATTGTATTACGATGGTGGTACATGATGCTTTTGTTTCAACGAGGTTGTGAAAGTAATTGTTTCTGTTACGAAACCATGTTCGGAGTTCAGTTTGATACTCTTCATCAGTGATTTTGTTGGATCCCTGACATATTAATTTAACCAAGTAGTGAAGTTGGTTGTACATATAAATTATTTCAGTGATTTGATGATGTGACTTCGAAAATAGAAGAAAAACACATAAGCCTAACCAATCTTCTGGGTATAGTATCACTTCACAGATTTCTGGTAATTGGATCAAGGGTAAACCACGGTCCTTGTCAAACAATGTAATACTTCCGAATTCATTAGATATCCTGAACTTCGTTCAAGGTCTACAGTTTGTTGTTAATTGTTGAAGGTAATAACATATAATAAACTTAATTTAGATAAGTTTTCGAGCTTGATTCAAGTTGAGAAAATATGCAATAATGTCATAAATACATGTTAAATTTTTCGGTTAGGCACGTAACTACCTACTGTTTTACTCTATTATGTTATCAGACTGCAAGAATCTCGTACAAATTACTATCGCCTGTCCAAACTCTTGATACAAGTTGCTTCATGTTCTATGTCAATTTGTTTGGCAACTACTTGCAATTTTATTCCGTGTTTCTGTTGACAAAGCTTACTTCGTCTTCATCGCAAATATTTGGGAACCCATCATTCACAGTTACGAATACGGTGGAAGTACCTATGATAGTGCACTTATCTAACTCGCATGATGATGGTGACTGCCAAATGAAATAAAGGAATAAGTACCGATTTAAAGAAAACTGATTTTTTAATGTAGAGTAGACTACCTAAGTCGCGTTGATGGAAGGGGTCTTTATATTTGAAAGTATGTAGATAATATTCAAACATTGGTTGTAAGTTCATAACTGGTTTAACTGTAGTAATTTGCTCTCCTTACGTCGTACATCTACTTCTAACATGATCTTCAAATTTAATTCTGCTCTGATATTACTTAAAAGTTGATAGTGGAGACTCATTTGATTTTTCTTCTTTTTTCTCTTTAGTTATTGAACTCTCTTACATCTTTGAACATTATATAGTAAGGGAGAGGCTTAAGAGGTTCTACGGTCAGTATGTTGGAGATTATTCTTTCTGTTCTGTCGTTTGCACGATGTAGTTCTCTTCTGTAGTAGAATTGTTCTTTATTAATGAAAATGTCATTCAAACCCCTTGGGATAATGTTGTTTTGTTTATGTTTAACCGGCCTTGCCTTCCTTCGGTAGGTACTGTGATCTCAGGTAAATTATCGTTAGCACCCTCAGGGGTGGCGATTTCGAGTCGAAAGATCGACCCAATGGAGCTTTTAGTGTCTGGCTAATACCTTAATTCTTGATGTATTTTCAGGTAAGTGGTGCACGTTGTATAATGTAGTAGACACTCAAGGGTTCCATAAAACGACTTCCTAGTAGCGCACACACAATATCGACCTGTTAGATACAACTCAAGGGTGAAAATCCGGCCTGGGGGTGAATTCTACTAGTTCGTGACAAAAGTGCCTCCTATAGTTTCTTTTTAGAGGCTTCGTTTTCGAGTTATTTCATTTTTAATAATCACAAATTTGAGGAGACAATTGAAAAGAGCGTTGAATTTCATATCTCTCCCCCTGGTGCCAAACAAAAATATTTGGCTCAAGTTTATCGGGTAAAACATCAACATTAAAAGAACACTGCTAATTATTTCACAAGGTTTATTATTTGTGAATACCCTAATGAGCCCCACCACTTCCGATTGTCTTGACTTCTAGGTCGTCAGAACGATAAAAAAAAAAGGAATTTTACACCCATTTTCTCCAACATTTTCACCTTTAAAATGAGATTTTTAAAGTCAGATGAGCTCAAACTGGTCTGGGGCTCCATCTCAACCGATTCAACATCCAGAATTACTTGAAAATGACACCCCACTTGGCTAGGCCAATAACAACCTCGTGAAACCACGTTTTTGACCAGTTTTGGCCTTTAGCATCTATGCTTGGGGGCGATAAGGCTGACGAGCTTGGAAGAAGGGGCTCCCAAACACCATTTGCAGGCCCTGAGCCGGCAGTAAGTACACCTAAAATCGCCTTCAGAAAGACCGTCAACACGTGGGTCAACCAACAAACCACAAGTAGGTGGCTCAATGTTGAAGGACATATCCACAGTAAACTCATGGTGGCGGAACCCATTATCAAAATTACTTACTGAATGGCAAAAACCGTAGGGAACTAAAAACTATGGTCGGCCCCATAACCGGTTTTGTACCCCTTCAGGTTCCACCTACACCGTATTGGGGTCTCACAAAGTTCAACCCTATGCAGGTTGTGTGAGGAGACTGACGAAACGGCATCCCACATTTTTGACTGCTCAGCAATCACCTCTCGCAGATTTGAACTCTTTGGGGCACAAACCCAAATGAGGTCTATTCAGAGCGAACAACTAATTAAGGGCCTCAAACCCCTTACCAAGGGGCTGAATCTTCTTGATTAAATGCAAAATAAGCCAACAGGCTTCCGTGCCGTAGGGCCGAAACCCCCGCCCTTAGTCTACATCTCTCTCTCTCTCATCTATGCGTTTGAACCGACTAGGATGGCTAGAAATGAGGACCGCCTAGTGCTTAGAGTCCATGTGCGAAAGAGAGAATTTTTTAAACATAAATTCCAGATTTTGAATCTTCTCGCCTTGAAACGTACGGCGTCTAAGTTTGAAAGGGGATTATAAACGAATTTTACTATACGGTTACAAAGGCTATTATTGAGAGCAATAAACCAAGATGCGTGAAATCCCAGAAATTTTTAGTTTTACACTCCACCTCACGGCGACAAGTTCTTTCGTACGGGGAACAAGTTCTGTACAATTTTCACCATAGATTTGAACAGTGATACTATCCAAGTCCCTCGACCACTGAAAACAACTGAAACTGTGGGAATGTGACCTCAGCATGATTGACAAAAAAGGGATCAAGGAGCGTTGGAACGTTCAGGGCGAGAAACAATTAGTACGGCTTGAATTAGTAGGGTGTTCTAGTTTTCAAAAATTGTTCAAGATGCCCTACTTTGTGGGAATTATCTCTGACATTCCCGCTTTGCTTTGGGAGCGTTTTGGTTTGTAAAATCATAGACCCGCAGCAAATCAGCTGTTGGACAGAATCCACCGATGCAACGGAAATCGGCGAGATCCGCGTGTCTTAATACGGAGCGTTGACGCGGTTCGCCGCAGATGTCTACTCTCCCAGGGTCAAAATAAAGGTAATTTTAAACAACAATAAAATTCCTATTTTTATAAAATATACTAAAATAATTCTAGCAGATCGATATCCCATCCTGGTTGTTCAAACACTCCTACACCCCGTTTCATTTGTTTTAAGCAGTCGAGAGCCTTGGTAGTACCACCATTCAAATCCGCATACGAAATTGCGCTGAACTTGTCCTTTAAGGAAAGCAAGAAAAAGCTTCCGATTTTGAGGCAGTAATTTTTCACCCACAACATTCAATTTCGCGAGAAAAGAAAACAGGTTTTCCTACGGGGAGATGACACGTTCCCCCTTACTATCCTTATTTAATTCAAATTTAAGGATTCTGTTGGAAGGCTGTGCTCTCTGACCAGCTTTTGAAGTGATAGTACACCATCTTCCAGTTAGGGATGTGTCAGTACAGGTGGACCGGGAACGGGGAACGTAATCTCGCACTGTACCGGTAACGGAACCGGTGACTGTACGCCGCGTTACCGGTACAGCTGGACCGATAAGGAGGAACTGCGAAGTACAACGTTCCCGAGACAGCTCCCGATCCGTCCCTATCCGCTCCAACCCACGACCGATCCGAATATTTTTCTCAATTCAACCCTTGTCGCAGGTGGTAGGGGTACATACTATCTTTCAACCCTCAACGTTGACCAGAAAAACAGTCCTACACATTCTTTGGTTGTAGCACGAACATTTTAACAGTTTTTTATGAACAGGTTTTCACATGGCATTGTGTTCTACGAATTTTATAACACTGTTTATTCACTCCATATTTGTATGCAACGGGAAATTTAATGCATTTTTCTGAATCCGTCAGTTACCTACGTACGAAGTGATTTTAGTCAAATTTGTTGCTAACTTTAGAGGTATTTTATTTAACGGCATGTACTTTTATTTGAAAGTTCCATTATATAGTTCACTTTTTATAGATACCTGCAATATTATATTCCTTACTCGGGTCTCGGGTTCAGATCGGTATTGACAAGGGAACAGAAGCGCAGGGACCGAGATGGACCGGTATCGTTAAAATGGAACAGTGACAGACGCGGACCGGGAACGTTGAGTACCGATACCACAAAAGACCGGTATCCACACACCCCTACTTCCAGTACGTGTATTAACTCTTACTGGTGACTGGTGTTTTACCAGTTGAACCTGAGCAAAAGATTTTATTTTCTAACGGTAAAAATAGGAAATTCAGTATTCTTTTCAACCATATCCTCAAATTTGAAATTACTTCGAAAAATGAGGGAGTTGCGGCTATTTTAGTGGCGTTAAGTCAACAACAGAGAGACATTATAAGTGAATTAGCATGTTAAAGAAACCTCTAAAAGGAAACTATATGGGGCACTTTTTGCCCCAAATCAGTTGTAAAATTCAAACCCCCCATACGGATGCACAACCTCAAGCAAGACTCCGTGAATATTCCAGAAGTTTTGCTTTTCCCAAATCTGTTACGAATTTAGAATTTGTACCTAGGGATTATTTTCATGACTTCTGGAAACTATGTGTAGTTATGTTGGTAGTCTAATCCTGTTGAGATTTTATTGTCCCGATGCAGAGTGGTACCTAAGCCTCAATTTTTGAATCTTTAACGAATTCCCACCTGTTCTCAAGTTTTCCGAAATAATGAAAACTTGACTCGAAAATAAAATAGATAAAATATCCGATGAAATTGGCCTTAAATTTGTATAACTACAATCTATTCCACATCAAGAGTGACGTGAAGGTCTCCTTGACTCCAAATTTCAGCTGTAAATTTCCTCCCAAAAAAACTTAAGTATAATCAGAGAGGTTATAATGTGAAGTGTTTATACATTTATCGGTGCTATATTAGTATGCGCTCCACATCCCTCCGACGCCCCACAACCCTTGGTTTCTATGGTAGTATGCGCCCCACAGTGCTACGCAGAATATATCGTGGGGTTCCGAGTAAAAGTGACCAAATAACATTTGCAAAATTTTACAGGGAAGCGATCTGAAGTTTCACCTATTTTCTTCTTACGAACACTGGTTGTGTGATGTCTCATCCGACTATGTTTCGATTTTTCTTTATCCTGTAGGTAGTTAGCTAGTGCCCTCCTCTCATATCGTGCTTCAAAATTCACTTCAGATTAAATAAGAGCTGTTTATTCGGAAACTCTATTTGATCATTTTTACCTGCCTGGAGTTTCAAGCTTCACTCATTTGGTCAATTCAATTCTTCGAAAATCAGTCGCATAGTTACATGAAATTGAGGGATTGAATAGTTTTTTCGTTAATTTATCGTGTTGCCAAGCATCTAATAACAATGATATACCTATTTCTGTTAGGAAAGGTTATCCATTACCTATCACTGTAATTGGTCATTTTCACCTGCCCACTATGCAATCTTACAAATCTTACACAGTAAAAGTGATCAAATGGCAATTGATAACATTTACATGCACCAGCGAGAGTACATTTATAATCCATCTCGTGTTTTGTGGTCGAGTTCAAATGCCATTTGGTCACATAAAACTCTTTGGGTCAGGCAGGTAAAATTTATTTTCAAGTATTTCTTGCACATAAGTTTTAAGATAACGTTCTTAGCAACAACACACAGTAGACAACGTTCCTTAGTACCGGAATGACAAAAAAAGCTCATTTTGAAAAAAATGTTACTTGGTCACTTTTACCCGGAACCCCACGATATATATGTCGAGAAGAAGGTACTCGTACATAGGAAGCTTTGTGGAAGGTACTTACAAGAAATCCTCATTGAAAGGTGCTTCGTCGAGGTTCTATCACAGTTCAGGGTCGGTATACTTCTTTCACGTCCTTCAGGAAAGCGACGAACAGGTCTGCAGCATTCTACCCAGATTACGATTACCAGCAAACCGGGATTCCTCAATTGGTGGTCGCAAGTGCCTATCATTTGTGGACGATTGAGGAACAAACTTCAGGACACATATTGGACCAGTCCGTGATGGTCTTAGTTGATTTTCCGGTCAAATCAGCGGTGGTGGTAAGCGATAGGTCAAGAACAGACATAAACCCAGAGCATTTCCGTGAAGGTAGGTACCTAGTTCGTTTGAGAAGTTTCGGTCGACTGAAGGACAAGATTGGATAGGTTGATCATAATGGAATATTCGACTTTGTTCTAGCGATAAGCCGCTTGTCTTGCGACAGTTGTCTAAGATGAAACACAACTTCGCGATTATGTACGAAACAAACACCGCTGAGGGGCACATTGCGAGTACGTAAGTGTGGGGCGCGTACTAATAGAGAAACGCGACTGTGGGACGCATACTAAGATAGCACCCATTTATCTGGCCTTAACACGGTACCTAGAAATACGTTGGTAGTCATTGCCATCCGTTAAATCTAAGGAAAAGTTCATTAAAACATCGGATAATATTGTATTTATTCATTTTTAATAGTCAAATGCTCAAATTATATATTTACTCTTATTTAAGCAGTTGGTTAGCGATTTATGGCACCCTGAGAATACGTACCCTTTTAATTTTAATATAATTTTTAGGTCCATTCTTGTGAATGAGCTATTAACGTGCACCGTTCATCTTAATTACCTACATTATTTACCTTCATTCAGTTAGGTAGATTGTCAAACATCCAGCGTTGCAACTCTTAAAGTTCCGACTTTTAAGAGGGCATCATTCTCGGTGTGAACATCACGATTCATTCATCTCGTTCTGCATCATTGTACTTCTAACGCACATCCCAGGTGACTTCGCTCATCGAACATGCGAAGTTCTGGTGGGTTGTACATTAACTGGAAAATCACTAGAAATACTTGAAATCCATTAAAAATGTTTGCTTACTTTTTTTAGTTTATTGTAGGCTCTTGATTGTTTGCCAAATCACAAGCACGCTTCTGTAGCCTAGTATTAAAATGCTTATTCTTGTTAAATTTAACATTTAACAATGTTCATCAACATCCCATCTAACTAAATAGGTACCTTGAAAAATTCGAAATATCAGTTTCGATCAAAGTGATATCCGGTAGCAAACAAAAGGGGAAATGTACGCGATTTGGAAAGCTTTTTTTTTCTCATAGAAATCAAGAGTTTCAGCTTTTCCACTTATCTAACCAATTATTAGTTCAATTTTTCTGCAGTTTCTTCAATCTGAACTGGGAGGCGACTCCTACTTTAAATTTGGGAATTGAAGTTTTTATTTCGGAAATAATTATAACTTCGGATTCATTATCAAATATGATGTACCTTTACGGGTAAGTAGTTGTAGCCAATCCCGCGGTTATACCTGAAGCTTTTAGCTTCCAAGGATCTTCTTGGTGTAATAGATCAATTGCTTAGTGACTTCTAGTCAAGCCTCAGTCTCTCAGAAAATGGGTAACTATTCTGTCACATCACCTCGTTGTTATATTGTTGAGCAGCCATTTATTTGTGTCAGAAGTGCAAGGTAAATAAAAATAAACCTTAATGGTATATTATGGGTCTGGGGTGATGGTATTTTCTCAGAGAGATTTGATTCATGATGCGGATGAAATTAAACACGGTTCCAACCGATCCAACGTATTTGGTTTCAACTGCGCGGCATAAGGGAAGTCCCTTTTTTAGGTTGCAGGTTTTCAAAAGAAGATCGAAGTTTTAGAAATGATGGATTCTCCCTAAACGGCGGTGTATTAGAAAATGGAAATCCTAAGACAAACAACTTTTTCTTTTTTTTAAACATTGCCAATTCGGACATTTACTTCTATTAATTAATTGTTTTTTGAACAGTAGGTGATTGCTCGTGTCTTTGTGAGGTTCGGGAGATCACGTTAGGGTTCAGAAATTTCGATTATTTACTTTGGGTGAATTTCTAAGGATCTGAAACATATCTCAGTCGATTTTTGCGTCCAAAATTACTCGGGAATGACGTCCCACTTTCCAAGTCGGTAAAAACCTCGAAATATACGTTTCCCCCCAGTTTTTGACCCGTAAATCCTACGTTTAAGAGGCGATCTGTCTGGTTAGAAGTTGATACCAACGAGACCCCTAGTAAAATCCATTTGCGAAAGAATGGAGTTTTTTACATCAAGCTTGAAAAAATGCACAGCATTTAATTTTGGGGTAATATCCCAATACCAATTAAGTTGGTAACTCCAAAAACTTGTTAGGCTTAGTGCAAGTTTTTGCACACTCCAAAATTTGAGTAATTGGTTAATTTTTTCCATTAAATTTCTTGTAGTTTCGCAAAATTGGATGAGCAAAATGTGGGAGTTATACCATTTGAAACTATTAAGTTTATGCACTTTGCTCATGCAAATTGTGCAAAAGTGTTATATTTTAAATCGGCCAAAAAATTTGAGGGGGGGAGAGAACGTTAAACACATCTTCGTGTTCGACATAATGAATGGGTTTTCCTGTATTATGGCCTAAGTAAAAACTACTTACGAATTTTTATTCAATTCACAAATAAATTATCCCGAAATTAATCCCTTCCCTAGATACATAATTTCTACGTCCTTTCTTCATTTTTCTCGCCTTTGTCATGTTCATGCCTCTTTCTTTGCCTCTACCTACACGTTTTCAAACCCTCCGCTTTCCTTTAGGGGCTGTTCAAAAAAGCACAATCCTTCTTAGTCATGGAAAATTTTATTTTGGCCACTCATTAAAAAAAATCAAAGTAGGTACATAAAATATCTGCCCAGTTATAAAACAATAAAAGGTTATCGGGATTTTTTTTTTTTTAATCAAATTTTGTTCTTTGAAGGTTGATTACTTGACCGAAAAATAAAAACCGAATTAAAAACAATAATCACTTTAACAATACAGCTAAAATATATTCTATTATTATAATATTTTTTTAAATATAAAAACTGGATTCTCAAAGTCAGTGCGCATCTTAACTTGAAAAAGGGATTGCAATTATCAATTTTTGTGCTCAAGTTTTTAAAAATTGCTGTAGTTTATGACGAGGATGTTGCTGTCTGGAAAATTTCAATAACTAGATGTTTATTTTTATTTTTTATTTTTACTTTTAGCTGCAAAAAGGCCGTTTATGCCCCATCAACAACTAAGTAGATCTGAATCCTTTTTTTTATCACCTACTTTGAACTCGTGTGTAATTCTATGTAAATTTTGAACAGCCCCTTTCTGTAATATTCTTACAAATTCTCATTCCATGCTTAAATTGTAAATTTTGTTTTTGTCTATTTTTTTGCATGATTTCCTCAGATCAAGATAGCTTCGAAGATTACGACGATCCTCTGGACCTTTACCCTATAAATTATATCGAGTGAGGGAGCCAATCATCAACGACACGCGTGCGTTTCTTCGTTGTATAATAAAAGAGCAAAGCAAGGATTCAGAACGGAGTTTTTCCAATGAAAATGTATTTTACGAAGTTGTAAATAGTTATATAGTTGAAATAGTTGTAGAAATTAATGTTATAATCATGTTTTTGTGTGCGTCAACCCTTATCATTCTATTTAACGACACCAAAACTACATCAAGAACCTCCTATCAACCGGGGTTTGGTGAGTGCCATGCAGTGTTTATGAACACAATCTTTCCCATTCAGCAGTTCTTGCATCAATTGTTATTCCTTTTCATTAATTTAATACTGTCTTAAAGTACAGTTAAATTATAATCGTATTGTTAGGTATAAATGTTTTTTGTTTGATTTTATCTTTCTGTTGTTAAATTCATTCATTTTGAAAACTCGTTTTGGCCGTCACCATCTTGTCAGTTGTGTTAATTGTGTGCTTTCACTTCGCACCAATGGAAGACCTTTGTAGGTGCTGTTTACTTTTTTTTTGTTTTAACCATTTGTTAAATTGATTTATTAATGTGTGAAAGACAGTTTCGTATCAATTAATCGAGGTAACTAAATCAAGATATGTAAATATACACTTATTACCTACAGCCACTTATGTAGCACTTGTTATTGTTTAATTTCGTTATTTTAGAAACTGGCTGCGATTATTATGACCCCTAGTCGGCAGCGCGCATCTGCCTCCAGGTTTCCCGACTTTAATTCGCAGATTTGGGGTGGGATATCAACCTGAGCACTGTTTTCCTTGTTAGTCCATTTAGAGATTATATTATTACGCATATTATGTCATCATTTTCTAATAAAGACATTGTTTTGTTCTATGCGATATTGCTGTTTTTGATTACCTGCAAGCAACCTTACCTTGAGTGCTTGAAAATGGCTTTCACGGATCAGTTTGCTATCAGCTTCCATTTAGATCTAGTAGTTTCCTCCGTATCACTTCTGAAGTTTGATCGCAGCATCCATTGTGCTTTGTTACCATGAGTGTGAGTATACTTTAGATAACAGAATGGCCTCTATGGTGAAAAATGTCCTAAAAACGGAATTAATTGAAATCTCATGAAAAACGCTGCAAATTCTTCCACTGGGGTTTATTATTCAATTGGCTTGCGATCATGATTTGAATTTCAACTAAGCTTGTGTGCGTGTTTCACAGGTGATTATTGAATTTCAGGAGGCACACGAACATGATCAACTGAACAATCCAAATAGGTATTCTGGTTGAGAACAGATTTACGTGCCCTATGCATATCTCCTGAAATTCAATAATCGCTCTATCGCCTGTGAAACACGCACACTCCAAAGCTTAGTAGAAATTCAAATCATGAACGCAAGCCAATTGAATAATAAACTCCAGTGGAAAAATTTGCAGCGTTTTTTATGGTTTTCAGAATGCTTCAACCCGTGTATCGGCTACAAAGCCTTTTAGGAGTTCACTCCAGTACCCACATTAGTACTCCACTGCATCAGTACACTAGGTTACTGATATCAACACAAAAACAATGATAAACCAAAATAACGCGAATGTTGGCACCATAAATCGGGCCATAGATCGGGAATGGTTTGACCTACGGACGGGGAAGGGCTCATTCGATTCCTCGCGGAATGTTCTTCAAAAAGAGTCTAAATTTAGGCCGCCCTGACTTTTTTTGAGGTTTTTAGGGATTTTACAAAACTTTGACAACCCTTAAAGGGCACTTTAAATTAAGTGAGAGAGCTGGCTCAAGAATCGGGGCGTCGCCGGACCAACGTGGATTTTTCCTGAAAATTTCAGCTTTTTTGCTCCAGCCGTTTGGGAGAAATCGTGCGTGCGGACGGAAAAATTGTTATTGCAGATTCGGATTCTACACCCTTTGAAACGTAAACCAAGAAATTTTCAGGGGGGGGGGGGGGGGGTTAGAATTTTTTTTTTCAAGAGCGATTACAATGGTTTATTATTGAATAATAAACCAAAACAATGAATTAATAGAAGTAAATGTCGGAATTGGCAGTGTTAAAAAAAAAGTTGTTGTCTTAAGATTTCCATTTTCTAATACACCGCCATTTAGGGAGAATCCATCATTTCTAAAACTCACAAGAAATCGTGCGTACGGCGGACGGACGGACGGAAAAATTTTATTGCAGATTCGGATTCTACACCCTTTGAAACGTAAACCATGAAATTTTCAGGGGGGTTAGAATTTTTTTTTCAATAGCGATAACAATGGTTTATTATTGAATAATAAACCAAAACTGGTGGTTGAAACAACTTATATTTTTAAAATGTGTTTCCTTGAATAGCGGTATTCCATACCGTCGGTACGCTTATAGAAGGTACAGGTAGAAGGTTACATTAGAAATTTCGGCTG
This sequence comes from Creontiades dilutus, assembly GCA_031894815.1. Taxonomy (NCBI): domain Eukaryota; kingdom Metazoa; phylum Arthropoda; class Insecta; order Hemiptera; family Miridae; genus Creontiades; species Creontiades dilutus. Next base: position 89,345 of record JAVIWC010001314.1, on the reverse strand, counting down.
AAGTAGAGAATAGGTGACCCCTTCCTCTTATCACACTGTATCGATGTGTACTAGGATCGATGTGTATATAGGATAATATATCGATACCACTGCCTTGTATTATGGAATGATTTTCACGACCGTTATATCAATAAAAGTATTTTTAATACGCAGAAACACAAGTGTTAACACATTCTGATCTATTTGTCCAACTGATCTATACTTTACTAGAAGGATTGAAGTAGGATATACGAACTAGGTAGAACATATCGATATGACATATCGAGACATCGGGTTTTTCAAAATGGCGAACGGTAAGCGACGGTCCTATCAGGAAGGGATCACCTTTTCTCGACTTCTACCAAAATTTCACTTGAATTTGTTATTCACACTCGGAGTTTGCGCTATTCCTACACATCCTTATAACCCAGACACTCGATGGCGCCAACGTCTTAAGCCCTCCTACCCTCCCAGATGATCGTCAAGTTCACGGAATCCACCGCCAGAGGGCGACAACAGCGGTCACCTTCCAGCCAAGACTTCCTTCCAACCAACCAGTCACAGTCGGTGAGCCCTCTTGGGTGAAAGTGCGGTCGGAACCTTCGGTGTTTATCTTTTGCCTTCAACCCCCTTCAGAGCTCAAAAATTGCGTTTATTTCCCCGAAAAAAATGTCGCTTCTGTTGATTCAAACGTCTTATAGTATACGTGACTACCTGGCTGCGATGTAAGGTGATACCGTCGGCTATTTTATTTGCTTCGTCCCGCTTTTAAACCGTATAAAACTGAATCGACTCCAGAACGCGTAACTTTGGGATTACCGAGGCATCGTAAACAAGCAAGTGAGTGTTTTATTCATGTTATTTGATCTTAATTTATATTTAATGGATAACTTGATAAACTCTGGCCATTTAGTAAGCCAAATACCAAACTATTTGAATAGTCCACCTGTTAGCGCAAGGTGTCTTACCTACGAACTACCTTTCCACAAACACCTCAAGTAGACTGCGTAACATCCTTGCTCTTTTTCTCTCCAAGCTAAAATATTGCCGTTTGTTGTGTCATTAAGAAGAGAAGTCGGATTTTCATGTGTTGAGTAAATAGGTGCGTGAAATAAAAATTCATTTATATGTCCAGCTGTCGAGGTTGTAATGTCAACATGAACGTGATTATGTCGTCCTTAGCTAGGTGGAGTATTCATTTGAGTTCGTCATCCTATCCACCTGTAAAACGATGTAAACTTAGGAAACCACATGTACGTATATTTCATCTACATGTTGTTTGATAATATATGACTTCATGCATACTGGACTGGCACCAACATACTGACTATATCAAGACTATATGATTCATGATTCATTTTAAAGAGTCATACAATCAAATTCACACTCAATCATCTACCTAATCTGTATTTTCTGATTGTGCATGCTATAGTATTATTTAGATTATACTATCAAAGAATATTGGTTGAAAAATGCTTCTGATCGTGCTCAGATGATTCCTGATCTTTCAATTTGATAAGTTTACTATACATAAGACATGTAATGAACAATATATGACTATACAAACCTCATCTGCGATAAGGGACAAATAACACTTACATCCAACTGGAAACCTACGTGTCTTATTAAGCTGCTTACGTTCTTAGTGCGTTGAAGTCTTTCTGACCGTCGTAATCGTAAAATACCTTCAGGAGACTGTGATACCACCAGATCCTTGTATATCGTCACATTTGGTTTTATTATGTCTTTGACAACATTGCTAACGTTTAAGCATACCATTGATTTATACAAGCACAATCCATGACAAGTGAATAGTTACCTTGTCACCAAACTATCCACTTATAAATGTACTCCAGTGAATGTAAATGTACTCCAGTGAACTGGGCTCTCTAATGAAATCCTGAATTCTAAAATTGACCAGTGATTGGACAACTACAGTTTCTGAAGGAACTGCACTCAGCTGCTAAAGCTGACGATATTATGTTTCAACGTACTGCCAGTTTCATAGAAAGATGACAAAAATGTTCAAGTCAAAAGGTGGATTCAATTTTATTTTAAATGTTTATAAAGTTCTAAGTATCATATTTTCCAAGTACCTATAGGTATATCAAATTTAGAAAAATAATGAGATCGGTCCCTTGTTGTTGAGAGAATGGTTGAAGTCGTGGACCAAAGCCCACGTTGAAGTCTCAGGTCAATGAAACACATGAATTTACTTTTGGTACTGACATCATCAAGCTTCGATAATTTCGTTAAGAGAAAGATTAGGCCTTTCCTCTTATCTTTAACGCGATTGTAGAGATCATTGAAATGTGTGAACTTTATTTCTTATTATTTATGAACAAAATGATCGATTAGTCATTATGTCGATATTAGATGCGTGGTTAAGGAGTTTACGTGTTTGCCAGCGCAGAGGATTCCTTCAATCTGGCTTTGATAAAATGTTTGAATGCACCGACCCAAACCATCATATTCATTAAAAAATTCATCGGATTAAAACGGTGGGAATTATGATATGTTAACGCAACAAAACCGGTAAAAAGCATGAAGTTCGTTTATGCATTACCCCGGTACCGATGAAAATCCGCAGAGGACAACAGAGCCCCACGAAGTACTAGACGGTCTAAAATGTAGACAAATAACTTGGTTCCTCTGGGACTTTTTTTCCTCTTTTCGAAAGCGATCAAATATCACTCGTAACGTCTGTAGACTCGAAGCAATATGATTTGAAACTTCGTGGAATGTGCGAACTATAATTTTGAAATGTTATCAGAATTTTGTTATCAGCATTGAATTATCATGATCTATCCGGTGTTATGCGGTAACATTATTTCCATATAGATTTGATAATCCTTTCCTGTACAACAAGTTCGATCATTGTGCCATAAGTAATTTGAATGAAATATTTAATTCAAATTTTATATAATTTTTATTTGTTTCTGCTTAAACTGGAGGAAAGTATTTAAAATCGTCATTAGGGATACAAGTTGGTTAATTATCTGCATTCGTGCAATTTCTTTAGTGTCGAGTACCAAGCGTGTTATTTTCAATAAGGTTTTTGAACTATCTCGGTTTCATCTCCATCTCTCGGTTAGTCTGTCTATGGCCAATTTCTTCTCTTTAAAACACAAAGCTTACGGTACAGGATTTCAATGAAACCGTCAGGGTTAGCTTTTTGACGGTTCCCTACAGGTTTTTTAGCCTTTTGGCCAATAGAAGGGCGTGCAAGGTTTCGTAAACCATCAAGGAAGGACCTATTGTTCATACCGTGATTGGAGCTCACGACGATGAACACTGCATATGAGCCAACCAAAAACTATTGATGTTTAATGTTTCAAGTTTTATTTATAGCAATAAAATGAAAAGGTGATTGGTTGGCAAAAGATCGGAAGGAATTCAATCAATTGTACGAAATGCTCAAGGATAGAGTGGATTATCCCATAGAAGGAGTCTTTAAACTATGGTCGTCACCTCATTAGGAGCTTACATACATGCTCTTAACTAGGTATATGAACATCAAAAAACTTATGTTTCTCATAATGTTGTGGTTTAAATTATCTCTGGTTTGACGGATTGTTGGAATGTGTTCTTAAAGTGATCGGATATACTTTTCGTGGCGATTAAGGTAGCTACGTTTACTAAAAACGTGCAGGCATTAAATTCATCGTTACAAACCAATTACCGAACCGTTTTGGACGATTTTCGTGAAATGTAGAGGAATTGAGCGGATCAGCACTAATTGAGTCTATCAATTTCTTCGAAAACAGTACTTTAGTACTACTGTGACTCAAGGAATAGGTACAATTATCAATTTATTATTGTTTTTGTTGATGACGTACATTACATATCCTTTTCCTTGCAAAACTCCAAATTAGACACATTTAAATAGCATTATTGTGAGGAAATGGGCAATGTGCCCTGTACAAACCGATGAAATGCTTGTTTGACTTCTTGTTTTTCTTCCTACATCGAACAACAGTGTCCACAGAACCAACATTGCTACTGCAATGGTACGAAAGAATATTTTTGATTGTTGATAAATTCGACCGTATATACTTGATATATGAGACCGAATCAATAGCTCAGAAATCAATACATCAGTCTGAGCTTCCGCAAACATAAAATTCAAGAAACATCATTATCTCAGGTTCTAGAGGTTGAAGGAGTTCAAATTTGCAGGGTAGTCAACAAACAATGGTATGATAATCTCATACAAATTTCAACGTGACAATGTCATTGGTAGCTAATTGGAATACGGGAATATGAAACCCTTAAAGCATCCCTTATTTCTGCAGTTTGTATCCAGTTTTGATGGATTTTTCTGGGAATGTGCTAGATAAAATGTAGATGGTGTCCTATGAGTTTAATTTCTCTCAAATCAATGCGTCAACCTGCAAATGTGAAACCCACCTAATATCGTTTAAATTTTGAAGGTAGTAGAGGAAGAACGGTCATATCAATTTAAACACGATCGTGTCATCATTCTATCCGCAATAGAATTATTGCTAATAACCTGCAATACATATCGGCTAAGCTTTTGAAGGCGTTGATGCTTGCCGGAACATGTGTCCCGACATTGATGTCCTGTGAATCGTTGTAATAAGCCTATATTCTAGATCTATCGGGATTAACTAAAACATTGCAAAAGATCTATACGTTCATGTTTCCTAGAAGAAGACGCTATATGCAACACACAGCTTGTCACACGTTTTCAAACTGCAACTATAAACTGATTTTATTTTGAATTCGAAAAACCGTGCTCAATTCGAGTTTCTAACTAATCAAGAACATCAGAAAACAAATCAGGAAATCATTATTATGAATATACGTAAATTATTTTACAAAATTTTGTCACTAACTTATCAAAACTGAAGAAATTACTCCTAATGCCCGCCCACCTTGCCAGACGGTTTATTTTCCGCGAGAAATGCGTGGCGGTTACAATGAGCTAGTTGTAAGACGTCGAGTTACCAATCAGACCCACCTGAGCTCCCAAATCCCTTTCATTTCCAACGAGCGCTCACGAACGATTGTGCAACCCCTGGGCTATGATCGGCCCAAGCGCTCTGAGAGATCGGGCCTGCAGCAAAAATGGATTTCGAAACTTTTTAAAAATTACCTATATCTATCACTAAGTAGTTATTATCGAATATCAATTATTTCTGTCAGCGCTTGTGTGTTATTTATTAAGAAAAATCCGTATAAAACCAAATATATAAGTACGAATACTAAAGAATTAGTAACAGCCTTTAATATTTAAGATAATTTTTATGAACAAATTGTGCGTTGAAAGTTGTGCCTTGACTGAAACAGGTGAAACTATTATTCTTTTGATTCGGAGATTCTATTCAATTCGAATGGAATACAACTAGGAAGGGGAAGCTCGTTCGATCTCCCGTAGAATAATGAACTGATTTAGCTTGAAATCTAAAACGGCGTTTTACGATGTATTTGTATTTTGAATCAATTCTAGTTAGAAAACTGGGCATGTATTGTTAATTTCTTTGTAATGGAACTTCTGAAGGTTTTAGAATTTATTTTATTTTATTTCCCTTCACGATTTGACACCAATTTCTGATTTTAGGATACGTGTTGCTTCTAAAAGAATCGGAAACCCTTCTTTTGTCCTAATTTTAGTAAGATTTAATAAAAAACCTAAACCCAACAACAACTAAATCATGTAATGGAACAAAACTGAGGAAATGTATTTCTTATTATTATTTCAATTCGCCAATGATTGGTGAAATTCAATTATTGAAGGTAGAGGTACAAAGAATTGCGTCGTTGGCAGCTTAAATCTTTCTACAGGCTTGCACGAAATTCTTGGGAAAATATACAGAAAATTTCTCAAATGTACATGAAAATTTGACCCCCCACCGATTTTGTTGATAACCCACAACCCACTCAGTGACCACGAGATTGCATGGATGTACAAATCAAGCAACATTATATTTGATTATTTCTTTACGATGTTGATGCGCATTTCCTCATCAGACTTCATTTTGATCAAATTATCAGCGAAAAAACAATTTTTTCAAAGGAAAACTAACTTTTTAAGGGCAAACCGATTAATCAACTTAAAAATCTTGTCAGTAAATTTGCCTTATCTTCTCTCGAATATGAATTCATGGCACGACACGTCATGATGTAACGGTTGAATGGGTTCATTAGAATCAAGTTTCATTAAAATAGAATGTGTTGTAAGCTCTCTTTTCGACTCATAATTTGCTAATGCTACCTTTTGTTTCTATCAGAATTTCGGTTGGTACAAACAGGGATCAGATGGTTGTTTATCTTGTCTACGCTTCTTTTAATTTTTCGAGATTGAAGAGATAGAATGGTAGAAGACCCATTACCTTGGAAACTGGTTTCCCAGTTGATGAGATGGTTTTTTTTCTTGAAAAACAGTTTTCCGCCGAAAAAAGTCGATTTTTCGTTGGTTAAATCGAATGACCGAGAATAGGAATTCTCATTTGAAAAGAACGCTGCAAATTCTTTCACTAGGGTTTATTATTCAATTGGCTTGCGTTCATGATTTGAATTTCTACTGAGCTTTGGAGTGTGAGCGTTTCACAGGTGATAGAGCGATTATTGAATTTCAGGAGGCACACAAATATGATCAACTGATCAATCTAAATAGGTATTTTGGTTGAGATCAGATTTGTGCTCTATGCACATCTCCTGAAATTCAATAATCGCTCTATCACCTGTGAAACACGCACACTCCAAAGCTTAGTAGAAATTCGAATCATGAACGCAAGCCAATTGAATAATAAACCCCAGTGAAAGAATTTGCAGCGTTTCATGCGTATCAGAATGCTTCAACCCGTGTATCGGCTATAAACCCTTTTAGGAGTTCACTCCAGTATCTACATTCACTACATCACTAGGTTACTGCGATGAAAACATAAACAATAATAAACCAAAAAAACGCAAATGTTGGCACCATAAATCGGGCCGTATATCGGGAATGGTTAGAGCTACGAACCTGGGGAAGGGCTCATTCGATTCTCATGGAAAGTTCTTCAAAAAGAGTCCAAATTTAGGCCGCCTTGACTTTTTTTGAGGTTTTTATTGATTTTACAAAACTTTCAACCCTTAAAGGGCACATTAAATTAAGTGAGAGAGCTGGCTCAAGAATTGGGCGTCGCCGGACCAACATGGATTTTTCCTGAAAAGTTCAGATCTTTTGCTCCAGCCGTTTGGGAGAAATCGTGCGTACGACGTACGGCGGACGGACGGAAAATTTGTTATTGCAGATTTGGATTCTACACCCTTTGAAACGTAAACCATGTAATTTTCAGGGGGGTTAAATTTTTTTTTTTCAAGAGCGATTAGAATGGTTTAATATTGAATAATAAACCAAAAAGGAAAGACGTATTTTTGCGTTTTTTTAATCCCTCACACTAAGAAAATTAAAATAATAATTAATTAATTAAAAACCACTCTGAGTACTCTAATTGTACCAGGTATACATTTATCTATCGTTTTAGGCAAGTATCTGGTACCTGGTTACCAACTATGTGTCATCTTCAGCCCAAAACTACCCATCTCGCTTTTGAAACATCGTCATGTTCCGCCAGGGCCTTCACCCCAGTCCACGGTCCGCTTACAATCGCGGTACACATCTTCGTGGCGATGGAAGTGAAAACCCTTGTTGAGCCGCTCACATATCAACTTCACGTCACTAACAAAGGCACTTTCGATTTCCTGTGTGATCACTCCTCCTTTTTGTTGGGCTGGTCAAGTTGTCCGATGTTCCTCAAGCTGAACAATTCAATGTTTCGGGTACCGAGTTTCTTGGTAGTATATCAATGAAACATACAAAGGGTTTTGAAATGGGTGTGACATCTATTATCAGCGTGATCCCTCTATCCAGTTTGACTTTACCACACTTTAATCAATCCTCCATCCAACCCACCAATTTAAAGCCGTTGTTGATATTCAACAATCAAAAGCTAAATCGGAAGGTTTTGATACATTCCAAGTAGTGCACGCACACTACTGAAAATGTCACCATACCATAAGAATAAGTAATTTAGTAATATGCATTGTTTTTCACAATTGACCACTAGAATTATTCTGAAAAATTCTGAATAGGTAACATGTTTTAAAGAACACCGAGGTTCTCAACGTCTGACATCAGCAGTTGTGTGGATTGAAAGGAGAAGGAAGGAGTAGGTTATTTTGGAGAGGTGTTCTGATTGATTCTGGATGTTGGCGAAATAGACAAATACAATAAGCTATTAAAAATCTGGTTTGTAACGAATCTTGGTTTCTTGTTGAAGCCGAAGTGTAGCCTGCCTTTGTATGTTTGGGGATATTTTGTGTTTAAATAGCTTTTCCTTCACTTCGTAAGGTTTGAGGTGATTTGACTAACTACTTTCATCTGAAGGCAATGATTTGATCTACAGAGTCTTTGATGAGTTTGGGAGTTCGTAAAATTTGTCCGGTGCATGACAATCTTTGCTACCTAGAAAACATTTCAAACTACTTTCCTTACCTACCGTTGAATGTCGCATACGTTACTTTCAAACAGCCTTGCAAGTTTCTTTCCTGACAACTGAATAAGGAAACTGTCTCACTCCAAGCAACCTTGCAAGTTACTTTCTCTATTGGCCAGCCATTCACATGGTTTGAAATATGCTTGTGCTAATGCTGCTTCATTATGGTTTGGTTATTCTGCTTAACGACTTACATACAGAATGTCGAATTGATTTGGACTTTCAACCGGTAAATGCCAAAAGACGTAATTATTGTGCGAAGCGTAGAACCCCCAGGGCTGGGAGATAGAGGTCTCAGTTTGATGGTCTTTGCTGGCGATTTTGGAATCAAGAACCGGACATCGACTTAATTTTTTACCTGTCCTAAGTATGGCATGACCATTTTTTCAGCGTATTTTCTTAGGAAATGAAGCTATTCCAGTATATGTTTATTTGTGTGTGTCATTTCAGAGGATAATTCCCGATAGTATTGAGACAAAAACTTCGTTCTTGTGCAAATAAATCAAGCATTTCAAACGAAAGGATGAATTAGTTGGACAACACTTTTTGAGTAGGTACCTACATTACATTGGTCAAATTTCAAAAATTGCACTACAGAAAAAAATGCTACAAATCGTCGAACTTATATTTTTTGGCCGATATTTATAAAAAAAAAAGTTCATTAACAATGAACTACGTCATTTAAAAATTAAAGCCCAAATTTATGCTGAAAATTGTGCATGAATTTCATTAAAATAGACCAAAAAAATCAATTAATATTGCAAAAATTCTAAAAATGCAAAAGTTTGTTGGGACTGATGAATATTATTCAGAACAAGTTTTTTACTATAAATTCTATAGTTGAACTATTTTCTTTGCACAAAAGGTGCTAAATTGAATACAAATGTAAAACGGTTATTTTGGAAAATTCCCTCATACGGTCATGCTGCACGACTGTTGAAAATATAAATTGAACGTTTGGGGAACGCTTATTTTAGGCAATGCCAACAAATCGGATTTATTTAAATAATAAGATCAATATCCCTAATGGAGTTTTTCTCCCCATTTGCTGAATTTGCATGACTTGGGTCAAAATTAGATGCTTGTTGTTTTACAGTCATCGGTATAGTTCGATCAACTGTCCTTCTAGAATCTTAAGGTTGAAATATGAACCAATCGTGATCTCGAAAACGTTTGAAATAAGAATACATTGTTCGTTTTTGTGTTATTGATGGAAGTAATTTTGATGAGGCCACTTGGACCGATGTACCGTGTACTTTCTTCTTTTCGATCTGGTTTTAAGGGCAAGGAAGTGCCTTAGTTGAGAAATAATAACCTAAATGTGAGAGTTTATAAGAAGACGGATTAAGTAGCCGATATAATTTACAATGGGATTCACTTCTCCAAAAATTGATTTTATTTAAAAATTTGTCACGAAAGTGCAGACAAGTGAAGTGTTTCATGAATTCCGCTGATTTTCCTTCAAGTATACGCGCTTATGTTTATGTGCCTCTACTTTATCTGGTAATTATACTTTTATAATGATGCCGGTACCGCGATCTCCGTTCAAGGATTATATTTAAACCAGGATATTTATTGAAGGGTTACAAATCGAGGGTGAAGTGGCAACATGAGTTACTTGAAATAGAGTTGGACAACTCGACCTATCTGAGATGGGGCTGAACAACATGTCATGAGTTTTTTTTTTTTGCAATTTTTCAAGAGAGGCAAAAAACATTTATTTTCCATATTTTACATTATTTTATGATTGTTAATTTCAATTGATACTTACGGCAGCTAAGTACTCTGGAAATATATTAACTTCTCGTTACCAACGATACCAATACGTCAAAATGACAGTTAGGTCATATTGTTTTGCACCATTTCAGAAAGGTTGTGTTCCCCAGCCCTATCTCAGGTAGGTCATGTTGCAACTTCACCCTCGAAATAGTACGGAAATGATGGACCTTTATGTAATAATGTGCAGGTTTTCAAAAAGTCAACAACCTTTGGTTTTGACCTTCACGATCCTGGAAGTCGATTGAAGGGCTTCTCAGCCGCGAAACACCACATTACCGGCTTATAAGGAGGAAAACGTTTCGTTTGTTCAATTTCCAGAACGGTACCGCTCGCCCACGAAAGTCTTTTTCCAGCCCCGTGTGGCGATTCTCCAGACAGGGGGGGCCATGATATGTGGAAACCCGAGACCGTTTGGGAAGGGCGAGGTGAGGTGAGGTGAGGCGCGAGGGCGTTGGGTGGGCGAGAGGGCTCACCAAGGTCACGGAGCTCCGTGGGCTCAGGGCCGACAAACCCCTACGCTCCACACCTCGTTTTTGTCCGGATTCTGAGAAAATAAAAGGACATCTTTCAAGTTTGCCAAGTATGACGTGGAAAGGCTGCTTGAGTGGGTTGTAGATTCGAACTTCTGGATGAGGCCTGTGGAGGTTTAAATAGCCTCTCAAGCAAGACCACCCCAGGAGCTTACACATTCCTTTACGAAGGTGTTGCATTAAAATGACGAATAACCCTAAAACTATGGGTGATTTCGAAGGCAAACAAAATCTCAAAATTGACCTCCGATTTTCCCAATTTTGTTGGACCCTTCTGATTCCTGAACATGTCCTTAGACACACCCTGGAGTGGGCACACACTTTACTGTACAGTTTTGAAGATGTGGAATTTCGGAAATTTGGGGGACTTTTCTTTTTTTTGTAGGGTGTGAGAACAGTTGTAGGTTGTGAGAAAAACGTAGTTGTTCGTCAGCTGAAGGAGCATTCTGACTTATATCAACCTTGCTGACATATAAATCGTGCATTTTTAATAGTATCTGCAATGCAACTACGAGGTATGGAATGTTCCACAGATTACGTCTAGTAAACATTGACAAGGGATTTACGTAGAAGGGTTATTTATCTAACACATAAACAATAAACCTTTGTGTAATAATTTGCAGCGTTTTAAACTCACCCAAACGAGCTCATTTTCACTCCCTACAATTGCGAATATTACATTTTTGTAGGACGTGAGGTTGTAGGTTGTGAGAATTAAGAGGTTATGATGAGGTGCCAAGCTGTGTGGCTGATTGATGGATCGAAACAATGTAATATCAAACTTGACATTAATGTTGATAGTAACTCGCTGGTCTCACCTAAATTGGCCAACTTCTCGAGGTTGTGAGAACGTCTTAGAACACGCACATGATTTGTTACACTCAACAAATTTTCGGAAACGCAGATCACAACTGATGAAAAACAAACAAGAAGCCGGAGGAGCTATAGTGCAGCCCAGTTGCCACAAATTTTTACAACCAAAAATCTTTTTTTCAGGTTGTGGGGAAAGGTTGAAACAAATTGTAGGTTGTGAGAGCGAAACCTTATGACACACCTAGAACTGAAAAAATCTAATACAACAATGAAATTTGCTTTTTCCAGTCATGTAATCTCTAAGTAAAATCAATCTTCCGACTAAAACATTTTTTGAATTTTTTAAAGTATGAGCAATGGCATTAAATGAAAATCACTGGGGTTTATTATTCAATTGGCTTGATGATTTGAATTTCTACTAAGTGACTGATAGAGCGATTATTGAATTTCAGGAGGCACACAAATATGATCAACTGAACAATCCAAAGATACATATTTTGGTCGAGAACAGATTTACGTGCTCTATGCATATCTCCTGAAATTCAATAATCGCTCTATCACCTGTGAAACACGCACACTCAAAAGCTTAGTAGAAATTCAAATCATGAACGCAAGCCAATTGATTAATAAACCCCAGTGAAAGAATTTCCAGCGTTTTTTATTTTAGTTTTCGATTCTACGTTGGATTTGGAAAAGAAAATGCATCGATGAAAATTTTTTTTTAGAGACTTCGTTTCAGAGTTATTTCACTTTTTGCGAACAAAAAAATCGACGAATTCTTTGAGAAAAAAAGATTTTCTGTAATTATCTTCAATATTTTCTAGATTTTGACCACATTTTTGGAATCAGCATCAAATTTCCTATCAACAGAAACCAGTTTCCATCATTAACAATCATCATCAGAGGATTGACATTTCAATTCTTGCATCAAGTGGTAGTAAATAGTAGTACACATACTAATTTTAATAGACAGGTCTTATTGACACTTCTACTAAAATTACCTACGCACAGTGGGCTGAATCACTAATTTAGGTGGATAAAATTCTGAAACTTGTCCATATGCAACCTTTGGGTTCCCAGATCACGGAAAAAATTATTAAAAAAATCTAATTAATTTTTTGACACGATTCGCGAGCACAAAGTGGTATATTATCAAATTTATTTGCCAAAATTGTACTGAAAAAAAATTATGTATCACCCAAAACGCAAAAAATCGCAAAAATTCATTGCAACATTTAAAAACTAGAAGAATTGATGAAACAAATCCTGCAAACGAATCCGTGGAATAACTTGGCGTTAATATAGTTTTTCGTTATTGAATATCTTAAATCCACAGGTAGAACGCAATGTATATTATATAACGAATGCAGAAATTTAATGTCTTACCTGTCTCAGCAATGTCCATTGTTGAATAAAAGCAATAGAACTTCGCGCTACACACACCTTTAACATAATGAATGGCCATCGAATAAAGATAATCCCACTGCCGATTATCAGGCACTTGCGTAAACATGACTGATTCAGTCCTTTACTATTTGTTTGTAAACACGGTATGGAGGAAAATATTAGTATTTACAGTCTCACTAACTAATAATAAAAAGCTAAAGCACTCAGAAATTCCAGACTTTTGTCTTGACACCTAAATTGGTGATTTAGCCCACTGTGCTATTTTTTAAATAGAACCCATTGCTTCTGTAAATAGAAAGTCCAATACCTTTGAAGGAGTAAACGCAGCCGTTGGCATTCTCGACGTATTGCAACACAACTGACTAGAAATATCTTTGTGGCACTGCTTGTTATTGCATGATTCCCTATGGGATTAGTGACGATCTTGAAAGTGTTTATTAAACCCAAACAAAACCACCTTCATGTATGAAGTGTGTGCAGGCGCGAACGAGGATTTCCTGAAGCACCCATGTATCAGGATTTAACGGTCAGAGTTTGGCGGAACAAATTTTTGTCACACTAAGTGAATACAATGCACTGCTTCAGTTGATTTGGACGCAAACAAACGAAATAGGAGCGTACGCACTGATGCATTCTTTCGCAAAACCACCATACGTTATTCAATTTTCCCCCTGACAAAAGTCAGTTGATTTTCGTTGAGAGGTTGACAGGTCGTCATATTTCATACGAGTTTTCTTTGCAATAATGAGATTGCCAAGGATTGTGTGGAGAAACAGCTGTCTCCTACGCAGTGGCTCCGGGGGCGAGTTGGATTGGATTAGGCACGCCTTGAGTCGCAGCCTTGACTTCAAATCCGGGTGCTCTCAAGAAACAAGAAGGATATTGAGGCTAACACTATGCTTAGAGACTCGCTGATCTATTATGCAGGCGTCAATAACTAGATCCATTTATGTTTCCATCTAATGGTAGTATTTGTTGGTGCTGAACCTTAAATTCATAGTTTTCTTACATGTTTCTAAGAAGAAGAAGCCACCAGATGTGCCAAAATTAATTTATACGAGACTAATACCTACGCATCTAGAGATTTTTCTTCATTGCAACGTCCAGATTTATGGAATTGATACCTACTATGTTTTACTCAATATAACTAAACTCCTTGATTTCATTAGTGAAGCAATTGGATTCTTAGTGTTCGCTTCAAATACTTTAGTTGATTAATCGATCGAATTTACATTTGTATATCGACGAGAAAGTTTGTAAATATGATTTTCATCTCGATTAATTGTCAATATCTGAAAAATATATTGTTCTGAAAAAATGCATACCCGAAAGCGTTGTTCTCTCTTGTTAAGTAGTTTTAAAGTCATTATTCTGTTAAATTCGATCTCTACTAGTTGAGTGTTGGCGGAGTGTTTGGGAATTTAACACTTAGCATGGTTCACGCTTTGACCTAGGTACTAGGGTGGATCGATTTTCCAAGTATTTTTATTTTTACTTCCAAAAGAGAAAATTTGCTGCCTTTTAGAGGCGACCCTAAAAGGATTTTGAAAAATATTCATTCCTTCAGGTTCAGAAGCGATCTATGTTAGTGGTTTAATTTACTCTAATTTTTCCTTGCTATCCGAAGATTTCATTTCGCGTTGTGTGTCAGTGTCTTTTAGTGAAGTGTACTAGAATGCAAACTTCCACTAGAGTGAAACTCGTTTGTGAGATACCTAGTTGGAAAAGATGATAGGTACCGAGCCATCCACAAGAAAACGAATGGGGATTATCAGAAGCTCAAAAAAAGTCCTAAAACTCAGCAAATGTCAGTGGTCCTAGCTGTTCGACATTTGTTCTTGCAAATGTGTTGACACCAATCGATGTTCGTGTGAACGGAACACAGAAGTTCCGAAAATGGAACAACAGTTTCTTACCGAACAGAGAAATGAACGGAAAATGGTGAGTGGATCCATTGATACTACTGCTTCTGTTAGTCTTCAGCGTCGAATCATTCTAAAAAAAATGTATTTAGAAAGGCATCAAGAGAGCCCTTCATGCAGTTCAACTAACTGTCCCTAATATGCGTCTCTGCTCAGATGAATCAATGGTTCTGGGCTCACTGGAATCATATTCATCGGATGATTTTGCTTTAAGCGCCTAAAGAAACGAACCACAGAACAAGCCACCCAAATGGCCACGCAGTTACCGAATCCCGCGGTTGCTTGTGATCGCACTGGAGTCTCAAGACAGAGATGTTTAATTGGAGGTGTGGAACCCTAAGGAAATTTTTGCCAGGGATCCTATCTTTACACAGTCCTCCTTGGATGAAAATGTAACAAAATTTCGCTGTAGGATCAAATCATTAGGAAAATTTATTCATTTTTCACAAAAAACTCGGTCCACCTTACCCACAGATCGAGCTGGGATCAAGTTTTCTGATGAGTGATCTGTATTAATTTTGTTCTACTGAAGGCTGGAGAGGCGTAAGTGAACAGATATAATACAATGATGAGGTATGAAAATGATAAGTGCCGATTGAGTGCTAACTGTCTTTTAATGTACGCCAGATTGTTTTTCAACTGCTGCCCAGTTTCAAAACAAAGACTTTCGAAAGTGTTCTCAAAGGTCCTGACTTGATAGATGTCAAAAGTTCGTCGCCGTCGTTTTCGGAACATTGCGATCGAGCCGAGTTGACCAGCCCCTTGGGAATACAGGCAGTTTGCAAAAACAAGACGGATTGTCCGCGGACGGTCGGTCCGAAGCCTGCCGTCATGGGAAAAAAAGGAGCAGCAGGTTCGAGAACTGGTTATCCGAGCAATGTCTGTGCCGTGGAGTAACACGCAGGAGTTATTTAACGAAGGTGACGTCATCAGGTCCCCCTTGGCCCCGTTCGAGGAGCATCCTTGCCCGGCTTGGCCGTGGGCTTCGTGGATGCTTTGGGTTAACCGATCTCTAAGGACGGACACCCATATCGGGGAGAAGAAGGTGGTTACTTCGAAGAAACACCTGATTGATCTATCACAAGATTGCGCTGACCTAATTGTACATAGTAGAAGCAACTAACAGGCTGATGTATTCTGTTAGAGAAAAGTGACAATAATACGTACGTAGACCGCATACTACAAAGCTGGAGGGATATTGTTCTGAAGATCGAGTTTTTAGTTTTCAGTGCTTTGCAAACGCAGTTCCAAACAGCATTAACTGTCCACTTTTTTCCAGAACTGTCAGAATTTGAACGTTAAGATAATGGTCAAGCGTGCGCATATTATCAATTCTGAGTCTGTTCGCATTGCATAAAGCAGTTCCATGTTTATGGAACCGTGAGGGCTGAATCGTCCAGTTCGGAAGAGTTCCAGAACCTGTCCAAACTGCCTCTCTGAACTAAGCACAGCTACCCAATTTCAACTACTGTCTGTTCTTAATTATTACCACTAAAGGAAATGGTGTGTAAGCGACGAAATGAAGTAATAATTGAGGTAGCCTGCACTATCAACATCCACTGACACGTTTTTGTATTGAACTTTCAGTCACCTATTCATAAAATAAAATGGCAAAATCGGTATACAATATTACCTTAATGAGAAGGTTGGGATCACCCAGGAGTGACAGAACATTGCTTGGAAATTTTTGACTTCAAAACAAGGAGACGAGAACGTGGTTGAATTTTCATTGAAAGTCGTCACTATAAACCAAGGGATTGTATTATTACATCAATCTTGTGATGGATATGGTGTTACATAAATGAACTTCTTTGCTTCTCGCCCAATAGTTGTGTGACAATAGACGAACTAAAACCCAACCCTGAAAACTAAAACTGCTTCGACTCTTTCCAAACCAACTTTTTACAATCTAAGTGATTAGGAGGAAAACTCATCTTTCGAAACCTTCCTCTTATTGTGTACAATTATTGGAACTCAGCAGTAATCTCATATGTGTGAATTACTACCAGATCATGCACTCGTAATTGCCGGGCACCGGAGGTAGTATCAAGTAAATCATAGAAAATTAAATTGGTTTTTAAGTTTCTGATTTCTTCAGCCAGGAAGTTATTTCTTATAAACAATCTCTCTCTCTACAATCTCTCTCTACCCTCTGTCGTTCACAGTGGATTACTGACAAATCCCAAGTTATTAAGTATCGAATAAATGCCTGGATTTAAGTCACGAATTCTCATGCCGGCACGACGTGAGAAGCAGCCATGGCTGAGTCAACGGGGAAACTTTTTTTGTTTGTTTCGAAGGCGCAAGGAGTCACGGTCAGGGAAGGATCGTGGCTTCGAAAATGCAGTTAATTACTAAAATAATATATTGGTACTTATAAAATGTTTTGACGTTGTATTTCACTCATATGTATTTCTCTCTACGATGTAGGGATTCCCAAAAACTAACAGAACCTACTTCAGAAATCCATTGTATAGCTAATTCGCAAAGCTGAAAGTACTCCAGAAGTTTCTGCTTAACCCATTTATTCTAGAGTATTTCCGCTTCAAACATTTGTAAACGTGTTCCAAATGCTACATTTCTTATTTATAAATCTCCTTAAAGATTGTCTATTTGTCCTCTATAGACAAATGTGAACCGATTTTAATACGAGTTGCTCCATTGTGATTAGCAAATTTAAAAAAAGATTCCTTTCGATATTAGATGTCGCACAACCTCTTCCTTATCGTGGGATTTCAGCCTCATGAGACTTCGTGGAGGGACTGGGAGGACGTCGCAGCACTTCAGAGAGCAATAGGCCTGTGCAACGCATGGATTCCCGCCTAGTCCTACCACATTAATATCTTCGGAATTCCCATTTTGTTCTCATAAAATTTCTTCTTGATTCATTCGAGGTGATCAAGTCTTTTCGGCATCATGTCATACTAGTAGTTCCTGTAAGGGTTTATTTAAAATCTCCGCTTTGTTGGTTGAATAGTAAAGATTAGGGATAGCTTGAGCGTTTTCTGATGGTAATGGAATTAGAACGCCTAGCAATTGTGACCAACTTATTGTATGCCAAATTTCAGCTTCGAAGTTTAAAAATTTTTGTCCAGAGCCCTCCCAGCTAATCAGAACTTTAGGGTTCGCTGTTCATTGTAACTCAAGGATCTCACATGGGCCTCAAATGGGACCCACTCAAGGACTTCATTTCAAATTTCAGGTTCATTGGTTGAATTTTCCTCGAGTGCTGTCGCTGGAGCTGTTATTATGGAACCTAGTTAACGATACCCAGCAGTTCTTGTAAGGATCCATATAAAATTCTGCTTTATAAGGTTGAGTTGGTTGCAAGTTAGCTCCACAGAAATTTCATCAGTGTTCGACCATCTAGTTATTATATCCTCACAGTGCTAAGGGCGTTAGGGTATTGCAATGCACACTCAATTCCACTCCATGTTACATTTACCAACTAAATACAAATAACCATGTACGTGAATATGTAATTTTATAGTATGTAACAAAAATCCCTGCAGACACAAAATGGTTGTGCAGTGATTTGTTGTTCAGGCGGTTCAGTACTGTGGTAGTGAGCCAAACTGCCTGATTGGATATTCAAAGATTGGAACTGATTACGAATTGAAATCAACCTCCAAGCTCCTACAATTTGACATCCGTTTAGCCAATGTCGTTATTGATAATCACCACCTCACTCACTGATCATTCATTTTCGATAATAGTCAATCAAACTACCTGACTAATAAGACTGATAAACTTATACTGTTTCCATGTTGAGCGAAAAGGTTTAGATGACCAGGAGGGTGGTGTTTCTATGAAATCCCCGGCTAACCAATCCCTCTCGCCATGGTCGTAATTGCCGTTGGATTACGTCAGCTCCTTCTATAGCGAAGATGGCGTTCACAATCTGGGGATCGCGTTTTGTTACGGTGTGAGAGGACGAGATCTCCCCGCTCAGTCTCAGCGCCGCCCTGTACTGTCGTTCTTGCAGAAAAACGGTCAAATACCTTCTGTACTCTATCTAAGGAATTAGAAAAGTACGGAATACACTCGTCTGCTATACAGAGAATATTGTTTAAGTCTGGGGTTACCTGAACTTAAATTCCACACCAAAAACAAATTGTACCAGCTTTCATATTGTATTCCCTTCAGCAATGCAATTTTCCTGAAAAACATGAAAATCAAAAGGATGGTACTATTCGGGCTTTTCTGTCTAAAATCTTCAACATTGCTGTTTCGGATAGCACCGTAACGCTTCCAGAATGAAAAAATTTTTGTTGTAGTGATCAGTTGGTACAAAAATAGTTACTCCCGTGGAAAAGTTGAGAAAATACCCAAAAACTACTAACAACTGTAGGTAATGCTACGCTGGATCTATATTACCTCGGAAATGACGATCTTTTGGTGTTCATTGCACTTTTTCAATTTCTAAAACGACTAATTGTCTATCGATACAGGATTAGGATGGCACCAATGATGGATCATGGAAATGATTTATATATTGTATTGCACTAAGTGTGAAACCAAAAAAAGGCTAAGAGTGTTTTATTATTTTATGTACAAATTTGAAATTCTATAATGATGACGAATTAGAGGTCCGAACCAACGTTCCATCTGCCTTGTAGGTCTAGTCACTCACTCTACATACACTAATTTTATTCCTAAACATTAGAATTTAATACTCATTGATATGAGGCAATGTATTGCTGTAAGGATGGACTATCCAAGTACTTGCTATATTAAGATCTCTAGGAAATTTCATTCCGATCTTTATAAAATGTTCAGGCTTATAATTAGCCAATTTTTCATCTCTGTCAGACTGAAATGAGCGAGTGGAAGCGAGCAATCAGAATTTCTGAAAATTCTTCTCATTCTTCTCTGTGAAATACCCCAACTATAAATCCTCGTTTAAAAACGTTAAATTTGGTGATCTTTTGAGGATGATTTCAGATGATTACGTACTTTCATCACGGTTAATCCTACCAATGGATATTGGATTTATGAGCAAACGTACTTGAAATGCTTTTGAGAGGAAAAGTCATCAAACTATTCCTCATGAAATATTCAGGTTTCGTTCGCGTCGACGTCTTCTAAATCGCCGATCTCCTCCGACTAGTTCTTTATTGGCATGTTACGAAAACTGTAGAAGCGAAATTGCCTAAACTACTTTGGAGATATTTCCCCCCATATTTATGACGGCCAGATGGTTGAATTCCGGTTATGGATTAAAAGTCGTTAAGGCTTCTGGAGCCCTGAGGTACCGGCAGAAGATTCCTGGAGGCCAATGTCACAGCCGGCTCCTCCCTGCAGGGCCGAAGCGTGATCAAGAGGACATGCACGCTTCCAGGTTCACAATGCCCTCGCCAGGATGTGCATCTCTCCCTTTGATACCTCCGTTCCATTATGCATACGAGGCTACCCTTCCAGCGGTCACGTTTCTTCCTCCATCCCCGTAAGTTATTGGCCGGTAATTGGACTGGCCATTTTGAACTGGTCAACCGTGATGGAGCCAGACCTCATGGTATATTCAGGAATTATTATTTTTTTGTTGCACGTTTCTTGCTTGTATGCAGTTTTACAACAGCACTTGATGCTATTCGATGTAGTCAATCATTTTGGTTAACTAGTAATGTGGAATGTTCAGGTAGTTACACGATCACCATGCGTTTTCTTTGCTGTTGAGTAGGTGCATACTTATTTTCCTTGTACACTCTTCGATACTGTCCACTGGTTCTTAATGGCCTGACCGATTTCCAAGGCAATTTTCGTATCAAGTTCTAGAAGGGGTCATTAGGACGAAATCCATTTTTGCTGGAACTCTACAACTAACTCTATAACTTACTATACTCAAATTTGAAATAGAATTATTGTGTAAATCTCCCGTGGACCAACTGAAATGAAATCGAATAATTTCTTCCGCGTAACCTCTAAGTTTGATAATGAAATTGAACCTTTATGGATGTAGTTGGAAACAATATGACCGATTAGCTAGTAAGCTAAGTTTACTATTGATACGGAACTTTATGATCAATTGAGGTTGCAATTGATTAGATATTGATTTTAGGAATAACGGAATAGAAATAGAAGTCCTTTATCTGCTTACAAATATGGAAACTTCTGTCACAGATTTAAATTTGATCAATTATGCCGAAAATTGAGGTATCATGTTAGAAGAGTGTGTGATAGAACACATTGGTAATTTTAAAACATCATTATCCATGTCTTCCATTGAATATTTCACTCTAAGTAATTTTGTTGCCACACGTCTTAATTCCTAATTTCCGCC
Organism: Creontiades dilutus; assembly: GCA_031894815.1. Lineage (NCBI taxonomy): Eukaryota > Metazoa > Arthropoda > Insecta > Hemiptera > Miridae > Creontiades > Creontiades dilutus. Next base: position 68,131 of record JAVIWC010001314.1, on the reverse strand, counting down.
CACACCTTACCCTTACTATCTCTTGCGTCGTGTTGGTAATTACAATGGGTAATTTCTCTCGTAATTTTACTCCACCAGTTGCATGATCTCTGCAAAATATGGAGATATGAGAGGCCAAAACAGCCGCGAAAGAAAAAATGACGTCATAGATAACGTCCTCACTTTCAAATCTGCCTAGAAGTAGGAAGTAAATGAATTTTCTTTTTTTCCCAAGTTCATCCCACAACTTGGAATTTCCAGGACCACCTTATCCGATTCTTGAATCAAAAATGAAAAACTCTTGACACCTATTTCGAAAGTTGTCCATTCAAATGAACCTGATTGCATAATTTTGAAAAACAAATTATTCATTGCGTTCATTGTGATAGTTCGAAACATACAACAAGATGTTTTTTACACGATTATAATATTTGGGGTTTCTTAAGATCTAATAATTAATATACCATCTGAGAAACCACTTTCTATTTATATTCCGTTTTCAAGGAACAATTCTATTCTCGGTAACCAAACGAGACGGAAAAACCATTTACCATAACTGAATGGAAATGGAATCTAAATAACAAATTATCGTAACCATGCAAAGTCTGATGACGCCAATAATTCAACACCGATTTTCCAAACTTTGTTATTACTGGTTCTACTAGGAGACATTCTTGCCTTTGAAATCCAACAGATCTAACCTACAAGATTTTGAAAAATATAAACTCTTTCAAGTTCCATAACGTCTTTGAAAGAGCACAAAAAGTCAGATGATCAGCTGAATTTACGTTTTTTATCTACATGAACCCTTGCTCCACAAATTTTTCCCAGTTGTGCGGCTTGTACAACAATCATCTTCCATTTCTCATCATCTGAAGGGAACTCATCAGCTTAGAGCTTTTCTCGGAAATTGTTTTATATCTTGAAAGGAAAATTAGGTACATAGTGGAGCGAAAAGAAAATATACATAATCGAGTACAAAGAAAGATGCACACGAGCGCTTTATTAGCAACTACTTAAGTTAATAATGAACAATTAAAACAATTGTAATGCTGAAGGTAGAAAGGTCAAGGTATTGGTGGGAGAGATTCATAGAAACCTCCGTATTCGGGATCCAGAAATTGAATTTTCCGCAGAAGATCATTCTTTTTGGCCGGTGAAATAGGCAGGAGAGATGTGTGCTAATGAGGAACTTGATGGAGTTTCGGAAAACTTCTGGAGGGAGCTGTGCAGACGGAATTCTTCCTTTTCACATCTTTCCATTCTTGAAAGTTAAGAGACTAATTTGTACGGTCCACATCATTTCGTATGGACAGACTGTGCCACTCTTGATCAAAAGTTAAATATTCCGAGTTTGGGGAAGAAAAATTGATTAGAGAAAGCCAGAATCAGCAATCGGCCATTCGCGACATTACGAGCGGGAGTCGGAGACAGGCGATTGTAACGCAATACGCGAGAGGTTGATGCGTATTTTACTAACATGTATCCTCGTCCACCTGAATAAAATTATCTGGTTTTCCCGTTTTGAAGCTCAATAAAATGCCAATGGAATTGGAAGTGAAGCACTAGGTATGATGCGATAATGTAATAAAGGAGACCTATACGATTCTTGTGGTACCAAAAACGAAAAACTGAAAAAATGGACATGTACATCTATTTGGCCCACCCATGAATTGTAAATCAAGAGTTTCTAAAATTAACGACTGAGCTAATTTTGATTTTGAGCTAACATTCCGAGAAAATCGATCTATCATAATATTTATTTTCTTACGATTAGAAATGTAGTCTTGTGTTCACACACTCATAATGTGCATGGTGCTAGGCAGGTACATACATACGGCTCCTCTAAGTCGCTATAACTCATCTGTTTGTTGTCACGCAAGTGCAAATTAGGAAGTTTCTAATTATTCCGAGTAACTGCCGGGTTAACGGTCTGACTCAGCAGCTGGAGCCGGTGTACCTTCCATGGAGGGTCTTTAGAGGAATCAAGAGCTGTAAAAGTCGACTGGAAGATTTAAACCCTTTGGAGTTTCAAGGCCCGCAATCACGATGGGCGTTCTGATCGCCAGATGTTGAGTGCGGTTTATGACCATCATGTTCCCGCATCAATTTCCACTTCAAACTCTCCGTTTCTCCCTATAAAATATAATTCATATCTCGTTGCAACCGAATTTATACTTCACCGGTGATATAATGAATCCATCAATAATGCGGAAACTCATGGTCAGTTTGGTTTACCATTTGCAATCTTGGAACTTTGTAATCTACCAAGTGTTTAACATCACTTGGTTTAATTTATGTTAGATATGGGTTATTCCACAGTTCCCTTTTCTTGATAAACTGCAGCAACTGAGTTAATACTGAAACTTTTCAGCTTCAACGGTATCCTCTGAGAGTTGCAGGTTAATATCCTCAATTCTTGAAGGGGTAAATGCCCCGTTGCGTCGCCTTCTTGTTATAAGGTATTCCCATGCATCATGAAACGCTATCAGAAGTTTTTCTTGAAAACTACTGGACTAAATGCTCCAAAATTGCATTTCGTCCATAGATGGTCTTGAATTTTCAAAGCAACTGTTGGTACGCCCTGAAAGGGCAAAAAGCCAACTCGAATTGGTTCAAGTATTGAATAATCCAGAACTCGCAAACTTTCGAAATACGAATAACTTGACATTAGATATATAGACATGGGTTAGGGGTCAGGGAAAAATTGTTAAGACATGAAAACAGTTACTTGACTAACAACCTTTTTGGCTAAGGAAATTAAATGGTAGCCGGAGCTTTCTACAAATAGATATTTTTCTATGTACATAACGTGGGAATATGGGGGGGGGGGGGGTATGGGATATATTTTAGACGTATCAAGGTTGCAATCTCCTTCCGTGCACTTGAGGTGCTTCTTGGTAGTTGCATATCTCATTCAGCAACGAATCCATAAAAGGTACTTTTTGTTTATTATTGATACTCGTAGTTTAATTTAAAAGACTCGAATGGAGCTTTTGGCTGAGAAAACGAAGCATTAACATGAGTGTGAACGATAACACGCAAGAATATAGTTAAAATTGCCATTTAAACTTTGGCAACCAAACCAAGTGGTATCATTACAGTAGTTAGGTTGTGGTCGGGGGGTAGCAGTTTAGTCATCAAATTGACCACGATCTTTCTAAACTAACGTTTCGGTGTATTTGTATGCCATCCTCAGGCTTACATATAAAATTGCACCAAAAAATGTGAAATGAGCGAATGAACCAACTAATGTTATCAGATTCAAAATTCCAATAGAACTTTTATTAAATACTTGGGGACTGCTGATAAAAAGGTGGTTCATTTTATTCCTTCAATTGTCTTCCCTTCTAAGTTAATGTGGTAGCTCTTGGATAATGAACTGAATGAATCTTCCTCATTTCACAATGGTCTACAGACCAGTATCTGCGCAGAACGGTTTTATACATAACGGAAATTATGAACCAACGTGTTCACAGAGCTTCTACTTTTCCTAATATAGATTCAGTTAGTATGATTATCAATTTGTATCTACGTATCTTGAAACGTTATTATACTAGAATGTATAGGAATAGAAAATGCAGAACCAAAGACAAGTACAGTATGACAAGAAGACAGAAGTTGTATTATATTGGCAAATTTTATCGAAATGCCATGTGGGCTGGTTCCACACCTTTGGATTGAGCAATGAGAAAAAATATCTCAGTCGGATCATCCACGTAACAAGAATAACTTCAGTGGTTAACCTTTAGTGAAGGTTGAACTGGTTTTCCATTATACGGAGGCGAGGGAGTTCCAAGCGCCGTCCTTATTGTCTATGGTCGTGGGCGAGTAGTCCTCATCCCACACGGAGGTTAGTTGAATTTTTTCTTTTTGGCTCACTGCTGTTAGACAGTTAATATTTGAATGGCGTCAGTTTAGTTTTGGATCTTTTAATTGGAATTGAATTTCTATATAGTCAAATCCAAAAGTAATAATAGGGTAGAAAAGTAAAGGGTTTCTTGTGAAATCTCTATCAAAAGCATGAAATACTAGTTTTTATCCGTTAAAACGAGATTTGGTCCTCTATAGAAAATAGGTTGGGTTTGGGAATAATTGCCGTTTGAACATAAACTTTATATGGTAGTACAACGGATCGCCACCATGTACGTTGGTGTAAAATCTAGATTTTTGGTGTCCAGATGGCCGATTTGTTTACTTCTTTACTAGTATCCTATTAGTTTGAAATTGTCTTGACTGCTGACAGCTATTCCAACAGTCGAAACAACAAAGAACATTCGTTATGGTGATCTACGAACTATTCGTAAGGTAGCCTACGGTTTTAAGAAATCCGTAGACTGGGTTGCCTCTGCGGATTAAAACGTCTTAAGCTGCAGGCACATATTCATATCTCTGAATTTCGTTAAGCTCCTGACGGACAGAATGTGGCTTTTTCCGTGAAATGGTGACGTCCTTAGTCTTCATTCGCCTTTAAGAATCTCTTATATACCCCATTATTCCCTTATTAGGAGTTATTTCTTTTTAGAAATCAGAAATTTTGAGGTAAAGAAACGAAGTGGTAGATGCTAATATAGTCTCATTCAGACATTACTTCCTCAATTTCGTACAAATACGTAATCAATTTATTTACGTGGAATTCCTATTAAAATCAAAATCTGACATCAATGGGTGAATATTCTTTCCATTTCCGCAATTTCGTTTTTTTAAATCCTTCTGTTCATTTGGGTTGTGTGGTTACAGCTTTTTTCGCCAACTTGAAAAATAGATATTTATTAATAATGAATTAGCCATTCTTCAGTATTTTCATCTGGAATTAACCGACATAAAAAAATAAACAAGTTCTCTGTTTTATCTGTATAGGTACGCCCTAATTTTTATCATAACATTTGAAATGACTCCTCCGGACTCATCCTTTTTTGTGGTGCATGCATTTTTTATTAAAGAATCTGTTTTTTCTTCAATCCCTTGCACTTAATGCGGTTTTTTGAAATTACGTTTCCTAGATTAGTAATTGAGTGGGAAATCTTCTTGCAAACCATGCCTGTGATTGTCAATGATCTTCCACAGAACCAGAATAATTCTGGAAAGAAATTTTCGATTTATGTGCAAATCCTGACAGAATCCGAGGTAGTGGCGGTTGAGTCACTGGTTTTTTAGCAGCTGTTTTGGCGAGGACATTGTGCACGAAGCGCTCGTGATTTTCTTTGCCATATCTACAAACCCACATTCCTCTTTCGAAGTTCATGCGGGATGTGAACTTGCGAACCGGTCAGTCCTCAGCCCGGGTCAACCGGCGAGTTCCCTCCCTTGTGGTTCTTCCAAAGGACAACGCCCCCAAGTCACCCCCGCCTTTTGCCATGTGTACCTACCGACTCAGATAACCCACTCGAACAATAAATAACCTTCCTGTCCGAGATCGCAGTACAACTACGGACCCTTGGCAGCCGAGCCTTCTTGGACATGAGGTCTGAAACCCCATTTGCATTTGCTTACTGGGAATGCAAATGTGTTCCTCAACATCCAACGCTGATAGCGAATACTCACTAACAGCGTTCACGAAACAAGAAAAACGCCTACGGAGAGGCGTATCCAAAACACATGTTATTTGAATGTGTTAATAAAGTGATTTAGAAAATAGTATGGTATTTATAATTAGTTAATCTATAGCATAACTTGATGAAACGGTGGATAGATGATTTAACTGTTGTTGTCTTGAATTTAGAAGGAGAGTGTTGAGTGGATTTTGATGTTTTTGCAAGCGCAGAGTCTACTTTGTTCTGGTAACAATGAAATTGTTGGCGTATCGAACCTTAACAAGCACAATCCATAGAAATAGCATCGAAATAGTATGACAACAGCGTAAATTATTTGTGTTACAAGAATTTTAAGTTTACTGTTACTCACAGTGAGTTGACTAGGGCGATCCGAATCTCATCGAATTCTGGCAAAAATTGTGGAAATTATAGTGGTTTCGAGAATTTTACGTTTACGATTGCGCTAGGGCGAACATTGGCTCAAGAATAGTGGAATTCTCAGAGGTCAAATCGACAGAGCGGGTCCAAACAGCACAAAAAAATTAAAAAATTCCTTCGGAATTGCTTGAAAACGGCAGAAATGATGAGCATAGAAAATTATGCTGTTTACCATTGGAAAACTTGTAAGCTTAAACAGTGAAATTCACGACCCGCAACTACGAACTCAACAAAAGTGTACGAAAACGCTTGAAAACCCACCTATCAGTTGAAATAGTAAAATTTGTATCGGTTACTATAATTTTACGTTAAGGTTGCGCGATGACTAATCTTGTACCTGAAATGAAATAAAGACATTGCCTTTGAATTCACTTGATTGGACCACTGCCAAACGCTCCCAGGCAACTATGAAACTTCTAGGTATCTGAATCTTGTGAAAAGGTCGAAATTGTGCTTCACGCAGGAATCACAATTAGAGAAATGTTCTTTGGTAAAGTTGGTAATCCGGAGATGGTTAGGAGCCACGCTTCCGTGTTTGGAAGGAATTTGTAAAAGAAAAAGTAGGTTCTCGTCCAGATTGTCTTGAAATGCAAAACAAGTGTTTGAATTCGGGATTCTACTCCAAAAATCCTTCGCTTCAATAAGTGACCCCAAACCGATTTCCCACTTTCTCATTTCACCATCTTATGATACAGCATTGATTGATTCGAGCGAATGGATACCATTTCCCTCAATATTGACCATCTCTAGACAAAACAATGGCCGAAACCGAAGCAAAAGGTTCGAGAAGGGGGAGCCCACCTTGTGAACCAATTGCAATACGATTACCAAACGGTTGTACAATCAAACCCCGACTGCAACGACCGCTCGAGCGGAAGAAAATATTCCGAATCCTTTCCTCGCTGCCCGTTTTATTTAAAGGTTCTGGCAGAATGAGTAATGGATGCAAATCGGGGGTGGATTTTTGTATGGTCCGCTGAGCGCTTAAATATGTGTATAAAACGTTATTGACAAAATCGTCCAAAAGTGAGTTGATTGTGGTGAATGACGCGAAAAATTGTTGGGATCTTACAAAATGGATTCGTTTGGCGTGGAGCTCGAGGGGTTTAACAGATCGTAATATCTTGATGATTCGAAAAGATTTTTCTTCATTTCGACTTTTGATCGGCATTTTAGGAAACCATTATGAAGTTCGATGTACAACAGAAACTAACCTAAAACGGCTTAGCCAATAGCTTTTCAACTTTATCGGCCCCAAACAATAAGTTTTTTTGGTATTTTACAAATCAAACATGTTGCCAGGTATTACGAGTATTTACAGGATTAACTTCTGACATTAACACGTTTCAAAACGATCACATTGTTATTGTATTGTTCGGATAGCAACTCAAAATAAAATCTAAATCAAATATGAATTCCAAGGGTGTTGAAAAAATCATATATATCTTGGAATAAATTTAAATTACTTAGTAAACCATGATAACAGAACGGATGAATTGGGGAGGGGGTAATACTTACAAATACGGTTTTTCGTTCGTCGCTGTAAGTTCCGCAACTCATGACTACGTGCTCCTGAGTTCCGTCTGCTTCTTCACATGCCTGGCATAACGGAGAGTCCAGGACAACCATTCTGTTTAAAAACCGAACATATTCCATGATTTGAACGACTTCTATTCATTGAAACAATCAATGCTGTACTCGAGATGTCATTTAACCAGGGCACCAAGGGAGGTGAAGGGTTGATTTGTTTATAAAATGATCCTTTTTCTGAATTTTTGTACAAATTTCTCCATTTATTTGGGTAAAATAACTTTTTATAGAAAATTAAATCTTCTTTGGGTATCTTCAAGTCTACAGGTGCAACAGTAATCCCCCCTCTTTTAGCTAAACTGTCAAGCTTTTCATTATATCCAATAACCACAATGAGTTTTGATCCAGACAAAGTTAACCGATACGCCTTCGTTTCTCAATTTCACCAATTCCTCAAGTATCACTGCGATCAAAGGATTGCTGCAAACAATAAGTTAAACACTGCATTTGTTACAGAGAAAGCCCTCTTTAATGAATACGTTTTTCAGTCATTCTGCTATTATTCTTTTGATCTGATCTTTAGAGACTTTGGGGCTCCCTAACTTATTGTAACATAAATTTCTTGATTTAGTTCAAGATCAAATTCATACATAGCATTATAGCAAAAACGGCTGTAGCCAACTCGGATCCCGTTTCTCCCAAACTGTTTCCTTAAGAATACTACATCCCAAAACAATTCCCGCTTTCATCAACGCAAATTCCTCCCCACTTCATGCAGACTTAGGGCTGCCTCGATTAAGGTTTGCTTATAAATGTTTGATGTTGCGACATGGATTTTGTTCATGTTTCTCTTGAAACATTTAGTCTTTTCTATTTTAGTCAAGCGTTGAAATGCAGAGTTTTCAGTCTCACTCTTCCAATCTATTCCAGTCACGAGATCTTTTCCGATAAAAATTCATCAATGACATTTCCTACCATCCTGTTTTTTTCTTGATCGGGCGGTAAGGGTTTTATATGACTGCGTGCTTTTATTTGTCTCCGATTGCATTTCAGTCTGTACGTCTATAACCTTGCATGTGCTTGGATGAGCTACACTGAATTCGCCGTTGATTTTACTGTGGAAGGATTCACATCCGTTAGTTGCCAAAGAAGGCGAAGATGAAGGCTTAGCCCACATATCAGGAGGAAAACGGCTAACTGGATGTACATAGTTATCAAAAACATTGTCAAATACCTTGTCCAATTCAGGGAGCCGTTTGGGAATCTCGAAACAATGAAAGGGAGCCGAGTTGGCTTTCATGACGATAACTGATGCAATTCATTTTAGCAAAAGCTAAAAGCTAAAGCATTCATCCACCCTCCAAACACTATAGATAAGAACCAACTGAAAGGTAACCAGCGCGATTCCTGTATCAGAAAACAGCATATCAGCATTGATCACTGAGAATCTTTTCTTCTGACTTCGTCTTCTCCGGTAATGAAACAGTTGATGTGAGCTTGCTTTAAAAAAACTCTGGATCACGCAGCAGCTCAAGCTGGAACTCACTAAACGGAGAACAACTTTCGTTGGGAGCCCAGCTTCCCGTTGCTCTGATTATAGCGGGGAAATCGCTGCAATTATAAACTCGCTGACCGGCCATTAAAATGTGTGGAGACGGGAGGTTCTCTACGACCATTTCTTCAACTTCTCCCTTTTTTTTTTTGAATGAATTAAAATTTTATTTACATAATATACCAATCTCTTATCTAGTAATCATGTGATTTCAGCGAACCTAGGACATGTTCCGGCTCATGAACTTACCGTAGTGTGGGTGGGCCGCAATATAATTCTAAATTCGCTTCTGTCGTAGGGCCGGGAAAGTCGTTTTCTGAGCTTTTGAAGCATTGCAGTATAGTCCGAAATGGATTGGACTCTATTTTCAAAGATCACTAAGGAATAGGCAAAGAGTAAATTGAACAACACTTACAGAAATTCTTGCTTATTTGTATCAGTTTGCTCAGAGCTTCAGACAACCCCCTTCAATAAGTCTCATGTCTGAATGCAGTACATTTCGCGTATTGGCACCGAAAGTTCTTTCTAATCAATTTATTGTCTATGGCACATTTCGCATGATGGATGATTCAATTTCCAGGCGGATCAGCGGTACATGAATGTGGAAAGTTTTATGTGAAATAGCACGCGGTATATACGTTTTTTTGTTTTCATTGAAACTGAAGACTGTCTGTTCCGTCACTCAGACATTTCCAAATCTGTTCAAATTGCACATAACATACTCAGGAACTAGTATTGGTGTTCTTGGAGGCATAATTATGACGGAGTCATTCTACAGACTCTTGGGTATCTAGCAGGCAATTAAAAGGTATGGAGACACACTGATCATCCGAAGGGCCCTTGTGGCTAATTCCTTTCCTAATCGTCCCGATGTGATGTTATGCAAATTAGTTCCTTTTTAGGGATCTAGAATACAATTACAAGGTAAGGGGCTGCAAAGCACCGAATTTAAGAATGTAGCGTTGGCTACGTCTAATAAATATAGATGTGTGATTTACACAGAAGGATTTTCTAAGAAAGAAATAATAAACCGTTGTGACATAATGTGCAGCATTTAAAAATTTTTATCATTAATCAAGATAAAAGACTTGTCTACTCTGTAGAATGGTTGCTATGTTCAATAAAGGACTGATAGAAATTCTTACACAACTAATTTGTCCTTCCATGAGGAGCTTGTGATAGGATTGTTTTCCAGTTACAGGGCGAATCTAATAACGCGGGTATGAACGTGTACCTTCCTTGTTACTACAGTAGCAATGTTGGTAGTAGGAACTCGGTCCTCATCTAAACATCCTCGTGTTGGCTGAAATCAGATTATTTTCCAATTCAATTCAAATTAAGATCGTATCTATGTGGTTCACGAATCACTACCCAAGAAAAAAGAAAAAGCTTACGATTCTCTGATGGGGCTCTTCCTAATTGGACAGGGGAAAATCCACTGGACTAAGGTAACTCGTCTTCAACAGTGATTTGCTATTGGCCTTGGAAATTTCCTGTGGTGAGCGCAATGATGATCATAGGCGTTCTCAACTCTTCTCCTATGTCGGCCTCAACAAAGGCTCGAAGTCGTCTCTTTCTTCAGGAAAGTGTCTTGCCCGCTAATGAGGTGGCGCGCCGGAGATGAAGATAATTAAAGGAAGATGGATAAAGGGAAGCGTCGTGACTCGAGCACCTGCTCAACTTCAAAGCATTTCAAGCCTTGAACGTTCCGATCCTTCGGGTGGAATGAACTTGTCTCAAGTGCAAGACTTCTCTGGATTTGAAGACATTCCTCGGGTCTACGAGATGATATTTAAGTCATCCGATCTGGTAAGATGTTTCAGTGCATTCCAGAATCACCAATTCTCCACTAGAGGCGTTAGGAAAACGTTCACAAGAGCAAGAACAACTAAATTACCTAATATCAGTTCGAAGGAAGATACTAGCTTCTGCTGGTGCCAACAACCCCTCACCCGATCATAAATTCCACTAGATCGTGCTATGGCTTCTCCGTATCAAATAAAAAGCGAACACATTCGTAGGTATCCATTATTTTTTTCGTATAGTTTTCAATTATCATTATTTTCAAGACATCTCTCGGAAGCTATGTTATATAGGCTTTGCAAATAAAGGGAGTACCTTATAGAATTGAGCCCGGGCCCTTTGGGGCAACCCAGGCTTGACAGAAAAAATAACAGAAATAGAATACATTTGTTTCTGGCCATTCTGAGACAAAATTCTTGAAAATTGGTCTGGGTATATTAGATGTGTGAAGGGGGGTGAATGGAAGGAATAATTCCAATAGGAAGAAATAAACTGAAGTACGTATTCTATTCTCAACGTTTTCGGGATTCGTCTTTTGTTCGATTGTTTACGTATTGCTCTTATTTGGTCTTACTGTGGAATCATTTTCAATTAAATATTTCTTTACTTTTTGTTGTTCCTTTTTGTAACGGGAAAGTGGTATAAGCAGACCATACCTCATGGTAGTTGTGTCTGAGGGGAGCTTCGGAGTTACTATTAGCACAGTCATGTTCTGTTGTAATAGAGGGAGTCCTGTAAAATCATAAATGTTTGCTATTCTCACAAAAATCATGTTCAAATCAAAAATAGTGCATACTATACCCTATAAAGCACAATATGGTTAAACCCAACACGCCATACATGGCTTCCAAGGCCACAAAATGTTCTTTCCATTTTTTCACTAAATTTTTGTAATGGCCAAACAACTAATTGCATCTATTACAACAATTTTCATAAGTACATCGTATTACCATCATTTTATCCCCACGCTACGGAGTGAAGCTAGGTTCCGATTTAAGGTCAAATCATCAAAGGGAGTTACTTTTGCCGGTTTTGGCCTCCTAATAAGGGATTACTGTTTTGGTTTGCTCGGGAGAAGAGTTAGTGGGTCATCATATCACAACCTTCACTACTGTAATACTTCACAATAAGACTCATCGAAGTATGGATTGGTTACTCACAAATTTTGTGCCGTTTACTTACGAATCGCGTTTGTTGGAAGTTGAAAATTCTTCTGCTTTGTGGGGGTACACATCCTCGTGTCTGAATATTTGCTTACTCCTGGCATGGTCTCCCATCTGGTCGCTCCGATTCATTTTTAATCCGTCTCGTATTTCAAAGATCAACGCCGATCCCCCAAGAAGTGGGTCAAACCTCGCAAACCGGCTTCCAAGGGTCCAAAACACGTCTGTTCATTACGATACTCTATATCGTCGTCGATCTATTTAATGAAATGCAAGTCAGACAGGAAATCGTCGTTACCTCACAATATTTTCAGCATTTGAGGAAGGAACAGAATTACGGTATACAGGACCTCCTATCCACAACCTGGTGATTTGGCCATGTGTGACCTACTTGGTTGCAGATCAGGTTCTGTCCACTGTTGTAATGTTCCTTCATTCCAGTTCCCTTCGGCTAAAGAGAAACGGACTGTGCGCAGATTGATATCTAATCATCCTGATTACATAGGTGTTTGTTTATTACGTGATAACATCTTCAGCTCCAATCCTGTACCATTTTGTAGCATTCTGAAGTCGATCTAGTTGTTGCATCAAGTAGCTCTGAGAATCTTTTATCTTCACATTACGGTTGTTTGCACAGCTCAATACTGTCGTAGGTATATGGGTATTCTTACAAATGCTAGCGTAATTCTGAACTGTGTTATGCGCTACGTCACAGAAATTCTTTCAACGTCTCTCAACTTACAGAGGGATTCTTAGGTGAATCCCAAATCGTTCATACGGAATAAAACAGACAATTGTACAAATTCCAGCATAATTATCAACTGAGTTGTGCACTAAATCACTGAATTCTTAAATTGTCACCTTAGTAGAGATTGTTAGATCAATACTGTAGTATTTATATGGTACTTTCCACAAATATTAACTATGGTTAGTGGATAAATGAGGTTGGTTAACTTGAAGGGATGAATTACTCGAAAAGAAAACTATATTCGTATGTACAAGGAAGACTCTGAAATACTATCCATGTTGATAGTAAGTAACAGTTGTTTTTAGAAAGCCATCGTTAATGGTACCTCATCGCACTCTTTCTGACACCATTATTTTAGGGTTTTTATCATTGTAAATAATTTAAATTTTCTTCTTGAATTTTAAAGCTGAGCTGAAATGTTTGTTTGATATAGTTACAAAGAACAACTAACAAAACACATGTGTTGTTTGTATAAATTTAAAACACGAAATATGCTCGTTGGTAATGAAGCCAACAGTTGTACTGTACAAATGACTTGGTACTGTATTTCAGTTCGGCGTAGGTTGTACAGAATCGTATTGAGTTTTTCTTTCTGGAAATCATATCATTATTTTTGATGCTGCGTGAGTGTTATTATATTTTATGCACCTCTCGAAGTTTAGTTCTCACAGCTGTGGTATCGGCCAGCACGTGGACACGACTCCTTCCCGAGGTCACGACCCCAAAGTGGAGAAACACTACATTTCCATGTAGAGGCCCTCGAGGGATAAAAGCCCGATCGCCTCCTCTGGTTTATGCTCGGGGATTCCTCGGCCATTCCGACGAGGAAGAGAATAAATTGCTAACAGGCTAAAAATACTTCGATGTTAACAGCTTCTCGCTAAAACCAAGGATTTATGACGTTCTTTGTTTGTTGTAAATGCACATCTACCGTCAGGGATACGCTCACTCTGACCATAGCTCGGTGTAAAGAGTGCGATGAAACGAGCCGACTCGATGACTCGATGTTGGGACCTTGCAAATGTTTTCCGCGTAAATAGTTTTCAAGGAGATTACCTCTTCAATGATCTAAGAGACCTTCGCAGAGATGAGCTCAGAGGTTCCAATGTCAATATTCCAAGTATAGATTCGTCTACATAACTGCAAGCCCAGTCGTTGCTCGGTAAGCAGGCAAACAGTCGGCAATATCGGTTGTGAATATGAAAATTACTATTACGTGAAGGTGCGATCTCAGATACTGTGATTCTATGGTGATATGAATCGACCCCATGACCTTAGATTTGGCAAATATGGTGTAAACCCTGTACTGATGGACTAACGTTAACCTACTGCCTAATAACTACCCAGGGGAACTAGATATTCGAGAACGACAATACGTTCCAAACAAAACCCTTGATAATTCAGATTCTCTTAATACACGTACGTTTTTGCACATGTTACATACTACATAATTGGACCTACATGTTCCCTTAATAATTTCATCCTCGAAATCTGTTACCTTGCTCAATGGTTATCAAACTCAATTTTAAATTATTCCGTGCAGAAATGAATCAAATTGGTCAAGAGTGACTTGATTCCTGGGCTAAAGGGAAGCAGCCCATAGCAAAGATCACGGCCTCTCAAATGTGCAATCGGAATTATTTTCAACAATTTAGTGGTGTGTATTCGGGACATTCGGTAATAGTAGTATTGAACATGAGAAAAATCATAATAAATTATTTTAATTCATAAAAAATTTCAATTGATTTTTTTTTGTAATTAAATCTGATTATTTTGACGACTCATGCTTGTTTTCTACGGAAATGTTTCTGATGGTTTTTCTGTCTTAGTACTTAGTACTTGGTACGGTACTCAGTTTTTGTTGTAAATCTCGATACTGATTACAGTTAGACGATTCAACTACACATTTTACAATAAGTATATAAAATAATGCTATGTAAAGAAAATAATTGTCAACAATAATTGTTAGAGACCAACGAGCAAAATCGGTAGAGAATTTGAAGGCTTTAGGTACGAACAAACATACTAACATGATAATAAAAATAGTAGTAATGAAGAAAATCGTGTTCCCCTCTCCTTCTTCAAGTAGTAAAAATGATTAATATACGAGTATTTGTCCATACATATATACTAGAAAACTGGCGAATTGAATACTTGAACTCGGAAAAAACACTTTTCAAGTTATATTGATTTTATTTTAACTATATTTTAACCTTATAGGCTTAACTTACTTCCAGAAGTCGATCTCAATGCATTCCAACTTGGCTTGGTGGCTTTTTGCATAGAACTTGACCAAGCTATTAACAAAATTTTAAAAAATGGTTAAAGTGTGAATGAAGGAAAATGGGAAAATAGTGAGACCTGTAATTAGAAAAAGACAAAAGTTGACCACGACTCACAGTTTTAAAATTGTTTAATAGATATATATTTCTAATTTGGAACAAGTTAGGGTTGAATTAGTGTGATTTTTCAAGGACTTAGCTCTCGTGTCGTACGGTTTAATGTACACTTGAAGAAAGAACCCCAGGTCTGGATTCAATTTCTTCGAAAACGTGTAAAACCAGTATAATATCCGCAGTAAAGCGGCTTTCATTCACGTGAAATTGATACCGTTGCGGGAGCATTCTTTTGTACTACAGCATTTTCTCTTCTGTACTACAAAAATAGGTTTACACCAAAATTTCAAGTATCTTGCGAAGTTTCAAATTTATGTTTGATGACCGATTTCGGGTCTGTTCTGTCGTTCCAGTTCCCTAGAGTTTTTGGGTGTATAAATATAATGTTCAATAAATTTTATTGAAATTCTCAGTTTTATACGGGTTTTCCAGACCAGATCGAAATGAGCATTCCATGGATCAATAGTTGCTGAAATGAACCTCATTAATAGATAAGTACACTAACACTGAATATATAAAAAGTCAAATTCATTGAACTTATTGTTTCGATTCTTACGGAATTAATGTACTCGCAAAGAAAGGAGGACAGTTGAGAATTGAACGTCATGATTCCCCCAAACCGATCTAGTTTTCCATGTAACTACTTGTAAATCATTGTTTGTAAGTTATAGGACATCACATTAATTTTTTAACGAAAATCTCTTTTAGAAAACCTCTGTTAACAAGTTATCAATGAAATATCTACGTTATGAATATGTACACAATTCTTTATAATATATTATGTAGGGAAGCTTTAGGATTTTCACGTCTCTTCAATGAACTGATCTTTTTGTGGCAGTGGAATATTGAGAACTAAAAAGATAAATAGATCCTGAATCACTGAATCTTTGTTATTATTCATATCTTGTTGCCAAGATCGTTTGTTAGCAGTAGGTGTATATTGATTCTCAGTCAAAACTACCAGTGATTTCTTAGCTCCTGCCTTATTATTATGTGTGCGAAATCTAATTCTTTTTAAACGTTTCTCCGTTACGCCATTGCCCTGCCGGGAGCGTACTGCAGATAAAAAACGTTACGCCTTCTTAACTGCCCATCATATAGTTACCGTGTTGGGAAATGAGTTCTTCTGACTACACACCGTGGTGAAACTTGGATGGCTACCGAACCGATTTGTTTGCGGTCAATAACTTGAGAGAGGTGTTGGAAACAACGGGTTCCTCTTACATCAGACGGACATTCTTCTCGTTTAGCCTGATTATTAATAGTGTGGATGTAACATGTATGAGGTTTCACTCTCATTTCACATAATCAACTGTTGGTATTGAAGAAGCAAAACAACGTACAGGTTCGGGTATAGGTTCGTGAATGAATCCAGGGAATCTCTGATGGGATCACTTCCCTCTTTCATTGATTGATTCAAATATTGGTACCCAAGGTTTTGTGACTTTCCGAGCCTTGGATGTGTGAGATTTGAACTCTATTCAATTTTCATCAAGAGTCGTAGAAATTTTGTATCTATACGAATAATGAAGATTAATTACCAAGAGATTGAGTTTCCTTCTCGTTCTGGTGGTAGGCGTGCTAAAGATTTCTGTGAGGTTCACGTTTGTTTACTTCTATTCTCTTAAGAAAAGATGGTAGTGGAATGGAGTACTTACGCCTTCTTAGGGCTGAGGCGATTAGCCATCAACGCAAGCTGGAAGAGAAGCTAAACATTTGGAAACTAGAGCTCGTTATTACCCCGGGAGTAGCAATGTCAAGAAACAGGAAGTGGAGACTATCTATCATAGGTTACATCTATAATAAGTAGCATGTATTACATTTTCTTAAAAACTTTTAACATAATTATCTTTGGCTACATAATTCTCAACAGTATTCCAACGATAATGTGGATGTTTTCACATTATATTTTGATGCTAAAATGTTGATTTTAGACACAATTAACATTATGCTGGTTATTTTTGTCCTACTGATAACTGCCATGAAATACCTACAGAGTTATTAAGAATATGATGTGTTCACAAGTTCTATCTACACGAAAGTTTATAGCCTTGAAAACATTAGAAGCTTGATGCCGAACGATTGTAAAATGTGATGTTTAGTTTAAACCCAAATTGTGTAGGTTACCGATGGAGATACGTATTTATCTCCCAGCCGCTGCTAGAAAATAACTATTAAGCAATCGCCTATATCCAAGTATTTGAGTCATTACTATTACACAGTTGCCTAATGGATGTGTTATGTGTTTCAGGAATGGCCGCTACTGCGCTCAGGATTTTCTTACTATCGGTGAGTCCTTTTGAGTTCAATAAATTAGAAACGGAATTGAAGATCTAGTGGATTGGGAGAAGGGCTATACCGTTACCAATAATAATATTTCAATGTCAAGATGCATGTAATCATGGTTGTTTGTGGATGCTGCGAGATTTCATTCACGTTTGTTCTTCTTTATTCAAAAAAATAATGTTGAATCATGATAATAGGAAGACATGTAATGCTGAATTATGGATTGACAGCTGGAAATCGCTCTTGTGACAGTTGAGTTCGCGCCTTTATAATGAAATTAGTGAAAGGTTTGATGGCAATAAATCAAAAGGATGTAATTCTCCGTATAACAAAGACGAACTTATATCTTAAATAATAAATAAAATTTATTTAATGGACAAATATAAAAAATTCGGGTATGGTAACAAAGACGAACAATGAAATAATAAATGTGCCGCTGTAAATAATAAATAAAATTTATTTAATGTTGACAAATTCAGTATCAGGAGACTTTATTTCATTCTGGTGTACTCAGTTGAAATTTTACGGTAGAAAACCAAGACAGAGCCTAAAGAAGAGAATCGTGTCCTTCTCGGAATATATATTTGTAAAACAAGCGATGTAAGTCTGCATTCTGAAAGAGCATGACGTGCGAACATTCTATATGCATCACTAAATACACCGGATACGTTTTTATTACACAAACGATAATTTGGACTCCTGGAACTGAAAACCTTGGCAAGATGTACGATGATCTCAGCATGAGTCACTTCCTATTCGTGATCAACGCTTTAAAATTCTTTCTTGACATCATCGAAAATAGAAGTCGTGAGGGTTTGGAGGGCTGGTTAGATTCTAATATATAGAAAGTAATGAATAGATTTTTTCTTTCTTCTGTTTGAGAGACAATGACGTAATGAAAGTGCCGGTACCTGTGATTGGTTGTCACGATCTGGTTAATCAGATTGAATTGAATTACATACATACTGTGCAGAATTAGGATACTTCATACATTATACAGTTTACCTTCAAAAAGTTATCACACATTCTTCAAAGGCGAGGTGCATGTCCTAATGGATTATACAATCCGTTACTGGATTTGTCTAAAATATATTTGATCGAAGTGATAATGTCTTACATTATGACGAATTCAATTTATTCAGGGTTAAAAAACCCACCATGTTCATCTTGATACGATGTTTAGCAGATTTGTATCTACGGATAGTTCTCCGTTTGGAAAAGTTTCAAACGACGGGGATATTGGTGGATACGATATCGTAGAGTAAATTAGCGATTGTCCTTTTTCCACTTTAATTTGATGTAACAACTGGGTTTTTGAAAAAAAGTAAATTATCGTACTTTTGTTAATCGTGTTATTTTTACAATAATATGATGATGCAGTATTTTGGTTTATTATTTTCAATAATGAACCACTGTAATTGGCTAAGAAACTACAGGACGAAAATTATTTAAACTTGGGTCAAATATCACATTTTTGTTCTAGTTGGGACTGACTTCCGGTTTTCATGGTTATCAGATATCAGTAAATTTTAAGAGTTCAATCGTCTGAAATTTACATCACAATCTGAATATCAAAAACTTGCGAATTAACGTTGAGTGTTCTTCAATGTTTTATGTACGTTATACAAAACTTTGACAACGTTCCTTCAAAGAGATTGAAAGATTACGTTGTCGGACCGATTTAAAATTTCGTTTTTTGCTTCAACCGTTTGGGAAAAATCGTGCTTACGTGGACGATTTTTATTGACAGAAAAAATAAACGTCAACATGAATGTGAATGTGCTTGATTATAGAAAAATCGGTAGTATTATATCAGGATTGCATCAGCTGATATAAATGTATAGTGGAATTTGGTTTCAAGAGTGTCTTTTGGAAACGAGTTTTTCAAGTCTTATACAATATAATTGTGGACAAATGAAGCGCCGGTAATTGTTTTATTTTATGTCGTTCAATTTCAGTTGTACAGTATAATGCACCATTTCAAGTACTGCAATTCCATGTCCTTACTTTTGCCTGTCGATTCTGGTGGAAGACTGATTTCTGTGGGCCTGTTTAGATCTGACAAGGGCGATCATGATCATTTGAGTGAGCCCAAGCGATAATTTCTGGTCTGATCTAGAGTAGATCCCGTTACTCGAGGAGAAGCGTTAGGTCTGTTTATTTGCTGGCCCGCATGGTGCAAGGGGGGGGGGGGGGCACTGGACCTGATGCCCTAATTTTCTTCTCTCTCGAAATGGCTTATAATGTAATACGGTATATGGTTACAGTAGTTCGTAGACTGGAGATTTTTAAAAGGGAGCCCAGATGAATTTTGCCCTTGGGCCTCTGGACTCTCTCCACGGCCCTGTTTATTTGCTAAAAGTAGCGCCACCTTGAGGTAGATTCGTCCGTTCTGCAGCCTTTGTTCCATCGAACCTACAAAATAATTCTTCCGTTTCTCATTATCTTTTCGGTGATTGCGTACCTATCTGCCCGGCAATAAAAGGGGAAAGCAGACTTATATGGGTGGAAATAAAAGCGGGGCAGTCTAGGTTTACGTAATATCGTCCTTGTGAATCCCCCGTCCAGTGACATCACCCCGGTTATAACAGCTAAGAGGGTCGCAATGACAAACGACGCCACTTGACGCAGTGGGCGTTCGGCTGCCTACGGCTCCTCACCACAAAGGATCTTTTGCATTGCCTGATTTTCACGTATCTGCGTTATGAAATCGGCGTACATTACTGCGTCAACAATCCAAAGGCGTGTCATCGAGAATGTGCCGACATTGCCTATAAGAGAAACACCTTCGTAGGATTTTGAAAATTTAATGCTTCAGTTTCTAATATTCATTCTGGACCATGTTTTTCAACATCTTGTTATGTGTGTACTGGGGTGATTCTCAAACTACGGGCAAATTCTTGTAAATGGCACGCTGTTCCTTTCAAAATCGTCTGACTTTCAACTTTTCCTCCTTTTCTGCATACATTTATTGAGTACTGCGTTGACCAATAGAAAACCCTCGGAAGCTAATATAATTTCCATGTTTTTTTAGGGTTGAGAAACCCTGATTTGTCATTGTCATGAAAAGACTGTATCGAGATTCCCCATTCGAGTTGGTTTTTCGAATATTCTACCTGAGATTCAAAATTACATGAAAATTCTCTCTTCTTTAGTTACATCTGAAGAGCAGCTGTCAATCGTTTTTCAACCTCCGCTTCAAGTTTTTACTGTCCTAACACTGCACTTTATTCAGGACACTTTAGTCTAGGGTCATTGTCATGGCCCTAAAAGCATGTGTTCCTGAGGTAACGAAACGGGAATTTTCGGGGAAGTTCTTGTTTTGGTGGTAACAGTTACTCATGACCAAGCGGGCACAACTTTTAGTCGCCCTAAATGGTTGGTGAAGTGTTTTCTGATCGAGCGAGAACATCTGAAAACAAGTTAGTATGTTTATTCACTGTGATTTTAATGGCCCTAGTTGCTCACCTACTATGTTTGGTCCCAAAATTTTCTTTCTACCCACATATTCTCTTGGAAGTATCACGTTGCGTTTTTAGAAATCCACAAAAAGTCCAGTAGTATTGGAAGAATCTCTGTTGAAAGTCCGAATTGTTATTGTCTTGTACAAGAAAATACACCAAAATTGTCATTGTCGTGACCGAAACCGCCACTCCATTGTCATGACTTCTATGAAATTTGAATTTCGCGGAAAATAATGGGATGTCTTGAATGACTGGGCATCAGAAAGACATCCAGGGAGGCCAATTAAGTGATAAACATCCAAAAACCTAGCAAAAGAAACACTCAAGTTTTTAAAATGTGAGGGCCTGAAAATTGCCCGTAGTTTGAGAATCACCCACTGATGCATGAACCTCTTCGAGAAAAAATAAAACTTTGCGGAAAGCAACTTATTTCATTTTGAAAGATGGCAGGCACGTAAATTTAACAGGGGAGAACAATCTAATCTGATAAGAATATTTCGTGCCACTGGATTCTCTCGAACTAAAATGTGAGTAATAGCGACATAGCGGTTGGGTGCCCTAAAAGTGTATATAATCAGGTGCAGTGAAAAGTCATCGTTTGTCTTGATGAGGCCAGTGTCGGCTTCAATGTGGCATTCCTCCGGGATTTCGAAAATATTTTTCCCAGTGAGATGCATATCAGTTGGTCGGATATGTGGAAAAGGAAATGGTTTTGTAAAATCAGATTATGTTCATCCACGTCACTTGGGTCTACGTAGCTTAGTGCTATGAGTAATAACGTAAACATACTCGTTTCCTCTAGTTTTACAACAAAACTGTCGGGGAGATGTGCTCACTTTGCAATATGGGCGAACCCAAAAATATTCTGCATCTTGTAGCGCGATGCGCGGTCCTTGCAGAGTTCCGTGTGGCCAACTTTGGGTCAGCAGAGCTTTCAGATGAGTTGTTCACTAATGTTTTGAATTGTGCGAATTGGCTGCCTTTTGCCAGGTTCTGTGTGGCGGCATGGTCGTACAGAGCTGAACTTGTATCTTAGATTAACTGGATTTGATGTAGATTTACGAGTAATAACTATACCATTCGATACTATTATCTTTCCCAATAAACTCAATCATTAAGAAAAAAGTCAGTTCGTTGATTGGTGGCAGACGGGCAGCCCACAGCCTTGTCATGTGCACTACATTCTCGTATTTGTTTTTTAATTAGTTTTTCTAATACACACGTTTCTCATTCTTTAAGTCAGTCATGTTTTTGAACTGAAAATTGGTGTCATGTGGTTTTTAAAGTGCTGGTTCCGAATTAACGTCTGTCCTAGCTGATTGGATTTAAGTTGCACAAGACTCGAAAGGTCCAAAACCAGATTGCCTAAATAAAATTGATTTTCATTTAACGAAAACAAGATCATTTCGACTGAATTCCTAATTGATAGAGATGAAAAATGCACAGGAGTTTCAGGTCTGATGATGAATTCATGATGAATATAACAAATATCACGAATCGTCTGTTCTTTCTACTCAATCTTGACAACCAGTCGTCAAACAGCTCGAATGAGAAAATATGAAAGCTATGCTTATTTGGTCCCAAGAAATACATCTGATTTTATTGGACTTTCAGGTGTGTGAAAATTTTAAAATTTTTACAAAACCAAAGTGTAATGGGAAGAATAGTTAGCTGTTGTTTGGAATCTTACCCTCCATAATTTAGTTTGATGCTGAACTAAGTCATACTCGTAGAAGTTTCTATAATCGGAAGGTAGGAATGACGAAGCCATGTCACTTTAGAAGCAGCTCGATCAAACGGAATTAAGCAGTCTAGTTAGTAGGGAGTGATATATTATGTTTTAAAAGTATACATCTGTGAACCCGGTCTATATTTTATCAACCGTTCTCAAATTTCGTCCATGTGAAATTTCGACCGTTAGAAACACAAGTGGGAAATTACTTATTTGCGTCTGGAGGAACCTAGGCAATAGGAAATAGTCCTCTCATTTGAATGATTAAATCATTCACAACAAATTTTGTTTGCAACGAATTAGAGGTGTCGGAGCTGTTGGTATGGACCAACTATGGAACAATTAAATTTGTGCTTTAAATGAAAAGTAGACTAGAGACAAAGGCGAAATGTGTCCAGTCCCTAGACGTGAGGGATTTTCAAGATGCCTGAGCGGATCCAATTTGAAGTCGGCTCCACATACCTATGCGGTTTACGCTGAGAACCGATTTAATCCTGCTCTCTGCAGGAGAAAGACTAGCAACTCGTTCAGTTGTTCGCAATAGACGATCAGGTGTTTATTGCATTGCTGTCCTTGTTTTTTCTTTCGTATATGCGAAACGGATCCATAAGACAATACCTTCTTTAACGTTCCCACACCTAGTAATTCCTCTCCAATTGCGCCTTTGCTTCCAGGCATCATGAATTTCATTCCTGTTCTTATGATTGGGATTGGAGGCGTTACAAATCATCACTCCCAATTCGGAAAGTGTTGGTACGATCTCGTTAGGCTATTCAATTTCACACTATAAACGAAACACGTTGTACAAACAAGGCGATACACTTTTGATGGAGGACGGCACGAAACTAACTGATTATGAAAAGAAGTGAGATAGTGGTGAAGAATGTGAATCACTGGGAAATGGGATGCGCAGGCCCGTTGAGAGCCACATGCTTGGAGCTGGGTTGATGCTCGGTACTTGACGAACACTGGTTTTTAAAGTGGGCAAAAAAACCAACACTGTCCCAAGCATCCCCGAACACGAACGTTCGGTATTCGATGAATACCGAGCGTCCAATCACACTACTAGGAAATAGGCGAGTATTTATCTGGAAATATGCCCGGCGAACATTCGCAAAGAGGTGGAGCTAGTGGCTTGTCGCTTCTTCCACGCCTTTTTGTTGCTTCAACATGTTTCACGGAGAACATAATGTCCTTCAATTTTTTCTTTTCATGATATCGCCGATTTCGTATTGAAAATATGTTTCCCAGGTCTTTTATCTTGAAAAAAATCTGTGTTGATACCACATGCGATCTTTAATGTGGACATCATTGCATAATATTGGCATTTTCTGTGAAGTGTCTATTTCCACTAGCGGGAATTATTTGGGAAGGGAACAAACTGATCGAAATGAAAATCGACTATGACTAGGATGATAGCGCATTATACAGAACCCTGACTTCTTTTCCATCATTTCCATGTTACCGTACCGAGCGGAATCGGTACCTGACTGACGCGAACTGATGAATATTAATTCTGCCCATTATCTGGTCCACGTTGTGAAGGCCGCGCAATCCCAAGGACGGCCGAGAGGTCCGATGCTGCTACCATGCGCCTCCCAGGATCGTCCCGTCCTTGTTCAAGACTTCAGACCGTACCGGAGGGCTTCCCACGGAAAGGAAGACTCCCTCGGAGCCTGCCCATTCATTGTTCATGTGTGTTCGCACGTGAAAATGACCCGGTAATAGCCGAATTAAAAGTTCTTTTTTCTTTAGCCTTCATTGTCAAACGCGTACTGGGTCGTTTGAACCGTGACGGCTTCATTGTTTCCGTGTTTGGGGCCCACAGTCCACAGAATATCATAATAGAAAGACCTTAGAGGAATTGCAGGAAGTTGGAACGCCCAAGCAATTAAAGTGTTCACTTGCAACCTTTTTGTGTCTTAAATCACTCGGAAATGAACTTGTAGTTAATGAGCACAAACTTCTGATGCGACGGAAGGAAAATTCACTACTTTTTTTCTCCTTCATCCAATCTGTCCCTCAATTCTTTTATTCTTCTTCCGTTTTAGAATGTTTTGAATTCTTAATAAATACTTCTTCAATTTAATGAAGTGGACACCGATCATGGATTAGTGTAAGTTAAATGTTTACTATTTGCAATGAAGGATAATTTCACAAATTTTCCGTACTGATACGAAAAATTCAGGAAACTGTACGAACTTTCACCAAATTCGCGAATTCAAAGCAAACCAAATTTTCTTTATTGGTCACATGACATAAGACATTCAATCCAAAATACAAAAAAAAAAAAAAAAAAAAATAGTTTCGAGCGAAAAAATGTTAAAGGTAAAAGTTGTCTTGACCGATATTAATTAAACAATGCTGCCTATTCTAACACTCAGGTTTACCATTTTCTTAACATTGAGTGATTACATTAACAATCGTGAGATTTGTGGGGTCACTTTTTGGTTCAGAAATTGCGATTGTTTGCTAAGGTTGAATTTCTATCCCAGTAAGTTTTGCGTCAAAAATTACTAAGAAGGACACGACGGTGGACGGACATTGCAGATTTTGAATCTAACTTGAAACGTAAAGTGACTAAGTTTAAGGGGGCTTAAAAAAACTTTGTTGAATGATTAAAAAGGAATAACGTTGAAAATAATAAAACCAAAAAGGTATATGTTAATTGAAAACATGTAAGAAAACGATGCTGCAGATACTTGACAGGTTTCTGGTTTGAAGGTCCCCTTCAAGTTGCCTAGCTAATGGCCCGTTACACCGTTATTTATGACAATTAGTTCAGTGATTAATGTGTTATATATATATTATTTTCATTGGAAGCCCCATCATTTCGTCTTCAACTATTTATATTTGTCCAGTTCACTATACACACCTAGAATAATTATTGGCACATTTGAATTTGCAAAAAAAAACAAACTCGGAAACCGGTGAATATAATGTTACACACTTATATCAAATAATTGAAAAAAAAAGATAAATCAAAAGTTCAAAAGTCAACTTTTGCCTACGGACTGAGAAGTTCTTATAGAACTTGTGTTATATCGCGGAGTTGATCTCTATCTCAACTGAGCTGAAGTTCCATCCTAATCATCTAAAAACAGGAATAAACCGTTTAAAAAAAAACATTCCTCAGATCATTTTGAGCATGTTTTTACGAATGACATGGTGAATATTTCTCTTAAAATTAGAAATACGTTTGTAGTTGCGCAAATTTAAGCTATTATTATAAACAAATTCAAATCAACAACATAGGCAATCCTTCTAAAAAGTTTCAAATTAATCTTCGGTAGTGTTATATTTGCACTAATTGCTATTCTTGTGCTGTATTCGCTATCACTAACATAGCAACAATTTATTCCCCTAATAAACGAAATTAGACATGATACAATTCTTTGGTAATGAACCGGAATGGTTTATGAAGTGAAATTTTAATTATAGCATTTAGCTTGCAATCTAAAAATGGTAGCAACAATACCATATTTAAGGACTGAATGAACAAGGTCAAAATAAATCATTTTCAGCAATTAGATGCTTGAAACACCTGATGAAATTTTGAAAACATAAAATAAACTTCTGTATTTTCTTCATCAACAAATTTATATGAATGTCAAACTTCAATTTTATATCACAATAACCTTGGTTCTCTCGGTATCATTGGGTAGTATTTCCACGGTCCTGCAGGTTCTAGGGACTTTGGAGATAATGAGTCAGAGGTTGACTTGGCAGTTGAATCATCCGCCGAACCCGGCAGTGAAGCCTGGCGGGGCATGACATCATGCGAGCGCCCCATCCTGACGGAGCCTTCCACCTCCTGAGGCGACCTTGGGGGCCGCCAGCCAAGGACCCGATCATCCGATGATAGTCTTCATCCACATTGTTTAGCCCTCGTACTCCCTCGAAATCCTTGCGCGAAGGATTGATTTGACCAAAAACAATGGCGGTACGGTTATGCGGTTACAGCCCTGGATCTCACGTTAAACATGAGAATCATCCGTCGCTGGATATTAAAGATACGCTATCTTTGGAATATATGAGTGTTATCCTCTTTCATCGATTCCCACGTCGCATCCCCAACACAAAAAAATGATCGGGGATGTAATGGGGGAGTCAAGCTTCACACAAAATCAGTATGCTATTTCAAGAATCGCCCATCCATGGCACTATTAACCATCATTTGGGGTCATATCTTCTAATGACGTTCTCCAAAGTGGTTGTCATACATGCAATTACGTTCTCTAAAGTGGTTGTCATACATGCAATTACGGAAGCATATGCATCGTTGGAAATATCCTTTCCACACAGGGGAAATGACATTCATGTTGAATGTATCGCAGCTTTTAGAAATGTGGATTTAGGAAAAAGCATAATAAATGTATTATTCGCCCTTGAAATCAAAGTATATGAGGTGAGAAAATACGATTCATCATTAATTACTATAAAAGTAAATTTCGTTTCGCATTGCAGATCGTTTTGAGGATTTTACGGTCACGCAAGTAGGGTACAAATAGTTTGACAGTGATGAAATTCATAGAGAATCATGAATTATATTTATTTGTGATAGATGGATTTCAACAATGAGTTTAGTGCTCGGGAATACAAAGGAGTGGTTATTAATATAGGAAATTATTTTACAAACCATTGGTTTATCAGGCGTGAACAGCTGGGACATGCAGGATGAGCTGTGTGATGAGTTTCGGACAGTTCAGCTAACGATCCAGAAGTTGAGCGAGTTGATGTCGGACACGAGGCTCTTCTAGGATACGGGGTCTAGCGATTACAGCCATATGTCGAGCTGTATTCTACATATGTTGGTCTCGTAGTGTGCCACCAGTTTAAACACTAAGTGTCTCACAAATCTCTGCACTGACTTATATCCAACCGTTCCTTGTATGTCTGGCATTCTAAATATGATAGCTAAATATTTCTGAATTGGCATGGAATAGATGAAAAAATTACATACGGACGGATTAGCGAAGCGAATATAGGTGGTTAGTTTTTCTTTCTTCAGTTTTCTTTTGGGCCACGTTCATGTTGTTGCAATTGGATAATGATGTTCCAAAAGCTCCATTTATTAGTTGCCTATAGACCTGTGATCTAAGCAGAAGGGTTATCCGAAATTATGAACCGACTGTTTACTTATTCACAGAGTTTCTCTAATTAGGATTCACTGAGTATCATTGTCATTTCGATGTCTACATTATTATAGTAGAATTATGCAAGTAGAAGAAGCAAAATCTACAGATTATAGAAGATTCAAAATGTTGGCAAATTTTATGTGGGATGGTTCCCCCACTCCTTTACACTCATGTCCCTTGAATAAATTCACAAGGAGGGACGCATTAACCATGACATAAGTCGGTGTTGAAGAATTTATTTCTTACATGAAATTCATTCTCGTTTATTCCCGAACTGTGAACTGAGGCAGAGCAAAACGATAACCTATGACGGTTCATTACTTAACTCGGCCAAACTGAACGAACTGGAGGGTATCGCGGAGCGCTATCAATCAACACCTGCTGACTAAACAGTTACAAACGATGTGAATGACATGGCAGGCGTTCTGCCGATGAATATGTGGCGGCTTTATCGCACTTGGGATTCTCAGCAGGGGGCGTTGAAACAATACGCTCCGAATCAAAACTGGCTGACGGCCCTGAGAAAATCCCCGGTGAAGAAATTGGTTCCATCACTTGTTTCCCACGTTTATGTAAAATTTATTCCAGTGCCTGAGTATCTTGTTCTGGTGAGGTTTCTCCAGTATCATTTCAATGTAAATTGTATCCATATCACGAATGGATATATCCATCTATATATAGATTGGATTGGCCAGCTGGTGGTTGCCCTAAACAGTGAACCCATTGGTGGCAGTTATCAGGTGAGAGTCTAGTTTTAAATATGGTGTATATATTGGTTTATTATTCAATAATAAACCATTGTAATCGCTCTTGAAAAAAAAATTCTAACCCCCCCCCCCCCCCCCCCCCTGAAAATTTCATGGTTTACGTTTCAAAGGGTGTAGAATCCGAATCTGCAATAAAATTTTTCCGTCCGTCCGCACGACGCACGATTTCTCCCAAACGGCTGGAGCAAAATATCTGAAATTTTCAGGAAAAATCCATGTTGGTTCGACAACGCCCCAATTCTTTAGCCAGCACTCTCACTTAATTTAAAGTGCCCTTTAAGGGTTGTCAAAGTTTTGTAAAATCCCTAAAAACCTCAAAAAAAGTCGAAGCGGCCTAAATTTGTACTCTTTTTGAAGAACTTTCCATGAGGAATCGAATGAGCCCCTCCCCAGGTTCGTAACTCTAACCATTCCCGATATACGGCCCGATTTATGGTGCCAACATTTGCGTTATTTTGGTTTATTATTGTTTTTGTTTTGATATCAGTAACCTAGTGATGTAGATGTAGTAATGTGGATACTGGAGTGAACTCCTAAAAGGCTTTGTGGCCGATATACGGGTTGAAGCATTCTGATACGCATGAAACGCTGCAAATTCTTTCACTGGGGTTTATTATTCAATTGGCTTGATTAATGATTTGAATTTCTACTAAGCTTTAGAGTGTGTGTGTTTCACAGGTGATAGAGCGATCATTGAATTTCAGGAGGCACTCAAATATGATCAACTGAACAATCCAAATAGGTATTTTGGTTGAGAACAGATTTACTTGCTGAAATTCAATAATCGCTCTATCACCTGTGAAACACGCACACTCCAAAGCTTAGTAGAAATTCAAATCATGAACGCAAGCCAATTGAATAATAAACCCTAGTGAAAGAATTTGCAGCGTATTTTTTAGATTGAATTCGAGGCATCAAATTCACATTATTAGATCCCCACTATCTTCTCTCTTTCACCTTTAAATCATCCTTTCTCAGATAATTTCTTTTTACATGTTTGAAATTTACGTTCATCGCTCATCACATGGATTTTCACGCAGAGAAATTGTGTCAGGCCTATTGGAAACTATATGACCAATGTGACACTCCTCCTAACAATGATTTGTATGCAAGTACCTTTTTTTTTTTAAATAAAATTGATAACGCAGTGCTCTCTTCCATTCTTCTGAAAATTGAATAACACTACATGAATTGTTTAATAACAAATTATTGGATTTAAAGAGGTAAGGAGATCTTTTCGTGTGATTTGTCTCTTTATCAAGCCTTTTCCATTTTCTATTCATGTTTAGTCTTCACTATGGAGATATTATCAAAAATGTAAAGGCTTCCGTATCATTGAATACAACTTACGTTCCCCTTGAATTCAGTCAAATTAATTTTACTCTTTGAATCTATCATCAACTCAGTTTATGATGTATAATAACTCCGTAGATGCAGGTTCCTAACGGAAGAAATTTATTGAAATAAAAGAAAAATCGACTTTTTTCATATTCCCATTCATCATTGTGCGCTATAAAATTATGTCACTTGGTCGATAGAACATAGCTGGTAGTAATAACCGATCTTACGTGTTTTACAACTTTTCGACAAAAAAATTAGTAGATAAAAAATGGATAGTTTACTAGATAAAGAAGGATCAGCGACGTAAACAATATTATCTACCAATATTTTTTCCTCATAAGATATCCGACGCGTTCGCTAGGGTGTGAGTTGTACACAGGAGGAGTGTGACTCTCCCTGCTGCGTCAGTGCATTACCATTGGCAAAACCGTACAGAAAAATCATGTCAACATACTCACTTGTGGTATAGCTACTCAACTGAAAGCAAATCGTCGCAATCAATCGTAAATGAACGCAAACAATAGCTGTCTCCCGGATCTTCGATTATCCGATGACTTTGGCTGGACATCTTGGAAATTCCGTTGACGCTGATCACAAACGAACCTTTTCATTCATTAAACATTTTCATTTTTCATTTTTAAATATTCTTTTTTTGATTTTAAATCTTAACAATCTTGTTTAAACTGTAACTCTTTGCATGAACTCGATTTAAACCCCAATATCTTACCATTGTCCAGCAGCTGAGTAACATGTTCGAGTCAATAAACATTTTAATAAAACTGAATTTGGTCGGAAACAACAAATTATCAACATTGCGACACCCAATGCTACGGCCAAATCAGATTGGGGTTGATAATGCACGGCGCACAAAGCAACCCCTCCTTCAAGACCGGGAGGTCGTGCGGGTCATTGCATATCCTCGCCCCTGACCAAGACAATGCCTCCTCCGTAGCTTTGCCAATTTTCAAACATTAGGTCTTTTTTATTGATACAGGGTGTCCCGGGACTTATGCACAATCCGACTCCTACTTGTTCTACAACTCATTTCCGACTGCGATCGAGTTCATCTTCGAGACTTTTGGAAAAACCTCAATTTTAACAGAAAACACACGTTTTTCTGCAGTTGAACACCATTTTCTCAACTAAAACTATTTTTGAAAACCAAAACGACTACGCCGTTGGAAAGCTGACATTTTGGCACACGTTTTACCATGCCTGCACAGTTCTGCGTCAAGCATTCATAAGGTTTCTAGGCGAGATGAAAAACAGGCGATTTCAAGATTTTGACAAAACTGCCATTTCGCGCAGCAATCGCACATCTTCAATGCATTTTAAAGAAAGTTTTCCGACATCAAATAGATAGAAAATTTAACGCTCTTTCCAACGGTGTCATCAAATTTGAGCTATCTCCAAAATTGAGGGAGTTATGACAGTTTTAATGACATAAATCGAAAACACGAAAGAAATCTTAAATCGCGAATAGCTCGGAAACGAGGCCACTGGCGAAAAATTGCTAGGTGGCATTTTTGGTCGGAAATGAGTTGTAGAACACGTAGGAGTCGGATTGTGCATAACTCCTGGGACACCCTGTAGAACAAATAAGAGGATTTTCACTATGTTTGGTCTAATTCGATTCACTGAATGAAATATATCATTAACGGACAGAACCAATAGTTTCTAACATAGTTTCCGAAATCCTGGTTTTAAAAGTAATATTTCAGCCCTTCAATTTTCCCATATTTAATTGAACCCCTAGAGGGGTGAGGATTAGGGCAAACTATACCCCGTTTTGGTTTACGAGTCATGTTTTATCAGCCTTTGTTCTAATTGGTTGAAACGGCAAACATTCATGTGAAGATACGTGTAATACATCAGAAATCTATCGAACTTGCTACATTGAACTCTGAATCTTGTAACCGTTTGAGGTTTTTTAATAGTACCTATCTATATTGTGTTAAATCTAAAACAAGGACTATGAATGGTGAGGCCCACCATAAATCTTGGCAATGGAAATAAAATAATTTATTTCTGATGTGCATATGGTATTCTCATGGCGATCAGGATTCCTCTCTTACTCTGTCCAAAACATTTAAGTCTTTCTCTGTGACACAAACATTTTTGGTGCCGCTCCGTACTGTGATCGACAGGGAAGACATTTATTTTTGGGTTCTCGAAAAAGTAGCCGTTCGGAATCACAATCCGTTTTTGTGGATATTTGGTCAAACCGCATCCGCCCAGCCTTAGCTTGGGTGCATTGTTTAAGCCGCCGACGTTACGTCTAAATCAGCCACCGTGAAGGGTGCGGCGCAAGAAAACTTCCACTTGAAGAAAGAGAAACCGTCAATAAACCGGATCGCAGGGCTGCAGTCCCTGGTTACTCCAAGCGGCGTTATTACCTACCGGCCCATAGTGGAGAAACAAAGCCGTTTTATGGTGGTGTTGGCCTTTGGTCGCGGTATGGAAAAACTCTTGACAAGTGCCTGCAGAGCAGAGCTTCCTCGTAGGCTTTTTGCGCAGGTCAGTGTATAAGCTTGTAAGTCAAAGAGACAACTGCGATGCGTTCTGAAAACGTTTTATCAATTAATCATCATGATAATAAAATAAAGTTCATTAGCTGTCACGTTTGATAGAATACCTGAATACGAATCGAAACAAACAAGCCTTCTTCCGGCTAAGTAGTCTCTTCTACAGCCAGTTGTTGAAATGTACGAAACGAGCGAACAAAGTGGATTGCACAAACAGCAATTTAGAGCGTTGATATTATTATCGGCGAACAATATTAATATGAACAAATTATTTCTATAGTATCTTGTACAGCACAATAATACCATTAAATACCACCTATTCCACTACACTGACCATATTGTGGAGTATTATGGAACAAACTCGATATTCGCTATTCTTTAAATTCACCTCTTGGATAGAAATTTGTAAAATATCATCTTAC
Organism: Creontiades dilutus; assembly: GCA_031894815.1. Taxonomy (NCBI): domain Eukaryota; kingdom Metazoa; phylum Arthropoda; class Insecta; order Hemiptera; family Miridae; genus Creontiades; species Creontiades dilutus. The sequence continues at coordinate 35,313 of JAVIWC010001314.1, read as the reverse complement.
CAATTATTGAATTAATCAATTCAATCATCAGTGGATAAATTGAGGATTTGTTTACATCCAGTTGAGTTTTGTTTGTCTTAAGGTTTTTACACTCTACCGTATGAAATAGCCTTCATTGAGCCATGGTGCGATGTACAGTTGACTAGTTGTTGATGAATCCTTAAAGTTTGACCGTAGTCTGACAATTGGATTAGTAGAAATTGGCAGTTTCAGTAAGTTGAGGAGAGTAACGAAGAAGGGAAATGAGAATTGAAAAGGGCTGTCTATTCGTAGGGCTGCTATTGCCACTAAAGAGGAGTATACCATATTAAATGAAAACGTCAATAATCCTTGTAGTTTTTAAATCTGTGGAGAGAATAATGGATTATCAGGTAAACTTTCCCAACATTTGAGCAAAGGTTTCTGCAGCACAAGTCGACCTTATGAGCTAGTTCTTTTAAGTTACTTGCTATTTTACTTTTATAAAATTTTTCTGAAGTTAATTCATACACTTGAAAAGAAGGTTTTTACACATTCCATCATAACATCACCTTTTTTGTGTACAATTCCTAAAATACTAATTTTATGGTTTTTCTAAGTAGCAGTTCGTTAGAAAAAATATAGGAGGGCTTTAGGTCGGTGGAAGTGAAAGTTCGGTTTATGCTGATGGGGCTACAAATTTCTGATTAGTTCCATCAATAATCAGGATGTAATCTGCAACTACTCATCACATATTGGAAAATCGAATTAACCTTCCATTGAACGAATTAGAAAAATGCTTTCGAAAAGAGCTAACACTCACCATACACACATAACACTATGAAAACTAATGTAGATAGTTTTGCTAGAAGGCATACTGCAACCAATATGATTCCGAATCAATGCACTTCGTCGCGGTTAGAGTATATCAACTTGCTTCCACAATGTCTTGAAAGACTATTATCACACAATTTGTTGGTGTACTGAGGATAATATGTTAGAAGTCTTAACATGTCTGTGATTGAATTGACTGGATTTGTGACTTAACGCTGGTTGGAAAGTATTTAGTTGCACTATTATGCTATCTCTTCGGATAATTGAAACGAGCAGTAACAAGACTGTGGAGAAACAGGCCCAACCGTGGTGATTTTGGCGGCGGAGATCGGCTCACAAAAGCCTAATTGGACAGGAAGGCCCGCACAACTGAGGCAATCCGAGTGGCCGCGGCGCCCAAACGAAGACGAACTGCCTGAGAGGCCCCTTTGGAAGCTATTATCCAGGATCACTGTCTATGACGAGATGGGGGGTCTCCCGGGTGGTGAAAGTGACTTTGCGACGGGTGTTTGTGGAACGAAAAGATCCCGCGTTGAAGATAACGCCGACCCCTGAGGGTTGGAGGTTGTATGGATTCTGAATCTCAAGCAGCCTCTTTCTTTCTTCACCGACGTTCTCTTCCTTGAGCCACAGTCCTTCAGAGTACTTACAAGCTCATAATAGACTTGTTATGTCACTGCAACAGCAGGTTCAGTACCAGCGCCCAACATAAAAATATATCATTAATCCACTAAACACCATTCAACGATCATTGTGAATTTAAAAAAAAAAAAAAATGCTTGGTAGCTATTTCAAACAAGCTTGGATTTTCCGCAAGTGAATACTATCTGTAGTTGCTTGTAATTCATGCTGCTACTTGCTTTCAACAACATAATATTTATTACAGAACTACCCAGATTTGTCAACCGAAAACGTTATGGAGTCACTCCTTCTGTGGTTGAAGCTACAAATACTTTGGGAGATAAGGAAATCCATTCTTCGATGTCCTCCCAACAACCAGAATTGTCAAGAATATCAAAAATTGTCCCTGTTAACTCGTTCTAGAGCGACAATGTAGACTTCTGAACTCCTGTCTTAGGTTATTATCAAAGATTCAGAGCAAGAAATGGATAAATTAACCCACCAAGCTGAGTTGAAGAAAAATCTTCAGGAACCCAGTCTCGAATTGAGCCAGGGTAGATAGTAATATGATTCTCTCTACTCATTACAATTTTGGAATGATCGGACAATGAATTCGTAGTAACGTTCTAGCTGTCTGCTTGTTAGGGGATCATCGAATAACGAGAGAGCACCTTATGTATTCTAAGGAATCAATTTTATTTCTTTATTTCCTCATATACAGCGAAATTTATTAATTAATTTCTTGATCTTCTAATTCGTATTACTTGTAAAACGCCATCTGATTGTTAATTATTTCTCTCTCTTTACAGGTGAGTGCCATTTCTTCTATTGTCTCAGTGATGAAGGAAGTTGTTGGTAAGTCGTAAAAATTAGTTGATACCGACTTATTTTAAACCGATAATGTCCACGGAAACCGTTTCCGTGACCAGAAAAAACAGGCATTGAGATTCATAACTGAAGGGTGACAGGGCAAAAGTATTGTTGAAATTTCGATGTCAGAATTCAAAATTTCAACATCCTGCTCGAATGTTTTCCTATTCAAGACTAGGCAGCAACAAGGCAATATCGAAAGATGGGCAGATGATAAAATGAAATTCTCTTGTTATTTAGAGCTCTTGAAAAGTAGTACCTGTTGCTAAAACGGTTTTAATTCATTCTTCACAACTCTTCTTAGGGTTTAATTAACTTTTGTTCAATGGCATTAATTGACAATATCGAGTTTTTCATTAAATCCAAATTCCTATGTTGAAAATAAGTATTTAGAATAATTCTAAATTATTATTAATGGGAACTAAATATTGGAGGCTGTCAAATGCTCAATAAAATACCACCGTTGACTGTGTTAGTTGTGCACCTGAAAGTTCTTATTACCTTTATTATCATTAAAAATAATTGTCTGATCGTTTCAGACCTAATTGAACTTGGTAATTGTTATCGTTCCTCAAGTATTTTGTTGGGAACTTTATACTGAGATTGCATCCCTGCTTTCGTCAATCTTGTTCATCTATTTTCATCGACTATCGCAACTTTCTCACGATATTATTTTGCGAAATCGTTTGATTCTCTGACTCTTTGACATAGTTTTTTCGGATTATTTGCGACACCGAATCGATTAGTGAAACGGTCATTGTACTGACGATGGTTTGGGAGAAAAATCTTATTATTTTGTTTACCAAGATTTTTTTTTTCGCGCTCGAAAACTCATTGAGATTATTATTATGGTGACCTCGTTTCCCATGCGTTGCGTCAGGGCGTTCCCAAGATCACACCTGCGTCTTGCGCCCACCTCGGCTTTTCACATATGAAGAAACCGCGGGGTACCTGAAACTAGAACAGAATATGTTCAACAAGGTGGCAGACCTTTGCGTCTTGATATTAGCTTTTTGATATTAAAAAAAAAGCGCAATGTGCACGTATCATTCAGTCATAAGTGGACATTTCAACATGTTCATTTGAAGTTGAAGTTTACTACACTCTTAAAAAACAGGAAAATACGAACTGAATCCTTTATTCTTACTCCATCTGCATAAATGTATGTTTAGGTCCACACCTAATGCTTGTAATGGTATGTAAGTCTATGTACAGAGGTTATAGAGTTGATATATGCATCTGCAAGATTTTTGTTTGTCGCAGTTGATTGGGCTTAGGAAAGAAAGGAAAATCACCTGCCTGGAATTATAAAATCCTATATCACTTCACGTTTTGGTTTCATCTGCAGAGAAAATGTTAAACATACATCAAAACGATCATTACAAACGATTTAGCTGATGAAAATACGATAAAAACTAGTATTTACTCTTTGTTCTTAGGGCATTACCAATTAACCGCTTTAAAATGACAAATTTATGACTCGCGTCTTTGAGAAAGTGTGTAGTTACGATTCTTTGTCATTCGTTCGAAATCATAGAAAGGAAAACAAGGAGGAAATCCTACCTAGGTTTTGAACCCTTGAATTGCCAAATCCTATCAATAAGGTAAGCAGAATTACCTTATTACTTATTATTATGCTTCATCTACTGGTATTTCTCGACCACCCCATTGGAATGACCGGAGGTTGAAGTGTGAGACGTGAACTGGTTCAACACGCGCCCTAACCCACCGTTCAATTCGCTTCTAAAAGGTCAGCCCCTCGATTCCCTTGCAACATTTTAACAGGACGGGAGCTCGGAGCTTCAGGATTTAGAGTGACAGGCGTGGGTTGACTGCTGTCATCGCAATACCACCCACATAATGATAACTTTCATTATTTTTTGCTTCCTCACTATCGAAGTAGGAGATCTTTGTGTTAATACCTACAAGTAGCCGAAAATTGTCATTCAAATGCAAAACGTCCACTTGCTTTTAACGTTTTAGAGTTTGCCGATCAATTTTGGTTCCGTGCCTTCCTGGCAGTCACTTGATACATGTCTGCCTGTGGGTTTTGTCAATTCTTTGAGACTTGCAAAAATCATCTTAAGTTGATTTTTACGAAATTTTCAAGAACTGGGGAGAGGAACTTTCATACGGGTACCTTTAAATTAATCCACCGTCAGATCAACTCTATCGTATTGGTACCAATCTGTATTTTGTCCTGGCTTACCCATGAAATACTTATATTGTCCGTATCCTATTACGTATCGATCCATTTCATCCAAACACGGGGAGTAGTCGGGCATAGATTTCAGAAAGGTGCCCTACAAAAGCATCGCTGTGATAGTGTGGGACCAGATGCACAGAACTAAAATCGGATGTTACAGGCTAGGTGGATAGTGAGAATAAAAACCTATGATTTCAAGCACAGCTGAAGTTTCAATTCTCAACCCATTTTCGTGGTAGATACTTTTTCGGCCATTCATTTTCTCGACTTAGTTATGGAATTTAAAATTTGTAACCATCCTGATATATGCGCTTTTTCTCTCAATAAACATATAGTGTGTGCTGTATGCATTATTTACCACTTAGTTTCTGTACCATTTAAAATGCTGATTACTTTTGGACTGTTCTTGTAACTTAAGAATGTGGATAGCCGTTACTTGGGGATCACCACTGTTTATTAAAGGTGTTCCCACATCGCCTATTTCAGAAGGTACCCTACTTGTCGAAGATGCATTCTTTCCAACATTTCGATCCCGACTGTTATATCACTAGATGCACGTACGTTCCACGACACGACGACGAACCCACTCCTGAAAAGGATGTCATGTTGGCACCTTCGATCGCAAACCCCGTAACCCACATTCCCTCTGTGTATTCGTCCTTCTAAGGCAACGACTATCAACTTTGTGCAGCGGGAATAAAGTTCAGGCTCCCAGACAGCTGATTTCACTAGTCATACCTCGCAGTAGGCCAGAATCGTTAAATCCTTGCTGGAAGGCAAATTCCCATATGTGTTCCCTGATTACCATAGTTGAGACGGCTCCTAATTCTTGGGACGGTTTATGCCCTCATGTGTTGGCATTACAAGCATGCCAGTTTATGGTAGAAATTATGTAAAGTGAAGCTGCATTTGATTAATGCGTTGTCCAGTCACTCCATAAATTCGAAAACATGATAGTTCCATGGTGATGGAATAATGTAGACAAACTTAGTTGTCCGAATGTAACTTTGTCATCATGGTGCAATCAGTGCACATGACAGAAATTGAAGGTGCTTATGAGTGGAGCAGCGATTTAGTCTAATACGAATTATACGTGCGAATTTGTAGAAAATTCTCACCGACGTCGCTTGCATATATCAACTTTCAATGTTTTATCTTGTTCATCCTATTTGTCTCTCAAATTCCTGAAACTCTCTTGACAACTAGGACCAATAACGATGTACAAAAAACTATTGAATCCCAGATACCTATCTATCTGATGTTTTGCCATGCAAATTCAGAAGTTGTTGATGTATTCCCTTCCTGAATTGTCGTATACAAATTAGTTTTCAAAATTATGTTGCTACTTGCTACATCTCTGATTTATATTTCTTTGAAGTTCGAAATTGCAATAATGTGCAGCACAACTAGATTAAATCTTTGCCTTAAATAGAGGAAGAACTAAGTACATAGATCCAGCATTGTGGTCCGAGCGTCATATGTTAAAAGTTTTTGTATAGGGTTTTATTTTTGATGTTGCTTGTTTCGCATTAATATTTTGTCTCTGGGTATCTAGATATTAATCCTCTTTAGTACTACCTTTAGGTGGTAGTCCCTTACTCTGGAAATAAACTTGTATAGGACCGGTATGTTCAAGGTAGGTGCACAAGACGTGAACTAAAACGTGACTGAAAGAATGCAGCTTATAAATTAGAACTCTATATTTCATTTTTAAACTACGTTCAACAAATCCTACCCAGCTACATGATAATGATGATGATATCATTTCATGGCATAATATGTCAGACAGTTTGCTTTCCATTTTCGTAGTAAATTTGACATTTGAATACTATTCTACTATTCTGTCAATCAATAACCTCCTTCGCGAAAAATGTATTTCCGTGTGGCAGAGGCACAGCAGATTTTTTGCTTGTGAGTGCTGAAGGTACTTGAGGTTCGGATCAGTAAGACTTTTGGGGTAACGATTCCTCAATGATCTATGTGCAAATGACATAAAAATCATTTTTCATATTTTCTTAGTGTAGTTAATTGCATCTTCAAAGTTTCTAGTGTCAAAAGTTTAGTGTATCAAAAAACAAGTGTTATTATCCATGGGGTTTTAGTTGTTCACCAGTGCGCGACACACAACACATCTCGCAGCGATTAGCTAGCAGCAAACCTTTGTTGTGCAAGAGCATCATGTTTGGATAGCAGGTAATTTATGCGCGTTATTATCCAAGTTATCCAGGTTTTGCAAGGTCTATTTTATAACTATCTCGAATGATGATGTGAAGCAGACGATTGGGAGTTAAATGATCCTTCACCATTAACAGTTAACTGTGATGTCAGGTGCATTTCGACCGATTGCAATTCCTAACCACCTCTATCAGCCTCCTCCTCTTGCAACCAGATTGCGTTGGGCTCAACGGTCCGTGCCTAATAATTGACCTTGGAAGAGCAATCTTGACATCAGCTTCAGATAAGTTGGTACCGTTAAAGCTTTTAAAAGAATGCTTTTTTTTTTTTTGTTGGGCGCCTCAAGTGTGGTCAAATGGATGTGTAGTGGACCACGAGGAGAGAGATTCCAGGGTGCGCAGGCGCGGGGAATTATGAAGACTGAGAGGAAATTGCTCATGGCTTCAGATGATAAGGCCCCCGTTAGGGTTTGCTTCCGGCTAACGGCTTATGTGAAGATAGTGAAGAGCAATCACGACCGAATGAAAAAAACTTGTAACTACCAAGATTAATACAGTTCTTTACGGGCTTCGTAATATCACTTCTCTCAGAACATTCGAGTCCATTCGATAAAAAATCCAAGATAATTAAAATGGATGTAAGTGCTTTTCATAATTTTACCTCACATCCGATACGTCTTCTTGAGGAAATAACATACAAGCTCTACCAAGAATGTATACGTGTACCTTATTATCAATTTAGATTCAAAATAATTATTGAAAGTCTTTTATATCTTCCGTCATTCGTAACTTTCTTATTTTGAACTCCTGACGAACAGTTGAATATATCCCGGTAAGAAAATTCAATTTTACGTAAGCAGCATCATCTCTCTAGGGATAAGGAATGGTCAAACACCCAATTTTTCCATTAATTCTCCTAGTTGATGCACGGTTAGCGTTTTTAATACTTAGCTGTTCATATGAAAGGAAAAAACTGACCATAACTGTCTTAAATATGAATTTCAAAATGTAACTGAGGTGTTTTCATGAAAAGTAACCACCACTCCGATGTTTTAATTGCAATGTTTGACATGTAGAATTTGTTAGACCTACCGAGCATGAAGAATCGGATCATTCTGCAGTTTTGGCAACATTCAATTTTCAAATTGATTTTTTACCATTTGAACCGATTGAAACACTTTTATGGTACATCAGGGAGATGGCAAACTGAAAAATGTTGTGTTTGCAACTTTTGTTGTAAATTGGTTGTATGATTGATACTTGTCCTATCAAAAGTATCAAATGATGACACCTAAATAGTCGAATCGCATGCTCACATGGGATATTAGTAGTAACTTCAATTTAGGTTACAGGGGCATAGAAATAAAATGCTTAAATATACGTGCTCAACATAATTGAAAAATTTCATGTATTAATGACAATAGTTGCTATCACGCGAAAACATAATGGATTTTCTGGAAACTCCAATACGGATTCACGATTGAACACTTTCACGTAATCCATAAAAATTCACTACTTATTGTCTTCAATACAGTATTATCAGTGTTTGAAACACGGTATTGTGCTCAGCACTCGAGCAAGTTCTTACATCTTCGATTATTTTATATCAATGATCATGTAGGTAGGTCGTTATTTATTGTTACAACATCTCGCATATCATTGTGAAAATCTATGACGATTCTTGTTAGATTTATATTTTGGCCATCAGCACGTACTTTTTAAACTTCACTTTCATCAATAGACACTATTCTATTTTACTCAACTGCAAAGACGGATTCTTGTCTTATCTATGATATCAAATCTTGACTGTCCTGCGTGCATTGGGGTAAATATATAACGTATTAGCTTCTTTGTGAGCTCTCCCACAGGTTGAATGGACTCACTCAACGTCAAGGCATCAGCAGACCATGTCTAAACCACGCTCATTTGGACAATCACATGTTGTAGAGCCGCCAATTTTTCATTGACAAAAGCGCTAGTTAAGGCCCAACGCTCCAAAATATTTTCCACTTGTATTCAATTTCCGTGAAGATGATCCATTGGATTTTAGCATGGAATCGCCCAAAAACGTTACGAAAAAAATCGGTCACAAAAAAGTGTCACGAAATTGTTTAGGATGATTTCGGCTTAGGACGGAGCCGTTGATAGGTAAATGGAACTTCCTCAATTTTCATTGGACAGAAATTCATTGAAACGCTATCGAATTGACTCGCATTCCATGTAGTGTTTTATATTCATGTACATGCTATTAATCCAATGATGATTTCTTACAAATGGTTGGTAAATAATCTTGTTTGCCTCTCGGCAAACCATTAGGGCCACGTCTTAACTATTATTAATAACTATACTTTGGAAAAAATTAAAAAATTGAATTTTAAAAACTATAAAACTCCATGGACGTGACTTGGAACTACCAGCTTCGAAACTCAAGTCTTGTCTTTTGGGACTAAATAGTTGATTCTATCCATTCATAGGAGATCGATCTAGTTTGAGCATCACTAGTTCGATGCTAGAAGGTATGGGGGTTTAATTAAAGCTGAAATATCATTAAAAATCTCAACCCCTCATGACGAACCGAAACTAGCTACTTAAGGTTGGCATAAATTGTGTTGTTGATATAATTGGGAATTTATTATTCAGCCAATAAACATCTCATTTGATCGATGTGCACCGTAAATAGCTATTGGATCAAACTTTGTTTGTTTTCAGACCGTGGAAGTTCAGAAATAGTCTTTAAGCTAAATCACCTAACTTTCCTCTGATCTTGCGTGAGTTGGAACTTGGAAAATATGGATCGTTTTCGAGAAATCCGTCATTTATATCGCCGAGATTTTCTTTTGTCGCTTTATGGTCCGGGGTTTACCGTTTTGCGCCTATTAAGGCAACGATGAACACAGATTACTAACGAGGATCGGCCGGGGGGAAAAATGCCTCTGGAGTTTTTCTTTCCGCAGTCTTCTCATCCTCCCCGTCAATCGTGAAACTATTCTTGACGAGCGGGACGGACTGAAAAAACTGGATCGTCCACAGAAAAGAACCAGAAAAGTCGGTTTCGAAGCCGAGCTAGCGGACAAGTTAGCCGTAAATGGCAGCAGTTGAAGGATCGAGTATCCCATCTAGCTGCCACCGCAAATAGAAGTTGGCCTCAGGTCTCTTTCTCCAAACTTTTTTCTTGGTGATTTTCTATTTAACTGGCAACAGCGACTATGAATCCAAAGTGCAGCCGTGGAAACCGTCTCTGGCAATGAAGAAACAACCTGGCTACGTGGTAGGATAGGACATATCATCCTGAGCCATGATTTTGGGTTATTATTTGCAGTAATGATCCTCTGTAATCGACCAAGAAAGAAGTTAATCTTTCCACAAATTCTGTAGTTTTTCGTTTCGAGATGTGTAGAATCCGGAAATCGAATTAAAAAAACTATTTGTGCAGAGTTTTCTCCGAAACTACTAAACCAAACCTAATGAAACTTAATAAAAAATGCGTTTGTGGTATAGGTGATTTTGAGCTTTATGTACCAATGTTTCATGTTATGATGTAAACTGAGTTTTATGGGATCACCCCACCCCTATACCATTTCCATCCAAAAAATCCAACCAATGACTTTCATAGAAACTTTTTTCCCACATGTTTTATTGAAGAGGATTTGCTGACGGGTTTACCGAAGGATTAATCCAATTTTTAACTTGATATTCGATACCTAATCGCTACCTTAGTTTTGCATCAGGTATCTTTGACCTTTAAAGCGTTGTGCTTTCGTTTTGTGTATCTTACAACAGATTAATGTATTCTACATGTAGTATGATGTGAATTCTACGTTTATGTTATATGGATGTCTCTTGTAACGTTCTCTGAATTTTCACAATAAAATTTTTATTGATTGATTGATATATGGATGTGTACAGAAGTGATCGTGGTCTTGGATGTTTGCAGGAGACGTGTTAGAGAAGTTTAGCTTATTGCTTGTACGCCATACATAGCAGTGCGGACAATCTAGCTCTGTTGCTGTACTTACTGTACTTGGTGATAAGCTGTACTTGGTACTGTACTTGGTGATAAGCTGTCATTATATCAATTGTTTTTGCCATGTCGTGTTGAAGTCTTGCGATTGGTAGCGTGAACGTGTTTTCAAGTGCGGTATCGAAACGAACACGACAGGCCATGGGGTGAGTGCCAACTTGTCGTTCGTGAGGATTTCCTGTCCGCTCCAACTTTCCCATGACGTGTCCTCTGGGAGGACTTGGACCGCTTCATCCACGGAATACAAAACCCACGATGTAATGAATTCGTGCAGGTGCGAGTATATCACGGGATCTGAGAGGCAGTAGGTACCTACCACGGTTGAATAACAGCATTGACCACTCTTAGGGGGCCCCAGTTCCCATAGCCATCCGAATGTGATAATTCAATCAAAAGGCAAGTGGACCCATTACATATCATAATATGTTGAGCACTATGCATATCAATTTCTTGATCACTGAAGCACGAGTTTACCCACTCAATATTTATCAATTGAATGTTCCTTGTATACGGTAGTACCTCAAGTTTTTCGTTCCTCCTAATATAAGAATCAGAAAGTACAAATTCGCATTTTTACCTTATTTCAGGTGATATTTCGGAAACGGTGTGATAGCTCATGCCCATAGTAGAAACGTAACAATTTAAAAGAACATTCCTGATATTTCCATCCATATTACTAATTATTATTACTCAAATTGGGTAGGGGAGTTAGGAAACCGATTACAAGGAATCAAGCAAAGTTTAGGAAAGTGAAAAAAAAACATCATGTCGTTTGACCTGCCACGATAGGTAAATGTGTTGTTAATCCTGAAAATGGAAGAATTTGTTTGGGCTCAATACACAAATTTCACCAATACCTCTGCATAGTTTGATAGGATATAAAGCATTACTTGTATTTTAATGCAATAATAACAGTTTTCCTGATGGCATCAAGATGAATACATTCAAAATTTGCCCGTCTCTTAATTTCCCTGAAAGGTTGAGCTATCTGTTTATAAAAAAAAATGTGCAACTTCCATCTTTATTGCGTAGTTTATGTTCGGCTTCGTATATTCTGCATAGTTTTTCAGCATTTTTATCATACCAAGGTCTGAAAGATCTTGAATAGTTTCTGAGCCATTGAGATTGATCCTGTTAATTGTATTCCCTCTCATTCGCGAATCTTAGCTCGGATGGGTTTAAAGGAAATCAACATAAGATAAAATGTAAATACCGCCAGGTTCGCAGACCGAAGAATTATTGCGGTTAATCGCTCAAGCGAAATGACCAGAGAGTGACCGGTGACCGTTATGCAAAAAGAAATCTTGTGTGAACGGAAATGTTGGGATTCTTGAAATAACATTGGCCGACCACAAGTTTTGATGGTCAGTGGTCATTGGTTCGGCAAGGAAGTGACTTGAACCGTGCAATAGAATTAGATTGTACGAAGACTCTGTTAGTTGACTTTAGTATTTTGATTGGACAATTATTCATGTTTAATGTTTAATGACGTCATCACTGTTAGGAATAATATGCGAGCTTTTATTCGGTTTCAGGCATATACATGTTCTGAAGAATAATTCTGAAAAGAAAATGTGCGGTTATGAAAAAACTTTTAATTGACGGAAGTGTTAGAAGTGTATGAACTTCGAGTCAAGTTGCTGTAAACCAGGTGCACGAGATCAATGGCCCACAGCACATGAGAAGTATTGGTATACTCAATAAACATAGATTTATCTAAATATCTATCTAGATTTATCAATAGCAGTGACTTCATAAAGGAGCCTCAATATTTCACCAGTAAATTTCTGAAATTTTGAATTTGCTATTGTGAAATGGGACGGTGGGGATTTTCTTGACTCTTAATTTTCAACTTTGAACGAAGATGATATTCGGAAAACATTTTAATTTCAAATTTTATGGCAAAAGGGGGTGTGGATTGAGGTAGTGATTCTAACTCTCTTTTTGGTCAAATATTTTCCAAGTCGATTTTTTGCAGCATTAACTCAAATCAACCCATCTTTTTGCTGCATTAACTCAAAAATTTAAACACCAAACTCAATATTTCGCTTGTCGTTGAAAGTTGTCTTTCATTCCGGCCAATTCCAATGATCCACAATTAAGTGTATTTAGATCTTCATTTTTCGGCAAAGTCCGCCTCTTATCGAACTATCGATCCGATCTGATCTGTATTTGCTACCTATGCCTCAATTCGGTGTCGAGGTTCCAGCACGATATTCGTCGGCCATGACTTTATTCCCACCGGTTGTTTTTCCTATCTGATTTGTATCTCTTGCTTGCCAATATTTTGATATATTCCGTCATCGCCATAGGGGGCGGTGTACTTTCCTAGTACACTTTTATCTAATTCCAAGCCATTCAGGGCGTTTCCTGTTGGGGAGTTCATAGTTACCTCATTTTCCTCCTAACATATGTTACTACCGTTGAGAATTATACCTTAACAATGTCCCAGTAGCGAGTACTATTTTATTATATACACTTTTCGGAGTATGCCAACCCCTTTTTGTTCCCTGTCCCGTTTTGTATAGGAACCTTTAAAAATGTATTATTCGCCCTCCAGTCCACTTCATTACGACGAGACCGTCATTCTGTCAAAGACATCTGTCAGTTGACTTTTTTGTTCGCCGTGACGGAGCGAATCTACTGCTATAACACGAGTTTCGGTAACAGCCTCTTGACCCAGTGCTTTTCATTCGACATCTGGCGAGTGGGATAATTTCCTAGACTTCTTCCATTATGACCGGAAAAATCCCGGTAGCCGGCTAACGGTTAAGAGATCCGTTTCGTTTCGGTTGGTATATGTACGTCCATTTACCATCCGGTTTTCTTCGACGTTTATCTTTATGATGGAAGCTGGAAGGGTTGGATAATTGTCTGTACCTGCCTTATGGTGGAGCATGCCTCCACTTTACGTGCTGCCAGGGCTTGCCCTATGAGACTAATGCCTCTTCTGATACAGTAGCCGTAAGCTGGATCTGTTCGTGAAATTCCCCTTCATTAAAAACCACTGTTTCGATAATTACCTTCAGTAATTAACCATTGTAATTACAAATGAAAACTCTGACAATGTATGGTAGTTTAGCCAGTACTCACTCCTGTACCAGATATTTGATCTGTAATAGGTTCGTTGGATGTCAAATATAACATTGGGAGGTAGGACTGCACAGGGACAGTGATCTACCAAGTAAACCTTCCGCCAGGGTATCATTCAAATTTGTGCTAAACGAACACGTATGTTGCTGATGTAGGTAGATTTTCATGTTCGTTAGTTCAGGCTACGGAATTAAATCAGGTTTCCTGAAAAAATGCAGTGTTTCTTCGTTGTAGAAGTTTTCCACGTGTTTTTCTATTTACATTTTAATTTTAAAATAATATATACAATTTTAGTTTTAGTTCCTTTGTTTATCTCAAAACAATGAATTGGGTAAAATACAGATGGAAAATCTACAATTCTTTGACTGTCAGTTGTACCTTATAATGTTAACGAGTAGGTAAACATCTGTTGCAGCTTCGTCCAAAAAATGTACAAAGAGCCGTAGTAACAATGTTCTGAAACAATGACATGAACCAATCTGTTTAATCCTCACTCTACCATGTACCAATAAAACTGATTGCCAAATCCCACCTGTCATAATTGATTTAACTTAACGTCGACCGAACTTTTTCGATTTGAAATAATACGTAACAATAGTTGAATCATTGGAAGTTTGTTTGAGCCCACGCGTATCTTGTGGTTGATACATATCTCGTTATTCGAGCCGGTTATGATTGATATAGCTTTGCTGGTGGAGCTATACTTATCCAGTGCTCAAGCCACCTCAGGCATGAAGGTCGTCTTTGGATACAGTTCCTGGTTGAGTTATTAGACGCTCGCAACTCCCTTACGTAACTGGGTCTATAATAACGGCTGGTTTATCAGAGTTGAACTCCTGTGATCGCATTATGGCGTAGCGGATCGTCTGCCCTTGTGGCGATCAGTTGCCCGGAGCGATTTTATAGTTATTTCTAACCCCTTCTCTGCAAAGAATTTAGTTCACCTGGTGGGTATAACAGAAAACTCGATGGACTGCCCGAATGGTGCCCACATGAATCCAAGCAGTTGGACAAATCGCCGGTTCGTCGCCTGCTTTATGGTGGCCACATGGTTAGACTTTCTACAAAGGCTGTGGTAGCTACCCAACAGAATCGGCATGGCTTCATCACCAATTGTTTCCTCTGACTAATCCCAGCCGAAACATGACGGCTCTAATCAGAAGATAACTAGTGATATTTATTGAACTGTGAGAAAAGCTTCGCTTCAAGATTTTTTTTTTCGTGTTTTCGACTTTCCGTCACAAAAACAGTCATAACTTCTTCATTTTCCAACGAATCTCAAATCTGAGGATACTGTTTAAAATAGCATTAAATTACCTTTCTTCCTGATGGCAAACGAAAAATTGTTGTTTAGGTTTAATGGGTAAAAAATTAGTCTAAAGTGAAAAATTTGTCTAATCCGGGAAAATACTTTTTTTTCAATCACCTGTGAAACCTAATTCTCTTACATGAATAGTTTATACCGTTACTTGAAAAATTGACCAAAAAGCTCAGCTTTCCAACGGTAACCTCCAGTTTGAATTTACTCAGACAAGTATGGGAGAAAATCCCGTTTCTCTGTCAGAAAACATGTTTTTTTAGGTTAGCAAAAATATTGATTTCGTGGAACAATCTTCAGCTTCCAACCTCACTGAGCTGATCAGGGCGGATCGTTGTTCTGCCGTATTTGCGGATCGATCAGTGATACTACACTATAAATCTCGGTATTTTGCGTTAAATAGGAATGACTCCAGCCACTGGTTTGATCAATGCTCCAACTTTTCGGAAAAATGATGCTAAGGTAGCGAGCATTTCGAGTTTGATGCGTTTCTGGATTTCGATGACCCCTGGAAAAAGTAATTTGGTGGGATTTGCTGGGAGCTGCTGGCTAGATTCCATCAAAACTGGGGAACAATTTCCTCCTAGACAGATACATAACTGACCACCTCTTTTCTATATCAATTATAACGCAAAATTTGGTGGAAATTGGGATACAAATTGGTTTGTTATGGAATGTGATTGCATTGATTAGGGGAATTTCTAAGTTGAATAAGAGCCAACAACAACAAAAAATGTATACCCTGTATGTATTAGGAATCCTGTGCAACACTAGGGTTGGCCAAATAGTATGGGGAACGCCTGAATTGTGACCTGTCTATACCTGTCTATAGATACACCTTTGATAGACCACAAACATTATGTTTGCACAGTTGATATCCAATTTTCTATCAGATTCGTAAGTAATGTTTTTTACGGGAGGGGAGGGTTGAGGTATTTGCCATTATAAATGATGATTCCACTTTCCTCTTACTAGCACCCCAACCACATTCATTCAAGTTCAAGTTGTAGAACTCGTTTTGTTTTGATTTTGTGCTGCCCATAGCAGCAGGCAAAAATTACATACCGATCAGATTCCATCATTCCACGATATTCTTGGATTTAATTCCAATCTCATTCGAGTAAATGGAGTTTATCATAAGTCATTGCAGTCCTGGTATTTTTATGTTGTTGAGAAGGAGGCCCAGGCGGATTGCACAAACTAGGGTCAGTGTTTCAGGCCATTATTCACGAGGCCGCTGAAAATACGCACTAAAAAAGGAAATTCCCGCCAGTTGTTGTACAAGACCTGCGAGATGCCGCGACTATTTCAGAAACCATAGCTCTTCCGAAAACCCCTCGAGCTCTTTACTAAGCAACCCGTCGTTAAGAATTCGCCATGTCACTTGGTCAACGATTTATTGGCAGGTTTTCCCTAGTATGGTCGGACCGTGCGCCGGAGCGGTGGCAATCAGTTTCGTCACGCTGTATTCAGGGCTCCATTAACCGAAAGTGGGCCCAAGTTCGCTTCATCACGTACCTCTTCAGTTTTGGGAAACTCCGTGAACTTTTGTGTAGATTGGGCGAGCACGAAGAGGAATGGACCAATGAAATAGTTCCTGCCCACTTAATGTTCGCATCAATCATGCCAAACTTGTAAGACTTTTCTGGTTCTTAGGCTGTTGCCGTATAAAGACTGATAAAGAGGGAGTTTCTACGAATCAGACGTTTGTAGGTAATGTATGAAAGTTGCCTTTCGCTTATCATTTTGAATAACACAGTCTCCATAATAGAAAATTGAAGAAAGAAAAGGTTGTGGCTGTATGCGGGTACAGTACCGTCCTCTAAAAGGCTATTTGCCGGTACACGAGGAAATTCAATTTTTCTCATCTTTCTGCTCATCTTCTTTTTCTTGAGTCAGATAGCAGATAGGAAGATAATGAAATCGCGTGTTGTGTTTCTTGTTGAATAGGAACGGATCGATTAGAGTGCCTGTCGATATAAGGTTCAATAATTTGCGAGATACCTAGTGAAGGAACAGGAATGGAAAGTGCCGAGTCGTGTGGTGATATAGTGTCTGAAAAAACGATTGCCGCCGGCGAAATATTTGAGAACTACGAGGATTTTTTTGTATAGTTTTCATTCACTGTTCACCCTGTATTGGCATATATCCCCAACCAAAAGAAGAATTGAAAAAATCGTTCAAAAAACTTCAAAACAAAGCATTCGAAATGTGCCCCAAAACACGGTAGATTGGCCGGTGATGGCGTTGGTATCTGAATTGCAATAAATTCCATAAATTGAAATTTATGATGAAATTCACATTAAAATATTTCTTAACCCGGAGCCCAAACACCGTTAGCAGCGGTGGTTATTGAATCTTATAACCATAAAACTGTCACGTCAAATTCATACGAATATTCTAGTAACAAATTACCTTGAAACCATAAACTGGATTAAAATTATTGTTGATTCGGTTATACATGCCGGAGTTTCTTCTTTTCCTAGGAGTTTGATAACCATTATCTTTTCACAGTGTTTTGATGTGGGAAAAGATGATTAGTGAAGTCTAGAGATAGTCTGAACCTCCCACAATCATCTCAAATTTTTTCTATTGTATAATAAAATTCAAAAGGCACGAACCACGCCATAGTGGACACAAATGAAGGTGAAAGTGCATAAGTATGTATCCCCCCCCCCCATCTTTTAAAAAATCGGCTTGCTTAGGGATTTGAACCCAGAACCCAAGAAACCACAATAAACCCTCGTCATTCCAAAGGAAAGTACGATTTTTGTTGCGAATAGTGGCGCACACACAACTCAATAGGGGAAAGCGAGCGGTATTTGCGTGAACCGGCTGTTAGTATGTACAGCTTTACATTCGGTTACTGAGTCATAACTAATCACATGACTCTAAATCGTCATTTAATTCTCACATAACCAACGTCAATTGACATTAACCGCGCTTGAAACAGGCATTAAACACAAGAGGGAGTTCATCCTACTTAACGAAAAACTCTCCTTCCTTTTGGATTTGAACCTAGGGATGTACAATGTAACTATCCACTTTATTAAATTTGGATCACCTTCATTATTCTTCAGTAGCCTACAGATAGCACTTTTGTTGCAAGAAGTGCCTCACCCTTCAGAATGGCGGGAATGAGTCAATGCCTTTAAGTATGTCTTACTAGTCGTTCCGTGGCGTTAAATTTTAATGATTCTTTTCTACCATTTATCTTAAACAACTGTATACCTTGGAGTGGAAATCGCCATGATTCGGATATATATGGCGTGGAATTTCTCATTTATTGTACGAGTAGGTAGTTGTTGGAGAAAGTTAGAATGTCGTCCGATTCTGAAGTTGTACTATTCCAAAAAGGCAGTTCTCCTGTCGAGAGTACCGTAAAAAGTTGATATACGATCAGAATTGTGGAACTAGATGGCTGACTTACTCCACGGTTCTTGATGTTGGCGGAAGATTCATGCTAATGTATGCTTCTCGGAACTTGGCTTCGAAACACCACATCCAGTTAATTGACACGGGAAGCGCGAAAGAATGATGTCAGTCGTAAATGTTACATGTCGTTAAGTCACTGCTTTCTTTTGAGGATTTACCTAGCGGAAAAAACGTAGAAGGATGAAAGCGGTTGCGCAAGGTGAAATTTTTAAGGGAGCCCATCCGACGGACTTAGGGAGGAGAAGCAATTAGTCTGCGTATACGGCTCTCCTACGATCCGTATCTGTATCTCCTTTGATAAACTATGTGCAGGATAATGTTCTACTTTGCTTTGTAAATCGACTTACCTTATCTACCTAATAATAACTATCTACGTACGTTCTTGGCCGTCTCCACATAGAATCAGAGTAGTATAAATAGTTCTTTTAATCTCAGTTATTTGATAGAAATATCTAGTAGATTCTACAGATCTTTGTTGGATATCCATCAGATACCGTCTTTAGTTCTAATAAGCAAGGGTTTGTCTTGGAGAAAGATCTGTTACCTACAATTTTTGGGGCAACCCGAGCAAGAAAGAAAATATAATTGAATGCTGATCTCTTCCAAACCATTCTCCTACTTAACGGTGACAAAAACCACAGATGTTCATGTATGGTGTATATCTGATTTAAAGGGTTACATGGGATCGATTCTTTTTCGTTAGTATAGCTGGGTTATTTTAAAACCTAAGTTTGATAGCGAATGATTTCTTTGCTGTTGTTATTGGTGACGATGTTTCGATAAATACTGATTGTGTGCATAATATTTTGGTATAAATTGGCGATTTCAATTTGATGACGGTTTGATGGTGAGGATGTGCGATGCAGAGAGAAATGAATTGGTACTACGGTCAGTGTTCAAGATGGATACGCATAGTTCCCCTTTCTTGTTTCTCGAAAATGCTATATCAGATCATAAACCTGAAGCTTTTTAGCTTCAGGGGTATCCTCTTGGTGATGCAGGCATATCGTCTCAGCCCTTGGAAGGGGCAACTAATCTATTCCATCAACTATTTGTTATAAATTCTCAACGATTATTTTATTATTTTACTCACTGAATGGTGTTCACAGGCTATCATTGAGAAGTCTCAGTAATGTCTCAGTTTTATTTATAATTGTACTATCGTCTTGGTCGATTTCAAAGGTTCGATGGCTATTGAACACAAAAACCAAACATACATTAGATATTTTTCAAGGGCTTAGCTCTTGCATCGCTAGTCTCATTGCTTATTCTATCTTCTAGCATTGTTCATTGCATTCTTATCCGATAAGAACAGCTGATTGATTCTTGTGCGCTAATAATGATTGTACTCATGATAGAAAAATGGAAATCTTGTCTTTGATTTTATATATGAATCGTTTAAATTAGGCTAATTAAATAAAAATTTAATGGTGAAAAACATGTACGATCCCGAAGGTGTATTATAATAATTACTAGCCGGAAGTACAGTGTGAGCTCTTTCGATGTGTATCATTCATTTTGGAAAGATAGATAATTTATTGAGTCAATTAATAAAATTGATTCAAATGCATACATGTGGCTAGTACAATTTTGGACCTGAGCTATTCGCTAATGTAAAATATTAATTTTGGAATGTCAGTGGACAACGCTAATCTCGGCCTCCGTGCTATTACATTTCCTGCGACTAAACATCTTAACGTATACAATGGATTTCGTTGTGAACCTACTAGAGCAATGTTTCGAGGTTTAAAGAGATTCATGTGGTTTTCTCAACTGGGTCGTAAATTTCTCATTAATCACAAGTGAATATTGAAGAATTCAAGTAATCTTTCAGGGAGTATTTTCATTTTGTTGTGGGAGGCGGATTCGTTGGGTAAATTGTAATCGCAAATGTAAGGGCGGATGCATATGAGGCGTGATTGGCGGGTTGACCAGTGGGCAGTGAGTTCAATGCCTTTGGTTGGTGTCGATCGAAACGTGGGAGCCCGTGACCGAAGTGTGGGGGCGAGCCAGCGAGAAGCAACCACTTCGGTTTTACTTCTTCTTTGTTTTGAAATGTCTGAAAATCCCCAGTATTGTATATCTGTAATAGACCTGGGCATCATTGTTGGGGTTGGGGCTGAATTAGATTGACAAGTTTAGTTTTTGCTTGCAATCGAGTCGATGTGGTTTATGGTGTAGTCCTTTTATCAGCCTGAAATTCCATCAAGGTTATAGCCGCGACCGTGTCATGACGCGGAGTGTGATGCGGGAAAAGTGCCACGGAGTTACTCGAGCTGGGTCTCTCGTCAGGAGTGCTTAGTGGTATCACCACCCGCTTCCTCCAGGGCTCTTACTTGAACTGGTGGTCGCTTTATAGGATCACTTCCTTCCATCCCCTCCATTTCCCAAATCCCAAGGGCTGGCGTAGGTTGAATTTAAGTTATTTAAGGTATTAAGAGGGGGAGATTTAAAAAAAGTGTGTGTGTATCGTGTACATGTAAGTTGTTAAGTCGCTTAAAATTGTTAAACTGATTGGATTGCATTATTCAGCGAAAGAAATTCAGGCTGAGAATAGGATTACACCATATGCAACAATAACTTGATTAAAAGCAAAAACTAAACAAAACAAGCTAAGAAAGATTTTCTGACAATTCAAGACAAAGGTGGTTAGCAGTTGCTTCTTGCTGGTTCGCCCTCACACTTCGCTCGCTGGTGTTTTTGATACGGGATTGGTTATTGATATCTCCAGTTATGATTTAGCGTAAAAATAATTAGGAAAAATGATGTTATAGAAACATTGTTTGAAAAATGCAGGTTTGTACCATTTCACGTAATTTCTTTCTTCAATTTTCATGGAGATTCAATTTTGAAATCATACGATTATCGCATACTTAAAAAGTTCGTATGTTACGTTTTTTGTCTTTAAGTAACTAGAACAAAAATAAATAGATCTTCATTGAAGATCCCGTCTCCGTGAGTAAGGTAATTCAACTTGAAAATTTACAGCCAAATGGACTCATTTTATCAAATAGTAACACAAGAGTTGCAATTCATACAAAATGCGCATGAAATTAAGCAAATGTCAAAAGCAGAAGGTTCTGATTATCATTTTTACTTCGGTCTTAAAGTTTACAGCCAAATATTTTACAAATGTTTGTTAAACATTTTATGTGTATGCTTCAAGCTTGTTTGAATTGTATTCTTTTCAAGAACGCTCACTTTTGAAGTACTTCAGTCTCGATGTTCTAGTACTTAAACTAAACTGAAAAAGAGCTATTTTTTGAAGTTACGCCTAATGTTGTTGAATCATCCTTACTCGTCCTGAATACATGAATGCGAAATTGACGTCGAGAGATCGTGTGAGGTCTTCACAAGCACTTGAGCCGAGATATAGCGGGCCTTCGCTCGCGGTTTTTCATCATCAGCGCACAACCGAATGACATCTCACGTCAATGTTGACGGTTCGTTTTAGCCGGTCTTTCAAACAGAGACAATAGTCCTCTTTTGTTCCTCGCATACCATCTCAGTGACGTTATATGCTTCTCTTACTGGGGTCTCTGTTTTCCTCGTTCGTGTTCATGTTCTAATCGTTCCAGATATTGATGAATGACCTCGATTTGTTGCCATTTGTCTTTATTTATTTATAAGTTTATTATTGAATTTCTATCCAATTGAACCATTATTTCAGTGGATAATCTCAATACTTATGTTCTCACACTTATATGAGTGAGACTCAACCGAGTGAAATAATGAAAATAATTGTATCTGAGAGTTCCATAACCTTCGCACAAAGGCCAACAGAATTACACCCACTAATTGTTGTTCCATTGGTAAAGCACCAACCTAATCTAATTAGAACATTGACAATCGTGCTCGTAGTTATGTTATAATCAATGTGTAAAATCCGTCATTATATATAATGCCTAGCCATTCTATAGAATGACTAAAACGGCTGGAAATATTAATACACATATTTAAAAATCTATTAAATTATCTATCTATTATACATATATTAAATATCTATTTCACACAATGCCTAGTCGTTCTATGGCTCTTGGGCAATGTCTTGATGTCAATGAATATCTTGTCGATTCAGGCCAATTTTTATTACTTCGAACAAATCTTCATTATTCCTAAAAGTTTTATATTCTGAGATATTCACACGGTAATGTAAAGGTAATTGCAGTTCTCATTCTAATGTAGTTAATTACCACAAAATATTACCAACCGCATTGGCTAAAGAGTAGAGATTAAAAAAATCAACTGGTAAATCTTTGGTTGGGAGGTTTACCGTTTATCAGTAAATTTAAAGGGTGGCTGAATCGTTTATTAATTTATTTCGTACTATGACAGTTATAAACTTCGTTTGCTCTTTTTCCATGATTACAATGGATCAACCTGGTAACATATACCAATATAGAATGAATACATTTCCTGTCATGGTTTTGGTGTTCATACTTATCCAAAACCGATTTAATGGAATCTTTCGTGTGTATTCGTCAGGTATGAGAATTGGCTCAAAAGCAGATTTCGAACCGGTAGGTGGTCCAGAATTTTTATCTGGAGTAGGAAAATACGATACGTAAAGCCTGCGGTTTTTGTCTTCCTTTCTTCCCGTTAACTATTGAAATGGTTGAAATATGTGTTTCATATTGTGAAAATCAATGGTTGTTTATGTTACTTTTGTCGGCAATGATAGGAAACGATTTACCAATTTAAAAAAAATCGATTTTCATTGGTGAATAAATCGATTTTTTGAATCGATACTCTCGTCGATTTTGTTGTGAATTGATTCTTTAATAACGTTTTTTTTTTTAAATCGGCTGTTTTTCTCAAAAGGAAAATTTATTCTGTGTTGAAAAACAGTTCTACACCATTCCGTTCCTGCTCTATCTATCATAAATTCGTTGCTTTATGATTAATAGCCGAAATATTAATTAAAACAGTGTACGAGTATATGGCAAAATAACGTTTTCCGGACCAGATAGTATATGATAAGCTGAACATGATGTATTTAGATCGAGATGGAGTTGGTTGGAAACCAAAATGTGCAACGGAGTCCAAAAATAGGTATTGATCTGACACTCCAGCCGATAGTAGAAATTTAGATTAGACAGTTGGTCACTTGATCTTGACATTTTCTTCTTCAAAAATTCGGTAGCTATTAGATTTTCTTCTATTTTCAGTATTAGATTTTCAGTATTCACCTAGTCAGTAACGCACATTTGGAATAGAGATTAAAAAAGTATTGAGTTGCCTTGGGAGCCATGATATGAACTGAAACTGCATGTTTGACATTTGAAAAAAAAATTACATACGCGCGCCCTTTTTCGGAGAAGGTCAGCTCTTACCTGACATGCCCTTGACCCGCCCAAAAGTCCGATTCCGAGCCTTGCATGGCTGAGGCACGTAGAAAGCTGAGCCGGTGACTCGATGTAAGAATCGTCCAAAATCCCCATTGCGTCACCGACACTCAAAATCGCTCTTCGACTGACAGAAGTGGTGCAGGCGCGTTTAGCGGTCTGGCGAACTCTCGTCGATTCCTTAACTGGTCACCCGATCGGCTATTATACGAATTCGCCATACTACGGATCCTAATTTCGGAAGGAAGCATTCCGTGCCGATTTCGTGAAGTATGCTTCATAGATCCCCTCATTATTGGGTGCACCATATGTAGGATTCTAGTTTCCACCAGAAAGGTACCCCTAGTGACGATTCGATATACGTTTCAATGCGATATTTCACATCGATGGAATATCGAAAGAAAGTACCGATATACAAATATCGAATCCATTTTTTCACTTGAGGCCATTATCAGTCTCTGTTAGTTAAATTTGTTTGAAGAATTTGATATCGTCATTAATAGTCGGATGAATTACTGCTAAACTACGAATGGACTGGAATTCACTACAGTTACATCAATGGCATCGTACGTATGTACTTCGGTGCCCTGGCCTACTACACACATTTGTAAAGGTTTTTATGCCTTCGTAAACATATGAGCCCACTTCCTGGATCCTCTTATTGAGATTAAGAGTAAGATTTCCTGAGGTATTTGCAGGTACAAACGCCAAACAAGAGTCAGCTGAGAGCTAAACAACTCAGCAGTGCTCTTGGGTAATCCAGTTCCAACCTGATTGATGCTCAGAATGTCCTTTCGATTCGTTCCGGCTTGCTCTTCACAATCGGAAGTTCCTGCCTTTCCTTTTTCCTCGTGAACAACGGTTCAACATTTCATTCTGTATGATTTCTTATCGTTCGCATTCTTTCAACACTTATTAAATACCCAAAGTAGAGTTATATAATGATTGTTTACCGTTGCCGTCCTGCGTTTAGCGCGTAACATGTAGGTTTCGTCGAAGATACTCGGATGACTGAGTTTCACAATGCTGGGAGAGGAACATGAAGCGCATTCGTGTCGTAAAAACGTATTTTATATTCTATTGTGGCTCATAACTTCCTCGTATCCGCAACGTGAATTTATAGATAATTGAAATCATCTTTGATATGATTTATGATCATTAGGGATCATAGATAATAATAATAAGCGTAAAATGCCACACCATGATGGCCAGAAGTTTTTTTTAGTGGTTGCACGCGGATTCAAAGAAGGCATCAGGAATTCAGGATCTCTGGAGTATGCAAACGTCGGTTCAAAGATTATTGTTTTAAAACTTCAAATCTCACCCCTCGGTTCTTGCTACGTGATTGCTAACTGAAAATAATGAAATTAATTAGTGTGCAATTTAGTGAGAGAAATTGAGTTGGAAGAGAAAAAGTGGATTAGTATACCTTATTATGGGAAAATTTCGGACAAACTCGGTAAAATTCTGTCGTCCAGAGGTTTCAACGTTGGGTTCAAGAATAAAAATAATCTCAAAGCTTCCTTGGGTTTGGTTAAGGATAAAATATAACGTTTAGGATAAAAATGGGGTTTATAAACTAAAATGTTCATGAGGGCTTGAGTACTGTGGTCAAACTGGTAGGAAATTTAGGGAACCAATAAAAGAGCATGAAAAGGATGTCAGGGACAACAAAGGTGATTCTGCCTTTGCAAGTAATCTGAATGAGTCCAATCATAGCTTTAGTTTTGATCTGACGAACTGGCAATATGTAGAATTTCCTCACTCTTGCCCAAAGGGAGGTATGTTGGATGTGCTAGAAAAATTCAAAATTGTTGAGAGTGATAGGTCAGGAAAATGTTTAAATGATGTCATTCCTCAAAATGTTTCACCATTATTGGGTTCATTTTTGCAATAAGTTTGGCACCCCCTCTCCATAATGTTACTGTTTGTGCCCCTTTCACTTTATAAGCCTTGAGTGGCATTGGTTGGTCCTCCCCGCACCTTTCACTTCCCTGAGCCAATAGGATTCAATCTCCTTTCGCTTGATCCTATATAAGACATGCTTTCTGTGATGTACTTGCAGTTCATGTTTGTTACTGATGATGACCTAACCGTCGAAATCGATTCAACTGTGTAACTCTTTACTTTCGTGGAAATATAGACAACGTTCCATTTCAATCCGTTTTTATTTAAAAAGGTTTCCACAACTTCGTCGCAAGTGACTTGGTCCGTATCAAATTTTCCTTTCACCATTATTTGGGAAATGACGAAAAATATGTACAAGCCCTAAATGTAGTACCTAAGCGTTCGTTATCTTATAATGGTGGAAAGGTTGGATTTGACTAGGAAAAGGTTGAGTTGTACTTGGAAATGCTGTATATACATATCATATATGTCTAGCTGAAACTTTACGAGAAATTTTACTTCCTTGTTTGTAATCAAATTCATTGAATTGGACAATATTGAATGGAAACAGATGAATCTCGTTTGTTTGGCAAAGTGTTCCGTTATGGAAGCAGATTCTCCACTATGTATAGTATTCTTACACTAATTTCCTGTGTGTACTCGCACGATTCAATTATACCTACGTCGTGCTCAAGCTCGCGAGGTGCATCACAGGTGCAGAGGTCCCCAATTAATCAAGCCGGTGCAGGTATCGATTACAAGGCGGAATGCAGGAGGCACCAACTAAAAGCACGTGCAGGCAGCAGGCGGCCCCACGGCAGATGCCTGTTAATGAGCGAGGGGATCGTGATGCTGCGAACCTGAGCCGTGATTTTCCTCGAATAACGGTCACGTTTGCCTTCTTTCGCGTCTGGTGCGAACGGAAAAAGATAAACAAGTTCAAGCCAGTAGCAGGTCTCGCACGATGGGATCGCGCTATTCATACGATCAGAGCTGTGGGACTTCTTTGCAGTTCATGCCACCATGTGCTTTGGAATTGGAAAATAATCAATCCATCTAGGTTTTGACTTGGGCATAGCTGGCTTTGCTTCTGGTTCTACGCATTTTTTAATGCACCACCTTACTTTCAAGTAACTTGTTTTCGAGTTGAAACCTACATGTTGAGGAGACACAAATGCAAATTACTGATAATTCAGTTATTGAGATCTATGCTTAAAGTTGAAACTTTTTCTTTTACTAAAAGAAATTTAGGAAATACTTCAATTAATATGCATAAAAATAAAAGGTAGAGCTCTTCCTCAATACTCACTTCTAGGTAGATTTAAAGCTCAGGAAACTCTGAGCGTTTCCTTAATTTCCTATGCATAAAAAGAATTTCTTCAAGGAAATGCTCAAAAAATCTAGAGCAAGGGTGGGGGCAGACTTAGCTTACCATACCTAATCCTTTTCTTCGTTAGTTGGTCCCCAGATTTCATGCAGAATGGCTATGTTTATCCGTGCTCGCCGTCGAAAAGAATACCGGGATAGAAGACGGTGTCGCGATGTGGATTTTAAAGCGTTATATTCTTTTGAAGAACGCATTGTGAAGTGGTTAGCTGACCATTTTCATGGGAATAGCAGCGGGACGCGAGATGGTGCAATGCAATTTTTATTGAGCTATCTCCCTGATCCAGGTTTTCAGTGTGGCGTGGGGTATGATCATGGCGTACATCAAATTACTGTTTCCCATACAGTGAAAATGGTTTGAAAGAAAATGACAGAGCAAGCTCGTCTATGGATCTTCCCTCAAGGACAGGAGGATTTAGAAGAGTGCAAAGAGAACACATCAACTTCCGTGTGCTTTTGGGGCTCTTGACTGCACCCACATAAAAATCTTAAAAGCTGCAGTTCACGGAGTTGTATATGTCAATCGAAAGGGAGTCATGAGTGTTAATGTCCAGGGCACTTCTGACGGGGCAGAAAGGTTCACAAATTTTGTACATCCAGTGGCTAGCTTCATGACTCTCGAATTTGAAGAAACACTCATCTTTTGTCAAATAATGCCAACTTTTGACAAAGCCATCCTTCTGCTTGGTCGTTGACCCTGAGTAAAGGGTTGGTTCCTGAACGTTTGCTCTGAAGTACAAGGTTTCTCTTTAGCATAAGGGAATGAAACAAATGCTCTACCTCGGAGGTTTTACTCAGGAGCAAAAGCTTTTACTTCTACTTTTTGCTTCGAGCATTCACTCCAACTTTATGCTTATCACCCATTATAATAAGTCTTGAAGTGCAGAACGAGCAATCATATGAAGCATTCAATCAATTGGATCAATGCTGCGGTTCGAATTTTATACTGATGTGTTTGATTCGTCTTATTTTAAACTTTTCCTTCCTTCCTGGTAGTATTGATTTTATTCGAAATTGATTTCACGAAACCTAATGTCCACTTTTCTATAATGTAATTTGATTAATATTACGTTAATTCACTCAATTTTGTTACAGATACCTTTTCTTGGTATTTCGTTCCTCATCGATGAATAAGGCTTTGTAGAAACCTTGGTGCTTTCTCGTGTACTTGAGTTTTCAACCGTGGGCGGTTGCGGGCGTTGCTTTCAATGTTACTGATCCCAACTTTTCCTTTCCTTTATTGGTTGTCCTAGATATATATTCAAATAAATAAGATCCATTCGTTTCAATATTAATAATTACGGGGCTCTTTACTCATGTCTTATCATATGCATTAAGATGGCAACATCAATATTAAAGAGGAAAAACATTAACAATTAATTTATCGCTTTGGAATCAAATCTAACTTTGATAATCAAATCCGTAGCATATTTACCCATTCGATGAAATCCTTTTGATGCCCTCATGAAGGTTGGAGACATGAAACCTGGAATATAGAATGTGAAGTCGAGATTTTAGGCTTATCTTTGCTGGTAGATGAGTTTTTAAAAATTGAAATCCGTTCAATTCTTGTAACATGAGGATTAAGTGATGGATAGTGTCTAGCAGAACGGGAAATCGCAGCTTTTGATTTGTATGAATCTAGGTATATGATGAAAGATGAATCTTTTTCATTTCAGGCAAGATTACTCTGATGAGAACTATAGAAAACTTTCATTGCGGAGATGGCGGAAATTGCAAGAATGCGGAAAACTGTCCATTGCTTCCTAAGCTCACTGAGCCAATCATCACGCTACATTAATCGAGTTGACCACCTTGCGTTTGACAAACAAAACAAAATTTCAGCGATTTGATACTTACTGTTCTTTTTGTCATTTGGAAAAATACTGTTATTGAGAGAGGTTTTTCGTTTCTCATGCTGAAAGTGTCATCTTAAAGTGACACGTACAGTGCTGTCTCCAGACGCTCTTCAAAAAAACGCTTTGGATCCCTTGGTAATTCGCGGATGAGGTTGCGACCCGTTGACATTTCACGGACAGGGCGTGCACCCCCGACACATACAGATTCCGGCTGGCCAGTCTCCAGCTAAGCGCAAGCCCCCCAGGTGCTCTCGAGTCGCCCGAGATATTCGCGAGGTCCCTCCTTCGTGGGACAGACTGTGACCATGTTCCGGGCCGCTGGGCCGACGGGGGGAGGTCTGGGGTCAACTCCGAAGGCCATTACGTCACAAGTCCGACCTCAAAATGAAAGGCGGGGTACCTACTGATAAATCTAAATAGTATGCAGGAGCACGAGAGCGTTATGGAACTGCACGTTATAACTAATGTCGTACTCTACTTTGTTTGGTTTGGTGTAACTGTCAGTTCTTAACACACAACCACGAACCTAGTTGCATTAGTGCACATGAACAACGTGGATGTCCATATATGCAACTGTGGAAATGCCTCTATTATGACTTTCTTCTTAAGCCAGTATTGAAGCCATCGCCTCGTGGAGAACGACGCGTTAGAACTGAAACGGGGGGAGTGAGACATCCTGATCAGCGTTGAAGGGTTATGCCAACACAGAAAAAATGAACACTAGTATAATAATTTACATTGTTTTTTAAATCAACGATCTTGGTCCAGTTATGATGGGACCTTAACTTCAAATTTCATTAGAAGCGGTCTTTGAAGCGGTTGACAATTGTAAGTTGTTAAGTTGTCACTATTCTCCTCTATTTTATGGTTTCATATAGCATTTTTTAAGATCAGGATTTCATTAATTTATTATTTATTATCGCGGCTCTAATACTTTGAATATGATGCCTTGTAACAATCTTCACAACTGTGAACCGCTCTTTTCGTATACACTCAGGGAGTAAAGAAATCTGAGTTAGTTAAAAAAAAAAAAAAAATGATTTTTTTGCCCTTTTAAAAAAAATATTTTCCAAATTAGATGGAGAGGTTTCGTTTCCAGGATTTACTTTTCAAGACATCCTGTACTCCGCACACTCGGAAAATGCGGTAGAGCTTACTTTTTAAAAAACATGATTTACGCATGGTATATTCCATGGTATGGAGTCTAGGGAATCTATTCAAGGTGGAATTGAATCATCTTTCAAAAACCACTCTATGAAAATATCTCTTTTCTTCCAAATTTATGCAGAACTCTTTGTTGAAACCCAAAACCATTGATGGGAGACGATAGATAGATCAGTCATGTATCTATGAGTCAAGTCTGTGGAATTGACCAACGTCATAAGAACTCTGACGAATCTATTCCGATCAATTGAGATAAGCTTGGGGAAATCACGCTCGAGAAGGTCGTTGACTGGTTAGGGGGATGCGGTTTTACTTTTGCGCCCGTAAGGTGTAACGAGTTTCCATCACTTTTGCCGTCGGAGTCGCCCAAGCGGTGCGTATTCTGTATCATCCATGCGTCTCACCTTCCTGATTCCTCGTTGAAGTCGCTGGCTGCACGTGAGGTACCGCGATACCGAGATATTATAGTTTCCATAAGAGAGAAGTCATTAAAATGAATCCATCAACTTGTTACGGTTCTTGGAAAGTGATTAAAAAGTTGGGATACCAGTATGAAGGAAGGTTTGCACCAATAAACATTGATGTAAGTATAGAAATAATGTATGAAGTGCAGCACGAGTCACAATAGTAGTAAACAAAATGTAATATACGAATCGCCGATCCTAGGCCCAAACCAGCTAACCATAAATTTTTGAAAAGATTTGGTTTCACAGCACTGCTGACGAAGGTGCCTTATCCTTGTAAATGGTCAAATACTGAAACAATCACATAGGGATGTAAGTAATTAAAACATACAACCTATCCCAAAACATCATTAAGTGAGGGTAAAAAGGAGTTTCGTGGTTTTGGCGTGGTAATGCTTTTCATTGTTTTTCTGCAAAATTCACTTATTGGTACACGGCTTAACGAAACCGGAATGAAAATAAAAATTATTATAAAAAGCTCATTATTTCTGTATTAGATAGCCCTCCTACATGGATCACCTGACAACCAAATTGACCAGAGATCATGTTATCTAGTTACACTCAGAAATGTAGCTTACAAATAGTACCACTGATTAAACAAGATTAAATAAAAATATAGCCAAAATGAAGGCTTCCCCTTGTTCTCCTCAACCAGCTACACAACTGAATTGAAGCTTGGGAGACAGCGTTATGGCCTAGTAGGCAAATTCTCATAGTATCCAACATACTCAGCGGTTGGTGCCAGCCAGTCCTTTCAGTATCCACTCTCACTCCTCAGGTTAAACTCAACCCTCCCGAGTGGTCTCATTGGATTTACGGATCTAATTTGTATGTCAACCAAACCAAAATCCAAGATTGGAGTTTTTGTCTGATTCAGATAGACGTTAGTTCCATGGGTGGAATGTTTTAGAGTTTTCGATTTTTTTAATTCTTCAACCCTTAAATATCAACCCAGCGGTTTGGTCGAGGTTGATGCCGATGTAAGACATAACCGTCAGCCCCTATGTGATTTTAAATACAAGTTTAGTATGTTTTATACTTGAAATTGTTTTATATTTAATTTTTGGATTCTACACATCCTAAAACAAACTCGATGGGGTCTAAAAAATAGAGGCAATATCAAGTTTGCCTCTATCCTATTAATTTTGTACAGCGATTGAATTTATAAGGAGTGGTCTTTGGGATAACTGAAAAGCTTGAAAATTTCATACAAATCTATTCAATATTTTCTATGATTTTTTTTTTTCATTTATTTATTGTTACAACTGATTTAAATTACAAATCATCTAGCAACTTAATTTAGAATGAAGCAATGTCACTTTTTGTGGTTCAGTAGTTCATTATCTAAGACCACTACAAGTCACAACTTTAATTAGTTTCTGGGCACAACTAGGTCCAGCGGCTTGGTCCCTCTTCGCCGTACCTGTTCTCTGTTCAGGGTATACAGGATTTCGAGATTTTGGTGTCTGTGCAGCCGAATTTCGTGATCCGCTGCAATTCTTCTTAACGCGTCACTCACCATTTCCACTTTGAGGTCGCGGTGGAGATCAGTTGTCCTGATGTACCAGGGTGCGTTGACAATACTCCTTAAGATTTTATTTTGGAGTGTCTGGATAGTTTTGACATTTCTATTGCTTGTGCAGCCCCATAGTTGGCAGCCATAGGCCCAGACGGGCTTAATCATTTGCTGATACAACAGCAATTTGTTATGGGTGGATAGTTGAGATTTCCTACCCAGGAACCAGTTCAGCTTCCTGACTTCTTCTTTTCTCTTTTTGACGTGTGCTTTCCAGAGTAGCTTGGCGTCCAGCGTTCTTTTCAATTTTCAATTATGTTATCTATTATCATTGATCAAGGAAAAACGTTGTTCTTAAATTCCAAACAATTTGTAAGCGTTTACCCTCCCTCTAACTATATTTCGAAACGATGCATAGAACTCAAGAAACGTGAAGAGAGAAGTTTATAAAACTTCTCAAATGGGGTCCTTGAAAGTTTCATTCGATTTGCTGGTGTATGGCATCTTCCTTGAAGAATCTCGTTATTTTCGTATCCAGAGATCGCGAAAAGCCTCTTCCTTGTGTTACTCGCTGAAAGGATTGATTTTTTATATTGACGATACGTTTTTATCAATGGCAAATCGACTTCCTGGTGTCCCGTCATTTCATTTTGTGCCTTCTACCAATTTCCGGTTGGACAATCGTCATCAAAAGCACCGTTGTGCGGATCACGCTATAGCGGTCCGTCCTACCTCAGATCTAATTGGATTTCGTGAAAAGGACAAAAAGATTGGGCCCGTCAGTTCTCTTTCTCCTTTCGTTTCTATCGTGTACCGAGAAATTGACACGGCGCAACGGAAGGTTAATTTCCGGCTTTTGGTTTTATTATGGAAAACTAAGAAAAACAATGTTATAGCCCCCTCCCAATTCGTTAGTTTACGGTTCAACATACCTAGATTGCAAAAATTGAATTGATTAAGAAACCCATCCTTCCTCTGTTCGAAGATTTTCTCCAAAACTACTGTGCAAAAACAAATGTAATAAATGTAAAACGAATAATTCAATCTGCAATCAAGCGAAATTGCGGAATAATTTCTGTGAATTATTGTTTCAGTTTCAAGAGTTGCCCACAAGAGTTGCACACTGATAGTTGGTCGCGATTCAAAAATCATACTCACGCCATACATTCGTGGTCACGCTCGTGAGAAAAATCAATAGATACTAACTGAAAATGGGCTTGTCGTGAAGAAATTTGTTCCGCGTAGTTGTTTTTCCTTTCACATCTTTTTGCGTCGCTAGCAGTAACTTTTCGCCGTCACTCCCACGCTTGATCCATATGACAAGTTCGTGAAATGAAATAATCTTGCGAAAGATGTGGAAAAAAAGCGGCGAGTCACGCTGTTCTCTCAAGGGAACGTTGTTACTCGCGGTTTCAGAATAGTAATTAATTTTTGCTGAAATAGTTAATATCGCCTGTTGGTCTCATTCAGTTAGTTTAAGTTCTAGATGTATTGAAATGATACCGTAATGCCCAGGGTTTCAAGTAAATGTTACTTCAACATTGGCTGGTGGGTCCGCTGGTAACAAGGTTACTTAAGAAAGTTGGAAGATGATTCATAATAAATGTGAAGTATACAAATTTGCGTGGAATTTGTAGGATTCTAAGAGAAGATTATAAAATTTATAATATTGAATTTAATGTACAAAGAGAATTCAGATGGTCAAGAAAATGAGGTAAACATGATCGTAGGCTAATCACGGTTTGCTCGCCAATAACCTTCAGGTCAGGACGATGTGCAATCCGACAGTATGAAATTAGTTTAAAAAACACAGATCTGTATTTTGGTTAGTTTGGCTTGACAGTCTCGATAGAGGACGCTGCTGCAGATGATTGGAGACTGAGAAGGGTATCCACAGGAGATTGGTCGTTACTCAGTCAGGGAATCTGATCTATATCTGGGATATAAAGGACGCAAAATCTACATACGGAGTCGGAGTTGTGGACATGTCGCCGAGATAACTTCTGTCTCAGATTTTGAGAGTTTAGAAGCACAGTAGACAACCACGCTAGTGGATATTTAGGTTAGTTTGGTTTGGTAGTCTCGATAGAGGAAGCTTCTGGAGATAATTGGAGTCTGAGAAGGGTATCCAGAGGAGGCTGTTCATAACTAAGTCCGGGAATCTGGATGTTTATCTGAGAAATAAGGGACGCAGAATCCAAATTCGGATTCGGAGTTGTGGACATGTCACTAAGATATCTTCAGTTTCGAGGTTGACAGTTGGGGAGTACTCATTCGAAGCACAGTAGTTTACGGCATCTTGAGCGATGGTGATCGTGCTCTTCCAATTGGTTGATGTAACATCGGTAGTGCGGTTTCAGATCTCTGATATTCCAGGATCTGAAGGCATTATAAAAGACATCAGAAACTACAATAAACACGTATATTTGAGATTGATCGAGATTTATTATGGCAATGCTATTGCTTTGAAAGGGGTATGCGTTCGGGTAAGAGTGAAGTGAAACTCAATGCGTTAAGGTAAAACTTTCAATGTATTTGGGTTCAGGTATGTAATGTTTTTTGGTGAAGCAAGAAAACACTTCTATTTACGGCTCATGGAAAAGGTAGTGAAAGGGAAGTACCTGATCGAAATCGTATCTATTCGCAGGCTGTTTCTGGCGGTCAGAAAGGACAATAGCGGTGACTTACGGCTTCTAATTTTACCGAAATATCATTATTTATGGAGTACTGCTTCCAATGGTTGTCGAGAGGTCGCCGAGGGCCTGCACCATGTCCAGGGTCGCGTCCTTCCCGTGTTCGTTGCTCCTTGAAAGAGAAACAGAAGGAATTAGATGGTCATCTTGGAGATTTTTACTTTGTCTTTACCTAATATCCGAGTCTTTATAAACCGATATTGTACCGAAGCTCATTGTGGATTCCGTACAAAGACGCATTAATCCGTAAGGAGCCTTTCACATAAAATTTATCAAAACACTCAGTCCAGCCTTCGAAATGGACGTCAATGGACTTCTCTCTAGTGACTCATCTCGTCTCCAAAAAAAAAAAAAAAAAAAAAAAACTATTATGAGGTGCATCGTGTCGGTTCCTAATTATGTCGGGTCAGCTGCTTATTTCAGGATGTCAAAAGAATTCACCTATCGAATTTAAAGTTGATTTACCCAA